>JAUPFN010000020.1:15503974-17903974 GCA_036924255.1 Apodemia mormo
AATTTGTTCTGTGATAGGGATGTGAAAAAATAATCGATTATTGAAATAATCGATTATTAAACGATTTTTAAAGAGTAAAAATCGATTTTAAAATGTGATTTTATTTTTATAAATAATCGATTAATAATCGATTTTTTCATAATCTTTCAATCACTTATTACCGATTTTTCAACTGCAACCCCCCACAAGTTTGGTCTTTTGGCCCAGAGCCCGGACGCAAACTGTCAAAGAATACTATCTCCATAATATTACAATAACCTCTTACATCTCTTGGTAGTTCGCGCTAACACTCTAACGATGAAGCTCGGACACACGCGTTTCGCGGGGATCCCGACGAAAATTCTATGTTAAATAAAAAATGGTATTATTCTAAAACATAACAATATTTATTATTCTGTAAACGATTACGTATCAATTAATATATTTTCTATCTATAAAAGTAGTTTTTATGTCTACAAAAAACAATACAAAAATCACTTGAAAAACAATTAATTTCTGACTATATTTTTGGTTATTACGATTTCTTACAACGAATTATCTAAATAGAAACACTATACGCCCCATCGGTCGAGTGGTAAGCAAACCTAACTACGAATCGATGGGGCTCGTGTTCGATCCCCGACAGGAACAAACATTTGTGTGATGAGCGTAGATGTTTGTATTTCTGGGAGTGTATTAGGTATGTAACAGCATTTATATTATATAATATGTATTTCTATGTATTAGTATCGTTGACTAACACCCATAACACAAGCAAATAATTTGCTTACTTTGGGGTTAAATCAATTTGTGTAATTTGTCCAGTGATATTATAGTTATTGTTATTAAACGGCCTTTCTAATAAAAACAGTACTTAAATGAGAGAAATGCATCGTAGAACAACACAAAATTCAATTTAATAGCAACAAAAATCTACTAAGGGGCCAGTCATAAATTTCGTCACACATTATGGGGGAGGGAGGGGGTCGACGAAGTGTGACATTGTGTGACAAGAGGTGGGTAGGGGTTCCAACTTTTGTGACATCACATTTTTCAAAATATAATTAAACACTAAATTTAAAAAGCCACCTGTGTAGATAAAAAATAAACAAATGAGATCATTATTCCAATGTAAAATTGCAAAATTTGTGACGTCACACTAGGTAGGGTCTCACAAATGTGACCAGCTGTGACAAGGGGGAGGGAGGGGTCAAAAAATAATGAAATTCATGTGAAATAATTTATGGATGGCCCCTAATGACTGTGACACTTCACACTGATATTATGGACAAATTAGGAAAAATCGATTAATATAAAAATCGACTATTTTTTTAAGAATAACCGATTATTTATTGTCTGTCACATCCCTATCCTGTGATACCTACTACAGATCAGTAAATTAAAAATTGTAGCAAGCTATGATACCTACGCTACTGCCTACTAATAAGAATAACCGATTATTTATTGTCTGTCACATCCCTATCCTGTGATACCTACCACAGATCAGTAAATTCAAAATTGTAGCAAGCTATGATACCTACGCTACTGCCTACTAATAATTTGGGCAACAATAAAATTCAAACACGTCAGCGTGAAGTTGCAACTTGCATCAATTTTTAAACATTACCAGTAATAAAAAAGCAGATGTTCTTCTGAATACATAAAATACTAGGCACATTTTCATTTTTCATGAATAAATAATATTATTTCGTAAATATTGTGATGAGATATTGTGTTTGAAAAATGAATGTTTAATTTCTTTAAGTGTATGGTTGTTTAGAAGCTGTAAAGTAATTGAAATATATTTTTATTATGGTAACAACAATAACTTAACTCACTTTTTTAAAATTTAGTTCGCTTTTAGATTTTACGGTGTTGTAGTGATGTTTCTTTAATTTTAATATTATTTTATACGTCGTGATAAAAAAGTCCGTTATCAAAAGTTGTAATAGTACATATTATTTTACTTCTGTTCGTCAAATTATTCTGAATGTGAGTACATTATTATTTAAATAAAACCTTATTAGGTTATAAGTTGCATCAATTTTACGCTGACTGTCCCGAATGTTATTCAATAATATAATTAATCGGCTTATTTCATAGGGGCTGGACGTAGCTTTTTTGTTTTATAAATACCAGTTACAACCATACGTAAATTCTCTGCATATTCCTTGTTTTTAACACCATTTCAATAAAAATCAATAATTCATCAATCTATTTTACTTCCGTGTTTTCTAATCAGCTACCTATTCCTATAAATAAGTATTTATTTGTTAAATATTCACAAATCACATGACGAGTCTATTAATTTTTTTTAAAAGACCAGAAGACTACACAGCAATATGAAATGAAGAATTTAAAATAGTATTTTAAGGTGTTGGGAATTATATTTAGAAAAAAGATATGACCAAATCGGCGAGCACAAGACGTGCTCGAAATCAAGCTACATCCCTTGCCATACCAAGACAGAATTCTATATCCGAAAATGGAAAAGCACGTCAAAATATAGATCCAGATACATTAGCATCTATGAGCAAGGAGCAATTGCGGGCAGAATGTAGAAAAAGGGGACAAAGGACAACAGGCAACAAAAATGAGCTGGTACAATGCTTGTGTGTGTCTGTTATGCTTGGTTTTATTTTTTACTGGCCAGTGTTGTTATGCTATTTTATTGCATAGTAGTGAGCATACATAGATTATTAGTTTGTAGATGTGTTTGTGATATTGCAATATAGTTGAAATTAGCTGCAATATTTTTATCATATTTGTAATAGAATATTTAAACAATTTTTATATTATTTTTTATAATGCTATAAACACTGCTATTAAATTAATATCTTCATTATAAAATGAACACTGTCATATAAGCCCATTTTAAAATTGTCTAATACACACATCATCATACATTAAGTACTATTTGTGGTTGTAAAGCTAATCCCTCGTGAATAAATTGGTGATTAGGAGGCAGTCACAATGAGACTTGATACCATACTGGATTCAGTGGAGATAGAACAAACATTCTTCAATCTTTTTTGATCAGCTGATCTGTGCGATTCTGAATTTTGGTTTAATACATATGCTAGAAGGGTATAATAATATGTCCCTATAATCATTTACACAAAGTAGAAATTCCACTGAAATAAAAAAAATTATTGCATTGTATGTTTCCAGCTTCTGAAGTGAAAATATTTATATTGCTTTATTTTATGCTCCTCTGTAACTGAAACATATATGTGGTACCAGATCATGGTTTAATTGCTGTGGACAAGCTGACTTACAAGACGCTTGGCCGTTATTATATTAGCACCCATATAGCATCATTATTATAATGGTAGTATCATCAGTTGACTGCAAATTAATTTTATATTTTATCAAAAATATAATTTCATGTGTTGAAGTGAATTTACTTCACTGATTTTATTTTTGTAGTTTATTTTAAACTAGCTGTAGAGTGCAGCCCGCTGCATTATAAGAGTTTTTGGCAAATTCCACAGTATCGCCTAATTTTTCCGGGATAAAAGTAGCCTATGTGCTATTCCAGGTCATTATCTACCTGTGTGCCAAATTTCATTCAAATCCGTTCAGTAGTTTTTGCGTGATTGAGTAACAAACATCCATCCATACATCCAAACTTTCGCATTTATAATATTAATATAGAATGTAGATAATATAGATTGTAATCTGTATCTTTATCAATCACAAATTAACTCACTGTTACAACTTTTTCCCTGTGTTGGTTCTGGGCTCCTTTGAAGAATAGACCAACTGCCAGGCACGTCGTAAAAGGCGACCAATTAGCTATGTGAGTCACTACCATCGTGGCTACTAGGTGGTAGAGTTCTGCATTGTCTCGCCCAGGTCTCGTACCACCACCTTACCTATTCCTTCCGCAATAGCGTCAGTGCTTGATGCTGTCGTGTTGTTCCGGTTTGCAGGATAAGGTAGCCAGTAAACTTATGCATGTGGCATTAGACCTAGCCACAAGATATCAACGCACAATTAACATATATGGTTTCTATAGGCGATGGTTGACTCTTTCCATCAGGAGACCCATCTGCTTGTTTGCTATCTTATGGTATAAAAAAAGCTTATTTTAAAATTGCAATCATAAATTTAGTTTTATTAACAGGGCTAAAGCTTCTACAGTCAAAACTTTTACAACTGTCCCATCTAGATGACAAAGAGAAAACATAAAAAATAAATCACCACGCAGGTTCCCTTGCTAGATAGGCAAAATGAATCAATAGTCAATAGGTGTTCCAATTCACTACAAATTACAATCCAGCAGTTTGCAGTTGGTGTGAAAGTGGATGATGTCTCTCACTACATTTTGAGATTTTTTGACTATTATTTGTATTTCACGAATATTTACGAAACTTACAAAAAGTATAACACACCACACCACTACTAGACTCACTATAACTAATTTCGATTTGTTGGGATAATTCTGTAAAAATATTAATAATACTAGTATATATATATATATATATATATATATATATATATATATATATATATATATATATATTCATGCCCATATTCCTGCCCATATTATCAGAAAACTAAAAAAAAAACGAATCAAACTATATATATATATAATATATATATATATATATATATATATATATATATATATATATATATATATATATATATATATATATATATATATATATATATATATATTCATGCCCATATTCCTGCCCATATTATCAGAAAACTAAAAAAAAAACGAATCAAACCTAGGACCTAGGATTAGAGATCATCTGTCGCCAAAATTCGATCATAGACTAAACAATAAAATCTCTTTTAAGTTTGATAATAGACTTTGCCGTAAAGAAAATATTATACTGTGTATATACAGTACAACCTCGATATAATAAATTGCAAGGGAATAAGTAAATATTCGTTATATCAAGTAATTTGTTAAACTAATGTTTGTTATATTGAGGTTATATTAATATTTAATTTTATTTATTTAATGAATTTCTAATTCATTTTATTTATAAATATTAGGTTTCTGCAATTCTCCACAATATAAACTTTAATGGTATTAAATTTTATACTCCACCATTTGTGCAATTGTCTTAAAAAGGGGTCCAAAGTTTTTCCCTCACATATTAATATAAAGGTGATGCAGCTATATATGTCTGTAATCTGGTCCTGTAATGCTACTATATCAATGTGAAAGTTTTTATGTTTGAATTCAATTATAAGTAATAAACAGTTTAACCGCTCACACCACCAGCCATTTTCGCATTTTTTTCTAAAAAACACAGGCCCTTACGCGCACACGTTCCGGTGGACCGTGGTCATAAAAATGGTTTATGAGTTGTTTGGATTGAATCAGATACTAAAAAGTGTATCTAATACCTTTAAACGAGCAATTCTTTTATATATATATATATATATATATATATATATATATAATTGGAATCTGAATCGGCGCCAACGATTTTCATGAAAGTCACAAATTAGAGGTTTTTCGGGTCAAGGAATCGATTTATCAAGGTTCCAGGTCCAAGAAAAGCTCAGTTCCCAAGATATGGGTATGTGAAAAACCGAGTAAAGCTCGGTCAACCAGGTACAGAAAAAAAAATTATATATTCTATAGGAATCGATTTATCAAGTTTCAAGGTCCAAAAAAAGATCGGTTTCAAAAATATGTGAAAAACCGAGCAATGCTCGGTCAACCAGATATTATTTTTTAAGAGGTCTTGAGCACTGCAATACACTGGTGTGAGAATTGTTTAATTTAAATGGCTTAAGTTACAAAATAATTCAGGTGTAACATGACACTGAGAAAAATATGACTACTTGTTAGTCAAGGATTTTTAATTCAAAAAGTAAATTGATGACCTATGCTTTTTGTATTTTTTTTATATAATTGGTAAACATATATATATATGGAAAAAAATAAACAAGATATAGTACAAAAATATTTATTTACATAAATATTATTATTGTTTTTTTTTTTTCATAATTAATACGTAGTTTTTTTCGTAATTTTTAAATAATTTATTTCTTTTTCAATTTTATAGCTGTAATTTTTTTTAAATATTGTTTAGGATATTTCACATTCACATTATATGATTTTTTTTGATATCATAGATATCAACACTAAAATTTACGAAAATAAATAAAAATAGGTACCGTCATACCCAAAGCGCTGGTATCATTAAGTTGGCCGTTAACGAAATATATGTTTTATTAATTGATATTTACGGTTTTTTGACAAAATTATTATCTAAACTGTTAAATCTTGAACTAATCTTGATTATAAATAAAGTTTACTTGTTGATTAAGACGCCAAAACACTTTTAAATTAACCTGTATCATAAACTGCAACCAGCACATAACACACAGCATGAGTCAAAATGGCGGACTACGTTCTTTTATTTTTCCCCAAGAATATTGAAATTTTGAAAAAATAATGCCAATTTGATGTAATTCTGTACAATGTTTCGTTCGAAAACGATATAATACCATAGAGTATTGTAATAAAACTGGTAAATAGTGAAAATATTGGTTTTTTGGATTAAGTTAGCGTTGGTCCCTATAGAGACCATAGTGTATTAACGGCATTTTCTCAGAGGTCTCATTAGTTACCAAAGTGAAGTGAGCTGTTAATTAAATAAATTTAATTCAATGTAAAAAAAATTACAGAATGAATTTGTATTTATATAGGTAGTTTATATCTAAACATAATACTTAGACTACATTTTATCCCAGAAAAAAATGTTGCTCTGGACCACATAAAAACCTTTGATGTCATGGTGGCAGAGCACAGGTAATTTAAAATATAGTTTAATAGCCAAATCAGTGCCAATTTTTTGATACTTGGTTATATAGCTAAGAGTTGTAAGTCAAATTTTAGTGTATTCATGTTAATGCCACTACATATTTGCATTAATTTTATGCAAAAATCTATGTCACTTGATTGATATATGAGTTATTTGTGGTTTTGTAATTCTAAACATATTAATTTATTTACTATCACAGTTTATTTAACTCTCTGTTTTTCTTTAAAATTTTTTTATATATCTTAGAATTGTCATTGGTTGACATGATCTGTTCATTATTTCATGATGAAAAAAAACTTCAAAAAATCAACAGAACTTTTCCCGTGTTATTTCCATTTAAAACTTCCATTTATCAGGGGGAATTCGGACAAACCCTAAACAAGGACCACCCTAATATATATATATATATATATATATATATATATATATATATATATATATATATATATATATATATATATATATATATATATAATTTATTGTACACTTAATGAAAGATACACACGAAAAAGAGTAACAAAAATTGCACAAAATAGGGCTATCTAATCAAAATAATTAAACATGATTTTTATTTATCGTTTTTTTATACAAAAATAAAAAGTAAACTCAAAAGTCTCAGTAAAAAGTAAAATCGCAGTAAAAAATATCATTTAAATCATTACTAAATAATATGCAGTAATCTGGTCAGAAAGATGAATTTAAAAAAAACTAAATTGAGTTGTGATGACCCTAACTTGGCTGGAGTATAATTTGTCCAGCTATATTTATATATTTATAAATAGTGTATACACATTTTTGTGTGAATCAACTGCTATTTGGAGCCCATCAAGATTATTATATATAAAAGTATAAAAGTAGCATTTTAGTAATTGTAAGGTAACCAGACATGGGCGTACAGAGGGGTGGAGGGAGGTCAGGGAGGGGCAGCTGTCCTCCTGGGATTTGTTTAGCTGTCTACTAACTATATACTATTGTAGATAAAAATATAATCTTAAAATGTTACAGTGTATGATGTGCATAGCATGTGGAAGGATATGCATATGGATATCAGTAAAGGTCACAGCTGGCATAACATGATCATATGGTTAGGGTTCTTGTATACCTATTTATGGAATGACAACCTAGTAACCTCATCTCCAAATAGCTACATAATAATTACCAGTAACCATACCAAGTTTTTGATTTTCTCAATGTTAAAATATTTTGAAATTGATACCACCCTAAGCCAACACTCTGCCAACTTGTTTAAGGTACATCTATCTTGGTCTCTGTAAGAACCTATTTCACATTTGGCATTGTGTATCTGTTTTGTCAATTTTTCATTTTCAATTTTCCTGTGTGTTCGGAGCGATGGGTCATGCTGTTTCTCATGTATTCTTCGCCTATGTTACTCCAGGCCCTATTGTACCCTCTTAAAAAAAATAGGTCAACTACATTACTGCTTGGAATCTCGTAAAAGGCGAGAAAAGTCTAAAATGTTTCACTAACTTTGTGGCTACTAACTTAGTGGTAGAGTTCTACAACTTCTCGGCCATGTTTTTGTTGGACCACCTGACCTATTCGGTTCAGTCGGTGCTTGACACTGTCGTGTTCCGGTTTGAAGTGTAATGTAGCCATTAAATTTATGCATTTGGCATTCCATCCTTGTCACACGTACAGCAACGCATTATTAACATTTTTAGTGACTATAGGCGATGGTTGTTTCTTTCCATCAGGAGAACCATCAGCTTGTTTGCTATCCTATTATATAAAAAAAACTTTAATTTCTAATGCCCCTCACTATGCCCCATTCTACCGCGTTCCATGAGGTCTTACATTACATTTCATTTGTGATCTTGTCTTAGCCTCTTATCTTGCAGTTGTTTCAAGAAGTTATTGACCTATTTTAAATTTCCAAAAAAGTCGTTCAATTTCATGATTTAGCGTAGTTGTTGGAATACTAAATAAACGAAACTATTATCGTATTCGCATATCACAATACAAATAAATTCATTAACACTAAAATTGTTTGATGAACGTATCAACTTCTAAGTAAACATTTAAGCCAAAGAGATGTTGTGAACAAATGTTGATAAATTTAAAATAATGAATTATGTCTTTATTACTTACAGACTAATAATCTTTAAATAATTAAAATCAATATCTTTATTACCTATAGGCTAATAATCTTTAAATGACTAAAACCAAGTCACTGTCCGCGTGTGTTTATAATACAATTCTGCTCTGCTTGCTTCTTCTATAGGTAATATTAAACGGATTTTGATACGATTTTCATCGTTATTTAGATTTTTACAGAAGGTACGTACGTACACACTTGCATACATCGTAATTATACGTTTGTATAAATAAATTTCATGTTTTGAATCAAGTTTAATTAAGTTGCTAAAAAATCATGTTAAATGACGTTTTTACTACGCCCTCACTTTTTTTGCGGTCAGGTTGAAATTTAATATTTTCTATTTATTATTAGTAGTATGGGCTAACAATAACGAGTAGGTACATTATTGATTATAATATGTACCTATTTTAGAGCCCGAGGGACATTGTAGTTTGTTAGACGATGAATGCATGGAACTTCATAAGTGGCTTCCTTTTTAACCATAAGGGTACGATTGATTTTTCACTCCCTGTTTTTAATGTAGACCACGTGTAACTTTTGTCGGTTTAATTTATTGCTAAAAAGATATTATTTCAAAAATCAACCCTTTATGGACTAAAATAAAGGATAAATTTCCTATTCTGATGACCTGTTACTCATTAGCGAATCTGTGCAAATCTTCGTGATACTATTAGGTAGCAAACAAGAAAAGCAAGTCTTCTCTTGATGTAAAGAAAAACCATCATCTATAGACACCAAAGATGTTAATGGTGGGCTGCTTCCCATGTGGCGGGATGGCTACGCCACATGCATAAGTCTACCAGTTACCTTATCCTCCAAGCCGGAATACAATGACAAGCATTCACGCCACTGCGGCAGGAATAGTTAAGGCAGTGATAAACCATATACCCGGGAAAGACGATGCAGAAATCTACCACTTACCAGACACGATGGCAGTGATAATTATAGCTAATGAATTGCCTAGCAGAATGGAAGATGGTATATTCTTCAAAGAGGACCCAGACCAAAATGAGAAAAGCTTTTTTTTTAAATTTCACATTGCTTAACATAGCTTTCACCGGCTTATGGCATGACGTAATGATAAGGAGAAACGCCGTCACATTGACTGCTGACTCTGATTTCGATCACGATGGCAGTGATACGTATAGCTAATGAACTGCCTGGCAGAATAGCAGAGGGTCTATTCTTCAAAGAGGGCCCAGAACAAAACGAGAAAAGCTTTTTTTTTAAATTTCACATTGCTTAACATAGCTTACACCGGCTTATGGTTACTATGATGTATAATGATAAGTGGAATCGCCGTCACATTGACTGCTGGCTCTGATTGAGATTGATTCATTGCTCACTAATACCACTAATACTCTTTTACCACTAATACTCTTTGTTATCATTAGACAATGTTCTTACTCAAATTTAAGTTGTATGTGATTTTTTTAGCCTCGTTTTTCTATTTAACGGGCTTCCCAAACAGGAGGTTTTCAGATCAGATATGTTTTTATCTTTGTTACCGCAGAACTCGTTCATTGTAAAAATCGCTTTAAAAAAGGAAATTAAAATTTAACGCGAATATGCTCTTTACTTTCCCCCGTGTTGGTGCGGGCTCCGTTGTTGAAAAGACTAACTGCCTCGTCGCCAGGCAGATTGTAAAAGGCGACCGATTCGCTATACGGCTTACTACCATCGTGACTACAAGGTAGTGGAATCCCGCAACGTCTCGCCCGGGTATTTATTACCACCGCCTTGCCTATTCCTGCCGCAATATCGTCAATGCTTAATCATTGTCGTGTTTTAGTTTGGAGGGTAAGGTAGCCGATAGATTTATACGTGTGGCATTGTCATCCCGCCAAACGGATAGCAACGCACAATTAACATCTTTTTTTTTGTATATAGACGATGGTTTCTATTTCCATCAGGAGAGCCATCTGCTTGTTTGTTTTGTAATGACATTTTAATATAACTGTCATGGCGTCAATGACATCACGCCGTGGTAGTATCTACCTTACATACTCTGTGATTTCTATGAAAACTGCATTCAGATGACGTTTTACCACGGTGTGATGTAACGCTTCAAGATTTGCATTCACTGTCATGTGACTTAGGTCTATTTTTGCCGAATTTATATCCTAAAATTTTTGTTGATCCTTATCTTTTATAACAAATATTTTAGTATTTTGTTGTCTTCATATTATAATTAATCATTAAAAACTACAACTTTGATTCATTCTTAGTAGATGATTGTCATTTTAATCCGTACTACATTTTGCCCGCGGCTTCGCTCGCGTTAAATTCATTTTAGGGAAGTGGGGGTTAGAAAGAGACAAAAAGTCGCCTATGTCACTCGCCATCCTTTCAACTATCTTCACTTAAAAAGTCACGTCAATTCGTCGCTCCGTTTTGCCTTGAAAGACGGACAAACAAACACACTTTCCCATTTATAATATTAGTACCTTATTATGGATTAAAAGTTTTTAGGCGAGTTAAGTTTAAATTGTTTGGGCTTAGAGCTCGCTCTAAGGATGAAACCGAATCATGGTTTATGGCAAAAATAAATAAGGCATTGCGTCTTGACTTTAACTACGACAGTGACGCGTTATGTAAATTATGAAGTGTATGATGTGATGGGATCATCAGTATGTCATAGTAATATATCTTACGCGATACTTTTCTAACAATAAAGTTGTAGGTCAGACGACTACGTCAGGTTTCAAGTAGCTACGTGGAACTATGACACGCGACGATCACGCTATCATTCCGCGTACGCTATTTCTGTAATTCAACACGTCATTATAATTCTTCCGGCCCTTATTATCTTCAGAATAAGGCTAATTATCCAACAACTGGTCTTTAATTGTTAAAAAAAACAAATATGAATCTTATATCAAAGACCTTATGGTTGAATTTCAATGTATATATTATTTGTGGTTAATTTTAATTCACTTGTAGTTTCTAATTGTAGTATGTATTGGCCAATGACAAGTGATAAGTTTTGGGATGCTCAGGGTCGTGGCTTTAGTGCAAATTGCAATGTTATTAATCAAAGTTTTAGTTTACATTTATTATCTACCATATGTCTGTAGTAAAGGGGTCGGTTACCTATATATGTATAATAATACGTAAAGCAAAACCTTTGTACCCCTTTTTAAAACAGTTACACCAACAACGGTGGTGTATGAAATTTGGCACAGTTCAAGTTTACATTGCGAAGAACTACATAAACCTAATATATTTAAATACTATGCATCAGAAATACGTTAAATTAATAAAAATAAACATTACATACACTTTATTCATATGGCATCCATGATAATATACACATATGGATACTATTTCCTTACAGCTAAAGTCAGTTGTCAAACTTAAGAGATTTTATTGTTTAGTATGGTCAAATCTCGACAACAGGGCAACCACTAATCTATATTAATACGCAAGCCGGGCGGACTGAGGAGTATTAAATTTGGCAAAGATAAAGTTTATATCGAGAAGAATATATGCAGAAAGCTAATATTTTTATTTAAACCTTAATTTAAAAATAAATTAATCAGTAAAAAAACATTACACATCCGTTTGACACACTCGATGTAGGTATATTTTGTTTATAGTTAAAAGTTTTTTGTCAAACTTAGAAGACTTTTATTGTTAAGTCTATGGACAAAATATATTTTGTTTATAGTTAAAAGTCTGTTGCCAACCTTAGAAGACTTTTATTGTTAAGTCTATGTACAAAATATATTTTGTTTATAGTTAAAATTCTGTTGTCAAACTTAAAAGACTTTTATTGTTAAGTCTATGGACGAAATGAGTCGTAGTTTCATTATCCTATCATTTATCTAATTGCTTTAATGTTAATAGGATTACAGGCGGTTTTCGACGAGGGGGCGAGCGCTGGTCTTAATAATAGCTTATTATACCTAGTTGTACCACAAGATCATAGAGTTGTACATCTCGTCCGAACTTGGCACAACCGTCTTACCATTTTTGCCAAATACCATCAGTATTCCTGTTTAAAGGTAGCTGGTAAATCTATTCTTCTGGCGTTACCATTTAGTATGATTACCACCGTGCTTACTAGGTGGTAGAGTTCCGCAAAGACTCGCCCGGGTTTGGTGCCATCTTTTAACCTATTTCTGCCGCAATCTATCAATGCTCTTGACTGTCTTATTCCGGTTCGTATAGTAAGATAAACTTGTTAATCTGGCATTACCATTTCCCCACAGGAATAGCAACGCATCATTAACATATTTGGTATCTATAAACGATGGTTGTCTCTTTCCGTCAGGAGAGCCATCTGCTTGTATGCTATCTAATGATATAAATAAAATAAAAAATAAATAAATTATAAATCATCATATATTTTTGTGAATATTAACGCAATAATGTTGTTTTCCGTTCATAAAAAAAATAGTATATGTTGTCTGGACATAGACTACCTCCATATATCAATCAGTGCCATTCATCTGTTTTCGCGTGAAAAGTAACGGACACACATACTTTCTTATATTATAATATTAGCGGAATGTCATATACATTTTATGATCAAATTGATTAGATTATGACAAGCTTCCGAAATCGACGCGAATAAATAATATGTGGAGGAAGCAATCAAGTCTGCTTGAAGTATTATGTATTAGACACGGTTCTTACTGCCTACTGAGATTTGGCGTGAAGACATGTAATCGAAAAATGTTGAATCGATAAAAACCAGTTTGTTTAATAAAAATGCCCTACGACAAAACAACAATGTAATATTCCGATATTATAAAGTGACGCATAAATAACTCTTGGCACTATAAACTGCTTTCTTTGTCTTCACTCGTATGATGTTTACGTGCGTTCAGTCGGTCTGTATTGTGTTAACATTGTTCATTAGCGGTATGTATCGTTTTTTCTTATTTTATCTGTGTGGGCTCCTAATCCTTAAAGGCTAATCTAGGTACTAATACATACATACATATCTTTACGCCAGATCCCTAATCCCTAGGTACTAATCTAAAAAGAAACTTTTCTGAGGGCTTACAATATATCGTATTCGATCGATAGCAATCGTTTCGCTTGGTCATTGTTTTTTTTATTGCCTAAATATGCAAAATATTTTATTTATTGATAGTCGGTAGTGATGTTAAACGCTATCTAAACAATAAAAATCAGGAAAATAACAACTGAGGATTTTTGTTTATCAACAGACCTCATTAAAATTAAGAGATTATCCGTCCATCTGCTTTTTAGGGTTCCGAAGTAAACTAGAAACCCTTATAGTTTCGCTATGTCCGTCCGTCCGTCCGCAAGATAGCTCAGAGATCCTTTAATACTAGAAAGCACGAATATTAGTCTCAGCAACAAAGTGAAATTTAAAATAAAAATATTTTTCAGGGCCCTTACATGTAAAGTGGGAATGTTAATTTTTTTCTCGCGTACCCCATAGTATGGGGTATCGTTGGATAGGTTTTTAAAAAATATTTGTAGGTTTGAAAGTTAAAAGGAAAACTATCACGGCTTAGAAGGCTTTAAAAGTTTTTATCAAAGCCAAAAATATAGTTTTTAGAATTATTGTCTGTTTGTCTGTATGTATGTCCGGGGTAAACTCAAAAAGTACTGCATGGATTTACTTCAAATTTTGCATGAATATTACTAATAGGTCGGGTCAACATAATTATAGGCTATATATTATCAAGCTATCACCTACGGGGGAGGAGTTGTGCGGAGTAAACAATGTCCGCGCTGACGAAGTCGTGGGCAATAGCTAGCTACAAATATATTTGTGTCATTTTTTTATGAATATTGATGCATACATTTTCAAAATATTTGCCTGATTTAGGAGGAAGTTGCTCAATTTTAGTACTAAAAAAGAGACACTTTAAACTACGATATTTTTCTTATATTAATAAAAATATATATTTTTTTTGTTAATGTCATTGACCTACCTATATATCTCTTTCGGTTCGGACAGGGTTTTCTTTACATCCTGTATATTTGTCATTGACGTTGAATAGTTTAAATGTTCATAGTATGAAACAATAAAAGCCCTCTTCTTAGTCCGCATTATCATGATGGCCAACTTCGGAACCCTAGATTGCCCGTGGCCCGACTCGTACTTTACCAATTTTTTTATATATTTTGTATGTTGCACAATATTTCCACCATTTGTGAACTGATTTTAGGATAGCTTTTTTTCTAATTACAAAAAAAAGGAAACAAGCAGATGCCTTTCCCGATCGTAAGAAGTTATTTATTGGCTACTTTACCTTCAAACCGAAACACGTTAGTGACAAGCACTGACGGTATTGCGGCATGAATAGGTAAGGTGGTACCAGTCCCGGGCTAGACGTTGCAGAACCCTACCACCTAGAAGTCACGATTATAGTGACTCGTAAATTTATAGCTTTTGCCACTAGAATGAAATTTTAATACTGTTAGCAACCACTTTCCGCCAGAGCAATAAATGTCATCGTGTCTATAAAAATGTGCGGCGCGTTCATTTTGACATTGGTACTCGAGGCATTCACACGTGCCTAATACTCGTATTATTCAGTTCACTTGCTAAGTATCTAACTGATTCGTATTTCTATTCTAATCGTTAATTTACTTTTTAGGTTATATTTTAGTTAAAAATAATGGAAGCAGGTAAAAATACATTAATCAGTATAACTTGTGCGCCACCTGTTGTTAATTAATTGTGCTTATAACAAGTGCAAAAGTAATCAGTGTATTAAATAATGCAAGTTAAATACGTATAGGTACTACAATATCTTAAATTTCATCATGTTTTTACGAAAGGGTAAATTCTAGCTTCACAACACAGGGAAGCCTAGTGTGGGAGCCAGTGGCACTATTTGTTGTATCTGTTGGATGTTTAATAAACCATTTTTCATTTTTTTCTTCATTTTCATGAATGTATTGTGTATAATGTTTGTGTTTATTAATTTAATGTATTTCTAATGCATATTGCTTAAAATTATTAGGTTCTTGCAATCCTCCGCTATGTAAACTTTAATTGGGCCCAAATCTCATACTCCATCATTCGCGTAATTCTCATAAAAAGGGGTACAAGATTTTTACTTCACTTATTAATATATAGATGTATTACTAATACCACTGATGGTAAATTAAAGTTTAAAATTTATAACATGCTCGGTTTGAGCACACTAGTAATCTCACGGATCAACGATCACTTTAATTATTCGCTGAAAATGTTTTACTCTGAAGTAATTATGCATTGAGAATGTTTTCTTAGAAATCTTTTCATCTCGTACGATCTTATGCGCCCGAGTACTAAATAAAGTAGGTAGGTTGAGATTTTAACCATATATGTATGTATAATATTTGTTTCTTCAACTTCCCGCTACGTACATATGTAGATAAAGAAGTTTTTATTTTGTCCCGATTTTCGAAAATCAAGTTTTCACCAGATCTCCACGTTTTGAGGTGCTAGGAAGATTCTTCAGACTGTTTTCACGATGACGTCAATATGTCTGTATGTACGTATGTATGAATGAGCGTGTGTGTGTGTGTGTGTGTGTGTGTGTGTGTGTGTGTGCGTGCGTGCGTGTGTGTGTGTGTGTAAACATCTCCAAACTTTTGAATGGCTTGACCGGTCGAAACGCGGATGATGGCATTCGATTGGATTCCGCTCAACTTAGACTTCCTGAAAATTTAAACCTACTCAGCACAGATTTCGAGAAATTAAAAAAAAAAAACAAAAAATATATTTTAAAACAATATTTTTTAAAATATAACATCCAGATTAATATACCGATTGATTACAAAATGTAATCAGCTCTTTTTCTTAAAGAATTGCATCCAATGCATAAATTGTATCAAAATATGTTTATCCGTTTGGAGAAATCGTTGACGAAAATTTTTGAAAAAAATATTATTTCGACATAACTTCGAAAATTTTCAACCAATTATTTTTTTGATCTTCTACTATATTTTACTACTAAAACAAATAGGTCGATCGCCGTTTAAAAAATTAAAAAAATATATTTTTTCGACATAACTTCGAAAATTTTTAACCAATCATTTCTTGATCTTGTACTATATTTTACTACTTAAATAAATACGTCGACTGCCGTTTAAAAAAATAAAATCGTATCAAATTTTCAAAAGTTACAGCTTTTCAAATATTAAAATTACGTTGTTTACCGTATTATGTTGATGACTTGAGTGACAGTCACACATCGGTTAATAAATATGTTTATTAAGCAGTAATTTTCCTGGGATTTTCCTTAACCTTATATATTAGTGATTCACGTGCATGGCCGCGTGATACAATGTAGTGCGATAACATATCTGAGCACGAACATGTTCTATCGTGCTCGTTACATACAGCAAACTTACCTCATATTTTTAAAATAACTTTCAGGCTAATATACCGACTTATTTAAAAATCTAGTCAGTGCCTCTAAACTGTGTCAGTGCCTAAACTACGTCAAATACGATAAATCGGATCAAAATCGGTTGATTCGTATTGGATTTATCAATGACGAATCGAAAAAAGTTTTTTTTACGTTTCTTCGACATATTTAACCTATCGACTTTGTAGCTAATAAAACAATTTAGAGCTCAAAAATTGCGTCGAATGCCATTCGAAAGATCGTTTATATACATACATCGTTTCGAATGTCAAATTATTATCATTTTTATAAACTTAAGATTTTTGAACTCTTCGAACTAATGCTTAGTATAAATGCTTAGTATAATTTTTGCTACTTTGAGCTTAACATATCTAGTGGTAAGTTTCAGGGCCTGCAGGGTCAACCGGAATGTTTTATTTATTTATATGGGTTGATTAATAAAAAACTATATATACTGAAGAATACCCTAATCACTCGTTTCTAATACCGAATGTGTTGCTCAATTTTATTTCAAAGTTCCCATAAGCTCCTTCCTACTTCATCATAAGACCCTTGAAATTATCTAGAACCATGGTATTTGTCAAAACAGAACAAATGAGTCCAATGGGTTAATGGTTTTCTTGTTTAGTTTTTAAGTTTTTATGGTCACCTTCCAGTTTTAGTATAAAAATCATGTGGTCATCAGATCTTAGAAATTATCCAACACCAAAGTGTCATTACAAAACAATTGAGTGCTAACTCAATAAACTTACCATGTTGAGTTTAGGAGTTTATTGTATTTTACATCTGGATGCGAGAAGTTCCAATGTCACTTTTTTGACGCCATCTTCAGAAAACTCCTCGTCATCATGAAAACGATCTTATTACAACGTCATAGCTAATATCCATCTCACAAAATAGGGCTTTCTATAGAAAAAAAAACCGAAACCAAATCGGACCATCCGCCTGGGCGCTACGATGCCACGGACACACAGGATACACAGTTACAAACCTGAAACTTATAACACCCCTCGTTTTTTCGTCGGGGTCAAAAACAAAACGTAGTATAATTTTTAATAAATACTATTTATTTTATTTCCATTGGCAATAATTTTGTGTTACTCTGATTCCAACCCTGGCTAATTAATACTTTTGTTTTATTCGCTCATCACACCGCGAGCCAAAGTTGCGCTTCGCCGGTAGCTTTGGCATACTTCATACCACACTTCATACAGTTTCCTTTAATTCATAGATAACTTTAATTGTTTTCGTCGCTCGTCGCTCGTCGCCCGCCGCGCCGCAACTCGCGTCGCAGGTCACGCGGCGCGCCGCGCGTAGCTGTGGCCAGCAGGCTTAGGATAAGCAACACGATAAAATTTTATCGACCTCGTTTTCTCGACTTTTATGTCACTTTCTCGATTCGCTAACGCATTTGACACTTGATTCGACATGATACTTCAAAGGAAGAGAAAATGATCAATTTTACTCGACGGTAGTTATTTTCTCTATCGATCGAAACGTCTTGCTGTCATTTTATCGATTTGTCATTTGACACTTCGTTAAAATTTGGTTAAAATGTTGATAACCTTATCCACTATTTCATATTAGGTATTATACTTTAATTATACAATAATTACAAAACTTTTTGATTTCTATTCATTTTATTAAATATAGATTTCGGTCCAGTGTTGGCAGTAGTATGTATGGCAGGCAGGCAGGCAGGCAGTATGGCATATATGTATTTAATAGTGGTGGCAGTTCCATATTATACCTATTATGTGCTAAATATCTACGGTTAACGGCAAGCCTGCAAAATACAAAGTAGGCACATAGGAAATTTGTGTGATCTTTTTACACAACGGAAGGAGCATTCCAATCACTATAGCGCTTCAATAAACCCAATAACCATGGCTCTCTAAATAATATAGACCCTTGTGAATTTTGAGGTTTAGAGCCACACACCGATCAAGGCATGCCTCTTTAGTTAAAGGTAAGTGAACATAAGAGACTTGTAATTCAGTTTCTAGTAGATATGACAGCCATCCAACTTCATTAACTGTAATAACAGAATATCTTTGTAGTAAATACTAATTTGACTTACGTGAACTCAATAAAGTTATATTTTTTCAAAAGTTATCTGTAGTTTTTCGAGTTTCTTTTTTAAACAGTTAATGTTACATATACATGTCAAGT
This sequence comes from Apodemia mormo, assembly GCA_036924255.1. NCBI lineage: Eukaryota > Metazoa > Arthropoda > Insecta > Lepidoptera > Riodinidae > Apodemia > Apodemia mormo. The sequence continues at coordinate 15,523,399 of JAUPFN010000020.1, forward strand.
GTATGTTAAATTTCAGCTGGATACAAGTAATAATCCTTTTTTTGGTGGTCAACTTTTCATAATACTTACAGCCACATACCAACAAACAACAACAATGCTTACATCATAGAATAATGATGCAAATGTGTTATTCCTCTAAGGCTTGCATTGATTATGTATTTAAGGAGTTTTTACTACCCATTCAAGTTATATTTAGTCAAAAAAAGTATTTGTTTTAATCAGTTGTTTTCAGACCAAGTTCCATGTATGATTAACATACTACTATGATGTATTATATTCTGTAATATTCATAACTTAAAATATCCAATATGACACATGTAGTTCTCAATTACCTAGGTACCTACATGTGTAAACATTATTATTTTATATTTGTCTACATTTAAAGATAATTTACCATACAGGAAGGCAGTCAGTTCTTGTTATTATTGTTTATTACAATAATATATGTCAATAAAAAATATAATTATTATTTGCAGATAAGACTTCAACTGCAGAATTTTTAATATTACTGACAAATATCCTAGAAGAACAAATGATGCCCTCATATGGCATAATTGAAATGGATGAAATGCGAAGACTACACAATAGAAGATATTGACGGATCCTATGTATACTGGTGCAACTTGCAAAACAACGGAAACCATTTTCTTGCCTCAAAAGCCTTAAAATTACCTTATATTTGTCCTAATGTAATAAAGTATTTGAAAATTTGTACAAATTTTCAAATACTTCTAATGGTTTATGTCAAAACTAGCTGTTGTCCGTGACTTTGTTTGTGCAGACTTTGTTTACTCCGCACAGCTCCTCCCCCGTAGGTGATAATATGTAGCCTATATGTTGACCCGACCTGTTAGTAATATTCATGCAAAATTTGAAGTAAATCCATGCAGTACTTTTTGAGTTTACCCTGGACATACATTGACTTTCCTACAATTTTATTATATGAAGGTATAGATTACAAGCTACAGAACATTTAATCCGGCCTCCAGTAAAGTTGTGTCATTGCACTTGCACAAGTATACGTAGGACCCTTCGATATGATAATTACAAGTATTTTCTTTTAGAAGTGTTAACTTTGTTACTTTTGTTGTTGTTTTTTAATCGAAGTGATTTTGGTAGTAACAATACTTAGTGGATTATTGGTATAATAAAATACTTTAGTGTTGTATAAGATTTATTTAAAAAAAATATATACTCTAGGCAAACCTTCTATCTAAGTATTAAATAATTTTATATAATAAAAATGAAACTTATAGTCATCAATGTCTAATTTTAAGTATAAGTTTAATGACACACTATTCATAGTATTTAATGTTTTAATGCCAAACATAGATTTTACTATATGGAAAAGTCTTGAGAAATAATTTTTATTTTCTTTAATAAAGTTACAAAATGAATAAATCACACAAAATACAAAATGAATAATTATAAAAAGTGTAATATGAAGCAGTCTTGTAAAGAAAATTAAATTTGAGTTTTAAAAAATATACAAACACATCTACTTTACTAAACTAACAATTATTATTAATGTTTGTACTTCTCAGAATAGATAAATAATTTTTACAATTTATCACCTTATGACTTAAATTTATTAACATGTATCTTTGAATTTTCACTAATGTAACAAACTTATAGAAGATTACACGCACTATATTAAAGCCTTTATATTTTAAATTTAAATGTTTTCTACAATTTAAATATCTCTTGTCATCTCGCATAATTAATCAGTAATGAAAATTCAATATCAAAAATTAGTTTACTATATAGTATGAGTAGTATGGAATTTCATTTGAAAATAAAAAATCAACAAGTAAAATATTTTTCCCTAAGGTAACATTAACTTTCTATTAATTTAAATTTTAAAAATTACACATATTAGGTACATTAAGACTATCATGTTATAAACTTAATTGTTTTCTACAAATTAAAATTTATTTTTCAATCTTGCACAACCATTAAAAACAGCAAGAAAAATATAATATTCAGCATTAACTTATAAATCTTCTTAATCAACAATTTCAAAAAATATAATAAATAGAAAGGCTTCTTTATTCTATTTCCATTACTCGCTGTTTAGTCAACCTGTAAACAAATATATCTTATCAAAATGTTGTTATATATGTTTACTTAATATATTTTTTTGTCAGTTAACTCAGGACTTATGACTCCAGTCTTGCATGTTGCATTTTGTGTAGTGTTATATAGATTTGCATTGTAAATTATATAATGGGGTCGAAAAAACAATTGGTTACATTTATAAAAGGGAGTGAAAGAAGCCTACACTATTCTCCAGAGAAAGCTTCTCATATTATTCAGGATTTTTTTACAAGAATCAAGTTTTTGATATAATCTTGAATTTATGATATTAATTTTGTAAAAAACCACAACTTTTACAATGAAAGAAATATATTAAAATATGTTTAAAATGTGATTCTTTCAGTCTACCTTGTTAGATGATTTGTCATGGAGATATGTATGTAAATAAATACTTACACAGTGTTCCATTGTTTTCCTTTCTTCCTCTAGAAACTATAATGTATGAAGTATTTGTAGAATATATGGTGTTATATTATGCTTTCCCAATATTAAAGACTTTAATCTTTGGTGCTACAAGTCTAGTCCATGAATCCACCATGGTGACAAAGTTAATTTATGCTTATTACTTCTTATCCTGAAAAGAAAATCATAATTATTTTTAATAACCTATATAGGCTTTTAAAAAATATAAGTATAAAGAAGTACACTACTTACGTTTTATTTTGTGTTCCCATTTCACATACCTAACACAATTTAATTTTGTACTAGAATCGGAAGAATGATGATGATTTTAGAGATGTGAGAACCAAACAGTATAAATCAATAATTCCTTGTACGTAATGGTTAGATAATTAATTAATTTATAATTAATTACAAAATACAAATTAAAGTACAATACTTTTTGACGTAATGTAAATAAACTTTTAATTTTTCGTATAGAGAAAATAATTCTACGAATTCTCGTCCTACTCAGTGTTACCAACTCTATTCAAAACACAGAACATTAGAGATGTGATAAACGGCTTTTAATTATTAACACGTTTGAACGTTTTGCTTATACTTTTAAGCGTGCTTAAAAAGCGCTTTCGTTTAAACGCTTTTTTGAACAAAAGTTGTTGATCGTTGAGAAGGTCAATTATAAAACGAAGATTTAAGTGAATTAGTAGCGACCGATAAAGCCGAGAGCTGAAAAAAGCGTTCAATGTTTTGTGGTTTTGTTAGCGTTATTACTTATTACTAGCTTATAGAAATGACGTGTTATCAAATACAATACAAATTATTATACAATACGAGCTGACCCGGCAAACGTTGTTTCGTCATATAAATTATTGAATTGAAAAATAGGGGTTGATGATAGAAGGATGAATATGAGGGTTGTATGTATTTTTAAAGCCACAATTTAAAAAAAAAACTTGACCAGACACCAGAATAGAACGAAGTTCCTTTTATTATTATTTACAAAAAACCTGTATATACTCAACAAAAATAATCGTCGCGACACCACACTGTTCAATGCGAAATAGAATTTCGACACCCGGTCGAATTTGGGAACCCGGTCGAATTTCGGCACCCGGTCGAATTTCGACCCGCGGTCGAATTTCGGCACCTGGTCGAATTTCGGCACCTGGTCGAATTTCGGCACCTGGTCGAATTTCGACCCACGGTTGAATTTCGGCACCCGGTCGAATTTCGACCCACGGTCGAATTTCGGAACCCTTTCGAATTTCGGAACCCGGTCGAATTTCGACCCACGGTCGAATTTCGGCACCTGGTCGAATTTCGACCCACGGTCGAATTTCGGCACCCGGTGGAGTTTCGGAACCCGATCGAATTTCGACCCACGGTCGAATTTTGGTACCCGGTCGAAATTCGACCGGCGGTTGAAACTCGGCAACCGATCGAAATTCGACACTCGGTCGAATTTCGACACTCGTTCAAAATTCGACTGTCCGTCGAAATTCAACTTTTGGTCGAAATTCGACATTCGGCCGAAATTCTGTATAAATGTCGAACATTTGGCACTAGAAAAAAAAGTAAACTCAATCAAATAGTAGATAGACTCTCACTGAAAGTGGAAATGCACGAGCTATAGGGAAGTGGCTGGATATTTCTGTGCTTACAATAAATACTTTACTATAACAAAAAGTGTCGTGACAACTTTTCGTAAGAATTTTTTCCGTCTAGCCCCCTTTCACAACGCGCGATAAGGAACTTCGTTCCAATAAAAATAAAAAAATAATGTTAGGGGTGAACAACCCTTATCACTTAGGGGTATAAAAACAGTAGCCGATTTTCAGACCTACTGAATAAGCATATAAAATTTCATGAAAATCGGTAAAGCCGTTTTGGAGGAGTATGGTAAATAATATTGTAACACCAGAATTTTATAAATAAGGTATTTTCTCAATCAATAACTTCCCTTCGTACTTTTCAGACTTAGGACTGTCTGAAATGAATAGTAACACAATATATACTTTTTTATCCATCACGTAATTTCAATAATTAATATAAACAAAATTACTTTGGAAATTTGTAAAGAGATTCGAGTCATGTTCTTACGCGCGCTAAGTAAAATAAAACAAACAATAAAATAAAATAAACAATTGATGAGCGCGTCCAATTTCTTCAACAACGAAAAGCGTACTGGAACTTTAAAAAACGTAAGTTGTCAATTCGTTGTAAAAAGCACTAACCAACCAAAAACGGAGCGTTGTCAGTCCGACACAAATATTGCGTAAACGAGTAGAAAATAATTTAGGCGCTTAATACGATAACCAATCCAAATTGTTATCGTTTCTTATAGGCATAGTAATAAGGTTGTTAATCCAATAAAATTAAAAATTATATTGAGTCTTAGAGTATAGAAATAAGGTTCTTTATTCTATTTTATTTTGATTTTTAACGTTATTGAAATAAGGTTACTTTTCGTCAATCATGCTAATATGGTATTTAAATTTTTGTATCTTAAACATCAACGTTTAAACGAAAACAGCTTAAATCCGTAAGCGCGCTTATAGGCTTATTTTGAAAAGCCTAATTTTTTAAGCCTATATCGTTTAAACGCCCACGACTACAGAACATATTCAAAATTACAACTACTTACAAGGTTTTCTACAAAATTCAGTAGAAAACTAAATGTAAAATAAAAGGTTAATTTAAAGCTAGTGCTTATTTTGTATTATTTAATGTTACTATTAATAACATATACTCGGGAAAAATAATACATAAAAACATATTATAATAATCAAAATATTAATTAATCAATCAAAAATAACAAAAAAATCGAGTGTAGCTCACACTCGTTTTTTCGTTAGAAGTAAATGTAAGAAGACAAAATAAAATAAAATTTATATACTCTTTGAGTAAGTCTTTGAATCAAAGAGAGATAAACTGAAAAGTCGAAGAAAAATGTTTTTCGTTCTTGAGATGTAAATCACAGACCGTGGTCCCACAAACTAACTTTTTTTTGATTAACAACAAGCTGAATATTTGTGAAAAGCTTCATTTTGACGAGACAACCGTCTTTTCTATTTTCGAAAAATCTCGAATCGGGTAACTAATAAAGTTAATGCTGCGAAGATATTGGGTTCGGTAATTAATAAATATTTATTAATAACAATAATTATTTTTCGACTTTAATCGCTTGATTATATTATGAAAACTACGATGAAACTTTTGTCCAACATATTTGATGATTTTTCTGAGAATCCCACTTATGAGATTTTTAAATTGATATTAATCCATTTAAAAATAACCTAATTTTCTCACAATAGCTTGTTAATTATTATTGTAATTCAACGGTAACTTTGTCATACACGTAAAGTGGAAACTTTTCTTAGTCTGACAATCTAAAGTTTCCTTATTTTATCTATCTTTATTAGTTACCCGATTCGAGATTTTTCAAAGATAGAAAATATGGTTGTCTCGTCAAAACGAAGCTGTTCACAAAAATTCAGTTTGTTCTTGGAGACCACGGTCTAACAGTAAGTCTTAGGTTGGATTGCTTGCATCTGGCTGATTTTTGGAGCTATTAATAGATAACATTATTTGTAACATAAAATACTGTGAATTGTATTCTGTTCTATCTTATTTTCTAGTTGGCATAATACTATACATTTATGTTTGTTTATCGTAATGCATTTTCGTGTCATTGTCAAATCACAACAATTCTATGGAAGTTTCTCATCAAAAAAATTAATCAAAAATGTTGATTGATTAGTCTAAAAGAATATGTTAATTTACTCAATAATGTTAGAATTATAATTGAAAGGAATAATTATAGTGGAAAAAAATAGCTTGTTAATAATAATTGTTACGCACTTTTACGCATAATTAGTTACGCAGTTATACACCCAGAAATAAATACACGCTGGCATCTTAATTGCCCTATACATTAAAACATCTTATGAATCATAATTCATTGTTTCAGTTTTATAGAATAAAAAACTAGTTTTGATGGTCAAAACTAAAAAGAGAGAATAATTCAAAAACCTGTAAAATATCTTTAATTACAATTGTAAATAGGTACGGCTACACTAGGCTTTGGTTATATTTCCTTCGACTCTGACAAAGAAGAGAAATGATGACAGGAAGTTATAAATGTAAACAAACGCTCATAACGATTAACACAAGTAAAATGCACCAAAGGTGTATCCTAAAAATCAGAATTAGTATAATATCTATGTCTTCTAGTGACAACATTTATTTCTCTATTCGAGTAAACTTTTTGTTTAATTTATCTATGACGTTTTAAATGTTTATCGTGGCATGCTTAATAACGTCCATCGAGATATTAATAAATGTCAAGCAAACGTCACTTTCTCGATCGATATATATCTCGTGGTGCTTATCCTAAGCCTGCAGGCAGTATCTGTCCCGTTCTTCAATATGTAGTCTTTTATCAATCAACCTGTATATTAATAAATATCAGTCGTTTTCAACCGACTACTTCCCAAAAGGAAGAGGTTATCAATTCGGCTGTATGTTTTTTTATGTTTGTAACCTCAGAACTCGATCATATATAACCGATTTTGAAAATTATTTTTTTTGTTTGAGAGGGTATACTTCACGTGTAGTCTCATTTTATGGTAGTGAAGATCTGATGCAGGGTTCCGGAGATATAGGAAATGGGAAGACAGTTGCTGCAGTTTTACTGCGTTAAAAAATAATTAATAAAGGTATAAGATTTTCTTACAAATAAATAAATAATTATAAATAAATATTCTCGGGACAAATTACACTTACTGATCTAACTCCAAAGTAAGCAAATTATTTGCTTGTGTTATGTGTGTTATTGGGTGTTAGTCAACGATACTAATACGTGGAAATACATACATAAAATACTTTTACATGCATAATAAGGACCCAAACCCGGGAATACAATCATTTATGCTCATCACACAAATACTTGTCCCGGTCGGGAATCGAACCCGAGTCCCGTTGATTGCGTAGGCAGGGTCGCTAACCACTCGAACAACGGGGCAAATAGGTAGGTACTTTGGAATGATTGCATCGGTATGCCTAGGTAAATTACGCAATGATATTGCGTTGTATTTTATACTCTACGTTTTATTGCAGATGCGGTAGCAATTGTAACCGACCTAAAATATTCCTAATTTATTTATATTTTTTTTTGTCACTTTAGTCAACTAAACATTAAAAAGTAAACTTAAAATAAAATGAACTTTTTGGAAGTTGGGATTAGGATTTTTTATATTATTTAATCAGATATAATATTATTGATTGTGTTTTTTTTTCAGTTTTCTGATCTGATAAAAACAACGTTCCCCTAGTTATCACATTGTGGGAAAGTATTATTGTTAATCGTGGGTGCACTTCTTGTACCTCCGCCTAAATCAATTTTCGAAGATACGGGCGTGATTTTTTTTTTTTTATTTTCATAAATCAGAAAAACTTTATTCAACAAAACTTTTTACAAGTTATTTTGACACGTCAACATTTTTTTTAAAAACTATCGGATCGGAAACGTGGTCATACACTAAGAAGATCCGGCGGGAGAAACTCAGCGTGCTTGTCATTTTTCATATCATTTTTCCACAATGTCACAATATTACAAAATTACAAAAAAAATATATATGAGATTGATCTAAGGAGCAATTAATCCCAGGCTTGTTTGTCTTAAAATAATAATGTGAGATTTATATACCCTTTTTAAAGTTTTGTTTTAATTTTTTTTAATTTATTGACTCTTATAGATTCGGGAAGTTTATTGTAAAAACGTATACATTGATATTTATTATATAGTAGCTGTTGCCCACGACTTCGTCCGCGCGGAATTCGTTTACTCCGCACAGCACCTCCCCCGTAGGTGATAGCGTGATAATATGTAGCCTATATGTTGTCCTGACCTGTTAGTAATATTCATGCAAAATTTGAAGTAAATCCATGCGGTACTTTTTGAGTTTACCCCGGACATACATACAGACAAACAGACAAAAACTCTAAAAAGTATATTTTTGACTTTGATATCGATTGTAGATCACGCCCCAAGTATTCTTTTAAAAATTATTCAATGTACAATTTTGACTTTCCTACGATTTTATATGTAATCTATAAAATCTGTACATATAATAAAATCGTAGGAAAGTCAAAACTGTACATTGAATTTTTTTTAAAAGAATTCTTGGGGCGTGATCTACAATCGATATCGAAGCCAAAAATATAGTTTTTAGAATTTTTGTCTGTTTGTCTGTTTATCTCTTTGTCTGTATGTATGTCCGGGGTAAACTCAAAAAGTACTGCATGGATTTACTTCAAATTTTGCATGAATATTACTAACAGGTCGGGTCAACATATAGGCTACATATTATCACGCTATCACCTAGCGGGGAGGTGCTGTGCGGAGTGAACGAAGTCCGCGCGGACGAAGTCGCTGGCGACAGCTAGTAATAGGTATTTGATTAAAAGTAAGTATGCCTTTAGTTTAGGTGGGCTCATTTCTACTAAAATGTTGTTCTGGTTATGGAATTCATGGGGAATTGAGGGAATTCCTAATTTATTGTCATTTCTTCATATTGATCAAATCTCTTTTTTGAAGAATATAATAAACTGACGTCGTGGTGGACAATAGGTGATAGAGTTTTGCGGTGTTTCGACCGGGTTTTGATACGTACCTATTACTTACTAACAGCTTTTCTTCTGATTCTTTAAAGCAAAGGTTCCCAAACTTTTTTTTCTCATAGACCACTTTCAAAATGTTGCTGGTTTTGGTGGACCCCCAGAATCAAAATTTCTACCATACTCCCAAAATTTAAAAAAATATGAAGATTACATCTATGGAAATTTGCGTTGCAGCTGAATTCCAACCGTGAATTAACAGTTTTCGAAAAAAAGTGAAAAATCAGTGGGTAATTAATTGATATTTTTACTTCGCTTACGAATTGTCACCCAAACTTTGGTCACGGTAAGGGGGCGTCCATAAATTACGTGAGATGTTTTTTTAATTTTCTGTCCCTCCCTCTTCCCCTGGTGAGATGTCGTGAGATTTTATTCAACCCCCTCCCCCATCCCCTAATCTCACGTGAGATTTTTCAAAATGTGAATTTCTTAAATATGTAAACGCGTTTGATTATTATTGTAAAAAGAAAAAGAAAATGCCTCGTGCTTTTATTTACGACTAGTTAAGACTGTATAACGTCGAAGTATAGATCAAATTATTTTCTTTCGAACGAATTAGTGAAAAAATCTTAAACATGTACAATCTGGATAATATACCAAAATAGTATATTTTTTTTGTTTTAATCAGAAAAAAATTGCGTGATATTTGCCGAGATCCCCGCTCTCTCCAACGTAAGATTAGATGAGATTTGATTCGACCCCCTCTCCCCCTTAAACATCTCACGTAATTTGTGGACGCCCCCTAACGTAGACGCCCGTCGAGTCTCCGTTGGACCCCTGGGGGTCCACCTGGACCACTTTAGGAATCAGTGCTTTAAAGTGTAATAAACTCTTGGGTACACCTGAACATAAAGCCTATACATATTAACTCGTGCTAGTTTGAAATTTTAAAGTACAACAACAAAACATATATTTTTGTAAAATAACTTTTGTATCTCATTAGATAGTAAACAAGCAGATGACTCTGCTGATAGACACAAAAGATGTTAATAGTGCTATCCGCGTGTCGAGATGGCAATATCACATGCAGAAGTCTACTGGCTATCTTACCCCCTAAACCGGAATACAACAATGACAAGCATTGAAGTTGTCGCGGCAGGCGTAGGTAAGGCAGCGGTACCAAACAACCGAGTGAGGCGAAAACTATTTGAATTGTTTACCATAAAACAAAATAATAAAAGGTGATGGGATAAAATAACATTAGTTCGGGGAAAGAAGCAGGGACCGACTTCTAAGATATAAAAAAGTCGTAAAGTACGTAGGTAAGTACATAATCAAAAAATAACCAAACATAATCGTTTGATGTTTTGCATTTCGTGGCAAAGTATTCTTTATAATATAATAAACTAGCTGTTGCCAGTGACTTCGTCCGCGCGGACTTATTTTACTCCGCACAGCACCTGCCCCGTAGGTGATAGCGTGATAATATGTAGCCTATATGTTGACCTGACCTGTTAGTAATATTCATGCAAAATTTGAAATAAATCCATGCAGTACTTTTTGAGTTTACCCTGGACATACATACAAACAGATAAACAGACAAAAATCCTAAAAACGATATTTTTGGCATCGATATCGATTGTAGATTACGCCCCTAGTATTCTTTTAAAAAAATATTCAATGTACAGTTTTGACTTTCCTACGATTTTATTATATGTATATTAGGGTGGCCCAAAAAAACCGACTATTTTTTTTAGTCTCGGGTGAAAAAATGTAAGTTTATGATGTTTTAAGAGCCCTCTTCAAAAGACAGCTCGAAAAAAAATTTTTAAGAGGTCGCTCCAAATTTTTTAAAATTTCAAAAATCGTGAAAAATCGAACTTTTTTTTTTAATTTTTTTTCTCGTTACGGTATAATTTTGTAGACCAAAAAAAATAAGTTTCTGAAAGTTTCAGTACAAAATTTAAATTTTGAAAGGTCGCTCATAATTTTTTTTATTTTTCGTTAATTAGCCATATCGCCGACTTTACGTGTTGGGAGTGGTACATTGGGGTCTTTTTGGTTTGAAAAAATCTTAACTTACGCTGCAAGGTCAAATCTCAACCAAGCTGGTTTCTAAGACCAGCTTAGGATTCGAATCCACGCTTGGAAGTTTATTAAATAAAATTATTAAATTGAAAAAAAATTATTTTTTCTGTATTGCGCTTGATTTTTAGTTTATCTCGTGATATATTTTTATCGATTATGGTACTAAATATATAAAAAAAAATGCATGGAATTTTCATTCGAATTGTAAAAGGTCGCTCGAAAAAATCTAAACTAATGCACTAATAAATTGAAAAAAATTATGAGCGACCTTTCAAAATTTAAATTTTGTACTGAAACTTTCAGAAACTTATTTTTTTTGGTCTACAAAATTATACCGTAACGAGAAAAAAAAATAAAAAAAAAAATTCGATTTTTCACGATTTTTGAAATTTTAAAAAATTTGGAGCGACCTCTTAAAAATTTTTTCTCGAGCTGTCTTTTGGAGAGGGCTCTTAAAACATCATAAACTTACATTTTTTCACCCGAGACTAAAAAAAAAAAATAGTCGGTTTTTTTGGGCCACCCTAATGTATATAAATTACACGATGATAAAACAATTATATTTTCTTACTATAAACTTTGTAGTCAAGTCGGAGATACTATAAATTTTATAGTCGGATTCAGTGAGCTTAAAATTCATTCTACTGTGTTGTTTATATTATAAAATATCAAAGCAACGAATACGTAATGAAATATGTATTAGTATATATCAAGGAACTTATATACTAAAACTGGAATTGTTACGAAGCAACATTTGAAAAATAAAAATGTACTTTATTACGTAACAGATAAAGTTGACATTTGTTTCTTACATAACAGAGGGGAAAAACGTTCTGAGCAAGACAACGACAAGAGTGGATGTTGTCCCTTTCGTGCAATTGCCAGTGTAAATAAAACTATCTAGATGGTAGATTTTTACATATTCAGTAATCGTTAAATCCTTTTTATTCATACACGTCGATAGATACATTAGCATAAAATGTATTGTAATTAACATAGTGAGTTCTTAAATGTGCTTATTTTAATTATTACGTAATTACTTATGCAATGTAAAAACTGTTTCTCAAATTAGTAGAATTACTTAGTAGTACTTTGCAAACTACCACTTACAGTACCCGGCGATAAATATTGCACATCGACCTTTGGAAAGAGACAATCGGCTAATTTCAGCTTCGTAGAGCGTTATCTCTGTCGCACAAAATACAAACAGTCCGGTACCTATTAGGAGCTGTTAAAACAAGTATGATTTGCTTCTTTAATATTTTTATTCTTTGTATAAAATACACTAATTTTTCTATAAGTGATGGCTTTAGGTTGGGGTAAAATAAATTAAAAAAACATGTTCACATTATATTTACGTATTTAATTATTTTGGAACATTACAGCTTTAGTGTACATAATAAACACCATTATACCTATTGCTAAAATCAGACATTGCAATAAAAATAATAATAATTCTAATTCTCAATTACTTCCATTTCACTATCTGTGCTCTCAAAGAGGTCAATATCACTGCCACTATCAGCCGTATTTATCACTAATCTATCAGTGTAATTGTCTAAACTGTGTTGAATGCTTCTATATTCATTCTCACATTTGATTGCATGATCGCAAACCTTTTTCCACTCTTCAGCGCCGATCATGTTTACTTTTTCAGTCAATAATGTTTTTACTGTAGTTAAGTTCATACCCACATTTCTAGAGGCTACATAGCCTTTCAGTTGAGACCATATATTTTCAATTGGATTAAAATCCGGATGATATGGTGGCAATCGCAACACAGTGTGCCCATGTTCGGCAAGTACTTTGTCCACAGAAAACTCTGTATACCTCTCCTTGTGCTGACATATAATAGCGTAAATCTGGGTTTTTGTTAATTTTGGATCAACTGGAATTTCGTGTCTGTTTAACCAGTTGATCATTTCCCGTTTAATGGTGTTTGAGTTGGGGGGTCTCTCAATATATTTGTTGTGATAGGGTGCGTTGTCGATAACTAGAACAGAATCACTGGGTATATTTGGGATTAATTGGTTAACCAGCCATTTCTCATAGTTATCGTTATTCATTTCATTGTGATAGTCACCTGTAGTGTCCGTGGATTTATACGTTAAAAAAGCACCGGGTACAAAGCTTTTTCATTTCCCGCATGAACTATTATCAAACGTTGACCTTTTGAAATTGGCTTTTTTTACTCCTTTTTTCTTATCGTCACTCCAAGATTTCCCTTTAGTGTGGGATGCATGTATATATGACTCATCCATGTAGACGATATTTTTTCCTGTTTCGCGAAATTTGCGTATTTTATCAAGGTATTCCATTCGTTTGAGACTAACGTCGTGCTTTTCCATTAGAATTTTTCGATTATCTTCCATTTTAGTGAACTGAAATCCCATGTCATGAAGTATTTTTCTCAACGTTTTTTCAGACCCATTGTAATTAATAGCTTCAGATAATTTAGCTTTTAATGATTTTATTGTTGGCAGTTCATTAAATCGTAAGTGAAAATCATACACCATTCTTCGAACAACATCGTAATCAAAATCGTCCATATCCAAACGAAATTGCTTTTTTGGTCTCCCTTTTTTTGGAGTGCTGAACTTAATTCCAGTCGAATGTGTTTCAGTACTGACTTCGTTTAATATATTGTTCAAAGTTCTTCTTGAAATTCCAGTGGCATTTGCAACTCGCTCTTGAATCTTCTTAAAATAACAACTTACATTTTCATCTACCTTTTTTTTTAAATCTATCAGCTTCGGTTACAAAGTATTTATAAACATTGTAGATAATTTCACGTGACTGATCTCGTAAAGGTTTCCCTCTTTTTCCGAAAGATGCCATATTACAACTTTAAATTATTTAAATTTGTGGGTGTTATCAACTCTAAATATATATTTTTGATCGGGACGCGACCGCACTCTATCGTACTTGAACAACGACTGACTAAACGTCACATAGGTAGTGTGGGACTGAGATAACGCTCTACGCAGCCGAAATTATCCGACTGTCTCTTTCCAAAGTTCGATGTGCAATATTTATCGCCGGGTACTGTATATGTGGCGATTGGCGCTTTATTTAGTAGAAAGAGACACACTCCACTCACTCTTCGGAACGATTTTGAAGCGCGTGTAAGCATTCCGGGCAGAATATAACTTCCTTGGTATATATACATACATAGACTGCTAAATGCAGTCTATAATATAAATCCCTATAACGCCGCTTTTTCTATAGTAAATAGCCAATATCAATTATATCTCATTAGCTGACCCGCGCAGGCTTGCTCGAGTGTAAACTAACTTGTCGTCAAAGGAAGAACAGAAAGAACCCTTCACCGAAAAATCCTTTCAAATTCCTCGTGTAAAAACAAACCCTTTGAAAAAATTTAGCTTTCCTGGTCCAAAGGGTTTTTACTTTTTATGTCAGTCAAGGAGTCTGGACTTTATAGGCATATACCTCAGACCACATGAATACTAATAGACACGCCATTGAGAAGTATACATGTCGCCGCACATATCACTGTCAAAAGTGTCATACATTTGTAAATATATTGTGAAAAACTAGAAATAAGTAATGTTATACTGTTTAAACGTATTGAATGAGATGACAAGGTTTAAAAGTTACCTCTGAAGTGATTTTATTTTAACAGTAAATAGTGTATAACTCTGTATTTATGTATTTATTGGTAACTCATAACTCTGTATTTATAGGTGTAAATGCAAGCTACACTGACAAACTAAGACATTGCCTAGAAAGGCGTATCATTTTCACCCGTGGTATATGCAGATTCACGATTTTTAATCGTGAGTCAGTCAGTAATCAGCATCATGTCTAGCAATTATAATAAATCGAAACCTGAAAGGAAAAAAATATAAGTACATACTATATTATGATGTCTAATATCCAAAAATAAATATGCGAAATATAAAATTTATTTAATAAAATAAAAAATAATAAAAAGCGTTCGAAAATGAAATCTTATCGTCATGGTCTAGTTTTAAAACTAGAATCGTGCTTTGAAAATATTCGTTCTGAAATACGGACCCAAGAAGTTATCTAACAAGTTTCCGTACGCACGGTCAGTCTCCAGTGATAGTAAAAGTCGTGAGGCTCGTGTTAACGACGCGCGGCGCAATGAAAGTGAAATTTTTATATTCTTTTGACGTCACAAATGTTGACTAATTTTCACTAGCGTTTCCGGATTGAATAAAATTCGCAATTATTGCATAAGCGGACTGTAACTATTTCTTGAGTAATTTGCCCCAAATCTAAAAGGTAATTACTATTATAAAATTATTATTGCTGCAATTAGGCATTAAATCCCAGTGATGATCGCCGGCCGCTTTTTAGAATAGACCCTCTGCCTTCCTATCAGACAGTTTATAAAAGGCAATAGTTTGGTTATAGCTGTCAGTAGCACAGTGCATGCTAATTAAGTTCTGTGATAAATTGCACGGCTTTTGTACAAAAACCTTATATTTTTTGCTGCATTAACGATGGTAATGTTATTGTAGTGTTCTAGTTTTCAGGGTAGCGCAGGCACGGATTATATGGATACGTCTTTCAATACAATTTCTTAGTTTGTCAGTGTAGCTTGCAATTACATACAGAAATAGAGATTTATAGTAGGGACTTACCGATGAAATAAAATCACTTCACTAATTTTTAAAACTTGTCATCTCATTCGGTACGATAAAACAGTACAACATAGTTTATTTCTATTTTTTCACGATATAATATATCTACAAATATATGACATTTTTGACAGTGATAAGAGCGTTTGCTCATATGCGTGGCGGCACGTTTCCTTTCCTATGGCGTGTCTTTTAGTATTCATGAGGTCTGTGGCAGCCGGTATTTATGCATGTCGCATTACAACTTTTAACACGTGAATGGCAATGTCTATAGGCGATGCAGCCACGTGTTTGTTTATTGTCCTATGAAATAAAAAAAAGCAAATTATTGGTGGTTTCGCAATATATTCATATTCATAATCTAATTTATACAAAAAAATAAAATTGAAGTGTCTGTTTGTAAAATAAAAAATCCGTTTTTACTAAATGCATATGGATGTATACACGGTACATATACCAAAATAACATTTTCTGCAATTTTTGTCTGTCTGTTTGTTTTGGATAATCTCTGAAACGGCTGGACCGATTAAGACGGGACTCACTGTCAGATAGCTGATGTGATAAGGAGTAATTTAGGCTACTTTTAGAAATTTTTCCACGTGGAGGAAGTCGCGGGCACAGCTAGATACAAAATATTATGTTCTTGAAGGAAATAAACGTTGAAATTGTTGATATACACAGCGATTTAAAATTTGTCTAAAAGATTACGTATATACTTTGCAAGTTTTACTAGAGACTAGTAAATAAAGTATATTAAGTTTTGATTCCATGATTCTCATTACAAAGTAATGGACCAAACACAATAAACTAGAAAAAAGGAACAAGTTTGTGTGTGCTCGCGATGCATGCAAAAACATCCCACATAACATTTTGAATCTCTGTGTAAACATTCATGCTCTAGTAGTTTTATGTTTTTCTAACAGTCGGTCGTGCTAAAAGTCATATTATGCTAGTTTCATATCGTTATTTTACATTTTTAATGTTTGTGTTAAAACATTTTAGTTTTAATAATAAAATAACTATTAATAAAACATCTAGACGTGAGTTATGACCATTGTTATGACTTTAAATTAGAATGTTTTTTAAATGTAGAGGTATATGATAGATTTTTAACATCCTCGAACAAAACTGTATGGGCTGTAGGATTGTGTTTTTCTCTGTCTTAACATCCTACAACAAAACTTTATGGGCTGTAGGATTATTTTTTTCTCTGTCTTTACATTCTACAACAAAATTTTATGGGCTGTAGGATTGTGTTTTTCTCTGTCTTAACATCTTACAACAAAACTTTATAGGCTGTAAGATTGTGTATTTCTCTGTCTTACCTGTTTACCGCCTTGACGTAGGCGTTCTTTGACTTATTTTCGAAGATTTGAAGTACACTACCACCTTGAATTTCCTGCAGCCATAGCGTCAATGCTTATCACTTTCATATTTACGTTTGAAGGGTGGTCGTTATTACATACTGCCACACGGGTGGCAATGCACCATTAACATGTTTGATGTCTATAGGCGATGTCTATTTTGAACAGGAGAACAATCTGATTGTTTGCTTATTTTATATTCTATCTTACTCTATGATATAAAATAGGAGATGTCGAGATCGTTCGGATTTAGTCACAAATCACCCCGTGATGTTCTGGACCTCTTTTGAGGAATAGATTGTCTGCCATTTTGCCAGGCAGTTCGTAAAGGCGAACGATTGGCTATACTCGTCACTGCCATCGTGACTGCTGACTAGTGACTACTAGGTGTTAGAGTTCGCAACGTCTCGGCCGGGTCTTTGGTACCATCGCCTTACCTTATGTACTATTCATTTATGTATCCTAATCAAAAATAACTTTGTAACTCAATGTACCTATACAACATTATAAATAATTACATACCAAAAAACCAAACTACAATGAATTGGAATGATTTGCTTGTTTTTTGTGACGCGTATTGCGTATGTTATTTTGTGACTGTGTGACGTGTGAGTTGTGACTTCCGTCTACCTACTCCTTAATGATTAAGGAGAGGGGGGAGGGAAATTGCTCATTCTTAAAAGGTCAGCAACACAATATTTTTGCCTGCTATGTCGAGATAACTTATATTTATCTTGTTTAATTGCACGACTAACGAAACCTAGTCTATTCCTCACGCGTATACCACAGAGTCGATTTGGATGAAATTTAGTACAAATATAGATTGAGAGCCGAGAAAGGACATAGGATAGTTTTTATCCCGGAAATCCCACGGGAACTGGAACTATGCGTATATTATATTATAGATTTTTTTATGCGGACGAAGTCACGAGTACAACTAGTAAACTATACAATATTGCTATTCATGTAACAATACTTCAATCGAATCAAAGCGTTAAGGGCTGGGTTCGGTGACTTGTGGCTCGCGAGCCACATGCGGCTCTTTGGATGTGTAGCTGCCTCTCTTTAGTTCCTTACGCAAATAGTATTTTTTTTTTGTAAAAAAAAACATTTAAAATTTTTCTAATTGAACAATCGTACAAAGCTATCGCTCTTTAATCCTCGCCCTCTTTAACGCGCGTGATATATCAATATCACGCGCGATTAAAGAGGGGTTTAACCAATAAGACCGTTCCTATTATTCACGTAACAAAAATTCAATTTAATCGAAGCGTTTAGGACTCTTACACATTATGCCGTGCGTCGCAGCACGCTGCACGACACGACCCTGCATCGTGTTTATGTGCGTAAAAGCCCTAAACCAGGGATCGGCAACCTTTCTCGTCGGAGAATTAAAAATTACAATTTACAAAGTTTTTAAAGAGCCACAAAAAATTTCTTGCCAACAATATGTAGTGCTTGCATTAATTAAGTTATTTGATAAAAAAAACTAATCTATTTGAATTTGTCTAATAATGATGGTATTAATAGACAAATTCAATAATAGCGAAATCGTGTGATCACGATAGATATATCCTAAAAGTCTTGAAGATCTATAGGCGTAGTGATCACTCATCAGGTGAACCTTCTACGCCTTTTTCTGCTTTTCATAAAAACACTAGCTGTCACTGTGACATCGCTACAACGCACAGTTACACCTTTTTTATAAATACTATAAATTAAAGTCGATGACTTTATGGCTGCACTCACGTTTAGATATAATGTACATATTATGTCTTTTCAGCATAGACAATAGATGCAATGATGCATGATTTAGTAATAAGTTTTTGAGTGTGATCTTTAATAGTTTAGTGAGAATTTCTAGTCTACCAGTGATTTTCAGCCATTTTCATATCTCCCTCCTATACCTTTTACTTATTCTGTTTTACTGTCTTACTTTTATATTTTTCTTAATTATTCAAAATACATATATTTATGTATTTAATTCTTTATTGTACACAGTAATCATTTAAACAAAAAGTTCAAAGAAAAAATGCAATGGGCGAGCTTATCTCTCGTAACAGAGATTTCTTTATCTCTATTATAAAATAGATCTCTGGTATTAAATGTAGGGCATAAGCCCTACATTTAATAAAAAAGTTAAGATTTAATTTTCTTATAAAATTGTTAAAAATAACAAAATGTTTTCCCTCAAATTAATTAATAAACAACGTGTAAGGGACGGTCTAAAATCGAAACCATATATTTGGACCATGATTCTGAGATGAAAACGGTTGGAAATTTGTGTGGGAAATTTTAGATTTTTTTTGAAGATATTAATTTTATTGTAACTTTGTATAATTTGATTTATTCTAATACTCTACAGTGCTTTTACTAAAAAAATATAAATTTTAAGGAAATACACGAAATAAGCAATGTATTATGCGCGGTCACATACCGCGCAATGGCTGGTTCGGAGTTCCACGGGCGTGACGACGTATCGGAGCAATGGTACGCTTTACATTGCGGAACGTGAAAATAAGAAAATAATCATAAAATACAAATTTAGCATTTCCTACAAAAAAGGGAATTGCCATCATGATTAGAACGTCAAAATGGCATTTTTTCTAAATATTTCGGTACACCGCCCCTTATACAACACGATATATAGAAAGTACCTATATATAAAAATACTAAAACTTATTATAGTACTTTCAATTTCTATTTATAATTAATAAATGTCTAATAAAGTGACATATATAAAGCGTATAATAAGAAGGTATATAGTTTGTATAAAAACGAACAAACAAATTGCATATATTAAAAAATATTGTGTTGCAAATATTATAAACACTATGTATCTCAATTAATAGTTACAAAAATATTAAACTTATTCCCTAAACTATCAACAGACAGCGATCCGTTAGCTTGCCTAGGAAATTAAAAGAGCGATCCAAATGTCGAGAAACACTGGGAATACACTTTCAATTTAAGTGTTGATCCAAATTTGTTTTTTTTTTCAGCTTGCCCGTTTGGGGTACTTCAAGCTGGCGGCGGCAGTGCAAGTAAACACAGAGCAGCGCACGCGCAACGGGCTGCATCCTGCACAACCTAAGGAAAACAAGTTGGTTTATTAAATTTATCGACATAAAAAAAATGTCACACTGAATTGCTTAAACAATATGGACCACCATGATTTGCTGGCTAGCTGGCGCGATGGATGATGTTCCGCATTACTATATTTTCATTCGTAATAGTTCAGGTGGGACACACGAAGGGACGGATTTTAGGCCGAGAAGGCCCGGGCCTAGCGCGACAAAATATGGTCGTTACTACTACGGTTACGGATACTTACGGTTACGGATTATTCCAAGTTCAAGTGTATCATTTTCATTTTGCTTTACTAAACACTACAGATATTAGTACAAGGTTATCTGGTTGCAGCGAATAGAAGGGCGGCAATCCTTCGTAGGCCTAGGGCAGTCAAATTATCAAATCCGCTACTGGACATACGGATGTAATCGCTAGATCACTGATTTCCAAAGTGGTCCAGGTAGACCCACAGGGGTCTATGGGAGACTCGACGAAATCTGTAAACGGTTGACCCTACTGGTCATCCCTGAAACTTACCGCTAAATTAAGGTATTTTAAGCTCTAATAGATTTTTTCAGTTCACACAAATGTCTTGTTAAAAATGACAGTATTAAAATATTTGAAAAGCTATATATTTTGGAAACGGTGATTCGATTTCGATTCGATCGATCGATTTGATCTTTTGAATGGCATTCAACTCAATTTGTGAGTTCTAGAATATTGCTTTAGCTAAATTATCTATAGAAAACTTCGCAGCAATTTTTTCAAAAATTTCTGGCATTAATAAGTCCCAAACAAATTGACTGATTTTGATCCAATTAACGGTATTCGACGCAGTTTTAAAAGGAGAAAAGCTGATAAGATTTTTAAGTCAATTGGTGTATTAGCCTGAACGTAATTTCAAAAATAATAAGTTTGCTAAAAACAACGTAATTTTAATATTTGAAGAACTGTAACTTTTGAAAACTAGATTCAATTTTGATATTTGAAACTGCATTCGACGTAGTTTTTTTAGTACTAAAATATCGTTAAATACCAAAAAAATGAGTTATGTAGAAAAAACCTTTTTTCAAAAATTTTTCGTCAACCATTTACTCCCCAGCGGATAAACCGATTTTGATGCAATTTACGCATAAGACGCAGTTTTTTGAGGAATAGAGCTGATTAGTTTTTGTACTCAATCCGTATCTGGAATTTATATTAAAAAGAAATCTATTTCGCCAATTTTTTTTGGGGCTTTTTTAATTTTTTTTTTAAATCTCCTAAGCCGACTTGCTTCAAATTTTCAGGAAGTGTAAGTTTTCTGATGCAACAACGTTACCCGGCATTGGATAAATCCCGGTTAGCGAAAGGCTTGCCACCTATCACATTGTAGGACTATTATCTTCGGCTAATCGTGGATCCACTTTTTGTACCTCTGTCTACCTCTTCTGGAGTACGGGCGTGAAGACACAGTAAAAATTGCCGCCGTAGTAAAATAAAATTGCTCTAAAATAAAAGCCGAGTTCAAGAAATTTCCAGCTTCCAATTAGCTTGAATCAAAAGCGTGGCAATAAGCGATAGCGATATGTAACTTTAAAGTTCATTAGAACAGCTTTGCTATTTCGTTGTATTCAGTGCGACCTTATTGATGACCCGTTTTGAGAATATAGCTCAAATGAATGCTTATACAAGTATGAAAAATGATGCGGGTCATTGAGCCGGTGACCCATATTCATAAAGGGCGGGAACTAGTCCATGTCATATATAGCGACCTCCGGTCTGATTGATTCAAATATGTCTCGTTTGTTTATGAGAACCTGGTATGTGTTATGGTTGTATGCACACTTACATATTATACAAACCCCGTTCGACTCGAAAGGGACCGGACAATAAAAATAGGTCGATGAGATTATCAAAAAAATGAAATCATTCTATTTATCGATCCATTAAAACGTGAAGGAAAATTTGGACCCCTTTTTAAGACAATTGCGCAAACGGTGGAATATGAAATTTGACAGAGTTAGAGACATTGGGAAGACTGCAGAAACCTAATATCTATATACATATAATAAAATCGTAAGAAAGTCAAAACATCATTGAATATTTTTCAAAAAGAATACTTGGGGCGTGATCTAAAATCGATATCGAAGCCAAAAATATACTTTTTGTAATTTTTGTCTGTTTGTCTGTATGTATGTCCGGAGTTAACTCAAAAAGACTGCATGGATTTACTTCAAATTTTGCATGAATACGTAGGTCACACTATAAGTTTTGCGTAACTTAAAAAAACAACATGTTATAACCAAAATATTATGGTTATTGCTTTTCAAAATAATCTCCTTCACATTTTAAATATTTTTTCATGCGATCGAACCATTTTTTAAAACAGGAGGACCACAGATCTGAAGGCATGTTTTCTACGTGCTGATTGAACGCTATCACTGCCGCTTTGGTGTTGGTAAAAGTAAAACCTCTCATCAAATCTTTGATTTTGGGGAAAATACAGAAATCACAGGGTGCTAGGTTCCAGGTGCTAGGTGCAAAGTTTCCGAACTTTCAATTCTTCGTGTAAAATTTTCTGAATTTGGCTCATACCAATCCCCAATAGTCCTCGAATTGTCTCATAGGTAATCGGGGATATTCTTAAATTAACCGCTTACCAGTAGCCATATTATTTTCGTTGAGGGCAGTTGAAGGCCGCCCTTCACGAAATTCGTCATACTCGACCTCTCTCAAATTCAGCAAACCATCGCCTCACGGTGCTCAAACAATGTGCTCCTCTCCCTAAAGCATTTTGAAGACGAGCGGCACAGTCTTGCGGAGAAAGAGAACTTTTAAAATCATAAAAAATCATCGCTCTAAAATCTTTTCGACTTAATTCCATTTTCGTTGCGTACGTAGAACTTTGATGTGTGATTAAAAAACAATTGACAAATAATTTCCCGCCAATTGTTTTTTTTTATTACTAAGAAGGTTGCAACGTTTTAAAAATATAACATTCAAAATTCAAATAGTTCCGATTAGTTAGAAGTGCAAAACTTTTAGTGTGCCCCATGTATTACTAACAGGTCGGGTCAACATATATATAGGCTACATATTATCACGCTATCACCTACGGAGGAGGAGCTGTGCGGAGTAAACGAAGTCCAAGCGGACGAAGTCGCGGGCAACAGCTAGTCTATATCTATACATATAATAAAATCGTAGGAAAGTCAAAACTGTACATTGAATATTTTTTTTAAATAAAATACTTGAGGCGTCAAATACAATCAATATCGAAGCCAAGAATATAGTTTTTAGACTTTTTGTCTGTTTGTCTGTATGTATGTCCGGGGTGAACTCAAAAAATACTGCATGGATTTACTTTAAATTTGCAGGTCGGATCAACATATAGGCTACATAATATCACGCTATCACCTACGGCCTACAGGGGAGGAGCTGTGCGGAGTAAATTAAGTCCGCGCGGACGAAGTCGCGGGCAACAGCTAGTTTTTAAATAAAATACATAAGAAATCTACATATATGTCATATGATAATATACACACGTATACACATGTATAATATTTTCTTTACCGCTAAAGTCAGTTGACAAATTTAAAAGGGTTTTACTGTAGTCTATGGTCGAATTTCGGCCACAGGCGATCTCTAGTAACAGTAAAAATGTTGTATTCTATAATGTTCGTATTTATTTTTAAGTTTTCCTAAAATTTGGCACTAGTAAGTATCATTAGCGGTGTTGGCGTCTTTGATGTCGTAGCCGCATTCGTAAACTAAAATCCATCACCCTTTAAAAAAGGTTAAAGTGTCATATCACAATATGTACTTTTGACCTATTTATTTTCGTAGACCTAATAGTCCAGTAAAAAGTTTAACGAAACCATGATCGACCAATTTTGGCGCAATGAGTAAAAATGTGTTCATTAATACTTAAATAATGATATTATGAAAGAAATTTTGATTAAAATTAAGGGGAAAGGGATGAAAAAAATAAAAAACGGGTTGAAAAATGCCTTTTTTTTAAATAACTTAATAACGGTAAGAAATAGAAAAAAAGTTTTAAGTAAAAGTTGTAGAGAAAAAAAATCTACACAAAAAGTTCCTCTTCATTTTTTTGTTATCTGCTTTAGTTTAGCTCCAAAAAATAAAAATTAAATTTGCTTTGTAATTAATTATAAAACCTTACCAGAATTATTACGGCCCTGTACCATGTAGCGCGCGCATCACATTAGTATGTACTAACACTACTACACATGTATTCCCATATTTATATATTTTTACATATTTTACTACAAATTTAATTTTTATTTTTTGTAGCTAAACTAAAGCAGATAACAAAAAAATGAAGAGGAACTTTTTGTGTAGAATTTTTTTCTCTACAGCTTTTACTTGAAACTTTTTTTTCTATTTCCTACCGTTATTAAGTTATTTAAAAAAAAGGCATTTTTCAACCCTTTTTTTATTTTTTTCATCCCTTTCCCCTTAATTTTAATCAAAATTTCTTTCATAATATCATTATTTAAGTATTAATGAACACATTTTTACTCATTGCGCCAAAACTGGTCGATCATGGTTTCGTTAAACTTTTTACTGGACTATAAGATTTAAGTATCTGTTTTTTTTTTGGTATGGAGAATTTTTTCTGTTAGATTTTAGACTGTTTGCGAAAGCGGGCGAGCTGAATGCTCAGCCAGAGTTTAAGTTTGGCGGGCTTAAGTCTGCCCTAAGAATGTCTCTTGTAACAATACAGTTCCGATAAATGTATTTTTAAATGAAGACCCTATGCCAATAAACAATAAAAAATATTTTTTATGGTAATAAAAGTAACAAGTAAGGTTTCATTTTGAAATGATAACACCTAGTCATTTCAAAATTGTAGAGTAGTAAATTTTTTTTAAATGATGAAGTGACAAAGTTCACTGACGAAAGTATTTTTAAGTACGACTCAAATGAACTTTATTTCTTTCTTATTAGTAGACCGTATAATTCATTGGATGTATAACTGCAACTAATAGCTTGTTCCCCAAGTTGGAATATATATGATTTATATCAAAAAAGTTCATCTCGATATGTCTTTTTGTTTCTAAGAATTTCGTGGATATCTATACAAACATACATACACTTACGATATTATAGTACCTACACGTGCATGTACGCCTAAACAGATCATAATACTCAAATATTATTCAATACCAACAATATTACGTTCATACACAAGTGATAACCTTCTTTTTGAAGTCGGTTAATAAAACAAAAAATAATTATGTGTTGTCTGGTATTACAGAGCGAAAGCAGTTTCAATGGACACAGATAACTTGGTGCTGTGGAGAAAACCAATCACTACGCTCGATTATTTCTTCCGCGAGCTATTTATATTATGCTCAACTGGTTTGCAAAGGTAAGCTTATGATTTTAATTAGGAATAATATAATAATAAGTCTTATTTCCATTAGCTAGAATTCACAAAAGAAAAAATTTTTCAACAAAGAAAAATAAACAGGTCCAGGCTCTTTTTGAAGAATAGGTCATCTGCCGTTCTGCCAGGCAGTTCGTCAGAGGCGAACAATTGGCAATGCGAGTCACTTCTGTCGTGGCTACTAACTGGTAGAGTTCTACATTTTCTTGCCCTTCTCTGGTATCACCGCTTTACCTATTCCTGCCACAGTAGCGTCAGTGCTTGTCACTGTCGTGTTCTGGTTTGTAGGGTAAATTTACGCATGTGGCATTGACCCTGCCACTGAGATAGCGACGCACCATTAATATCTTTGGTATCTATAGGCGATTGTTTTCTCTTTCCATCAGGAGAGTTGTGTGCTTGTTTGCTATCTTATGATATAAAAAAATATAAAATCTTTCTAAAAAAATCAGGTTTATCATCAACAAAGATCGGAATAAGTACTGCAATTTGCCGGAATTAAATGACGTCATTCTAGTATGAATAAGTCATTGAATACCACTAGATAGGTAGGGTTTTTATATTCGCCGTGTTGGTCCCGGCCTCCTTTGTAGAATAGGCCAACTGCCGTTCTGCCAGGCAGGTCGTAAAAGGCGACCGATTGGCTATCGAGTCACTATCATCGTGGCTACTAGGTGGTAGAGTTCTGCATTGTCTCGCCCGGGTCTGGTACCACCGCCTTACCTATTCCTGCCGCAATAGCGTCAGTGCTTGTCGCTGTCGTGTTCCGGTTTGGAGGGTAAGGTAGCCGGTAAACTTATGCTTGTGGCATTAGACCTCGCCACAAGATAGCAACGCACCATTAACATCTTTGGTGTCTATAGGCGATGGTCAACTCTTTCCATCAGGAGACCCACTGCTTGTTTGCTATCTTATGATATAAAAAAAAAGTACTATATGTGTTTCATGATACTTTACTAAATTTCGAGTTCCATTTCAGACTATACGTGATACTATTAATAAATCTATTAAGTAGATTATTTTGAACCTATGCAAAACGAAGGATCGTCGATTATAGAACCCGGCAGCACTAATCTACATTAGTGCTGCCGGGTTCTATAATCGACGATCCTTCGTTCGTAGTAATAACCAATAGCAAGCGATGTAATAATAACGAGCCGTTCTACAAGTTGTTTGGACATTTGATAATTTATATTAATTAAATATAAATTATCAAATGTCCAAACAACTTGTAGAACGGCATGGACTGGAACATTTCCAGCCCACGCCTCGCAGAAGTTGCTACTACTTGCAAACAAAACGAACCGCCCTACTGATATAGGAACCGAGAAGATGTTGAATTTTATTGAGTTTCAATTTTTTTTATTGATGGTAGGTTTTTTGCAATTAAATCCTTTATATCTGTATCCAGTTTCTTTTTTGTTTATTTGAAAAAAAAATGGTAAAGTGGAATTCGAGATCTAATTAAGTATCGCAAAATAAAGTTATAGGACTTCAAAAAAATATAATAATACCGTACCGTAACTAGTGGTGTTCAATGACTTATCCATTGATATAAAAAACCCAAGATGCACAGTCTCAAACAAAACTGACACTCAAAACTGTCCCTAATTTCACATAAGTAGTTATAGATATGCCAAAAATATATGTTTTTGCATATCCAACCTTAAGCGCAAAATTTATAGTTGATTTTAAAAAGCAATGTACGAAAAGTAATGAAATTGACAGTGACGTGATCCACGCGATTCTATTTAAAATGAGCGCACAATTTGAAATTGCATCTTGGGTTTTTTATATCAATGGACTTATCCATTCTAAGATAGCGTCACTCAATCCCGGCAAATTGCAGTACCTATAACTAACCTGATATATTTTTAGATTGATTTTATACTTTTTTATATCCTAAGATATAATTTTATTACAGTTTTAATTTTTTTTAAATTGTTGTTAGGTAATTTAATTTGCAATTAAATCCAGTTTTTTTTGTGCTTATTTGGAAAATATTGTTAAATAGGAATTCGGGATCTAGTAAAGTATCGCAGGACAAACTTAGAACTTTGAAAAAATATAACAATACCGTACCGGAACTATCGAGATTCAATGACTTATCCATACTAGACAACGTCACTCAATCCCGGCAAATTGTAGTGCCTATAACTAACCTGACATCTTTTTAGATTGATTATATGTTTTTTTATATTATAATAGCAAGTAAGCATTTTTAGAACATTTTTATTAGTACTATTCGAATCGCACAGGTTTGATTATTGGCCGTGGGAAAATAAAAATAAATAATTATTGAATGCAAAAAACTTCTTACAAAAATCTTCTTTATTAAATAAAAACTAAGGTACTGATAAATATATCACCTCTTTTAAAGAATACACGAAATAAAGAAAACAACGGAATTGGCAAGTACAAACATTTGTATCAGGACCGCGATCGCCACACTCACACATAAAATAAGCATTATTGCATATAAACTACTAATGCAAACATTGTTTCATTGGTCGTTTTCATTTTAAACAACATTAATCCGAAACACACAAACAGAACATTTAAAAATATACCAAACTGCGTTACAATAAATTTTATTTTGCTACAAAAAAAAAGAGTATTTACGTCCTTTTGTAGTCTATTCAAAATAGACTCATCTATTTGTACAATAGTGAAACTTAAGATCGTAATAGTTTCGCTATTCTACAATAGATGGCAGCATTGATTTTTCCGTAGTTTTCAGTTGATCATATTTGAGTAGAGAACTTTGTAGAACGATATACGTAATGACTGTCATTACGTATATCTTTCTAGAAAAATTAGGTGAACCTAAAATGAACTTTATATGTAAGGTGTACGGCTGATTTTAGCTTGACTTTCTATGATATCATTAGAAATTATATTAAATCAGGAATTTAATTAAAATAAAATGAAAATTGTACTTTCGAATGATATGAAATATCTCCATTTTTAATCATCTATATTCTACTATCATTTCTGCATTCAAGGATGGCACAATACGGCATAATTCAGTGTATAATAGATTTTCGCACGACAACTATCTCCTAATGATATGGTAAGTATCACTAAGGCAATTTAGAGTAAAAGCGCATAATAGTGACGCACGCGGCACGCCCACTCTTCACTTCCCCTTGTTTTCTTTATTTCGTGAAAGAATATCACTGTATATCCAAATTACATAAGGAATATCACAAAAATAATACTAGATAACAAGTGGGATTGTGAGAATCAATGGCGTATCTATACTAAGATAGCATTACACCGATTCCGATTTATGATTATAAGGTGCTAACATGATGTCTCATTATTAGGGTTCAAACATTAGTTCATGTACTAATATCAATCTTCAAATAAGCCCATCAGGTCATTGTCACTCGATGGACTTATCTGAAGATTGCTTGAAATGTTCGTCAATATCGCCCTAGCTATAGTGTAATCCATACGGAACATACATACGTCGACTTTTAAATACCCTCAAAAGAAAATTAGCATGTGCAATAGAGCGGTAAATGCAACGGAATCCTACGATATCATAAAGTCCTTTCATTAGTAATGAAGAACAAGGTCTTTTTTTATATCATAAGATAGCTAGGAGTCATTTGCGACTCCTGATGATAAGGAACAATCATCGGCAAGGGTCCAGTATTATAAGATTGCAAGGAATCATTTAGAAGTCCTAATGGAAAAAGGCAACCATCGTCTACAGACGTTTAATATGTTAATTGCGCATTACCGTTTGGTATCTGTGGCGTGATCCGATTTGAAGTTAGCCGTAGCTACCTTATTCTCCAAACTAAGAAGTATACGGAATTATAATATATTATATAATTTTGGCACACAGATGGCAAACGCCAATGGAAATCTTTGTTGTCTATAGGCGAAGGTCTAGAATTTTTCCACATGCTTAAGTTTAGGTTCTACCTTTCTTTCCAAATCGAAACATGCCAGTGACGTGTCCGTTATCTCTCTCACTCTATGTTTGTTTCTTTTCCAGGTTATTTGCATATAGATTGCTAGCTTTGTCAACAGTATTTTTAATAGCCGGTACAGTCGTATCGTACTATGTTAGTGGACCACAACAGCCCTATGTGCAGGTATTAAACAATGTTATTCTTCACCAGCTGTTGCCCGCGACTTCTTTCGCGCGGACTTCGTTTACTCCGCACAGCTACTCCCCCGTAGGTGACACCGTGATAATATGTAGCCTATATGTTGACCAGACCTGTTAGTAATATTCATGCAAAATTTGAAGTAAATCCATGCAGTACTTTTTGAGTTTACCCCGGACATACATTGACTTTCCTACGATTTTATTATATGTATAGATCATCGACCACACAGCCCATAGACGCCTAATACTTGATTTTCCGTATTGAATGCATTCTGGCAACTAGCTGAGGTAAGACGAAGCGGGATTGCAACATCGTGATTGGCTAACTCAAGGCCACAGTGAAGGATAGTGATGTACAGAGGATCTGATTGGTCGACACTGATTGGGTATTGCATGGACATTTACATCGGAACTATAAGTCAGATGTGTTGACAGAAGCCATTAGCCTGTTATTAGGGGTCTATGGGTTGTGTGGTCGGTGATATAGATATTGTAACCATTTACCACATAGCCCATAGATACCTAACAACAAGCGAATGGCTTCTGTTAACACATCTGACTTATATTTTCGATGTAAATGTCCACACGCCAATGAGTATTGATTGAGTAATCAGTGTCGACCAATCAGATTCTCTGTACATCACTAAAGATAGTGAGAAAGATCTCTATGGCCTTGAGTTAGCCAATCACGGCGTTGCAATCCCGCTTCGTCTCACGTCAGCTAGTTGCCAGAATACATTCAATACGGAAAATTAAACATTAAGCTCTCTATTGGCTGTGTGGTCGGTGATTGTAACAGATAACCCTCTTTGTCACGGTTGTATGGAGGATGAGGATACCATCGCTCACGTTCTTAAGCGCATTAGTGTTGCCGAACAATAGGCACACATCATACGAGTAGCTTTTTTATATTTTGTTAGGTGTTTTCTTGTGGTGGTGTTTTATTTTTAATAACTGTGTTGTGTGTTTTCTTCGTATCATTTTTTAAGAAAATATAATGCGAACTAATATCTTGATAATAATAACACATGTTGAAGACCGTTAAAATATTATTTTCAAACTACACAAATTGAAAACAAGCTGCAATCACATATCGAACTGCGCCACTTGTCACGAGCTTATCAGATTTTGTGATATGTGATTTGTACAGCGCTACCTAGTGGTAAACGTGAGAAACCAGTTTACCACTAGGTGGCGCTGTACAAATCACATACAAATTCCTAGTAAACTCGGAACGCGCTCACGATCGAATGCGAAAAGAAAAACTCACACTTAGCACTCTGTAGTGTAATTAAAGTATCGCCTAAATCTAAAGGTATGGCGGTGGTAAACTAGGCAGTCTTTGTTTGGCGGTCGACTCCGATGGTCTAATGTTTGATTGATATTAGATGAAAAAATAAAATAAAGTTTATAATGATGGTTGCAACAAGATATTGAATTAAACGTAATAAAAGTGATGTAATTAATATTAAAGTGTTTTAGGGACGGTAAATCATTGTATAGAATAGCAAAATAAGTTATTCTGAAGAGGTAACCATCGCCTATAAATGTCAGATCTTATTGGATTGCATGCCATTCGTTCGGGGGTATAATGTCATCTCAATCGGTCTATTTTTAAAAGGAGTTCTGAACAATCCGGGGAATATGAGATAGAAAATATACAGATAGCTCTTTTGAAGGTAAGAGAATATAGTCGGATATAGACTCCAAAAATGTTAATGACTGAAAGGCAAAGAGTTGATTCATTGATAAATCCTTATTCTATGCTCTGCCTAAGGTGTATGTAGCTTACTTGGACAAGTCGTTGCTAAAATTATCGTCACCTAGTATTCACATTCCGCGATCGTATCATATTTAGCTCTTTTTATCTCTTACGAATTGTCTGAACGGAAGGAACTGTTCTTCAGTCAAATTGCTAAGATTTATGATAACATCTATAACTATATACATATAATAAAATCGTAGGAAAGTCAAAACTATACATTGAATATTTTTTTAAAAGAATACTAGGGTCGTGATCTACAATCGGTATCGAAGTTAAAATATATTTTTTAGAATTTTTGTTTGCTTGTCTGTATGTATGTCCGGGGTAAACTCAAAAAGTACTGCATGGATTTATTTCAAATTTTGCATGAATATTACTAACAGGTTGGGTCAATATATAAGCTACATATTATCACGCTATCACCGACGGGGGAGGAGCTGTGCGGAGTAAGAAGTCGCGGGCAACAGCTAGTTATTAAATAAATTTATACTATTATGCCAAATCCTTTTTTTTTTTTATTTATTGCATAGGATAAGCTAGATAAATAAACGTATGGCTCTCCCGATGGAAAGTGAACAAACAGTAACATATTAACATACAAACATTTATACACTTACGAAATTTTGGTACCCGTAGTTGGATGCCTAAATAGATTGGATTTCGATTTATTCGATTTGATACATTGCGATTTCAACAATGTTACACACATACATGTCAAACTAGTTACCTCCGTATTTTCGTTGGTTAAAAACGGGCTTACCACTAGACCGATGAAGCAGTACTTTTTTGTTACACCTAACAGGTAGCGGTAGTAAAGCTCGCGTGGTGGGGCTGGTGGGTGGTGTTGGGCGTGTGCAGCAGCGTGGGGCTGGGCACAGGGCTGCACACGTTCCTGCTGTACCTGGGCCCGCATATCGCGCGAGTCACGCTCGCGGCTTACGAATGCGGGTCGCTGAATTTCCCTGAACCACCTTATCCTAACGAGTAAGTTTCTATATTGTTTCTATTACATATATTAGGATTCTGTAACTTCAAAGGATATAATGGATCCTTTATAGTTTATAGGATTACTTGTGTGTTTCTGTCTATCTGTCACAGATAATATGCTTCGAATCTTCTGTAATATTAGATTCTGAAAAAATATAAATAAACCATGTTGTACTGTTTCATCGTACCGAATGAGATGACAAGGTTTAAAAATTATCCTTAAAATTATTTTATTTCATTGATAAGTAGAATAATTCTGTATTTCTGTATGTAATTGCAAGCTACGCTGCTAAGCTGAGAAATTGTCTTGAAGGGCGTATCCACTTAATCCGTGGCTAAAAACAATTAACTAGACCAAATCATTATGTTGTTGCTTTATCCGTATTCAGACTAAATCGCACTATCGGTTTTCTCGCCCTTTACTGTATCGTCCAAAGTGTCACTTCGAATCGCTTTACAAAACTGACTTCCTTCGCGCCAACATCTTATATTAATATTATAAATACGAATGTTTGGATGTTTGGATAGATAGATCTTTGTTACTCAATCACGCAAAAACTACTAAACAGATTTGAATTTTTGGCACATGACGACCTGGAATAGCACATAGGCTTCCGGAAAAATTTGTTGATCGCACGGCATTCACCAAAAACTTTTTAACGCAGCGCTACGGGTTACAGCTAGTGCTTATATAAATCCCAGAAAGCATTCGAAAATGTTCTCGAAAGTTCGGCAACGAGTCGTAAGCAATTTAAACGCATATATGTTATAGTACACGCTAATTTCAACTTTATTCTTAATGCGACAAGGTCCGTTATGGCATTACTGTTTGTGTGAAAAGCAGCTGTCTTTTTCTTTTTTATCGAGATTATACTGCAACATTATTTTATAGAATCCTAGATTTGTATTTTCACGATCGAAAATGCAGTCAATCGGATCGAATGCAGTGCGTTACCGTTTTACACTCATATCCCAAGCAAATAACATACATTGGGCTTAGATCAGATATTATTGTACTTTACAGATTCTTAGATCAGTATTTTCACGCATTTGGATCGGATGCAATGCAAAACCGCTTTTAACCCTCATATCACAAGCAAATAATATACTTTGGGTTTAGATCAATTCGTGTACTTTTCCATTGATATTATAATTTATTTTATATTAGTCTGTTGGAAGGAATACTATAGCTGCATTTGTGCTCAGGTTTAGAGTAATTCGTGTAATTTTCCATTTATATTATTTATTTTGCATCAGTCTGTTGGATGGCAATTCCATCGCTGCGTTTGTTCCAGTATAATTTGCCCGACGGTGCTGGACCCCGCGCACGCGGTGTCGGTGTGGAACATCATGGCGAAGGTCCGCATTGAGAGCATGCTGTGGGGCGTGGGCACGGCGCTGGGCGAGCTGCCGCCCTACTTCATGGCGCGCGCCGCTCGCCTCTCGGGCGGCGCCGTGGCCGAGCTCAGCGCGACCGACGACTCCCGGACGGGCAGGTACACGCGCTGGGGCATAACATGTGTGTCTGTGTACGCAAATATGTGAGTGTGTCTGCATTAGTGCGTACCGTGCATGTGCGTGCGTATACGTGTGCGTGCGTGCGCGTATGTGCGTGAACGTATGCGTGCATGCGTACGTGAGTGCCCGTTTTCTATGGTACGGCTGAACTTGTTTAAGATGAGTGCATAGATAAGCATTACTTTTAATTATGCAAGATAATTTTTATCCCAGTAAATGATTTTTAACTTCCCACTATGTATTACCCACGAAATAAAGAAAACAAGGGGAAGTGAAGAGTGGGCGTGCCGCGTGCGTCACTATTATGCGCTTTTACTCTAAATTGCCTTAGTGATACTTACCATATCATTAGGAGATAGTCGTCGTGCGAAAATCTATTATACACTGAATTATGCCGTATTGTGCCATCCTTGAATGCAGAAATGATAGTAGAATACAGATGATTAAAAATGGAGATATTTCATATCATTCGAAAGTACAATTTTCATTTTATTTTAATTAAATTCCTGATTTAATATAATCTCTAATGATATAATAGAAAGTCAAGCTAAAATCAGCCGTACACCTTACATATAAAGTTCATTTTAGGTTGACCTAATGTTTCTAGAAAGATATGCGTAATGACAGTCATTACGTATATCGTTCTAGAAAGTTCTCTACTCAAATATGATCAACTGAAAACTACGGAAAATCAATGCTGCCATCTATTGTAGAATAGCGAAACTATTACGATCTTAAGTTTCACTATTGTACAAATAGATGAGTCTATTTTGAATAGACTACAAAAGGACGTAAATACTCTTTTTTTTTGTAGCAAAATAAAATTTATTGTAACGCAGTTTGGTATATTTTTAAATGTTCTGTTTGTGTGTTTCGGATTATTGTTGTTTAAAATGAAAACGACCAATGAAACAATGTTTGCATTAGTAGTTTATATGCAATAATGCTTATTTTATGTGTGAGTGTGGCGATCGCGGTCCTGATACAAATGTTTGTACTTGCCAATTCCGCTTGTTTTCTTTATTTCGTGGTATTACCATATACGGCTGAACCGATCGAAATATGGTTGATAGCATTCGATTGGATTCCACTCAACTCAGACTTGAAAGACTCAGACGTGAAAATTTGAATCAATTCGGTCCAGGAGATTTTGAGAAATTTTGAAATTACCAAAATATGGGTGAAACAGAATTTTTTTAATATAACTTCCAGATTTATGTACCGATTGAGTACAAAAACTATCATCAAAATCAAACATCAAAATCAAACATCAAAATCGGTTTATTCGTTTGGGAGTGATCGTTGGCGAAACATTTTGAAAAAAGTTATTTTTCGACATAGCTTCAAAATTTTTCAACCAATCATTTTTTGGTATTCTACGATATTTTAGTACTAAAAAACTCCGTCAAATGCCGTTTCAAAAATTCTCAAAACTTATAGCTTTTCAAATATTAAAATTACGTTGTTTAGCAAATTTACTTAATTTTTTTTTAAATAAATTTCAAGTTAATTCACCGATTGACTTAAAAATCTTATCAGCTTTTTTCCTTTAAAAACTGTATCAAATACCTTTAATTTAATCAAAATCGGTCAATTTGGGATTTATCAATGAAGAAAAAAAAAAATTTTAGGTCTCAAAAATTGAGTTAAATGCCATCATTGTTTTCAAAATATACAGCTTTTCAAAAATTAATATACTGCCATTTTTAAAAAAAAATAGATGTTTAAACTGGAAAATCTATGCTTATATTTATACTCTTTTGAGCTTAAAATACCTTAACCTAGTGTGAAGTTTCAGGAATGGCCCGTAGGGTCAAGCGTTTACCCGTTTTTATAATAGGAAACGGTGCAAATGAACAGGCTCACCTAATGATAAGTAATCACTGCCGCCCATGGACAACTACTCTATCAAACGTCTTGCAGTTGCGTTGCCGGCCTTTTAAGAAAAAGTAGGCTCTTTTCTTTAAGGTCCCTAAGTCGTATCCGTCCGGAAAAACCTGTGGGACAAATTCTTAATTTACAATAAATTATAGTTTTTAGTTAATTAAATTTAGTGTGTTCGTATTTGATAAACGTGTATTCGTATTATCGAATACACGTACATATGGCAAGAAAAAAAAACACTAGTTTTAACGTTAACATATGTGACATTTTCAAAAGACACTTACTTATTGTATTTGTATTTACTTATTGACCGCCCCATTGGTCGAGTGGTTAGCGACCCTGACTACGCAATCAACGTGGCTCGGGTTCGATCCCCGACAGGGACAAGCATTTGTGTGATGAGTATAAATGTTTGTATTTCCGGGTTTGGGTGTTTATTATGTATGTAAAAGTATTTATATATGTATTTCTATGTATTAGTATCGTTGACTAACACCCATAATACAAGCAAATAATTTGCTTACGTCCGGGGTTAGATCAGCAAGCGTAATTTGTCCCGTGAATATTTATATTTATTTATTTAGTGTAATAAACAGTGACTGACAAAAAAATTCATACCTATCTGAATTTAAGGATTTGGCACGATTAGGACCGCAAAACTTAACTATTGAATTTATTGAAGTGAAATTTAGAATCATTGTGAATTGAAACTCGATAAAACAAAAAGGGACAATAAAAAAAAAAACAAATGTTTATGATGTATCCATTGGATTCAATCTGCGAGAGAATGAGAGATACAGAATAAGATTATTTCATATTACTCAGTGTCCTCCTTGTAAAATGATTCATAGCCTCTCATCTCTTGTCTATGAAGCGGTGTACGTATGGGTTTATGTGTGCACCAGTTGTTGCCGAGTCGAACTGAGAGAGAATGCGTCGTATAGTGAGTACAAGGGTAAACTGAACATTTTAGAGCTGGTCACTTGTAAACAATATAATAAAAATACAAGTGACCAATTGCACTGTGAGTGACAGCATACTATTTAGGATTGTCCTAAGCTAAGACAATGTTAGTGCAATTGGCCATAAATTTTGAAAATGGGACTCTGCCAATATTATTGAGTATGTATTTCATTCATTTGTCATTTGTTTTAAGAATTGACGACAAATTGAAAATTGTCTGTGTCACGTCAGCATGTGCCATGTTCGTGCCATGATTTTTTATGACTGTCGATGTCATTTAAGTTAACAAGAGAGTTACGATAGACTTCGATGGGCTTTTCACGATGAAGCCCCATCTAGTTCCACTGCTTACAACTGGTTTAATGAGTTTAAACGTGGTCGCACTAATCTCACCGATGACCTGCGTGAGAGACGGCCTTCTACGCCGACGACTAAAGATAGCGTCAGTGTTGTGCGGCTTATGATAGAGACTGACAAGACAGACAGACTGACAGATTTGGACAAGCCTAGACATCGGTATGAGTCAAGTGCACAAAATTCTCTATGAACGTTTAGCGGTCAGGAAGCTTTGTGCCAGGTGGAGACCTTATAATTTGATTGAAGCCCAAAAACTCCGTGTTTATTGGTGCCGTGAAATGTTTTAAAGATTTAACGGAGGTGGCTCAAATGCTGTGTTCGATAAACGTTTTTCCCCGTGTTGTTTTCGGTCTCCTTTGTAGAATAGACCACCTGCGTGTCTATGCGAGTCACTACCATCGTGACTACTAGGTGGTAGAGTTCTGCATTGTCTTGCCCGGGTCTGGTACCACCGCTTCACCTATTCCTGCCGCAATAGCGTCAGTGCTTGTCTCTGTCGTTTTCCGGTTTGGAGAGTAAAGTAGCCGGTAAACTTATTCATGTGGCATTAGACCTCGCCACAAGATAGCAACGCACCATTAACATCTTTGGTGTCTATAGGCGATGGTTGACTCTTTCCATCAGGAGACCCATCTGCTTGTTTGCTATCTTATATTATTAAAAAAAAAGAACGGGTGACAAAACTGGATTTACTGTTATCATCTGGAAACCAAAAATCAGCTCAGTGGGTGTATCCTTCTGAGAAGTTGTCAACCAAAGTGAAAAGAGGTCGAAGTGTAGGAAAAAAGATTGTGGCCTCGTTCTTCGAAAGGGCAGGTCATTGAGCGACAATTGTTTAAGAGGATCAAAAAACAATTACTGCAGAGGATTACACTAATCATTGTTTGCCGCTTGTCTTGGAAAAAGTTCGGGAAAAATTACCTCGCAGTAAAACCCTCCGTCACCACGACAACGCCTCGTCGCATACCGCAGTGCGAACAATCGACTATTTGGCGAAGTCAGACGTGGTATTACTAGGTATTATATTACCGCTGTATAGCTACGACCTCGCACCTTGCAATTTTTATTTCTTCCCGAAATTAAAAGAAAAAATTGGAGGAAAACGTTTCATGGACGCCGAGGAAACAGTAGCTGCGATTCAAAAGACCGTCGAAAAGACCTCTAAGGACGAGTGGGCAAAGTGCTTTTCTCAGTGGTTCCATCGGATGCAATACCAGGTATTGATGTGAATGGATATTATTTTGTAAAGATAATTTTGCCCCGTGCAAGAATATTGTGGCGCCCACTTAAAGAAATCACTATCGAGTGTTTATTTATTTCCTAACCAATATGAAAGTATATTAAGGGTGGCTTGCACCAAAATGCTTAAATGCATTTAGTCCCTTAAACATGTTTAGCAAATGTCAAAACGCCTTAAATGCTGTCACTTTAAATGTATTTAGTGATTTAAAATGATTTAAGCATTTTGGTGCAAGCCGTCCTAAGAATTTCATCTTTTCTTAAGCTTTATTCAGAGCTAACAGCGTGGATGTAAAAAAGTTGTAGCTCCTATTTTTAGGAAAATTGGTACTTATAATATTTACCATGTCAAAGCCTAATTCGACTGGGCTAAGAGCACAGTATTGACCCCCATTTCGGCGCTCCTGGCTATTGCCTCAGCACGTCTCTTGCCCCTAACGCCGGCACTGCGTGTGTGAACTACACACACATTTTAATTTGTAAATTTTATTTTTTTAGAGCAAAAGTGATGGTGCAAAAACTAGTCCAACGTGTGGGATTTGCGGGCATCTTAGCGTGCGCGTCCATTCCCAACCCTCTGTTTGACTTAGCCGGTCTCACATGTGGACATTTCTTAGTCCCCTTTTGGACATTCTTCGGGGCCACGGTGTTGGGCAAGGCAGTTATCAAAATGCACATACAGAAGATGTTTGTGATTATCGCGTTCAATGAAACTCTAGTTGGGTAAGTGGGATGTGTTTAATGCTTTTAGATTAAAATCGATCACCGTTTTCATAATGTACAGACTTTTAAAAATTCTGAAGTCATTTTTTGATAAATTTTATTTTTTTGGCATTTTGAGCTCAAAAATCTATGCTTAGCTATTTGCTCTTTTGAGTTAAAAAAAACTTGATTTAGCGGTAAATTTTAGGAATGACCTGCAAGGTCAACGGGTTAATACATTTTTTATTGTAAGCAAAACAAGGCAAGCAGATAGCTCTCCTGATGGAAAGAGACAACCATCGCCTATATACCCCAAAGATGTTCATGGTGCGCAGCCATCTGTGTGCCAGGATGTTAATACCACATGCGTAAAGTTACCAGCTACCTTACCTAGAACACTACAGTAAAAAGCATTAATACTATTTTGGGAACAATATGGAACATGGTGGTAACAAACCCGGGTGAGATGTTAGCTATTTAGTAATTACTATGGTAGTGATCCTTGTACGAACTACCTGGCAAAGTGGCTGATGGATTATTGTTCAACCTGGGACCCGAACCAACATGGGGAAAATATACAGCGATAAGAACTTTGTATCAAATGCCCTCCCTTTCGTCCCTCGATGCCCTTGTCTTTAAATACAAGGTTACTTTAAAGGTCCGGCCAAATTTTAAAATTAGACACTAAATATTGAATTGAAAGTGCGTTTAAATTATGATTGCAAAATATAGATAATATAAAAATAATCGTTTAAAAAATATCCCACTAAATTCATGAATTGAATGCACCAAGCCTGTGAATGAACTTCGTAATTCTGGTAGTGTGTCATTTTACATTTACATATAATTACAATAGTAACTATTATGTAATCTGCACCTCTAAATACATTATTTCCCATCATTTTTAATTTGGTTGAAGGTAATAAAATATTTTAGATCAAATTTTGCTTAATTGAAATTATATCCATGCGTTTTTGATTTTTTTGGTGGACAAAAATGAAATTTTTAATTTTTTTTACATAAATCGAACATATTATCGATTCTAAACAGCCTCTGAAAAGTTGGCCGGACTTTTAAAAGTAACTCTGGATAAACTTTGTACTTTACAGGCAGGCACTTACCTGGGTAGAAAAAATACCATATATAGGACCAAAACTCGAAGCGCCTTTGCTAGAATTCTTAAGAAATCAAAAGGCGCGTTTACACAAACACGATCCATCCACACCAGCGGCTGAGAACCAAGGATCGATACTGTCGAGTATTTTAGAAAAATTCGTCCTTACCATGGTGATGTACTTTGTGGTGTCGATAGTGAATGCGTTAGCGCAGAACTATAGTAAACGCATCGGCAAAAAGAAAGGCAAGAAGAAGCAATAGGATTTAAATACGCCGGGCGATGTAGATGGTTTCAGTAAGTTAATTTTAATTTCTGATCCAACACTTTATACAAATATTTTCAGTTTTTTCATTGATTTTTCCTAAGATTTCTAACCTGTTATCTTTCACCTCTGTGGTCTAGTGGTCTGGCGTTGGCGTTGACCACGTGAGGTCCAAGCTCTATACCCGGAACGGGCAATAAAAAAATGTGGTGTTCAGTTTTCTAATAAAAACAATGTTGCCCGGGATTGGAAAGTGTCCAGTTGTCGATAGGTTTGCCACCTATCACATTTGTGGGACCAAGTATCTTCAGCTAATCGTGGGTGCACTTGTATCTCTGCCTATTCTTTCGGGGATATGGGCGTCAAGATAATTTTTTTTTAAATTTTCCTCCTGGAATTGAAGAAGGACCATCGCTCGTGTTGAATTATAGAGGCTACACAAAGTAACACACTCTGTGTTCAAAGCTTTTTGTTAATTCTATGGAGTAAACAAAACCTATTTGTGACATTTGGACATACATTATTGTAATAATTTACGTATATATCCGTTGAGATTTTCAATCGACTTCCCAAAAGGAGGAGGTTATCTCCTGTATGTCATTTATTGTTACCTGAGAACTCGGTGATGTATGAACCAATTTAGAAAGTATTTTTTATGTTTGGGGTACACATTCCATGTGGTCTCATTTTAATTTGGCGAAGATCTGATGCAGGATTCCGTAGACTTTTGTTTTATTTCATAAGATAGCAAACAAGCAGATGGGCCACCTGATGGACAGAATCAACCATCGCTTATAGACACCAAAGGTGTTAATGGTGCGTTGCTATCTT
Source organism: Apodemia mormo (assembly GCA_036924255.1). Classification (NCBI taxonomy): domain Eukaryota; kingdom Metazoa; phylum Arthropoda; class Insecta; order Lepidoptera; family Riodinidae; genus Apodemia; species Apodemia mormo. The sequence continues at coordinate 15,564,814 of JAUPFN010000020.1, forward strand.
GTGGCGAGGTCTAATGCCACATGCATAAGTTAACCGGCTACCTTACCCTCCAAACCGGAACACGAGTGACAAGAACTTACGCTATTGCGACAGGAATAGATAAGGCGGTGGTAACAGGCCTGAGCGAGACAATGCAGAACTCTACCACCAAGTAGCCACGATGGTAGTGACTCGTATAGCCAATCGGTCGCCTATTACGACCTGCCTAGCAGAACAACAGTTGGCCTATTCTTCAAAGGAACCCTGGGACCCACATGGGGGAAAGATACAGCAAGAGGGAAATTTTTTTGTAAATTATGTGTAATGTGTAATGTAGTGTAATGTGTAATGTAGTGTAATATTGTGTCAGCACGGCGGCGCCGGTGTCGGGCGCGGCGGTAGTACCGCCCGGGACACGTCTGCCCGGGACAGTTACACGACTGCTCGGGACACTCAGTAACATGTCTGCCCGGGACACTCCGTTATGTCTGCTCGGGACAGTGCTGGAACGCTACCGTGCTGTGACCTGTGGTTCCACTACTAGTTCGTGCTTAATCTGTGAACATTTTAAACAAACTACAAATGTTATAAGTTTTTTCTTTTTGAAATGTATAAGGCTAGCGGATTTTCCAATTCCAAAAGTTTTAAGTTTGAGACAATTTTAAGAAAAATAACATTGCCGGTTAGTTTTTACTAGACCTAATTAAAAAAGCGACCCCGGTATGCTTGTAAGTTTTAATGGTCGCTGAGTTCGAATCTCAGGTCAGATAATTAATTCTGAATACATTTTTGTTCTAAAATACATAACTGACTTTAAATACATAACTTACTTTGAATATAAGTTAACCTTTCACTTCTTGGGACTTATTCATTGGCTAATCATGGGTACACAAGCTAAGCTGCTTCCTCAGCCTACTGCTATAAAGATATGGGTGAGATGATAATATTTATTTTGAAAACGCGAATAACTAGCACCCAATTAATCGTATAAAAGTCCTCGTAATCAACGTTTGAGTGTCAGAAAATCATCTTAACTGTTGCAGCAATATTTATTCGCATTGTTGCTTACAGAAAATTCGCCTAATAAAAGAAATAAATCTTTTTCAACATTGAATATCTTCGGCACTTGGTAAAATTCCATATTAACGCGTATTTATATAATGTTAAAAGCACTTGTAATATTTTACAATTTCGTAAAACAATGCTAATAATGCGTTAAAACGCGAAATCGATTGGCGTTCGTGAATAAAAACAGTAAAACAGTACAGTGCTCTTAACCATTACACATTGCCTAGATTCATCCCTAGCCTTATAAAAGCTGTTAATTTTTAGTTAAACTATTGTGTAACTCGATTTGGCCAATTTCTCGTTCCTTTGGAGTTAATATAAAATGCTGTGTTGAAGCTCATAAAGTGCTTTAGGTATAAGATAAAGTTACCACTATAGTCATATTTATTAACTGGTGATCTGAACCGATTTTGCGAGTGTTTTAATTTTTTATAGCCGATAATGTGCTGGTGGCGATTTTTCCTAAATTTTTCATGGCTCAGTTCAATGGAGTATTCGATCCTCTAATAACAATTGTATTTGAAACAACATTCTTACTATTTACAATATAGTGTTCACAGTATTTTTTATAGTTTTAAGATAATATTGACTAGTCCAGAATTTTGTCTTAATCTAAAATGTCTAGGCACGACGAATTGGCACTACAATTTATTTAATCCGAGCGTCTTTTTAAGAGGTTTATTTTGTAAATAGCAAGAAACAAGTTTTAAGCAATGTTTTAATTTTATTTGTATAAAAACATAACTTGTATTTATTATCTTAGGACTGAATTACACTAATATGTGTATTAATTGTAATACATTATTTCTACCTGCACGTGGGAAGTGAAAGAATTATATTGTGTATTAATCGTAATACATTCTCTTACTTCATTCAAATGCAAACAAAAGCTGACTAAAACAAATAAAAATGGCTGGCTCCTCAAATGCGCGCATACGCCAACGAAGGAGTGATTCTAATATTATTTGCGCAAACATACCGCTTTTTACCACAAAATAAGCCATATTATAAGAAAATTCATATATATTTGATACTTTATTTGTGTTTTAGATAACTTGACATTATGTCTAAAAAGGAAAATTTTTGATATCAGCTGGATTTACCGCTAGATTTCCACGTTCCTGACACACTCTGAGTAAAATGAAATATTGCACAGGTGCTTCACAGCACGACGAAATTTTTCCTTGTCTTGGCATTATCAATTAGGTTAATGCTCGCTTGTTGTATAATTATTCCACGTGTCATATGTAAAAGTATTAACTAGTGTACATAGCGTTCGTTGTGTCAACACGTCTTGCCTGGATACGGTGTTAGTTAACGCCATTACAAATTATATAAACTCTAAGTTAATTCAGTTATTGATGTCTTAACACAGAACTTAAGTCAACAGTACTCGGACTTACTATTATCAAAAGAACTGACCAACGTGTTAAGTGTTTTCTTAGTCGGAATTACAATAAAAGTATGGAAATATATTAGTTATAATTTTAACGATTAATTGAGTGTAAAAATGTATTTAAATAAATTTTATTGTTAATTATTTAAAAACAATTACAAGAGAAGTCTCTTAATTGCAAAATGAGGCTAAATTTGGAAACTACTGTCACCACAGATATGAACAGTTTGGATAGCGTAAGATGTAATGAATAACATTAAGAAAATATGCAGAGTAAATTTTTAACACCATCCAACATAGATTTTGAATTTGAAGCACATTTTTCCATGTATTTGCTGTCGGTACGTACTTTCCTGTTATTAATGCTGTAAAATTATTTTAGGTTTTTTAGTGTTTTTTTACTCAGGATATTAATGATTATCCTTATTTTTAGGTCCTAGTATAGTAGTATCACAGAAATAAGATTCCTTGGCATTATTTTGACTTACATGGATGCAAACTGTGATGTAACGTTTTAACATACAACTTTATGCTGATGTACATATATTATATAAATTGGGTAACACAGTAGATTAACATGTCACCATTATAGTTTTTCCATACAGACTTTCAGCCTCATAGGGGTTGATTTTTGTTATGTTAGACCCGGATCATCAAATATCTCCATGGCAAATTTCATCAAAATCGGTTCAGCGGGTTAGCCGTGAAAGTTTTACAGACAGATAGATTTTGGCATGTTTAATATTTGTGTGGATGGGTATAATTTTTATCTCTTTACTTCAGAAAAACAAAAAGTTATAATTTTTGAATAAATTATCAATAAACTTTAGTAGGATTCTTTAAGTGATTCTTGAGTGAGTGTGTGTGACTTGAGTGATTTAAAGGAGATTGATGAGGCTCCATACAAATTTAGCCTAAAACGCAACACATGATGATAGCTGCTTATCGTATTGCAATACATTATTAATTTCTTCTGAAATGTAAAGTGTATCACGGACACTTTTTATAACACTAAAACTCAGGAAACTCCTTCAAATATTAATACTCGTATTACTTGCTTGAATTAACAATAGTTACATTCTATTTTAAGCCACTCATATCGCAATATGTCGTCAACATAATTTGTATCACTCTTCATAAAGATTATTTGACTTTAACCACTCAAAAGTTAAAAAACGAAAAAAAAAACTTTTTTTTACTTTATAATATTTGTTACTCGTTCACAAGGAACTTATATACTATAACTGGAATTGTTACAAAGCAATATTTGAAAAATAAAAATGTACTTTATTTCGTTACTCATAAAGTTGACATTTGTTTCTTACTTAACAGAGGGTGAAAACGTTCTGAGCAAGACAACGACATGAGTGGATGTTATCCCTTTCTTGCAATTGCCAGTATAAATAAAACTATCTAGATGGTAGATTTTTACATATTCAGTAATCATTAAATCCTTTTTATTCATACACGTTGATAAATAAATTAGCATAAAATGTATTGTAATTAATAAAGTGAGTTCTTAAATGTGCTTATTTTAATTATTACGTAATTACTTACGCAATTCAAAAACTGTTTAACAAATTAGTAGAATTACTTAGTAGTAATTTGCAAACTACGCATGGCCGCACTTGTATATGGCGATTGGCGCTTTATTTAGTAGAAAGAGACACACTCCACTCATGTCGTGGTACTCTTCGGAACGATTATGAAGCGCGTGTAAGCATTCCGGGTAGAATATAACTTCCTTGCTCGTTCACAATTCACAGTGTAAATAGATGACACTTGTTTTTTTTTTGTTTCTTTAGGATGATACTAAGGGTACTTATTTATACAGCCTTCTATGTTGTAAGTTTCGACTATAGTAATAAATATTTTCATTTTTGTTGTATTTTATACAATAGTTTGTTTAAAATTTTGCGTCTTACTTATACGGCGTTTTTATGATTTGTTTAATTGATCAGAAATAAAAGAAAGTTTTAACTTGATGGCAGAAAAGAAAAATCTTGCTTGATTTAGAAATAAGAAAAAGCGTACAAGTTTGTTTAGTTTCATGACTGCCCAACTAAAATCCTTTTAAAATTACGTTGCTATTAAAAAGTGTCCGTTGAATTCTAATATTGACTTGTTGTAAATTAAATTAATTGAATAATTTCGGCTGACGCTATATTCTTCTAGCCCTTTTAGGCCGATCTCATCAATCTCATTTGCCAGAGCTATTTAACACTATGTTTAAACCGACCCTAAATTGGATGACAGATATCAGTAATACAGTGGAATTGGATGACGATTTCTGGAGTATTTTCTGCATTTTTAAATATTCTATTAACTTACGCTATCTATTTTGTAATAAATCTATCTATCGTAAACTTTATCCATAAATAAATAAATGTTTGTAATTAAGAAATTATTTTAAGGTAGCAGCTAATGCACGACTATTTTCTATCTTGCCCTTGTAAATTAATTATTTGAAATATATTGTGAATTCAAGTTAACTTGACAACGTGATGAAGAATAATTTTTAGTGGGTAATATCTTGTCAGTCATCTAATAGTTTTTTCAATCCTCGAAGCAAAAACGAGGGGTGTGATATGTTTATGTATTTGTGTGTCTGTGGCATCATAGCTCCTAATCGGATGAGCCGATATAAGTGCGTTTTTTTCAATCGAATACTTATTAAAGCAGGAGGGTTTATGATAGACTTGGTGTTCTGAAATAATCAGCAATCCCGAGGACACGTTGCAGGTCTCTACCACCTTGTAAATTTTGCTTGTTAACTACTTGTAAACTATCACAATATCATTATGTAAAATTCAATTTTGTTATAAACGAAAAAAAAATTAATATTTTTATACCATTTTACGTTTATGTTAAACGAGGACTAGTAATAATAAATTTATACAGACTTACTGGTGAGGTACCTTCAATATCTAAGGACGTGATAGTTGGCAATCATATATGATGAGAAAAAATAACATTAAAATAAATATAAAAATATTTCTTAGTAAACTTAGTAAACAGTTCACTGAGAATCCTTCATTTATCTGCGCCATCTTGGACACCGCGCGGACGCACGTGTCGCGCAGTTAGGTTGAGGGCGGGGGGTGGTGGCGGCGTGTCCTTGATGTCGACTAGCGCGGCGTACTTAGCGAGTATAATATCCACATTTCACTTATTTTTAGAGAAATATTGGTCAAAAATTAAGCCCCTAATTTTATTATTTCATTTTTACGAGAATCGGGTTCCGATTACTCTCCAGAAGTGTCGAAGGTAACAGTCTGTATATTATTTATGTCGCAGTCAATTTGTATGTTTCGTTGATATACAAACGTCGTCGTCATTTATTAAAGGCAAACTTTCAATAAAATTGCCGGAGGGAAATTGTTGTTGACATATAAACTCTGATGTCGCAGATGATCGACGGAGCCACGCTACACGGCTCCTTTTTCCGAGTGTGGAATCTAACGGCAACCTACTAACCTTCTTCTTTTTTATATAAAAAGCCGGATAGGTTTCTAGTTATAAATATTTACATAATAAGTGATTTAAAAAATATGCCGCGGCAATTTGTTAAAGGCGGAAGTAAATGTCATGCATATTATGCAGACTGACTGGTGAGTTACCTTCGATACTTCTGGAGAGCACTCGGTACTCGATTCTCGTTAAAATAAAATAATAAAATTAGGGGCTTAATTTTTGACCAATATTTCTCTAAAAATAAGTGAAATGTGGATATTATACTCTCTAAGCACGCCGCGCTGTTTGTTTTGCACCTACCTATGTATTCTGCGTTGATAGCGCACTGCGCGATACCCGCGTCCGCGCGGTGTCCAAGTATGGCGCAGGTAAATATAGGATTCTCGGTGTACTGTTTACTAAGAAGTATTTTAATATTTATTTTTAATGTTATTTTTTCTCATCATATATGATCGCCAACTATCACGTCTTTAAATATTGAAGCTAACTCACCAGTCAGTCTGTATATTGACGATATTTTACATTCGGCGTTAGTTTTTTTTTTTGAAACGACAAGTAGATCATAAGATTCATGTGTCTAGTTAATTGGAATGAACAGTATAATAGGAGTAGATATTAAACTTTGACCGCTCAAAACACGGAGAGACCAGGCGATAGGATTTTGGTTTGTTATAGGATTGTTTAAATTAATTGTGATAGGAATCCCTAAGACTTAATGTATATATTATACAATAATTATAAATTATATATACAAATAGAGATTTGTTATTATATTCTTTGGTAAGCAAGAAATGCTTATAAAATTATTTTACACCGACAGCAAAAAGACATTTCAAAACTATTTGTAATTGTGAAATAGCCTTAAGAATTATTGTCGCACTTTTGTACTATTTTTTTAATTAGTACATTTATCTTTAGACACTAACTTAAAACTCAATTATTCCAAAAAAGTATGTCTTAAGACAAATTAATTTGTTTTAGAAAAATTTAGGTAGGTACTTAATCTATATATATAAAAATCAGTGCCACTTTTCGTTGTAATTTTATAACGGGCTCATCTATCCAAACCAAATGTTTAGGCTTTGTTTGGACTATTTAGGAGATGGTTTATGTGAAGTTTGCACAGAATCGGTAGAGCGGTTCTTCATTTATTATACTTTATGTAACAAATGAATGCAATAAATGGCGTTTTTTTTAAATATTTCACTTTATACGTAGCGAAGCGAACATAAAATTCTTCAATCTTAATAAAAACGCATAGGAACAAGTTTATTGACTATCCTTGGTAAAAAAAATCTCGGTGAATCAATTAAACGTTGTGAATCAGATACAAGACGGAAAGCTCGAAATATGTTTGTTTTTTTTATTGCTGTAAATTAGTTCAAATTACATGTTAATTAAAATTAGTAATTATGGAATTAAAGAATGTAAAAAAGTTATCACGGGGGAGTGAATACCAAATTCGCCTGAATTTAATCTGGCGCAACTTAGCGGGCCAATAATAGGTTTAGACGTGAAAATTTTACAAAACGTGACATAACTCAAAACATGAGTTCATGGCCTTTAATGTGACAGCTGTTACATTAAAAATAAGGTTCCCAATTTCATTGCATCAGTAATATATTTCCTACATATTTAACAGAATTTCGTACCAAAAGGATCTAGTCGAACCTGATCCGTGCTCTGTCATACACAGCGCTCGCTAAATTTCAATGGAACCAACTTTTTGCAGTCACATTGTACACAGCATAATAAACTGTATGTCAATTGTATGTTACGAATTAAATACGAGCTAAAAAAGTTCGCGCGCCTATCGGGGAATCCTCAAGCGTTCTCGAGAATTCCCCTAGCTACTGTCGGCGCCCTCAGTGGATCCACGGTTAATTGACATAAAGTTCATTATGCTATGTACCATTTCATTGCAAAAGTCGCTTCCCTTCCATTTCGCGGCGGTGTAAATTGAGCCTTAGAACTGGCGCGAAATGCGATTGCGACATGAACCGAAATATATAGGGTTACTTTTAAAGGTGCGGTCAAATTTTCAATTAGGAACTAAATATTGAATTGAAAGTGCGTTTTAATTATTAATGTTAAATTATTACAAGGTAATACAAAAATATTCGTTTAAAACGATCCCACTAAATTCATGAATTGGATGCATCGAGTTTGTGAATGAATTCTGTAGTGCTGACAGAGTGTCATTTTACATGTACCTATAATTACGACAGTAACTATTATGTAATCTGTTTCTCTAAGTACATTTTCTCCGATCACTTTTAATTTGGTTGAAAGCACTAAAATGTTTTATTTCGAATATTGTGTAATTGAAATTCTATAAATGCGTTTTGTTTTTTGTGCAGGATAAAAAGGGAATTTCGAATTTTTAAAATTATTTTTTTATTACATAAATCGAACACATTATCGATTCCGAACAGCCTCTAAATATTTGGCCGGAACTTTAAAAGTAACTCTGTATTTTATCCTGGTTGTGGCTGACGCGTCGTTATCGTTTAACAAAAAAGATATATAGCCGCTCTTTACTATTTTTAAATTTTTTAGTAGTATATAATTGTATATATTTATTACGTAGCTGGCAACTCTATTTCAAACGCAGTATTTGACTTGATTGATTCATTTTACATTCTAGTATTTTATACTTAATATGTCGAAAGTTAATTTCACAAAACAAAATTCTAATTCACGTTGCAACGAATAGGTAGTCGTTTTTTTACAAATGTATCATAATCGTTGCACTTATTGTAATCCGAATTATGCGTATATGCGTAACATTACACGTAATTGTACTTGGAGAGTAGTGAGTACCCTCTGTAATTTGTATGAAAGTTATGTAGGTACTATAATGATACCAGTCCAGTAAAGTTTGCATTCCTTTAATGTTTGTTAATATAACTTTATTTAACTAATTGAAGCTTTCGTCTTATTATAATAATTGTATATATAGTTATAATTTCATAAACATGAATAAAAATAGGGTGAATTTGAAATGAAAATATTGTTTTATTTGTTATAAATATGTTTATGCTTCAACTTTGGTGTGTGCGGTGCGTGCGTGCGTGCGCGCGCGCGTGTGTGTGTGTATGTCAGTTAGTTACTCTTCGGCCGCACCTGCGTGTATCGTCCCGAAGACAATAGTGCGCTAAAATCCTCTGATATGCCGCAAACCGCGCGATAAGGTATACGCAGTCCGAATGTTTACGACGATAGCCGGTAATAGCCGGTCACATCTGCATGTATCGCGTCATTGCGCAAAGCTTTGTGATTATAGACGCATGCGGCCGCAGCATTAGATAGTAAAGCGGATAAAATATCCTTTTTGATATTTTCAAATACCTACTAAACTTTGAATTTGCCCAGGCTACATTTTTCGACGTAGAAAGTTGAAAATTTGCACAGGATATTTTGATTTAAACAGCCTTATTTTTATGAAAGTTCTGCAGGCTATAAGCTGTACAGGCTATCAGCTGGATTGAAGTTATAAGACTATTTAGTTTTTGTTGAGTCCATTCTCAAGCCGTGCAGTCTATAGAAAATCATGGAGTGAGCAACCTAGCATCACAGAACTTTATTTTTATTCTGATCGATTGCAACTAACGCGGCTAAATAGGTAATCCTTCGGAAAGATGATTACTCCTCAGGTGCTTGGCCCAGTGCTTGATACAGTGTTGATAGAAGACTGTCTTGGTGTAAAAACTGCGTAACTCTGTTTTCTCGGTGCTATTTTGGGTTTGGATTCAACAGTAGGTATTTTTAAAACAAGTTTTTCAAACAGTATCCAGAGATATTTCTAGAAAATTGAATCACGGTTGGTGAAAAAACGGGTTGTGGCTGTGTCCCATGACACAAGATGCACGGCTGTGTCCATACACAGCCGTGCATCTTTTACGTGAATACGTCTACGTCATGCATAACATTTTGCTATGGTAACATTTTCCATTCGTCCTTCCAATTACAATGTTCATTCTTACCTACGAACCTAGATGGTCTAGACCACGTCTATCTTATGGAGATCGAAGTAGAGCGTAGGGTGGCGCTACTATCAGATTGTGACCGATACTGAAGAAGTGGGTGAAATAATCAAAAACCTACGCAATATTCTGATAAAATCACAAATAAGGTAGTTAAATACCTCACTCCCTCTCTTATATAGTGTGCATCTTCAATGCACTTCTAGCTGGTTGTGCGTTTTCAGACGAGTGTAAAGAAGCCATCATAGGAATACACAAGCCAGGAAACCCCCGAAATAATGTTAGCAGTTACCGTCTCACTAGCTTAATCAATACGTTAGGCAAAAGCTACGAAAAAATCACACTATCTCGCCTTAAGGCATTTGTTCACCAGAGAGGTCTTATAATAAATGAGCAGTTCGGTTTCCGAGCGGCTTACTCACTCATGCACTCTAAGTGCACCGACTCACATTGTACATTTTAAATTATTTAAATTCAGCTCCGGGTGTGCAAATTCCCACCGGTTCTCTATTTTTCGACGTCACGAAGGTGTTCTATAAGATCTGGCACAATGGCCTAATATACAAGAGTGCTCGACAGACTCGTACTCGTCATACTAGAGTAACCAACCAACCGCCGATTTCAATTCCGTGTAGTGAGCTCATTCTCCATTCATAGTCAATCAGCAGGTGTCCCGCACTCGTGTCACTTAGACACAAGGTGACACTTTACAACATTTGCGTAAGGCCTATTCTATCATACGCCTGCGTAGCGTTTGCCCATCTCTCCCGTACAAATTTGCATCTGTTGCAAGTAGTACAGAACAAATACTAGCGTATTGTCACGGGTGCACCGTGGTATACATTGACCTTTGTAACGAGGGCGCGACAGAACACGCTCACACTTATCGCGCACAGATACCATCGGTATCTTATCGCAACATCGTTATCAGATTTTATCACGCAGCATACACGTGAATCTCTAGTATTTAAGCTTAATGTAAACCCAGTTAAATTACAGTTTAATAATCCACATTTATTAACAGATGTGTGATTGTCATTTAGTCGACGTAATAACATTCATAAAGATCTCGAATTGCCGAGCTTAGCTAGGTATTTCAAGATATTTCCAAAAGATATTTCAATCGCACCAACTCACACCCTAACCTACTGCGGCAGACTACATCCCAGATCCTAATCCTGATACCAAATTACGTAGGCCCCGCCACGTTCTCACCGATCCCGACGACCTGATAACTGTGGTCAACGAAACATAACAAAACACTACACACAGGGACAATGCCGCTAACCCACTTATCACAAATCACGACGCCACCCCTTAGCTGAGGATCGGTCTCACAGGAGACACCTTTAGGGTGGAGGGTGTATGACCCCATATCTCTAAGTTCTGGCTGAGCACTCTGCTCGCCCCCACGACCGATGAAGTCGTAAAGGTCCTTAAGGCCAGCGGTGTACATGTGCCATCGTTGATCAGTTCGTACACCTCATCTTTTTGCGTTCTCGACACTTCTTCACTTTTTCATATAGGGATTCATGGGTATCATTAGATTGCTACTTAAAATTTCTTTCAGACGTTATACATTCCTTGAATTTAACATTTGGCTTCTAAAAGATTTTTTAGCTGATTACAATTTTGCACTGAATTTTTCATTTAAGTGCCATATATATTTACTATTAGCGTTGAAAACAAGTTTTTGAAATTATACTAAATCTTTACAAGAGCTTTCGAATAAAACAATCGAATTTTATAGTTGCTCTGAGTCTAAAGATATACCATAGGTATTATGCAAAATATGTAACGCAGTAAAATTTACTAAAAATGGCGGCACTTCCTACTCCACTCCCCGCGAAGCATCGTAATCCACGTTCCCCTTATCAAATTCTTTGATTCTTTAGCTATCCAGTGGTATAATTAGATTTTGGTGGTCGATTGTAGTTATGTAGCTATAACACCAAACTGTATCCCCCAATTTTGTTATCATCCGTGTTTTGAACTGTCCCCCCCTATGTAGGCAATTTTAAAGACGTATTCACGTCAATAGAAGTATATTATCTTGTAGACTTAGTAAACTTGACGATGATGAAGAACATGAGAGCTTTTTTATATTATTCGATAGCAAAACGAGCAGATGGTTCTTCTGATGAAAAGAGAAACCATCGCCTATAATCACCAGTCATTATGGTAGTGGAACATATACCCCACTATATAATCGTTCGCTTTGTTTTTAGGAACTGACTGAAAGGCAAATGGTCTATTCTTCGAAAAGGGGCTGGACCAACCACATATATACGCCCTCTTCAATCGTATACTGCTTTTAATAAATATAAGATAAGGAATGGAATGATGGGAGGCAGGTATACTGAGAAGATTTCAGAACCAAAGGTTAAGAGAAACGGCCAATAAATTCATCAGTTGTGCGTATCGAGACGATATTATCGTTGGTTTCTAGTAGAGATGTCATGAATAGCAATTTGGCCGAATGCCGAATATCCGGCTAGGCCCTTGGCCGAATATTCGGCGGTGTATTTGTTTTGTGAGTTGATCATGTCACGACACGTATTATTTTTTTATTACAGATTGAATAAGAATAACCTTATTATATTGCTAAAAATATTATCTATCTGCTATCTTCAAAAAATAATTCTCTTCGTTCTCCAGGTTGAGAAAAATGTTTTCAATCATAACAACTTACCTTTGATGAATTGTTATGTTTCTTGATAAAATATATAATTTTTTTTGAGTATAATGTGCGTTTTTTCTTATGATTAGGTATTCTGCTAAATAATTCTAATATTCTGCTGAATACCGAATACTAAAGAAAATGACTGAATAAGCCAAATACCGAATAGAAACCAAGTAATCGTGGCATCTCTAATTTCTATATAAGTCAAGATGTTTCTAATGTACATTATAATAAATATCGCTAGACGCTAGACAAATCACACGAATTGATCTAACCCCAAAGTAAGCAAATTATTTGCTTGTGATGATTTAGTCTACGATACTAATGAGTAAATAGAAAAACATATAAAAATATAACAGTATGTTTATACTTAATAATACCAATATCCATCCTCTGGCTACGTGTAGACTGCGACGACCATCCCCGCATCTATGCGTGCCTGTACAGGTCCCACAGCGGAAATGCCGAATCAGACCGACTCATAGAACACATCCAAATTGCAACATATTCCGTGCTGCAGGAGTACAATTATGCCTCTAGGTCTTTTAAAAGAACCATCGCTAGAGCAAAATCCGAGCACATTGGCAGAATTGGCGGGAGGCGCCTTCCTTCGGGAACTCGTGCGTTCTGGTCTCTAGCCAAAGCTGTTCAAGGTAATTTCTGTATGCCCTCTTTTCCACCTTTGCACAAAGATGATGGCTCTCTAGCCCATTCTGCAAAAGAGAAAGCTGATCTCTTAGGCTCATTTTTGCAGCCAACTCGACTATAGACAACCAAGGAAATACACCACCTACTATTCCGCGGTGTGATACTTCCATGCCGGAGGTAAAGTTCTTGCAAACTGCAGTGCGTAAGACACTCTTTTCCTTGGACGTCCATAAGTCGAGTGGGCCTGATGGCATCTCTCCTATCGTGCTAAAGATGTGTGCTCCAGAGTTGGCACCGGTTTTAACGCATTTATTCCGACTCTCCTACTCAAAAGGCGTCGTGCCCATAACTTTGAAGACCGCTTTAGTGCACCCAATCCCTAAAAAAGGCGATCAATCGGTCCCGTCCAACTATCGGCCTATAGCGATAACCTCCTTATTCTCCAAAATAATGGAGTCCATTATTAACTGCCAGCTTCTGAGGTATCTTGAGGAGCACCAGCTGATTGGTGACCGCCAGTACGGTTTCCGTCGCGGACGCTCAGCTGGTGATCTTTTGGTTCACTTAACACATAGATGGGCGGAGGCAGTCGAGGATAAAGGAGAGGCATTGGCAGTTAGTTTGGACATAGCGAAGGCCTTTGATCGGGTATGGCACAGGGCACTTCTTTCCAAACTTCCATCCTATGGGCTTCCTGAGAAATTGTGCAAATGGATCACCAGTTTTCTGACGGATCGGAGTATAAGGGTCGTTGTTGATTGCGCATGCTCTGACCTTAAACTCGTCAATGCTGGTGTTCCTCAAGGTTGTGTGCTATCGCCTACGCTGTTTCTTCTGCACATTAATGACATGTTGCGATCGAGCAGCATTCATTGTTATGCGGATGACAGTACAGGCGATGCTTTGTACTCTGGCCGCAGCGGAATTTCTCGGGAATACGTCAACGAGTGCCGGAACAAACTAGTGTCAGAAATTGAAGCACAACTTTCTGTTGCTTCGGAGTTGGGTCGATTAAATTTGGTCCAATTCAACCCCGTTAAGACACAAGTTTGCGCGTTTACCGCTAAAAAATCACCCTTTGTCGTATCACCTCGTTTTGAAAATACTTCCCTGAAAGCCACAGCCAGTATTGGAATACTTGGAGTCGACATATCGAGCGACGTTCAGTTCCGCGGTCACTTGGAAGGCAAAGCTAAATTAGCCTCTAAAAAGCTGGGAGTTCTCAGCAGGGCCAGGCAGTACTTCACACCGGCCCATCGCTTATTACTTTATAAAGGCGCAAATCCGGCCTCATATGGAATACTGCTCTCATTTATGGGCGGGAGCTCCTCAGTACCAGCTCCTTCCTTTTCGAATTCAACGCAGGGGGCTCGAATTGTCGAGGACGAGACTCTTTCATATCGGCTTGATTCTTTGGCGTTACGTAGAGATGTGGCATCACTCTGCATCTTTTATCGGCTCTACCATGGGGAATGTTCCGAGGAACTGTTTGGATCACGAAATAAAGAAAACAACGGAATTGGCAAGTACAAACATTTGAATCAGGACCGCGATCGCCACACTCACACATAAAATAAGCATTATTGCATATAAACTACTAATGCAAACATTTAAAAATATACCAAACTGCGTTACAATAAATTTTATTTTGCTACAAAAAAAAAGAGTATTTACGTCCTTTTGTAGTCTATTCAAAATAGACTCATCTATTTGTACAATAGCGAAACTTAAGATCGTAATAGTTTCGCTATTCGACAATAGATGGCAGCATTGATTTTTGCATAGTTTTCAGTTGATCATATTTGAGTAGAGAACTTTCTAGAACGATATACGTAATGACTGTCATTACGTATATCTTTCTAGAAAAATTAGGTCAACCTAAAATGAACTTTATATGTAAGGTGTACGGCTGATTTTAGCTTGACTTTCTATTATATCATTAGAGATTATATTAAATCAGGAATTTAATTAAAATAAAATGAAAATTGTACTTTCGAATGATATAAAATATCTCCATTTTTAATCATCTGTATTCTACTATCATTTCTGCATTCAAGGATGGCACAATACGGCATAATTCAGTGTATAATAGATTTTCGCACGACGACTATCTCCTAATAATATGGTAAGTATCACTAAGGCAATTTAGAGTAAAAGCGCATAATAGTGACGCACGCGGCACGCCCACTCTTCACTTCCCCTTGTTTTCTTTATTTCGTGGTTTGGATTAATTCCTGCTGCCGAATTTCACCATCGCACATCGCGACAAAATTCGAAGTTCCATCCTTACCATCTCGATGTCTGGAAATCCACAACCGTGCGATTCACGAGGCATTTTTTGCCCCGCACCACTCCTTTGTGGAACCAGCTATCGGCAGAAATTTTTCCAAATGGATACGACTTAGGGATCTTCAAGAAAAGAGCTTACTCATTCTTAAAAGGCCGGCAACGCAATTACAAGACCTCTGGTAGTGTAGTTGTCTATGGGCGGCGGTAATCACTTACCATCAGGTGAGCCTCCTGTCCGTTTGCCTCTTCTATAAAAAAAAAATTAAAAAAAAACTCTGAAATACAAACATCTACGCTCATCACACAAATGCCTGTCCCTGTTGGAAATCGAATGTGAGCCCCATTGAGTGCGTATAGTCATGTTCGCTAACTACTCGACCAACGGGACGGATTTATTCGGGCTGAATATGGACTGATTATAAATTATAAGCTTTTATATCTATACAAGTGTAAATATCTCTAAGTTGTATGTGAGTAAAAAAGATCGGCGTTACGCTTCGCTTTATAGAACCTTTTCTGTGTTGGGTGAACTGCGGGCTTGCATGATTTGCTTCCTTTCTCGACAACTACTTATTTAAAATTACTTAAAAAATCCACCTAAATTCAAAAGTAGGTATTTATTTAGGTTATAATTAATATTCAATCGCTTTGTGGTCTAGTCGTGAGAATACAATAATTAGAACACTTTTTGGTCGTAAGCCTAGTCGGCACAGAACACGAGATCTCGGATGCAGCTAAAGTGTTATGAAGGTAAGTACTTTCAGAGTTATTCTCAATAATCGGAAGCAGCTGGGGTCTAGTCGTGGGGTGCTTATAGTGTTAACGCCTTCGTGACTTGAACCAGCAGGTAATGCTGTCGGCCCCGATTATCGCAATAACAGTAAGTAGTTATTAAATTAATCGTATAAGTTCCATAAGGGTAAATATGCAGTGGATATTGATGAATCGACGATTTCCCTATAGTTACACTTACAACCAAAGTATACCTAGTATTTCCGATTACAATTCCGCAGCAGCTGTATACGTACAAAACAACAACCAATACTTTATGTATTAATTTGTTTGGTATCTAACTATTGCAATCAATATAACTAATCATTAGTATGAGCGTAACGTTCTTGAACGGTTGGAACCATAACCCTTACCAATGGTTCCAGAGCTGGCGACGAATTTTCAGAAAGTCTTTTGGCAGATTGAAGGTGCGAAAAAATTTAATTTCGTCAAATGGCCTGCCTGCGAGTCTGACAGAGCATTCGCGGTTATTTCACTACTGCGCATTTGCAAAAAATGTATTTTTGGCAACTTCATTTTCATTTCATCTTTTAATTAGGTTTTTTAGAATCCAAACAAAAATTGGCTATACGTGTCACTATTATCGTGACTCCAAGGTGGTAGAGTTCCGCAACCTCTCACCCGGGTATTCGGTACAATCATCTTACATATCCCTGACGCAATAACGCCAATGCTTGCCATTATCGTGTTCCTGTTGGAGGATAAGGTAGCCGGTAGACTTATGCATTTGGCATTGCCATCCCGCCACACTGATAGCAACACGCCATTAAAGTCTTTGGTGTCTATAGGCGATGGTTTCTCTTTCCATCAAGAGTGCCATTTGCTTGTTTACTATCTTATGATATAAAAAACCTGCAATCTACATTTTGTATGTTTATATTTTGCTTATATTATTAGATGGCAAATTAGCTATAAGCTAAATAGCAAACTGTCCGTGTGGCGAGATGATAATGCCACATGCATAAGTTTACCGGCTATCTTACTCTCCAAACCAGAACACGCCCTTGTGGAAAAATTTCTCGGATAAAAGTAGGTAAATAACTTACAAAGTGAAAGTAACAGTTTATGAATGTTTATTTTTATTTAAAAAGTCGAAAAAAGTCTTACAAAGTCGGAAAAACTCTGAATTTGATATAAAAATTCGGAGTAATTCCAAAATTTCGGACTCTTCCAGAAGAGTTATTCAGTGTTAATAAATCTTTCTGCCGTGCAACGTTTATGGGTACTAAAAGAAATATATTAAAAGTTATTAATACTACGAAAGTGTAATAAAGGGGAAAAAAATATAACTAATACTTCCCCGGTTTTCCGTTTAAGAATTTGAAACTTTCTTCTTTGTTTAAAAAAAGGTTACCGTTACTGTCGATCAATATTATAAACTTTGTTTCTTCAATTTCTGATAATTATTATTAAAATCTATTATATCACAACGTTATTTGCCAATTTTTATTTTATTGTACTTTTATTACATAAATATATTTATAAATTAAGTAAAAATTAAAACAGCTAATCTAATTAGCTTTTGACAGGTTGAGTCAGTGTTGCCAGAGAAAAAGTCAATCTTTCGTCCTTAAGAGCATGTGTCAGAGGCCTAGTAGCATATCAAAGCAGTCAAGAATAACGACGTTAATAAGTCGGCGATTGCTAAACATCTACAGCTGTAGTCGGGCCGTAATCACTGGATGGAATTTCATAGGCCACGCGTATTTTCGACAGAACGCCATATTACATTCCACGGCTAGTGAAAGAAGCCATTGAAATCAAAAAACATCCAAATTTCAACCGGGAAGACGCACGTAGTACGTCCTTGATAAGTTTTCTTGGCACGTATTGATTTTTGAAAAGCTGTATATTTTGGAAACGATGATCGATTTGATCTTTCAAATGGCATTCAACTCAATTTAAATATTGCTTTAGCTAAAAAATCGGTAGGTTCAAAAATTTCGAAGCAATGTCAAAAAAACATTTTCGTCTATGATAGATCCCAAACAAATTTACCGATTTTTATCCAATTAGAGGTACTTGGCGCAGTTTTTAAAGGAGAAACGATGATAAGATTTTGAAGTCAATCGGTATATTAGCCTGAAAGTTATTTCCAAAATATTAAGTAACTTTACTAAAGAAAACGTAATTTTAATATTTGAAAAGTTGTAACCTTTGAAAATAAGGTTCGGTTTTGATTTTTAAAAGGGCATTTGACGTAATTTTTATAGTATTAAAATATTAAAGTGAAAGTTATTTCCAAAATATTAAGTAACTTTACTAAAGAAAACGTAATTTTAATATTTGAAAAGTT
Organism: Apodemia mormo; assembly: GCA_036924255.1. Classification (NCBI taxonomy): domain Eukaryota; kingdom Metazoa; phylum Arthropoda; class Insecta; order Lepidoptera; family Riodinidae; genus Apodemia; species Apodemia mormo. The sequence continues at coordinate 15,583,425 of JAUPFN010000020.1, forward strand.
GTAACCTTTGAAAATAAGGTTCGGTTTTGATTTTTAAAAGGGCATTCGACGTAATTTTAATAGTATTAAAATATCGTAGAATACCAAAAAATAATTGGTTGAAATATTTCGAAGTTATGTCGAAAAAACACTTTTTTCAAAATTTTCGTCAACGATTACTTCCAAACGAATAAACTGATTTTGAGGCAATTTATGCATTAGATGTATTTTTTTGAGGAATAGTTTTTGTACTCAATCGGTACATTAATCTGGAAGTTATTAAAAAAAAAATTGTTTCGTCACAATTTGTTTAGGGTATTTTCAAAATTTCTCAAAATCTCTTAGGCCCATTTGGTACAAAATTTCAGGAAGTATAAGTTGAGCGGAATCCAATCGAATACCACCAACCGCGTTTCAATCGGTCCAGGCGTTCAAAACTTATGAGTTGTTGACACACACACACACTCACACACACACACTCACACACGCACATACATACAGACATACTGACGTCATCGCGAAAATAGTCGAAAATGGTTCCTAAGCCCACAAAACGCGGACATATGGTGAAAACTCCATTTTTGAAAATCGGAGCAAAATCAGTAACCTTCCTATCTACATACGTAGTGGGAAGTTAAAAAGTACAAGTGTTTTAATAGATTAATATTGTATTAAACTGGAGTGAATGAAAATGAATTAAACAAATTAAAACTACCACGCCAAAGCTTAAACCTAAAAGTGCGATATTTTTTTAGTAAAATGTACCACTAAAGGGCACAGATCGTCGCCTAGTGTAGCTTTGTAGCATTTTTACTCGTTATTTGACCCTCCCGTTGGTCGAGTGGTTAGCGACCCTGACTCCGCAATCAACGGGGCTCGGGTTCGATCCCCGACGGGGACAAGCATTTGTGTGATGAGCGTAAATGTTTGTATTTCTGGGTTTAGGTGTTTATTATATATATTCTGGTATTTATATATTATGTATTTCTATGTATTAGTATCGTTGACTAACACCCATAACACAAGCAAATATTTGCTTACTTTGGGGTTAGATCAGTAAGTGTAGTTTGTCCCGAGAATATTTATTTATTATTATTATTTATTTATTTTTATAATAGATGGCGTTAGCAGTAATAAAATTCTAATACAAAATGTATTTTCTATTTTTTTAATGTTTATGAAATAGCATTTTAATGGTAGATAATATATCTAGACATGAATTTAAACCACCACGTCAAAGCCCAAACCTTAAAGTGGGATACTTTTTCAGGAAAATGTACCACAAAAGTGCATAGAAAGTCGCCTAGTGTAGGGCTCGCTTCGCTCGCCATAATTATACTGGCTGTTGCCCAAGACTTCGTCCGCGCGGACTTCGTTTACTCCGCACAGCACCTCCCCCGTAGGTGACAGCTTGATAATATGTAGCCTATATGTTGACCCGACCTGTTAGTAATAGTCATGCAAAATTTGAAATAAATCCATGTAGTACTTTTTGAGTTTACCCCGGACATACATACAGACAAACAGACAGACATAAATTTATAAAACTATATTTTTGGCTTCGATATTGATTGTAGGTCACCCCCAAGTATTCTTTTAAAAAAAATTCAGTACAGTTTTGACTTTCCTACGATTTTATTGTATGTATAGATAATTTTTCATAGTACGGTCAATTACCTTAGCAAAAGACTATCTAATTACAACATTTCATTAAAACCAATAGAGCTGTTTTGGAGAAACAATTCAATAGGGTAAAGCTACCAAAGAGTGCGCATTACCAAAGAGTACGCAGTGCTTTGGATGGGTAGTAAATTTCAACGTGTGACAACACTGTGACGTTTGTCAGTCGCCATTAACGAGTTGTATTTGCAGACACGTACTCAAGTAAGTGAGATGTTTATTTTAAATTTTATCGCGATTTGTAAGTTTAGAATACATTGGATATTATTTTCTAACAATTTTAATGCCATATTTCAAGATTTGTGTAAATGTTTCACTTAAAAATGTTGGTTATTCTTGAAATATGATTTGTATATTTTACTAGTAAGTAAGGTTATGTGTGATTTATGTTGAATTGTTTTAACTGTCATAGCCGACACAAGAACTGTCGCGAATCCTAAGAGTACGCACCCAATGAGTACGCGTGCGCACTATTAGCTTGTATGAAGCAAATTAGCATTTTTTTATTTTATTTTACAGATCGAAAATATGTCATCGTATAAAAGAAAATCAGACAGAAAATTAATTTTTACGGAGGAAATATTAAAAGACGCTAGAGAAAGGATACAACGCGGGCAAAGTCAAAGATCGGTTGCAGAGTCATTGAATGTCCCAGAATCGTCTTTAAGAAAAAGATTAAAGGCAGGCACCGTTCCTCTCTCTTTGGGTAGATTTTCAAAGGTATTTTCACCTGAGTTAGATAACAGCTTGGCAGAACACTGCCGCCACTTGGATAGATGTTTTTATGGGCTGACGAAGAAAGAGTTAGGGAGGATTGCTTATGATCTAGCAGAGAAAAATGGTCTCAACCATAGATTTAATAATAACAAAAAAGAAGCCAGCAAGAAATGGGTTGAAAACTTTGCCAGACGGCATAATCTTAGTCTTCGTCAGCCAGAAAAAACAAGCTTGGCACGTGCAGCAGGATTCAATCGTGTGCAAGTTCAGCGATTTTATGACAATTTGAAAGAAGTCCTAACAACTTTTAAATTTGTCGGTAGGCAAATATTTAACATGGACGAGACTGGACTTCAGACCGTTCCAAATAAGTTACCTAAGGTTTATACACAAAAAGGTAAAAAAATCGTTGGAAAAATAGTGTCCGCAGAAAGAGGACAAACAGTAACTGCTGTTTGCTGTATGGGTGCTACTGGAACATTCGTACCACCGGCATTAATCTTCCCTAGAAAGCGTCAAAAGCCAGAATTGATGGACGGAGCTCCAGAGGACTCCCTACAACTAGTGTCCGATTCTGGTTATATGAACTCAGATTTATTTGTAATCTGGCTCAACCATTTCATCAAAATGGTCAAGCCATCAAAAGACGTCCCTGCTCTTTTGATTTTAGACAATCATTCGTCACATTTAAGTTTACAAGCCATTGAATTAGCCCGGGAGCATGGAATTGTTCTTTTAAGCTTAGCACCACACACAAGTCATCGTATGCAGAGTTTGGATACAGGATTTTTTGGGCCACTAAAAAAAGCATACGCTGTTGCATGTGACAATTGGCAAGTTTCAAATCCCGGTCGTGCGATAACACAATTTCAGGTTGCTCGAATATTTGGTACAGCATATTATAAAGTTGCTTCGATTGATAGAGGTAAAAAATCATTCGAATCATGTGGCATATGGCCTTTTAACGATCAGATATTTTCCGATGACGATTTCGCTCCTGCAGAGGTCACTGACCATCCTAATCCAACCACAGAAATTTCAAGTACTGGCGAAGAAATGACCAATAGTTCAAATCTAGTTGCAGGATTACCTCTAACACTGTTCCCCAAGGCTCTGATGCTGGCCCATCACTTATTCCAGATTCTGATGGAGAATTGTCTCAAGTTATTGGAGAAACTTATCAAACGCCTGATGGTCTAATTGGTGCTGCTGCTAATGAGTTTCTAGTTTCAAACTTTATAAAATCAGCGGATATTTTACCATTACCAAAATCAAATATTCAGAAAAGAAGAAACATAAAACGTAAGAAATCAGAAATTCTTACCAGCTCTCCTTATAAAATCCAGTTAGAGACTAATCAAAAAGAAAGGGAAGAGAAGGCCAAGAAGATAAAGACGAAATTACAGAAGAAGAAATCTATGACACCAAATAGACCAGCACCGGTAGTTACGGATATGGGTTTACAAATTATTCGATGTCCGCTATGTATTGAAGTCTACGTTGATCCTCCAGTTGAAGACTGGATTCAATGTAGCATATGTGAAGCTTGGTGGCACGACGAGTGCACCGATTACCTGGGATTTGGAGTTTTTAAGTGTGACAATTGTCATTAGACGTGTAACTTTGGATAAAGCCACAGTTAGTCTCTTGCGTACTCTTAACTTGTATGGAGAGTCATAAATGCGCACTCTTTAAGTCACTGTACCGTAAGAGTGCGCATGAGACAAATCCTAGATTTATTTAATTATTAAATATTGTATGAATCTTTTGTTAATGTTAAAAATAAAAATGTGTTCTTAAAAAACCAAAGCTCAATTATAAGTAAAATTGGACACTGTAACTCAAAAACTGATTTTTTAATTAAATAATCTTTGAAAACTGCGCACTCTTTGGTACCTTTACCCTAATACATGAATTACTCGTTTGGATGGAAATGGAGTTTTCACCATATGTCCGCGTTTTGTGGGCTTAGGAACCATTTTCGACTATTTTCGCGATGACGTCAGTATGTCTGTATGTATGTGCGTGTGTGAGTGTGTGTGTGTGTGAGTGTGTGTGTGTGTCAACAACTCATAAGTTTTGAACGCCTGGACCGATTGAAACGCGGTTGGTGGCATTCGATTGGATTCCGCTCAACTTATACTTCCTGAAATTTTGTACCAAATGGGCCTAAGAGATTTTGAGAAATTTTGAAAATACCCTAAACAAATTGTGACGAAACAATTTTTTTTTTAATAACTTCCAGATTAATGTACCGATTGAGTACAAAAACTATTCCTCAAAAAAATACATCTAATGCATAAATTGCCTCAAAATCAGTTTATTCGTTTGGAAGTAATCGTTGACGAAAATTTTGAAAAAAGTGTTTTTTCGACATAACTTCGAAATATTTCAACCAATTATTTTTTGGTATTCTACGATATTTTAATACTATAAAAATTACGTCGAATGCCCTTTTAAAAATCAAAACCGAACCTTATTTTCAAAGGTTACAACTTTTCAAATATTAAAATTACGTTTTCTTTAGTAAAGTTACTTAATATTTTGGAAATAACTTTCACTTTAATATTTTAATACTATAAAAATTACGTCGAATGCCCTTTTAAAAATCAAAACCGAACCTTATTTTCAAAGGTTACAACTTTTCAAATATTAAAATTACGTTTTCTTTAGTAAAGTTACTTAATATTTTGGAAATAACTTTCAGGCTAATATACCGATTGACTTCAAAATCTTATCATCGTTTCTCCTTTAAAAACTGCGCCAAGTACCTCTAATTGGATAAAAATCGGTAAATTTGTTTGGGATCTATCATAGACGAAAATGTTTTTTTGACATTGCTTCGAAATTTTTGAACCTACCGATTTTTTAGCTAAAGCAATATTTAAATTGAGTTGAATGCCATTTGAAAGATCAAATCGATCATCGTTTCCAAAATATACAGCTTTTCAAAAATCAATACGTGCCAAGAAAACTTATCAAGGACGTACTACGTGCGTCTTCCCGGTTGAAATTTGGATGTTTTTTGATTTCAATGGCTTCTTTCACTAGCCGTGGAATGTAATATGGCGTTCTGTCGAAAATACGCGTGGCCTATGAAATTCCATCCAGTGATTACGGCCCGACTACAGCTGTAGATGTTTAGCAATCGCCGACTTATTAACGTCGTTATTCTTGACTGCTTTGATATGCTACTAGGCCTCTGACACATGCTCTTAAGGACGAAAGATTGACTTTTTCTCTGGCAACACTGACTCAACCTGTCAAAAGCTAATTAGATCAGCTGTTTTAATTTTTACTTAATTTATAAATATATTTATGTAATAAAAGTACAATAAAATAAAAATTGGCAAATAACGTTGTGATATAATAGATTTTAATAATAATTATCAAAAATTGAAGAAACAAAGTTTATAATATTGATCGACAGTAACGGTAACCTTTTTTTAAACAAAGAAGAAAGTTTCAAATTCTTAAACGGAAAACCGGGGAAGTATTAGTTATATTTTTTCCCCTTTATTACACTTTCGTAGTATTAATAACTTTTAATATATTTCTTTTAGTACCCATAAACGTTGCACGGCAGAAAGATTTATTAACACTGAATAACTCTTCTGGAAGAGTCCGAAATTTTGGAATTACTCCGAATTTTTATATCAAATTCAGAGTTTTTCCGACTTTGTAAGACTTTTTTCGACTTTTTAAATAAAAATAAACATTCATAAACTGTTACTTTCACTTTGTAAGTTATTTACCTACTTTTATCCGAGAAATTTTTCCACAAGGGCGTGTTCTGGTTTGGAGAGTAAGATAGCCGGTAAACTTATGCATGTGGCATTATCATCTCGCCACACGGACAGTTTGCTATTTAGCTTATAGCTAATTTGCCATCTAATAATATAAGCAAAATATAAACATACAAAATGTAGATTGCAGGTTTTTTATATCATAAGATAGTAAACAAGCAAAAGGCACTCTTGATGGAAAGAGAAACCATCGCCTATAGACACCAAAGACTTTAATGGCGTGTTGCTATCAGTGTGGCGGGATGGCAATGCCAAATGCATAAGTCTACCGGCTACCTTATCCTCCAACAGGAACACGATAATGGCAAGCATTGGCGTTATTGCGTCAGGGATATGTAAGATGATTGTACCGAATACCCGGGTGAGAGGTTGCGGAACTCTACCACCTTGGAGTCACGATAATAGTGACACGTATAGCCAATTTTTGTTTGGATTCTAAAAAACCTAATTAAAAGATGAAATGAAAATGAAGAGAAATTTTTCCACAAGGGCGACAATGGCAAGCATTGACGTTGTTGCGGCAGGAATATTTAAGGCGGGGTACGAAATACCCGGGTGAGACGTTGCGGAACTCTGCCGCCTAATAGTCACGATTATAGTGACAACTGACACGTATAGCCAATCAATCACCTTGTACGATCTGACTGGCAGAACAGCAGTTGGTCTATTCTTCAAAGGAGCCCGGATCAACACGGCAAATATTTATTTTATATTTTGTTGTTGTATACAATAATTAATTTATTGGAAACTTTCTTAAAATGTTTTTGGAGGTGCTTGGGAATAATTAAGAACCGACAAAAATGTCTAGGCACGGCCGTCTTAGACTATGCTGGGGCCCTTGGGCACACAATAATTCGGGGCCCTTTTGGAATAACGGAATAAAAAATGAGATAAGTAACTTGAAAATAGACATAGACTTTAGATTATAAACTAAAATGGTAAGGTATAATGGTGTTCGAATCAAATTATTCACATAAATGCATTGATTTGAATAAATCTGAAAATGATTGACGTTCGTGCAACGAGAAAAGTGTAATAAGCCCGACCATATTTTGATATTAAATGTGAGAGAAATTGTCGGTTCTCTGGGGCCCGCTGAGGATGGGGGCCCTGGGCACTGGCCCCGAGTGCCCTTATGGTAAAGACGGTATTGTGTCTATGATATATTTTTTTAATTCTAAAAAATCTAATTAAAAGATGAAATAAAAATCAAGTTGCCAAAAATACATTTTTTGGATTTTTTTTGCAAATGTAATATAACTGCGCAGTAGCAAAATAACCGCGAACGCTCTGCCAGCAGACATGTGTAGGTGATGCGCGTAATATTACTCGGGTGATATTACTTGAAGATGTGATTTCATATTACGCATTACGCGACGAAAACTAACATCACACCATCACTTTAGTAGAGTGAGAATGTGAGAAGTGATGTTTGATGCTAAGTAATGTTCGTTTTTGGAACGTAATTTCGCATTCTGCCTACTCAAATCGACCGCGCGCCGCGCGGTAGAGTGAGATAGACGGATGTTGTTCCACAAGTTAGATAGAGACATGAGATAAGGCGAAGACAAGAAACGTTCGTGACGGATTTTAAGCCGTAAGTTTTTATGAGAAGGTTTATTTTTATTTAGCTGGGTTTTAACATAAAATATGATCATTTGCATTATTTACATTTTTTTGAACACTGAACAGAATCAGTTGGCGCAAAGCATGTTATTGGCTAGATATTATTTAAAATTCTTTTAATTACCTACATGTTGATAACTTTATAATTTGTTAGTGCAGTTTATCCAAATTGTAAAAAAAATCAGTGTAAATATAGTTAAATAGGAATATTATATGCAAGCTGTTGCCCGCGACTTCATCCGCACGGACTCCGTTTACTCCGCACAGCTACTCCCCCGTAGGTGATAGCGTGATAATATGTAGCCTATATGTTGACCCGACCTGTTAGTAATGCAAATTTCATGCAAAATTTTAAGTAAATCCATGCAGTACTTTTTGAGTTTACCCCGGACATACTTACAGACAAATAGACAAAAATTCTAAAAACTATATTTTTGGCTTTGATATCGATTGTAGATCACGCCCTAAGTATTCTTTTAAAAAATATTTAATGTGCAGTTTTGACTTTCCTACGATTTTATTATATGTATAGATAGGTAGTATAATAGGAATAGGTTTAGTGAATATGTACAGTACTGTATGTTAGTGACTTAGTGATTGATAAATATAAAAACAAAACTTAAAAATAATATCAGATAAAAGTCTGCCAGTCCTAAGCCTGGGGCACCCTTTTCAACTATTTATGTAAACTTACGTAATCCGTCTTTATTCGGTGTAACTTAATATATTGGCCTAAGTATGAAGGAAAATCGGAAGGAAATGCGGTAACTAGCGTCATATTATTTATTAATCATCCAAAAAAAAAACAGTAGGTAAGGTCAAACTAAGACCTTCTCATATCTAAAATAATATTCATCATTCAAATATAGTATTCAAGTAATACTAAATATGATCAAGCAAGGTTTTCAAGTAATATGATCTAAATAAACTTTTTCTAACAGTAAGCTAAATGTATTATGATTTACGGCAGTGCAACTAGTATATTACGTATCACCTCAAGTAATAGTACAGGTGAAGTACAAACGTTATCAAATATTTCTAATGCGTCGCGTAATGTTTCGAGTAATGCGTAATGTTATCGAGTAATATCACCTGACCGAAAAGGTAATGTTGCATCACATTACTTCATAAGGTGATGTTTTGCGCATGTCTATCTGCCAGACTCGCAAGCCTGATATCGCCATTTGACGAAATTATATTTTTTAACATTCCAATCTGCAAAAGGACCTTCCAAAAATTAGTCGCCAGCTCCCAGTCCACAAATAACGTTGGCTAATCTGTAGTCGCCCATGGACCCAGTCAACGATCATGTTGAGGCAAACGATTTGTAGGCGATATATCAAGTACCTACAAAAGATATTTGATACTTGGGAACCGTCCACATCTCTCCTTGACTCCAATTTCCAACCCTATTTGTCAAGTTACAAACGTTAACGCCCATGCCTTAAAAAAGGAAAAGAATTACCAACGTCAAAAAAATTTGACAAATGACTTTTATGATTGATGTCAATTCATCAGTTGTCATTAATCATTATTTTAGGTTTATGGTTAAAATGCAGAATTAATTGATTGTATTAAAAGTTTATTTATATATAAAATAAAATGTTACGACCTTTCATTTCAACTCTAATTCAAAGTCGAGGTGTAAAACAACTTGTTAATATAAAATGGGTTCGACCAGAATATGTGCCTGCATACAAACCAGAAAAATCGGGTGATTTAGAAGGGCTGCCCGAGATTACTGCAAATTCTTTAGGAAGTGATTATGCATTGAGTGAAGAAATAAAAGAGTAATTATTATTTTCCTATTCTGTATAAGTCTGAAAATTTCGCATAATATTTTTTTTAATCTAATTTTTAGTGCACCAGAGGCCGTGAAGAAACTTTTTAGTGTTGAGTACCTGGGTAAAAAAGAATATAATGCGCTAGTTACAAAAGAATTGATAGATCGCGTTAGAAGACATGAGTATGACGAAAACACTGCGGAAACAAGAAGTATGTCTTTTTGTAACCTTTTACGTAGCACATACACTACATAACACATATGCTAATTTGGGGATTACAAATTCGCACTCTGTCCCACTCCCCCCCACGAAAACCCATTGTGAACTGAGATGTATGTAATCAAAATTTTCAGGTTGAGTCACCTTCGAACAATCATTTTCTATCAGGGATACATTAGAAATGGGCTTCACAAATTGGCGGCTGTGGATTTTATTCACCGTTTTTAAATATTATTTTCTATCCAGATTTTAATCTGTTTGCCCCTGTAAAAGAAGTTCAAACACATTACAATGTAGCTCTAGATGAATTTTAAAATAACAAATGTTCCCTGTCCTTCTCTGGGATCTCTATGAAGAGTAGATCATCTGCCACTCTTCCTGGAAGTTCATAAAAGGGTATCATTGACTGTATGTGTGACTAGTAGGTGGTAGATTTCTACAATGTTTCACTCATGTATATATATGATATACCATTACCTACCTCTACGTGGGGTTTAACCTTTAACACTTTAAAGATAATTTATAACACAACTTATTTAGGTTGTATTACTTATGCATGTTCAGCATGGGCTGATAAAGTTACAATCGGCGCGACCCGGCGTAAATCACTTCAAAATCAGCGTTTGGCTTTAATATTTCTGTGTAAAGCATATCACACTGTAAGCTCTGAAGCTTTACCCATTTTATCAGGTGTATTTCCATTAGATTTAGAAATTCAGCGTCGGGCCTCAATGTACTATAATTCTAAGAACTTTACTAGCCCAGAATTTATCAATCCGCAAACTCAAACAAAAATACGTCGCCTCTTTAATCCCGTGATAGATGTTACTAATGAATTAATAAAGGAATGGCAGTTGCGTTGGTGCTGCTCACCTGAAGGACGTCATTTATATAACTTTTTCCTCTGTGTCCGGGAACGATTAAGTAAAACGTGGATAGAAATAGATCATTGTGTTGCATAGTTCCTTACTAGTCATGGTAATTTTAAAGCTAAATTATTCTCGTTCAAATTAGTTCCTTCTCCATTTTGCGAATGTTCCACTATAAACTGCAAATATGAACAAACTGCACATCATATTCTTTGGGAGTGTAATCTCTGGCAAAATGAACGTAACCAAATGCTTGATAGTATACAATGTATATCCGGGGTAATCTACTATTCCGACCTTGTAGCAACATGTGGGAATTTCCGTGCCTTCAAGCGATTTTGTCATACATACTACTGGAAGCAGAATTAAGTAGGCCATTTTCATAGGTCCTCAAATACCTAAATTACTCTGGTGCAATAGCAATCAGGCTTAACCTGATTGTAAACGTCTCATTTCTTAGCAGTTTTTGCTTTATCTTTACGCTGTCTCCTGCTATAAAGGGAGGGAAACTGGATGTATTTTCCTACTCCTCCTATACTCTTCTGATTAAATTCGATGCGGGTTCCAAGACAGCTTAGCTTTTCCCCAGGGCACCCTGAGCTTGCAACTCAGAGGTAATCAGGAAGGTTGCTGCTGTTGATTCTGGTTTACAGAAGTTACAGTGGTGGGAATGAGAGGTGGGTCCATTTCCCCTTTTAAAAAAAAAATACCATTACCTTACCTGTCACTGCTTCAACAGTGTCAATGCTTATTATTGTCATTTTACCATTTTGAGAGTAAGGGGCCATCCATAAATTACATCACACATTCAAGGGGAGGGTGAAGTGTGACAAGGGGTAGCGAGGGGTCCCAAATTTAGTGACATCACATTTTTTCAAAATATAATATTTTATGTATAAGTATCACAACACTAATTTTAAAAATCTACCTTTATAAATAAAAAATAACCGAATGATATCATTATTCCAATGAAAAATTGTAAAATATATGACATCACACTAGGTATGGAGGGTCTTACTAATGTGACCACCTGTGACAAGGACAGTGGAAGGCTAAAAAAATCATGAAATTTGTGTAATGTAATTTATGGATGAGCCCTAAGGATAAATTTATGCATGTGGCGTTGCTATCCCCTTTCACAAATAGCAACATACTATTAACATCTTTGGTGTCAATTGGCGATGATTTCTCTTTCCATCAGGAGAGCCATCTGCTTGTTTGCTATCTAATGATATAAAAAAGTTCCATGAGTACCTTGATGAGAGATCCAAAGAAAAAGGTATGTAGTACCGAAACGTCCAACCACATCCCCTTAAGTCTCATTGGATTAATAAGGCAGCATTCATCCGTTGTGTTAAAGTGAGTGTGCTAAGACTGCATTTCGGACACATCTCAGGTTGCAATTTCTCTTTTTCAGTAAAAAAAAAACTGCTACATCTGTCTTAAATATTCTCTTCTATTCTACACTTTACACACACTATACATTGTGCAATTGTTATTGTCTTTTATCACACTGTGGTAGGCGTCAAGAACAGCCATGTTAAGGCACCCATGTACCAAGGCCTGGTAAGCAGCTGTATTTGTCAGATGCTACCCAGTGGCGGATTAAGGGTTACTGCCGCCCTAGGCCCAGTCTGATTTGCCGCCCTTTTGTTTAACAAAATAATGTCTTTATTTTGTTGTTTTTTTATTTTTTAATTATGTTAAAAAGAAACAGTCGAATTAATAAACTTCTTTAAAAAATACTTAATACCTTTTTACTTTTGTATCTTTGATGAGATTACTCTTACATACCTATATAAAGCATTTGAAATTACTTATTGGTTTTTCACTTTATTTTTGGTGCTAAATGAAAATCTGAATGAATTAACCATTTGAATAAGTAAAAAAATCCAATAAGTAAATTCAAATGTTTTATATATGTAAGAGTAATCTCATCAAAAGATACAAAGTCAAAAGGTATTAAGTATTTATCAAAGCTTATTAATTCAACTGTTTCTTTTTAAAACCATTATTTGATAAAGACTATAATTGATTTATCAAAATAGTAATATTTTACCCTCGAGTTGAAGTCAATGGGAAAATGCATTGCATATATTATAGTTAAAAGAAAATTTTCTATAAATTCACAAAAAAAATTAGAACCAATTTTTAAAATAAATTTTTGGTATATTTCTTTGGCTCTAAAATTTTAACATTCTGAAAATTTTGCCACCCTCCAAAACATGCCACCCTAGGCCTGGGCCTCACGGGCCTAAGCATAAATCTATCACTGATGCCACCATAATACCTTATAATCTAGCAATTAAGAACCCCACATACTGTTTTTTTTTTGTGTTATAGACATTGTGACTTAAATATTTTTACAGCGAAACATTTTTTTTAGTAAAAAAGTTGTCTTTACAAAAAATGTTGACCACCTTTATTTTTACCTAATTTACTTAATGGTAAATTAACTACAATGCTTTTCATTTCAGTCGCTCGTATGACTGGTCATATAAGGTGTTTACAACAAACTATGGAAGAATTTCCTAAAAATGTAAAAGCTAAGGTAAGTGTTTTATGAAATACACTTTCAATCGTCGGTACTAGGTGAAATTGTCAAGATTGAAACAAATTGTTATAAATTAATTGACCGGTTTCGCCTTTTAAAGCATTTTCATTCGGGACATAATATTCTTTAATACAGTGTTTTATGCTTTGTGAACTATCTGCTCATTTTAGTCTTTTTTTCCCATTTTAGTTTCTTGGAACTGGTTTTATTGAAAATTGCTTAATATAAAAATTGTGCACTACCATGTCCTGTACAAAATCAGTTCTATGGAAAAATCACGTGAGAAATAATTCAACAAATCATAATCAATATACTGATTTTCAAAGCAGTTTATCATGTGGTTAATGCTACACCCAAGTCAGTCATGGAAAGTTTATTGACCTTCGTCGTTATAGATTTCCAGTTAACATCTCTCACAATGGAATTAGGCACTAATGCATTGCAGGAGGAATAAGAAAGACAGTGCCACTTAACCTGGACGAGAAGCTGCTAGATTCTACCATCTTGTTATCCCATATACATATAATAAAATCGTAGGAAAGACAAAACTGTACATTGAATATTTTTTTAAAAGAATACTTGGGGCGTTATCTACAATCGATATCGAAGCCAAAAATATAGTTTTTAGAATTTTTGTGTTTGTCTGTATGTATGTCCGGGGTAAACTCAAAAAGTACTGCATGAATTTATTTCAAATTTTGCATGAATATTACTAATAGGTTGTGTCAACATATAGGCTACATATTATCACGCTATCACCTACAGGGTGGTGCTGTGCGGAATAAACGTAGTCCGCGCGGACGAAGTCGTGGGCAACAGCTAGTTAGTCATGAAATTAGGAACATGTTAACTCTAAGGATATTATTGTCACCTTTGTATTGTAGTGTTCCAGTGTTGGTGTTGACCACATACGGTTCCGGGTTGGGCAATTCAAAAATGTGTTTTTTCAGTTTTCTGATAAAAATGATGTTACCTGGGATTGGATAAGTTGCCGGTTGGCGATATGCTTGTCATCTATCATATTGTGGGACTAATCATTGGCTATTTGTGGATGCACTGGTTATACCTCTGGCTACCCCTTCTGGGATATGGTCGTGTAGTAGTGTGTTTTTTAAGCTTTCTTTTGCTTTCTACTAGATACCTTGCAGCCAGCTGATTACTTTATCACAAGTTACATATTAACATAGTCAAATTGGTTAGATAGTGGTTTTAGAAAAATTTATATGTCCTGTGAATTTGAAGTGTTCATACAAAGAAAAATACGAAGGAAAGTCCCTAATATCCTGTATGTATGTTATTTGAATAAGGTTGATTTGCAACAAACTATTTAAATGACTTTTACTATAGTTAAATCCATTTAAAAAGTACAAAAACAGTGGAACAAGCTGACCTTATAATAATTGTTAGTAATTCCTCCAATACATTTTTACTTGTAACCTATAACTTTTCAGCAAACAGTTCAGGAGCTTATTGATAAAAGAAAAAAGCTGCTGAAGTTTTTGCGACAATATGACTACAAAAAATTTGAGTGGCTGTTGGAGAAGCTGAAAATTGAATACAAATCTCATCCAGAGTAAGTATAGCGTTTTTTTATATCGTTAGTAAATGGATTTCCTGATGTCACATACATAAGTGTGATAGGTACTACAAATTTTACTGACTACCTTATCCTCTAAACTTATGTAAGACATTTACAGCTATTGTAATTACAACAGGATTTGTTAAGGCAACAACCCCAGCCGCTTCTTGTCAATTATTGCTAACTTGTAGTCATAATGTTAATTTTTTATACACAAGCAGATAGCTCTTCTGGTAGAAAGAGATAACCGTTCCTTATTGCCTAAGTTGTTAATGGTGTGTTGTCATCTGTGTGATGAGATGGTAATACCACATGCATAAGTTCTCCGGCTACCTTACCCTCTAAATCGGAATGCATCAGTGACAAGAACTGACTTTATTGCAGCAGGAATAGGTTAGCCTGTAGTACCAGACCAGGGCAAGCCGCTGTGGATCTCTACCACCTAGTAGTCACAATGATAGTATCACATGCATTTTAACATAGTTACGAATGGAGATTCGTTAAGTGGCGACGACGAAAAGTATAAAATATGTAAGCTCTGTTGTTACGACGACTGTAGGGCGGCAGCTGTACTTGGATGAGGCATAACCAAACTTTGCTACCAGTTGTTACAATGGTTACAATACAACTTTTGCTCGTCGTTTACGAGGCATCTGTCAGGTAGGCCGATAGTCTAATAAGAAACCAACACGAAACCTGTAATGTATAATGTTGATATATATTTTTTCAGTACATTTCATAAACTATCACGCAAAGAATCTTTGAAAAAATTAACTGAAATGCACTGTGAAGAGATTCGCCAGAAAAAACTAATGGACTATAGAAATTTACTGGAAAGTCAACAAGGCCCATTTCTAAGGAACAAACTAGAGGCCCTCAAGTTCATCAGGAATGAGCAGATTGAGTTGCAGTTGCCAGTCACTGTGTCTGAACAGGACATCAAAAAAGTTGCACAACAGTTGGAGCAGTGGGAAGCAAGAGATGAGCTTAAACAGCAAGCTAAGAAGAAAAAGAAGAATATACTTCTTGATTAATGTTGTATTTAGTAGGATTATAGTGTATATTCACTGATTTTTTGTGGTTTTATTTTGTGTCAACCGGTGACTTGATATGAAAAGATATAAATAATCATTTCACCCGCGATCGCGCGAATGGTGCCCACTATTCACACCGTTGAGACTTACATTGAGTAATGAAAACCCTGTCTGATCGTCAAAAACAGCATTGGTATTTTGTAGCTTAGATCAAATCGTGATTCATGTCATTATTTTGTGAATATTGAGAAATATTTTTCCGATGAAAATAATTAATTTTAAATGGTATTTTAAGTACAATCTTTGGTAACACAATTATGGGTTTGAGCCAAAATAAATGTACGTTAGTAAAAAAATTTCGTGTCCACCACCGTCAAGCAATAATTGTGGCTATGTTATTGCAATAAACGTGTTTATTTTTTTTTTCTTAAATACACTGGACCATGTATTTAAAAAAATGTTTGTCATATTTACACCAACATTTATAGTTTTTTACACGGCAATATTTTATTATTTTTTTTTTGTCCAATTCACTACCTCGTTACAATAATAGCTCAAAACTTCCAAAATTTCTTTGGAAGCTTGGAATCAGAATTTTATCAAATGTTCTTGTAGTACCTGGCCTTCACTTTTATTGATATTTTATGCCCTAGCTTGTCAAATAATAAAAATTGTTGATGAGAGCATCCCTGATTTCGCCCTGTGAGAAATAATTTGTGAGAAACGCTATTATTTGTTTATTACAGATTAAGAATAACCTTATTATATTGCTAAAAATATTATCTATCTGCTTGTTCAAAAAACCATTCCCTTTGTTCTCCAGGTTGAAAAAAATGTTTTCAATCATAACAACTTACCTTTGATGAATTGTTATGTTTCTTGATAAAATATGTAATTTTTTTTGAGTAAAATGTGCGTTTTTTCTTATGATTAGGTATTCTGCTAAATAATTCCAATATTCTGCTGAATACCGAATACTAAAGAAAATGGCTGAATAAGCCAAATACCGAATAGAAACCAAGTAGCCGTGTTGGTCCCGGCCTCCTTTGAAGAATAGGCCAATTGCCGTTCTGCCAGGCAGTATAGCAGGCAAGTATATTCCAAACCCAACCATTACCACCTTTGGTGTCTATAGGCGACGGCATTTCTTATAATCAGGAAACTCCTCTGCTTGTTTGCCTTCCTTTACCATAACATAAACATATATCTATACATATAATAAAATCGTAGGAAAGTCAATGTATGTCCGGGGTAAACTCAAAAAGTACTGCATGGATTTACTTGAAATTTTGCATGAATATTACTAACAGGTCGGGTCAACATATAGGCTACATATTATCACACTATCACCTACGGGGGAGGAGCAGTGCGGAGTAAACGAAGTCCGCTCGAACGAAGTCGCGGGCAACAGCTAGTAATAAATAAACAGACTAAATAAAAAAATATTTTATATATTTAATAATATTATATTTTAATATTGTATTTATTTAATAATATTATATTTTATATATTATTATTAAATAAATACCAGTAAAATGTTACCAATGTGAACGCATCTTTGGGAGAAATGTGAGAAACGTTTTTGATTTTTGTGAGAAACTTGAGAAATGTTTCTCACAGGAGTCCTGTGCGAAATGTACATTTATTTTGGCTCAAACCCATGTGTGTGTATAGTCTAAGTAAAAAGAGTGACAAAGACGTCGTCGCTGCTAATGCGACGTGGTGTTGTTTAATATAAAATATTTGCTAACTTTAAGGGAAATTGAAAGCTAACATTTCAAAGTACCATATTATTATATGTAAATATAATTTAATATTTTCGCCGTATTTATCGACTTATCTATAAGCTTCTTTCGGGTCGAACATAGTTTTTGTTTCTCACTGTACACTTTATGTGCGCTCGTCGCGGCGCTGCTATAACGTCCGATAATCCGAAATACTTACATTTAAATGCGCCGATTTCTTGACCGAGCTATTCATAGATATATTTATATACTAGCTGTTGCCAGCGACTTCGCGCCAATAAAATCGTAGAAAAGTCAAAACTGTACATTGAATATTTTTTTAAAAGAATACTTGGGGCGTTATCTACAATCGATATCGAAGCCAAAAATATAGTTTTTAGAATTTTTGTTTATTTGTCTGTATGTATGTCCGGAGTAAACTCAAAAAGTACTGCATGGATTTACTTCAAATTTTGTATGAATATTACTAATAGGTCTGGTCAACACATAGCCTACATATTAATAGGTTTATTTTTGCATAATGTTTGTGTCGGCATTACTCGACATTGGCGTTTGAACGTCCAAAACGATTTGTCAAGTATAGCCGACTGTGGCGGTGAAAAGGTTAACACGCTATCACCTACGGGGGAGGGGCTGTGCGGAGTAAACGAACTCCGTGCGGACGAAGTCGCTGGCAAGAGCTAGTGAAAAAATAATAACGGTAATAATTTATTCTGAAACCATAGCAGTAATAACATTGAAAAAAATTACAGTTTATTATTTATTTATATAACTATGGTCTTGTGGAATGTATGGAAAATGGAATGGAATGTGGCAAAATGAAAAATATATTAGTTTATTGACATTCGGCATGGTCTAAATAGGTATTTAAGGGAAATACGAATTATCAACACGGAGAACACTACACAATCTACACCAACAATATGGTGGACATTTAGTTCCAATTTCTGCCGCGCGCAGACTTATCTGGCGCGCACTCTAACAGGAAGCTGGGAAAGCGTGTGCTATTTGAATTGACTAATGAGCGTACGCTATTTGAATTAACCAATGAGCGTGGACTACTATCTGAATTAACCAATGAGCGTGCGCGCGGTTGTAGAGTTGGGGATGAGATTGAACCAATTTTATTATTTGGATGTTAGAAGTTACACATCATGTGCAAATATTGTTCGTCTTTTCTTTATAGTAAACAATATTTGAACCACATTTTTTTACCTTTTCTTAAATATTTTTTCAAAATGCACGATAATCCAATAGTTGTCGCAGCGTCCTCGATGAACCCATGTGTTACTTATATACAAAGGTACTTTGGTTGTTATTTATATTGGCTTACAAGCCAATATAAATAACAACCAAAAAAACTGAACATGTGTTGACAATAGGGCCGTCAGTTATTACTGCACAGTCCGAATGTTCAGTTAAAACTGAACGTCAGCTGTAGCCCTCTTAACGTGTGACGTAGGATTGAAGGATGATCCCTTTTAGTATATATATCTATGGATGATCCCTTATGGCGACAATAAGTAAAGCAGTGGTAGACGATAAGTCGTGATGACTTTACCACCTAATAGTCACGAAGGTTATGATTTATTTAACTTCGCTTGTTTTTAAAATGCTGCCTCGAAGAAATGCACAAAGCATTTTATCTGAAGGGATATTTGAAATAAAAAGCATTGTAGTATCTTTTTTTAATAAAAAATAAAAATCCTACAATTAATTACATATAAGGCACATTTTGTATAAAATATAAAAGGACGGAAACATTTTCGATAATAAGGTCAAAATGTAAGAAGAAAACTTAAAAACTAAGGAAGACAGATCTATGGATATTATAAAATACAAATTACATTTTATTTAAGATGATTTTGCTTATATATCCGTAATACGTATATAAGTCAAGAATAAATGCAATAGTTTAAGAATAATATGAGTATGTCCACAAATAATTAAATCGGTTCAATAAATTGACGCCATATACAAAACAGTTTCCGATTCGTTCCTGACACACCTGCAAGAGCGCCGACAGCCAATGACCCGGGGAAAATGTGACAGTTTTTTACATTCTTGTTGCTACAAATATTTACTTTTTAATTTTTCTGATAATATTGCGCAATATTACGTATTGTACAATATTATTGACCGTTTAGAGTTAATATTGAAGATTGCACAATGATTGAACGAAAGTTTGAGCGGGTGTAAATTTTATTGTACAATATTTTTTCTTGCACTGTGTAGGTTTCATATTGCACAATATTTTTCACTTCAGAGCTTGGAACGGTCGTGGTCGGTTACTCGCGGTGTTTAATGTATGGTCGTGTCGTAAATTTAAGCAAAATGGCGAGCAAGAAATTTTCGTCATTTCGCAGTAATTTTATTCATCTTGTTAATTTAAGAGTTCATTACTAGATTGGACCAAAATTTCGACCACGGGCCGAAATACGACACTCGTTCGAAATTGAACATGTGACCGAAATACGTCATTCCGCCGACTTTCGACAATCGATCAAAATTTAACTTTCGGCCAAAACTCAACATTCGGCCGCAATTCGACATTCAGGCCAATTCACTAATCAATATTAGTGTTGATCGAAACAAAACCAATCAATAAAAGATGAAGAACGGGAGTTTTTACTTGAGTGTATAGAATTGTATAGATTTATTTAACAAAATCACCAGCATGGTTGCCGCCAAAACTTCGTCGTCAGACATGTAACTCGCACGAAAATATTGATCAGACTGGTTTGTCAATTTTATTGAGTGAATTTATTGAACGTCTGGAAACAAAGGGATATTCAATATTATTGCACAATAAAAGTATTGCGCAATATTATTGTAGGTCTGTGGGGCACCTTATATATACGTATAGATTTTTTAAAATGCAGTCATATTGTAGTGTTAATAAGTTCAAGTGCACGTGACGTGACAGTCAATTTAAAATTGTATGTCACTGTACCTATATACGAGAAAAAATTAAGAAGATCTAGTATTTGAAATAGTGTGTCCAGGAAGAACTGAGACTATGGCTCGCTAATTAAACTAATATTTCGAATTAATTTCATACACAGGGTAAGTTTTAAAGGTTGACCGAATTTTAAAACTAGGAACCAAATATTGAACTAAAAGCGCGTTTTAATTATTGTAAAATTATTACAAGATAAAATAAAAATATTCGTCTAAAAATATCCTACTAAATTCTTGAATTGGACGCACCGAGTTTTGTGAATGAACTCTGTAAAGCTGACAATATGTCATTTTACATTTCAATTCAATCTTGTATCTTGGCTTTCACGTTGATTACGGTTTCATTTAGTATCAGTCATGTGAGTGACGCCAAAAATTATTGTCTTTCGTATCATTTTACATTTACCTATAATTACGATAGTAGCTATTATGTAATCTGTCGATTTAAATAAATTTTTCTTTGATCACTTTTAATTTGGTTGAAAGTACTAAAATATTTTGGTTCGAATTTTGCGTAATAGAAATTACATTCATGGGTTTTGTTTTTGTGTCAGATAAAAATGAAATTATATATTTTTTCAATTATTTTTTTATTCCATAAGACGAACATTGTCTATTCTGAACAGCCTCTGAAAATTTGGCCGGACCTTTAAAAGTAACCCTGTATTTTCATTGTTGAATCTTCAGTTCTAGGAATGTTCATTGGAACGACATGAAGTGAATTGTTATTTAAATGTTATGGTCTATTCTCGAGTCTGGCAAGTTTCGTTTAGTGTTGTGTTTTGTGTGTGTGTGTGTGTGTGTGTGTGTGTGTGTGTGTGTGTGTGTGTGTGTGTGTGTGAGCGCACTAGAGCGCGGTGGTGTGCGGCGCGCGCGCGTACGCGGTGGGTATGAAGCCGGAGCGGCGCGACTTGGGCGCGTGCGCCCACAGCCAGCCCTCCACGGTCTGCTGCGTCAGGTCCGCGTACACCCACTCGCCGCGCTTCACCGACAGGTCGTCGGGGGCCTGCGCCTGCACGCACAACAGACACTAACACCACAGAACACTGGGCACTAACAGAGCTCAATGTACACACAAGTAATATTCGAGCAACGCACACATAGACACCTTTCACGGACGCGATATCTCGGGACAGTTTTTTCCGACCCATTCCGAGATATCGCGTCCGTGAGAGGTGTCTATGTGTGTATTGCTCGAAAATTGCTTGTATTGTAGACTGATTTTTGTTAGTTTCTAATATTCTGTGCTAACACTGACCACTTTATAATAGGAGTGAAGCATATATACAATACAATAACTCTTTATTGTGCACCAAAATATATGACAACATATAAGATCCAAAAAAATCACATATAAGATACACAAAGGCGGTCTTATCACTAAAAGAGTGATCTCTTCCAGACAATCTTTATAATAAGGATAACAATATACTCGGAAAAGTGGTGCTAATCACAAGATAATTTAGTTTTTATGCTCTTAAATAAGAGACAAAAATTATAATAAAAGTAACATCCGATTACACACAAAAACAAAAATTAGCAAACAAAACAGTTGTAATTTGTAAAATTAACTTGAAAAATTGAACAAAACTACTAGGTACATAGAAAGCGACGTTTGATCATACTTTTGAAATAGTTTAAACTTGGCGCCATGAAGCTTGTGACGTGAAGAAACGGCTGAAATAAATAGAGTTCTGCGTTGGCACTAACAAGGATCAATTATCAGCCGATCTAAGATACTTGTGCTAGTTGTCGCGGAAAACGAATTTTCCTTTCAAATAAGATGGATAAATTAGATCATAAAGAGTGGAGTATAGCTGTGAGAGTATGAGTATTCCGAAGATGATAAATAAGCAACCACTTGAGGTTGGCACGTAATTAGGAAATGTGGTCATATTTGCGCGAACCAAATATGAACCATATACATAGATTTTGAAGTTGCTCAAGTTTATTTATCTGGTCTAAAGAAAGATTTACATTACTAGCGTCAGCATAATCTAAAATAGAAAGAGTAAGGGGTAGTATGCACTAAAACACTGAAATGGAACAGGTTTCAGAACGCAATAGCCTGTTCTTCCCAAATTGTTGGAATAGTTCCGCCTGTTCTGTATAACAGCCTACTAGCATACGAAGTTAACGACTGAGAACAGTTCAGATGCAAAGTCGATTTCCCGAAACAATTGGATAAGCCTCTGTCTCTTTCACACAACCTATTAGCTCCAAAAGTTAGAAAGAGATAGCATAAGTGAACTGTTCTTTCTGCTTTTGTAACATAATTCTGTTATATTTTGTTAAATAAATAAAAAATTGAAAGGAATTGTATAGGAGTGAGAAGTATGGAATTATTTATTTCTGATTTGAGTACGTAATATGTATCCGAACGTATGAAAATCATTTATTTTTAATAACTTTCAAAGTTTCTATTTAGACAGTTTGATTAAACGTAATATTATAATAGCAACATAGTAGTTTTGTTCCTTTAGAACAGGGCATTCTTCTGGAACAGGTTTTTGGAACTTTTATTTGATTGGAACTGAAACTGATGGAACAATACTCGGTCTTTTACCTGTTAGAGACAATCCTTACTTTATAGTAGATTTTTTCTATGTTTACACAAATGGAAGCATAGACCACAATGTCTAAATAATAGTTAAAACTGAAATGCGTCGCTTGGTTAAGAATTAAACTCAAAATAATGAACGACTTTGTTATAACCATTTTAAGATTAAAGACAAGCATGACTTGTTAGTGTAAGTTCGTGACAAAATCTTGCTTTCTTCAATAACATTATCATCTTCGCATAGGATAACAAATAAGCAGATCTCTCCTGAAGAAAAGAGTTTCGGATCGATCACGAAACAAATCGTAAAGGCCATTCAAGTACGTATTACGTAAGCACCAAAGGAGGCGGGGGCGGTGTGTGAATGGTGATTACGTCAGCAAATTAATTGAACTGCTTTTTTGGGTTTTCTACAAAATTTTCTAGAAAAAAAATATTCGAAGAAATCCTGTCCGAAAGCAAAATATTTTATCTCGGGCGATGAAGATTACACCTAGATGGCGCGTATTTTAAAAGATGACTTAGGCCTTGCAGCCTAACAGACGCACTGGTCATTTCTTAACTAATAATAAAAGGAATAAGATGGTAATTTCAAGACAACTATTTTAGCGGGACGCAAAGGAGGTCACAGAAAAATTTTGTTCACGGATGAGATTTTTTTTACAATGAGCAATATTTTAACAAACAAAATGAGCGTATAACAAAATACCGTACCGTAGCGCTAAGCCTCCTAATTAGTTAACGGAGTACAACATGGTCATTATGCAACTGTATTGATAGTACCCCACTAAGGTGTTAGCTATGAAGGAGTGAATAAGCATATTTTTGTGAAAAAGGTATGAAAACATCGACACAAGTGTATCAAAATACCATTCTTGAGAACGTAGTTAAGCCCCTTAACAACACCGTGTTTAATAACCAAGAATTGTCCTTTGAGCAAGACTCGGTGCCGAATCATAAAGCTCGATCCATCCAATCTTGGTTAGAAACCTACGTCAAGGACTTCATCAGAATTGAAGACCGGATGTCATCTTGTCCCGATCTTAATCCACTGGATTAAGATTTATGGTCAGTTTTAGCTAACATAGTTTGTTCTGAATGCCATGATAATTTAGAGTCCCTAAAACAATTTTTTCATGGAAAGAGTGCATGGTCTATTGATAACTGGCCTCAACGTTTAAAGGTCTGTATTGCAGCCAATAGAGACCACTTCGAATAAGCTTTATGATATTTTTTGGTTTAATATTGATGTATAAAACACACACTGTAATGCTGGAGCCGCACTTGTGTTTATCGTCGCGAAGTTATATTCGGGCTAGGGCATAAGGCATAATAATATAAGGCATAAGGCTGAGTTTCTTCCGCTGAATCTTCTCAGTGTGTGGCTGCCATTCTGATCCGGTAGTAGTTTAAAAAAATGTTGACGCGTCAAAATTACTTGTAAAAAGTTTTACTAAATAAAATACTTCTGATTTCTGCATACGCAGTAAGGAGTGTATGCAACAATAGCCGATAATAGCCGGTCACATCTGCATTTATCGCGTCATTGCACGAAGCTTTGTGACGAAAGACGCAAGTGCGGCTTAAGAATAATAGTAATAAATGTTATGTGCAATAGAAAAAAATGTTTTTTTTTCTTTGTACAATATTTATGGTAAGACTAGGTATGTCTAGCCACATGCATAAGTTTTCCGGTTACCTTCACCTCGAAACTGGAACAAGACAGTGACAATCACTGACGCTATAGCGGCAGATATATATTTAAGGGTGCCAGACCCAGGCGAGACGATGCAGAATTCTGTCACCTAGTAGCCACGATGGCAGTGAACATATAGCTAATTGTTTGCCTCTTACGAAGTGGTAGAACAGCAAATATTCTATTCTTCAAAGGAGTCTGAACTAACACAGGAGAGCCCATACCAAGAATGGGTTTTAATGACACCCGTCAAGTATGAGATAGTCTTAGGATTAAAATAATTTCGTAACTTACCTATAAAACATAACTAGTTCAGTCCCATTATATTACTGTACGTCATTGGTACATTCCGTGAGAAAGTCCTAAGCTGCTCCCGTGTTGGTCCCGGACTCCTTTGAAGAATAGGCCAACTGTCGTTCTGCCAGGCAGGTTGTAAAAGAAGACCGATTGACTATGCGAGTCACTACTATCGTGGTTACTGTGGTACAGTTCTGCATTGGCTCGCTCAGGTCTGGTATTTACCGCCGCGTATTACCGCCTCATCTATTCCTGCGGCAATAGCGTCAGTGCTAGTTACTGACGTGTTCCGGTTCGGAAGGTAAGGTAGTTGGTAAACTTATGCATGTGGCATTAGACCTCGCCACAAGATAGCAACGCACCATTAACATCTTTGGTGTCTATAGGCGATGGTTGACTCTTTCCATCAGGAGACCCATCTGCTTGTTTGCTATTTTATGATATAAAAAATTGCTATATGTTCTGCGCTTCAAGCTAGAAGTAGTATTAGAATTTCAATAATTTTATACATTACCTTATAATCATAAAGCATGACAAGCTCAGTCCCGTGGTACCGTCCCTCGTTGTCTTGGAGGGTGTTATTGTTCATGCTGTTCGCGTTCGAGAGCATTGTGTTTGAATTTGCAGGCAGTGAATGCAGTTGTTGAGTATTTTCTGGCTGTGTTGCTGAAATATTTCGTAATCATATGAACAATGAAATATTTATATATGATTAATGAACATAAATAATTTTAGAATCTCGTTCTAACAGTTGTTTGATAAAACTTAAGCTTCCACCATGTCTACTAGCTGCAGTGTGCAGCCCGCTACATTATATAAGATTTTTGCGAAACCCGCGGGATACCATAATTTAATTCCGGGATAAAAAGTAGCTATTCCAGGTAATCATCTACCTGTATGTCAAATCTATATTAATTATTTCGTCAAGGGTGACGGTAGACTCAATCAAAACCTTACCTAAATTATAAAGCGTAAAAAAATAATAATTTCGAGTCAACAACATATGTCCGCAAAATTCGGATTGTCGAGTATTTTGTTAAAATAGTGATTAAAAATCCTAAGTATGCTGACGGACAAATCAGCCATATTTCTTTAAAGGTTACAAATATATGGTGTAGATGGCGCGAGCATTTATTAAAGTATTGTAGAACCGAGTGCAGATTATCGTGAAACCTATTTCTCTTCGTTCATAAGAGTAGAAATTAAAAAATAGCAACATTATAGTGTTGTCTTTATTAAACCAACGTAATAGTTGAAAGAAGTCAGTCAGAAGTCACGACAGTGTTACTACTATTTTTGTTTTTTTTTGAGTTAGTATAAGATTGCGTATTATGAGACTTCCGAGCGAAGCCGGGTTTTCATCTAGTTTATATTATATCCTTACAATTTAGAGACACCGCATATATACTCTCTGTTGGCCTAAAGGTTGACTGGAGGAGAATGCCACTAGGCGTTAAGTTCGCCTTATGTACAAATTAATTTAAGATGTACAATAAAGCTAAATATTCTATTCATATAATAAAATCATAGGAAAGTCAAAACTGTACATTGAATATTTTTTTAAAAGAATACTTGTGGCGTGATCTACAATCGATATCGAAGCCAAAAATATAGTTTGTAGAATTTTTGTCTGTTTGTCTGTATGTATGTCCGGGGTAAACTCAAAAAGTACTGCATGGATTTACTTCAAATTTTGTATGAATATCACTAACAGGTCGGTTTAACACATAGCCTACATATTATCACGCTATCACCTACGGGGGAGGGGCTGTGCAGATAAAACGATCTCCGCGCGGACGAAGACGCTGGCAACAGCTAGTAAATAAATAAATAAAAAATTTCATTCAAATCCGTTCAGTAGTTTTTGTGTGATTGAGTAACAAACATCCACCTATCCAAACATCCAAACTTTCGCATTTATAACATTAATATATATCAATCCATTAATAATATCGTCAAATCCGTTCAGTAGTTTTTGTGTGATTGAGTAACAAACATCCATCCATCCAAACATCCAAACTTTCGCATTTATAACATTAATATATATCAATCCATTAATATATATCATCAAATCCGTTCAGTAGTTTTTGTGTGATTGAGTAACAAACATCCATCCATCCAAACATCCAAACTTTCGCATTTATAACATTAATATATATCAATCCATTAATATATATCATCAAATCCATTCAGTAGTTTTTGTGTGATTGAGTAACAAACATCCATCCATCCAAATATCCAAACTTTCGCATTTATAACATTAATATATATCAATCCATTAATAATATCGTCAAATCCATTCAGTAGTTTTTGTGTGATTGAGTAACAAACATCCATCCATCCAAATATCCAAACTTTCACATTTATAACATTAATATATATCAATCCATTAATATATATCATCAAATCCGTTCAGTAGTTTTTGTGTGATTGAGTAACAAACATCCATCCATCTAAACATCCAACATAACTTTCGCATTTATAACATTAATATATATTTCTACTTGCTTGCAATCACACTATCTATAATTTTTTTTATTTTCAACAACACCTAAGTAACGGGCGGTCAATAATATTGACCAACACGTTGGTCGAGTGGTTATTTATATATGTATTTCTATGTGTTAGCATCGTTGACTAACATCCATAACACAAGCAAATAATTTGCTTACTTACTTTACTACTTAGACCAGTGAATATTTATTTTATTGTTTTCTTTTATCCAGCACTAGCGTATTCATTGATATAGTTTAGTCTAAATCTACATGAGAATTATTTACTGTTAGTATTATTAAAGGCTTACTTTGAGCAACAGCTGGGTAGACAAAGCCTGATGGTATGAAGCCTTCTTGTCCATCGCTTCTCACAATCCAGTACCAGTCAGGGTCTTCTCTATTCAGTACTGCAAATAAGAAAACATTCCAATATTATTAAAATAAAAATAAATAAAATCAATGTAATCAGGCCAGCCGGTTCTTTTGTGCGGAAGGAACCATAAATCAAATGTCAATATACATACAGGTTGGACTGCCACATTGGTTGAGTGGTTAGCGACCCTGATTTTGCAATCAATGGAGCTCAAATTTGATTCCCAATAGGGACCGGCATTTGTGTGATGAGCACAATTGTTTTTATTTCTGGGTTTGGGTGTTTATTAATTACTAGCTGTTGCCAGCGACTTCATCCGCGCGGACTTCGTTTACTCCGCACAGCACCTCCCCCGTAGGTGATAGCGTGATAATATGTAGCCTTTATGTTGACCCGACCTGTCAGTAACATTCATGCAAAATTTGAAGTAAATCCATACAGTACTTTTTGTGTTTACCCCGGACATACATACAGACAAACAGATAAACAGACAATAATTCTAAAAACTATATTTTTGGCTTCGATATCGATTGTAGATCATGCCCCAAGTATTCTTTTAAAAAAATATTCAATGTACAGTTTTAACTTACCTACGGTTTTATTATATGTATAGATATTTCAGTATTTATACAGGATAATACGGCCATATTTTAAAATTAGGAATTAAATATTAAATTGAAAGTGCGTTTTAATTATTTTTGTAAAATTATTACAAGATAGTATAAAAATGTTCGTTTAAAAATATCCCACTAAATTCTTGAATTCGATGCTCCAAGTCTTGTGAATGAACTCGGTAATGCTGGCAGTGTGCCATTTTACATTTAGAGTAATTATTATGTAATCTGTTGTTCTAAATACATTTTTCCAGACCACTTATTTATTTTTTAAAATTTGGTTTTCACTTTAATTTGGTTGAAGACACTAAATTATTTTAGTTCGAATTTTGCGTAATTAAAATTATATCCATGCGTTTTGTTTTTTGTGTGACATAAAACTGAAATTTTGAATTATTAATATTATTTTTTCATCATTCAATCAAACATATTATCGATTCTGAACAGCTTCTGAAAATTTAGCCGAACCTTTAAAAGTAGCCTTGTATATGCATATGTATTTCCACATACTAGTATCATTGACTAACAATATTACAAGCAAATAATTGGATTACTGTAGGGTGAGATCAATTCAAGTAATTTATTTATTTATTATTATTTATCATATTCACATCCATCGCCGATTATACTTTGTTAATTCCAATAACCTTACTTGCTTTTCGACTGTTAAAACACAAACGAAAAGCTTCGTGGTGATAATAGGATTTAATACATAGATAGACCAATAAAATTTTCCCGACTTGTGGATCGATTCTGCAATGATATGATATGGTAAACTGAACAGACTAACTACTATAGAACTAACATTTTATAGAACTAACAGAACCGCTTGGCAAATATTGTCCTTTCTGTTTCTGGATGTCTACAATATTTAACATTTATTTTTATATTTATTTATATATTGTTAGGAATTTTTGAGATGTTCCTATAACTACAAAAAAGTTTTAAAATCGGACAAGCCAGTTTGGAACAATGTAACTAAAACATGAACAATGTTAAGACATAGATACCCATAATTTATATATTTTCTGTCACAGTGTACATATGTCCGTGATGGACTCCTAAACTACTCAACCAATTTTTAAACAATGTCGCAAATATTTGCAAGTATCAAGTAACAAAATAGTTTGATGACATTTCTAATTTTACATTAAATTATTTAAAGAAATCTGGATAAAAATAGGGATAGTTTTTTGTTAACAAGTCGATGGGTCCTACTTAAGTTATAGTATCTTAAAAAATACATTTTTTTGTTTTATTTATGAAAATGACTCCACTTTTACAGATTTTTTATTAACACGACCATTGACATAAAAAGAGGAAGACATGTTACCTAGTCACAGCGCCTGGTCCTACAAAACTAGGTCCGTGTACATAGTGCTTGTAGTATGCCACTCAGTCACACACGGGACATCGTAACATGAAACGCTTCTACTTTCCGATTGTTTTTGCCATTAAACACACATCAAAATGCCTTCTTGTGTATTTACACAGTGTTATAATCACTTAAGGGAAAAAAATAAGACACATGGGATTACTTTCCATTTGTAAGTACAGCTAAAACATTAAATTTGTTTCAAAATAAGATTTTCTTTGTTTATCGGTAACCATGGCGATGAGGTGGTCCATGGGTATTAGCTAATGAAATTTCGCTCGTACGAGTGTATCCGGCCTATCACTGATTTTGTTTATCAGTAACCATGGCAAAGACGCGTGCAGTGGCTAATACCATTTCGCTCGTACGAGTGTATCCGCCCTATCTCTGTCTTTGTTTCCATGTTTATGATTGTGATAACAGATGTGTGTGAGTGTCGGTGTTATTGTATTCTGCCGAGCCTAGTTTAGTGAATGCGATATAAAAACGTAACATATCTTTCTCTTTTTTATATCAATGAACACTACGAAGAAAAATGCAATTTCTTTTACAAGTTGGATTTTTCTAATAGAAATTTCAATTTTATTCTTCGTGTTATTAAATGATCTATAAAAGTGGAGTCATTTTCATACATAAAAGAAAAATCGATTTTTTTTATTATTTGCAACTTACATAGGATGCGTCGAAGTGTGTGGAACTCTAATAAAAATATCTATTTATCTACGCATCATCTGGAAACAATACAAGGTCTTTGGTCTGGCAGTATCAAATAAGAATGACTTACTTGTAACAAACTCTCCTCTTTCCACATCTACGTCGTTTTCATCTCTAGCTGCAAATGTATATAGCACTACATATCTTCCAGAGGGGTCCTTGCTGAAAGGACATGCTTCGCCTTCACTTCCAAGTTCAGAATGTACATCATTTGTGGCACCATCGGAGAGAGATAACCTGAAGAATTAGTTATTTCTAAATGATCTTGTTGGTCCAACCCCCTAACAGAGAATAAACTTTGTGTCTTTTCGCCCCACAGTTATAAGAAACCTATATAGAGTAACCAGCTTCATCTTGCCGAGATTTGCAAGATCAAACAAAGTCAACTTGTTTTGCAATGTCTCTTTAGGCACAGAATAAATAAAAGTATTTCATACTGAAGTTGCACTCATTTGATGTTGAAGAAAGCCCGCATTGTCATTTCTAAACAATTCGTTGTCAAGCGTTCAAGCTTAATTAGTCTAATTTATACTTTATATAATTTATACTTTCCATCGTCGGCATTTGGTGAAACTGCATCATATTGATTTTGTCAAACACTTGTACTATTTCACAACTAACCTTTAATTGTTGTGAAGCCAACCGGTTTCGCCTATTACAGTATCATCAGGGCTTTTAGTTTATAAATTCATTGAACATGAGAAACACACACGCAAGACAACAACTAAATTAAACTTAATTAGTTCTTAACACAATTTAATAGTGTATGTTTTCTGTCATATCAATGTTCGATGTGAGCAATAGGGTTGTCTCAAATCAAGCAACAGTCAATGTCTATGCAATGTGTGTTGGTCGGGCTTCTTTGAAGAATAGACCAACTGCTGTTCAGACAGGTAGGTCGTAAGAGGTGACTAATTGGTTATACATGTCACTACCATCATGACTACTAGGTGGTAGAGTTCTGCAACATCTCGCCCGGGTTTTGTAACACCACCTTGCCTATTTCCTGCCGGAATACCGTCAATTCTTGTCATTGCCGTGTCCCAGTTTGGAGGGTAAAGTAGCCAGTAGACTTATGCATGTGGCATTGTCATCCCGCCACACAGATAACAATGCACCATTAACATATTTGGTGTCTATAGGCAGTGGTTTCTTCTTTCACCAGAAGAAAGTTTGTATAAAAATTATATCAATGACACATTACTCTAAAGGTGGGTGAAGCTTTGCAGATGAGCCAGTGGTTAAATAAGTTAACTTACTGTGAAACTTCTCTATGCGCTAAATCTGTAGGTGACCGACTCCTAGGCAATTTCTTCTTTAAGTCATGATGCTCACAAGGAGCACAATATGAATGTGGTATAAAACCTTCTCTGCGTGATTCTGCTACTATCACATATACCCAATCATTTTCTCGATACAATACGTTTACTATTTGTCCACGCTTTACCTGTAATTAACAAATAATGATTTAAAACATGCAGTTTTTACCAGGTAGTGGAGTTCTACAATGTCTAGCTCACGTGCAAATCAATGCCTTATCTAATAATAACTAAATGACGTCATTGTTTTTTTTTCGAAATTAACTTAAGCAGTTGGTCCAAATTACTGTTACTGCAAAACCGGGCATTTGAGCCAGCAGATTGCTCAACCAGAGTTAAAATTAAGTAGGCTCAGAGCCCATCCTAAGGGTATCTCCTGTGAGACCGAACCTTGGCTTATGGCAGTATCTTGATGATTAGTGGGAGTGTCAGTGGCATAAGGATTTTGACTCGTTAATGGCTCTTGACCGGAGTCTCGAGTGTTGGCGGGCCAAAACATTGGGCCGAGTCGCCGCCGGCAGCGAATTTGCCGTGTGCGTGTAAATTGCGAAGTGTAGGTTGGTATGGGAAAATCGGAATCAGATAGGACGTGAAACGTCAGTGTTTGTCCATGTTATGATCCAAGTTTGGTTAGTAAAGATGGTAAACTTATGCAGGTCACATTACATTCCTGCTGCATATTTACTGTTTATTGCTAGTTCTTTTAAAAAAAGTGATATGTTTGTTTTTAATATCAAAATGAAATTTCACCATTTTCTTCAATGTCATAAGAAAGCAAACCCAAGGAATATTTTACACAATAAATTGTATACCGATTACCTTGGGGTCGAATGGTTAGTCTATTCAACTCTAAAGGCTAAAGGTTTATTGAAGTTTTTCTCAAAAATCCAAAATCTCAGTAGGAGCGTGTCTCTGAAGAAAATGTAAAACTGTCAGTCCTGGCTATTGCTATACATAGCATACATATTATAATAATTATTAGGTTGGGAATTTGACGTGATGGGGATCACCCCCCAACTCGCCAACAAACTGGTGAAACTTAGTGAACTGGGAAGTCTATAAACGTCTGGGTTAATCTGCCTCCCCATAAGGGAACCAATGTGATTATTCTATTCTACATTATATTGGTTTTGTTTATAACCATCTTTTTGGGATTATAATTAGATAAAATTAAGTTTCTTAATCAACTTAAATGATCCTTAATAATATTTTATAGTACCATGCACCATGCCCTACATAGTGTTTTTTTGACAGATATTATGAGAGATATAAAATAATATACTCTATTTTCTATCTATTATCATACGGCGTGAGCGCCCGAGCTTAGCAAAAGTGCTGAACAACTTACGATAATAGACAACTTAAGTTACATGTATCATATATTATTTTATAGCTCAAGACATAAACCCACACTTTAGCCATACTTTTCGGTGTAAAATATCTATTTAGGTCACGGAAAAGCATGGCTAATGTGAAGGTTTAGGGCACACAGTGCTATAATATAATTTTTAATATGTGTGATTTTTTATAACTCATGTTATTGTACCTTCATTGAGACATGTATTATGTAACTTGTAAATTGGTACCTCTAATTCATCATCAACACAGGGTGTAAAATCATGCAGCACCACCATCTTAGAGTCAGGGCTAAGTCCATGTTCTTTTTCTATTCCAACTCTGACTAAAGTTTCAATACTAGCAGATCCCGTGATACGCCCCATGCCAGGACTCAACCCAGATCCTGGTCTTGAGGTCTCTTTATCAGAATCTCCACTGCTTGCTATAATTTTGAATATTGTATTAATACTAATTAATAACTCTGTTTTAAATGTGAATAACTGTGTTATTGTAAGCATTTCATAAAAAAATATGCCTTTTATGTGCCTTTAATGTTTAGTGCTGTTAGCACTTAGCATGTATTCACCCATTACAAATTAGCAATTTATTTAGTACAAGGCATAGTTACGCGTAACGGAATGGTTATTTTTAAGTAAGTTGTTGTTTTTAAGTAAAACCAGCATTAAAATTTGAAATAAATATAAGTTAAATCTAATTATAATTACATAGTTTGATTTGGGAAATATGAGTTTGCTTCTATAATAATTTATTCAATTGCGTTAAAAAATCTGCTTAATATTTATTTGACGCCCATTTAAGACCATTTCTTTTCACGCTACATCACACAGTCCAATAGTTCTAATGGGTTTTCCCGTTAGAACTATTGGACTTAGTTTGGATTGGATTTGGTTAGCGCTTTTTTAAGTAACATAGATACCATTTTGAATCTAATAGACCGTGGTCTCAGGAACAAACTATTTTTTGATTAATTACAATCTGAATTTTTGTGAACAGCTTCATTTTGACCAGACGCCCATCTTTTCTATCTTTGAAACAGTAATAATTTTTTATTACTTTTTCAAATATAGAAAAGATGGGGCCTATTGGGGCTTGAAACACTTTATATCGGTGAAGCAGAAATATTGATTGATAAACATTATTTTTTACTGTAATTGCTCGATTATTTTATGAAGAACACGAAAAATTGCTTGAGCTTGAACTCAAGGTTTCTAATATTATTTAGACTACAGACTTTAACCATAGGCAAAATAATATATATATATATATATATATATATATATATATATGTGTGTGTGTGTTAAATGCATCTGTAATGTTGCATGTGTGTATGAAATGTTTTTAATAATTTATATTTCTTTTGTATGGTAGAGATGATATGTACATATTAGGTCTTTCTGCACTTCTTTTCAAAGTAAACTTTAATTGTAAGAAATTTTATAATCATCTGCGTGCACAATTTCGTAAAAATGGGTACAAAGTTTTCATTTCACATATTAATGTATTAAAATATGATTGGGCCTATTTTTCGGTATACATGACCTCTAAGTTATTTATTTATGGCTAAAATTGCAAAAAAAATTGATTATTAGGGTTTGAGATATTTTACTTGTATTATACTTGTTATTATCCGAAGTGTCCAAATTATATAGGTATTTATTGCGATGAAAATGTATAATTTAATGAATGGATAATGAGTTGAGATAAATGAGAAAGGGCGAATAAAATTAGAAGGATTATATATGAGATATTGTTGAAAAAAACTGCTGACAATAACATTATTAAAGATGTTAATCTTTATCTATATCTACATTTGATTTGTATAATTTAGTACTGGATATGCGAAATTGCACTGGTAAATAATTTTCCCACGGTCAAAACCTGTAGACATGCAAGTTTTTATTAACGTGCAACACAAATTAACTACCTACCTAGTAATATTTTTATGTAGAAAGTTTGAGGTCATTGACTTAAGTTTTCTGTAAACTTTTAAACTTACATTTCTTTTTCTTGCCTCTTCTGATCCGTACAGGACAAAGGAACGCCATGATGTAAGAAAAATTAATATATCATTATCCTGTTGTATTTAATATAAAACATTTGAATTACGCCACAAGTAACAATATTTTCTGCATTTTCGCAATTACACTCAATATTTTTACACCAGAATCAACAATCGGTATTTCTGAACAGTGTTGCCAGTGTTAGCAGATCCGCGATAAATTATTATTGAGCCAGAGCCGTAAAATTATTGTACCTTTTAAAAAAATAGTGTACACTAATAAAGTTATATTTAATTTCTATTTTAAGATATTATTTATTGATAATGTGTGTGTAAATGTAAGTAAACGGTGAAGATTGTACGCTTAGGATTGAAGGTTGAAAAATCATGAAATTATGGTACGCGTATAATAATTATTGTGCGTCTGCTGACACCAAGGAACTTATTATACGATAACTAGAATTTTACGAAGCAATATTCGATAAATAAAAATGTGCTATACTTCGTTACTATAAAGTTGACATTTGTTTCTTACTCAACAGAGGGGAAAAACGTTCTGAGCAAGACAACGACAAGAGTCGTTGTATTTTATTTCGTTATTAATAAAGTTGACATTTGTTTCTTCCTTAACAGAGGGGGAAAACGTTCTGAGCAAGACAACGACAAGAGTGGATGTTGTCCCTTTCTTGCAATTGCCAGTGTAAATAAAACTATCTGATGGTAGATTTTTATGAATTCGGTAATTGTTAAATCCCTTTTATTCATTACTATGTTATATACGTCGATAAATACATTAGCATAAAATGTATTGTAATTAACATAGTGAGTTCAAATTTTTTTATTTTAATTATTACGCAATTACTTATGCAATGCAAAAACTGTTTCTCAAATTAGTAGAATTACTTAGTAGTAATTTTCTACCAAAGAAAGCGCCAATCGCCATATGAAAAGTGCGGCCATTCGTAGTCTGCAAATTACTACTAAGTAATTCTACTAATTTAAGAAACAGTTAT
Source organism: Apodemia mormo (assembly GCA_036924255.1). Taxonomy (NCBI): domain Eukaryota; kingdom Metazoa; phylum Arthropoda; class Insecta; order Lepidoptera; family Riodinidae; genus Apodemia; species Apodemia mormo. The sequence goes on from JAUPFN010000020.1 coordinate 15,619,792, forward strand.
TGCATTGCATAAGTAATTACGTGATAATTAAATTAAGCACATTTTAGAACTCACTATGTTAATTACAATACATTTTATGCTAATGTATTTATCGACGTATATGAATAAAAGGTGTTTAACGATTACCGAATATATAAAAATCTTATAGCAGTTTAAGAGCTAATAGGCGTTCACTATCAAAGAGTATGTAACGTATTTACTGCTGACTATTCTGGTGAAAAGGACACAATCTAGGGATAGGAATTTGCATTTACAGTTGTTCGTACAAAAATAACGAAATCGCCAATTTCTTACCAAAATATAGATTTACACTGAGCAAAAAGAGCATGTTATTAAATAACGATTACTTAATGTACTTTTTTAATTTGGTAACTTAGTATTTAATATTTTCGTTTATGCTATATTCCATATCTTAGAAATTCTAACATTATGTCTCATCACTACTGTCGGATAAACACGATATAGGCGTTGGAAGTCAATATACTTTATCTGGGATAATATTAGTCAATTAACCATTATTAAAATAGTCTTTATTTTGTTTCTTGGTATAGTAAATCTGAATTATAAGACTAAATAAAAGGTTGGTAAACTTTCGAAAAAAGAATGTATTTTAGTCTAAAACATCCTAATAAGTATAGAAACAGAATCTATACATATAATAAAATCGTAGGAAAGTCAAAACTGTACAATGAATATTTTTTTAAAAGAATACTTGGGGCGTGATCTACAATCGATATCAAAGACAAAAATATAGTTTTTAGAATATTTGTCTGTTTGTCTGTATCTATGTCCGGGGTAAACTCAAAAATTACTGCATGGATTTACTTCAAATTTTGCATGAATATTACTAACAGGTTGGCTCAACATATAGGCTACATATTATCACGCTATCACCTACGGGGGAGGAGCAGTGCGGAGTAAACGAAGTCCGCGGGGGCGAAGTCGCAGGCAACAGCTAGTATATAATATAAGATCCTTCCAAAATAGATCAACATATTTAAACACAGGGCTCAGTACGCTAAACCAAAAATATCCAGCTAAAAAAGAACTTGATTCAAAGAACTAAAAAAATTGATTTTTACGAATAAAATAGGCACACGAATAGATAACAACTTCATGTGGCAAGAGTGAGAAGGAAGGTAAGTAAACACAAAATGGACTATTTTATGCAGAAAGGCGTAAATCGTTATGAGGCAAAATTATTTTATTTTTAAAAATCAAAAATTTTGTCCCTTGAATCCGAGACGGCAATCTCTCAAACTAAGAAACTAGCCAATAGGAACGCTCACATATACATTTTGACAAGTATTGTTTTTTTTCATATGCTCTTATCACAAAAGGCAAATATCTCCCCACATAATGCCATTGTATATATTTTGCTTATACCCATCTCCTTTTTCGTTTTTTTCTTTTGTGTACAGGATAACAAAAATAAAAGACAAATAAAGTGTTTAGGACTTCTTTTATTTTTTAATTTAGTTTTATATTTATTAAATGCTTTTTTTTTTTTTTTTTTTTAGGTTACATTTAAGGTAAAACTGTGTTTAATCGTGAAACATCGGTACTCCTTAAAATCTTGTTTATGATATTGCACCAATTACACATTATCAAACGCAAGGATAACTCAATAAAATATTCAAAAAATAAAATTTCTGAGTAAAATGCACTCTAAAAAGTCAAACAAACACTTGGACTAGGTAATTTTGGTCTAGTGGTACAACGTTGGCGTTGACCACATGAGGTCCCGGGTTTGATTCCCGGGTCGGGCACTTTAAAAAAAAGTGTTTTTTCAGTTTTTTGAGAAACACAAAGTTGCCCGGGATTTGAAAGTGCCCGGTTGGCGATAAGCTTGCCACCTATCACCTTTGTGGGACCAAGTATCTTCGGCTAAACGTGGGTGCACTTGTACCTCTGCCTACCATTTCGGGGATATGGGCGTGAAGATACTCATTTATTTGTCTGGGGTGGTTCCTGCATTTGTTTGACTGTTCTACTATGTCTCCAAATACTTTGATAGCATGCACTCACTGATGGGCAAGTTAGTTTTATTTTATTTTAATGTTTTGTATTCCTTATAAATAAACTATATAATTATTTACGGAAATCTTGTTTAAATTTTCTTTATCACATGTTAATTTTTTTCTACATTGGCGACAGTTTATTTTTTTTTAATTCAATCCATCAGTGAAGGCACGTGCGTGAAGATTATTAATTAGTCTTACTTGGGCTTTCCGTAGTAGGAATATTTTTTGAGCGCAAAAATCAGAAGAATTAAGTGAAATATTTTTATCAAGATTTTCACCTGATTTATTTATGAAAAAGTATTTAACTTTAATACTTGGTCACCTGATTCTTCTTCACAAATAAAACTTTCTAAATGGAACTTAATAATACTAGTGATTAACAATGATTAAAGGGTGCTTTTAAACGTGTGGCAAATGTGATTGTTATTTCTAAAGTTATACGCCCGTACTTGAACAAAAAGGTATTCAATCGACTCAGAGTTGAAGTACCAAGTGCTTTTATATTTTTTCACTTAAGAAATTGCCACAGTAACGAAAACTTTTAAGAGAAGTTAACCAATTTTTTAAAGAGAGCACGGATGTCTTCTTTCTCCTAATATCAAAGAATTTCATATTATTTAATCTTAACATTGCTTCAAAATGTGTGATGTTTTGAGTTTTCAGTCACTGGTTGGCGTACTCTTCCATCCTTTTATTGCATAAACTGGCACGATTTACTGAATCAAAAATATCATTAAAAAATGATACGACTTCTGATGTGTTTTTAGTATTAGTATATAGTATTATACAGAACTCTGCATCTGCATATTGAGCTGTAACAATAACAAAGATATTGTAAACAAACTAAGTAGTGCTCGAAGTGTTCAAAACTTTAATGTGAAAGTACCTACAAAACTGAACAGTGTAAGCTAATGTAGCTGCTACTGTTTCACTGAATACTCTAGTACAATTGTTCACCTGAAAAAAAAAACAAATGCTTATTACGCATTACAACAGTACTAAAAAAACAACAATCATAGAAACAATATTTTGTTTGACGCCCGGTTATATGGTACCACCGCCTTATCTATTTCTGCCTCAATAGCGTCATTGCTTGTAATTGTCATGTTACAGTCTAAAGGGTAAGGTAACCGGTAGACTTACGCATGTGACATTGCCATCCCGCCACCTGGATAGAAACGGATTATTGCCATTTTTGGTATCTACAGGTAACGGTTTCTCTTTCTAACAGTAGAGCCATCTGTTTGTTCGCTGTCTTCACTACATAGTGTTAAACAAAGTCGCTTTCTGCTGTCTGTCCGTATGTATACATAGATCTTTAAAACTACGCAACGGATTTTGATGCGGTTTTTTTAACAGATAGAGTGATTCAAGATGAAGGTTTATATATATAATAATATAGTAGGGAAATACTGTTATAAATATATTAACAAAACAACGTTTGCCGGGTCCGCTAGTATAATATAAAAAAGTCAAATTTAAAATATTTACAATACTGTTTAATATAAGAGTATAAACAATTATCCCATTACAAATGTAAAAAAATATGTGTGTATATATGTGTATATTTGGATGGATTTAAATGTTTCATGTAAAAGAAGATTATATCTAGATTTTGCAGATATTTTACCTGATGGAAAGAGATCACCACCTATAGACATTAGGTCATTTTCAATGTAATGTGCATACAAGGGTTGTTGTTGTGTCGGCCTCTGGTTCGCTAGGATAAGTATCACATTTTTGGGACCAAGTATCTTCGGCTAATCGTGGCGGCGGCGGTAATGACTCGCATAGCCAACGGCGGTAAAGACTCGCATAGCCAATCGATCGCCTCTTACGACCTGCCTGGCAGAACAGCAGTTGACCTATTCTTCAAAAGAGCCCGGACCAGCAAGGAGGAAACATATACATATCTTTACGTTACGGTGTTTTGGAATTAAATATATTAAAAGTCTCAAAATTGCAAGATATAAGTTTTCATTTGTTTTAAAAGATTTCATTTTAATTAGAACCAAGAGAGGAAGGAATATTGCAGTGGTTGGTTTGTTTAACCTATACACATTCAAATATCGTATATCTGAGAATGACAAATTGTTATAAATAATAATGAAATTTTATTTGTTTTAAGATTGATTTAAATTTCATTAAAATATAATATGTGTTGAATATAATTGATATTTTATATTTGTGGTTATTTTTAAGCAAGTAAATAAACCCTTTTCTTATACAATACGTGAAAATCCTTTGAGAAAACGATACTTTTTAATTTTTATAAAATAATAAACTATATTATTTTATACAAGAAGCATCAACGCTATTTTAGCAAGAATTGGTGAGGGGGTGGTGCAAAAATCCAGACAAACGTTGCTGAACTCCCCCGTGTTGGTCCGAGTCCTATTTGAATAGAATAGACCAACAGCCGTTCTGCCAAGCAGGTCGAAAAAGACAACCGATTGGCTATAAGTGTCACTACCATCGTGATTACTAACTGGTAGATTTCTCGCCGATGTTACCACCGCCTCACCAATAGTGTCAATGCTTGTCATTCCAATTTGGAGGGTAAGGTAACCGGTAGACTTATGCATGTGGCGTTGCCAACCCACCATACCGATGGCAACGCACCATTAACAACTTTAGTGTCTATAGGCAATCTCTTCTCTTTCCTTCAGGAAAGCCATCTGCTTGTTGGCTATTTTATGATATAAGAAACCTGCTCAAACAAACAGAATAGTTTTTATTCTAGGAACCACGCCCCTCCCCCTTCCGCCTTAAGCCCCATGTTAGTTCGGGTTCCTTTTGAAGAATAGACCAGTTACCGTTCTGCCAGGCAGTTCGTAAGAGGCAAACGATTGGTATGCGAATCACTACCATCGTGAATATGGTATGATATAAAAAACAATCTTGGTGTAATTTACAGATGAAGGGCAGCTGGTTAAGAATCTTTTATAAAGATAACTTCTTAATTAAACGGGGGATAAATAGACATAATATATTCCCGCCAAATAACTACGAAATGGTTTTTTCTTTGTAAAACAGTATGAATGACATTTAGTACTTGAATACGACGCAAGAGAATTGACATGATAATATTTCACCTATTTTTTATGAGATAGCAAACAAGCAGTTGGGTCTACTGCTGGAAAAGAATCAACCGTCGTCTATAGACACCAAAGATATTAATGGTGCACTGCTATCTTGTCGCGAGGTCTATTACCACATTTACCTTACCCTGTAAACCGCAACACGACAGTGACAAGCACGACTACCATTGAGGCAGGAATAGGTAAGGCGCTGGTACCAGACCCGGGCAAGACAATGCAGACGCGTGTCACGCGTGTGCAGTGTATGCGTGTCACTACCATCGTGGCTACCACCTAGTAGTCACGATGGTAGTGATACGCGTAGCCAATCGGTTGCATTTTACTACCTGCCTGGCAGAACGACAGTTGGCCTATTCTTCAAAGGAGCCCGGACTAACATAGGGAATTTTTATACCCAAATTACATATTACCTTCCATCCCCTTAATTTTATCAGGAATGATGTGGTCGTTATTTACTTTATAAAGCAATCTCATTTGTGTGTAACGGCAATCGGTCTTGTGAACTTCAACAATATCATTCCATTTAGATATGCACCAGCCAAATTTGATATACTTTGTTAAAAAGTTGTTTCTTAAACCTCTTAAAAGGTGAGGCGGATCATAAATAACACTCGCTGTATTACTATTTATAATAGTAACATCATCTAAAACAACAATTATCACATTATTAAAATGTATACCATGCCACTCACACCTTACACAAAATGACAATATTTAAATGAAGAATATATTTTCCGTGCTAGCAGTGCTAAAGGATTCTATGTCGGGACCCTTTTTAGGGTGTTGAAGTAAACTACATATATATTAATCACGGCAACAAAGTGGTAATTTCAAACGTTGAAAATATTTTTTTAAGATAGCTTCTACACACGTATCTAAATTGTAGATATTATTATTTTTTCTCGAGTACCCCATAGTGTACCTACTTACCTATTTGGGGTATCCTTGGATGGGTCTTAATTATTTTTTTTAAAGTGGTTGTGAAAACAAGTTTTCGATCAAGGGAGTTGTTTATGAAATATTAAGCTTTCAAGTGCTAATTTTTGTTAGAGTCAAATGTCACTTACGAGTGGTGATCCCTCTGTTAGGTAAACGGTTGGTTTTGGGGCAGGGAAAAAATTAAATTAAATTAAAATGAAAACTATTATGGCTTAGAAGGCTTTACAATGAGTGATATACGACAAATTACACAAATTGATTTAACCCCAAAGTAAGCAATTTATTTGCTTATTGTATAAGTGTCAGACAACGATACTATTACATTGAGATAAATACATAAACACTCCAATATATTTAATAAACACTCAAACCCAGAAATGCAAACATCTATGCTCATCACATAAAAGTTTGTCCCAGTCGGGGGTCAAACTCGAGCCCCAGTGATACATAGTCAGGTTCGCTAACCACTCGACCAACGGTGTAAATAATAAATGTAAATTTGTTAAATTCAATTTAAATTTAAAAGTGCATTGTAATTATAAAAAAAAAATATGTAAATAGCCTCTGCAAAATCGCCTCAGTTGTCTAATAGTTCGGTGTTTGTGTTGACCACATGAGGTCTGAGGTTTGATTCCAGGGTCGAGCATTCAAATAATGTTTTTTTCAGTTTTCTGATAAAAACATCGTTGCCCGGAATTTCAGAAGTGCCCGGTTCGCAATAGACTTGCCACCAATCACATTGTGGGTCTGAGTATCTTCGGCTATTCGAGGGTTCACTGGTTGTACCTCTGCCTACCCTTATCGTTGATACGGGCGTGAAGATTCTTTTTTCTATACATTAAAAAAATGATTACCTCTTGTTTTAAAGATTCAACAATATAGGAGTTAATCCCTGCTTCAACATTTACTTTAGATATATTTTTTTAAGTATATTTTGAAGGAAGGATAAATATTTTGTATAAGAATTTACAGCAATTTGGAATTTGTTGCATAATAGAAAGTGCAATTATTTTTTCATCATCTGTAAACGCCTTCTTTTGGCCTTTTTAGTGCACTGACTAATTTGCAACCATGTGGTTTTTGGTCAATGGATTCATTCCATCTGTTAATTTTTCAAATATTTTCTCTTTTGAAAACTTTAATGCTCTTCGTGCTTTGTGGCAAAAATTTAACTGCTTTCGGTATCTGACATACTCCTTGTAAAGCCGAGCATAGTTTTGTGATAGTGACATATTATTTTTATTGATATGTTGCCTCCTCACTGACGAGTTTGGTGTAAATTGAAAAGCGATTTCTGTAAAAATAAGTTCAGGATTAAATCTATATCTATATCTATCTAAACATTATATATATATATATATATATATATATATATATATATATATATATATATATATATATATATATATATATATATATATATATATATATATATATATATATATATATATATATATATATATATATATATATATATATATATATATATATATATATATATATATATAATGTATATATATATATATATATATATATAAATCAATTGCCGTTCGTTAGTCTCGCTAAAAGTCGAGAACAGCTAAACCGATTTGGCTTATTTTAGTTTTGAATTAATTGTTGAAATCCAGGGAAGGTTTAAAAGGTGAGAAAATATAGAAAAAATAAGAGTAGTTAAAAAGGCAGAACAACGTTTGCTGGGTCAGCTAGTAAATAATAATTAAAGAGATCCGCGCATTAAAGTAGTTTTAATGCATTGATATAAAAAAACCAAAGATACACAATCAACGTCCCAAAAACGTCGTCCAAAAATGAACGCACAATTTCAAATTGTGCGCTCATTTTAAATAGAATCGCGTCGATCGCGACACTGTCAATTTTATTTCTTTTTGTACGTTGCTTTGTAAAAACAACTATAAACCTTGCGCTTAAGGTTGGATATGCAAAGACGTATGTTTTTCTGTCATATCTATAACTATTTAAATGAAATTAGGGACACTTTTAAGTGTCAATTTTGTTCGGGACTGTGCATCTTGAGTTGGTCTCGCTAAAACTCTATTTTTTAAAGAAAAAAAATTCTAAAAATTTTTTTCTTTAAAAAAGCAAAACAACGTTTGTCGGGTCAGCTAGTATTATATAAAAATCGATTGCTGTTCGTTAGTCTCGCTAAAACTCGAGAACGGCAGAACCGATTTGGCTAATTTTGGTTTTGAATCAATTGTTGAAATCCAGGGAAGGTTTAACAGGTGAGAAAATATAGAAAAAAGTGTAAGTAGTTAAAAAGGCAGAACAACGTTTGCCGGGTCAGCTAGCAGTTATTAAATTTAAGTAACAAAATACAGATAACGTTCTTATAACAAATAAATTTTACCTATAGAACTGTGTTCATTTACAGAAGACGCAGGTAAATTAGACGGCGATTGCGGTAGAACAATATCTGAAAATAAAAATTTGACAATGCAAATATTTAGAAAATTAAATCATATTTTATTAAATAACAGATGTTTCTGTTAAAAACATATGTTTGTTTTTATATATGTATGTATGTGTATCCAACCTACACAAATGACATGGTTCCCTTAATTCCCCGTGTTGGTTCCGGGCTCCTTTAAAGAATAGACCAACTGCCGTTCTGCCAGGCAGGTCGTAAAAGGCGACCGATTGGCTATGCAAGTCTCTACCATTGTGACTAGTAGGTGGTAGAGTTTTGCATTGTCTCGCCCGAGTACCGCCAGTAGTAGCCCACCGCCTTACCTATTCCTGCCGCAATAGCGTCAGTGCTTGTCACTGTCGTGTTCCGGTTTGGAGGGTAAGGTAGCCGGTAAACTTATGCATGTGGCATTAGACCTCGCCACAGATAGCAACACACCATTAGCATCTTTGGTGCGTATAGGCGATGGGTTGGTTGGGTCAGAAAAGCCGTATATTTCTTGTATGGTATTTGTACCCTTTCTTGATGACACATCTGGATAGATTTTGATGAAATATTGTACCTATATTGGCAAATTTTGTATGGAAGACAATTGTATTGACATGGACTTCCTTAGAAAATTGTTACATGAAAATTATAAATTTTACTGTTGATTACATTGTTATTCTATTTTTATTTTATCATCATTGATTTGATCATAAATGATGACAGACGAAACTACAAACTTCACTTTAAGTCTCAGAATCGATAAATGATAACATTGTAACATAGAAAAATATAAATGAATCACTTATCACTGTAACAATATTAAAAAATAAAATATTTTTCAACAACATAAGCATAGAAAATGTAGAATATACTAACATTAAGGAATCATAATTGGTGAATATTATAATTGAATTTCTTTGTAATAAACTGGATAAGTAAATTTGTTTGTGTTATGGAGATCAAGAGATAAAGGAAACATAATTTTTTCCGTATTAACATATCATGGCTATATCTGGTCTATTTTACAGTATGGAATGTTTATTTCTGGTATTTCAGTAGAATTCACGAATCTAAAGAAAGTCCAATAGGAATTTGACCGACTCGTTGGTCGAGTGATTAGCGAAACTAACCATGAATTGATGGGGCTCAGGTTCGATTTCCGATGGGGACAAGCATTTGTGTGATGAGCATATAAATGTTTGTATTTCTGGGTTTGGGTGTTTATTAAATATATTTCAGTATTTATATATGTATTATACTAGTACATAGTACTAGTGTCGTTGACTAACACCCGTAACACAAGCAAATAATTTGCTTATTTTGGGGTTAGATCAGTAAGTGTAATTTGTCCTGTAAATATTTATTTTTTTAAAGTATCTTCACGCCCATATCCCCGAAGAGGTAGGCAGAGGTACAACAAGTGCACCCACGATTAGCCGAAGATACTTGGTCCCACAAATGTGATAGGTGGCAAACCTATCGCCAACCGGGCACTTTACAATCCCGGGCAACTTTGTGTTTCTTAGAAAACTGAAAAACACTTTTTTTTGTGCCCGACCCGGGAATCGAACCCGGGACCTCATGTGATCAACGCCAAAACTGGATTTATTGTTTTATTTTTTCAATTAAAATGCTAATCAGCTATCTCACTTGTAAAAAATATTTTTAATAACCACTTATAGCAGCGTTTCTTAACCTTTTCAGCCTACGGACCCCTAGGAAAATCAAGCACAATTTCAGGTACCCCTTTAATAGAAAACATTGGGATTTATTTATATTAATTCAAATGTCCATAGATAAGGTGGCGGACCCCCATACATATACCCTACCTTAGGGATCTGCGGACCACAGGTTAAACACTGACTTATAGAATTGACTAAGAGTTTTTAAACTTTTCAGGTATCGATTTCTCAAATATTTTTTTATTTCTGTTAAAATTGTTATTAGTCTGTAATATTTACATATGTCCCTTGAGTAATGGTTCTCTTCTCTTAAGTAGATGACATATCTTAACAAAAAATATCAATTAATAAAAAAATCATTATCTACTTTTCTTTGTATGGAATGGCATTAGATACACACAAACATCATGTTATGTATATTGATAATGATCAATATACACAATCATATATATGTTTATATCATACATTCCTGACAGTCTTCTTTTACATAATTTTACCTTTTGAAAGCCTTTTAAACATTGTAAACCTATAGTTTCACGGCATAAATCCCCAAATATACATTATTAAATAATTTGTGCCAGATTGCCAATTTTATCTAAAAGAAAAGGAATATAAAAAAATCAGACTAAATCCATTTAACTATGAGTGAGTAATTTCTTTTTCTTTACTTTCACTATTAATAGGTGAGCCCAAGAGGCGCATTTGGGATTTATTTATTTATGGGCACGTCAGATTAACATAGTGGGGTACCTCGCATACTGTTGAGGCTCTCCACTAAATAAAAGCCCTTTATATAGAGGGGGGGGGGGGGGGGGTAACTAGGGCAGAAGAAAAATAAAATTAAGATGATTTCGGCTTATGGAAATTGTCAGATTATATTTTTTCGTTATTTTTACATGATTTCCTCCATCATAAAAGAAAATTTGGATACACTCGAGAATTTTAAAAACAACTTGTTGTTTTTAAGGTTTTTCCAGTTTCCCAAGTACAGGGCGAGTGCTATAACACAAAAACACTCGAGAATCTCAAGACAATGTTTTCTTTGCAACTTTGTGACACTCCCACTCTCTTATGATACACTTAAATCGTCAGATTTTTTAAATTTTAGCTGGCAATTAACCCTTAATTAACCTTACCCTATTCTGATGCACTTTAGAGTTTTCATGTCAATAATTTTTTTAAACATTTTTTTATCTGTAGATTTTTTCCCCACAATTGAAAGGGAAAACATTATATAACCTTTATTTTATCTATATTTTAATCTACGAAATCCAATTAGTCCTTATGACGCTCGAGTAACGCCATTTAGCATATTGGGCTCCCCTACTATTATATAATATCAAGAAAACTCACCAATATCAGCTCTTATACGTTTCTCTGCAACTGCATCTTGAACTTTACAGTATGTGTGATCCAAGTATTTTCGTTGTTGAGTATAATAATGCTCTTTAGTGATATTTTATTTTTCTGAAATTGTATAAAAGTTTATCTCATTATTACAATCTTCTACACACACAAATTATTACACTGTATTTGTACATATATATGTGTGTTTATGGCTCCATGATAATTTTATAGTTATTCTATACTTTCCATCCTCGGCCTTGGTAAAATTCCATAGGTGCTCAAAAAAGTGAAACCGGCTGAGTGATATGTAAAAAATAAATTTATAAAGTGAAGTTAATGTACAAGTGATAATTTAATAGCGTAATAAATTTATAGTTTCTTGATATACAAATAGGCTAAATTCACCTATACAAATTAATAAAATTGGAGTGTCTGTTAGTAATATTAGAAAAACCATTTGCTACTAAACGCATATGAATGTATATATGGTACATATGCTAAAATAACATTTTTTTTAAATTTTTGTCTGTCTGTTTGTTTCGGGTATTCTCTGAAACCGCTGGACCTATTTTGATGGAACTTTCACTGGCATATAGCTGATGTAATAAAGAGTAATTTAAGCTTACTTTTATTTTAGAAATTTTCCTACGAGGACAAAGTCACGGGCATGCTAGTATGCTATAAAAATACAGTTATTATAAGATTAAGGCTGTGCAGCAAAGATTGTAAAAATTAACAAGTGATTTTTGGTACAACTAGACATTAGAGTATAGAATAACACCATAATATAATTTAATAGATGAGGCAATGTAAAGCTAAATAATTCCACCACTTCGTAGGTTGAGTGGTTAGCGAACCTAACTACGAATCGATGGGGCTCGGATTTGATTCCCGACAGGGACAGACATTTGTGTAATGAGCATATATGTTTGTATGTCCGAGTTTGGGTATTTATTATTATACATTTTTTTTAACAGTATTTATACATGTATTAGTATCGTTGACTAACACCCATAATACAAGCAAATAATTTTCTTACGTTGGGGTTAGATCGATTGGTGTAATTTGTCTGGCAATTTTATTATATTATTATTATGTAGAGCCATACAAATGAATTATTGTAATAATGTGCAAGTATATCCACCATGGCTCTGGAAATTCTACGAACTGGAAATAGGCCATGGCTTCCTACCAGGCTTCTTATAAAAAACCTTAAGCTTAGAGAATAAAGGTTGTAATAACTTTGAAAAGATAGAAGCCTTTTTGAATAGGTGTTCCTTATATATATATATATATATATATATATATATATATATATATATATATATATATATATATATATATATATATATATATAAGGAACACCTATTCAAAAAGGCTTCTATCTTTTCAAAGTTATTACAACCTTTATTCTCTAAGCTTAAGGTTTTTTATAAGAAGCCTGGTAGGAAGCCATGGCCTATTTATTTATATATATATATATATATATATATATATATATATATATATATATATATATATATATATATATATATATATATATATATATATATATATATATATATATATATATATATATATATATATATATATATATTTACAGTGTAAGCTATTATAAAGACTATTAAAACGCCATCCTCACGTGATTTTTTGCAGTTCCGGGAATGCCTCTCGTAATTTCTTCTTCAGAAAACAATGTAGGATATACATCTGCACGAAGACGAAAACGGAAAGAAGTTGATTGAAAGAATTTTCCTTCAAAATGCTTTCTGCACACAAATTGCTTTTGAAAATCCTTCCCACACTTTAAGCCTCGCAATCTCTCATAATGTACATTAACGACTTTTGGAGTCCTATCTCCGCACTTGCAAATTTGTGAAACGTGATGTCCTTTCGCCTGCTTAGACAACCCAATACACAACACTGATTGTAGATAATGCCAATTTACCATATGAAGATATTACTACTTTAAATGCTGTTTAAGATAAACAGCATTTAAATTAAAACTGTAAAAGATAAGTTACGGAAATTAACAACGCAAAACTTTACTCGATCAACATTTAAATAAACAAAACAGTAATGACGTGAGCGGTGAGAATGACATGACAGCTACCATTCTTTGTCAAAATCAAAAGACAGTACTGTCATATCAAAGGCCAAAATTGTCACGTTCGATATGTGTACCATAGACAAGGCTAGTACTCCTTATAAGTGGACTACCGGCCGGTGCTTGAATCACATTCTTTTTTGGCTGAATATGTTTGGTTATACGCACTAAACCTTGTGTTAAAATATGTTCACCTATTTTGGAAGGACCTTATATATTTTTAATATCATCAGAAAGCAAACAAACAGGTGATTCTCCTATCAAAGATGTTAATGGTGCGTTGTTATCTGTGTGACAGGGTCGCAATGCACAAACACATGCAGATTATGGTTTTTTCTTAGATCCATCTATAAGAATCACGAAATAAAGAAAACAACGGAATTGGCAAGTACAAACATTTGTATTAGGACCGCGATCGCCACACTCACACATAAAATAAGCATTTTTGCATACAAACACGAAATAAAGAAAACAACGGAATTGGCAAGTACAAACATTTGTATTAGGACCGCGATCGCCACACTCACACATAAAATAAGCATTTTTGCATATAAACTACTAATGCAAACATTGTTTCATTGGTCGTTTTCATTTTAAGCAACAATAATCCGAAACACACAAACAGAACATTTAAAAATATACCAAACTGCGTTACAATAAATTTTATTTTGCTACAAAAAAAAAAGAGTATTTACGTCCTTTTGTAGTCTATTCAAAATAGACTCATCTATTTGTACAATAGTGAAACTTAAGATCGTAATAGTTTCGCTATTCTACAATAGATGGCAGCATTAATTTTTCCGTAGTTTTCAGTTGATCATATTTGAGTAGAGAACTTTCTAGAACGACATACGTAATGACTGTCATTACGTATATCTTTCTAGAAAAATTAGGTCAACCTAAAATGAACTTTATATGTAAGGTGTACGGCTGATTTTAGCTTGTCTTTCTATTATATCATTAGAGATTATATTAAATCAGGAATTTAATTAAAATAAAATGAAAATTGTACTTTCGAATGATATGAAATATCTCCATTTTTAATCATCTGTATTCTACTATCATTTCTGCATTCAAGGATGGCACAATACGGCATAATTCAGTGTATAATAGATTTTCGCACGACGACTATCTCCTAATGATATGGTAAGTATCACTAAGGCAATTTAGAGTAAAAGCGTATAATAGTGACGCACACGAAATAAAGAAAACAACGGAATTGGCAAGTACAAACATATGTATCAGGACCTCGATCGCCACACTCACACATAAAATAAGCATTATTGCATATAAACTACTAATGCAAACATTGTTTCATTGATCGTTTTCATTTTAAGCAACAATAATCCGAAACACACAAACAGAACATTTAAAAATATACCAAACTGCGTTACAATAAATTTTATTTTGCTACAAAAAAAAAAAGAGTATTTACGTCCTTTTGTAGTCTATTCAAAATAGACTCATCTATTTGTACAATAGTGAAACTTAAGATCGTAATAGTTTCGCTATTCTACAATAGATGGCAGCATTGATTTTTCCGTAGTTTTCAGTTGATCATATTTGAGTAGAGAACTTTCTAGAACGATATACGTAATGACTGTCATTACGTATATCTTTCTAGAAAAATTAGGTCAACCTAAGATGAACTTTATATGTAAGGTGTACGGCTGATTTTAGCTTGACTTTTTATTATATCATTAGAGATTATATTAAATCAGGAATTTAATTAAAATAAAATGAAAATTGTACTTTCGAATGATATGAAATATCTCCATTCTTAATCATCTGTATTCTACTATCATTTCTGCATTCAAGGATGGCACAATACGGCATAATTCAGTGTATAATAGATTTTCGCACGACGACTATCTCCTAATGATATGGTAAGTATCACTAAGGCAATTTAGAGTAAAAGCGCATAATAGTGACGCACGCGGCACGCCCACTCTTCACTTCCCCTTCTTTTCTTTATTTCGTGGTGACGCACGCGACACGCCCACTCTTCACTTCCCCTTGTTTTCTTTATTTCGTGGTAAGAATCAGTTATCGACACATTTAAATTCCAATAATCGACATCGCGTCGATTACTGGTAACTCTACTTTGATCAGTGTATTTTAAATATTTATCAAATCAGCAAAGAAAATAGAATCATATTCTCTTGCAAAGTAAAATGTTTTTCCAAAAATTACGATCGACACTTGTCGATTATTGGAGAAAGTCAGATTATGAGAACCAGTGACCGACATTAGCAATTAAAGCCAAAATAATAACATTTAAACTATAGTTATAACAAAAATCGATCCTATATTTCCCATTATAATCCACATAAAACATAAAATTTACGTGAGTTTTGTTACATTAAGATAATGAAGTAATATTGTGCTTATTTCTCTAAAGATTATTCTAATTAACAATTAATGATGACTCTGATTAACAATGCCCTTAAATTTTTTAGCAAGAATACTACCCGCATTCGGTTCTGATACGGTCATTTTCAAACGAGGTGAAGGATTTTTTCTTAAAAGTCGCTGAATGATAGTAAGCAATGCAATGTATATGGGACACTTTTGCTTCATCAATAAATTGGGGTCCTACGCTCATTTTCTTCGATTACAGAAAAAAATGTCGATCATTGGTTCTTTCGGTCATTGGTGCCACTGCGGTACATCCTTCGCATTGAAATCCTTTTGTAAAAACACCCTGCAGGTATTGGGGTATTGGTATTTAAATAATAAAAATTTACCTATGTTTTGTTTTTTAATTCAGCAGTCCTTCATTCATATTTGTAACGTTTACGAAGTAAGACAGCATTAAGTAGTTCCACGACTCGCCACTAAGGAATCTGAGCATTCCAATATTTTTGCACTCATACAGTCAAGAGGTTGCAAAAGGCCTAACATTGGACATTTTTATTGGACGGGTCGGAGCCCGGCCGACTTTGGGAACCACTGGTGAAAGAGATTAAATAAATATATACTTTTGGGTATAAACATATCAAAATATTAATAAGAAAACACTTGAAGAAAATATAATTTATTTTGTAAATATTTCACCATTATAAACACTCGTATACATAACTTTATTCGCTTATAACATTATTCGCCTTATGAATCTTACAAAAAGCATTGCATGCAAGCACAGCTGGGTATCTTTAATCAAATTGTTAACCGTTACTCAAAAATCTAACTGCATTATACGTTGAAATGTTACATGTCAAAAGATTTAACGGAAGTTAACTCGTGATAGAATTTTTATTGTAGACCATTTCAGTTAGGGCAAGTTATTATACATTTTTAAAAAGTATGTATTTAAGGAAATAAAAAGAAATTAATCATAGTTATCAAGCGAATTTCTTTGCAGTTTATATCCGTTCGTTAACAATATTTAAAATTAACTTAAAAGTTAATCTGTTAATCTAAACGCTAAATGTTAATTTTGTTAATTAATGATTAACATTTTATACCCAGCTCTGCAGGTAAGCTATGTTAAATATATCTTTGGCACACGTAAAAAACTACACATTATAGTTAAAAAAATATGTATCTTAGAGTAGCGGAGGGTACCTATTAATCGAGAGCATTTCTATAAATTCGCGATTCTATAGAGAGTATAAGTTACAATAGTAAGAGCTGTTATCATATCATAATTTTTGGTGTAGGCTACAAAACATGGAGCATATGGTTTTTTTTATAGAAGAGGAGGCAAACGAGCAGGAGGTGCACCTGATGGTAAGTGATCACCGCCGCCCATGGACATCCGCAATACCCAGAGGTCTTGCAGTTGCGTTGCCGGCCTTTTAAGAATGAGTAAGCTCTTTTCTTGAAGGCTCCAAGTCGTATCCGTTTGGAAACACCCCTGTTGATAATTGGTTCCACAACAAAGTAGTGCGAGGCAAAAAGTGCGGAGAGAAACGCACAGTTGTGGATATTCAGACATCGAGATGGTGTGGATAGAATTTCAAATTTTGCCGCGATGTCCGATGATGGAATTCGGCGGCAGGAATTAATCCAAATAATTCGTCGGAACACTCCCCATGAAAGATACGATAGAAGACACAGAGTGAACCAACATCTCTGCGCAATGCCAAAGAGTCAAGCCGTTTCGAAATAGCCGAATAGGTCGTCAACGATTCGAACCGCTCTACGCTGAATGCGATCAAGAGGAAGAAGCTGCTACTGGGGAGCTCCGGCCCAGAGATGCGAACAGTACTCCATGTGAGGCCGAACCTGAGCCTTATAAAGTTGAAGGCGATGGACCGGCAAAAATTACTGTTTCGCTCTGCTGAGCGCACCGAGCTTTTTAGAGGCTAGTTTAGCCTTACATTCCAATTGACCGCGAAACAGGTGAGAAGTGAGAAGTCAATCTGTTTTATGGATGTTAAATAACATTTATTCGACGTAGGTACATTTAAGAACGCTTGTTGATAAAATTGATTAAGTTTTATATCTACGCCTTACCTATTTTTGCCGAATTATAGTAGTGTTTCGTTGAGAGGATTAGGTAGGCAATAAATTTATACACGAGGAAATATGTCTCCGCCTCATGGATAGCGATGCACTTAATAGTTTGGTGTTTTATTTGCTTGCTTACTGTCATTACCCGGATTAACACGGGGCATAAATTTTAACTGTTTTGACTATTGCTCACTACTTGAAATAAAAATCTATAACCTATTTTGTATCGAAATGTGTCGTCCATAAACTGTGTGACGTGCTAAGGGGATGATAGGGATAAGCATCAGTGTCTCAATGGTGTTACAAGAGGGCAAGGTGCCTTGATTATTTTTATTACGTAAAGATCTTCATTAAAACTGAATAAAAGTTATTTTTCGCCACTTCTTTGATATATACTTTGGTAAAATATGCGTTAAGAAAACTATTGAAACCCACATCAAAATGCTCCATCCTGCAAGCAGTTCGTTGAAGCCTTTCAGCATTGTAGCTCAATGCAACAAATAATTATTATTATATTCAGTCACTAACTCAGATTCGCCTGAACAAGTTGAGTGGCTTATATAGTATTAAATTGATGTAGTAGGCTTAAATATTGCGACTGAGGCTTCATCGGTTAATTCGGTTATATCATCGTATCAGTCGATAAATAGTAATTGCCTATAAAGACGAATTCATCTTTTTCTAAATAAAAAAAATAGTAAGTGTTTATAACCAGTCGTCAGAAGTGAAAAGTTTACTTGATAATATTTTTTATCTAATAATAATACTTTAATAACAATGAATACCTAAATGTAACGATCAGCGAGCGAGTATAGCAGTGACGCTTTGACTATATTTTTCTCGCTCCCTTAGTCGACTCGAGCCGACATTACTCGAACCAGCGTTACAAATCCGAACATGACAGCTTAGTCTCGTTCAATACCCACAAAATAAAATGTTCAGCGCGCCTAAAGAAGTTTACATATTACATATTTGAAATTGGACAATTCCCGTCGCCCTTGTCAGAAACAACTAATATTGTAACAGACACACTCGGTCCAAGCTGCAGTTGTCTTTATCGCACTCTACGGTATACTCGTAGGATAAGATAGATAAAACTGCAAGGCGACAGATCGCTAGATTTTACTAATATCTATTTTTCAATTCCCTCGCCTTTAATGGTCTCTCTTAATAGCCACGAGTAAATAATAACTGTCATGACCTGTAGTTAATTGTACAAGCCAGTTCTGTCAGCTGATAAGCGCGCACGGTATTTATATGATGCACCTACGCACTGGCGTTTGGCTTTGACGCCCACCCACAGATATGGCGCGAGGCTATTTACCTTACTACTCACAACGTAAGAACGTTAAAAGTGGATTATTTTATGCAGAAAAGCGTAAAGTGTTTTGAGATAAAATTATTTTATTCTTAAAAATCAAAATGTTTTATTCCTTTGAATTGCATTAGGTTTTGAGTGGATATCTGTGGTTAGACGTACCGAACGCTGTGTTAAAATATATTCATCTCTTTTGGAATGACCTTATACATGACTCACAAACAAAATGGTCACGTTATTTATGGACGACTCCAAAGGTCTCTGTTAAGTCATATGATAGAGTATATTACATTGTAATGACAGAAATTGTTTAGGTATAACTTAAAGATGTTGTGTGTCTGTTAAAGAATGCCATTGTTCATGACGATGATCAGGGAATTTGATGCAGTCCATCCAATGTTTCAACCTTCGTCCCTTACTGCTCGCACCGAGTACCAAGCTACCGAGAAAGTCATTGGGTTTTCCATAGTCCTTATCCCATACAGTCAACGTTAGATTCTGACGTGAGAGCTCAGTTGGTCGGGTTTCGAAAAGAAATTCCTCGTTCCAAACTGGGTTTAAGTTACGCCATTTTATTGAGGTTTTGTGTTTTTTGTGGTAGGGATCTGGGTCCAAGTACCTGAAAAACAATACGTTTAAATTTTAGTTTTCTTTAAATCATTAGATAACAAACAAGCAGATGGCTCTTCTGATGGATAGAAACAAGCATCGCTTATAGACTCCAAACATGTTACATGTTTTGCTATCTGTGTGGCGGTACGGTAATGTTACATGCACAAGTTTACCGGCTACCTTACCCCTCAATTAGAGCATGACAGTGACAAGCACTTACTGCTATGCTACAAAATAAGAATATACGTTTGACTGACGTCAACTGTCACGGCGTATAGCGTACGAGTAAGCGAGTGCACACATTGATATAAGAAAGTAGAGGATAAGAAATAAGGTCACGTGACCTTATAACATATATCTTATATCCTTTACTTACGTAAATAATGACGTGTTAAAACGAGACAGATAGGTACGTTTTTGTTACTTAGGCACATATGTATGTAATAATAATAAATAATGTATATTAATAATATAAAGTGGCAAGATATTTGTTAAGAATAAACTCAAAATTACTGCAATGAATGCAATGAATTGAAAACATATTTTTTTATACAACGCTAGTTTAGCATTGAGTAACACAGGCTACTTTTTTACTCGACTGACTAAAAGCGCAGAGTAATGGAGACTAACAGAAGTCAATATATCAACAGACGCGATATCTCGCAAAGGCTCGGATATATCGCGTCGCGTCCGTGGGAGGTGTCTATGTGTGCGTTGCTCGAATATTACTTGTACATTGATTTCTGTTATTCATGTTATCTGTATGTAAATTGATTTCTGTTAGTCTGCAGTATTGCGGGTGTCACGCGAACGAAGTCGCGGGGACGATAAGTATCAAATTTTGCGTCAATGTGAAAGTTTTCTAGGTAAAATGTCCTCAAAGTTTTTTGGGAGTAGGTAATACTTACAATTTAACAAATGGATCTGAATATCCGTTGCTATCCTGTGGCGGTAGCTCGGCCCCCCTACACACGGTCACCACAAGCGCCCGCCGCTTGGTGTTGTAGCACAGCGCCAGTAGAATCCGCGGACCAGTGGGCTCGGTGTTAGTGGCGCCCGCCAGAGCCAGCCGGAGTTGTGCGGGACACTTCAGACATTCTCTGAGGGGAACTGTCGCCGACCCTAATTCGTCACAGCCATATCTGTTAACACAAGTCTAATAATAGTTATTAGATCACCACCGAAGTTGTTTGTTTTTGAATGATTGAACTTCCTAAATTGACACATTAGGAAGCCGCAGCGGGCAGAGGCCTCATCGCAAAAGTCCGCCTAGATCTCTTTCATACATTTGATATGAACTATCGCACGTTATGCCGGGGTAAATAATTGCGTGGTGGATGTTGGTTAGCGTGATGCAGCCCGCCGCACCCTGCTGCGCCATGTACTTACCCTTTGGCCACACCTATGTATATCGTACTGAAGATATTAGCGCGGTAAAACCCTTTGACGAACCGTCAACCACGCGATAAGACACAAGCAGTTCGAATGTTTACGACGACAGGCGATAATAGCCGGTCACAACTGCATGTATCGTGTCATTGCACGAAGCTTTGTGACGATAGACGCAAGTGCGGCCGCAGCATTAGTGAACTAAGGCGAGCGGAATTTTAACTGCAATAACTGATGGTCAATTTCGAGCATCTCTGGAGGCCCAGACTAGATCTTCACCAAATGTTAAGGTGACAAGCATTGACGCCATTACAAGAGGTTACAATGTTAGTGACACCTATTAGTTTTCTGTCGCCTGTTGTTCGTTACTTCACAGTGAGGTAGTTGATTTATTCATCAAATGGGCATCGGATAGGCTTACCATCTGACAGGCATTTGCCGCATTTGAGAGACATTTTTAAGTTTACATAGGCAGGCGGCCGGCGCTGGTCGGAGACAGGCATTTTACAATTTTGCGGCACTTTATCTACGTTCGAAGTTGATGTGTGCAGTTGTGCACTCAATATCGATAACGCACACGCACTAATTGAGAAAGAAGGCAGAATGGAAGCGACGGCTGAGGAAGCACTTAGAATGATGCAAGTATAATTTATTTCCGTGTAATATTTTACACAGCAATATATTTTTGAAAAAATAGGCATTTTTGAAATTCAATGGATGTCAGACCAAGATTTTTGAAAATCTTGGTTAGTCATCCCTTCAATAGGCTTGTGTTCACTAAGAATGAATCGCATATGTTGTAGTTTTTATGATTAATTACGATACGGAGATAAAAAAAATAATATTTGTTATAAAAAATAAAGATTAATATCTAATATTTTTAAAATATAAATTCGACAAAAATATACATTATACCCTGTATAAGTTAGCTCATGGAACTATTACTACTATATAATTCATCCGAGAGTTAGCTTGATCTTTTTGACAAACCTAACTTTTTCTGATCGACATAATTTTGCAATTACGAACATATTATTGGAACGAAGTTCCTTACGGCAGGCTTGGAGGGGATAGGGATTTTGCTGCGTGACCGAACTGAAAAAAATGTAATAGTAAAACTGTAAGAAAAAATGCGTGGAATAAAACCGTTAAATGAGACGTGCGCAGGCGCGACCGTCGCGTACACAAGCGAGTAGTGCCGTTTAGCCGAAGGAAGTTCGTTCCTACCTGGTGTCCCACGACACCACATCATTTTTTTCTTAATTTAATGATTTTAAAAATTGTAAAAACAAGCGTTATCCGAAAATATTAAGATTTTTTATTGCTTCAAAGTAAAATTTAAATAGAAACACTGAAAGTAATAGACGATTGTACAATGTTACATCGGTCGGACGAAGGGGACATGAATAAGAGGCAATAACTGTTACAAAAAACATTACTTATTAAAGATCATTGTCAAGTTTTTGTTACGAACGGGGGTCCTTTTGGTTGCGGTCGGGCTAGTGGTTGGGGTTTCTTTAGCTAGTATAACTCTTTTTAGGAAAATAAAGTATAAAAAATTGAATTCTAATTTGAATTACGCATTCCATCGTTCCATCGACTGGACATATTTAGCCGAACGTCTGAAACACTCTGGGTCAGTAGTGTGGAGTAAAGTCAAGAGGAAAGAAGAGGTTAAAGAAGAAGTTAAGAGGAAGCAAGACTACCTGCCCGTAACATTTATTGTTGAATTTAAGTTTTTGTTTTGAACTTTTGTTAAACATGCCTAAAAGGGCGAATAAAAAACTGTACTCAACAGTGAAACGTGTGAGTTTGTGATTCGCTTACGCGATTATCTTGAGCGTGAGTCACAAAATGGAGGACCATTGTTGCCATTGTGTCAAGTGCGGCAACGTGTAGCTGACGCTTTGGGGATTGGATTAGCTACTGTGACACGAATCTCTACGGAAAATATGGTAAAGAAGGTGATGAAGAGAATAAACTGTCGTCTCCTAATAAAAACGTAGGCGTATCCAACCTACCGTCAATATTGACGATTTTCAATGTGCGGCCATACGGAACCATATTTATGGTTATTATTCAAGGAAAGAATTGCCCACACTTGACAAGTTGCTGGTAACACTAAGAAAAACTGATTTATATGACGGCGGTCGAACCTCGCTGTCAAAACTAGTGCGTAGAATTGGATTTCATTACTAAAAATCAAACAACCGCAAGATTCTTATGGAAAGGAACGACGTTGTCCTAAAACGAGTTGATTTCTTAAGAAAAGCCAAAAATATTACCGATTGGAAAAAGTTGTGTTTTTAGATGAAACTTGGTTGAATGCCAATCACACTGTTAAAAAACATGGAACGATGATACTGCCCAATCGTCTACAAAGGTACCAGAAGTAAAAGGGGAGAGACTGATAATTTTCCAGGCAGGTACTGACCAAGGTTTTGTGGAAAACTGTTTACTGGCGTTTAAATTCAAAAAACGAATGAGTAGGTATCACGAAGAGATGAACTTCGAAACTTTTTTGGAATGCTTTTATAAAATGATGGACAACCTGGATGGTCCTCATATAATAATAATGGATAATGCATCCTATCATTCCACGCAACTTGACAAGACTCCGACGACCGCAAACAAAAAAGCCGATATAATAGAGTGGCTTATAAACAAGGGCGTAAATGGCGACATGACAATGCTCAAGTGCAAACTGCTTGGCCTGATGGCTACACACAAATCGAGGGAGCCAGTGTATTTACTGGACGAAGCAGCAAAGCATCGCGGTCACACGGTGATCAGATTGCCACCATATCATTGTCAATATAAAGCCATAAAGCTGATATGGGCACAAATCAAAGGTCAGAATTTTTTTTTTCTTGATAAATTCTTGACATCTATCTTATTAATATTATTATTTATTATTTTAACAATCACTTATTTCATTCACAAGAAATGCTGCGCGTACCAATACATCTCCTCCCTTCACTTGCTCCGTTCATTGGAAAAAGCTTGCGGTCAAGTGACCGCTGAAAACTGGGCGAATGTAGTACGACACATCAAAGAAGCATATTATCTGACTGGATGCGCGACGTCCATTTCGACAATTTTATTGAACAGGAAATAATAATTGAAGTTCGAGATGACACAAGCTCCGACGATTCTGGTGATGATGATCTTGGTTGTGCTCCTCTTCCTTAATAAAAACTGTTCTGAAAATAAAACTATTTTATTTTTCTACCTTAATATCACATAGGTACCGGGTTATTTTTGGACCTCCCGTCAAATTTAAATAGGTGGTTCAGACCATGAAATTAAACAAACTTTTCTACTAACTTTTCCAAAGAAACATGGTTAGAAAAGTGAAGTTCGACCCTCCCATAGAAAACTGCTCGATCACGTGGTCGATTTCGTATGGAAGATCTGATTTTTTTTTCACTTTTCGACCCACGTTTCTTTGGTAAAGTTGTTTGCTTTCATGGTTTGAACCACCTATTTAAATTTGGCGGGAGGTCCAAAAATAACTCTGTAATATTAAATAAGTACTTATTATGAATATTGATCCATCATCGCTTATCTACCCAAAGTTTTATATGTCTAGTCACTAGTCCAATAAAGAATTTCACATATAATACACCCACACTATCTCGACAAAGTTATTTTTTGGACAACTAGATGTTTTCTGTTTCCCATCACTAGCCTGTCTGTCAAAAAGATCAAGCTAACTTGTACAGGGTATAAGTCACGTGACAGTGAACGCAAATCTGGAAGTATTACGTCACGCCGTGGTGATCATTTTGATGTTATTTTCATAGAAACCACAGAGTATGTAATGCAGATATTCTAAGTGAGTGATGTCAATGGGCCACCATGACAGTCCAAAGTGTTTCCACGATAAATTTAATTTCAATTTTAAATCCGAAATATTTGATATAAATGCACGTTATTTACAAAAATAAATAGTATTTTGATTAATAAACCTAATAGGATAAAGTATTAAATATATAGTACTAGCAGAATAGGCTTATTGACTAAGTTTTTCAAATTTAGTCCACTAGCCTATTCCGTTTGGTAAACCTAGCTCCGATTCAATAATTAAGTATAAAATAAAAATCAATTACCTGTCATCATCAAATAAAACGATTTCCAAAGACTTGAAGGACAAATCTGACTCTGTGATACCGAAGAAATGGAGGGTTTCATTAAATTCCGGGTTTTTTGTTTTGTGCACGGTCTTTGTGCGTAGTCTATTAGAATAGGTTCCCTCTGAAAGACAACAAATTAATTTCTTGTATATAGTTAGAAACACGAAATTATTGACCGATATATATAATAGTATATTTGTATGTAACTGGTTTCTCCGGTATCAAACATCATCCGGGCGAAGAATCGGTCGCACAGCTACTTTTTATAATAAGAGTAATGACGTCACTAGCATATGAATGTGACGGATAGTGTCCGGTTTCATTATTAATAATTAAATTACTGCTACGAATGACGAATTGTTGATTTACAGAATAACCCGGCATAAGAGCAACAGTTTTACGACGAATAGGTAGTTATGGTGACTGATACGCTAGTCCACATATTAAAAAAATCGACTAAGTATTTTCGAAAAAATATTTTAGATTTTCATGTCATGGCAAGAAAGATAGGTTAAAGGCTGAATAGCATTACAGTAGCACTCATAGAAGCAGAGCAAATGCGAGTAAAACCGGGAAACAGCTTTACAGAAACATAGTCGCATATTGTCTATTTGTAGCGTAAAACATAATAGATTTGAATATCAATTTCCGATGCCCTATTAATCTAATATAATCCAGGTTGAATTAGATTCCTCGCCTTAGTGTATTAAGTAAGCTTGTTTGTAGACAAGTGCTACCACGTTTGCCTGGTGAATATAATTTATTTAGGTAACTGCTTTTAGAGACTATGTGGGATAACTAAGTTATTGCAGCGAGGTGAAATTAAATATAGAGCGCTTCTTGTACTTGGCTTCTCGACTATCGTTAATAGTTTTTAGGGTTATGTACCCAAGGCGAGACAAAAGGACCTTTATTAATATGTCTTTCCTCTTTGTTCATCCGTCTGTTACAGGGCTCTATCTATTGAACAGAAATTAGAAGACACCTGAAATTTTCTAATAATACAGTTACAATAAAGGATTATATAAAGGAAGTTAAAATAAAGGATATTATATTTATGGCAAATATATTTTGCAATAAAATATTGAATAACACTAAAAATCTAGAGATAACAACGGTGACATGAACCATGACAATAGTTTTGTCTATATATATATATATATATATATATATATATATATATATATATATATATATATATATATATATAAAAATCAATTGCTGTTAGTTAGTCTCGCTAAAACTCGACAACAGCTGAACCGATTTGGCTAATTTTGGTTTTGAATTAATTGTTGCCCAGGGAAGGTTTAAAAGGTGAAAAAATATAGAAAAAAAGAGTAGTTAAAAAGGCAGAATAACGTTTGCCGGGTCAGCTAGTAAGAAATAATAAAATAGTTCGGAAATCCCAAAAGTGCATGCTTCAAAAAATTTGTTTTCGTAATTATTTTTACACCAGGGCTTCAAATTTAATTTAAGTGAAATATTTAGATGGACTAAATTATTTGATTGCGATAAGAAACCTAAAAGCTAAATTTCGGTCATATCATGCGGATAAAAATATTATTCTTCTTGACATACATGTAATTATAGGTATTATTTCAAAAGTGTATTATTCCAAAATGTGTAGTTGTATTTATAGCAAGAGTTTTGGTTATTTTAAGAGTGAGAACACGTTTTAAACTTCCCGCTACATTAAAAGCATAAGGAAGTTATTGATTTTGCTCAATTTTCGAAAATCGAGTTTTCACCAGATCTTAACGTGTTGAATTACGATGAAGTCAGTATGCAAGTACATATACTTTTTGACACATGTGTAATAATTATTAATTATATTATTCCAAAAATGCAATTTGATAAAAAAAAGACACATTTTTATTTCAGATTACGGGAGAGTTTAGCGAACTACCTAAACGCTTCGCGTTGAGGCGTGCAAAACATAGATCCGAAAAGGTATCCTAATACATTTTGTTGTACCAAACAAGCAGATGGCTCTCCTGATGAAAGAGAAATCATCGCCTATAGACACCAAAGATGTTAATGGTGCATTGCTATTCGCGTGGCGGGATGGCAATGCCACGTGCATAAGTCAACCGTCTACCTTAATCTCCAAACCAGAACACGACAATGACAAACGTCGACGCTTTTGCGGCAGGAATAGGTAATGTGGTGATACCAAATACCCGGGTGAGTCGTTGCGGAATGCACCTCTATAGTATAATGGTATAGCACATATATAGCAGTCACAATGGTAGTGCCACGTATAGCCAATCAGTCGCTCTTTTACGACCTGCCCGGCAGAACGGCACTTAATCTATTCTTCAATGGAGCCCGGACCAACAAGAGGGATATACACGGGTTTGCAAGCAATTTTGAATATAGATAGTTTTAATGGAAAAAGCGTTATTTCCGTGAGTAAAATTTAAAAAAAGTGAGGTTAAGTGCGTGTCGCGTCACGCACAATATAGGGTTCCGAAGTTGCCCACCATAATAATGCAGACTAAGAAGAGGGCTTTTTATTGTTTCATATTCAACGTCCATGACAATTAATATATATCTGCACCATAGGCTCACCGGTTTTAAAAACTTCTCTAAGTACATCATATAAATTGGTCAACTACTACTCAAAAAAAAGAAATTATTATTACCTTGTGGAGAAATTCCTAGCCTACAAAATGGATCAGAAAGGCCTGTCATATCCATCCCAATAAGACACCTTGCCCTAAGCACGGTGACAGCAAGAGATGATGTTCCATTATCATACGCTAATTTTATCTCCAACGTGCCAAAACCCGCATCTGGAATCGTTGGCGGCCTTTCTATTTGGGTAACGGCTTTTGGCATTTCTTTTCTTATACTTCTTAGGCTATAGGCGCTGCCTTTACTGCCTGTCCGTTTCAATCCAAATGAGCGTTGATTAAAACTGTCCGCTCGATGTAAACTTAATCCGCTGACTCCGTGGGAAAGAATTTCGGTTTCACTCCAATCGTGACTATTGGGTGTGTCCTGAAACAAATACACAGAACAATATTACTCCAGGGAGAATGAATACCCTTATTAAATACTAGTGATCGCCTGTAACCGAAATTCGACCGTAGACTAAATAATAAAATCTCTTTTAAGTTTGAAAACTGACTTTAGCCGTTAAGAAAATAGTAAACATGTATTTATGTGTGTATATTATCATGTATGTCACGCGAATATAGTGTGTGTAATGTTTATTTTTATTAATTTAATGTATTTCAAATTCATTTTATTCAAAAAAATTAGGTGTCCGCAGTCCTCCGCAATATAAACTTTAGGGTGATTCTTCAATGTTGAGGATAATACGGTTCCAGGCAGTTTTCTCTTTACTGTTATAACTACGATGAAGAAAAACAATGTTTTCCTATTCCATTATTAGTTTTTTAACTATCAAAAAGTAAAAGGAAAACATTTCTTATAATTAATTAACAAAAAAACGCAAAAATCTACTGAAAACGTCATTATTTCGCGTGTCCAGATCACCTGTTCTTGGCTATTTGGTCTTCTAAAATATTTTAATACCACTTAATAAAATTATTTATAGTAAAAAATTGTATTTAAAGGTCTATTGTTTCTGTTTCTTAACAATTTAAAGTATTGACTTAATTCTAAAATAGTAAAATACTCTTTCAAAAAAAGCGTCATTGTAAAAACAGGAATAGTTTTCAAATTTTTTCCACGATGATTGCAATTTTGGGGCATGTTTCGTGCCTACCGGATGCCCCTCGGTACTCTTCGGTTAGGCCACACACTTTGAACGGATTAGACAGGTCATATTTCTCTCAAGGTAAGCTTGAATATGGTTCTTCGAAATTTGTCATCTTTATAATCATTCTCCTTATTCACTTTATCGTGGTAAATAATATGTTCATTGATTTTATTCATGGCTTTATTTATGTATCGAACTGCAAATAACTCCCCATAGATATTTATTAGCTGTATCTAATCTTTTAAGACAAATTTCGAGATGTTTTCTGGAATTCGCCATTATTGCTGACATCATTATCCTGAAAATGACTGTTGAGAATAATGATGTATGGGTTAGAATAATGATTTGCGGATTTTGAACAATGACAAATGTTGAGAATAATGACGTCAATACAATTATTAGCATATATAACCATTAAAATAAAGTAAGCTGGTACATCAATTGATTAATTTTTTTCGTAATGTCTCTGCAGTTGTTTTGGGGAAAAAATCAGCATGCCTAGAAGTAAGGAATCCTATGAGAATCGTAAAGCCCAATATAAAATGTGTCAGAAACGGAGGTATCAACAAATGATTATTGATCTAGAACTGCTAGCCTTAGAACAAGTGAGAAGGCGACAGAATATAAAAAAAGAAAGAAGAGCGTAAACTGACGAGTATTGCTGCACCGCGCGATTTTTGCTTGCTAGGTTACGTCTAGTTATATAAGAACATATATAAAATAAGACTCGCTCATATCGAACAACGTTCATTTCAGCGGTCATTTGGGAGGAAAGGCTAACTTAGCCCCCAATAAGCTTGGTGTACTCAGCAGAGTAAAGCTTTATCCCAGTCCATCGCCTGCAACTTTACAAGACCCAAATTCGACCTCACATGGAGTACTGTTCCCACCTCTGGGCCGGAGCTCCTCAGTACCAGCCCCTTCTTCTTGATTGCATTCAACGTAGAGCGGTTCGAATCGTCGACGACCAGGCTAATTGGCTTGACCCTTTGGCGTTGCGCAGAGATGTAGGTTCGCTCTGCATCTTTTACCGCATTCATAATGGGGAGTGTTCCGACGAATATTTCGGCTTAATTCCTGCCGTTAAATTCCATCATCGGACATCGCGTCAAAATTTAAAGTTCCATCCTCGCCACCTCGATGCCTGGAAAACAACAACAGTGCGCCTTTGTCGGCACTGTTTGCCTCGCACTACTCCTTTATGGAATCAATTACGACTTGGGGACCTTCAAGAAATGAGCTTACTCATTTTTAAAAAGTCGACAACGCATCTACAAGACCCCTGGTATTGCAGATGTACAAAGGTACTGCACTTACCATCAGGTGCAGTTGCTCATTGGCCCCCTCTACTATAAAATAAAACAATGGAAAGATTAATTAAGAAACTAAAAGATCAGCCCAAGCGAATCTTTCAGAATTGCCAACCCTTTAGGAGTAATTGCCCTTGCCAAACACATTAAATGTATATCTTCCTATGCCATCGGCAACGACAATATCAGTTAGCGCATGGTGGCTTCACTGCTCCCCGTCCTAACATATATTATCATTTTTTCCCTTTTTTCTGGCACTTTTCCTTAAGCCTAGAAGACAGCTCACGTCATTCCTTTTCCTAAAGTCTCAGCTCCTACAAATTTCTCTAAATATCGACCTATACCAATTCTTCCATATTTGTCCAAGATTCAGTTTAGCCCTTACCTGCAGGATAGTAATTTGTTCAATCCGTATCAATCTGGTTTCCGTTCGGGGCACAGCACTGTTACTGCTATTGTTAAAGTCACTGATAACATAAGACATGCTATTGGTAATAAACAACCTACTTTATTGGTTTTCTTGGACTTCAGTAACGATTTTATCTCTGTGGACTTTGATGTGCTGCTTGGTACTCTTCGTTCGCTGAATCTTTCCCCTCAGTCTGTATTCTGGTTTGACTCGTATCTCCGAGATCGTTCTCAATGTGTTCATTTCGAGGATTCTTTCTCAGGTTTTAGTAAATTAACAGTTGGTATTCCACAGGGGGGGGGGGGTGTTCTAGCTCCACTCCTATTTTTCGTGTTTATCAACATAACATCCAATGCCATGTCCTCCAGTTTTCATTCGTCATCATCATATGCGGATGCGGATCATATGCGGATGATCTGCAATCGTATCGTCCTTTCTCTGCTTCGGATGTTCTTGATGCAATCAGCGCTATATATGAAGATCTGTCGCGTATTCACTCATGAGCGGAGTCATCTGGTTTATTAGTAAATCCCAAAAGTTACAGTTTTTAATTATAGGTAGTGGTAGATCTCGTATATAGCAGCAGTGTTATACTGTATAGCAAATCAGCTAAAAATGTAGGTCAAATTATAAGTGAAGATTTCTCTTGGAATGCTTATATATCAGAAGTATGCAAAATAGTTCATTCCACCTTTCATTCTATCAAATGTTTGCAAAGATTTCTTCCTTTTAAGACTAGAGTTATTTTAGTGCAAACATAAATCTTTCCTTTATTAGATTATGCTGATATTTGCTATCCTGATATCACAGAAGAAGGCCTGAATAAACTCGAGCGCTTACAGAATGTAGGAATTTGCTTTGTTTTTGGTTTTAGAAGATTTGACCATATTTCCAATTTCAGAACAATACTCACGTAGCTTCCTATGCGGGAGCGCAGAAACGCTCAGCAGGAACGCTCCGCAGGAACGCAGACGAGCTTTTCATCGATATTACAATCAAATCTAGTTGTTTTGATTGTAATATCGATGAAAAGTGTTTCCATAGGTATAATAAAAACCATATCCCAAATAATAACTGTAAGTACACTGAGAATATTAATCCAAATCCTGTCGTTTCATTATCTAGTACACATAAAGAAGAGAGCCGTGATCCAAATCTCAGAAAAATAAATATCCTTTCCTCCTATTTAACCAGTGTTATACTCTTAACAATGTTAAGTGTTATCTATTTCGATTTTATTTCTTTGAGCTGATAGTTATTAGTTAATATAATGTGATGCAGGATATAACAATTGAAAAATAATAAAAATGTTGTTATATTTTAATTATATACAAGAAGTTATATTTCTGTTCATCAATATGTAATTTTTTGATTAACATTATATTGTTAAATTATATTAATTACACAAGAATTTATGTTTGTGTTTATCAATGCGTGATTTTACGACTAAATATAATTATGTTGATTCTTAATATTTTGTTTTATTTTAATGATAAGTGCAATAAAACAGGTGTAAAATCATTATCCTCAACAAAAGTCATTTATCCTAATTAAATTGTCATTATTGTCAACAAGTCGTCATTGTATTTTTAAAATTTTTCGAATATCTGCCTAAATATTAATAATACAAAGGTGCCTCTTACTCCGATATCAAAGATTTGAATCAAGTAACAGTTCTAGTACTGATCACTTGTTGTGCCACGAGGTTTTAATTTTTTTCACCAAATCATTGAAAATATATTACGATCGAAGAATGACCCTTTAACTGTGCTAAATTCCATACTCCATCGTTCGCGCAATCGTGTTAAAAAGAGGTCTCAAGTTTTTCCTTCACCTATTAATATATAGACTATATTATGATATAGCTGACCCGGCAAACGTTGTTCTGTCAACTTTCTACTTTTCCGTTTTTTTCTACATTTGTTGTACTACACCTGAACCTTCATGAATATTTTAAAACCAAAATTAGCCAAATCGGTCCAGCCGTTCTCGAGTTTTAGCTAGACTAACGAACAGCAATTGATTTTTATATATATAAATAATAAGAAGATAATATAAAAAGTTTTAAGGGTGTTATCACACTACAAGCGTACCCCAAGATTTTCCAGATAGAGAAACATCACGCACACAAATACTAACCCAAGTATCACGTTAAGCTGTATATAGGCTGCATTTAGGTTCATTTTTACACGCTTTTTATTAACTTCACCTGTATGTTTGTATGTTTGTTTGTATGTTTGTTTGTAACCGACTTCTTTGGGCGCGATTTTGACCAACTTTAAACGGCCAGATTTCGTTCAAACTTTGTAGATTTATCGAGGACCGATGACAATACACTAATTTGATAAAATTATTCCATTTTTAACCGACTTCAAAAAAGGAGGAGGTTCTCAATTCGGCTGGTATGTTTTTTTTATGTATGTACACCGATTTCTCCGAGGTTTCTGAACCGAATTAAGTGATTCTTTTTTGTTTGATGCGGAATAGTTTCGAATTGGTCCCATAAAAATTTGATTCAGGTAGGCCCAGTAGTTTTTGTTTTATGAGCATTTTTTATTTATTGTACCTATCTCGATGTCTGAAATCAAATCTCGCTAGTAAATTTGATCCACTTCCCGGTTACCGATTGAGCTGAAATTTTGTATACGTATGTTAATTGAATGACAATGAAACCTTATTATGACATGGAGCTGATCTGATGAATCTGAATCGGAAGGTGACCACAGGAACTTAATAATTAAATGGTTAAAAATCGGTTAATAACAAGACTATTGAGTTTGGCCTCATTTGATTCATGTTGACGAGCACTTTGGTGCTTGGTGGTGACTAGGATCCTGCAGGGTCCGATGATGTAGCTAGAATATGGTCATAGGAGCTCAGCAATTAAATGACACAATTCTATCGAATTTGGGCACATTTGATTAGTGTTGGCGAGCACTTTGGTGCTTGGTGCTAACTAGGATCCTGCAGGGTTCGATGATGAAGCCAGAAGGTGACCATAGGAGCTCAGCAATTAAATAACACAACTCTATCGAGTTTGGGCTCGTTTGATTCGTGTTGACGAGCACTTTGGTGCGGGTGGAAACTAGTTGTAAAAGGAACTACTCTTAACAAAAGTATTTGTTCTAGGTCTGTAAAGTCGGTCAGTTCAAGAGGTAAAGATATAACTTCCATGTTGTTCCAGTAGGCCTGAGAAGGAACTTTTCTTTTTTTTATGGTAGTCGAGCAAAAAAAAATCAAGACGTGCTTTAACTAATGACGTCTGTTGTTTTGGATATAATAATTTCTTACAGATTGTACATGGTACTTCAGCAAATTGATTTATGGTGCTTATAAAATTACGCTCAGTAATTGAACGAAGTCTTTGTGACGTCTGACGCGCTACCGCTAGGCGGTTCTCACGTGGCTGAGCAGTCTCAATTGCTGTACGGTTTCGTATCACTACTAATCCACGAGCTCTCTGCTCAGCGGACTCCTTAGCTAAACGCTCCTCAATGAGACCAATTCTATGAGCCTTCTGCTCGGCAGACTCGTTCGCTAGTAGTTCTCTCGCTAGTTGCTAGTTCGCTAGTTCGCTCAATAATGAGAACAACTCTAATAGCTCTCTGCTCAAAAGACTCATTCGCTAGACGCTCTTGGATCTTATCGAGTCTACTTCTACCAAGGCTGGGCCAAAGCGGGTTTACAAGCATGGGCCAGAGATAGACAGCATTGCGCCAAGCATGGCCCATATCTGGCCCCGTCGTATTGTCCTGTATGGGAGTAAGACAGGAACGCCTTGCACACTTACACACACACACACACACACATATGTCTATAAGCTTGTAAGTAGTTCCGTGCTTCTACCGCGTTACTCGACTAGGTATGCGCATTACAGTTTGCAACAGTCTCTGCGCATATAACTTAGATTTCACGAGCCACGAAGAGTCCGCCACCGTCTCTGTGACTGAGTTTAATTGACTGAGTAAAAAAACAAAAAAAAAACAAATTAAATGTACATAATATTTATAGATATAGATATATCCCCATCCATGTTAATTTTACATGGATATATATAGATATACAGTCTTGTAGTTTTCGTTTTCTATTAATTGTAATTAAACGACACTGAATTTATTAGCCATTCGCATTTGATGATCTACAATTGCCAATTAGAATTAAAAAAAATAACTCAAATAATTGATTTTTTCATAAGTTACAGTGTTTCCGGAGTTTCATACATGATGGACATGAAAATTTTTTGACCTATTTTCATATTTTTTTCCGTTTCTATTGCACTAAATTACTTTTTAGCAAGTATAGAATTAATCTCCATTAAATTATCTCGACAATAGTATGCAAAATATCTTGATTCCGTTAACTAACAAGGCTATAATACTAAAAATAGTTGCCAAAATAAGGCGAAAAAAATTTCCGAAGGTGGTATCAAGAGTCTTCGCAACCGGCGTGTGTGTATGAAAAGAGTGATAAATGTGGAGGAAGCGAGACAAGCCTGCAAGGATCGTAATGTAAGGCAATCGGTTCTCTCTGCCTACCCCGTAAGGGATCTGGCGTGAAGATATGTATATATGAAAAAAAATTTCGATCGTAAAGCACTCTCTGGTGCTTCGCATCATGAGTCGTGCAATAGTTTAAAATTAAAAAAACAAGCTATTATAAATAAACCAAACTAAAAAGTAGAAAATAAATAATAGTTTAAAAAACTAAAAAACACGCTTTTTATAGAAAACCGAACTAAATAAATAATAGTTTAAAAAACTAAAAAACTCGCTTTTTATAGAAAACCGAACTAAAAAATAGAAAATAAATTTTAATAAATTTAAATTAAGAATAGTGTTAAAAATTTCAAAATGTGAATAAAAAAATTATTTTATTTAAAAAAAAAGCGTGGGGTGCATGGTGTCAATAGTTATAAATATTTTATTGACACATATGAGTAGAGTGATTATCATTTCGGTAATATCTTAAAAAGCACCCCACGCTTTTTTTAAAATAAAATTTTTTTTTTTATTCACATTTTGAAATTTTTAACACTATTCTTAATTTAAATTTATTAAAATTTATTTTCTATTTTTTAGTTCGGTTTTCTATAAAAAGCGTGTTTTTTAGTTTTTTAAACTATTATTTATTTAGTTCGGTTTTCTATAAAAAGCGTGTTTTTTAGTTTTTTAAACTATTATTTATTAAACTTAAAGCCGTATACGAAGCCGCACAAAGGCTGTAGAAGCGCTTCTACAGCCGATATAACACCAAAAAGGGCCCCAAGTTATACAGCTTATTGCGTTATATAGGCTGCACAATAGCTATACAAGCTGTTATAAACTGTACAATGGCTGTTATTTGGTGTATAAAGAAACTATAACACTAAAGATACTCTCTTGTAACTGTCTTGTACAGCGAAGAGTTAAATATGCTGCACAATAGCTGTACAAGCTGGTATAGGCTGTACAAAGGCTGTTATTCGGTGTATAAAGAAACTATAATACTTAAGATACTCTCTTGTGCAGCTAAATGTTCTTAATAGGTGTTTGAAAATGATAAAAAGTAACTAATCTGTTTTTGATATTGTATAGCATTATATCTGCAGACGCCATAATTAAAAATATATTAATAAACGATAAATTCTTGGACTTGGAGCAGTATTCAAGGGTGTATTCAAAGTGCAAATTCTAAATGACTGTGAAGTCGTGTATGTTTTTCCTCAAAATATTCACGTGCCAACGAAATAATCAAGATAACACAAATAAAATCATTGCGAAATACGGTAAGTGTTTGTGTTTAAGGTTAGAATATACAAGTATTTATGGTACAATATTGTATATAAAGGCATAATGATCATAATATAAGTTGCTTGTCAAGATATAGCTTTAGCTATTGCTAAATATATCTTTTATTTAACAATATATTTCTTTAATGTTGTTTTTAATACACAATAATGGCGGCGTTTTGTTATACAGCCTAAAGTGTATTTGGAGGGTGATATACTGCAAATAGCTGTACTGAATCTCTTTTTTGTTCTAATATACGGCTATTGGCTTTTAATTACCGTCCAAATACACTTTAGGCTGTACTAAGTCCCTATATAAATCTATTGTACAGTAATTGGCTTTTAATCACTTAACTTATGTTTAGAGATGCGTACAAAAATTGAAGAACCCTAAATACAAAACATATGTTTGTCACTTGATTTCGCTATTGTGTTGTATTGACGTCGGTCGTTTGACTTTACAACTAAACCAACTTATTGTTAACTATAACTTATGAGACATGTATTTCAATCATGTTTTACTTTATTTTTCAGGGAAATATGCCTTATAAAATAATAAAAACAATTGAGAGAAGCCAAAACCGTATTTGTATCGTACCCAGTTTGTGGGAGGATGAAGGTGAATTATAATGACCAAGAAAACAACTTGATATAACTAAGTTGATCAAGAACGAAAAATCAAGCCCTTTAAATATTGGTCTATCACAAAAATATTTTTAAGAAGAATACGTTATTTCGTGCTTGTGATTTAATATTATTAGTTCTTCAAAGAGAAACACATACTCTTTTGCCTGTAATTGTATCTAAGTATATAATATTTTTAAAACGATTGTAAGTATACATATATACAGGGTGTTGCAAAAGTGGTACAGTAAGCCGCAAGGGGGTAGCTCAGGGGGTCATTCTTAACAACTTTTGTTTAACGACTTTTAGAAATTCGCGAAAAAAATATTGATTCTCCATAGAAACTTTGTTGGTCACGTGACTTTTCACAATGGAAAAACAAAATTGTTTTTCGGGAATTTTCACAAATCGTTGAACAAAAGTTGTTCAAAATGACCCTCTGAGTCACCCCCTTTCGACTTACTATACCGCTTTTGTAAAACTCCGTATAGTAGCAAGTTAAAAATAAAAAAATACATATTTTCTCAGTGTAATGATTTTTATTTCTCTTTTTAACTCTTTTTTATATATTCTTTGAAGAATAGACCAATTGTCTTTCTGCCAGGCAGGTCGTAAAAGACAACCGATGGGCTATGCGAGTCACTTCCATCGTGGTTACTAAGTGATAGAGCTCTGCATTGGCTCGACCGGGTCTGGCACCACCGCCTTATCTATTCCTGCTACAAAGCGTCAGTGCTAGTCACTGTCATGTTTCGGTTTGGAGGTTAAGGTGGCCGGTAAACTTATGCATTGGGCATTAGACCTTGCCACAAGAGAGCAACGCACCATTAACATTTTTGCTGTCTGTAGACGATGGTTGATTCTTTTCATCAGGAGACCGATCTGCTTGTTTGCTATCTTATGACATTAAAAAAAATCAGTTATTGTAAATTACCAACCAAGTAACCTTAATGAAGAAGATAAGCCTAAAAAATAATAAATCAGATAACCTACAATCACTTTTTAATGTTTTTGTTACGGAACCCTTTTCCTTGAACATTAATAAAAATGACGATTGTAGGTTTACCTGAATTAGTAATTTTTCAGCTTTATCTTCATCACGATTACTTGGTTGGTAATTTATAATATTTAAATATTCCTTTTCAATATTCCTCTTGATTTTTTCCACATGATATCAACTATGCAGATATAAAAACAGCAAACAACAATTTTCTCAGTAATACAGCCTTGAGCTGTACTATAGCTGTATATGCAGATTTTTTAACACCATTGGCTGCATAACAGTCTACAATTACGCCATAAATATTAGCTGTAGAACGGTGATTGCATATCCCATTTTACAGAAACAAGCGTTGAGTGATACTA
Source organism: Apodemia mormo (assembly GCA_036924255.1). Taxonomy (NCBI): domain Eukaryota; kingdom Metazoa; phylum Arthropoda; class Insecta; order Lepidoptera; family Riodinidae; genus Apodemia; species Apodemia mormo. The sequence continues at coordinate 15,658,526 of JAUPFN010000020.1, forward strand.
TAATAACACTTAAAGCTGTAATAAATTCCCGTGCTAAACAAAATACAGCTAATGTACAGCTTTAAGGATTAAAATCAGCCTAATGAGTTACAAATTGCTTAAAGCTGTACAGTAGTGTATTAATGTTCAGATATAACGCCTAAAGCTTACGCGGAACTCTAAGAAAGCCCTTGTACAACATTAGGCTGTATATAAACTCATAAAGGTCTCTTATACCGATAAAAGCATCTTTTTACACCATTGTACGGCTGCAATAGAACTTTAAGTTCTATATGAGCTGCTTTATGGGTATTAAACATGCTTGATTGCTGCTTGGGAATAGACACGGTGTTGGGCGCAAAATACGTAGTCACTCATAGAATAATAACGCAGCGTTATTCCTTTAAGTAGTCACTCATATGAGCAAATGTAAGTAATGTCAAACGCGTTTTGATATATCATAAAAAGATATAAATATGTCATACTGTGCTATATTATCGAGACAAATAAAAAGCCAATGCTTAAGGAATACTCCTGGAGTGCTTTTATTAAGTAGTTAAATATTATAACTCCAAAGTTTTGGATGTAAATGTAAGCGACATGGACTGACTAAGAAATTGCCTTAAAAGGGGCTGTCCATTAATCACGTGATGTCTTTTTTTTTTTGCATTTTTTAACCCCCCCCCCTCTCCCTTGGTGATACATGGTGATGTTTAAGACTAACCCTCCCCCCACCCCCTATATCACGTGTATTTTTAGTACCTATAAAGAATCTTAATTTTTTTTAAGATTTAGGAAATACAAGTAAAAGTATCATCTAATTTTATTATATAAAATTAAAGACTACATTAATAACGTCTAGAGGTAGACAGAAAAGTAACAGGTTGTTTTTGGCTGAAATAAGAATAACGAAAGGAATGCGAAAAAGTTTTTTGTACTAATACATGAACATTATTTAATGTACAGTGTCCTTGGATCACGGATTAGCAAGACTTTCTTCAACACCAATAACTGGATAACATCTTGCAAATAAATACACGTGATGTATTACTACACCCCCCATTGTGATATTTCGTGATTTTTATAGACCCCTCCCCCCCTCCTTTCAAGCCTCACGTGATTAATGGACGGCCCCAAGGCGTATCCAATTTAATCCGCGAGCAAAACAGACAAAAGTGATTGTTAATGCAAATTAATCAGTGAGCCCACACCTTAAAAGTTACTTCGTAAAATCACTTCTAGCCTTTTTAAATCGCTTGTTAATGTTGTTTGTAATCGATGGCTTTCTATACTTGAAATAATTTTTAAAATCGCTTATGTAGTTTCACAGTTTATTCGCAATAAACAAATATTTTCACCCCTTACTATAATTTCATGTTTTTTCGTGGAAAATAAGGGGTTTTTTATTTACAAAACAATTCATTTTTAAAAATATTATGTTTCAGATATTACCTACTTAGTCGGTCTCATGTTCTATTGGTTAGCTTATTTGGCTTAGATGATGGTGATCGGGGTGACGGATGGGTGTATGGGAATAAAATTTAAGAGAAGTATAAATTTTTACATGTAACTTACTTACACCACATAACAGGATAGTCCCATCACAGGAAACATTCTGACGTATTAATGGAACCCTTAAATTATATTACAATCCTTGAGACACACTACGTTTATAATTATTTTTTTGCGTTGTCTTGAAATTCCCATCCTTATTAACTAGTTGTACTTCTACAGATTTGTAATGAGTGCCTACATGGCAGATAAGTCAGCTGCGACCCTAACGTGTCTAAATCAAACAAAAAAAGTCAATTAAAAACAGTATAGGTAAAGAAAATATTTTTATCTAATGCGGGCAATGTTTCTCAGACTCTATATGTTCTTAGGAAGTGTGAGATCTACATTTATCATACAAAACTTGGTCCTGATAATAGAGCGAAGGTCCTTTATTTGTAATCAGGGTCGCACCCGAGATTGCTCTGCTTTGAACTTTATTAACCAATCAAAAAATGTTGTATTGAATAAATCTTTAGAGGACTTTTGACGGGTCAAGATTATGAGTATCAATTTATTATTATATGTAGATACTAGCTTTTACCCGCGGCTTCGCTCATAATAAGTTCAACATTTCAGTAGGATAATAAATATAAATTAAAAAATCAAGTATTTTTTGACGAGCCGGCAAAGTAAATTTTTATTTATATTTTTTATTGATGAATATCATATTTTAATACTCATGTATTACCCTATGTCTGACAAAGAATAATCAAAAATACGAAAATCATAAAAATTGGTCCAGCCGTTCTTTAGTTACAAATAGTATAACTTTAAATATATTGATGTAAATAAATAAACAAAAAATAGGATTAAAACAAACCATAAAAATTATAAATTTTTATTTACCTATTTGAATTAATGTTTGTTTATGAAGCTCTTTAGATGAGAGTAATAATGACTTTAAAAGTGCATTCGAGAAAGCTGATACTATATTTTTTGACTTTTTTATAGCAGAGGGGGCAAACGAGCAGGTGGTGCACCTGATGGTAAATGATCACCGCCGCCCATGGACAACTGAAATACCGGGGTCTTGCAGCTGCGTTGCCGGCCTTTTAAGAATGAATAAGCTTGTTTCTTGAAGGTCCAGCTAAGTCATATCCGTTCGGAAACGCCCCCGAAGGTAATTGATTCCACAAAGGAGTTGTGCGAGGCAAAAAGTGCCGACAAAAGCGCACGGTTGTGGATTTCCAGACATCGAGGTGGTGAGGATGGAACTTTAAATTTTGACGCGATGTCCGATGATGGAATGTAGCGGCAGGATTTAATTCGAATAACTCTTCGGAACACTCCCCATGATACATACGGTAAAAGATGCAGAGCGAACCTACATCTCTGCGTAACGCCAAAGAGTCAAGCCGATTAGAATTTTTTTTAATATAGAAAAGGGGCAAAAGGACAGGAGGCTCACCTGATGGTAAGTGATCACCGCCACCCATGGACAAACACACTATCAGTATGTCTGAATGTAAGTTTGTTTTTAAGTTATGTTTTTTTTTATATCATAAGATAGAAAACAAGCAGATGGGTCTCCTGATGGAAAGAGTCAACCATCGCCTATAAACACCAAAGGTGTTAATGGTGCGTTGCTATCTCGTGGCAAGGTCTAATGCCACATGCATAAGTTTACCGTTTACCTCACCCTCCAAACCGGAACACGACAATGACAAGCACTGACGCTTTTGCGGCAGGAATAGGTAAGGCGGTGGTACCAGCCCCGGGCGAGACAATGCAGAACTCTACCACCTAGTAGCCACGTTGGTAGTGACTCGTCAACTAATCGGTAACCTTTTACGACCTGCCTGGCAGAACAGCAGTTGGCCTATTCTTCAAAGGAGCCCGGGACCACACAGGGTAAGTACTTTCGAATGGCACTCAACTCAGTTTTTGAGATATAAGACATTGCTTTAGCTAAGTAATCGATAGGTTGAAAATTTTCGAAGCAGTGTCAAAAAACATTTTTTTCAAAAATTCCCGTCATTGAAAAATCCCAAAAGAATAGACCGATTTTTGATGCGATTAACGGCATTTGATGCAATTATTAAAGGAGAAAAGCTGATAAGATTTTTAAGTCAATCAGTGTATTAGCCTGAAATTATTTCAAAAATATTAAGTAAGTTTGCTAAAAACAACTTTATTTTAATATTTGAAAAGCTGTAACTTTTTATAATTAGATTCGAATTTTATTTTCAAAATATGACATAGATTTTTTAGCACTTGACATAGTTTTTTTATTATTAAAATATCGAAGAAAACCAATTAAATGATTGGTTTCAAAATTTCGAAGTTATGTCGAAAAAACACTTTTTTTTAAATTTTTTGTCAACGATTATGCATTAGACGTAGTTTTTTGGGGAATAGAGCTGATTAATTTTTGTACTCAATTGGTACATAAATCTGGAAATTTTACTAAAATAATACTGTTTCGCCAAAAAATTTTTTGGGGTTTTTTGCAAAATCTCTTAGGCAGACTTGGTTCAAATTTTCAGGAAGTCTAAGTTGAGTAGAATCCGATCGAATGCCAACAACCGCGTTTTAATTGATACAGCCGTTCAAAAGTTCAAATTTTCAGGAGGTCTAAGTTGAGTAGAATCCGATCGAATGCCAACAACCGCGTTTTAATTGGTTCAGCCGTTCAAAAGTTATGAGATGTTTACACACACACACACACACACACACACACACACGAACACACACACACACACACATACATACATACATACATACATACATACATACATACATACATACATACATACATACATACAGCATACTGACGTCATCGTGAAAATAGTCGGAAAGGGTTCCTAGGACCACAAAATCTGGTGAAAATTCGGTTTTCGAATATCGGGGCATAATCAGTAACTTCTACATACGTAGCTGGAAATTAAAAACGGTGAAATTCTGTAAATTAAATGCAAATCAGTTATTTCGTTCGGTACTTCTCAATGACGAAAAATTTGGAGAAAATATTTTTCCGACATTATTTCGACATCTTTCAACCTATCGATTTTGCAGCTAAGACAACAATTAAAAGGTAAAAATTTACTTCGTGCTGAGAGCTAATGAATTCTTTTCGAAATATTAAAATCGATCGCCGTGTTTAACATATAAAGCTTTTCAAAAATTCAAATATATCATCTTCAACTAACTTTAGATTTCTGAACTCTCAAAAATCTATGCTTAAGCATTATGCTCCTTTGAGCTTAAAATACCTCAATTTCTAGGTAGGATCAACTGGTTTAAAATTTTTTTTTTATTACAAGATTGTAAACAAGCAGGTGGGTCTCCTAATGGAAAAAGACAACCATCGTCTATAGGCACAAAAGATGTTAATGGTGCATTGTTTACGGTGTGGCAAGGCGTTATGGTCATTTGCATAAATTTACCGGTTACCTTACCCTCTAAACCGGAACACGACAATGACGAGCACGATGCTATTGTTGCAGGAATAGGTAAAGTGGTGGTGCCAAATACCCAGGCGAGCCATTGCGGTATTCTATGACATAAAAGCCAAAAATATAGTTTTTAGAATTTTTGTCTGGTTGTCTGTGTGTATGGCCGGGGTAAACTCAAAAAGTACTGCATGGATTTACTTCAAATTTTGCATGAATATTACTAACAACACTGTCGGGTCAACATATAGGCTACATATTATCACGCTATCACCTACAGGGGAGGAGCAGTGCGGAGTAAACACAGTCCGCGCGGACGAAGTCGCAGGCAACAGCTAGTAAGATATAAGTGTTGTTGTTAACTTAAAAAGCGATCGGAGTGCTAAGTGTGAGTTTTTCTTTTCGCATTCGATCGTGAGCGCGTTTGGAGTTTAGTAGGAATTTGTATGTGATTTGTACAGCGCCACCTAGCGGTAAACTTGAGAAACCAGTTTACCAGTAGGTGGCGCTGTACAAATCACATACAAATTCCTAGTAAACTCGGAACGCGCTCACGATCGAATGCGAAAAGAAAAACTCACACTTAGCACTCTGGACAAAACGGAGAAATGATGCTTCATAATTTCTCCGTGTTAGTTCGAGTTCTCCTTCCTCTTATACTACGAAGTTTTATATTAAATTAAACCCTACAGGCTGGGTGTCTTACGAACTGTCGGCAGATGGTCCATACTTCAAAAGGAGCTCGGGCCAAGAAAATTTGTATACGGGTAATTTATACTCAGACTTATCACATGGGCTAATGCATTGTTCCTGTGTGATTCTCATAAAACTTAAATCAGGGGGCTGTGCGGCGCGGCTTACAACATTTGCGGTTTAATTAATAACCAGGTTAAATAGTGAGCACAATTAAGCGTTCATTTTGTCTCGTCCAATATCACGTCCAGTATTTAAATTTTGGATGATCTATTTCTGTTACCGCTACAACAAAAAATACTAAAAAAAAATAAAAAAATATTTAAGGGGGCTCACATACAACACACGTGATTTTTTGCCATTTTTTATAAATACGGAACCCTTTTGCACGAATTCAAATTGCACTTGACCGGTTTTTTAATCTATTAATGGTGCTATTAATAAACCTATTTGAACATAAGTGTAGATTAGCGTTCATTCTATCGTATCGACTTACAGCGAGTTCCTATAATCTACGATCTGTCATTCGTTGCAGTAACAATTAGGACCAATATTTAACAACGAAGCGTTCAACAAGTTGTTTGGACATTTGGTAAGTATTTTGATATTAATAGGAACAAGAGCTTCGAAGAAAATGTTTCTAATCGTAAATAAAATGTGTCGTTCTATTGATATAGGAACTGGGCATTAGCCGTGGAAGCGTAAAAGATAGACAGAATTTCGCATGTATAATGTTAGTGTGGATAGTTAAGATTTCGTGTCGTAAGAGTAATTAGCAGGAAACGTTTACTTTATATCTAAAACGCTAATTAAGACATGAGCTAGGATTAAACTATGCGTTATGTGAGAGGTAATCCGTCGTGTAATCCCTGCTCCAGACAAAAGACTACTCGATATCAGAGAGCTAATGACAATAATCGCGCAAACTAACTGATCAACACATGTAGCAAACGTAATTAGAACTATTTTAACATTTAGCTAAATAAATTAAATAATATAAAAATGTCAAAGGCCAGTACTAATGCTAGTCCCGGGACAGCACTCCTTTTAATGAAGGACCAATACTTGAAGCTTGAAGATTGGCTTCTATTTGACGGATCTACAAAATTTTCTACAACTTTTTTCGAAAGTTCTGCGAAATATAAGCTGCGTGATAGTATCATATTTAACTTATCGGTTAGAAATAACGAAGCGGGAAAGAACACGGGCAAGACTTCACACATCGTTTTTTTTAGTTATTACCTTAAAATTTAATATATTCCGTAAGATTCTATATCAACTCCTTAGCTTATCCGCATTTAATAAATATTTTTTTAACTTGAGGAATAGTAGCTAAATAAAGTTGGAATTTAGGTAAACAATCAGTCTTTAGTCTCTTCTTAGTAGTCTGTGGTTAGGTATTTATCTTGTCATTGGGTGTCTTCAGTACAACAGCCGCTAAACTCAGAAATCTACGTTAGATTGACAGAATTCTGAGCTAAGATTTTGCGAATACACTTTATAGAACAAAATAGCACTAACTATTCTTTAATACAAAAACAGGGAGAATTTTTATTTTATACATATAATTAAAATTATGATATATAAAGTAATTGCTGTTTTAATGAAAATGTAATGAAATTTTTATACAATGGTAACACTTAAATATGACGATAGAATTCAATTAAATTATAGTCTCAATATTTTTAATATGATTGTTCTTAGCGATATATTTTATTTCATTGATTTAAAAATCGTAGAAAATTGTTCCAGTTTATCTAATATTCGTCACGCCGGAAGACACGCAAGGGATGTAAAAAACCAAAATGACCTGTGTTCTTTGTCGGACACCATGACCATTAATTTGATTACATTAACAAATAATAATCAATTCAGCAAAAGTGAACTAATACATAGTTCAGTTTAAATATAGTAATGATTCATGTTTCAATCAAAAATGCTTAAACACGGAATATTCGCATTGTAGACAAGCTCATCGGTGCAGTATTTGTCTGGCAATCCGTATGGCAGGTAGGTAATAGGTATGCAACAACCTGTCACAGAATTATACGTAAAAGCGAAAAGTGGTTGGTTGAGAAACAGTTGCTGATTCCATTGCGACCGTTTTTAACATAAGTTATACTACTGCAGCGCGCATCCGCTGCATTATAAAGTTTTTGGCAAAACCCGCGGGATTAAAAGTATTCTGTGTGCTATTCCAGGTCATCCATCTACGTGTGTGCCAAATTTAATTCAGATTCATTCAACAGTTTTTCGTGATAGAGTAAGAAACATCCCTCTATCCAAGCATCTAAATTTTTGCATTTATAATATTAATGTAGATTAATATATATTTTTTTATAAATAAATAATTTAAAAAAAAATAATAGATACCTTTCATAAAGAGTTTACATAAATAAAAACAAACTGAGGTCAAGGTAATAGAGCCTTAAACTTGGAGCAATAAGGCTGCCTAAAACATTTAAATCTTTAAATTTACAAATTTCACATTACAAAGGTTCATGTTAAATTAACATTCTTCGCAGGCAGAGAATAATTGTATGCAACTTGTTTACGAAAATATAAAGGCAACCTCTTTAGTTAAATTGCTCGTAACAAGCTTTTAACAGAAACAAAGTAAACAATCAAGTATGAGCGTGCGGTCTGACCCCAATTAACCCTTGATAAATCAATAATTTAGATTAGCTCTACGGGAGAAAGGGCAAATTGAAGCTTATTTCCTTTAATTCATATCTACTAGCTTGGATTAAATAGTAAGAAGTTTATTTAGCAATAGCTAAGCTTATTTTATTTTTTACCTATAGTTATAATCTATAGTACTGTATAATTTTTTTATTATGTATATCGATGCCTTAATTCACAATTGCAGTAACTGCAAAATTTTCAATTTTTACTTTATTTTTTATTTAGTGACAAATACACATAATGATGTGCTCTTTCGTTTGCGCGTATCGAAATATCGATAATAGTCTTGTGAATAGATGCAATTTTTTATTATTAGTTTACTTTGTTTTCGTACTGTTCACGTCTAAACTTTAAAAAACTTTAAAACGCACTCCTCGTAATTACCAATTTTGTAGTTAGTGCAATTGTGAACTAAGACATCGATATATTTAAATAGCAATCAAGCAGATGGCTGTCCTGATGGAAAGTGTCAATCATTGCTTATTGACTAAAGATGTTAGTGAGTTACTGTCCATGTGACACTTGCATAAAATAATCAGTGACCATGCCCTTTAAACCGGAACACGCAGTGAAAAGCATTGACGCTATTGTGGCAGGAGCAGATAAAACGGTGATACAAAAACCCGGGCGAGACGTTACAGAATTCTACCATCTAGTAATCACGTTGGTAAATAAAGGCACGTACAGCTAATCATTCAGTTTTACGAACTAAGTGGTTAAACGGCAAATGATCTATACTTTAAGGGGGACCCGGACCAACAGTATTTCTAAAATTAAAAATAATTAAAAAATATATATATTTAAAAATACATAGTTTAATGTTTTTTTCTAATATTACTTGGCGATAAATTCGTCTACTTTTTCACGTAATACTTATTATTATTATTTATTACTTGTTCGACCCGAGATAATGATCAAAGCTTAGATAGAGGTCAAATAAAATTGACAAATACTAAGACAGCGATTTCTAAGTTTCGCGAAATCTAAAATTTTTATGTAAAATCAATATGGCTTCGCAACATCCATATAAAGATATAAATGCGAGTATACGTGTTTGTCTGTTACGCTTTCAGGACTAAACCACTTAACTGATTTTGATAAAATGTACCATAGAGTTTAACCCAAATCTTCAAGTATCTCCATGCCAAACTTAACATAGACTACCATTTCTTCTCTATGTTACAATAGATTCTTTTTTAAAATAACCCGGTAAGGGTTGAAAGTTTGTATGAAAAACTATATCGACGAAATGTTATCTACGTAATACCCCCCAAACTGGAACACGACCATTAGAAGCATGGACACTGTTGCGGCAAGAATAGGCAAGGAGGTAGTACCATATACTCTATCACCTAGTTTATTTAATAGCCACTAGTATCCACTAGTAGCCACAATAGTCTATATACCTCTTATAGGATACTGGGATGAAGGCAGGCGACTAAAATTAAGAAGACATGTACTACACGGCGAGTTTAAATAAAATTTAAAAAAAATCACCGTCCTTATGCATTCGGACACAAGTTATTGTACAAAGTTTCTATACATATTTTATATTTTATTAAAAAAGATTTTCTCAAACCAGAATTGTAGTTTTAGAAATAAAGTAAGTAGTTCAAACAGAAAAAATCTTTTCATCTTTGTTATATTATTTCTTGCCGGCTGTTCCTTGTAAGCGGCTTAACTTCTCCGTGGCAACAGAAGGAAAAACGCGATTTCATTCGCGTTTATAATGTTAGCATAATGTAGATAAGCTGCTATCTTGTTTTGTGAGTGCTTTTTAGAGCCACGACACATCTGCTAAGAGTTTACCGCCGAAGCTACGATCGTTTATTGACAATTCAACCAATTATTGGTGAAAACAATGATTAACAATTAAACACTTCGACTGTTTTTACAACAGTACAAGTGTCTATTTGTTAATATATATTTATTTATTAAATTATAAATGCGAAAGTTTAGAGAGGGTTTAGATGTTTGGGTGAATGGATGTTTGTTACTCAATCACGCAAATACTACTGAACGGATTTGAATGAAATTGGGCACACTTGTAGATAATGACCTGGAATAGCACATAGGCAACTTTTTATCCCGGAAAAATTAGGGAGTCCCGCGGGATTCGTTAAAAACTTTTATAATGCAGCGGGCTGCACGCTGCAGCTAGTCAATATGGTGGAGTTTTAACAAGCGCCGACGATGGAGAGTATAAAAATTATTCAAAATAAGCGCTCGATAAAAGGCACATCACTTCATCCAATTTCGACTGGTTTGCCATAGTCCCTATAAAGCCAATATTCGACCGAAGGTTCGGCAACGTATCTGCGGCCAGTGTGCCGGGACTATTAAGTATTATCAGTATAAGTTGAGCTATAGGCATTAGTAATTTACGACTAATTATCAGAATAATATTTAATATCGGTAACGATTCAATTTTCATTTTCTTTGGCCAACGGGACCCACATTTGGTGGATAGTGGAATAGCCCTTAGATATGGTGGGTAGCTGCGAATGCTAATAAGCAGTCCTCGACCATGGACCAATAGTGACAAGGTTAACATCATAATATAATGGTAAGTATAATAGACCGTGGTCTCAGGAACATTTTTATTTTTGATAACAAGCTGAATTATTGTGAACAACTTCGTTTTGACGAAACGCCCATCTTTTCTGTTTTTGAAAAATCTTGAATCTAATAAAGTGAGCGGCTTTAAAGATGTCCACGGCCATAATTAAATAATAATAAAAAAAATAGTAAATAAATATTCACGGGACAAATTACACTTACTGATCTAACCCCAAAGTAAGCAGATTATTTGCTTGTGTTATGGGTGTTAGTCAACAATACTAATACATAGAAATACATATATAAATACTAGAATATATTTAATAAACATCCAAACCCAGAAATACAAACGTACGTGCTAAAACACATATAGTTAGAAAAACGAAAGTATTGATCGATGTTATGAATGTGAATTTCATCTGTAATGATGAACTCATTTAACTCATCGCCTCTGTGGTCTAGTGGTTCGTTGTCGGTGTTGACCATATGAGGTCCCGGGTTCGATTCCCGGGTCGGACAAATAAATATAAATAAACAAATAAATATTCACGGGACAAATTACACTTACTGATCTACCCCAAAGTAAGCAAATTATTTGCTTGTGTTATGGGTGTTAGTCAACGATACTAATACATACAAATACATATATAAATACTACAATATATTTAATAAACACCCAAACCCGGAAATCCAAACATTTAAGCTCATCACTCAACGTCAGGGACGCTAACGCAACGGGGCGGTCAAAATCTGTAAAACGGTTGACCCTGCAGCTTATCCCGGAAACTTCCCGCTAAATTGAGATATTTTAAGTCCTAAGGAACAAACGTCTATGCTTTTACATTTTTTTAGAGTACAAAAATCTAAATTTTGTTGAAAATGACAGACAGTAATTTTGCTATATATATATATATTTTGGAAACGATAATCAATTTTGATCTTCCGAATGGCATTTAATGCAATTTTTGAGCTGTAAAATGATTTCTTAGCTACATAATCGATAGGTTGAAAAATGTCGAATCGATATCAAAAAACTTTATTTTTTGAAAAATTTTCGTCGTTGACAAATTCTAAATAAATATACCGATCATGATTTAATTTACGGTATTTGACGCAGTATTTACGGTATTTTACGCAGTTTTTTAGAGGGAGAAATGCTGATTGGATTTTTAAATCAATCGGTATATTAGTTAGAAAATTATTTTAAAAATATTTAGTAAGTTTGCTGTAAGCAACAAAATATTATTACTAATATTTGAAAAGCTGTAACTCTTGAAAATTTTATTCGGTTTTAATTTTTGAAACTGCTTTTGAAGTAGTTTTATTGAGTACTATAATATTGTAGAAGGTCGAAAAAGGATTGGTTGAAATGTTTCGAAGTTACGTGGAAAAAACACTTTTTCAAAATTTTTCGCCAACGTTTTCTTCCGAACGGATAAACCGATTTTGAGGCAATTTTTTTGACACAGTTTTTTGAGAAAAAGGGCTAATAGAATTTTATACTCAATTGATAAATTAATCTGGAAGTTATATTAAAAAACTATTGTTTCGCCAAAAGCATCATTATGCAAGGTAGGTAGAGTAAACCGAACGTCTATAAAATTTCCAGTTACTATGATTCACCGGTTTGTCAATTGGCAAGATAAATGGTGATCCCCACGTCGCATTTTACTGACCTGATAATGATAATTATCATTATAATCGTTATAACGATTATAATCGTTATATAATCGAATTTCTAGCGATAACCAGGACCGACGCTTTTACTCGCTCATCGAAGCACGGTAGTGGTAACACACCATCCGCTTGACTCCGACCTGCTGCTGAGATTTTAGACGAAAACCTCAATAATACTTTTTCCCGACCAGGGTTCGAATCCAGGACGCCATGATCTGAGCCGATTAGGCTATCTCCTAGATCACGAGGCAATCAAATTACAATTTAGTGCAGGAAAAATTCCTCTATTGTCTGAAGTAAGGCTACGGTTCTGAATCTGAACGATGCAGATGCTTCTCTGGGCTACGGCGTAGAATATTTCTACGTATAAAGCTTCGATCAGAAATGACAAAGTTACCAGTTAGCAAACCGCGGAATATCCTCCTTATTATTAAAGAACATTGATTCTTATTCTTATTAATTTTACGGACAAATTTAAAAAAGTTTATGTAGCTTCTTTTATTATTTTTTCAATAACAAATTATTAATTCATTTGTAGTGAAAGATAAAAATAATCTGTACATAAAGCTCGAATATTATTTATTATGTTTTATGTAAATAAACTTATACATAAATAATGTTTGTTTTCCTAAGCTTCGAAGGAAGACCTACAAACAATATTCTTAAATTAAGTTTGAGAGTTATTTATTTTTAGTTAGTTATTTGAATCTTTTTACTTCAACATTAGGTACAAGGTTTTTACAATAAATTAAGAAAATGATATGAAAATATACGTGACATACCTATATGTAAAGATATCTCTTTTAAGTGACATTTATCATAATTAAACAACGTGTTTACAACTTTTTTATATTATAAAATAGCAAACAAGCAGTTAGCTCTCCTGAAAGAAAGAGAAACCATCGCCTATAGACACCAAAGATGTTAAGGGTGCGTCGCTATCCCTGTGGCTGAATGGTAATGTCCAATGCATAAGTTTACCGACTATCTTAATCTCCAAACCGGAACAAATCCGACAACAACAAGCATTAATGAAATTGCAGCAGGAATAGGTAAAGCGGTGGTACCAATATACCCGGGCAAGACGTTGCGTAACTCTACCACCTAGTATTCACGATGGTATTGACACGTATAGCCAAAGGTTCGCCTTTTACGAACTGCCTGGCAGAATAGCAGATGGTCTATTTTCCATAGGTCCGGACCCTATACGGGGGATAAAAAGAAGGTCTTTGTGGATGGATGAAGTCACATTCCTAGTTTTATAATAAAATTACATATTTCCATTCATTAGAACAACAATATATCGTATTAACGTGAAGCAGTTTGGCCGAATAACACACTTGAATCACTTTTAAACGCACAGTATAATTTTGGGCAGAGTAATACCCTCAACAAGCGATAGAATTACAATGAATCGACAACATGATGTCCCCGCTTATTTATAACATTCGTTATCTATTTTATTATGACGTCATAACACAGGTGTGCCGCACATCTGGCCGGCTAGTAGTTGTCGTCAAGCGCGGTTGATAACAATCGCCTCTGTGGTCTAGAGGTCCGGTGTCGGTGTTGACCACACGAGGTCCCGGGTTAGATTTCCGGGTCGGACAAATCAAAAAATGTATTTTTTCAGTTTTTTGATGAAAACAACGTTGCCCAGTATTGGAAAAGTGACCGGTTTTTTGAAAAGGCTGGTCACCTATCACATTGTGGGACTAAGTACTCGTATCTCCGGCTTTTGGCCCCGGTGTCGGTGTTGACCACACGAGGTTCCGGATTCGATTCCCGGGTGGTTGTACAAATAAAAAAGTGTTTTTTCACTTTTCTGATAAAAACAACGTTGCCCGGGATTGGAAAGTGCCCGGTTGGCGATAGGCTTGCTACCTATTGCATTGTGGGACCGAGTAACTTCGGTTAACCTTGCGTGCATGGTTGTAACTCTGCCGCTGCTTTTCAAGGCTATGGGCGTGAAGAAACTATCATATTATTAAGCTGTGCATTTCAGGTGCATATGTTCTATCTCTGCCTAACTCTTCGGGGGTACGGACGTGAAGATGCTTTAGAACAACAATATAAGAGAGAATAAATACTGTAACAATAATAGCAAACTCCAGCACTTTTTAGTAGAACTTAGAACTCCAGGCAGTTCACATTAAGTTCTTAAGTCTTTGTTTTGTTACATTTCATTACTTTTTGAATGTTCATGAAAAAAATGTAGAAAAAAATTCCTTCTGAAAAAAATTTATCTCACAATTTCACAAGCTGAAGTTATCGGAATTTTGTTTTTCTACTGCCCTAGATGCCTCTATATAAAGTGCTTATATTTGGTGCAGAGTTTCAAAAGTATGCCAAGTAGAAGAAGCCTTATGATAATTTGACTTGCTCGAGTAAATCCAAAAATCCGCTCTTGGGCTCCCATACTATAATGAATACATGCCCTAAAACTACTCGACCGATTAAAGAAAAATTTTACAATCCATACTAATCTATATGCGAAAGTCTGGATGGATGTTTGTTACTCAATTACGCAAAAATGACTGAACCAATTTGGATGAAATTTGGCACGCATGTAGGTGATGATCTGGAATAGCACATAAGATATGCCGAAAAAATAAGGTGTCCTCCTGTGATTCATTCAAACATTTTATATTGCATCATACTGATTTTTTTTAAATGACAATAGGTCATGGCCTTAAGGGTCGTAACAGCGAAATCGGACTAGGAGGCGAGCAAAATTCTCAGACAGAGTTTAAATTTAAATTCGAGTAATTAAACCCCGCGCTAAGGGTTGTCTCTTGCAAGACCGGACCTCGGCTTAGTGCGTCGTTTTGACTAATTATAGCGGGGGGAGAAGTAGTACCATTTTGCTGCGCACTAGGTGCAGGGCGACATAGGTGTCTTCTTCGCCGTTGGTCTCGTCGGCGGCGACGGTACAGTGTAGTGTGTGTGTGTTTTGTATTGGATTGGCGGCGATAGCCACCATTATGAGATCGCGGTCGTCATTATCGATTAGTAAATTTCGGGGCCTCCTGTAGGGTGCAGCTACAATAATGTGCGAAGAATGCGAGTGTCTGTCTGTCTATATATCTATCTGTCTGTCTATTAAGATTTCATGGCTAAACCGCTGAACAGATTTTGACGAAATTTGGTATGTATATAGTTGCAAATTTGGGATAAAATAGGTACAGGCTAACTTTTTTAAAAATCAACCCACAAGGAACTGAAATAGGGTATGAAAGTTTGTATGAAAAACTATATTGATGACATGTTATTTATGTGCGGTCGAACAGGTTAGCTAATAACAAGTTGGCTAAAAATTACCAGAGCCTACAATTAAGATTAATTTTAAGTGATACCTCAAGGTATCGTCGCTTCTGTGTTTAGTGGTCCAGCGTTGGCGTTAACCACATGAATCCCGGGTCGGCACATAAAAAAAGTGTTGTTTCAGTTTTCTGAGAAACACAAAGTTGCCCGGGATTGGAAAGTGCCCGGTTGGCGATAGGCTTGCCACCTATCACATTTGTGGGACTAAGTATCTTCGGCTAATCGTGGGTGCACTTGTTGTACCTCTGCCTACCCCTTCTGGGAGGATATGGGCGTGAAGATACCTCAGGGAAGCCGCCAAATTTTAGTACATTTTATTTTCTACATTTTTCTTAAAATTAAAAGATTATAAGCCTAATTTTTGGATTAAGTATTCTTGACCATGTGATTTATATTTGCCAAAATATAAAAACACGATAGCATAAAATTTTCTCGATAGAAAAAAAATATAAAGTTGCATCTTACATTTCAAATTTTGGTTTGCTGCTTCGATATCTTTGCGAATTGAAATACGTAATTACTTTTAAAATAAATAAATTTTTGAAAAGCAGAATTTTAATTGATAATATAGTTTTTTTTACTAAAAATAAAAATGTGATTTGGCGCTTACGTTGTTTATTTCGAACATTAGCCGCACTATCTCCATCTTATAGTTACTATAATAATAAAAGTATACTAGCTGTTGCCTGCGATTTCGTCCGCGCGAACTTCGTTTACTCCGCACAGCTCCTCCCCCGTAGGTGATAGCGTGATAATATGTAGCCTATATGTTGACCCGACCTGTTAGTAATATTCATGCAAAATTTGAAGTAAATCCATGCAGTACTTTTTGCCCCGGGCATACATACAGACAAACAGACAAAAAGTCTAAAAGCTATATTTTTGGCTTCGATATCGATTGTAGATCACGCCCCAAGTATTCTTTTAAAAAATATTCAATGTACAGTTTTGACTTTCCTACGATTTTATTATATGTATAGATGAAATAATCTAGCCGTTCAAGCTACATAGCGTGTCGGAATATTATAAAATATACCTGAAAAAAATGTTCATCCTATGTCATGCCACGTTACTGTGTCGTTATGGTATTGTTATAAAGTGCGATCGTATTAGGCTCACATAATTTTATTCCGTCAATTTATTTCGTCTGTGATGTGACGCACTTGTGACGTACCGACGCGACAGGTTTTATAGTGTAGATTGTATTTCACGCATCATTAACAAGCAAATTGTTTATTGTTTTGGGTCCTATACAAGAGTAGAATAATATATAAATTTTTCTTAAAAGTTGATAAATGAATGTTTTTTTTATAAGATAGCAAACAAGCAGATGATTTTCCTAATGGTACTTGTACTATTACGTATTCTGTGATAACGGGAAGAGAAATATCGCTAATAGAAATACAAAAAACGTTAATGGTCAATTACTAACTGTGTGCCGAGGAGTTGATGTCACTTCCATAAGTTTACCGGCTATCTAACCTTCCAAACTTGCTTGAACACAACAAGAATTGACGCTATTGCGGCAGGAACAAGATGGTACCAAATATCCAGACGAGTCGTTGCGAAACTCTGCCATCCTGTAGTCATAACAGTATTGACACGTACTACGCAGTCACTTGACGCATCTCTGGAATGTAAGGCGGGGCTTCCCTAATCTCGCCCGGTTAATAATATAAGTTTCAGTATGCCCATGGTCAGCATTTTTGTTATCGATACGCGCGTAGATAATTTGGTTAACTTTCTGTTATTGTTATATTGTTTTTGGACATTATTGTTACGTTTTGCGCCAAATGACGTCATCAACGGTATGCGTCAAGTTAATCTGACCGCGATGTATACTCAATCGTTTGCCTTTTATTGTCTGCTTAATCAATCTATCAGTTTTATTTTTTGCTTGCGTAAGTATGACCATATCTCATTTTACCGTAACCAGCTTTGCTGGCTTACTATTACTTAACGGCATAATCATAAGACTTTATGTACTCTTTTCACAATACTGTTTGATCCACTCGCCCCGAAATACTTAAAATCTAAATTTGAATTCCTTTGTAATACCCACAATTTAAACCTTCGATCATCTGAAAATCTCATTCTGTCCATTCCTCTACACCGTTCCAATTTTGTCTCAAACTCATACACAGTGCATGCTGCTCGAATGTGGAATGAACTGCCTTTAACATTGCGTCAAGCGAATTTCACGTTTAAACAAAATCTGAAAATGCATTTGCTATATTGTAGGTAGGCATTAGTACATTTTTACATCATCTCGTGCTTCATTCATATCTAATATGTGTATTTCAGTTTAATTATATTATATTACGTATAGTGTATGCAGTATATTTTAGGATTTGCTTAGGACTATAATATTATCGTTACAATTTAGAGACACCGCATAATATGTACTACCCTGTTGGCCTAAAGGTTGACTGGAGGAGAATGCCACTAGGCATTAAGTTCGTCTTTTGTACAAATTAATTTAAGATGTACAATAAAGCTAAATAAATAAATAAAATAAACTGCCTGGTAGAATGGCAGGTGATAAATTCTTTAGAAGGTGCCTGGACCAACATGGGATAAAAAGATTGTGGACATTTTACAGGGTTACTTATAAAGGCCAGGCCAAATTTTAAAATTAGGGACTTAATATTGAATTGAAAGTGAGTTTTAATTATCAATGTTAAATTATTACAAGGTAAAATTAAAATATTCGTTTAAAAATATCCCACAATTAATTCATGAATTCGATGCACCGAGTCTTAAAAATGAATTTTTTAATGCCGGTGGTATGTCGATTTATATTTACCTATAATTACGATAGTAACTATTATAAGTAGGGGAGCCCAAGATGCTAAATGGGTAGTTACTCGAACGTCGTAGGGACCTATTGGATTATGTAGATTAAATTATAGGAAAAATAAAAGGTTATATACCGTTTTTCATTTCAATGGTGGGGGAAAAATCTACAGATAAAAAAAAATTGTTTAAAAAAAAACAGTGACATGGAAACATTGAACCGCGTTAGATTAGGGTATGGCGGGTTAATTGCCAGCTAAAAATTTAGAAAATCTGACGATTCAAGTGTGTAGTGATAAGGGAGTGGGAGGGTCACAAAGTTGCAAAGAAAATGTTGACAGTCTCGGGCGCGATTGAATTTTCTATTATTATGGAGGAAATTATATAAGAATTACGAAAAAGGTATAATCTGATAATTTTCACAAGCCGAAGTTATCTTAATTTTATTTTTTTCTGCCATATTTATAGAAAGGGCTTGTATTTACTGGTGGGAGGGATGCGCTGTGCCGCGTTCCCGGCTGCATGGGTACCTTGGCACCTTGCTTATTTCTCCCGTGAAACAGCTTTGCTGTATTTCGGAGAGAAGGGCAAGACAGGTAGTGTAATTACTGGCATCGAGATTTAACATCTTATGTCTCAGGATAGACAACACACGAATGGAATACCTGGGCTAGTTCCAGCCCAGGTATCCCATTTTTGTTCATTGGCGACGTCGACCACTTACCATCAGGTGGCACGTCTGCCAGTTTGCCTATCTTAATAGCATAAAAATAAATATTTGGTGGAAAGCCTTAACAGTATATGAGGTACTCCCTCCTATGTTAATCTGACGCGCTCGAGTAAATACTAAAATCCCCTCTTGGGCTCCCCTACTACTCGTATATGTAATCTGTGGCTCTAAGTACATTTTGCCCGATCACTTTTAATTTAGTTGAAGGCACTAAAATATTTTAGTTAGAATTTTGCATAACTGAAATTATATCCATGCGTTTTATTTTTTGTGTCGGATAAAAATGATTTTTTTAAATTATTTTTTTTATTACATAAATAGAACACATTATCAATTCTGAACAGCCTCTGAAAATTTGGTCAGACCTTTAAAAGTACCCTATATACCTATATTATAGCGGGTTATTCTTTAATGCATACATATCTGACGCATCACAGAGATAACTGAGTACTGACTGCTATACACTACGATCCATGCTTTGTTTTGCTTCCGCTACATTCATGGCTCTCTTCGTATAAATATATAGAGTACGGAGAACCATGAAACCACTTCGCTAATCAGTAGGCACCCAAGCACCAGAACTATCTGATTCTGTAAACTTTAATAGCTTATGTCACAAAACTGTACAGCAATATTTAATCTTTTCTTTTTTTTTAAGTCATTGTACATATTTATTACTTTTATTTTAATTTAATTATACTTCTATCTTTAGGGTAAGTTTATAAGCTGTGGTTGCTTATAATTGGGAAGACACTGCCATTTTTCAATAGGTAATATATAAAATCTAGTTTGTGTACTTTTTGTTGACAATCTAAATAAAATAAATAAATATAAAGTATGAACCTAAAATGGTTGACCCTGCACTCTATCCCAGAAATTTCGCGCTAAATTGAGGTATTTTAAGCTCAAAGCAAACACTACAACTAAGTGTAGATTTTTGAGCTCAAAATTTCAAAGATCTTAAAAGTTTAAACAATTTAGATCCCAAAAATGCAACAATTTTCGCCTTTGATCAACGAAGCAACCGTTTTTGATCCGATTGATTTACGGTATTTGACGAAGTTTTTTAGATAGAAAAGCTGATTAGATTTTTAAGACGATCGGTATATGACTAAAACCGATTGTCTTAAAAATCTAATCAGCTTTATAAAAATTATTTTATAATTATTACGTACCTAAGTTTGCTGAAAACACCAAAATATTAATATTTAAAAAGCTGTAAATTTCGAAAACTTGAGTCAATTTTGATTTTGAAACGACATCTGAGGTAGTTTTTTAAGTACTAAAATATTGTAGAAGGTCAAAAAATGATTGGCGAAAAATCTCAAAGTTATGTCGAAAAAACACTTTTTTCAAAATTTTTCGTCAACGATAACTTCCGAACGGCTAAATAAATAATAAATAAATATAAATAAATATTCACAGGATAAATTACACTTACTGATCTAACCCCAAAGTAAGCTAATTATTTGCTTGTGTTATGGGTGTTAGTCAACGATACTAATACATAGAAATACATATAAAAATACTGTTACATACATAATAAACACACAAACCCAGAAATGTATGCTCATCACACAAATCCTTGTCCCTGTCGGGGGTCGAACCCGAGCCCCGTCGATTGCGTGGTCAGGGTCGCTAACCACTCGACCAACGGGGCGGATAAACTGATTTTGATGAAATTTATATATTGAAATATTTTATATATTGGACTCAGTTTCTTGAGGAATGGAGCCGATTATATTTTGTACTCAATCGGTACATTAATCTGAGAGTTATATTAAAACAATACTGTTTCACCAATTTTTTTTGAGGTTTTTCAAAGTTTTCAAAATCTCCTAAACTGAATTGGTTCAAATTTTTAACAAGTCTAAGTTGAGCGGAATTCGATCGAATGCCATCAACCACGTTTCGATCGGTCAAGCCTGTCAAAAAAGTTATGAGATATTTATGTACACATATACACACACACACACACACACACACATACCGACATACTAATGTCATCGTGAAAATATTCGGAAAAGGTTCCTAGAGCCTCAAAATGTGGAGATCTGATGAAAATTCGTATTTCGAAAATCGGGGCAAAATCAATAACTTCCTTATCTACATAAGTAGCGGGAAATTAATAATAGTGCGTCAATATTAGTCTTTTCACATATTATATGTATCATCCTGCCTCTTTCTACATTTCTGAACGAGAGTTGCACCATCTGTCATGCTGGAGTTGCAAGAATCCAAACTGGTTGACACTAAGGCTTCTTTTTGTCCTGGAGAAATGCAATGTTCTAATGGTATAAAAAAAGACTTTTGTTTATATAAAGAAAAGAGAGAATTTCCATTTTCCTTTGTTAGGACAAGTTGATGAAACGACGCATGTTTGAGTTTTAATTATGTCCACAAACCACATCAAACATCTTTTGATACACTCCCCGATGTTTGCCTCAGAACTTGTTAACTCATTTCGTCGTAGACGTGGTTAAGCTACTTAATGGATGCTTTTGAATATATCCTTATCTGACCGCCTCGTTGTTCGAGTGGTTAGCGAACCTGTATACGCATCAATGTGGCTCGGGTTTGCTTTCCAACATTTTGTGTGATGAGCAAAGATGTTTGTATTTCTGGGTTTGGGTGTTTTAGTACGTCTATTATTAGTATTGTCGACTAAAACCCACATCATAAGCAAATAATTTGCTTACTTTGGAGTTAGTTTAATTTGTGTAATTTGTACAGTGATATTTATTTATTGAATACTAGCTGATCCACGCAGCTTCGCTCGCGAGTATAGTAGCGTGTGGATACGGGTTGTCTGGTAAAAGACTATACGCACTGAAGGAGGGTGTTCAATACTCGACTCTGATACCGAATATGTGTAGGTCATTGATATAAATAGGGAAGATACGTTACCTAATCACAGCGCCTGGTCCTACAAAACTAGGTCTGTGGACACAGTGACAATTAGTGACAATCAATCACGCGCGGGACTTCATATCATACACATATATTTTCCGACTGTTTTTACCATTAAACACGCATTAAAATACCTTCTTGTATATTTAGCCAGTGTTACAATCACTCAAGGGAAAAAAAGACACACGGGATTACTTTCCATTCGTAAGTACGGCTAAAACAATTTGTTTGAAAATAAGATTAAATTATTGTTTAGTTTGCCATGTTTGTGAGAGTGAGACAGTACAATACAAAAGTAAGCGAGAAAAACGTAGTCTGCTACGTTCGTTGCATTACTTTGCATTCGACTGACCGAGCTTAGGTTTAGCAATTGTGAAGTTAGCAATTGTGAAGCAATGCGTAACATATCTTCCCTTTTTATATCAATGGTGTAGGTATATAAGGACATTCCATAATATGTGAAAATATTTTAACCCAGCATTCGGTACGTCTAATTAAAGATATCCAGCTAAAAACAGATGTCATTCAAGGGTATAAAACTTTTTGATTTGTATGAATAAAATTTCGTATACGAATAAAATTTCATACAAATCAAAAAGTTTTAAACCCTTGGATGACATTTGTTTTTGGCTGGATATCTTTGGTTAGACGTACCGAATGCTGTGTTAAAATATTTTCACCTATTATGTAATGACCTTATATATAGGCACTTGAATTTTGACAAATAATTACGCAACAAAAATGTTTAGCACGGACATCCGTGCACGGCGTGTTGGCGGTTTACCGGACTCCCAACTAGACTTGTTAATATAACGGTGACCATACTTTTTGAATATTGTTTTTTTTATAAATAATTTAAAGAAAAGAAAAGGTTGCGGCGTCACTTTTGGATTTTCCAAATTTTTTAATATTTGAAAAGCTGTAACTTTTGAAAATAAAATTCGTTTTTGATTTTTAAACGGCGCAGTTTTTTTTGTAAGTACTGAAATATCGTAGTATATCAAAACATTATTGATTGAAAAATTTCGAAGTTATGTCCAAAAAATATTTTTTTCAAAATTTTTCGTCTAAGAATACTCCTGAATGAATAAACCGATTTTGATGCAGTTTGTGCATTAGACATGTTTTTTGAGAAATAGAGCTGATTAGATTTCGTACTCAATCGGTACCTACATTACCTGGATATTAAAAAAAATATTAAAAAAATGCTCTTTCGCCAAATTTTTTTTCAAAGTTTCTCAAAATCTCCTGGGTCGACTTGGTTCAAATTTTTAGGAAATTTAAGTCAAGCAGAATCCAATCGAATGCCATCAGCCATTGAAAAGTTATGAGATGTTTACTTACACACATACACACACGTGCATACTGACGTCATCGAGAAAATAGTCGGAAAAAGGTTCCTAGGACCTCAAAACCTGGAGATCTGGTGAAAGCTCGATTTTCGAAAATCGGGGCAAAATCAGTAACTTCCTTATCTACATACGTAGCGGGAAGTTAAAAATTAAATGGTCAAATTTTTTGCAATTTTGTGATCCTCCCACACCCTTGCGCTATACTCAAAACGTCAGATTTTCTGAATGAGAAAAAAGTTACCTATTGGTAAGCTTTCATTTTAACTGAACAACCAAGATGTAGGATTTTTTATATATCATTAAATAGCAAACTGATGCCTCTCCTGATCAAGGACGGATCTAGCCTTTGAGCCGTGGGGTATCACGTATTTGAGGTTCAGTGAAGATAGGCTCTAATCCTTATTTCTTAGCAATAAATCCATACCCTAGACCCCTGTCTAGGGGTTCATGATCTCCATGACCTTCCCCCTGGATCCGCGTTGCTCCTGATGGAAAAAGATTAGATCATCGTTTAGACATCAAAGATGTTAATGGTACTTGGTATTCATGTGGCAATACTACATGCATAAGTTATCTTACCCTCTATCTTATCCTCCAAACCGGAATAACAATGGCAAGCATTAACGCCATTGCGGCATATTCCCGGACGAGAAGTTGCAGAATTTGGTAGTTACTTTAGACTTTTTACCTTTTTACTTTAGTTATCTTCTTGTCAAGATGTTAGTTAATCATTCGTCTTTTACGAACTGCCTGGCAGAAGGGGGAAACATGGGGAATACGTGATAATTATGACGAGACAGAAGAAGTGCTGGCTACGCACAAAGTCATACATGTTATTTAATACAATAGGGTTTAAATTTCACTGGAGATGTAAGAGTAGGGAAACCTATCACTGACATATTAAGCAACAAACAACCTGAATTACAAGTCCGCCTACGGCGTGACGTGGAAATAGAATTATTCCGCACGCTTGAACTTTCACGATATTAAAATCCTTTGTCCTTTTAAATGTTGTTCCTACGTCCTAGATATTATGATTATTTTGTTATGCACGCATCAACGCATAACGTCCGGTAGTGCTCTACTCTGGCCTTACCAAAATAAAGCAACTTGCTGAATAAAAATGTCTGTATAACATTGCCGTTTGTCAACGATACTAATATAATAAAATGGAAGGTTTACGACTAAAGTTTGTCAAACTTAAAAATATTTGGTTGTTCAATCTATAGTTAAATTTTGACCAGAGAGGATTACTAGTGTATATTAATACGTCGAGTAAAAACGTTGTACCCCTTTTGACGACAATCACGCTAACGGAGGAGTATAAAATCTGCCTGAGTTACACTTGAAATGATGGAGTGTAGAAAGCTTATATTTTAATAAAATTTGCATTAAACTTTTAATTAATAAAAATAAATATTACATACATTTGACACACATCATAATAAACACATGTTTACTATTTTATTTATGTTTAAATCTAGTATCAAACTTAATATGACGAGAGGCATAGGTACAAACCTAATATGACGAGAGGCATAGGTACTTTTATATTTAGCTTGGCTTCTATTTCACATTTGGGAAATTTTGTTTTGCTCTAAAATTATCTTTTTTCTACGTTGAGACTGTATTGTTTTATTTTTTGTAGGTTTTCAATATTTTCTTGGACCTTCAAAATATTAGAGTGCAATTATCAAGTCACAAATTATATTTTTTCTTATACGTTTTCTGTTTACGTTTAATTTTGCTAAGTTAGGGCGATATAACGCGTGCAGGCGGTTGTATTCTGTTATATAGAACTTTTTTGTACCTTGATTTTTCTTGGATCTACATTGATAAGATGTAATCTGTCTAAAGTTTTAATACTGGAGAACGTTACGTAAGCTGATACTAATTTCTAAATATTAAGGATCTTATGCCAAAAAGAGCGTTGTGAAGATTTAAGTCTTTGTGATTTGTGTAAAATAATAATAGCATATGCTAAGGAATACGGGGAATTATTACTGGCTAACATATGTATTACTAAATATTTAAAACTCGGTTATGTTAATATGCTAACTCGCTAAGGTTAGTTTGTAGATTAAATTATGATTTTTGATACTAAATTTACTTGTGTTATTGTTGTCGTCGAGGTCTCAAAACAACTTTTCTATTATTTTCAACAAATCAGTATATCAGATCTTTTCTGACATCTATTTTTCTTTAGAATATTACACATATATTTTTATCACGTAAACGTTTTCAAAGCCAGGGGGAATGACGAGTCACCCTTGTTCTTTTTCGGTACTATCCTTGCTCGTGTTTTTAAATACCGAGGACAGTCTATCGTATCTATATTCATAATAATATTAGAAATTTGAAAGTATAACCTTCTGCCTATATATCTTTCTTATGCTTTCACTGCTAAATCGCCAAACTAATGCTGACGAAATTCGGCAAGGAGATAATTAAAAACCAAGGTTTCACTTAAGCCATTTTTAGTGCCAAATTTTTAGCCACTTAGTGCCAAATATCAAGTTCCTAGGTCATCTGGAAGAGGGTTAAGTTTTTTTATCTAAAATATAGGCAACTCGCCTATATTTTAGATAAAAAAAACTTAACCCTCTTCCAGTCAGTCAGTCACAGAAATAGTAATTGTTAATTGTTAATAATTCAATAACTGCTTGTGCTACATTTATGAAATTTTGTATTCCAGACGAGCTAAAAGATTTTAATAAATGTGACAATTTTTATGCATGTAAAATAAATAGTCTCAGTTGTGAAGGGGTCAAAAGCAGCTCGAGATGGTTTGTGTAATATTACACCCGGATGCTACGTCATTTATGAAGTTTCTTCTTTGAACTTGGCAAGACACGCTCTCGCGTGTCTAGCTTGATTTCTTTACATTTATATACATCCACGTACATATACAAGCTTTCCTTATAAATGTAGCTTCATACTTAAAATCAATTTTTCAAATCCAACACATACATCCAGTTTGCGTTTTTAATTTTTATAATAATGAAGAATGTTACTAGGTATGCCAAATCGCTTGCAATTTTGTCTCAGTAAAGCCTGTATGTATACAAATACACTAGTTTTTGTTGTAGTAAAAAATACCTAGTAGTTTTGATTTTATAGGCATTCAAAGTTTCGAAAAATATCAAGTCTCGCTAACAGCCACGTGACCGCTTGTGACGTCATAACACAACGCGACGCGCCTCGCTTAGTATCAAATCAAGTCTCCAGCGGTTATAGTATAGTAAGGTGTAATAGCTTGCGCAGTATTTTGTTGTTTTCGTCAGCGTATTACTTTAATAGTCTATTAATAGTAAATATTATTCGATTAATAAAATAAATGAAGGATTCGAAAAAGGGCAATCGGATATTTCACCTAAAATAAATGGATTAATGGTTGCGCATTATTTATCAACAAATACTGATTAAATAAATAAATAAATA
This sequence comes from Apodemia mormo, assembly GCA_036924255.1. Classification (NCBI taxonomy): domain Eukaryota; kingdom Metazoa; phylum Arthropoda; class Insecta; order Lepidoptera; family Riodinidae; genus Apodemia; species Apodemia mormo. The sequence continues at coordinate 15,685,618 of JAUPFN010000020.1, forward strand.
AATATTCACGGGACAAATTACACTTACTGATCTAACCCCAAAGTAAGCAAATATTTGCTTGTGTTATGGGTGTTAGTCAACGATACTAATACATAGAAATACATATATAAATAGCAGAATATATATAATAAACACCCAAACCCGGAAATACAAACATTTATGCTCATCACACAAATGCTAATTCCCGTCGGGGATCGAACCCGAACCCCGTTGATTGCGTAGTCAGGGTCGCTAACCACTCGACCAACGGGGCGGTCATTTCGTTGGCGCCGAAATGCGAGGAAGAAAAATGCAAAGGTAAGAAAACTTTCCTTGCTACTACTTATGCTTAATAGTTTATCTGTTCTAAATTATTTTATCAAAACAAAATACCCAACTAATGTCGTAATGAAAGAATGCAACTCAAATAATAGAAAGACCTACCTACCATTAAATTTTTACGTTAAAGACAACAAATATGTATTAGTTTTGTAGCTATAGGTAGGTACGTAGGACGTAGGTATATGTACGTGTATAGGTACCTACCGTTCTTCTTAATTTAAATAAATACCTCGGGAACTCCATCCTTTCATACGCTTGCGTAGCGTTTGCCCATCTCCCCCGTACGGACTTGCATCCGTTGCAAGTGGTACAAAATAAATTCCTGCGTATTGCCACGGGAGCACCGTGGTATATGCGCAACGTAGACCTCCATAACGATCTTGAATTGCCGAGCTTAGCAAAGCATTTCAAAGACATCTCCGAAAGATACTTCGATCGTGCCATCTCGCATCCGAACCCACTGGTGGTAGCCGCGGCTGACTACATCCCAGACCCTAATCCCGATCCCAAACTACGTAGGCCCCGCCACGTTCTTACCGATCCCGATGACCCGATAACTCTGGCCAACGGTTTACACGATAACACTACACACCTACATTCGCGACACCGTCGCCGCCGGCGGCGACGAGGACCCCTGTTTTGCCCTTCGGCGAACCGAGCCCAAGGGCAAGGTTCGGCGGACGGACAAAACAATGCCACTAGCCCTCTTATCGCAAATCACGACCCCACCCTAAGCCGAGGTTCGGTCTCACAGGAGACACCCTTAGGGCGGAGGGCGTACAGCCCTACACCTTTAAATTCTGGCTGAGCACTCTGCTCGCCCTCGCGACCGGTGAAGCTGTAGCTGTAGCAGCCCATAAGGCTAACAGCAATTGAGACATTCCGAAAAAAAAACCTCGGGAACTGTACATTTTCCCAGAATTAAAAGGAGCCGTGAGCTATTCCAGACTTCGTCCAGATCCGTTCAGTAGGCACAACTCATGATTTCCTAGTATTTGGATTGGACATTGTTTTTGGAAAAGTATTGAGGTGTAATTTCGACGGCACGGGCGCGCGACCGCGAGCGCCGGCCGCCGAGCGAACTAGACTGAGCGTGTTGTGAGATGACGTCACAGCGTCAACGGCAGCCAGCGTCGTGCGGTTCAACTTATTTTACTTCTAAATCGGAAACTAATTGACGTATCGAAGTAATTCTTTCACTAGTATTTTTTATTTTTCACAGAGAATATGGAGTGCTAATAATCAAAATTAGTTAACATTCTTCATTACTTGCATTGTATGAGATGGCTTAAACGACAATGGTATGATATTTGTTATTATTGTCGTTCATAAAAATATTTTTCCTAAGCACCGTACCTTGGGGAAATTGTAAATTATAAGGATAATTTACACTGAAACAAGTTCTTTGTTTTAGTAATCATAAAATGTATGTAAACAAATGTTATTCTGGCCCTTCGTTACTCAAATGAACTCACGGCCTCGGTGTAAGGGAAGTACATTTATTATCTTTCCACGGCCATCTTGTCAAGGCTGTATGACAAATCTCCCATATTTACTACAAACTTGCGCCCTTTTCTGGATTGATTGAAATTTTTAAGTAACATTTGTGGACAAAAAACTCGATGATGAGTGTTGTTTTTTATTTTTATATATTTATTTACAATTTTATATCATATCGTAGATATTTAGACCCACAATGTGATAGGTGGCAAGTCTACCGCTAACCGAGCATTTAAATCCAATCCTGGGCAACATTGTTTTTTTTTAATCTAAACAAAAACACACACACATATATATATATATATATATATATATATATATATATATATATATATATATATATATACCTTAATATATATATATATATATATATATTAGTGATGGGCCGAATGTGGTTTGAACCGAATTCGAACTTCGGCCGAACATTCGGTGAAAATAAGAAATTCGGCCGAATTTCGGCCGAACTTCGGTTTAATTTTGGGGCGCTTTCTTAAAAGCGACACATCGTGACTTTTTTACGAATTTGCTTAAAATTTAATTATTTTATACTAGCTATTTTATTATTTACTACTACCTATTATATAGTCCGAGGCTTCGCTCGCGTAAAGTAAGAGAAAAAAGTAATCTATGTCACTCCATCCCTTCAACTATCTCCACTTAAAAAAATCACATCAATTCGTCGCTCCGTTTTGCCGTGAAAGACGGACATACAAACAGATACACTTTCCCATTTATAATTTTAGTATGGATATATAGGATATCGTTAATGGGTTTCGCAACGCACGTGAATTAATGACGTCACAGCAAAATTTTGATACATTGAGTTACATTGTTCCAATTTAGGCATGGATTTTTATTTTTAACTTTCTGCTACGTATGTATATAGATAAGGAAGTTACTGATTTTGCCCCGATTTTTCAAAATCGAGTTTTCACCAGATCTCCGCGTTTTGGGGTCCGAGAAATTTTTTCCGACTATTTTCACAATGAGGTCAACATGCCTGTATATATGTGTATGTGTATATGTAAACATCTCATAACTTTGTACATAAATAACATACATAAATAAATAACTGTATAATCTAAGTACATAAATGTATAGATTAGGTACAGAATCTAATCAGCTCTATTCCTACAAAAACTGCGTTCAAAACATTAATTGCATCAAAATCGGTTTTTCCGCTCAAGAGCTCTCGTTGACGAAAAACTTTAGAAAACTGTTTTTTGATATAACTTGGTAATTTCTCTAATTTTTTTGACCTTCCACAATAGTTTAGTGCTTAAAAAACTACGTTAAATTTAGTTTTAAGAAACGAAATGGAATCGAGTTTTCAAATTTTTTACTTTTTTAATATTAATATTTTGTTGTTTACAGAAAACTTCTTAATATTTTTAAAATAACTTTCCGTTTTATACACTGCTTGATTTAAAAATCTAACCAGCATTTCTTTCTAAAAATCTGCGTCAAATATCGTAAATTGTTTCAAAACCGGTTTATCCGTTTGGGAGTTATCGTTGACGAAAATTTAGGAAAAAGTGTTTTATTTATATAAAATAAGAGACTTTTTGACCAAAACTTGTTTGAAGGTCAAACCTACAATATTGTGGTACTTAAAACAATTACGTCAAATGTAGTTTCAAGAATCAAATCGAATCAAGTTTTCAAAAGTTATAACTTTTGAATAATAAAATTTTGCTGTTTACATAACACTCACTTAATATTTTTAAAATAACTCTTAGGCTTATACACCGATTCACTAAAAAAATCTAATCAACTTTTCTCTTTATAAATAGCGTCAAATACCGTCAATTGGATCAAAATCGGTTTATCAGGATTTATTATAACGAAAATTTTTGAAAACAAATTTTGTTATTACCTACTTCGACATATTTTAGCCTATAGACTATGTAGCTCAAAAACATTTAAGAGCTGAAAAATTTCGTTGAATGCCATTTGAAGGATGAAAATCGATCATCGTTTTCAAAATATACAGCTTTTTAAAAATGAAATTGCTGTCATTTATAACAAAAGTCAGAATTTTGAACCTTGAAAAAAAAAATGCTTAGGTATGATTTTTGTTCCTTTGAGCCTAAAATACCTCAATTTAGCGGGAAGTTTCAAGGATAGCCTGCAGGGTCAACTGACGTATCTATTTTTTTACCTTTTCTTCGATATTTTGTAACCTACCGATTTTGGAGCTAATAAAACCATTTAAAGGTAAAAATTACGTTGAATGCAATTAAAAAGATCTAAATCATCATGTTTTAAAATATATGCATCTTCATCTATATCAAACTTTTGACTATTAACTTCCCGCTAGGTATGGAACATTTTCTGACTATTTTCGCGATGACGTCAGTATGTCTGTATGTATGTGTGTGTGTGTGTGTGTGTGTGTGTGTGTGTGTGTGTGTGTATGTGAGGGAGAGAGAGTGTGTGGTTGTATGTATGTGTGTATGTAAACATTTCATAACTTTTGAACGGCTTGACCGATCGAAACGCGGTTAATGGCATTGAATTAGATTCTGCTCAACTTAGACTTCCCAACAATTTTCACCAATTCGGACTAGAATATTTTGAGAAATTTTAAAAAAATCGCAAAAGAAATTGACGAAACCTATTTTTAATATAACTTCAAGATTAATGTATCGATTGACTATAAAATTTTATCAGCTCTTTTTTTTAAAAACTGCGTCTAATTCATAAATTGTGTCATGATCGGTTAATCCGTTCGGAAGTTATCGTTGACGAAAAAATTTGGAAAAGTGTTTTTTCGACATAAATTCGAAATTTTTTCAAATACAGTTTCAAAAATCATCGAATCGAATCGAATGCCATTCGAAAGACCAAAATCAATCATCGTTTTTAAAATATAGAGTATTTTAAAAATTTTGAAATTACTGTCATTTACGACTTCTATGTACTAACGAATATTTGTAACAAATTTAAGACTTTTGAACTGTCTGTGAAAAAATCTGTGATATGCTAAGATATAGATAAAGATCTAGCGGAAAGTTTCAGGGATGACCTGCCGGGTCAACCGTTTTACATATTTTTTGAACTCTTCGAACTCAAAAATCTATGCTGAAGTTTTTTCATTTTTGTTTTAATGTTTTTTTATTTAGCGGGATGTTTCAGGGATGGCCTGCTGGGTCAACTATTTTACGGATTTTTTTCGAAAGTATAGTATAGCCTATGTTACTCGGAAATGATTTTAATATCTTTCTAATGGTGAAAGATTTTTTCAAATCGGTTAAGTAGTTTTTGAGTTTAGATGATAAAATATATAAAAATATAGAATACAAATCTTTCCTCTTTATAACATTAGCGTAGATTTCAAGCAAAATAGTGCAAGAAGATACTTTTTTCTAGTGCCGAATGTTCGGCATTTAAACCGAATTTCGGCCGAATGTCGAAGTTCGGTTCAAGCTGCCGAAATTCGGTTAAACCGAATGTAAAACGAATTTCGGCCCATCCCTAATATATATATATATATATATATATATATATATATATATATATATATATATATATATATATATTACGTATCACGTTGTTTGACATATGGATTCCAAAGCCACTGAACCAATTTCAATGAAATTTTGTAAATATCTGTGTACTTACGTATTTAAAGGATAAGATAATTTTTATCTCAATATATATATATATATATCTCTTCTCTATATATATAAAATTCTCGTGTCACAATGTTAGTCTCGATACTCCTCCGAAACGGCTTGACCGATTTTGATGAAATTTCGTATGCATATTCAGTGGGTCTGAGAATCGGCCAACATCTATTTTTCATCCTCTTAAATGTTAAGGGTTGTCCACCCCTAAAATTTTTTTTTTATTTTATGGACAAAATTTTTTATTTTTATTTTTTTATGATTCAGCATTGAAAAATATACACAACCCTTAATTTTCAACCCTCTACGATCAACCCCTATTTTGTAATTCAATAATTTATGCGGCAAAACAACGTTTGCCGGGTCAGCTAGTATATATATATATATATATATTATATATATATATATATATATATATATATATATATATACAAATTGTAGGCGGAGGATAATTATTAAAGGAGCTGGTTCTAATTTCCTCGGAATCTTTTTTATGTATGTTCATCGATTAGTCGAACACGTCTGATTTCTTAACCGATTAAGAAAATTCTTTTTTTTTCAAAGTGCATACTTTCCAGGGAATTTATATATAAATTCTGCAAAAATGGCTTAACAGAATTATTTTAATAAACTTAAGCGAACAGATAGCCTTTAAAGTGGAAAAGTATTCTGTGCGTAAAGCACTATTTTCCTTGGTACACATTCATAAGTCCAGTGGGCCGGATCGCATCCCTCCGGTTTTGCTCAAAGAAAGTACTCCAGAGTTGGCGCCGTTGAATTTCATCATCGGACATCGCAGCAAAATTCAAAGTTCCACCCTCGTCACCTCGATGTCCGGAAATCTACAACCGTGTGATTTTCTAGGCACTTTTTACCACGCACTACTCCTCTGTTGAATCAATTACCGGCGGGGATGTTTCCGAATGGATACGACTTAGGGACTTTAAAGAAAAGAGCTTAATAATTCTTAAGAGGCCGACAACGCAGCTGCAAGACTATGGGCGGTGGTAATCATTTACCATCAGGTGACCCTCCTGCTCATTTGCCCCTTTTTTCTATAAAAAAAACTTTGTAAGACCCAAATTCGACCTCACATGAAGTACTGTTCTCATTTCTGGGTCGGAGCTTCCCAGTACCAAATTCTTCCTCTTGTTCGCATTCAGCATAGAGTCATTCGAATCGTTGACGACAGGTTATTTCTAATCGGATTGACTTTTTGGCATTATGCAGAGATATAGGTTCGCTCCGCATCTTTTATAGCACCTATCATAGAGTGTTACGATGAATTTTTCGAATTAATCCCTGCCCTTCAATTCCATCATCGAATATCGCGTCTAAATTTAAATTTCCATCCTCATCTCCTCAATGTCCAGAAACCTTTTACCTCGCAGTTTTCCTTTATACAACCAAATATTGGCGGAATGTTTCTGGATGGATACAACTTGGGGACGTTCAAGAAAAGAGCTTACTCATTCTTACAAGGCAGGTAACGCAACTACATGACCTCTCGTATCATAGACACTAAAAATGTTAATGGTGTGTTGTTATCCGTTGGATGGGGCGTTAATGCCACAATGAGCATATAGACTATCTTACGCTCCAAACCGAAACATGACAGTCACAATCCCTGGCGCTATTGTGGCAAGAATAGGAAAGGCGGGAGTGCCACATCCGTGCAAGACGTTGCATATCTCTACTCCCTAGTAATCACGATGGTAGTGACACGTATAGCAAATCATTCGCCTTTTACAAACTGCCTTGCAGAATAGCAAATAGTCTTTTTTTCAAAGTAGCGGTAGGCGATTATGATTCGATTCAATGTAATCATTCGATTATGAAGATGTCTCGAGATATCTCGATTATAACATACTAGCGACTTGCCCGCGGTTTCACCCGCGTAGCTTTTGTTCCCGTGGGAATATCGGAAAGGTTTATATACTAAAACCTTCCTCAAGAATCAATCTATCTATTAAAAAAACCGCATCAAAATCCGTTGCGTAGTTTTAAAGATTTAAGCATACACAGGGACATAGGGACATAGGGGCAGACAGAAAAAGCGACTTTTTTTTATACTATGTAATGATTAGTAGTTACTAATTTACTTAGTAATCGTGATTTGTGAACGAGTCGACACAAAGCTGGACAGGCTGGCCAACTTAGAGTGAGGAGTCACAATTGTATAGTGCGGAGCCGCTTTTCGACTTTAAGAAAATAATAGGCATGAAACTGAAATAAATAAACTTAATATTGAGACCTAACACAACTTACACCATTGGATCAAAATAAATATCTGATCTATAAAACAGCCAAAGAGCGACTCAGACTCCCGATTTTCGAATCCCTCGGCTTTTAGGGTTCGGAAGTAAACTAAGAGCCCTTATAGTTTTGATATGTCCATTGGTCCGCTCGATTGCTTAGATATCCTCATTGCTAGAATCCCTTTTTTTCTCACATACCCCATTGTGTTATCGTTGAATAGATTTTTAAAAAATATGGTGGGTTTGAGAAAACATGTTTTCGAATAAGAGACTAGTTTGTAAAATATTTAGCTTTTAAGTAATAATTTTTGTTCGAGTCAAATATCCCCCCTTCTGTAGGCAAACGGTTGGTTTTGGGGGTAGGAAAAAATCATGGTAGTAGTAAATATAATGAAGTTGAAAGGAAAACTATCACGGTTTAGAAGGCTTTACAAGTTTTTGAGTAATAGTTGACCAACTTATAAAATGTGCTTAGAGAAGTTTTTATATTTAACCTCGATATATATTTGTCATTGACGTTGAATATCTTAAATATTCATAATATGAAACTATAGAGCCCTTTTCTTATTTCGTATTCTTTTGAAGGGCAAATTCCAATTACCAATTTTTTTTTAACAGTATTAATAGCAGGCTGCTATATTATATTAGTGGCAGCCTTAAAAAATTTAAATTAATTTCAGTCATTCGAAAATTAGTAACATCATTTGATTCTATAAATAGATTAGTTCCTTATCTCATAATTGATTATCAATATTAGTATTAGTAAAGTAATTCGATTATAACAATCAATCTTTCGCCCATCGGCGGATCATAACGGGGGAATGTCGATCTTCAGAGCATCGGTTCGTAAAGTTCGTTTTTGTTAAAAAATATAATTACTTAGTTGAGTAAATAGCCTAATACAACAAATTTTATAACAACACCGTAAAAAGGATTGTTTGATAATGTGTAATGAATTAAAATGCGAGCGATTAGAGAGTAAAATACTTTTTATAAAACAAAGTTATATAGTAAAAGCCGATGGGAACTTTGAAAAGACTTAAAATACGAATATTATAAATGCAAAAGTAACTCTGTCTGTCTGTCTGTATCTTCTTTACGTCTAAGCCACTGAACCGATTTAGATGAAATTTGGTAAAAAGATAGTTTGAACCCGCGAAAGGACATAATAGGCTTGTGTCCGTTCATCAATGAAATTTTTTTGGCACCACCGCCTTACAATAACGTCAATGCTTGTCATTGTTATGTTCCGGTTTAGACGATAAGGTTGCCAGTAGGTTTATGTTTGTAGCATTGCCATCCCGCTACACAGATAGCAACGCACTATTAACATCTTTGGTGTCTATAAGCGATGGCTTCTCTTTCCATCAAGAGAGCCTTATGCTTGTTTGCTATTTTGTGATGTAAAAATGAATTTGTAATTCTTTCGTTTACAATATTTTTGAGACAAACTTCGAAAAAACTTTGAACACTGTATATCGTCGACACTTGGTAAACTCCATGTTAACATTAACTAGAACAAACTTAATTCTCCTTACGATCTGAGCCAAATCGGCTATCCTTTATCGATATTGGCAACCTTTGACATGTTGAGGGTCAAACTTTAGCGTGCAAATACGTTCTCAGGCCGCATTTAAAAGTACTCAGTGCATTTTAAAGTAGGGATAGTATTTTTTGCGATAGATATTAGACATGAAATAATACGACAATGTTATTATAGTACAATTTATAAAATAACAAAATGAAATTTAAAAAAATGTTACATTATAATTAAATTGTTAAATTTGCAATTGTTACAAACTACGAAAGTTACATACACCGAAATCAATGAGACACCTGAGCTTGAATTTGGATTAGCCATCGATATTTGAATTAATTTCACTGATACAAAGACGTCAAGAATTTTCCAAGTTATCGTCAGTCAGTCTTGTACGATGTGGTCAATGAAAATAACTGTTTGTATTCATAAGTACTACCAAACGCACAAATCAATCTTCTTGCTAATTTTCTAAGCTGCGGAAAATTGTCTTCTTCTAGGTATTTTTTGTAGAAATCGCGCAACTCTACGTCTTCAAATTTGGATTTTAGGAGTGAGTTTTCTTGAATCTCGATCAACTGTCGATCAACAATTTTGTAGGAGTAGCAAATAAACTGAAACAGTCTTCCATGTTTTTCAAGCCGCTAAATCTGTTCGAAAATTGTTCCGACAGTAACTTGAGTACTTCGGCATATTGAGCATAAGCAATATTTTCATACGCAGAGTGCGTGTTGAAATGGTAACTGTGACTCTATGACCAGGCAGCATCTGTTACTCCCACAAGCGCAGTTTGATCTGAAACGCTTTCAAATGGCTGTACAAATCATTTAATAACTGTCCTTGTTTTTGAAGTTTCAAATTTAAATCATTCAAATAGCCTGTAAGATCGACCAGAAAAGTTAAGTCACATATCTATTTTAAGTCACTTAATTCCGATAGTGGTTTATCTTTTATTTTCCTGAAGTCTGCTATCTCATTTTTAAGCTCGTAAAACCGTTTCAACATTTTTCTTTTGCTCAGCCATCTGACTTCACAATAATAGTTACGTCGTTATATTCAGCTGATATTTCATCCAGAAACGCCTTGAACTGACGATGGGTAAGTCCTCGGGATCGAATAAAGTTGATGGTTTTTACTACCACATTCATAACATTCTGGAGTCGAATGAACATTAGAACACAAGTTCTGTTGCTGGATAATGCATTGAAGGACTATCAAATCATCTTTTTCACATTTAATTCTGTTGCTTTTTCATTTAAAAATTCTGGTGAAATCTTTACGTAAGCCGATAAAAGGTGCACCATCAGTGCATATTCTAATTATTTAGACCATGGCAAGCCAAAACTTGTGAATACCTTTTAAACTTCAATAAAAATATCCTCTCCTGTAGTGGTTCCTTTAAGCGGCTATAAAGCAAGCAATTCCTCAGTAACAGTGAACTCCTCATCAACACCTCGAATAAATATAGAAAGTTGAGCTGCGTCAGAAAAATCGGTGCTCTCGTCTAATGCTATGGAAAATGATTCAAAACCAGCCATACCCACCCACGATTAGCCGAAGATATTTAGTCCCACAAATGTGATAGGTGGCAAGCCTATCGCCAACCGGGCACTTTCCAATCCCGGGCAACTTAGTGTTTCTCAGAAAACTGAAAAAACACTTTTTTTTAATGTGCCCGACCCGGGAATCGAACCCGGGATCTCATGTGGTCAACGCCAACGCTGGACCACTAGACCACAGAGGCGATTACGTTGAATAACAGTTCGTCTTAATAAACTAATTTTTTCAAATTCATTTTTCTTTTCAGGACACAAAATACCGCAAACTTCTAACATATACTCCTTGATAAATTCTCCTTCGGCAAATGGTTTTAATGCCTTTGCCAATTTTGAGCTACCTATGAAACTAGCTTTCACAACATTATCAAGTTGTGTTCTTTGTTTATGAAACATTTGTTGCTGGTTTTCCAAATGTGCGGTAAGCTCTAGATTTTGTCTGTTCTTAACTGTCCTGTCAGTGAGTGCAGCGTAGCATGCTTAATTGACTAATGCCTCTATATATTAAATTATTATTTCATTACTGAAACGGATTCATTACACAGCAAACAAATAGGCTTACCATTGTGCAAGATAAAAAAGAATTCTTCAGTCCATTTTTCTTGAAACTGGCGAGCCTCTTTATCTATTTTCGTCTCTTTCCACCAGACACCATTTTGTTTACTTTTCATTCAATAAACTTAAAAAAACCATAGTTAGTAACCACTCAAGATGCACACAAAGTCATAAAGCAAGTTAACGGCTCGAGCAGTTCGCTAGGATATTGCTTGTCCAAGTTATCACCTTGGTAGCTCAAATAGAACTGAACTATCGTTCGGGCCACCCACCCGCTTATATAGGCAAAATGAAGGGATAATCTGAAATAAACTAGTTTACAATAATTGAGAAGCAATAAATATGTTGATGTCTCCCATGATGCGGCCAACGGCAAACCTCAAAGAATTTGATCGAGCAAGCCGAGTGGCGGCGATTATAAGAGGAGGCGGTAAACATCAAAGGATTTGATGTTTGCCGCCTCACTGTCACTCCCGTGAGTATAAGTACCTGATGTAATATTTTTTAAATTGGGTTTTTTCAAAATGTCTCGCAGGCCGGTCTTACCGATCCCGATGACCCGATAACTCTGGCCAACGGTTTACACGATGACACTACACACCTACATTCGCGACACCGTCGCCGCCGGCGGCGACGAGGACCCCTGTTTCGCCCTTCGGCGAACCGAGCCCAAGGGCAAGGTTCGGCGGACGGACAAAACAATGCCACTAGCCCTCTCATCGCAAATCACGACCCCACCCTAAGCCGAGGTTCGGTCTCACAGGAGACACCCTTAGGGCGGAGGGCGTACAGCCCTACACCTTTAAATTCTGGCTGAGCACTCTGCTCGCCCACGCGACCGGTGAAGCTGTAACAGCCCTTAAGGCTAACAGCAATTGTGACATTCCGAAAAAAAAAAAAAAAAAAAACGCAGGCCGGATCTTATCTTACAGCGGACCGGATCCGACCCGCGGGTCAGTTGTTGGCCATATATGCTTTAGACCATGAGATAATTCTATAGATCTGATCTCTTCTTATTGCCGGCTTACCGTATTATGTGTTTTTTAGGGTTCCGAAGTAAAATTGTGGAACCAATTACCGGCAGGGGTGTTTCCAAACGGACACGACTTGGGGACCTTCAAGAAAAGAGCTTACTCATTCTTAAAAGGACGGCAACGCAACTGCAAGACCTCTGGTATTGTGGATGTCTATGGGCGGCGGTGATCACTTACCATCAGGTTCACCTCCTGCTCGTTTGCCCCCTCTTCTATAAAAAAACTAGAAACCCTTATAGTTTCGCCTTGTCCGTCTGTCCGTTCGTCCGCACGATAGCTAAGAGATGTTATTACTAAAAAGCTGTAATTTGGCATGAGTATACATATTAGTCAAAAAAAAACTACGTCAAATGCCATTTCAAAATTCAAAATTGAATCTAATTCTCAAAACTTATAGCTTTTCAAATATTAAAATTACGTTGTTTTTAGCAAACTTACTTAATTTTTTTCTATAACTTTCAACTTAATTTACCGATTGACTTAAAAATATTATCAGCTTTTGTTCTTTAAAAACTGCGTCAAATACCGTTAATTTAATCAAAATCGGTCAATTTATTTGGAATTTATCAATGAAGAAAATTAAAAATAAAATGATTTTTGACATAGCATAGAAATTTTTCAACCTATCGATTATTTAGCTAAAACAATATTTTAGATCTCAAAAATGGAGTTGAATGCCATCATCGTTGTCAAATATACAGCTTTTCAAAAATTAATAATACCTACTGCCATTTTTAACAAAATAGATGTTTGAACTGAAAAATCTATGCTTATATTTTTTACTCTTTTGAGCTTAAAATACCTTAATTTAGCGAGAAGTTTCAGGGATGGCCCGTAGGGTCAACCATTTACACATTTTTTCCCGTTTGCTCCAATGCCTCGCCTTAATACATCGCAGGGTCAAACCTTCAACATTGCGGGCTTAGATTTGAGCGTTGACTGTTTTTCACATGGCCAACTTTATATCGCTCTTTCAAGAGTGACCTCTAAAGAAAACATGTTTGTATTGTCTAATGGCAAGAAAGCTGTGAACGTTGTATATAAAGACATTCTGTATTTAATATATTAATTGTAAAAATAAAAGAAATAGGTAAAAATGTAAAAACTAAAAATGTAGTACTTATATGAATTTAGATATTCCAAAGATAGCAGGAAATCTTCATGGTATAGGGAAAGGGGAATTGTTTTACTCCAAATTTAACGCGTGCGGGCCACGGGCAGTAATGAATAAATCAAAACAACTGGATCGTTTTTAATCATTTTTTTCCCGTGCGAAGCCGAGGCGGGCCTGGCGGCCCGCCTCGGCTATTCGGTATGAGATATACTAGAATAATTTTCTACGTTTGTTAAATTGATTAAATAAAATATATCATAGGAACAATCACATAAAAAATATTAAAAATTTAATTTCTATTATCATATTTAAGTGTTACCATTGTGTAAAACTTTAATTACATTTGCATTAAAACAGCAATAAGGTTTATATATCATAATTTTCATTATAAGTATCAAATAAAAATTCTCCCTGTTTTTGTACTAAGGAATAATTTAAAGCTAATTCCTTTTTTGTTATTTTAAATACCTATAAAGTGTGTTAGCATAATCTTAGCTCAGAATTTTGTCAACCTAACTTAGATTTCTGAGATTAGCAGTTCTACTAAAGACGCCCAATGACAAGATAAATACCTAAGCACAGACTACTAAGGAGAGAAATGATTGTTTACGTTAACCTTACTAGTCTTGGGCATTATAGTTCAGGATTGGGAGCACTCGTTTTAGTTCGCAGCTCTTAAACGAACTAGTTCGATCTTTTAGTTCGTTAGTTCACTACTTCAATTCGCGAAAGACCTACTTGTTGTCTTGTTCCCTTGCGTTGATCAACAATTTAATTAGGTAAAAATAAATGACAAAACCTGTTTGAAAATAATCAACTTTTAATCTTTGGACTTAGTATCTAGTACATATTATTAATTTGTATTTATCTATCTACTAATGAAGGCGCAGAAAACTAGTATGTTCTTACCCACTTTAAAATAAATTTAGGCATGTTCTTATCATAAAAAAATATAAGTTTTGGTGTTATTTTAACAGTAACATCATATAGTAGGTACTTATTTTTGTTAATAAACCACACCAAAAACCAAAGAAACATTTATAAATTGTATTTACCTGTTAACAATAAATTATAATACGGTCACCGCACCGCTCAATTTTGCGCGCAAAGTTGTAAACGAACTACTCACTTCATATTTTGTCTTACTAATAATCGATGCGCATTGCGCGTTGTATGGTGAACTGTGAACTATACAGTAGCGACGCACCGCGCTCTCGATTTCACGCCGTCGAACGAAAGAACTAAAGAGTGACGGGTCTGCGAACTACTTCGTGTAGTTCGTCCATAAGATCGCTCTTCCGACCTAGTTCGTTCACGAACTACACAAGACTAAACCTTACCTAAATTCCAACTCTATTTAGCTACTATTCACCAAGTTTAAAAATATTTATTAAATGCGTATAAGTTAAGGAGTTGATATAGAATCTTACGGAATATATAAAGCTTTAAGGTAATAAATGAAAAAAACGATGTATGAAGCCTCGCCAGTGTTCTTTAGAGACAAATGACCTTTAACAATGACATAAACGTGGTGTTCGCATAATCTTGGGCATTTCATACATTAGATATTAGCCTTTGTGTCGAAGATCAAAAAAGCACTTAACGCAAATGTAATCTCATCATTGTGTTGACAGGGGTATAATATTTACGCTGTATAAAATTTCTTGTAATCCCCTGCAGTTCAAGGCGATTCTGGACACGTTCCATTGTGTTCGTTTACTCGAATCACGGATTATTTGTCAGTGTAGCTTGCATTTACATACAGAAATACAGACTTCTACTATGTATGAAATAAAATCATTTCAAGGGTAATTAAACCTTGTAGATATTAAGCCTTTGTGTCGAAGATCAAAAAAGCACTTAACGCAAATGTAATCTCATCATTGTGTTGACAGAGGTGTAATATTTACGCTGTATAAAATTATCTGTAATCCCCTGCAGTTCAAGGCGATTCTGGACACGTTCCATTGTATTCGTTTACTTGAATCACGGATTAAATGGAAACGCCTTTCAAGACAATTTCTTAGTTTGTCAGTGTAGCTTGCATTTACATACAGAAATACAGAGTTCTACTATGTATGAAATAAAATCATTTCAAGGGTAATTTTAAACCTTGTCAGCTCATTCGGTTACGATAAAACAGTACAACATGGTTTATTTCAATTTTTTCACAATATAATATAATCTACAAATGTATGATCGCCTCTGTGGTCTAGTGGTCCAGCGTTGGCGTCGACCACATGAGGTCCGGGTTCGATTCCCGGGTCGGACACTTAAAAAAAATGTTTTTTCAGTTTTCTGATAAACACAAAGTTGCCCGGGATTGGATAGTGCCCGGTTGACAATAGGTTTGCCTATCACATTTGTGGGACCAAGCATCTTCGGCTAATCGTGGGTGCACTTGTTGTACCTCTGCTTACCCCTTCGGGGATACGGACATAAAGATACTTTTTACGAATTATGAAATTTTTAATTGTATGAAAGGAACACGACAACGACAAGCACTGACGCTATTGCGGCAGGAATAGGTAAAGCTGTGGTACCAGACCCGGGCGAGAGATGGCCATATGTCGCAATCCTTGCATATTTGTCTGGCTTCCTCCACATTCATTACTCTCTTCATACAAACTCGCCGGTTGCGAAGACACTTAACACCACATTACGTATATCCTAGTTCTCCTTAATGTTAAAGCGCTCCTTCACTGGGAGCATTCGCCAGTAATATAACGTTACAAATTCGAGCATTACTATTGTAATGCTCAAATGTGAGAGAGAAGAACCGTGCATTACAGTGCCTGTAATGAAACAACCTGTAATTTTGATACCAGTATTACGCACTAGGTGAATTTGACCGTGTCGCCCGAAAAAATCTCAGTATCGAACCTGAGTATTATACGCAGGTACTTTAGTCGGAAAGGTGGTGTTGTAACAAAAAGCTCCAAATCGAATCTGAAAGGTTACAATAGAGGTTCAAATAATCAACTCACGAATTCCTGGTTTCAAATATCTCGTCGCCAGTTCTTTAATTAACTTTTTTAAATAAAAAATTAATGCTGGAGCTATGTGAATATATTTTATTGATTCAGGCGTTACTTTGCGGAAATTAATTATTAAAAAGGTGAAATTAATTAAATTTGCTATTTAAATCCGCGAACTGTTCTATGTATCTTCCGCGATGGTAATGAATAGATAAACGTCGGTCGGTTTAATAAATGGATAAGACTCACCGATGTTCCGGACAAAAAGAAGACCCCAGCGGCACAATTATACACCCACATCCACCACACTACGTCCCACGCCGGCACCAAGCACAAAGCACATAATTTATGAATGTACCCAACGCATGTTTCACTTCGAAACCTAAGCATCTTCAGGAGAAACGAACACAACCTCACTCTACGCGAGTGTAAGTAATACTAGAACAGTTCACGGATAATAGCAAATTTAATTAATTTCATCTATGTGAATGTTTTCGGCTAACTTATCCTTAAAATATGTAAAGACAAGTACTGACAATAAATTTGCAGGATTGAAAAGATGGCAAATACTAAGTCGGAATATCTAGTACGTAGAAGCAAAAATCTGCTTGATTAGATAGATAGATCGATTTATTACGAAATTTCATGAAAATCGTTGGAGCCGTTTTTAACGAGTAATTCTTGTATATAAATAGGTATAAAAGTATCTTCACGCCCATATCTCCGAAGGGGTAGGCAGAGGTGCAACAAGTGCACCCACGATTAGCCGAAGATACTTGGTCCCACAAATGTGATAGGTGGCAAGCCTATCGCCAACCGGGCACTTTCCAATCCCGGGCAACTTTGTGTTTCTCAGAAAACTGAAAAAACACTTTTTTTTATCTTATAAATAGGTATATATACAAGAATCTTTGTTAATATTATAAATATGAAAAATTTTGTGTTTGGATGGATGTTTGTTATGCTGCGGCGGTCACAAACATTCGGACTGTGTGTTGCATATCACGTGGTTGGCGGTACGACAAAGACTTTTTGGGTGCTAACATATCGCGATGCGTGGTTCGTTCATTTGTTCGATGTATGGGGCAAAAACCTTTAAATTAAATCATTAATGCTTCGCCCTTCACAGAGTGAAGTGCTATTCGACTTCCCTGAAGATGCTTCGGCTGCGGTGTGAAACGTGCGGTGAGTACATAATTTGTGTGTTACTGCCTTTGTTTCTGACGTGGAAGAAAGTGTGGTGGAAGTGGGTGGACTATTGTGCCGCTGTGGTCTTCTCTAATTTTCAGGCCTTGGATAAGTTTGTCCCATTCCTTACACTACCTTTCATTTCTGTTGCATCGTGTTGCAAGGTTTCGCGGAAATTTTGCAAATTAAATAACATAATTTCTTTAAATTATGGATTTCTGCAAATAACGCCTGAATCTATTAAATATCTTAAAACCGCCCTATATACTTTTATTGGATATATGTATACTAATATTATAAACATAAAAACCAATGGCCCGATTTTAAACGTCTCCTCAATATACATTATCAATGAGTAACATAAGTTACCTGTTTACCCGACTAAGAAAAGGAAGTAATGTGTGTGGGTCTCGCGGGGAACAGTTCCATATATACCTAAATGTAGATTAAAACAGGTCAGGGCAGGTCGTTAAAGGCGACCGATTGGCTATATGAGTCATTACCATCGACCCTAATAGGTGGTAGAGTTCTGCAACGTCTCGCTGGTATTTGGTCCAACCACCTTACCCATTTCTGCCGCAATAGCGCCAATGTATGTAATTGTAGTAGAGGGTAGATTTATTCATGTGGCACTGCCGGGTTACATACAGACTGACTGGTGAGTTACCTTCGATAATTCTGGAGAATACTCGGTACTCGATCCTCGTTAAAATGAAATAATAAAATTAGGGTTTTAATTTTTGACCAATATTTATCTAAAAATAAGTGAAATGTGGATATTATACTCTCCCAAACACGCTGCGCTAGTCGAAATCAAAGACACGCCGCCGTCACTCCCCGCCCTCAACCTCACTACCTGCGCAACACGTGCGCCCGCGGTGTCCAAGGATGGCGCAGGTAAATAAAGGATTGTATTGTGTACTGTTTACTAAGAAGCATTTTAATATTTATTTTTAATGTTTTTTTTCTCATCATATATGATCGCCAACTATCATGTCCGTTATTTGATTTAATCAAATATTGAAGGTGACTCACCAGACTGTATGTATATATATATATATATATATATATATATATATATATATATATATATATATATATATATATATATATATATATATACATACATACATACAAATTACTTGTATTGAATATTTTGGTGGCGTACTTGAGAGATTGAAAACTATCCTAAACAGAGGATATTTGCAAAATTTCGTTGGAATCAGTTCAGTAGTTTAGGACCAACAGCGTGACACGTAATTTATATATATTTATATACCCATTTCGGTTCATCTTTCGGCCAGATAATGAATGTTACTTTAGTTCTATTAGGAGCTGATTTTAATTTTCACATATTAATGCGACCAACAGACTTTCAAACTGACATAGGTCTGACGTTAAGGCGTTCAGGGGATAAGACATAACTATAATATTAATATTCAGGTCAGTTGACGATTTGCATTAACAGTGTATTTTTCTGATAAATATAATATAAAGGTTCTTCATATCCCGCAATGGAATTAGCGTAAAAAATTATACACACACATATATATATATATATATATATATATATATATATATATATATATATATATATATTAGATATAATTTAAATTTCTGTTCAGTTTTGTTAAAGTTTTTTTCAGTTTCTTTTCAGTTAAATTCATAATTGATTTTTACCTGTGACAAAGATACCGATTTTCTGCTTTCTGTGTTACTGGGCTGTCTGGATATAACTGGCGGATGGATGCAGAGAGGAGATCCAGGTTCTGAGTCAGTTTTGCCTTCATTGCTGCTGTTTCCCGCTTCCTGTAGAAATAAACATTCTATATCTTTTTCTGGCCAGACTAAGCGAATCAGCTATCGAAGTTCAATAGATTTGTATGTTTGACTGATGCACGGAAACGTTTTCCTGTATTGGGCCAGCCGCTCAATTAAAGTTATAGAACGTCAATCGAGATGCAACGGATACAACGTCGTGTGCTGCGACGCGGCATAATATGTAAGAAAATGTGGATGAGTCGGATTCAACCATCGCCTTTAGACACCAAAGATGTCAATGGTGCGTTACTATCATGTGGCGTGGTCTTATGCTACATGCATAAGCTTATGCTAGCGGCTGTCGTCTTCAAATTTTGAAGCTAAGGTCATCTCGCTATACGGCCAAACACCATTAATATCTTTGATTTCTATAGGCGATGGCTATCACTATCCATCAGAAGAGTTAACCACTTGTTTTCTATCAATTTTTAAACAACTGTACATAACTGGAACATGGCATAAACACACGAAATAACGGTAAGGTTTTGGTTCCAAAAATAAACTTTAAAAAGTTGAATTTTAGGGAATTATGTAACATTTCATAGACAACCTGAAACTGTTGTTAGTTTAGATGGCAAAGTTATAATCAAAGCGTTCTGTTGAGTAAATCATATTACAAATTACACGAAGATAAAGATGGCAAGGAGGTATTAAAATTAATCAGCATTATATATTATATATTATTATTATCGCGTATCAGCATTATATATTATTATTATCGCGTATTTTTACTTTAGAACTTATTTAACCTGTCTTTATACGCTACTTCTCTTATTTTACCCTTTAGAGATCGAATTTTTAAAAACGCTTTAACACGTAATTCATTATTTTCTTTGTTTATACCCAATTCATACGAAACTTCATGCAAATATGTCCAGGGAATGATAAGTTTCATACAAACTTCTATTCCCTATTTCACCCCCTTCGGGGTTGAATTTTGAAAAATTTTTGCTTAGTGGATGCCTACATGTGCGAAATTTCAAGTTTTTAACCCTTAAGGGTTTGGCCTGTGCGTTGATACATCAGTCAGTCACTTTTGCCTTTTTATATATATAGATTAGTTATTATTTTTAAAGACCGTAATTAATATAAATTTTTTCATTAACGCAAAATAATAGTGGCATGTCATTAAACTGTATGAATGGAAATGAAATATTCACTAAGGGTCAAGGTTTTGTGTTTTGACCAAAGATCTGTTCTATATCTACCATCCACACTTGAACACTAGTAGTTGGATGTAAGTATCTGTCCGAGTATAAAATTAACAGTTTAGGCCTTGATGTGTATCTTGGTCTCATCAGAGCAGTATGAGACACACCTCGTGTTTTATGGCGACTTTTATATTATTTAATATTTTTAACGACCGCCATATGAACATCCACAGCACAAGAGATGCGCTGCCGACTCTTAAGAAACCTTACCCTTCAAACCGGAACACGACAGTGACAAGCACTGACGGTATTGCGGCAGAAATAGGTAAGGCGGTGGCATCAGACCCGGGCGAGAAAATGTAGAACTACAATATACTGGAGACTAACAGTAGTCAATCTACATACATGTGATATTCGAGCAACGCACACATAGACACGCGATATCTCGGAATGGTTCGGGACAGTTTGTTCCGCACCAGTCCGAGATATCACGTCCGTGAGAGGTGTCTATGTGTGCCATGCCCGAATATTACTTGTATGTAACATTGACTTCTGTTAGTCCCTAAGTATTCTGTGGCAGAACTCTACCACCTAGTAGCCACGATGGTAGTGACTCGAATAGAAAATCGGTGTCCTTTTACGACCTGCCCGGCAGAATGGCAATTTACCTGTCCTTCAAAGGAGCCCGGGACCAACACGGGGTAGGATATATTTATTATTAGAGATTGTTTGGCAAAACTGCTAATAAGTTTGATTAATTAGGTGAGCCTGCAATTTGAGAGCCCCAAGTAGTGTTATAACCCCATAGCCCCTCGAAGTCACAGTCCGCCTCTGTACTTGGCTCAGATTGGATCACGAAGAATATAACAGTAATAGTGGTTCGGTGTCGGTGATGACCGCATGAGGTTCGGTTCCCGTGTCGGGCAATTCAAAATGTGATTTTTCAGTTTTCTGATAAAAACTAAGTTGCCCGGGATCGTATAAGTGCTCGGTTGGCGACAGGCTTGCCACCTATTACATTATGAGACTAAGTATTTTTGGGTAACCGTGGATTTTACCTACCTCTTCAGGGATGCGGGCTTGAAGATACTTTTTTTGATATATGTCTCCTGATAAAAAGAGTCAACCATCGCCGCGGCCAGCACTGACGCTACTGCGGAAGGCATAGGTAAGGCGGTGGTACCAGACCCGGTCAAGCCGATGCAGAACAAGCACTGACGCTATTGCGGCAGGAATAGGCAAGGCGGTGGTATTAGAGCGAGTACCGGGCGATACAATGCAGAACTCTACCACCTATTAGTCACGATGGTAGTGACGCGCATAGCCACACGGTCGCCTTTTACGACCTGCCTGGCAGAACGGCAGTTGGCCTATTCTTCAAAGGAGCCCGGGACCAACACTGGGGAAACTAACGAGTTTTGCTCCGATTTTCAAAAATCGAGTTTTCACCAGATATCCACGTTTTGAGGTCCTAGGAACTTTTTTAGACTATTTTCGCGATGACATCAGTGTGTCTGTATATGTGTGTATGTCTGTATGTGTATGTATGTATGTAAACATCTCATAACTTTTAAACGGCTGGACCGATCGAAACGAGGTTGATGGTCGTCGATTGGATTCCACTCAAATTAGACTTCCTGAAAATTTGAACCAAATGGGCCGAAGGGATATTGAGAAATTTTGAAAAAACCCAAAAGATTTTATTAATATAACTTTCAGGTTAATGTAACGATTGAGTACAAAACTAATCATCTCTATTCTTAAAAAAATATTTCTAATGCATAAATTGCATCAAATCAGTTTATCTGTCTTATCAGCTTTTCTCCTTTAAAAACTGCGTCAAGTACCGTTAACTGTATAAAAATCGCCAATACAACGCCATCATCGATTAGTCGAATATACGTCTTAGGCCCACAACGTGACATGTGACCAGCATATCACCAACCAGGCACTTTTCCAAACTCGGGTAACGTTGTTTTTATTAGAAAATTGAGAAAATATATTTTTGATTTGTTTGACTCGGGAATCGAACCCCGAGGGTTTCTCTGACAGAAAAATCCGAAAAATTTATTCGCTGAGTATCTAACGTCAATTCTTCGTGCCTGCGGTAAGTCCAATATTAATCCTAAAAATATTGAAGGTTAATTAAGGCGAGGTATTTCGACGCGCGTCAATTATATAGGAAATGGGTGGCGCGGTATGTTCTGAAACCGCTGAGAAACGTAAGAGAGGATACAGAAATATAGGGTATCACCTGAAAACTCAAATTTAGCACATTCTTTTTTGTATTTACAACTAAATATCACCATATAAAAATCATGTGGAAGATTAGAAATATGATTAACAAATTATATGTTTTAGAGATTTTTTTAGCCTGTTTTCGGAATTTTGTATGATCGAGTAAAGTACATTCTATCATGTAATAAATTAGCACATTCCTTAGATAATATCTTCAGGTATATCGTGTAATTTTTGTAAAATTGTTATTTCACAATAAATACAAAAAAAAATTTATTAAACAAACCAGTTTTTTCCCGTTTGTCGCGATGCCTCGCCTTAAATAAAACATTTTTTGATTTCGAAAATCGATGTAAAACCAGGAACTTCCCTATTTTAGAAAAAAAAACTATTAATCTTAGTGAAATGTTAAAAATGTGTTTTTCTTTATAAGATCAACTTTCTTTTTTAATAACCATTTTTCCTTGAAAATTCTTTTTCAAGAAAGCTACCATAAATAAAAATTGATTTCTATCAATTTTAGGCTTTAAGAGCGAAGTGGTGGCGCGAGATGGATCTTGAGTTGCTACATATTATAGGTAGACCGTACTATGTTATAGGTAGACCAGAAAAAATGGTGTAAAATTTTAGTATATAACCTTTATATTTGTTCAGTGTAAATAACATTAATAGTAATAAAAATCGTGTTTTTTAATAAATCAAGAAATTTTTAAAGAATTTTCCTTGTAAGTACTAAAAATGTAGTTTTAGAAACATATTTTTTATTTTAGTTTTATTTTTCTGCGCCCTCCTAGATTATAGCCTGACGACGCCTTTGATGGGAATGGGAACTGTTTGGGTAAAAATACGCTGGATTTTTTAGGTTAGATCATTATAAACATTAAAACATGTAATTCTCATAAAAATACTTTCCTAACAATATTACTAGGAATAAGTTAAGTAGTATAACTCTGTATTTCTGTATGTAACTGCAAGCTACACTGATAAACTAAGAAATTGTCTTGAATAGCGTATCCATTTAAACCGTGAAGGGAATGGTTTATATTGGGGTGCTATCATGGCTTTAAGGAGATTGATGAAATCCTGCTTAAAAGTCCCACAAGAATATAGCTGCCGAAATTATTAAATTAATGTGATGTAAATAAGCCGCCCATTTTAGAACAAGACACTTTTTAATAGCAAGAACATTTTAAAAAGGAACATACTTGGCGGTAATGTAACTAGTCAAACTTGTATGCTTATTCTTATTATCGGTTGAAAGAAAATGTATGTCTCAACCAACTTCAATCACACTCAGTATTAAATTCATACACTAATTTGACATAAAAAGTATATGATTATAAAGAGAAACTTTAATTCTTCAAATCCTGTATAACTTTAAGCCTTTGAAGACAGGTAATTACTCTAAAAATCTCGTTGAAAAAAAATTTGGATGGCCGTCTGTTGATTATATTATGGCCGTAAACACGAAATAGGTTGTTTGGCTTTTTGAATTCACTTTATTTTATTATCAATATTATATAATCCACTCAGAATAAATCCCTATTGAAAATCACTTCATTCGGATCTGTTTTTTTTAATAATGAATAATTTAAAGAAAAAATAAAATACGTTGCGGCGTGCACCTTTGGATTTTCCAAACTTATCTCTAAATAAAACCAAGATTATTATTTTCTACCATAAAGCTGACACTTTCTTTTATTTATGACCAATCAAAAAAGTTAGAAAAATGTCGGATAGGTAAGACGCAAAACTTTAAATAAACTATTGCATGAAATGTAACAAAAAGGAAAGTATTTATTACTATAGTCGAAACTTACAATGCAGAAGGTTTTATTTAAACAAGATTACCTTAGTACTTTCCTACAAAAATAAAAATAAACCCAGTGTCATCTATTTAATCCATGATTGCGTGACAATAAATATTTTGCTTTGTTATTGTAAACAAAGTTTGTTCATCTTGTAACTTTTAAGTAGGTAGTTAGTTTAAATCAAATAATCTTCGTGATGAGAGATACAAAAAAAATTATGTCTACATTGTCAATATATTGCGACGTGAATGGCTGAATGTCTTAATATAATATTAGTGAACTCGATTAATCATAATCCTTATAGGTTTGTCGTCAATTGTTGTATTAAAAAAGTGTCCGTGATACACTTTACATTTCATAAAAAATAATAATGTATTACAATACGATAAGCATCCATCAACATGCGATGGTTTCTAGACGAACTTGTGTAGACCATCATCATTGTCCTTTATATACGTTTTAATTTTTTTCTTACTTTATTACATACTAGCTGCAGCGTGCAGCCCGCTGCATTATAAAAGTTATTGGCAAATCCCGCGGAACCACTTAATTTTTCCGGGATAATAAGTAGCCTATGTGCTATTCCAGGTCACCATCTACCTGTGTGCCAAATTTCATTCAAATCCATTCAGTAGTTTTTGCGTGATTGAGTAACAAACATCCATCCATACATCCAAACTTTCGCATTTATAATATTAATATAGATAATTTACTCGTTTTAGTAGATCGGTATATTATTATCCTATCCTTAAGGTTGTCTGGAAGAGATCGCTTTTTTAGTGATAAGACCGCCTTTGTGTATCTAATATATGTAGAAATAGTCATGTGTGTTGTATATTTTGTCATTTACTTTTGGTGCACAATAAAGAGTTATCGTATTGTATTGTTGTATCGGTCATCATCTAGAATAATTTACCCGACAGGTATCCTTTTTGCTTAGCGAAGCACAATATTGATTTGTTCTAAACTTAGCTCCCATTTATTTTCAAGACTTTGTGAGCCGACTAGACGATTCTCAAGTTATATTAAAGAAGTTTGCATACTGCAACTATTAGGAGTACTGTGAATGTGTGATTCACTTAGAAATTTAAAATTGGAATTTTTAATACGTAGAATTAAAAAAGTTTTAATATGAATTTGAACACAGAAATCAAGATTGTACGATTAGGATTGAGGTCGAAAAATTCATGAAGTTATGATACGCGTACAATAATAATTGTACGTCTGCTGACACTGGCAGGAATAGGTAAGGCGGTAGTAGTACCAAATCCCCGAGCGAGACGTTGCAAAAGAATGGTAGTTGGTCTATTCCTCAAAGGAGCCCGGACCAACTAAAGTCTAATGCCGGGTCCCTATAATCTACAAACTGTCATTCGTAACAGTAACAATTCGTAACTAGCTTAGTAATAAAACGGTCTGTCATGCTGTCCCACAAGTTTTTTGGACTATGTATTTACGACAAGCATCCGTAGCTTGACTGCTTACCGATGGCCCTCTCGAATATAGTGTGTTATCTGTGGATGGCCCTCACTGCGTTCCATTATTCAGAAAGTTTTAAAATAGTCTCGAAAAAATTAAGCCCTATTTATAAACTAATTGATGTATAGTATAGAGCTAGATACAATGGATAGCCGTGTATGCATTTAATGCGAAATATAAATGACGTATACAAATAATCAATGGAAAAATTTTATCATTCAATATCAAAGAAAGTGTCATAAGCGTGAAATGGTTCACAATATTGACGTTAGCCGTCATCAAAGTTCAAACTGTTTTTTTTCAAAATAATTTATTAATTATAAAATTGATGCGACCTACTAATGTTATAGACACATTTTTACAAGAAGCACTATTTTCAAAACCAAAATGGAACAATTTAAGAAAAACAAAACCAGAAAATGTCCCAGCAAAATTCACTATAACTTAAAGGTATAATATATATTACAAGAATTACTTTGTTTACATTGTAGAATGGCAGATATCTCTTTGGCTAATCTCAGATGGCTCAGAGACAGCCACCACCAAGAAAGTAACAATTGCATTACAATCCATGTGGCAGGTAGATGTGCCGAATGCATACTTATTAGCTATTAGCTACCTTACCTTTCAAACTGGAACATACGTTACAAGCACAACGTTAATGCAGCAGGAATCGGTGAAACGACGGCACAAAACCTAGGTGAGACGTTGTAGAACTCTAATCTCGGAAAAATTATTCAAATCATTTTTTATTTATTCATTACTCAACTATTTAGATCTGATTTTATCAGTTCTTATACATTATGAATATTGGGTATGTTCCATAGTCTATACAGTACATGGTTTCGGCTGAAGGTATACTTTATTTTATTGTGTGTATATTTTTAAATTCTTGTAGTCAATATTTATGTTAACTAATTCGATTTTTTTTAATTATACGATAGCAAACAAGTAAACGAGTCTCTAGATCAAAAGAGTCAACCATCGCCTATAGATACCACATATGTTAGTGGTGCCTTGCTATCTTGTGGCGAGGTCTAAGCCACACGCACAAGCTTACGGGCTACCTTACCTTTCAAATTGGAACAGGTCATTGACAAGCACTCACACTATTGTATGCGCAATATGTAAGGCCTAGTAGCCACTATGGTAGTGACTCGAACAGCCAATCGGTCCGCTTTTTACGACCTGCCTGGCAGAACGGCAGTTGGCCTATTTTTCTAGGGAGCTCGGACCAACACGGGGAAACGTCACATGCATGACTGTGGCAGTATGAGCCAAAACTAACAAACTAGAAAAGATGCTATCTACATTTAAAATTTCTATCTAGTTTAAATTAATTTTAAAATAACTATGTCTCCTTTAATAACACAGGAGAGAACTACAAAATGAATGATGGACGCCAGGAACAAAACTTTGCAATAGCTAAATATGGCCACCGAGCAAATACGGCAATTTTGGAATAGAATTATTTAAAACTGAAATAGCGAAATCGCCATGACTAAGCTTAAAGCGAAGAAATTATAATAGTTGAAAAATAATGCTTATGCCGTGGAAGAGTTTGTGTTGGAGATCTAAGCTGCTTTTTAGTTGTGCTTCTTTTTTCCAATTTTTTGTTTCCTTGCTAGTTATTAAGGCCTAATTATAGTTTCTTCGCATGTTAAACTTAGTATAAGTTATAAAATAAAACTTCAAATTTAAGCACTTTGGTTTTATTCATAATAAGGTGATAAACAAAATCCTATAAATATCCCCACTTTTTGTCTCAAGGCTGTATCTGAAATAGAAATAAATGAGCCCCTGAAATATTCACAGAACGTCTGCCGTTGTGGTCGCTAACACGACAAACAATAAGGTAAAAAAGTTAGAATCCAAAGGGGTTCCTATACAAGAAACATTAAAAATCTGTTTTCTTCGTCTACCTTCCTGCATTCTTGTACGGACCGTATGCGTATCCAGCTTCATTGTTGCAAGCTGAAAAATAAAGAATTAATGATAAAAAATACAATTAATGATAAAAAAGATTTACATCAGGTATAATTTAACTTAGGGAATATTTTTTTTATATCATAAGATAGCAAACAAGCAGATGGGTCTCCTGATGGAAAGAGTCAACCATCACCTATAGACACCAAAGATGTTAATGGTGCGTTGCTATCTTGTGGCGAGGTCTAATGCCACATGCATAAGTTTACCGACTACCTTACCCTCCAAACCGGAACACGACAGCGACAAGCACTGACGCTATTGCGGCAGGAATAGGTAAGGTTTTTTGTGATATGGGTACAGTTGACACATATTTGAAGTCAGTTTAATTTTTAAATTGCTAAGATCCATATCTTTGAGATAACCATTGCCTATAGATACCAGGTACCTATATTATTGTTACCCAGATAGGTATGTTAATGGTGCTTTGCTATCCATATGGCAAGGGTTGAAGTCAAATTTATGGTTCATTTCCGTAAGATTACTAGCTACCTTACCTTCCAAACTGAAACAAGACAGTGACAAGCATCGACACTATTACGACAGGATTAGGTAAGTGCGGATGTTGTAGAACTCTACCATGTTAGTGATTATAGTTAGCCTGAAATTATTATTATTTATATTTCCCATATTGTTCAATACCACCTTTGAACAATAGACCATCTGTCATGCAGTTCGTAAAAGACTCGAAAAAGATTGATTTTCAGGTCATGACTATGGTGGTAGAGTTCCGCAACTCCTCACCAGTGTATATGGCACCACCGTTTTACCTATTTCTACCGCAATAGCGCCAATGCTTCTCATTTTCGTTTCTCGGTTCGGAGGGTAAGGTAGCTGGTAAATTTATACATGTGGCAT
Organism: Apodemia mormo; assembly: GCA_036924255.1. Classification (NCBI taxonomy): domain Eukaryota; kingdom Metazoa; phylum Arthropoda; class Insecta; order Lepidoptera; family Riodinidae; genus Apodemia; species Apodemia mormo. The sequence continues at coordinate 15,714,632 of JAUPFN010000020.1, forward strand.
TGCCATTCCTCCAAACGGATAGCAGCAGAACTTTGGTGACTATAGGCAATAGTTTATCTTTTTCTCGGGTGAGATATCTGCTTGTTTGCTTTACAATGACAAAGATTGGCTGGCTTGTGAATTAAAGTAATTCGTAGTCGAAGTAGGTGACCAACATGACTTATATTTATTCAAATTTGCACAAATTATAGGACATTATTCTAACGTGTTTTCCATCAATTGCAACTAGTACTCGAGGAAAGCGGGCTATTTGGCAACGTCCTTGTTATGTATCATTTTTGATTTTTATGTAGTCCGATTGCAAATGTGCTATTGCAAAGCTGATATCACGTACTGTCCGCCTGGCGCAGGACTGTCACACCAATAAAGTCTTCTGTCAACAACACTGTGCCTATCGCATGCAATCGGAGGGTCAATAGCAGCTGGTGCAATGGAGATTATTCCAAGATTTTTTGAACAAATACGAAGAACTATGAAAGTTTATTTATCTTGCAAGAGTCTACGAATAATAATTAAAGTTTGTCAGCTAGGAAATAAGAAAAATATCTACCTGGCTCCTGTTATTCGTAAATAGGGATATATTTCAGACAATAATTGCTCTTCTGCCGTTATATCAATCTGAAACCGCAGCTGGAATTATATGTAGTTTCCACTCTTTCCTTTATACTCTGATTTTTGATTTTTCGTCGGAACTAGACGTCACATACCAGTCTGATAATATGTAAAGCATTTCCGTGTCACTTTCTGAGCTTGAAGTGGTAAATTCACGCTAAATATTTTTTAAATTATTGTTCAACCGGCCGAAATCCGGGGGTAGCTATACGAATGACGGATGATGAAATTTTGACAGATTAATGACATTATATTTTTTATAGGGACATACCAATCTGTCATTTCCATACAATACACAGTAAAACCTTAACTGGCAGCCCTCCCACCCGTTAGCAACGAACCTTTGGTAATTTGACATAAGAGTCGTGCTTTTTAGGAACAGTTTTAGCTTACGCCTTGTAGAAAATCCTACTATTTGTCACTAAAACGAGTCGTTTTGCAGATATAGGGACCGGGCAATCATTTTTGATGTTCGTAATAGCTTTCATTTTTGTTGATTAAAATTGCGAAAATTTCCGGTGTGTGAAGTTAGCGGATAAATTGCTTGTACAAATTTTTGCCAAGTTATAGTGTTCGTATGAAGAAACTGATAGCACTTGGTTCTCTTTTAATTTGGAGGTTTTAATGAGTTCTGTGACTTATTTATTTAAATACTAGCTATTACTTGGACTTCGTTCCTAGCGTCATTATCTTCACTTTCCTCAATCGCCTATCCTCAGTCCTAAAAAGTAGCCTATATCCTGCCTTATAAACTCTTATATCTTTGAGTGAAAGTTGCATCAAAATCGGTCAAGTTGTTCCAGATATTATCCCGTACAGAATGAGAGACAGACAGACTAAAATTATAAAAATGGTTGTTTAGTAAAAATAACACACTGCACTTATAAAAAAACTAATTATTTTGAAAACATATATCAATCAATATGTATTTTTTATGCCATAAGATAGCAAACAAGCAGATGGGTGTCCTGTTGAAAAGAGTCAACCATCGCCTATAGACACCAAAGGTGTTAATAGTGCGTTGCTAACTTGTGACGAGATCTAATGCCACATGCATAAGTTTTCCGGCTACCTTACCCTCCAAACCGGAACACGACACCGACAAATACTGATGCTATTACGGCAGGAATAAGTAAGGCGGTGGTACCAGACCCGGGCGAGACAATGCAGAACTCTACCACCTAGTAGCCACGATGGTAGTGACTAGCATAGCCAATCGATCGCCTTTTTTGACTGGCAGAACGGCAGTTGGGCTATTCTTCAAAGGAGCCCGGGACCAACACGGGGGATATATGTATAGATATAATTTTTATATGTATGTTGTATGTATAAATAATGTTGTACCTGTAATGACCTCGCCAATTCTGATTCAGTGTATCTCCCCGTTGGCTTTTTATCGGGAAGAATGTATTTCGGTAGGGTCCTAAAGAACCAAGCTCCAGACTTCTTCCACATTTCCCTGGTCTCTGCACATAGGTTGCACATGTATTGTTCTCTAGAGTAAATTGGTGATCTGTTCAAGGAAAATAAATAAAATATATTAAGTGACTAATTTTTGTCCACAACTTAATTATCATGTATCCGTTTACCTGTCTGAGGTCAGTACCTATTTCTGCTGGTAGCATACCGAGTTCAATACCTAATTCTGCTGGAACAGCGTCAGCGCCATATCTCAGCTAGGAGGGTAGTAAGATAACTCATGTATGTGGCAAGTCATTCTTATTTTATGGATAGTAAAGAACCATTAACTTCTTTAGCCAATAGTTAGGTCCTCCCCTCACAAAAGCCATCTTGTCTTGTTTACTATCTTGTGGTATTAAATCGATAATATTATCAAAGTGTTTCATTTTCAACCGACTTTCCAAAAGGAGGAGGTAATCAATTTTTTTTAATATATATCATAAGATAGCAAACAAGCAGATGGGTCTCTTAATGGAAAGAGTCAACCATCGCCTTTAGACACCAAAGATGGTAATGGTGCGTTGCTATCTTGTGACGAGATCTAATGCCACGTGCATAAGTTTACCGGCTACCTTACCATTCAAACCGGAACACGACAGTGATAACACTAACGCTATTGCGGCAGGAATAGGTAAGGCGGTGGTACCAAACCCGGGCCCGACAATGCAGAACTCTACCACCTAGAAGCTACGATGACAGTGACTCGTATAGCTAATCGATCGCCTTCTACGACCTGCCTGGCAGAACGGCATTTGTTCTATTCTTCAAAGGAGCCCGGGGTCAACATGAGAAAAACTGTAACTGTAAACTGTGGCAAACGAGCAGTAGGTGCATCTGAAGGTAAGTGATCACCGCTATCCATGGACATCTGCAATACCAGAGGTCTTGCAGTTGCGTTGCCAGCCTTTTAAGAATGAGTAAGCTCTTTTCTTGAAGGTCCCTAAGTCGTATCCGTTCGGAAACTCCCATGCCGGTAATTGATTCCACAACAGAGTAGTGCGAGGCAAAAAAGTGTCGGAAAAATCGCACAGTTGTGGATTTCTAGACATCGAGATGGTGAGGATGGATCTTTAAATTTTGACGCGATGTCCGATAATGGAATTTGTCGGGAGGAATTAATCTAAGGGTTCTTTAGGTATCTTTCATCATCAGCAATCTGTTAGTTAAATTATATATTTCTAGCTGACTTTCCCGCTAGTAGATTTACCATGTCGCCGATATAATTTTTCATACAAACTTTTATTTCATATTTCAGACCCTTTTTTACCAACAAAAAACCAAACAAGCAGATAGCTCTCCCGATGTAAAGAGGTAACCGTCGCCTACAGACACCGAAGATGTTAATACCGTGTTGCTCTCCGTGTGGCCAGGTGTTGATGTCACTTGCATAACATACCTATAACGGCAACCTTGCCATGCAAACCTGAATACAACACTGACGCTTTTGCCGCAGGAATAGGTAAAGCGGTGATACCAGACTCGGGGCTGACAATGGAGAATTCTACTAACTAGCTGCCACGATGGTAGTGATACGCATAGCCAATCGTTCGCCTCTTACGAACTGCCTGGCAAAACGGCAGATGGTTTATTCTTCAAAGGAGCCCGGACCAACATGGGGGTTGATTTTTGAAAAAAATTTAGTCTATATTTAAGTCCAGGATCTTCAACTATCTTTATGCTAAATATGATACGTTTCATCAAAATTGGTTCAGTAGTTTATCAGTGAAAGCGTAATAGACAGCCAGACTTTTGCGTTTATTATTAATCTGGCTTTATAATTAATAATAGCTGACCCGGCAAACGTTGTTTTGCCATACATATTAGGAATCCATAGCGGACAAACAACGCAATACGTAATTTATATAAGTATACGAGATTGTCCTTGCAAGCAGCCGAAAGGGCATTGAACTTTATGTGGTGGTTAAGTATTCATAAATTTTCTAATTTTTCGCGCATTTTTTTTAATATTTTCTTTTACAAGAATCTTCTCCTGACAATTACAAACACAACAAAAAAGAATTAGCAAAATGCGTCCGCCATTCACGCGTGATGTCGCGACCACATATAGGCGAAAGTTTAAATGTTTAGATGGATGGATATTTGTTACTCAATCACGCAAAAACTAAAAAATGGTTTTGAATAAAATTTGGCCCACAAGTAGATGATGACCTGGTATAGCAAATAGGCTACTTTTTATCCCGGAAAGATGTGGTGATCCCGCGGGATTCACCAAAAACCTTTATAATGCAGCGGGCTGCACACTGCAGCTAGTAAGTTTATCTATATATTGTATGTTATTTTCAAATTTTCAAAATTAATAATGTAATTATATAATAAAATTAATAGTGTATGTATGTAATAATGTAATATCATAACGCCGTTTTTCTTGCGGGGTAGGGATACTGAAACGAACGTCTATAGACTTTACAATTCACCAGGATTCACCGATTCGTCATTTGGTGATCAACATCGCCGCATTTTACCGATAACGGTTGCAGCTTCTAACGATTTCTTTCTATTTCTAACGATAACCGGGATTTACGTGTTCATTCGAAGCACAGGGCCGGGGTGTTAAACACCACCACCAGATTCCGAAACTGTTTCCGAGATTCGGGTTTTTGAAATAATAATAGGACAACCCTTGTCTACGTGACACTATTTGATCAGAGGTGCGTAGTGTCAATTCGCCACTGTCACGTTCCAATTTTGAGGGTAAGGTCATCTCGCTACCTACATAGATAGCAACTCAACATTGATATCTTTGGTGTCTATAGGTGACAGCTAACGGCTTTTTACAAATGAAGCCCGGATTAACATGCGGAGAAAATATTTTATATACGCAATTGCATGAGAGTTTTCCCCGTGTTGGTCCCGGGCTCGTTTGAAGAATAGGCCAACTGCCGTTCTGCCAGGCAGGTCGTAAAAGGCGGCTGGTTGGCTATGCGAGTCACTACCATCGTGGCTACTAGGTGGTAGAGTTCTGCATTGTCTCGCCTGGGTCTGGTACCACCGCCTTAGCTATTCCTGCCGCAATAGCGTCAGTGCTTATCACTGGCGTGTTCCGGTTTGGAGGGTAAGGTAGTCGGTAAACTTTGCATGTGGCATTAGACCTCGCCACAAGATAGCAACGCACCATTAACATCTTTGGTGTCTATAGGCGATGGTTGACTCTTTCCATCAGGAGACCCACCTGCTTGTTTGCTATCTTATAAAAAAAAGAGTTATGATAATATTATATTCACTCCAACATTGTGAATATTTTAACGGTATATAAAAATTAGTCTTTAATCTCCATTTTACTGGAAAATTAATGGATTGAATAATATTATCTTATTTCGCTTCGGTGTTTTATTAACAGATTCATTTGATCCCGGTGTTTACATTACAAATATTTATTACGAACGACCTTCAGCCTCACTTGAAGTCTAGTGGATAGCTCGATCGACTTTAGTCGTGAGGTTATAGAGGTTCTTTTATAGAAAAATCTTAGTTAACTCGGTGTTTGGAGGCGGTTTGTATGTATTTTTATAACATAAGAAAACAAACAGCTGACTACCTTGATGGAAACAGATAATCATCGCCTATAGACACCTAATAATAATAGTGCGTTGTTATCCGAGTAGCGAGGTTTTAATGCCATTGGTATAAGTTTACACGGCTACCTTACCTTTCAAATCGGTACATGTCAGTGGCATGCACTGACGCCCGTGAGGCCCGGGCCTAGGGCGGCATAATTCTAGGGGCGGTAAAATTTTCGAGATGACAAAAACTGAAAGGCCACAGGAGTCAAGGGCAATAAGGGAATCTAAATATCTGATTTTAAAAATCCCTTTATAATGGAATTCTACATTATTTCCGGGGTATCATAGGCTACTTTTTTACCGGATTAAATGAAAAGAAATGATATTTTTGTGTCACACGAGCGACGTCGCGGGCAACAACTAGTGTATGGTAAGTTATAAAACAACTAATAATTAATTATTTGGTATTTTATAAAAAAAATAATTAAGTATTTATAAATTAAATATATAATTTCAATAATCTCCCTCACAAAGAAAAAGGCAGCATATCAGTCGGGGCCTAGGGCGGCATCAAGCGTAAATCCGCCACTGCACTGACGCTATTGCGGCAAGAATAGGTAAGGCGGGCGTACCAAACCCGGGCAAGAAAATACAGAACTCTACCATCTAGCAGCCACGATGGTAGTGATTCGCATAGCCAATCGTTTGCCTCATGAACAGGCTGGCAGAAACGCAGATGGTCTATTCTTCAAAGGAGATCGGACCAACACAGGGAAAAAATGTGGAATTGTCGGTCCCAGTTATCGTAATATGCAAGCGATGTTGTTGGGAAAATGCGCCAGTGATCTCCACCCATTTCCATTGACATGTAAAATTATACATGTCAATGACCCATTTCACTAATTGACAATCTTATTGACAGTAAAATATTACCTCTTTTGACGTTTGTATTTACAATCAGTGACGTAAAGGCGGAGGAATAGACAATTGAGTATGGGCTATACTCACTTGTCTATGTTACTGCAAAACTCTACCTAAATCCATATTTATTTTAATTTTGTTAATACATTTGTACTGCTTCATAAATAACTAAATTTACTTAATATCGCTAACCGGTTTCGCCTTTTACGGCATCTTCAGAGCTACGAGACTTAAAAGTCTAAAAGTCTCGTAGCCCTGAACATGCTGTAAAAAACGAAACAGGTTTCGATATTAATTAAATTTAAAATGATTTGTGAAACAATACAAGTGTATTAACTTTTTTTTTTACTGTCGATAGGGAAGCGCTTGACCACGATCTCGCCTGATGGTAAGCTAAGGTGCGGCCTAAGATGGAACGCGCTTCCCTAAAAGGTATCTGTTCACTCTTGAAGATCCCCAGGTTGTACCCGTCGGAGAACACAGACTCAGGTAGCATCTTCTAGTCCCTTGCGGTTCGGATCAAGAATGTCGAATCGAACCGCTTTGTTCGGGTACGTGGAACGTCCACCATATGGCGATGCCTAGTATCTGTGCGCCTCGACGATCGATAGAAAAACGGGGATGGCGGAATTAAGTCGTGCAATTCCGCAGCGCACTCTCCAAAATGTATTAGATAAAAGACCGATAAACTAGCCACTCAGCGGCGATGAGCGAGGCTCTGGAGATTTTTGCCTACCAGATCATCGTCGTTTATGAGCCTCTTGGCACGACTCTCTATCGCTTCAAGCGTCTCCAGCTGGTATTTGGCGGATGCATCCCAGAGGTAAGAGCAGTATTCCACGCACGAACGGACTTGTGCTTGATAAAGATTGAGCAACTGTCCCGGGCTGAAATATTGTCGCACCTTGGCCAGAATAACAAAATACAAATGGAGTTTCACCAACTGTCGACGACAAAAAGTGTAAAATATAAGTAAGCATGTCCAGTGTCTGATGATAGAGCTAAAAGAAGTCCATTAGAACTTTTAAGCTAATCTAGATAAACCCATCGAATGTTAGCTAATTCGGTTAGTTTTGGCAAATACTTAGCTGCCGGATATTTTCTAAGATATAATAATGATGGAGCTGAAAGGTGGCCATCGGAGATTGGGCTGATATCGATGTCTTTTATTACTAGGAGATTCTCAGGGTTTTATAATGGAACTAGAAAGTGACCATGGAACTTCTGCACTAAACTTTCACGTTTTCCACTTAAAATGACGCATATGTAGCGGAATGGCGGTCTGAGGATGTGTCGGGGATTTTTGAAATTTTTAATTTTATCTTGTTGTTATTACAAGATAGCAAACTAACAGATATACTGTGGCTGTATACTGTGCTATGACTCTTAAAGGACAATTTTTTATATCACCGCATATTTAGAGGTAACATTTAAAAAAAAGAGAAAGGATAAAATCCGAATGCCAGTAGTCTGGGATTACCACAGACCCCATGAATATTAATAATACATAATACTACATTTTTATTTGTAGCGTACCATGTGCATGTACACTGACGTATTTGTGTGCGCGTAAAATTTAGCTACGCTTGGTGTCTAAGGCTCCGTTTCCGCTGAGGCGGAGTAGAGTGGAGTGGAGTTTAGCGGTGCACAAATTTACCAATCACAATAAAAGAAATCTCCGCTCCACTCCGCTTACACTGTTTCCACTGAAGCGGAGCGGAGATTTCTTTCATTGTGATTGGTTAATTTGTGCACCGCTAAGCTCCACTCCACTCCGCCTCAGTAGAAACGTCACAAGAAGGCGCCTTCATTTACTCCGTGGAGATTACAGACTACAGTAAAGCACGTAAAGTTGTCGATCCCGGTTATTGTTTGTAATTGGCGATTTTTGTTACCAGGTCGGTAAAATATGGCAATGGGGATTGTCACTCATCTCGTTAACCGACAAATCAGTAAATCGTGGTAAGACGGAATGTCTATAGAAGTTCGGTTCACTCTGCCTACCACACAAGGGAAACAGCGAGATGATACTTTTTTTTAATAACAAATGTGACCGCTACAATATACTAACCTGTACGGTGGTGTCTCTATGACACATTTGGGGCAAGCTGTATTCCGACACATTGAACATGTTCGTAACGGAGCCAGTAACTTGGACGTCTCCCCACATAGCAGGCAACTCCTTGGTGCTGGACCTGGAGCTGATCTACGCATACCTACGAACATATAAGCATATTTGTAGCAATTAATGAATCCTGACCACCCCGTTGATCGTTGGTTAGCGACTCTGACTACGCTATCGACGGGGCTTGGGTTCGATCCCCGACGGGGACAAGAATTTGTATGATGAGCATAAATGTTTGTATTTCTGAGTTGGGGTGTTTATTAAATACGAGTATATTCTAGTATTTATATATATGTCGCAGTGAAATTGTCAATACCGTTGATTATAATCTAAATAAGTGATATTATAATTTAACTGCTAACCTAAGCTAACTAAGCTAAGCACTCTAGGTAGATTATAATCTAACGACTATTGACAATTTCACTGTGACATATATATTTCTATGTATTAGTATCGTTGACTAACACCCATAACACAAGCAAATAATTTGCTTACTTTGGGGTTAGATCAGTAAGTGTAATTTTTCCCGTGAATATTTATTACTAGCTGTGCCCGCGACTTCGTTCGCGTGGAAAAAATTCTAAAATATCCTATGTCCTTCTCCTGGCTCTAAACTACCTCCCTGCCAATTTTCAGCTAAATCGGTTCAGCCGTTCTTGAGTTATAAATGGAGTAACTAACACGACTTTCTTTTATATATATAGAAGAAGAAGATTTAAAAAAAATCGTTAATGCCTCAGTCTTAATGTCTAGTGGTTCAGTGACGGTGTTGACCACATGAGATCCCGGGTTTGATTCCCGAGTCAGGCAAATCAAAAAATGTATTTTTTCAGTTTTCTAATCACAACAACATTGCCCGGGATTGGATAAATGCCCTGTTGGCGATAGGCTTGCCATCTATCACATTGTGGGACTAATGGCTGACTAACTTTGTCTTAAGACACTCTTTAATGACATGTTGACACATTCTTTTCATTTAAGACAAGAAGTGACAGCATACTATTTAGGATTGTCCTAAGCTAAGACAGTGTTAGTGCAATTGGCTATAAGTATTTTCGGCTAATCGTAATAATACGTGCCTGAATAATTAGTTGTAGTTGTAGTTAATGAATATTAATAATTTATATATATTATCTATACTTAATATTATAAAATTGTTTGTTTGTTTGGTTATGTATAAGTTTGTTTGTTTGTTTGGTTGTACGCGCTAATCTCAAAATCTGCTGAACCGATTTGAATAATTCTTTTTCAGTTGGATAGCCTGTTTATCGAGAAAGGTTAGGTTATGCTATATATAACATCACGCTAAGACCAACAGGATCGGAGTATTAAAGGAAAATGTGGTCTTAACGGGGATTTTTTTCCTTTTGAGAGCTTTCCTGGCATGCGCTGCGTTAACAGTTAAAGTTACGCAAAAATCATGTATGATCGAGTTGTTAATCCTTAAAAGTTGTAAAAAAAGTCCGCGATAGTCGAAACAGAAAACAAAGACTACCAGTGGATGTGTCAAAGAGCAATGTTGGTGGCTAGAGATAGTAGTGTTGACCATGAAGTATTAGGTATAGGTGGACTCGTATTAATCACTTAAAACAAATACCTACGTTATATCTCTTTCTATGAGGTCTCACCATCTCTTTTTATACAGCCGTGTTAGAAAGAGAGGGCGAGACCTCAGAAGATAACAGCAGTATTTAAAGTTAAGTTTAAAGTAGGTATTAGAAGTGTTGCCTCCAGATATAATAGATATTCATGGTGTTGACGGAATTAATGACAGAATACTGAGTAAACTTCCAGAAGATAGCGTAAATTATACATCGATTGACATCCCAGTAGTGTTACCCAACGTTCTTTTATTACTCATGTTCCTGTGCCATTATTTACTATAGTTTCAGTCTTACTGAACATGATTATAGTGGGATGACTATATAATAGGCTTTGCTATACTCTTACCATAGATATTAAAAAAAAAACACCAAATAAATGTACCTACAAACATATGCAGCTATATGTACAAACTCTCCTGGTTTTAATTAGCACTGTAGGTATGATTGTTTGTTTCAATAGTTTTGAAGTGGTTCGTGGCTTAATTAAAGAAAGTTACAGTCCCTCCCAGAATGGTCCCTATGACCCACTCCCTCTTATGTAACGCAGACGAAGTTGCGCGGGCCAGCTAGTTAATTAATTAATTAACCTATACTTAAGGCGATTACACCTGCGAACGACCTTGAGTTTCTGACAGGAGCAGCACAAGTACTATTTCGCGCGCCCCGCGTGCCCCGACGTCAAAGAGTGTATTTACAGTGCAGATACGTTTTAACATTTTTGTTCACCTATATGAACTTTTATCATCATGAATCGACTGGATGTTGTCAAACTCAAAACCAATAACCAGAAATCGCTCATTTATCGATTACATATCCATTCATTTTAGAAAAACGATCAATATCCAAAGAAAAATATATATCGAAAATCGGCAAAAAATCATATTATAACAATTTACATAATAATAACAGTTACGTATCCTATTTTTTTGAAAGTTTTATAATATACAATACATCTCGTGTAGCACTTTATTTCAATACATACAATCAACAATTAATATTTAACAAAACCTTTCAAAATTTGATTTTCTAAAATGTAATCTCTCGAATAATTTCTTAGTTTTTGTTTCAAAATCTCGTAAGAAAAAAGTAAAGATATAATTTTATTTAATGTTTATAGAGGAAAGTACTAAATTAGTTCGTTTATTTAGACTATTTGTATGTATAATATATTTAACTAATTTATTTTTAGTTGCGAAGACTTTACTACCTTCAAATAGTACCAGTTTTTATTTTTTTTCCTCAGAGTTTTGTTTTTTATTCACTTGCTTGAATTATCTTCGTTGTTTATATGTTTTGTTTTATTTTTATTTTTGTAAATTTATACAAAATATTGACAAAATACTTATCTATCTATAGCTAATAAACATTCAAGCGTAAACATGGGTAAGTACATGAATAGTCTCAAAATATTATTCAGCATCTACTCGCAAACAAAACTATTTATAAAGTACTATCTTTAAGCCCCTTTAATACCCTCTTTTACCTCTTTAAGAGATAAAACTCACAGCATCCTTACATGCACGTTTATTTAATTGAATTAAAGAGCATGACTAATAAATTTGAAGAGACTTTAATAAAACATATTTTATTTTTTTTACAAACTTTACCACTTTTTTCATCCTTTGAAGAGATGACATTTGAAAAACCTTAAACTCGGTTTCATTTAATTGTATTAAAAATCATAAGAACTAAATTTTAAATAATTTCTGCAATAATCTACCATAAACAATCTATTTTTTATACAAACATCAATGCTTTTTTACCCTTTAAGGAATGAAATTAAAAAAAATCCCCAAATATATGATTCTTAAATTGTGCTCCAGAACATAAATGCCGAATTTCAAGTTATTTTGACCATAAACGTTTGATTTTTCATAAAAATTGTAACACCCATTTTTACTCCTTTAATGGATAAAACTCCAACATCATTACATACATTTTTCTACAATTTCGATTGAAGAGCATAAGTACTCAATTTTATAAGAGTTTTGATAGTAAACGTTATTTTTCATACAAATTTTAACACATTTTTACCCTTTTAATGGATGAAATTATAAGAAATTCTAAAATACGTATTTCCTTAATTGTGTTAAAAAGCATAAATACAAAATTTTAAGTAATTTCTGCAACAAACAATTCATTTTTCGTACAAAAATTAACGTTAATAATTTCAACGCAGTAAAACTGCAACAACTGATTTCCGAGGGATATAGGCGGCATCTCTAGAACCCTGGACTAAACTGAATTTTTATGGAACTAAATGTGAAATACCCTCCCATAAAAGAGAAGAATTTTCCAAATCGTTCCAGAGAGCTGATGGAAAGTTGTAGTTTATAAGTATTCAATACAAGGCATCGAAAGTTAAAGAAAACATACCTTCCAATCTCGCGACTAGTCGGCCAACCCGTCGCGCCTCTATTTCTTCCAATTTTTCAGCTCGCTTGACAACGGCCACGATGGCATCACGCTCGCTGGGTGTCAGCGGGGGCTCGCTCCGGGCAGTACTCCATCCAGTGCGGAGCCTAGGACATAAATATCGGCTATTATTATATATTACCTATTTTATGACTGCCATAGTATAATAGCATTTTATGAAGTAGTTAGTACCTAAAGAATACGCTGAAATATTTCTTTTGGTATCGATTACGTCGAAACTTCGTCAGAATCGATGTGATCGAAATCTATATTCGTACCTATTATAAATACGAAAGTTTGGATGTTTAGATGGATGTTTGTTTTTTTATATACAGAAGAGGGGGCAAACGAGCAGGTGGTGCACTTGATGGTATGTGATCACTGCCGCCCATGAACATTTGCAATACCAGAGATCTTGCAGTTGCGTTGCCGGCCTTTTAAAAATGAGTAAACTCTTTTCTTGAAGGTCCCTATGTCGTATCCATTCGGAAATACCCCTGCCGGTAATTGATTCCACAACAGAGTAGTGCGAGGCAAAAAGTGTCGGAAAAATTTGAAGTTCCATCCTCACAGTTGTGAGGATAGAACTTCAAATTTTGACGCGATGTCCGATGGTGGAATTCGGCGGCAGGAATTATTCGAAACAACTCGTCGGAACACTCCCCATGATAAAGACGATAGAAGACGCAGAGTAAACCTACATCTCTGCGTAATGCCAAAGAGTCAAGCTGTCAACGATCAAAAGGAAGAAGCTGGTATTGGGGAGCTCCGGCCCAGAGATGAGAACAGTACTTCACGTGAGGCCGAATCTGTGCCTTATAAAGTTGAAGGCGATGGGCCGGCAAAAAATGCTGTTTCGCTCTGCTGAGCACACCGAGCTTTTTAGAGGCTAATTTAGCCTTGCCTTCCAAATGACCGCGAAACTGAACGACTTCCAGGATTCCGACACTAGCTAAGGCTGTCAGGAGAGTATCCCCAAATCGAGGTGATACGACAAAGGGTGTCTTTTTTGCGGTGAACACACAAAGCTGTGTCTTCTTGGGGTTAAAAGTGACCAGGTTTTGACGACCCCATTCAGAGACTCAATCACGCAAAAAGTACTGAACGGATTTGAATTTTTACACAAGTTATATGGCACACAGGTAGATGATGACTTGGAATAGCATTTAGGCTACTTTTTATCCCGGAAAAATTAGGATTCCAGCCCATCATCCCGCGGGATTTGTCAAAAACTTTTATAATGCAGTGGACTGCACGCTGTAGCTGCACGATGTGTGTATACACATAAATGTATTTTGTTAACCTGGCGATAGAATCGGATAGAATACATTACACAATATTTTATATTTAAAATATCATTCATCTATTTAATGGTTCCAAAACCAATGAGTTACAAACAGTACAACCAAAGAGATTTTAATGCAACTTTTCACTTTTAAAATACGAAAAACCTTTTTCTAGACCCCTTCAATTTATCTCTTTCATTCTTTCCTACTTCCATCAATAAAAAATTGTCGATCAATTGCTCTCTTACTCACTCTCTCTCTCTCTCTCTCTCTCTCTCTATGTTAACTACCTCCATGTGTATTTTTCTCCTTCTCTCGCAAAGGAGATTAATGAGTTCAGTCTAGAAGTGCTACAAGAACATAGCCATTAGTTTAAAGTACAATAAGCCCATATTAAAATTCGACGGACACTTTAAATAACAAAAAGGAACATTCATGGAAAGTCATGAAACTAATCAAACTTATACGATTTTTCTTATTTCTAAATCAAGAAAAGGTTTTTGATTCTGCCATAAAGTTAACACACTCTTTTATATATGACCAACCAAACAAATTAGTAAATATCGCAAAATATTAAATAAACAATTGTATAAAATGCAACAAAAATTATAATACATATCTTATATATAAAAATCAATTGCTGTTCGTTAGTCACGCTAAAACTCGAGAACGGCTGAACCGATTTGGCTTTGGGAAGGTTTAAAAGGTGAGAAAATATAGAAAAAACAAAAGAGTAGTTAAAAAGGCAGAACAACGTTTGCCGGGCCAGCTAGTTTATTAATATAGTCTAAAATAAACAACACAGTTTAAACAAGCTACTCTTAATATCATCCTTAAGAAACAAAAAGAAAACAAGTATAATCTATTTAATCTATGAATGAGCAACAATAAATATTTTGCTTTGTTATTGTAAAGAAACATTGTTCATCTTTCAGTTTTTAAGTCGTTAAAATCAAATAATCTTTATGATGAGATGATATTGCGAAGTGAATGGCTTCAAATAGTATGTACCTAATAATAGTGAATTCAAGTAATATTACTCTTAAAAGGTTTCTCGTGAATTTTATCATTATAAAAAGTGTCCGTCATACAGTTAACATTTCAGAAGAAATAATTAATATATATATATATATATATATATATATATATATATATATATATATATATATATATATATATATATATATATATATATATAAGCATCTATCAAAATGCGTTGCTTTCGAGGCCAATTTGTGTGGACTCTAATCATTCTCTATTCTCCATTTTAAACCTTAAAAACAGCTGTTCTAGTGGATTGGATGTTGATTTATTAGTTGCGCCTCTGACACACATTCTAAATTTATCACTTAATTCTGGAATATTTCCTTCAGCTTATAAGCGGTCACTTGTTCTTCCTATTTATAAGAGTGGGTGTAGAGATTGCGTCAATAATTATAGACCTATTTCTATATTGTCTACGTTTTCTAAAATTTTGGAAAAAATTGTAAATAAACAACTTGTAAATTATTTAGAAACGATAAAACTAATATCTGATTCCCAATTTGGCTTTCGTTCGGGAGTGTCTACTGACGATGCAGTTCATGAACTTACGAATTACATAGTACATCATTTAGACAACAAAAAGAAAACAATAGCAATATTTATAGACTTAGCAAAAGCGTTTGACACTGTGTCTATACCACTACTTTTAGACAAACTAGAAAGGATAGGTGTCAGAGGCACACCGTTGAATTTTTTTATTAGCTACTTAACAGATCGGACACAATGTGTTAAAATTGATGAATGGGTAAGTAACGAACTGCCAGTTACTCACGGTGTCCCCCAAGGCAGTATTTTAGGTCCTACTTTATTTTTAAATTTTGAAATGGTAAGTGTGTTAATTACGCCGATGATACTGCCTTGTTATTCTATGGTGACACATGGAACGAAGCATTCCATTATGCGCAACAAGGTTTTAATCTTGCTAGTAGGTGGTTATCACACAACAAATTAGCACTAAACACTTCTAAAACAAAATACATAACATTCACTATAAACAATAATAATTTGCCTTGTAATTCAGCCTATCGTTTAGTAGGACATAATTGTCTTACCTATTCTAACTGTGTCTGTCCTGAATTACAAAAAACTAGCGAAATAAGATATCTTGGTGTCTTTCTGGATAGTAATTTGAACTTTTATCCCCAATTCGCAAGTTAATATATATTTTTAAAAACCTTCGTCACATTGCAGACAGTAAAACACTAAAAACTACTTACTTTGCCCTATGTCAATCACTCTTAAGATATTGTATAACCATCTGGGGAGGTGCTTCTAAAACCACATTGCTTAGACTGGAACGAGCACAAAGATCTGTTCTTAAAGTCATGAACTTTCTCCCTTTCTTCTATTCAACAAAAGATCTTTACAAAAATTGCAAAGTACTTACAGTGCGTCAGCTTTTTGTATTACATACCATACTAAAAAAACATTCTACTTTAACTTATGTACCCTACCTAATAAGCAAACGTAAGAAAAGTAGAATTTTGTCTTTGCCCTCCTACAGTACTTACTTTTCCCATAAATTCCTTTGTTTTCTCGGCACTTATCTGTATAATAAAATTAATTCTAAAATTTCTATTTATAATCTTACCAAATATAAGTGCAAGCAAATCGTGTCACTTTGGCTCCTTGATTTATCTTATGATGAAACGGAAGAATTGATAAAAGTGATAAAATATTATGATCCTATATCTGGTACCATCTTACACAATTATATCCTAATGTACTTAGTAACATTTATAATGTGTGAAATGTAAATTATATATTATGTATTGTATAAGTGTACATGTATGTGTACGTATGTATATTAATGTGTTAGATAAATTTATATGTAATACATGAACACTCATATTAACAGAGTTTTCACTGTGTCTGTATATTACACGCACACCCCTTTTCATTGATATTCTGTATACCCATATTCACTTAATATATTCCGAAAGTATTTGATTGATATGTTCCGAAAGCACATTTCATTGTATGTACTTCTTGATATATATTTCCATCTCGAGGAGAGGGCCTGGTGATCTGTCATCACAGGGCATCCTAGTGCAGACACCAGTCTCTCACAATTCATTGTTTTAGTCTGTTTTACTAGTAAAATAAAACTTATTGTACCTAACGATTGTGAGAGAAATAAATAAATATATTATTATTTAAAAAAATCTCATTTACGTAATAAATACAAAGTTTATTGTATACGTATGACACGATTTTATGACATACACGGAAAAATTATACAAAAAACTGTCCACTCTCATGCTGATAATTTTATATGTATATGGCAATGTTGTGTTTTACAGAGACAGGGTCATATGATATATTTATTTAATCGTTGATTTAAATATTTTAAATAAACTTCGAAATTGTCTGAAAACGCTATAAAGACAATGCGAATCATTTAATACTACCAAAGTAGCCATTTGTAGAATTTGCACAGAGACTACGTCCAGTTGTCTCTGTGATTTACCATGCTTGTATGAGCGTAATTTTTATTATTTGTGTGGACATGCGTACTGTAATACATATTCTATGATTTTACCGCTACGCCGTAAGAATGTAATTTGATCTTTAGCCAATAGTTGATAAAGTCAATAATTGTGTTACCAAAAACTTCAAAAGCCTTGTCAAATTCTATTAGAACTTGTAAGTTCTCCGTATATTGGCAAATTTATTGGAAATTTCGGCAACACGAATTATTTACTTGCTGTTTGCCCGATATATTTGGTTGTTTGTGTGAATTGTCCAATGACTGTAATTTGATTTGAATATTTATTGATAGAATACAAGCAAACGGATTACTTGATGATAAGAAATGGGAGTTGCCAAAGATTTAAGTTGTGCGTTCCTATTCACAATACGTTTTGATGCTAGTTCCAATAATTTCCGTCTATTGAACCTTTCAAGCTGGAACCTAATAACGACAGACTGTTATTAAAGCAGGAATTACCTAAAGTTTTTTTTTATATATATCATAAGATAGCAAACAAGCAGATGGATCTCCTGATGGAAAGAGTCAACCATCGCCTATAGACACCAAAGATGTTAATGGTGCGTTGCTATCTTGTGGCGAGGTCTAATGCCACATGCATAAGTTTACCGGCTATCTTACCCTCCAAACCGGAACACGACAGCAACAAGCACTGACGCTATTGCGGCAGGAATAGGCAAGGCGGTGGTATCAGAGCGAGTACCGGGCGATACAATGCAGAACTCTACCACCTAGTAGCCACGATGGTAGTGACTCGCATAGCCAATCGGTCGTCTTTTACGACCTGCCTGGCAGAACGGCAGTTGGTCTATTCTTCAAAGGAGCCCGGAACCAACACGGAGAAAAGTCAAACCTAAACACATCTCGCATAAAAAAGCTATCCCAAAACTCAACCACCTTATAACCCCCGCATTGGTCCAGGCTCCTTGAAAAATAGACCAACTGCCATTCTGCCAGGCAGGTCGTAAAAGGCTTGGCTATACATGTCACTACCATCGTGACTACTTGTTGGTAGAAATCCGCAACATCTCGTTCGGTTCGGTACCACCGCATTACTTATTCCTGCCCATTGACTTATTTATTAGTAAGTCAATGTTCCTGCCGCAATAGGGTTAATGCTTGTCATTGTGTTCCGGTTTGATGTTTGGTAATGTGGCCGGTAGCCTAATGCATCATTAATATCTTTTGTGTCTACAGGCGAAGGTTTCTCGTCACATATGGAGAGCCATCTGCTTATTTGCTACCTTATAATATAAAAAAATGATGTGGTGTCGCGGGACACCAGGTAGGAACGAACTTCCTTCGGCTAAACGGCACTACTCGCTTGTGTACGCGACTATCGCGCCTGCGCACGTCTCATTTAACGCTTTTATTCCACGCATTTTTCTTACGGTTTTACTATCACATTTTTTTCAGTTCGGTCGCGCAGCAAAATCCTTATCCCCTCCAAGCCTGCCGTAAGGAACTTCGTTCCAAAAAAAATAATGATGGTAGCAATACGGAAAGGGTTTCACGCTATTACCTAAAATTAGGAATTATAGAAAAGTCAACTTTATTATATATATAGTTACTTACTCTATACTCTATGGTAGTGTCGCTTCAAAACAAAATGATAAAACCAAAATTTTCATGAGCTACGGAATTGGTGAAGTTATTTTCATACTACGCACGCCTCTTAAATTTTAACGGCGCGCAGTTTTACGTCGATCCATGTTAAGCTGTAGCCATCAACGAGTCGTAAGTTGAGACCTCAGGACGAACTGTTTCTCAAAAGAACAACTAAGTATATATTGCTTGCTCACGGGTCACCAGCACAGAATACAATATAATAGTTACACTATAGTAAGTAGCTCAGATAATTTGTTTATAATTTCTTATATGGATAGAAGATCAAGTGTAGTGTATTTAGAAATTCTACACTTTTCATCGTCGGCACTTGGTGAAGTTTGTAACTATAAATTGCCCTGATGATGCTTGTGTAAGCGAAACCAGTTGGAAATAAATAGTAATAGCTTTGTTGTGAAACAGTACAAGTGATAAAATACATATTACGTTACTAGCTGTTGCCCGCGACTTCGTCCGCGCGGACTTCGTTTACTCCCCACAGCTCCTCCCCCGTAGGCGATAGCGTGATAATATGTAGCCTATATGTTGACCCGACCTGTTAGTAATATTCATGCAAAATTTGAAGTAAATCATGCAGTACTTTTTGAGTTTACCCCGGACATACATTGACTTTCCTACGATTTTATTATATGTATATGTATATAGTTATTTAGAAATTCTTTAGTTTTTGGTGGCTTCTTATAAAAAATTAACGCTATTGATATATATAACTTTAAGATATTAATTGGTAGTTCGTTCTTAACCATATAAATACTTCTACATAAAATACAAAATAAAATAGATAGATTGCAAAGATATTTATCTTTTTTTTTTAAGAAAATGTCTTACGCTTTTTTTTTAGAAAATGTCTTACGCTTCGTTTTAGAAAATGTCTTACGCTGAATGTATAATGTCGTCATTAAAGAAAGAAAGAAAGAAAGAAAGAAAGAAAGAAAGAAAGAAAGAAAGAAATAATTTATTTGCCAGAATGTGGGAGTTACAAGTTATTAAAATTTGAGTAAGTTACCGACATGTTCTTCCATGATATGGTGTGCAAATATTTTAAAATTATAATTATTTATCATTAAACTAAAAATGTTGTGAGTCGATTTTTTACAATTACTACCGGATCGGAACGCGGCCACACACTGAGAAGATCCAGCGGAAGAAACTCAGCGGGCTTGTTTTTTTAAAATTATAATTATATAATATACATGACATTTACCGCCGTCATTAATAAATTGCAGCGGCACATTGTTTAAATTACTTGTTATGTAAATGAGTGGTTAGTTTAGACTAGTACCCTATTCCGCTTCTTACATTAAAAATAAGTCGGTTTGTTAGGTTGCTTTTAGGTCCCACACCTGGAACAAAGGAGCCCCGTTACGCGGGGCTTAAGCACAGGGTAGCAGATCAACATATACCGTGACCGAGGGAGCCGTCACAAAACCTTAAAAAGGATAGTCAACATGGTAGATTATCTCTAGTACGTACGCAAATTGTCAATTTCTCATAAGGTTAGTCGGGGCTATTTATCATGGTATTATAAAAGCGGAACAGTTTCAATTGTAATTATAAGATATAGGATTAAGTAGTCCATTGCTAGCGAATTAGGTCATATAAATTGAATTATTCCCTAGTAATTGGATGTAGGGAAATTTGAAAGGGGTAATTGATTTTGTCTCAGTGAAGACTATTTCTAGGATTTGCTCGCAAAATAAGAATTAATGAGACCACTATCGCTTTGTCAGTACATAATTGTACAGAAAGCGGTTTTTTTTCACGTTTCCAGAGTGAATGCACGGGAGCCGTATTCTAGCGTAAATTTCGAGTCAAGTAAAGAAATCCAAAAAATATTTTCTTAGTGCTTACTATATAATACGTATCTATACATATAATAAAATCGTAGGAACGTCAAAACTGTACATTGAATATTTTTTAAAAAGAATACTTGGGGCGTGATCTACAATCGATATCGAAGCCAAAAATAAAGTTTTTAGAATCTTTGTCTGTTTGTCTGTATGTATGTCCGGGGTAAACTCAAAAAGTACTGCATGGATTTCGTTGGAATTGTGGGCAACAGCTGGTAAGCAATATAAGCAATATAGCAATATAAAGGAGCTTAATAAGGTCGCCCTTAAACTCCTACAAAAATACCATCGACTAAATTAGCCGAAATGATTATTTCGGCTAATTTAGTCGGTTACAAATCGGTTCGATACAAATTGTAGGAGGAGGATAATTATTAAAGGAGCTGGTTCTAAATTCGTCTGATTTCTGAACCCATTAGGAAAATTGTTTTTTTTTTTTATCAAAGGGTGTACTTTCCAGATAATTTCATTTTAATTTGGTGAAGATCTGTAGGGTTTTGCAAGAACAAGAAACAGAAAGTCAGTTGTTTGCAGTTTCACTGCGATTAAATAATATAAGCTTTATATTTTCCTCCTCAATGAACTTCAGTTCATTATTTTGTGTGAAAATCGGACAAGTGATTGATTGAGACAAATGACATCAGTAAATGTGGGAAAGCTCTTGTAACATGAAGAACGATGCTCCACATCAATCATTATATTCATTGTAAAGCCAGTTCCCTTATAAAACACTAGACTTAAATAAAAATATTACATACTAGACATAGATAAAGACTAGATATAGATTACCAGTAATTTTTAAACTTTAGTAATTAGGCAAGATACAAAAACGATAAAAAAATATTTGTGTTATCGATGGTAAATGGTACGTAATATTTGTAAATTTAAATTACTATCTAATAAGGATTACTTAAGTAATCACAATCCTTATAGGCTTTTCGTGAATTGTAGTAAATACATTAAAAAAGGTGTCCGTGATACAACTTACATTACAACTATCAACATGCGAAGGTTTCTAGGCGAACTTTGTATGGAGCCTCATCAGTATCATTCTCCTTTTTACAGTTTACGGTACGGTTCCGTACCTAAAAGGTAAAACGGGACCCAATTACTCAGGCTCCAATGTCTGTCTACGTTTGTCTGTCACTAGGCTGTATCGCATAAACCGTGATAGCTAGAAAGCTGAAATTTTCACAATTATGTATTTCCGTTGCCACCACAACATCAAATACTAAAAATAAAAAAAATGAAAACATTAAGAAGGTCGTGGGGGGGTCGTGTTTTTTTTTCGTATTTTTTTTTTGCTATGATGTTACGGAAACCTTCATGCACGACTGCAACTCGCACTTGGCCGTTTTTTGTTATTTAATTATTTTCATAACATGAGTGTCAACGGCGTGCTCTTTTGGACTTTCCAAATATTTTTTTAACTTTTATATTTAGTACCTGCCCGCTTCGCTACGTAAACCGAATAGGCAAAACAGACAGACGAACAAAATTTTTTAATAATATTAAAATTTATGTCATGTAAAAATGGAACAGAGAATTTCGGTTGCCAATTGCTACCAATAGTTCTTCTTAGCAATCCTATGGGGATTGCTGGGTACACAGCGAGTAAGCGACGATCTGCCAAAAATAGCTTTGGACCGTGATGCTAAGATGAATCCCGTTGGAAATTTATGTAGGAAATTTTTGAATTCTTTGAAGATATTTTTGCCTAAATTTGTATAATTCGATTTATTGTCACACAGTCCTTTACAATGCTTTTTTTTTAAATAATAGTAAAATATAAGGAAATACATAAATAAGCAATGTATTTGCGCCACATTTTACTCTCCTTGTTGGTCCAGGGCTCTTTTGAAGATTATAGGCCAATTGCCGTTCTGCCAGGCAGCTCGTAAAAGGCGGCCGATTGGCTATACGATTCACTACCATCATGGCTACTGGGTATGAGTTCTGGATCGTCTCGTCCGGATCTGGTACCACCGCCTTACCTATTCCTGCCGCAATAGCGTCAGTGCTCGTCACTATCGTGTTCCGTTTTAGAGGGTAAGCTAGCCGGTAAACTGATGCATGTAGCTAAGACCTCGCCACAAAATAGCAACGTACCTTTTCTTAATCTGTATTTAACAGTTCATTTGCTTTAAAAAAATGTATTAAATTAGATTAAAGCAATTAATCTATTAATTGCTTGTTAAAAATTATTTGCATTTCGGAAACCGGCTGCCAGAGATTAGATTTTTTTTACTAAATGAATTATCATGGAATTATTTGAAAATACTATGACTGGGTAAAAATCTAATCAGCGTTATTTTACAAATTCACATTTCAATTTCTCCCTGTGCTCGTCCCAGGCTCCTTTAAAGAATAGGCCAACTGCCGTTCTGCCAGGCAGGTCGTAAAAGGCGACCGAGTGGCTATGCGCGTCACTACAGCATCGGCTCGACCGGGTCTGGTACTACCGCCTTACCTATTCCTGCCGCAATAGCGTCAGTGCTTTACACTGTCGTGTTCCGGTTTGGAGGGTAAGGTAGCCGGTAAACTTATGCATGTAGCATTAGACCTTGCCACAAGATAGCAACGCACCATTAACATCTTTGGTGTCTATAGGCGATGGTTGACTCTTTCTATCAGGATACCCATGTGCTTGTTTGCTATCTTATGACATAAAAAAAATTCAACACAAAAAATCGACTTTATTATCTTGAGTACTAACTTTAACATTTAGGCATATTTTTTAAATCTAATTACACGCTGAACAAGATATAAAGGCTTTAGGGGTTTGTTTCATGCAGCTTATTTAACTGAGGTTTATTCGTTACATGTTTAACAAACTTTTAACGACTATAATACGTTTTTTAAGAAAAGAGCATACAGTCAAGAAGTAAATATGATATAAAGAGAAGAAACATAGAAAACACTAAACGAAAATGCGATACGATAAAGAAACAAAGACATAAATGCTTTGAGTATACACCTCGTAGTATATCTATGCATAAATGTATAGGATTAAGCCAGAGAAAGAATGAAATATATATATAAATTAATTAATCATCTAGTTATTTAATGGTTCTAAAATTAGCCAGTTACAAACAGTACATGCAAACAAATTTTGAAGTAGCTTTTTATTTCTTAAATACGAAATACATATTTTATCGACTTTTCTATTTATTTATCTCTCTCGTTCTCTTTCATTATTTCCTACTTTAATTTAAAGAAAAATAATGATCAATCCCTATCTCTCTCTCGTCTGTGTTAACCATGTTTTAACCAGTTTTATGGTTAGTTTATCTCATTCTTTTACAAATAAACCGGAACGAAAAGGCGTGTGAGGTCACACATTTTTTTGCTGTAATCAGGAACAGGGAGTTTTATCTCGCGTTGAACTGAGCCTCCATCGAAAAATAAAATACCTGCTATTCTACTGGGCGGTTGAAAAAAGACCAACAAGTGGTCAAATGTGTCATTACAATGATTACTACTAGGTGGTAGAGTTTCAAAATGTTTTACTGGGGTTTAGTACCATAAGTTTTACATATTCCTGCCGTAATAGCGGCAATACTTGTCACTTTCATGTTGTAGTTTAAAGTGAACTTATGCATGTGCCATAACCATCTATCATGATCATCTTTGGTATCTACAAGCATATGTTCATCTCTTTTCATTAAGGAAACATTTTGTTTGTTTTCTATGATATATATATATATATATATATATATATATATATATATATATATATATATATATATATATATATATATATATATATATATATATATATATATATATATTAGGGATGGGCCGAAATTCGTTTCACATTCGGTTTAACCGAATTTCGGCAACTTGAACCGAACTTCGACATTCGGCCGAAATTCGGTTTAAATGCCGAACATTCGGCACTAGAAGAAAGTATCTTCTTTGCTCTAATTTGCTTGAAATCTATGTTAATGTTATAAAGAGGAAAAATTTTTATTCTATATTTTTGTATATTGTATCATCTAAACTCAAAAACTACTAAACCGATTTGAAAAAATCTTTCACCATTGGAAAGATATTAAATCATCCCCGAGTAACATAGGCTATACTATACTTTCGGAAAAAAAATCCGTAAAACAGTTGACCTAGCAGGCCATCCCTGAAATATTCCGCTAAATAAAAAACATATAAACAAAAATGAAAAAACTTCAGCATAGATTTTTGAGTTCGAAGAGTTCAAAAAATCTGTAAAAAGGTTGACCCGGCAGGTCATCCTTGAAACTTTCTGCTAGATCTTTATCTATGTCTTAGCACATTACAGATTTTTTCAGAGTTCAAAAATTATAAATTTGTTACAAATATTCGTTAGTACGTAGAAGTCGTTGTAAATGACAGTAATTTCAAAATTTTTGAAATGCTATATATTTTAAAATCGATGACTGATTTTGGTCTTTCGAATGACATTCAACGCAACTTTTGACCTCTAAAATATTTTCATAGCTACGTAATTTACAGAATCAGAAATGTCGAAGCAATATCAAAAGTTATTTTTTGAATTTTCGATATTACTAAATCCCAAATAAATCAACCGATTTTGATGCAATTTGCTTATTTTACGCAATTTATAGAAAGAAAAGCTGATTAGACTGTTAAGTCAATCGGTATATTAGTCCGAAAGTCATTTTAAACAAGCTAAGTTTGCTGTAAACAGCAAAATATTAATATTTGAAAAGCCGTAACTTTTGAAAACTTGATTTAATGTTGATTTTTGAAACTGTAATTGAAAAAATTTCGAATTTATGTCGAAAAAACACTTTCCAGATTTTTTCGTCAACGATAACTTCCGAACGGATTAACTGATTATGACACAATTTATGAATTAGACGCAGTTTTTTGACATAGGATACTTTTTTCTCTTACTTTACACGAGCGAAGCTGCGGACAATATAATAGCTAGTAGTAAGTAGTAAAATAGGTAAATAGCTAGTATAAAATAATTAAATTTTAAGCAAATTCGTAAAAAAGTCACGACGTGTCGCTTTTAAGAAAGCGCCCCAAAATTAAACCGAAGTTCGGCCGAAATTCGGCCGAATTTTTCTATTTTCACCGAATGTTCGGCCGAAGTTCGAATTCGGTTCAAACCACATTCGGCCCATCACTAATATATATATATATATATATATATATATATATATATATATATATATATATATATAAAGAGGTGCACCTGATGGTAAGTGATCACCGCCGCCCATAAGAGTAGTTAAAAAGGCAAAACAGCGTTTGCCTGGTCAGCCGGTAATATAAAAAAAACTATTGAGGCACGGGGATGGTACAACTATAATATCAGACTCCGCATTTTTTTGCTCCATTGCTGGGACTTTGTCTCGAAGAAAAACTCTAATATCATCCTTATTATTTGTGATTCAGGAATCGAAAAGGATCTCTTCCCGTGTTGGTCCCCAGCTCCTTTGAAGAATAGGCCAACTGCCGTTCTGTCAGGCAGTTCGTAAAATGCGACCGATTGGCTATGCGAGTCACAAGCATCGTGGCCACCGCCTCAATAGTCGTTCCTGCCACGATAGCGTCAGTGCTATTCACTGACTTATTCCGGTTTGGGGATAAGTATAAGTACCCGGTAAACTTATGCATGTGGCATTAGAAGATAGCAGCGCAGCATTAACATCTTTGATGTCTGTAGGCAATAGTTGACTTTGTCCATCAGAAGACCCATCTGCTTGTTTGCCATCTTATCTATACATATAATAAAATCGTAGGAACGTCAAAACTGTACATTAAATATTTTTTTAAAAGAATACTTTTGGCGTGATCTACAATCGATATCGAAGTCAAAAATATAGTTTTTAGAATTTTTGTCTGTATGTATGTCCGGGGTAAACTCAAAAAGTACTGCAT
The DNA here is from genome assembly GCA_036924255.1 of Apodemia mormo. NCBI lineage: Eukaryota > Metazoa > Arthropoda > Insecta > Lepidoptera > Riodinidae > Apodemia > Apodemia mormo. The sequence goes on from JAUPFN010000020.1 coordinate 15,741,480, forward strand.
GGATTTACTTCAAATTTTGTATGAATATTACTAATAGGTCGGGTCAACATATAGGCTACATATTATCACGCTATCACCTACGGGGGAGGTGCTGTGCGGAGTAAACGAAGTCCGCGCAGACGAAGTCGTGGGCAACAGCTAGTGATATATAAAAAAAGATTAAGACTCACCCTCATAATCTGAGTGGAATAATCTGACTCTAGATTACAAGGCAGTATAGATTATAAATAACGGCCTTTAGTATTAAAATACGAGATTAAAATTTCTAAGCTTATAACTTTTACCAATAGCTGTTCGATGTTAATTACATCGATCAAGCTTCCATTATTAAACTTTCATTTTATCTCCCCTTTGATGTGTCACTTTATCTTTCACTAACCTGTTAGAAGACTGTGGACCCACGAACAAATTTTTTTTGATTTTTAACAAGGTAAATTTTTGTGAACAGCTTCGTTTTGACGAGACAACTATCTTTTCTATCTTTGAAAAATCTCAATTCGGGTAACTAATAAAGATAGACAAAACAGAAAAGTTTAAAGTTCGGACTAACAAAATTTTCCACTTTACGTAAAGGGAAAAAGGTTACCCTTGAATTACAATAATAATCAACAAGCTGTTGTTAGAAAATTAGGCCGTTTTTAAATTCATTAATATCAATTTAAACATCTCATAATTCTGGAATTTTAGAGTGGAGGGCTCGTCAGAAAAATCATCGAATGTGTAGGACAAAAGCTTCATCGTGTTTTTCATTATATAATCAAGCAATTAAAGTCGAAAAATAATTATTGTTATTAATAAATATTTTTCCTTCACCGAATCAAAATTTTCAAAGCCTCATAACTTTATTATTACTACTAGCTGTTGCCAGCGACTTCGTCCGCGCGAACTTCGTTTACTCTGCACAGCACCTCCCCCGTAGGTGATAGCGTGATAATATGTAGCCTATATGTTGACCCGACCTATTAGTAATATTCATGCAAAATTTGAAGTAAATCCATGGAGTACTTTTTGAGTTTACCCCGGACATACATACAGACAAACAGACAAACAGACAAAAATTCTAAAAACTGTATTTTTGGCTTCGATATCGATTGTAGATCACGCCCCCCGTGTTTTTCAAAAAAATATTCAATGTACAATTTTGACTTTCCTACGATTTTATTATATGTATAGACTAGCTGTTGCCTGCGACTTCGTCCGCGCGGACTTCGTTTACTCTGCACAGCACCTCCCCCGTAGGTGATAAGCATGAAAATATGTAGCCTATATGTTGACCGGATCTGTTAGTAATATTCATGCAAAATTTGAAGTAAATCCATGCAGTACTTTTTGAGTTTACCCTAGACATACATACAGACAAACAGACAAACAGATAAACAGACAAACAGACAAAAATTCTAAAAACTATATTTTTGGCTTCGATATCGATTGTAGATCACGCCCCAAGTATTCTTTTAAAAAATATATTCAATGTACAGTTTTGACTTTCCTACGATTTTATTATATGTATAGATATAGATAATTTCGTTGTGATAAAAAATGGTTGTTATTAATTAATTTATAAATCTCATAATTTTGACATCTTTAGAGTGCTCTCGTCAGAAAAACCATCGAATGTGTAATAAGCAAGCGATTAAGGTAATTATTGTTATTAATATTTTTCCTCATTAAATTAACGTGTTTAAAACCTCCTAACTTTATTAGTTACCCGATTCAAGATTTTTCAAAGATAGGAAAAATAACTGTCTCGTCAAAACGAAGCCGTTCACAAAAAATCAGCTTGTTATTAATAAAAAAAAGTTTGTTCATGGGACCACGGTCTATGTGCGATGGTGCGGATTTTAGAACACGCGGGGAAGATAAAAGTATTTGTTTTTATCAATCGATTGAGATACGAACACGTGGCTATTGCTACGCCCATGTCATAGAGGACGTAGCTATATCTTTTTAGTTTAAGGATTTCAAAATATAAAAAGATTATCTATTTTTATGTTTATCCCAAACTTTTAACTTAAAAAGTATAAGCACATAACTTTTTATGGACTTTTCAGTTTACCACAATTCGCCGGTTTGTCGGTTGGCGTGATGAGTGGTGATTCCATCGCCACATTTTAACGACCTGGGACCTAATTACGTAATCAAACGGCAATCGAATCGAAGAGTTTAAGACTCTAACATATTTTTTTACATTACGCCGCGTATGTGTGTGAGAGCCCTAAACGCATAATACACCACCCCACAGAACACAGCTCGAACAGAACAGGGCAGATTATGCATGTGGCATTAGACCTCGCCACAAGGTAGCAATGCACCATTAACATCTTTGGTGTCTATAGGCGATGGTTGACTCTTTCCATCAGGAGACCCATCTGCTTGTTTGCTATGTTATGATATAAAAAAAAAGGCTCGGGATAGGAAAGGGGAAAAAAGGGGAAAACATAGTACTAATAGTTAGAACAATTTGTTGATTAGGTACCTTTATACTATACAATTACGTAATACTAGCTGTTGCCCGCGACATCGTTCGCGCGGACTTCGTTTACTGCGCACAGCACCTCCCCCGTAGGTGATAGCGTGATCTGTGAGTAGATCCGCACCATAGACCGATCTGTGAGTAATATTCATACAAAATTTGAAGTAAATCCATGCAGTAATTTTTGAGTTTACCCTGGACATACATAAAGACAAACAGACAAAAATTCAAAAAAACTATATTTTTGGCTTCGATATCGATTGTAGATCACGCCCCAAGTATTGTTTTAAAAAAATATTCAATGTACAGTTTTGACTTTCCTACAATTTTATTATATGTTTAGATAGATAGATATAGATTTTATGTTACCTGATAAAAATATTATTAGAGCCTAGAATCTACATAAAAATACATAATAAAATGATGTGGTGTCGTTGGACACCAGGTAGGAACGAACTTCCTTCGGGTAAACGGCACTACTCGCTTGTGTACGCGACTGTCGCGCCTGCGCACGTCTCATTTAACGCTTTTATTCCACGCATTTTTCTTACGGTTTTACTATCGCATTTTTTTCAGTTCGGTCGCGCAGCAAAATCCCTATCCCCTCCAAGCCTGCCGTAAGGAACTTCGTTCCAATATTTGTATATAGGTTCTAAGAAGCTATTCCGACTATTTTTACAATAACCTCAGTACGCATGTATGTGTTTATGTATGTAATTTATGTGTATACCTCTCATAATGTTGGAACGGTTTTAAAATTTAATTGGGCTTCACCAAACTTGGATTTTCCGAATTCAAATGTTCAATCATGACTTATAAGGCAGTTTCCATTGACCTAGAGATACGAAATTTGTCAGGAAACAATGTCTTAAACCACTTGAAAGGGAAAACTTCGAAAACCGTAAAGTTTTAGTTATAACACAAAAACGTAATAAAAATATATGACTGTATATGTTGCATATTTTGCGATTTCACAAGGTAATCAAAACCTATAGGCACGTTATCCTAGAAGCACAAAATTTTACTCATAAATTTTTAACTACCTACTACTACTACTACTACTAGTTAAAATTACCTGCACGTTTGTACAGAACTTTCGGTGAGCGAGTCCAACTCACATTTGACCGGGTTATAAGATCAGGCCATCTGTCATTCTGCCAGGCAGTTCGTAAGAGCTGAACGATTGGCTATACGAATCACTACCATCGTGTCTACTAGGTGGTAGAGTTCACTATCGCAGCTCGTTTTTGGAATGAAGTTCCTTATGGGGCGTTGCGGGGAGAGGTATCCTATCCGCTAAATAAAATGTTCGTAATCTATATATAATAAAATCGTAGGAAAGTCAAAACTGTACATTCAATATTTTTTTTAAAGAATACTTGGGACGTGATCTACAATCAACAATGATTTTAGAATTTTTGTCTGTTTGTCTGTATGTATGTCCGGGGTAAACTCAAAAAGTACTGCATGGATTTACTTTTTTTTCGGAATGTCTCAATTGCTGTTATGGGCTGATACAGCTTCACCGGTCGCGGGGGCGAGCAGAGTGCTCAGCCAGAATTTAAAGGTGTAGGGCTGTACGCCCTCCGCCCTAAGGGTGTCCTGTGAGACCGAACCTCGGCTTAGGGTGGGATCGTGATTTGCGATGTGAGGGCTAGTGGCATTGTTTTGTCCGTCCGCCGAACCTTGCCCTTGGGCTCGGTTCGCCGAAGGGTGAAACAGGGGTCCTCGTCGCCGCCGGCGGCGACGGTGTCGCGAATGTAGGTGTGTAGTGTTATCGTGTAAACCGTTGGCCAGAGTTATCGGGTCATCGGGATCGGTAAGAACGTGGCGGGGCCTACGTAGTTTGGGACCGGGATTTGGGTCTGGGATGTAGTCAGCCGCGGCTACCACCAGTGGGTTCGGATGCGAGATGGCACGATCGAAGTATCTTTTTGAGATGTCTTTGAAATGCTTTGCTAAGCTCGGCAATTTAAGATCGTTATGGAGGTCTACGTTGCGCATACGGTGCTCCCGTGGCAATACGCAGGAATTTATTTTGTACCACTTGCAACGGATGCAAGTCCGTACGGGGGAGATGGGCAAACGCTACGCAAGCGTAAGATGGCGTAAGCGTAAGCGTAAGGATGGGGCGTACGAACGACTTGTAAAGTGTCACCTTCTGTCTAAGTGACATTTTACTGCGTTTATTGATAAGATGATATAACCGACCTACAACGAACTTAGCTTTGACTTTCATTCTTTGTATGCATGGATTTACTTCAAATTTTGCATGAATATTACTAACAGATCGGGTCAACATATAGGCTACATATTATCACGCTATCACCTACGGGGGAGGAGCTGTGCAGAGTAAACAAAGTACACGCGGACGAAGTTGCGGGCAACAGCTAGTCTATAAATATAATAAAATCGTAGGAAAGTCAAAACTGTACATTGAATATTTTTTTAAAAGAATAATACTTGGGGTGTGATCTACAATCGATATCGAAGTCAAAAATATAGTTTTTATAATTTTTGTCTGTATGTATGTCCGGGGTAAAGTACTTACTGCATAGGCCATGGATTTACTTCAAATTTTGCATGAATAATACTAATACTAACAGGTTGGGTCAACATATAGGCTACATATTATGACGCTATCACTTACAGGGGACTGGGGAGGAGTTGTGCGTATGTGCGTGTGGAGGAGTAAACGAAGTCCGCGCGGATGAAGTTGCAGGCAACAGCTAGTGTTGAATGAACATAATAATACTAGTATTATATGTATAGCCGCACCCTAGCTTATTAGCGATATTATTTTCTTTATATAAAACCTACTCAAACTTAAAGCAGTTTGCTATTTCATAACATAAAAGTTTCACAACAGATAATATTATAACACACGTGTTGTATAAAAGTTGATGCGACAAGTTTTTCAATTTTCTTATTGGCAGTAAATGGAGCGAAAATTAAACCTACCTTTCTCATTATTATAGCCATAAACGTTGATCAAGTTTTGAAGGATTTAAGGAGATAAGGGGTATCAACACTTATTTTCAATTTCCCGCCGAAAGAAGGTAATTCTCATTCTATGATGGTAAATGAGTAGATTTAAAAAAAAATTTATACACAATATATTTTCTTTCGTGTCGGTCCGGGCCCCCTTTGGAAAATAGACAATCTGCTATTTTTAGTAGTTCGTTAACGGCGAACAATAAGCTATACATGACCTTAACATCATAAGTACTAGGTGATAGAATTTTGCAACGTCTCGACCGGATATTTGCTACCATCGATTTATCTATTCCTGCCGCAATATCGTCAATGCTTGTCATTGCTGTGTTCCAGTTTGCAGGGTAAGGTAGCCGGTAGACTTATGCATGTGGCTTTGGAATCCTACTACATGGATACCAACGCACCAATAACATTTTTTGTGTTTAGAGATGATGGTTCCTATACCATCTACAAGCCATACAAGCCATCTACTTGCTATCTAATGATACAAAAAAAAAATTAATTACGTCGTGTTATGCATATAAATTAAAAATTTTCGACATGATTTCTCTCTTACGGGAGATATTTTATATACTAAACAGACTGGATTTAGATTTTAGTTATTCTTATTCTCAAAAGCTTAGGGAGAACCATCAAGTCCTACGTTCAAACTATCATTAATCGAGCAAAAGTTAAATGAGTGTTCAGTCACGATATTTCTGATCTGTGGCTTTATATTAGAAGCCGTACAAGTTGTTACGGCACCAAAGAAACTTAGCCTCTGGTCTCGCAGAACTTTTGAATATGCTATCAAAATATATTTTATCCATATTTTATGATATTTTTATTACTTCTTATAGAGAAAGGAGCGAAGTTTTCTTATTAAGACGAATAGCATTTATTTGTAAGACGATAAGATTACGTTTTGTTGATCCTCCCGCTTAGCGTATGAAAAGAATCAAAAGAACTATGATTTTATTTCTAAATAGCTGACCCGGCAAACATCGTTCAGCCTTTTTAACTACTCTTATTTTTTTTATATATTTTCTCACCTTTTAAACATTCCCTGGACTTCAAGAATATATTTTGCACGACTCACAATGCAACGAAGAATAATGCATAGAGCAGATGGAGGCGGGCCTCAATGGCCTGGACTGCATCGCAATAATCAGCCTAAATCGCTTTTATACATGTTATATAAATTATCGCACACTACGACGAGGCGCATCAGAACGCCACGAGTGACGAGGCGGATTTTTGTTTTCGAATTTCAGTGAATGCAATACGCCCCGATCCAGTGTGCTATGGCGAACGGAATTGCGTGGACTTGTTAATCCGAGTTTTGAGTATTTATTTATAAAATCATGTAATTGAGGATAAACAACGATTACTAATTTTTGTTCACGGCTACAAAGAGCATATTATTTGCAAGAACCACGTTGATATGATCAATAAAAGAGATTAAATAACATTTGGAAAAACCTCCAAACGTGCTCTGCTGCATTTTTCGTTGCGATGCTACCCGTCTTAGTGTGCTCGATCCTGCATACTGAGACGAGTCGGGGCGGGCCGCATTACTATGATATTCAAAGTTTCTGAAGATGCTTTGGTTACGAAGTATTTATTTATTTATACTTTATTGTACACTTACATAGGTAAAATTGTACAAAAGGCGGACTTAATGCTAGTTGCATTCTCTCCCAGTCAACCTTTGGGCTAACAGAAACAGTAGTGTGTAGGTACAAAGAAAATATAGATATATAAAATTTAAATAAGAATACATATTTAAATAATTATATAAGTAATAATACAAAAATACTACTATGAATAAAACATACTAATATAATATACTTAAACGGATATACTAATATAATATTAAGTAATAACATAGACTACATAAACAAATAATATAAAATAAATATATACATACTATAATATACTTAACAATACTTAAAATGAAAACATTATGTACTAAATAATTATCGTAATTTTTCAACAGCCAATTTATCTATACTAAATATCTCCTTATATAAAATTAAAATATATCATTGTTAAGTAAATGATCGTGTACTTTCTTTTTGAATAGCCGCTTGTTACTAGATTGTTTAGTAGATTAAGGTAGTTTATTCCATAATCTAGATGCACTCAAAATAAAAGAAATTGAAATAAAATTTGTGCGATGAAGCGGAATAGAAAGAGTTTGGGAAGCAGACGATCGAAGACTAAAATTATGGGTGGTTGATAAAAATTTAAATTTAGACTTGAGGTATGCAGGGGATAGGGGATCATAAATAATAGAATACAAAGTGCATAAAATCCTGAGCTTCCGACGTTGTGGTACTGTGAGCCATCGCAGCCTTTTTCTATATTCGGAGACATGATCAAATTTACGGAGACAAAAAACGAAACGAATGGCTTGGTTTAACAATTAATCGAGTTTGTTGAGATGGTAAATAGGTGCATCAGAATCGCTACTAACGTGGGTGAAGGTATGGACGTGGATATAGGACGTGGACGTAGACTATTGTGCCGTTGGGGTATTCATTAATTTTCAGACCTTAGATAAGTTTTTTACAATTATTTTCACTACCTTTTATTTCAGTTTCACAGCAGTTTCATATAATATTTCGCAGAAATTTTGGAAATTAAATATGTTTATTCAATCTTTCAATAACAACTTCAGACGAATCTTGTTAGAGAGAGTAGAGTAGAGTATCTTCACGCCCATATCCCCAAAGGGGTAGGCAGAGGTACAACAAGTGCACCCACGAATCTTGTTAATAATTACAGAGTAAAAATCTATATTAATATTCAGTGTAGCACTCATGATCGTTCCCTCCGTTCTGATAATGATCTTTCTCTTTACATCACTTTCTCTCGAACGGATTTTCCTTACAAATCTTTCTTTATTCAAGCCGTTAAGCTCTGGAATTCTCTTCCAGTTGACATTAGGAGGTCCTCTTCTAAGTGGTCTTTTAAGCGTGCTTTGACGACCCATTATCTTAACACTTAGCTTTCAGTGTTAATTATCAACAAAATATCTAAGAGAAAGTGAAATTATCTACAAACAGACATTACTAAATACTTTTGTTATACTTACTTGCTTAGTTAAATAATTTGTTTATTATATGTACTCTGTATGTATAAAGTCTATTGTGTTTATTAATATATGTTTATGTAAATATGTTACATGTATCTATTTATATTTTCTATTTCCTAGTAATTATTATATTTTTGTTCCGTTTAGTCCATCATACTGTTTCCTATTTCCATTTAAAATATTTATTTGCATCCCCTATTGAAATTTTTCTATTCCACTTGCTGGTTGACTGGCAGAGAATGCCTTTATGGCATTAAGTTTAACCATTGTACAATTTTAGTGCATAAAAGTAAATAAATAAATAAAAATATTATAAATGCGAGCGTGCAGCCCGCTGCATTCTATGTTTTTGGTGAATCCCGTGGAATCACCTAATTTTTCCGGAATAAAAGTAACCTATGTGCTATTCCAGGCCATCATCTATCTGTGTGTCAAATTTCATTCAAATCCGTTCAGTAGTTTTTGCGTGATTGAGTAACAAATATCCATCCAAACAAGCCAAACTTTCGCATTTATAATATTAATATAGATAGAATACCTAGATATAGATAGAAAAAAATAATTAATATAGATATAGATTACATAAAGTTCAATTTCATTGTTTTACAATTCATTTCAAAACACTACATAGAAACACGGCCTCGTTTCATCGCAGATACTTCGCCTGCTTTTAAAAGGCCTACATTTTGTGAACGTATCCAAACAAACACAAACAAAACTTATTTAAGCCGAAGGGCCACAGGGTGATATGAGTGATATGAGTTTTATTGTAAAGGGACTATTTAAACAATACATCAATAAGATGAAAAATAAATATATTTTATAACATACAAATATACCTACTTTTTTGATCGTTGTAATAATGTTAATGTATAGTTAAATGTTAAATTTAACACATAAGCATTTAATTCTAGTTATTACTCACGACTTTTTTCGCGGGATCCAAAATCATTACTTCCCTTAGCTCAATCGGGTGAAAAGTAGCCTATATCTTGCCTCATAAAATCCGCTATCTTTCAGTAAAAGGCTCATCAAAATCGGTACAGCCGTTCCAGAGATTACCCCGTACAAACAAAATGACAGATAGACATGAAATTTTTAAAAAGGTTGTTTAGGTATATATCGTAAAAATAATATTGCACTTGAAAAAACCTAGTTATTTTTTAATCACAAATAGACACTTCAATTTTATTTATACGTAATATATTCAAAAAAGTTAGGAGGATTATATACTGAAAGTAGCCAACCAAAATGTTGACACCCATCAAAATAAAAAATCTATTATAAACAAATACGGTATAAATCTGTACCCCGCTTAACCGAATAAAAACCATTCCTCAAATTTCCATTAGCGGAAGGTTTTTAAGCTTAAAGGAGCAAAAACTATACCTTGGCATAGATTTTTGAGCACAAGGAGTTCAAAAATCTAAAGTTTTTTAGATTTTTTTTTTTTAATTTAAAAAAATTATGGACTAATATATAAATATTTAAAAAGTTATATATTTTCAAAACGATGATCGATTTTGAGCTTTCGAATGGCATTCAATACAACTTGTAAATTCTAAAATGTTGCGGTAGCTACAAAATTGATTGGTTGAAAAACGTCGATAAAACACTCTTCTCGCTACGCGTACGCGCGTTTAGATAAGGAAGTTACTGATTTTGCCCCGATCTACTACAATCGAGTTATCCCTAGAACTCCACGTTTTGAGTTCGTTGTCAATTTTGATTTTTGATACTGCATTTGATGTAGTTTTTTAAGTACTAAAATATTATAGAAGGTAAAAACTGGCTGGTTAAAATTTTTGAAGTTGTCAAAAAATACTTCAAAATTTTTCATAAAAGATAATTTAAACCTAAAAGATAAAAGATGAACCGATTTTGATGCAATTTATGCATAAAACGCAATTTTTCGAGGAAAAGAGTTGATTAGATTTTGTACCTAATCGGTAGATTAATCTACAATACAATACAATAACTCTTTATTGTACACCAAAATATATGACAACATTATAAGTTACAACATAAAAATATGACAAATAAGATACACAAAGGCGGTCTTATCACTAATAAAGTGATCTCTTCTCCAGACAACCTTACCTAGTATCTATATTAAACAAAATACTGTTTCAACAAAAATATTTTTGAGCCTATTTTAAAATTTCTAAAAATAAGTCCGGGAGGGACCTAATTGGTTCAAAGTTTCAGGAATTCTAAGTTGAGCGGAATCCAATCGAATGTCATCAACTGCGTTTCTATCGGTCAAGCCTTCCAAAAGGTATGAGATGTTTTCATATAAACACGCATACACCCACACATACATACATACTGATATACTGACGTGATCGTGAAAATAGTCAGAAAAGGTTCCTAGGACCTCAAAAGGTGGAAATCTTGTGAAAACTTGATTTTCGAAAATCGAGGCAATATTAGAAATTTACTATTACAACTAACGTAGCGGAAAGTTAAGTTAAAATCTAATAATTTTATTCTACCCGGGTGTTTCGTGACATTTTTCACCTTTTTCATTTGCACACATGCTCACATACGCACAAGCAGGGCGACTATAAAATGTGCTTATAAAAATGTAAATTTAATTTAAAATTGAAAGCCTTTAAATATTCTCGCCTTCTAAAGTAGAAATTGTATAAAAAATTTCTTGACTTCACTAAAGGTATTTCATTATTGTATTTTAAAAAATCCTCCAGACGATTCCTCGTCATTTATTTTCCGATCGTGATGTAAAATAAACAAATACCTATTTTACTGAAAGGAGCGGGAAATGTAAAATATTAAAAGTCTTGAAAATAATCTTTGTTCGCCTTTTAAATAATGAAATCCCTCAACGTTAATAAAACGTTTTTTTACAGACGTATTACGTACTAGCTGTTGCCAGCGACTTCGTCCGCGCGGACTTCGTTTACTCCGCACTGCTCCTCCCCGTAGGTGATAGCGTAATAATATGTAGCCTATATAGATAGTATGTTGACCCGACCTGTTAGTCTTAGTAATATTCATGCAAAATTTGAAGTAAATCCATGCAGTACTTTTTGAGTTTACCCCAGACATACATATAGACAAACAGACAAAAATTCTAAAAACTATATTTTTGGCTTCGGTATCGATTGTAGATCACGCCGCAAGTATTCTTTTAAAAAAATATTCAATGTACAGTTTTGATTTTCCTACGATTTTGTTATATGTATATAGATATTACGACTTACGAGATTAGTGTTGGTTCGAACCACAGGCCACACAAATACCAATAGACACGGTGTTGGACACAAATGCGTAGCCGCTTATATCAGCAAATGTATGTAAATGTCAAACGCTTGTAGATATAGCACATGAATAGATAATAACCTATTCATGTGAAAATAGTATACCGTGAAAACATATAAATATGCAATATTGTGCTATTTTATCGCGTCGCATAAAAAGCTAAGGCTTAAGGAATACCTCTGTAGTGATTTTATTTCATCGGTAAGTATTATAACTCTGTATTTCTGAGTATAAATGCAAGCGACGCGACATCCTAAGAAATTGTCTTTAATGGCGTATTCAGTTTAATCCGTGTTTCGAACCCTCTTTACAGATTGCACAATCTGCCATTCAACCCGGCAGTTCGTGGGCGGCGAACTATTGCCTATACGTGTTACTACCATCGTGACTACTAGGTGATAAACTTACGCAACGTCTCCTCGGGTATTAGATACCACCTCCGTACACATTTCTGTCACAATAGCCTCATTCGTCATTGTATTCCGGCTTGAAAGATAAGGTAGCCTTTAAACTCGTGCACGTGGTATTAACACCTCGCCACATGGATGGCAACGCACTCGTTATATCTTTGGTATTTTTGGTGTCTCCTGATGAAAAGAGAATCCATCGCTTATAGACACCAGAGATGTTAATGGTGCATTGCTATCCGTGTGGCTGAATTGCAATGCCATAAGCATAAGTCTACCGGCTACCTTACCCTTCAAACTGGAACACGACAATGACAAGCATTGACGCTATTGTGGCAGGAATAGGTAAGGCGGTGGTACCAAATACCCGGACGAGACGAAAATGTAAATGGTGCGTTGCTATCCGTCTAGCGAGATGGTAATACCATATGTATAAGTTTACTGGCTACCTAGCTTTCAAATGAGAATACTATAGTGACTAGCACTGCAGCTATTGCGCCTGGAGTTGCGGTTGAGGAAGCGGTTGTACCTAATCCGGGTGAGACGTTGCGAAACTCCACCATCTAGTCGTCAAGATGGTAGTGACATACTTTTCCAACCGTTCGCCTATAGCGATCTGCCTGCAGGATGGTAGACAGTAGCGGCGTTAGGGTAGGGCGCGGTTGGGCGACGGCCCAGGGGCGCCGGATAAAAAGGGGCGCCTCTTCACGATTCTTTGTAATTTCCCACGGGCGCCCCTTTATAGTTCCTTCGTTCATTGAGCGAGGTCTACTTACTTGTAATTTTCCCAAAATTTAGGGAAAAATTGTTAAGTTGGCAGCACTAGAATGGAATGTAGTGCTCTATCGTTTAATTTCTCAGGAATCTCCGACTTCCGGACCATACAAAAGTAAAGTAATGATCGGGGATTCCCGAAATCTACCTCTTTGTGATTTTTGATGAAGCAGACGCAATCATCTTCTTGACACAAGTGGGCGCTCTTAAAACAATTATTCGATCGTTTTAAAATAAACAAACACAGTAATCAGACGTTTAACACTACGTTGCGATTTAACCTGTGTTTAGAGCTACAAAAAATAAATACGATTAGTTGAGCTTCAAGCTAATGAAACTGCCCGCGATGAGCCTATTGCTTCTTCAGAGAAGAAATTTGAGGTAGAATTTTTCAACTAACTCTTGGATGCTATGTTAATATCGGTTAATGAAAGTTTTCAACAGTTAAATGAGTAGGTACTCGGATACTTGGTCTTTTTTTACAATATAAAACAGGTTCATTAAAAACCTGACCTTGTCAAACTCTGTGGTTATCTCCAATTGAAATTAACTGTCGATTCTAAATCAGATATGATGATTCTTGTAAGGTGAGGTGAAATTTTTTAAAATCGCACCTCACTTCATCAGGAGGACCATTTGTTTGTTCGCTATCTTATAATATAAGGAACTTCATTTTAAAAGCAATTTAAGCTCGAGGGCTAAAAATCTATGCTTAAGTATATTTTTAACTCGCTATGCTTAGATGTATTCTACTTTGAGCTTAAATACCTGAACTTAGCGAGCAGTTTCAGTTACAGTCTACCGGTTTACATATTTTTTATAAACATTTGTTTTTGATAATACTGTTAAACTCGGCATACCTCTCTTGCGAGCATCTCTACATTTTAGTCTTTACTCCATCTGGCTTCAATTCTGAATTCATCCGTAAATAAAACTTGATTCTAAGCTCGGCCATTGAAACGTTTGTGATCGCATGCAAAGTTAATTAGAGCAACTTGACGGTATGTCGCGTGGTAAGAATAGGGTTCTGGCAGGTACGTGTTAATTTATTTCCGCCAATTTCTATTGCTTTAAAGTTAAGAGAAAAAGCTTAAGTCCGGTTGGTTAACCGGAGGCTTAAGCACATCTATCAATATTTGTGGTCGTTAGTAACGACCACGAATTTTGGTATTCCTAATATTGGGCCACGTACTCAAACATTATGATTATGAAATCGCGGGTGCAGATGTGGTTCAATTATCAGTCCATTGCCCGTTTAAATCTATCATGTTTGTGGATAGTTATAGGTACGCACGATAATACAAGTGTATAATATCACTTGTTTTCTCGTTATTGTAGACATATTTCGACTTGTTTCGAATAGCTAACAAGGTTGCTCAGCTGTTTAATTAATACGTTAACATTCAAGATAATAAATAGTAGCGTATGTATTATACTGTATGCGGGCTTATATTTTATACATTAAATGCCCGAATTAAATTTAGTATTGTTACATATTCCACAAGTGAGCAGCTGTTGCAGATACTACCATAATCTATATGCATATAATAAAATCGAAGGAAAGTCAATGTATGTCCGGGGTAAACTCAAAAAGTACTGCATAGATTTACTTCAAATTTTGCATGAATATTACTAACAGGCCGGATCAACATATTATAACGCTATCACCTACGCGGGAGAAGCTGTGCGGAGTAAATGAAGTCCGCGCGAACGAAGTCGCGGGCAACAGCTAGTACCTAACTATATATAATCGGTCACTACTTATTTATGGGTGAACATTGGGAACGGGAGTTCAAGAGGGGATTTTGGGATTTAATCGAGCGTGGGAGATAAACATAGGGGGGATACCTTGCGTACTGCTGAGGCTTTCCACCAAATATAAACCGTTTATATCAGGCCGGGCGTCTAGGGCAGTAAAAATATAATACTTTGGGTTGTGGAAATTACTGGATTATATTTTTTTCGTTAGTTTTACTTACATCATTTCTTCCAAAATAATTGGGATGAAAAACAATTACCTTTAATTTTCTTATCATCTTTAATCATTGATATATCAATGTCTTTAATCTATGATCCACGACGCGACGCTCAAATCCCTGTTAGCATTTTGGGATCCCCTCCTAATACTAATTATATTTTAGTAATAGTTTTAATATTAATACTGTTTATTATATATACAAGGCAAGATATTTTGTTTGTATTGGAAAAACTCATAAACTATTGGACCAACTTTTAAAAATTCTTTTACCAATATAAAGCTGGATTATCACTGAGCAACGTATGATAAAGAAGTAGCCTATTTCTTTATCCGACGGAATAAAATAATGCAAAATGCAAGGGTCACACGAACGAAATCGCGAAAAACAGCTAATATTTAAAATACAATAACACTTTGATTGCTTTAAATTTTGGACGGTCGACTGTTTTTAGTACTACGACAAATTTAATATTACATCTATAAGCGAAGTCGCAGAACTCTACTTGTATTTTATATAATACAACAGCATTATGGGGCGGTTTCCGTTTTAATGCTACAAAATGTTGGAATGATCTCCCTTACCTTTTCGTAATCTGTAACCATCACTTTTAGATTAAAATCATATTTATTAAATTTACATACTTTTTTTAAAAATGCAAATCTACTTTTACAAAATGTTTAATCTTAGTTATTTATTAATTTCAAATGCTTATAAATTTACATTTTGTAAATTTACAAGCATTTGAAATTCGTGTAAATTACAAGTATTGTGTTACGTCCGTACATGAC
This sequence comes from Apodemia mormo, assembly GCA_036924255.1. Taxonomy (NCBI): domain Eukaryota; kingdom Metazoa; phylum Arthropoda; class Insecta; order Lepidoptera; family Riodinidae; genus Apodemia; species Apodemia mormo. Next base: position 15,757,259 of record JAUPFN010000020.1, read on the forward strand.
GTTTGTATGTTAATATTAGTTAATTTTTATTTAATTTTTTTTATTACCGAGCGACGGTTAGACCCATATTGCACTAATCTAACAATTTTGACCCATGTGAGAACTTTCTAATAAATTTTATTAGAAAGTTCTCAAATGTACCTACTTTTTTTACTTATTTATTTAGCACCTGCCTCATAACATAAATGATTTCTATATCGTTGGTTGTCAGGTAAAACTCACTAAGTACAGCTTTGGTGATGTCGAGTTGTTAATACAATAGTATAAATTTGAACTTGATCTTTACCTGGAAAGAATCACCAAAAGTGTCTTAAACACATTTTTTAATGAGATGTAAAGAGAGGAAGCTCATTTGCTACATTTCTTTCTAAAATACGAATAAGAAAAAATTTATTGAAATGTTTCTGTCTCAAAATTTTAACTATTACTTATACATATTATAATGAGTTTTTCGGTCATACGAAGACATTATTTACATAGCCGCTTCAAGTGCTAGTCTTGTTACCTGGGCTACCTTGCCCAGAAAATCAGCTCTAAGGTTGAAAATGAAAAATGAAAATATTCATTTGTAAATTAATTATCAACACAAACGTGTAAAACAAGTGGCTCTTGATATTTAGCGATAATGTATTTTCATATTGGTTAAAAAAAATACCAATTATTTCATAGACTGGTGGTTTTATGATCGCTGTAACTTCGGTGTATTTAAAAGAGCATGTTATTGAAAATTAATTAATTTTTTATACATATATTTTTCTTTTCTTGTTTAATGTTTGTTATTATTATCGTTTAATTATATTCACAATACGACTGCAGTGTCAGTCCCCCGTGGCTGCCTCGTAGACGCAGCACTTTATTCTGGACTCTCTGAAAATCAGAGCTGTGGCACAACGGCTGCAGTGTAGGCCGAGTAGGGTTCCATTTTGGTATCACATCACTTACGATACTAAGGTAATAAAAGCATTACAAGCATTCATTTTCTTTATTGTGTTCTTGTTATACGGTACTGTACATATTTATATATAAATTGCATTCCATTGTATTTTTTATAAGTTTATTTTAAGTGAATTGCTCACTTCTGTTCAATAGTATCGTAAGTTTATGTGTAAGTTGATACCAAATAAATAAAAAAAAATTAGTTACCAACATATTCTACCATAACATGGTTTGCAAATATTTAAAAGTTATCATTATATAATAATATTACATTTAAAACTTTTGAATCGATTTTTTAGAAATACTACCACACCGAGAAGATCCGGCGGAGGAAATTCAGCGGGATTGTCTTGTCTGATACTATCAAGTTATCTATACTAATATTATAAATGGAAAAGTGTATTTGTATAGTGTTTGTTTGTCCGTCTTTCACGGCAGAGCGGAGCGGCGAATTGACGTGTAGCGGTTCAAGCAATCTACAAACGCTACCACCACTCTTTCCACCACGAAAGTCATCTGCTTCTTTCTTCTATCTAACGATATTAATATCTCTAACGATCTAACGATATTAAAAATAATCAAAATTTTTCACAAGGAAGCAAAGCCGCGAACCATTGCTTAAACTTTATTAAAGTGCCCACAAAGAAAATTTGATTAGAATATATCTGCAATATTATATTACACGAGAGCGTCGATAGTCGATACCTTTATTGGCTCGGATTCGTAACAGCCGAGTATAATTTATTGTTACACGGGAAATGTAACGTTTTATTTTACCACTTATCTGTATTTTATCTTTGTATAGCTTTTGTATCATATTTGAACATTGATTATATCAGTTTTAAGTTTAGATTTAATCACTATAGATTAGAATAGTGCAATTTGTCGGGATTGAGTGACGTGATATCTATATATCTATACATATAATAAAATCGTAGGAAAGTCAAAACTGTACATTGAATATTTTTTTAAAAGAATACTTGAGGCGTGATCTACTATCGATATCGAAGCCAAAAATACAGTTTTTAGAATTTTTGTCTGTTTGTCTGTATGTATGTACGGGGTAAACTGAAAAAGTACTGCATAGATTTACTTCAAATTTTGCATGAATATTACTAACAGGTTGGGTTAACATATAGGCTACATATTTTCACGCTATCACTTACGGGGGAGGAGCTATGAGGAGTAAACGAAGTTCACGCGGACGAAGTTGCGGGCAACAGCTAGTAAGTAATAAGTATGGACCTCGGATCAATTATAGCATGGATGGAATATAAAATATAAGAACAGGGTCGATATATCTAACTTAATTTTGACTCGATGTACCATGTAAGTGCAAATAGGACAAAATATAGTATCATTTCTACTCGATTACTGATGTGCCGTACGTTTCTGCCTCGGATGAATAATATTAATAGTTCCATGGTATGGATACATGGATACACCATGGTTATTGCTACGAATGACGGATCGTTGATATTATAGGAACCCGGCATCGTCCAGAGATATTAGAGCTATCAAGTAAACCAGCAGTTCAGATTATTGATATTATGAGAAAAAATATAGAATACTTACTTACTTAATAATAGTGCACCCACGATTAGCCGAAGATACTTGGTCCCACAATGTGAGAGGTGGCTAGTCTATCGCCAACCGAGCACTTTCCAATCCCGGGCAATGTTGTTTTTATCAGAAAACTGAAAAAACACATTTTTAAATTGTCCGACCCAGGAATCGAACCCGGGACCTCATGTGGTCAACTCGGACACCGGACAACTACACCACAGAGGCGATTGGTTCTACACCACAGAGGCAATTACATCTTAAACATTAATTTGAATAAAAACAGATCTTGCACTTTTATATTACACTGATTTATATTAGCTTTGAATTTAAAGTTTAAATTTTGCGTTTCTTCACCTTCTAGTTACGCCCAAGAAAAATCTTGTACTTCTTTGCTGTCTACACGTTGTCCAAATTGTGATAACTCATTATTTAAGCTAATCAACTAAAATGAAATCACCTTGTTTGTGTACGGGTCATCCAGCCATCCTATTTGGTGGAGATAAATATTTCTTAAGTCCGAGGGGTAAGTAGAGAGTTATTGGTGCAATTGGCCAAATCAAAAATATATTTATACAAAGAACTAGGCGTCACGGGACGCCCGCCAGACAGATGTTAAACATGTCATATATATATATATATATATATATATATATATATATATATATATATATATATATATATATATATATATATATATATAAATGCATGTGAGTGGTCAATGACCACTCACATGCGTTAGTTTATTGCCTACTATTTAACGGAATATTAAAAATTAACATCTTTAATGTCTATTGGCAATATTTACCTTTTGCCATTAAAAGAACCATCGACACCTTAAGCCGTCGTTTACTATCTAAAAATAAAAGAATAAAAAATATATAAAAAAGGTATTATTGTTAAAGGATTCTTTGGAAACATTTTTTTAAGAAACCGCCGACCGCCCCGTTGGTCGAGTGGTTAGCGACCCTGACTACGCGATCGACGGGGCTCCGGTTCGATCCCCGACGGGGACAAGCATTTGGTGATGAACATAAATGTTTGTATTTCCGGGTTTGGGTGTATGTATATTAAATATATTCTTGTATTTATATATGTATTTCTATGTATTAGTATCGTTGACTAACACCCATAACACAAGCAAATAATTTGCTTACTTTGGGGTTAGATCAGTTAGTGTAATTTGTCCCTTGAATATTTATTTATTTATTTATTTATTTAATATATTTATTAAAAAACATTCGCAGTCAGCGCACATTAAGATCTGATTATCTTCTTCAGAATACTGAAATATTAAAGCTACGACTGTGGTATATAACGCAACATTAAATGTATCTACTTCAAAGCGCCATATGGCCGAGCGTCTCATATTGAACATTTGATTTATTCATTTCATTTCATTTCATTGGTCTAATTGTTATACTGATCGGCTCAGGTTATGAAATTGTACGGACAGAAATATTATTAAGTTTTTTTCATGACTGTCCCCGAAAATTGACATTTCAGTAGCAGCTCCGAATTTGGTGGTTATAGGTATTTTAACATCCGTTCGCCTCGGATGAGTATGAAATTCTGTCAGTTCCAGCTATCGCAAGAAACAAGAGTTAGCTGTTATCAAGTCAGTAAAATGCAGCAACGAGGATTACAACATATATCGGGAATCTGAACGGCTATTGATTTTCAGTTCACTCTGTTTATTTTGCAAGTAAACCGACAGGTCCAAACCGGAATTCAGTAGTTATCTCACTATTAAGCTTTTATTTTATAGTTTTGATGAGGAGGAGAAAGAAAAAATAGTCCAAATCGTGACTGAGGAACTTAGAAATGACTGTAAATCCTCTTGGGTTTCAAGTCTGGAACAGGACTTACTGATCAAATTTTCTCATGCAGTAACATGTTAGCGAATCCATTTGACAGAAAGTTACCCGCGATGATTGTGAAATTACGGAATAGATGGACTCCTCTTGCGTAACGCCTATTATATTTGAAATATATATATATATATATATATATATATATATATATATATATATATATATATATATATATATATATATATATATATATATATATATATATATATATATATTATTAAAATAAAAAAATAAAAAATTATTGTGAAAGTTTGAGTCCTTAATAATAATATTAAGGGGTGTATCGTTACGACTAATGATTTTTCAACAGTAATCGCATTTTTTACTCAAAACTTGTTAATTATAAATCTGAAAAATTTTAGCGATATGGATTCTTATAGGAAATTAAATTTCCTAAAAAAAAGTTATCTTAGTAAATTACCGTAAAACAAGCCGTTTCCTTGTAATCATGCCATAAACAAAGATTTAGTTTTTCAATTTTGCGTTTCGATTTTGGATTTTTGTAGCTACCATAAATATCAATATTTTTACAATTTAAAATACTTATTCTTAAAGGAAATTTAATACTCTAAAAAAAGGTCTCTTAATATTTTCAATTAAATTCACTCCTTTCAAAGTTATTCGACGTTGAAGTTAAATTCAAAAGTAATTTATCGTTTTTTTCGCGTTACACGTGATTTTTTCCTCTTGATTGAAAAATTTATGACTTTAATATTGAGAATATTTTTTTTTGTTGGAAGACTAAATTTTTTTGTATAAAATCATAATTTATCAATGTATTATTTTGCTTTTTAACGATTAGTTATCGACATAAATTCATTTTCACTGCATTTAACTAACTCTAATAGTATTTTTTATCATCATGAATAATATTTTCACAGTATCGATAGAAAAAAAAAATAGTCGGTTTTTTTGGCCCAGTGTAATATATATATATATATATATATATATATATATATATATATATATATATATATATATATATATATATTATTATATTATATATATTTGAATATATAATATATATATATTTGAAATATATAGACATTACGCAATCGCATCGCGGAAATCACATAAAACAATTTGCGTAAAATAGCAAAGTGATTTAACTTTTGGCAAAGTAAATCAAAGTACTGGTACCAAAGAGAATTACCTAATCAGTAGTGCAAACATTGTGTTAGTATATTATACGAGTATAGAGTTGGAACGAGTTGTAACAAAATTCTCTAAAAGCAACGTTTTTTTATGAGGAGCTATGAATGAATGTGAAGGAAGCGAAGCAAATCTACCTATACTTTAATGAATGTTACACGATTTTCTCTGTCAACGGCAAAAGTAATTTTGCGTAAAGATGTATATGTAAGTATGTAGGTATGTGTACTCAACTCATATGATTTATTGCTATTAAGACATGTTTAAATGATATCAGAAGTAGGGTGATGTGCTAATTTGAAATTGATTTCCGTATAATTGAACATATTGTATGTCTCGTCCCCATTCACTTTCATGAGTAATGGCCGTTTTACATTATACACGCTCCAACCACGCACGGGTGCAATTTATTACAGCTTAAAACATGACTGCCTAGTGGTCTAGAGGTTTTAACGTATTCAGCACGGATTGTGAAGTACCAAGCTCGGTTCTCGCAACTCAGAGGTTGGAGGTTGAGTATTACACCACTTCCAAACCCCAAGCCTAGGAAGAGCATGTAACGATATCGGTCTCGTTTATGAGAAATAATCAGTAATCGTTCAGAGGGCCTACCGTGAACTCTTATAATACTTGTCAAGTTCCAGGCAGTTCAACTATGAGTATTAACCTGTCAGGTTTTACGATCGTACCATGAACTAATTTTTGTTGAACTGCAATGCGTCGTCTTCTGGCCGGTTACATTATCTCTGGCAGAACATATCAAATTAACGTTGAGAAACACATAACTTGCCGATTTTTAAATTTTAGTATAAAGTTATTATTATTAATGCATTTTAATTAGAAATCTTGAATTTTAGAATACAAATTGGGAAAAGAGATCAAGTTTTAAGTTATTTAAAGTTTACGTAAAATATGTATATGGAACATAAAGTAAACTACGTAATATTTGTTAAGCGGCATCCATTATAAAGAACGCAACTCTGGAAATATTACAAATGACCTTGAACTGTTTAATAAAGACATTTATGTTATGAGCGCGGTTTTTAAATTTCTTGAGTACGTCTTGATTTTTTGAGATTAGAGTTTTGGAATAGTTTGTGACTATTTTAAAGCTTAAAATTACACATTGATTTCATGAACGTGATTGATGTCGGAAGCAAAACGATCGTACGATATCAATATATTCAATGAACAATTGGAAGTTTTATGAGATATTTTAAATACTCATAAAGATATTGCAACGGGATTCAATAAAAATGCACACTCAAAACGTTAATTTTCATCACACATCTAAATTTATGTGTACCTCCTCTGTGGTCTAGTAGTCCGGTGTCGGAGTTGATCAAATGAGGTCCCGGGTCGGACAATTCAACAAAATGTGTTTTTCAGTTTTCTAACAAAAGCAATGTTACCCGGGATTGGAAAAAGTGCTTGGGTAGCGATAGGCTTTGGCTAATCGTGGGTACACTTGTTGTACCTCTGCCTACCTCTTTGGGGATACGGGCGTGAAGATACTTTTTTTTATCTAAAATAATATATAAATAAAATAAATATAATATATAAATAAATATAATAAAATAAATATAATTAATTAAAATAATATATAAATAAAATAAATATAATATATAAATAAATAAATAAATATAAAATAAATAAAAAATGCTTTAAAAGTAAGTAAATATTAAATAATAAATAGATAACTATATTTAGAAGTAATGAATTTAGGTACTATATTTTATATCAATATCAATATTTTTCTAAAACACAGTTAATGTCAAAAAATATACAGTATAAATTCCTAATAGGACTAGGGCTAGGAATAGCAGTAATAATAAAAAATACCTACGTTTACAGTATATTTAAGACAAAGCAATCCAATAAAAGTTACTTTTTTTCACCTGCAAGTGACCGGCAATATTATGACACTTTAGCAGTTCAAATATCGATTTCGGTGTGACAAAAACACTTCATGGTACGCTAACGCAGGGCAGAAGTTGGTTTGAATAGTAAAACGATCGCTCGCCGGCATAGGTCACGTGGTCACTGACTGGCCTGTTAGATAACGCATTCATGGTACGAAATAGCAGGACAGTTTAATTATCGGCTAAAATTGACCTGCTATAAGAGTTCATGGTAGGGCCGCAGGTCCGACTAAAAGATCGGTAAGGCTATAGGTTAGTGAAGGATCTTGCCCCGATAATCTTTAAGTCAGTGAAATGTAACAATGACAATCATCAACCGATGAACTTGTGAATCGTGGTGAGCTGGAAAGTCTATAGATGCACGATTTACTCTCTCTGTCTCTCTTTCTCTCTCTGCCTATCCCACACGAAAAGGCATCATTCTTTTTTATATCATAGAATTGAAAACAAGTTGATAGTTCTCTTAATTTAATAGTTCGTTCTTTTGACACCAGTTCTAGTGGTCTAGAGGTTCGTTGCTATCCGAGTGGCCGGGATAAAATACCAAAGCATAAATTTACCTGCTACATTACTGTACTTAATTTTGTTCGTTTTTGTGACACTGAGATTTAATCGTAACAATTAGTTTATTTTTTCTTTTGTGTTGACAACTATTAATTTTTTATTTAAAATAAAGACTAACTCTAAATTATATATGTTACAACATTATTATTTAATAATATAAATTTTATTTTTGTGTTCTCCCCATAAACGGAGAAACATTCTCAGTCGTCGGTACTTTTTACGTACCCACTTTATTTAAACATGTTATTGTTATTGTTTACGATTCTTGTAAATGTAAAATATAAATTTTGTTCAATTTTAAAACTGAAGTGAAAGATAGTATAACAGGTATATAACGTAATGTATAAATGACTTGTTTCAAGTGTATAATTAATTACCAACGAAATAAAGAATATTTGAATTTGAATTGAATTTGAATACCCTCCAAACACAACGACAAGCACCCATGATATTGTAGCAGGAAAAGGTAAGGCCATCACCAAAACCCGGGTAAAGCATTGCAAAACTCTACTATCTAATTAGTAGTCAAGGTGTTAGTGCCGCGTACATGGGCGTACCCAGGTTCTGGGCTGGGGGGGCAACCGTAACATTTTAGGACTATATTTTATCATATTATTTTTTTATCTACAACAGTACATAATTAGTAGAGAGGTAAACAAATTCCGGGGGGGGCAGCTGCCCCTCTCTGCCCTCCCCTCGGTATGCCCATGGCCGCGTATTATACTTTATTCGCATTTTGCAAGATGCCTAGTAACAAGGCAATTTTTCAGAAGGGACCCGGATTAACACGGGGATAACTTTTTCAACTGGGATAATTTTTGACAACTTGATTGCAAAATAAAATATACATTTTTAACAAACACATAATTAGTATTAATGGGTAATGGATTGCAAATTATTTGAAATAATTTTAATTTATAAATTTAAATAAAAACTTTTTTCTTCCGAACGTTTCTTTCCGAAAAAAAAATTAAGATGATAATTTGCAACTTCCCGAGAATTTTTATGAGTAGCTATTGGGGTATCTAATGAATACAGAAAAGCAAAGCAACGAATAAAATAAATTTTTGAAATACTTATAAATATTTATAAGGCGAAATGATAGAACTTTAATGAACGACCAGGTTCATTACAAATTCATCAGTTCGTCAACAAGTGAAATGGTAAAGCCAAGCTTGCGCCTAGCAGCACTCAGTCACTATTGTTAAAGAACGTAATATGCTTTTGCACTTTGTCTGTGGTAAATTAGTACGATCGCTTACGATACCGTAAAGTTTCATTTACGAAGTGTCATTACAGTGACACATACAATTTTAGGTACGGTCACCCATACGTCAATGGAGCTTTCCTTTTTCTGGGTGTGATATCTAACTAATACTACTTCACATACTTAAATGTAACAAGTCGGAGGGGGGTAATCTATGCATCTAACTTATAGCTATTTAGAGCCCATATAATAATAGGAAGCAATTACGGGATTATAATAATTAATAGAGATAAAGTACTCTAACACTACCATAGGGAAATCCCCCCGTGACAATTTAGTGACATCAAATTTAATGATTTATTGATTTTATATATATATATATATATATATATATATATATATATATATATATATATATATATATATATATATATATATATATATATATATATATTTTATTCGTCTAATTTTTATATTAATCTTTTTTTTATGAATCAAAATATTTTTTACATTGCTTTCTTTCTTTTATAAATCATTACATTCCTGTAATTCACTTTTCAAGTTCTTAAGATACCTACTTCCCTTACCATCTCTGTATGAGGTATGCGTATTTGTAAAAAAACACCAAAAGTTGTTTAAAACAAAATATGCTGAAGTCACTGGTGACTCATATTTTAGGAATAGTAAGAAATTATACCTAATCTAAAATTAAATATTTTTACAAAAAATGTGTATTGTACTGTAACGCTTGCCGGGCGAATATATTGGCCGGCCGTGTTACTCCACCAATTGTACCGCCTTTTGCCCGGGGGATTTTCTTTAACTCGCTTGGTTGCTCGAGGTCCCCGAAGATCGACGGGATTTCTTAGGATTTTCAATAATACGCGATTGTTTTATATCTTCATTTATTTTTCGGGCATATGTCTTTTCCCGACCAGATCAATTCGAACACTCTTATTCTATTACATTTTTCATATAAAAATTAGACAGTTCTACGTTTAAAAGTAGACAAAGCTGCCAGTGTATATGTAACACCATAAAGGTATTACAGTACCTATGTCTATTATTATATACAATCATATTCCTGATAGACTTAAATCATTGCCTGTAAATAAATTTCGCAAAAAGTTGTTTGATTTGCTGTTAGATAAAACATATTATGATATTGAAGAATTTTTAGCCGATAATATTAAATGTTAATGGGATAGAAATGTGTTTGTTGAATTCGCCTTAAAAAATTCAATGTAATAAAATTTTGTAGGTAAATGGTGAAAACTTTGTAAATTATAAAAAAATTAATTACACAAAAACGGAAATTGTGATTATAAAAATAACTTTTGTAATATGAAATCATTCTTGTGCACAAAATAGAGTAAAAAATGACAAGCTCGCTGAGTTTCTTCCGCCGGATCTTCTCAGTGTGTCATGTTATATAGGCATTTAATGATAATTTTTAAATATTTGCACACCATATAGTAATAGAATATGTCGGTAACTTAATTAATTTTTAACAACTTGTAATAAATATTAGCGGGACAATATTTTTATTTAAAATTATTTATTAAAAAAAAACTTGTAATACCTATATTCTGGCAAATAAATATTTTCTTTCTTTTTTATTCACTACTTTTCAATAGTATTTTGAGATATAGTGATTATAAAAGATGTTATGAAAATGAGTTAGTTTATTAGTCACTATGGTAGGGATACATTTTACATCTCACTATTTACGAAATGCCTTAAAAAATGTCCGGATTAAAATGGGGCAAGGTGGCACCTATTCCTATTCGTACGTACAGTACGTTCTTTTTCATCGCTTTTCTCTCTCCTCTAAAAAGCTCGGTGTGCTCAGCAGAGCGAGACAGTACTTTTTGCCGGCCCATCGCCTTCAACTTTATAAGGCACAGATTCGGCCTCACATGGAGTACTGTTCTCATCTCTGGGCCGGAGCTCCCCAATACCAGCTTCTTCCTCTTGACCGCATACAGCGTAGAGCGGTTCGAATCGTTGACGACCAGGCTATTTCGGAACAGCTCGACTCTTTGGCATTACGCAGAGACATAGGTTCACTTTGCGTCTTCTATCGTCTTTATCATGGGGAGTGTTCCGACGAGTTGTTTGGAATAATTCCTGCCGCCGAATTCCACCATCGGACATCGCGTCAAAATTTAAAGTTCCATCCTCACCATCTCGATGTTTGGAAATCCACAACTGTGCGTTTCTTCCGACACTTTTTGCCTCGCACTACTATGTTGTGGAATCAATTATCGGCAGGGGTATTTCCGAACCGATACGACATAGGGACCTTCAAGAAAAGAGCTTACTCATTCTTAAAAGGCCGGCAACGCAACTGCAAGATCTCTGGTATTGCAGATGTCCATGGGCGGCGGTGATCACTTACCATCAGGTGCACCTCTTGCTCGTTTGCCCCCTCTTCTATAAAAAAAGCAAGATTTGCATTGCAGAAAATGTCCAATTTTGTTGACGAAAATATTCTCATTTTTGTTTCGACTTTGCTGAAGAATTCCGCACCAAAGCCGAAGAGAAAAAGTAACAATAGTAGTAGTACATAGGGTGATATGGGCATTTGATTTTAATATAGTCTGTGATCTTTCCCATAGAATTTCAACTAGCTTGCGATCTCTTTTTTTATGTCATAAGATAGCAAACAAGCATATGTGTCCCCTGATGGAAAGAATCAACCATCACCTATAGACACCAAAGATGTTAATGGTGTGTTGCTATCTTGTGGCGAGGTCTAATGTCACATGCATAAGTTTACCGGCTACCTTATCCTCCAAACCCGAACACGACAGTGACAAGCACTGACGCTATTGTGGCAAGAATAGGTAAGGCGGTGGTACCAGACCCGGGCGGCCGGCCGGAACTCTATCATCTAATAGCCACGATGGTAGTGACTCGCATAGCCAATCGGTCGCCTTTTGCGACCTGCCTGGCAGAACGGCAGTTGGTCTATTCTTCAAAGGAGCCCGGGACCAACACAGGGAAAATATAGGTATAATAAAGTTGATGATATTTTTTGTTTGAGACGTTGATTTCTGAATAAACCAGTCACACTTATTTAAAAATATATTTATTTGTATGATAGCCACATTTATTACGAAGCCTTTAACGCACATTTTTACCCGATTGTGCAAAAGCAAGTAATGTTCTTAGGCCACGCGAAGTCATAGGTAACGGCTAGTAAAATTATAATCTAAATAGTAAGCTTGCATGTAGATCAAATGTGATTTAAACTTTAACTAAACAACGCAAGCGGAAGAGGATGCGGGGTGGAGATAGCGACTGATGTCACAGTCGCAAGGTCGAAGCGTGCTACTGAATACTACGCAGCCTTGTTTATTTTTAGAACTTCAATTACACCTTTGCTATTAGAAGGGAAATGTGATGTTTTATTATATTCCCCGTCTTGATCTGGACCACTTTTCAACCGGCTTCCCGAAAAGAGGTTATCATTTCGACTGTATGTTTATTCATGTTTGTTACCTCAGATTACGGACATTTAAGAACTCAGTTTGGAAGTTTTTTTTTTGTGTGTAAGAGTATATAATATACAAGGATTTAAAACGTTATAATATCGATATGTTTGCGCGTTTCATGCTGTTTCGTGATTGGTTAATTCGTTATGAATTAACGTTATGGTATATAATATTACCAGCGACCTGCCCGCGGTTTCACCCGCGCAGCTTTTGTTCCCGTGGGAATATCGGAAAGGTTTATACACTTAAACCTTCCTCAAGAATCAATCTATCTATTAAAATAAACTGCATCAAAATCCGTTGCGTAGTTTAAAGATTTAAGCATACATAGGGATATAAGGACATAGGGACAGAGAAAGCAACTTTGTTTTATACTACGACTAGCGGCCCACTCTGGCTTCGTACGGGTATAAAATATATCGCCTATGTCACTCAGTGAAAAAAAAATGATTAAAATCGATCCAGTAGTTTTGATTAATTCATTACTGCCCGTGGCCCGCACGCGTTAAATTTGGAGTTCTGCTATCTTTGGAATATATAAATTCATATAGGTAGGTACCACATTTTTTGGTTTTTACATTTTTACAATTAATATATTAGGTACAGAATGTTATTATATACAACGTTCACAGCTTTCTTGCCATTAGACACTACAAACATGTTTTCTTTAGAGGTTACTCTTGAAAGAGTGAGAGAGAGAAAAGAATTATTTATGGCCAGTCTAGTTATTATTGTACATACTATTTATACGTTTATGTTAATATTTCACTTATAAATAAAAATAATAAAGCGGAGTTTCTCATATGAGGTATATCATACACTTCCAACTTTGGAACGATTTCGCCACAGACCACATGAGTAGTAATAGACATGGCATTGGGAACGAAATGTGTCGCCGCGCATATGAGCAAACGCTCCTATCACTGTCAAAGTGTCATACAATTGTAGATATATAATATTGTGAAAAAATAGAAATAAACCATGTAATATTTTATCACTCAGAATGAGATGACAAGGTTTAAAAATTAACTTTGGAGTGATTTTATTTTATTGACAAGTATAAGATAGCTCTATATTTCTGGGTGTGAATGCAAGCTACGCTGACAACCTAAAAAATTGCCTTGAAGGGCTTATCAATTTTATCCGAAGATTTTCTAAAACAAAAGATTTTCTCAATTTGGCTCTATTTGTCTCAGAATTTCGAAAATAATCTATTACAAAAATTCTTTTATTGTTTGGTACGACATACTTTTCATTTAGTCTCATATAAATTTGTTAAAAATTTAGGGTTCCAGGGTTCCAGAGATACGGGTAATTAGGCGGTTGGTGGTTTCAGTTTTACTGCGTTCAAATTACCTTTATCTGGTTTATAAGCTAACCTATACTTTTTATACACGAGCAGGTGGTTCTCCTGATAAAAATAGGCAACCATCGCGTATAGACACCAAAGATGTTAGTGTTGCGTTGTTGCGTTGATATTCTTGCGGCGAGCTCTTAATGCCACATGCATAAGTTAACCGACTATCATAACCTCCAAACTAGAACACGACAGTGAAAATGACGCTATTGAGTGGTTAGCGATTAGCGATAGTGATATACACATATTTAAACATTTGCATTTGTATAAATAAAGAAAAAATTAAATAATAGTAATAAAATACTCCAGACAGGATGAAAATGTTATAAAGCCTAATTTGAGTAAAATGTACAATGGGCTTTGCTTAAAAGATCATTCAACAAAAACTTCCAACAATCCCGTAACGAGGAAAAAATATCTCAAGAATGTTTTATTAGCGGATCATCCTCGATCAACTAATTGATTTTATCTATTGTTTAAAAGCACAATAAACTTTACAATACAACCACTTTGACTGAGAATAAATGAAAAAAAATCGAAGATTTGTGGTATACTTATGGTTTGGCCGCCATTTTGGACTTCTCGAACATAAATGATTTCACAGTCTTAAACCTAGAATTCTAATACCTACATCAATTAAGGGTTCCGATCACTGAATTATTATTTGTTCTGTGCTCTAGATGGTCAAAAATGTACTAACGTAATGTATTATACTGCCGGTTAAAATAATTTATGTATTGTAATTTGAAATAAAAAGTGTCGTTACCATTCGACAAAATCTGTTCGTAAAACGCTGGAGCACGAGCGTTGTGCCTCAGGATATGCGCGATGCTAACATTGTCACAAAGAGCAAGATCCACTACTGCGATTGTAGATACAACCTAGCAGTTGCTATCGTGGTATTTATTACATTCTCAGCATTGTGGCTAAGAGATTTATGTCACTATGGAGAGACTCCAAAAACTTGCTGGTCGCGTGTACCCTGAGTCACAACGCTGATTTCCGTTCCATGGCAGACATGATCTTTACACTTTACACACAAGTTTAAAAAAATTGCCGAGAAGAAAAAATGCGTCTCTTAGTCGCTTTTGTAGACCTCCATGGAGCATTCGACACTGTTAATAGAGAAGGATTATATGTGATACTTGTAAAACTTTGCTGTCCATCCAAGCTTTTATCAAAACTCAAATCGATCCGTGATAACATGAAAGGCACTGTTTTCTTTAACGGCGCTGTTTCGAATGATTTTTATATACGGACATAAAAATCATTCGAAACAGCGCCGTTAAAGAGCCGTTAAAGAGAGGACTGCGACAGAGATGTGTGCTGGCACCCACTCCGTCCGGTATATTTTTCTCTCTTCTAATTAAGTAAGTCTTCAGAGACTCTAAACAGGGTATACATATATCTACATACTAGATCTGACTATTTGTATACCAGTGAGAGAGACATATTTTAAATACCGTCTTGGGAGAATATTTATTTACTAGCAACATTATTTGAGTCTTTGTGTGCGTGTCAACGCAAGTAATTACACGAAGCCTACGCGGACATCGTTACGGTTTTGGCTTAAAATATGAACGAAACGTTGAATGCAATTATCACCCAGACCGTTATTACTCTAAGGCTCAGCAGAAACAAAAAATACAGAGTTTTGTTACAAATAATTAGGCGAAAAAGTTATTTTTTTTCTCAGAGCGGGAAAATTTAACATTTAAAAATCTTCGACATTAAGCAGCACGAAATATAAACACAAATGGCGCCTCTACCGTGCCGTGCTAGACCAATCGTAACAGCGGAAAATGGCGTATCATTATTACCTGCCTATGGGCCTTAGAGATTTACACATGTAAATATGATATAAACTTTTACAAGTCTAAATCCGGCACTGATCTTACCCTACTTAATCAAGGGCTAGGGCCAAAACTGTTTAGGTGCAATGAGGAACTCTAACATTCGTCTCTTCTTCGGCAGCAAGTAGTTAATACATATTTTACAAAAAAGACTTAAAGATTTTGATGGCTCTATTATGAGTTTCATCATCAGAGTTTGATCAATATTATGAATGTGAAAGTTTGGATGTATCGATGTTTGTTACTCAATCATGCAAAAACAGTTGGAGCGATTTGGATGAAATTTGACGTACAGATAGATGATGACCTAAACTAGCACTTAGAATAATTTTTATTCCGAAAAAATAAGCTGTTCCCGTCGGATTCACCTAAAAACTTTATAAAGCAACAGGCTACATGCTACAGCTAATCTATTTTAATCTATATTGTCTATATTTAATATTATATATAAGTTTGGATGTTTTGATGGATGTTTGTTAATCACGCAAAAACTACTGAATAGATTTAAATGAAATTTGGCACACAGGTAGGTGATGATCTGGAATAGCACATAGGCTACATTTTATGCCGGAAAAATTAGATGGTCCCGCGGGATTCGCGAAACAAACTTTTATAATGCAGCGGGCTGAACGCTGCAGCTAGTATTAAATAAATTGACCTACGTTGTTAGTAAATAATAAATTCGGTGAATTAATAACGCTTTTTTTGCTGAAACGAATTCAAAAAAATTGCAATATCGTCGACATCAGAGGTAATAAAAAAGATTAATGAAGCCTGCTAAGATGCTTATGTAAACAAGTCGAAAATTAAAGGAACATCTTGCTAGAGTATCGTCTTAAAAAAAGGTCTTTATTTCTTGGTGACGTTTTTCCTAAGTTTTTAAAAAGTTAAATGAAAATTATTCTATAGTTCCTATTTAAACGGTTCTAAAAGGGGTTTTCAACAAGAACTTTGGCTTGTAAATCAAAATAAAATAAATAAAAAAAAACAATCAATTTAGAAGACAATGAATAAATTTTTAGTGTGTTAAAAACAGTAGGGTTTGGCAATTATAAATGAAAAATGATATCTCACAAATTTCCACCACGATCACGGTTACAAACACGGACTACAGATGTCGATTCCTTCATCAAAGTATTTAATAGCTCTTTGAAATAATGGTGAATTTATTTTGTTAATCACTTCACGATTTTTGAGTTTTAAGCCTGCTAACGATTCAATTGACTCTCTTTAATATAACCCCACAATAAATAATCCAGCGGTGTTGAAGCACATGCTCTAGCTGGCCAAGTAACAGTTGAATTTCGGGAAATTATGCAAACGGGAAATTTGGTTTGCAATAAATTCATTGTTTCGGTGGCTGAAACAATATTTTGTTGTTGAAAATTCTTAAAAAAACAATGGTCGGTAGTTTCGGCCGATCAAGCCATCCGAAAGTTCTGAGAGGCTTACATACACTCATACCTTACTCGAAGCGCTTCGTCGTTTCTTTGAACTCTCATAACTTAAGTTTGGATTATAAAAAAAACTCTCGGATTATGATATCAACAGTAGACTTACCAAACATATAAATTTTCAACTGTATAGCTCTTATACTTAGATTTAATTGATACCTAAAAAACCCCGATTTCGTCACTGACTCTGTCACTGATGATCATAAAAATTCTTAGGGTACTTAACACAAACAACAAAAAAATATAAAACTTTTACCATCCTACCCCTTAAACTAAGAAGACTTTCGCAAATTTTTATGCTAGATGTCTTAAAATTAATATATGGACTGACTCTTTGTTATCTATACATATAATAAAATCGTAGGAAAGTCAATGTATGTCCGGGGTAAACTCAAAAAGTACTGCATGGATTTACTTCAAATTTTGCATGAATATTACTAATAGGCTGGGTTAACATATAGGCTACAATCATCACGCTATACATCAAACTATCACCTACGTGGAAAAAGGCTGTGCGGAGTAAACGAAGTCCGCGCGAACGAAGTCGCGGGCAACAGCTAGTGAATAATAAAATATGTATTTCAGGATTTTTAGTTTTTAGTATATCTTCTTAGAATAAGAGAATGAAAGTTTGTGTGGGTTTTCGTCCCATACAAATTTAATTTTATGATATAGGTATATACTTCTTGATACAAATAAAATAATACTTATATAACAAAATTTCTAAATAAGCAATTACGAAAAGAAGTGCAATTACCACCAAAAACAATTTCATGTAAAATGTTGCCAAAAGACTATATAGCTCACACTGACAAAAGTTAGATCTCATGTTGAACCAAGCTTCACTCTACAAGCCCTAACGTCACAAACTCTACACTTTAATCAAAATATGTGGCTTGGCCGTTTCATTCCTACAAAAATATTGCAAACAGAAAAGTAAATAATGAACCAATCATTATTATAAAAATAATAAAAAATAAATATTTCACCATACGCCCATTTGACGTCAGCGAAACGGCCAAGCCACAATATTTAGACTAAAGTGTAGAGTTTGTGAAGTTAGGTCTTATAGAGTTACGGGTGAGTTAGGGCGTGTAGAGTAATTTTAGATGAGATCTGATAACTTTTTGACAGTCCGAGTGATATTTGGCCTTGTCACAGAAAACATAAATAGTGCCTTGTTTTGACACCATTTTACATGTTTTTTTTTGAGTGGGATTTATCTTTCCTTACTAATTAACCTTACTAGATCAATTTCGGACAGTGAAAAATTAAACAAATCGGAGTCGTATTCAAGTAGTAAGGTGACGAATAAATGTGACGAATAAATACATGGGGCACACTAAAAGTTTTGCACTTCTAGCTAATCGGAAATATTTAAATTTCGAATGTTATATTTTTAAAACGTTGCTACCTTCTTAGTAATAAAAAAAAATTTGGCAGGAAATGATTTGTCAATTCTTTTTTATCACACATCAAAGTTCTACGTACTCAACGAAAATGGAATTAAGTCGAAAAGATTTTAGAGCGATGATTTTTTATGATTTTAAAAGTTCTCTTTCCCCGCAAGACTGTGCCGCTTGTCTTCAAAATGCTTTTGGAAGAGAAGCACCTTGTTTGAGCACCGTGAGACGATGGTTTGCTGAATTTAAGAGAGGTCGAGTTTCTTTACATGACGAATTTCGTGAAGGGCGGCCTTCAACTGCCGTCAACGAAAATAATTAGGCTACTGTTAAGCAGTTAATTGAAGAAAACCCCCGGATTACTTATGAGACAATTCGAGGACTATTGGGGATTGGTATGAGCCAAATTGAGAAAATTTTATATGAAAAATTGAAAGTTCGGAAACTTTGTTGTCGTTGGATCCCTCATGAACTGACAGCGACGCAGAAGCGGATTCGCGTGGAATAGTGCTCACAGATGCTACTGAAGTATGACCACGGACATTCTAATGCTGTTTATGACATTGTCACAGCAGACGAAACGTGGATTTATTGTTTTGAACCCGAAAAAGAAACAGCAATCTTGTGAATGGGTGTTTAAAGAAGAGAATGGGTCAACAAAAGTGAGACAGGCGAGAAACGTTGGTAAAAAATGGTCGCGTTTTTTTTCTCAGCTACGGGTCCCATCTGTACAATTCCACGTGAAGATCAAAAGAGTGTTAATGCCGAGTAGTATTCTACCATTTATTTACCCAGGGTGTTAGAAAAAGTTCGCGAAAGACGGCCCAAAAGCCGCACTCTCCTACACCATGATAACGCTTCTTCACACACGGCCAACAAAACAAAGTGATTTTTAGCTTCCCAAAAAGTACATCTCGTCACTCATCCTGCGCATAGCCCCGACCTAGTACCCTGTGATTTCTGAATTTTCCCCAAAATCAAAGATTTGATGAGAGGTTTTACTTTTACCATCTCCGAAGAGGCAGTGATAGCGTTCAATCAGCACGTAGAAAACATGCCTTCAGATCTGTGGTCTTCCTGTTTTAAAAAATATTTCGATCGCATGACAAAATGTTTAAAATATAAAGGAGATTATTTTGAAAAGCAATAAACATAATATTTTGGTAATATAACATTTGTTTTTTAAGTTACGCAAAACTTATAGTGTGACCTATGTAGCATTTTTATAGGAATAAATTAATAAATATTACTAGTCAAATTACATAAATTAATCTCTTCACATTAAGCAATTAATTTGTTTATGTATTTCATAGTTGACGATATAAACACTAAAAATACATAAACAAAATACACATTTATTTTATTTTTATTATATCTAAAATTAACCATCTAAAATAAGAATCCATACTCCGAAATATCTTTGTTATATTTTATATCATTAGATAGCGAACAAGTTGATGGCTCTCCTGATGGAAAGAAACATAATCAAAAATGTTAATGGTACGTTGTTATCTGTGTGGCGGAATGGCATGCCACATGCATATGTCTACCAACAGGAACACTATCCACAAACAGGAACACTACTGTAACAAGTATTGACGCTAGTGTGGCAGGAATAATTAAGGCAGAGATAGGTATTAAATAACGGGGCGAAACGTCTGAACTCTGCCACCTAGTAGTCACGATGGTACTGACCGCCGACCGATATATTGCAGTTGACAAACCGAGTGGAGAAATTTACTCAAATCAGTCGCGAATATCAGGGAAGTATAAGCAGTCACAAAATCCGGTAATTTTTAAATATTTTTATATAGATATACACATATGCGCGCAAACGTACGCACGCTCACACACACACACACACACATACATACACACACACGTGTTTATCGCATATAGACACCAAAATGTTAATAATGCGTTGCTATCCGTGAGGCGGAATGGCAATGCCACATGCATAAATCTACCGGCTACCTTACCCTCCAAACTGGAACACGACAATGATAAGCATTGACGCTGTTGCGGCAGAAATAGTTAAGATGGTGGTACCAAATTTGCGGGCGAGACGTTATGGAACTGTGCCACCTAGTAGTCATGATTGTAGTGACATGTATAGCCAATCGGTTGCCTCTTACCTGCCTAGCAGAACGGCAGTTGGACTATTCTCTAAATAGCCCGGACCGACGCGGGAGATATTTTATTTCAATTTGATTTTATTCTAATTCAATTGTTAGCTCGTCTCCATTCATCATCTAATAGGAAATTACAATTACAAATTACAATTCAGGAAAAGTAGGAAAAGTGATGAAACAAGAAGTCTTTTATATTTCTAATCAAAGGTTTATTTACGTGTATATTTTTATTTTCATCACATATCGTCGTTGATACTACAATAATAATGATTGCAGTTGCGTTGATAATACATATCCAAAAACTTATATACTATACTAACACTAGCTGTGGCCCGTGACTTCGTCCGCGCGGACTTTGTTTACTCCGTTCCTGCTGATCGTAGCAAGATACTATATAGCCTATAACCTTTCTCGATAAACAGGCTATCCAACTCAAAAAGAATTATTCAAATCGGTTCAGCAGTTTTCGAGATTACCGCGTACAACCAAACAAACAAACAAACTCTACAATTTTATAATATTAGTATAGAAAGTATAGATTTATCTCTGTGATGTTATCTTATTAATTCGAAACATAAATCTATTCGTAGGTACTCACTTAAATTTTAATAGTAGGTAAGTAAATGAATACATATTTTTTTACTAGCTGTTGCCCACGACTTCGTCCGCGCGGGCTTCTTTACTCCGCATCGCTTCTCCCCCGCAGGTGATAGCGTGATAATACCGTGTAGCCTTTATGTTGGCCCGACCTATTAGTAATATTCATACAAAATTTGAAGTAAATCCATGCAGTACTTTTTGAGTTTACCCCGGACATACATACAGACAAACAGACAAAAATTCTAAAAACTATATTTTTGGCTTTGATATCGATTGTTGAACACACCCCAAGTATTCTTTAAAAAAAATATTCAATGTACAGTTTTGACTTTCCTACGATTTTATTATATGTATAGATATTATAAGATAGCGAACAAGTAGATGAGTCTCCCGATGGAAAGAGTCAACCATCGCCTATAGACACCAAAGATGTTAATGGTGCGTTGCTATCTTGTGGCGAGGTCTAATGCCACATGCATAGAGTAATAACGCTTAGAGCGATAATTGCATTCAACGTTTCGTTCATATTTTAAGCCAAAACCGTATCGATGTGTGCATAACCTTCGTCACCCTTAGTGTAATTACTTGCGTTGACACGCACACAAAGACACATTATTGCGTGAATAATGTTGCAAGCAAATAAATATTTTCCCAAAACGGTATTTAAATTAGGTCTACCTTACAAATAGTCTTTCATATTATAACATTAATAGTCATTTAGTATAAACTTGAAACTTATACTTTTATTCGGTTACGTATAATATTTTAAATATCAAGAAATATTCTAGATTCTCAAGATGATATTCCAAAGCTATTTAACCTTATATTTTTTTTTTAGTTTTTGTGCTTTTATTTGTAATTTAAAATATTTTCACTTCATTAAAATAAAGATTGTCTTTCTTTCCAATAGTATTATTAGACATATAAAAAACTTAAAACTTACATTTTTTATCCCGGTGAGGTAAAATGAGTAGAATTACAGGGAAATGTTAGAGTCAAGATATTTTTTTTTGTATATATCAGTAATCAAACAGCGGTAACCAACCAGCACCAACCGTAAATAAAAATATGGCCAATACAAGTTTACATTATTGAAGTTATAAAAACATTTATTGAAGTAATTATTTAAAAAAAAAAAATTTAAAAAATTATTGAAATATATCTTCTAAAATATAATTGTACAATAATAATAATATAATATTCACGGGACAAATTACACTTACTGATCAAACTCCAAAGTAAGCAAATTATTTGCTTGTGTAATGGGTGTTAGTCAACGATACTAATACATAGAAATACATATATAAATACTGGAATATATTTAATAAACACCCAAACCCGAAAATACAAACATTTATGCTCATCACGCAAATGCTTGTCACCGTCGAGGATCGAACCCGAGCCCCGTCGATTGCGTAGTCAGGGCCGCTAAGCACTCGACCAACGGAGCGGTCAAATGTTATTACAAATTTGTACATTGCTTGGCGAATGCTTGTGTGTCTTTATGTGTACGTCTGTGTGCGTGTATGTGTGTATATGTATATATTTAGTGAAAGCTAAACTAGCTTGAACTTCAGCAGATGGGTGGGCAAGCGGAACAATATTTACAAGCACTTTGAGGTAAAAAGTAATAGCATAGGTATGCTTATTAATCAAATTATTTATTTAAATCAGTTTAAAAAGTTAAAATGTTTTAAGCTTAACATAATATTTCTGACTACTATATTGAGTCAAGCTACTATTGGCTCTGTGCACTACTTGAGCACCACCTATCGTGCGCAACTGTTTTGATTCAGATCTTAGAATATAGAAAAACGTAATCCCTGTGCGTAATCTCCTCTAACGTTTTTAGCTGAATCGGAAACAATGCAGCTCTTTATGGCGACTCTTTGGCTTCTACGTTCTATACTATATGCATTGGAGTATACGGCACAAATTAATTAAGTCGTGTATGAGCAATATCGTCATTCGCAATATAAATTTCAAGCTATGTAGAATTAAAACTTAATTATCAGCATAAACATATTAGGAGGCCAACATTTGGCGCAGACCGATTTTAGGGCACGTTATTCTACATTATTTCGTCGATAAAACTCGAAAATATCGCCAATAAAACTACTTGACACTTAGGAAAACATGAAATAATGCTGTACCATGGCATATTATTTCATAAGAAAAATTAAAAAAAATGTCTTTTTAGCAGTAACAGTATTTTTCTGGTATCACTGTGGCATCTAGAATGCTAGTTGGAACATTTTTTTGCCTTCTAAAAGTCCTCATTATACACGAATATAAGCTTTGTATTATTGGTTTGACAAACGGTTTTGTAATATTTGTGGCAGTATAATGGTAAGTCCCAACACTTAAAAAATATTTTTTATGCAAAAGCGAAGTCCAAGCTATGTAATATCGCACATAAAATAGTAATACACACGTTATTAATTATAATGAAAATAGGTAAAAACAAATACGTGGTAGAATATTTTCCTCTTTGGCTGGCAACATTTTGAATATCGTTCAACTTAGATATTTACGATTTATTTGTTTGGAATTTATACAAAAATATCCGATGCCAAGTAGTTTTTATGTGTGAAATGTGATCTTCAAGCCCTAAATACGCTATTGTGAAGCACGGTGACATACTTTCACCACACAGTAACTCACATTTTTTGAAATTGCGAGAGCTGTACTCTGTGTGGCACGTGTCACATGTCTGAGCGGCCGGCGAGCGTAAGAGGCCTTTTCAGGCTTCTTTGAAATGGCTTAATATAGCGCAGGTCGACTAGGTTTCTATGCGTTATTATTCTATGGCCACATGCATAAGTTTAGCGGCTACATTACCCTACAAACCGGAACACAACAGCGACAAGCACTGACGCTATTGCGGAAGGAATAGATAAGGCGGTGGTACCAGACCCGGGCGATACAATGCAGAACTCTTCCACCTAATAGACACGATGGTTTGACTCACGCAGCCAATCAGTCGCCTTTTACGACTTGCCTGGCAGAACGGCAGTTGGTCTATTTTTCAAAGGCGACCGGAACAAGCACGCAGAAATTATATACTTTTAATCTTACGCGGCTTTTTTCAAATGAATTATTAAAAATTACGGGAAAATTATCAATCAACTAATCGCAGTAATGTTTAATAATATAAAATTAGTTTAGATAAACATTTAGTTAGTAAACTCAGAACACTATTAATAATACAGGTGCTATTTATCAATTATGTAAACAAAGCAAAATTATGAAAGTTTTTCAGTAAAATACAGAGTACTTACTTGGCTCTCAAAGAAAGTTGTCTATCATTAGGGCACACGTATTTATTAACTTTACTTTGATAGTTCATCGCGTTTTATTAAAAAAATAATATTATTATTTATTATTTAGACTTGGCGGGAAAATCACGCACACACATCCACCAGCCTGTTGATTTTATCCAACTGTTGCTTCGCGCGTGGAGACCTGTGTGGCCGAGTAAAATTTAAGAAAAATACGGATTGAAATTCTACTGAAAGTTGGTAGCAATAATATCCGTTTATAAAGTAATAAAATTCGTCAACATATTTAAGGTACGAAACTTTCTTTTTATCCCTTTATATTTGACTAGCTGCATCCCGTAACTCGCCACGTGTCTTTTATATAATGTGTTTTATGGGTAGTTTTACGTAACTTTTTGAGTTAAGAGGGCTTAAACATAAAAGAGTCAAACGATGAGCCTTAATATAGTATTCAATTCACGACAAAGGTTAACATTTGTGGAATAAATATAAATAATTGTATTTCTGGGTTTGGATGTTTATTAGATATATTTCAGTATTTATTTTCGTCCGTTTCTTTCTTTGCTCTTAGATTATATAGTAAGACGTAGTGTAAGAGCAAGGAAAAAAGCGAATAAAACAAAGTTAGGACAAGAATAGAGGCGTAGTACTTCTATCAATATTCTATTACAAATTAATAATATTTAAAATACTAACATAACATAAATACTTACATAACATAACATAATGAATCTTTATTTTTTATTGACGAACGAGAAATATTTTGTAAAACAAGTGATAATATGATTATGGCATGACGTAAAAAATCTGAACTTAGGGAGCTTTCTCACCGAATACTATTGCCGATCGATGCCATCATTTGATTGTCTTTCGGTACAGGCAACATCGGTAGATAATTATAAGTCAAAAATTGTCGATAGTTGTATGACGTTGCAAAAACAGACCTACTCCACAGTGTACCGATGATTGATCTTGTGTCTCATTAGAAAAATCAATACAATCTGAGTGACGAAATAATTTTTAATATCGAACGAAACTATCTTTGCGACAACATATATATTTTAATCAGTTATTAATATTATTATTTAAAATGATTGTTAGGATAAATACGTAAATGAATCTTAACAAAACATTAGTACATTATACGTATGTAGTTTTTTCTAGTAACCTGGCGCTCATTAATGTAAAAATACAATATATGTATAACACAGTGCCAAAAACCGTGTGGTGTCGTGGAACATCGGATAGGAACGAAGTTCATTATTATAAAAAAATCTTACGCTTTTTTTTTGGTTACAGACGTTTTTTGCCGCCTAGGGTACCCCCTTCGCAACGCCCAGTAAGAAACTTCGTTCCAAAAATATCTATACATATAATAAAATCGTAAGAAAGTCAAAACTGTACATTGAATATTTTTTTAAAAGAATACTTGGGGCGTGATCTACAATCGATATCAAAGCCAAAAATATAGTTTTTAGAATTTATGTCTGTTTGTCTGCATGTATGTCCGGGGTAAACTCAAAAAGTACTGCATGGATTTACTTCAAATTTTGCATGAATATTACTAACAGGTCGGGTCAACATATAGGCTACATATTATCACGCTATCACCTACGGGGGAGGAGCTGTGCCGAGTAAACGAACTCCGCGCGGACGAAGTCGCGGGCAACAGCTAGTACATAATAAAAACAAAATATCCTAAAGATGGACTTAGATAGTCGTAATATTATGTCTACACTGTCTAGCGTTATGAATTTCTTAAAATATACCAAAACAGAACAAAAAGCAATAACGTGTCACACAGTTGAAGAGCGAGTGAAGTGATGGCTACTTTGTAGTACATAGGGATTGTTATTAATCGATAATATTTGACAACGTAAGTAAGCATTTCAGTTGTGTAGCCACATGAGCGGTCCTATTTATTACTAGCTGTTACCTGCGACTTCGTCCGCGCGGACTTCGTTTACATATAGGCTACATATTATCACGCTATTACCTACAGAGGAGGAGCTGTGCGGAGTAAACGAAGTCCGCGCGGACGAAGTTGCGGGTAACAGCTAGTATAATATATTATTACATTTGTTTCGAAGTTAACACGTAATGTCTACTTGTAGTAAGGCAATATTACGGCTGGTAATTAATTGTTCAGTATAATTCGGACAAGTTTACCTCCATAAAGTCATCATAAACGTATTATTGCATTTATCGCAATTTTTAGCATTCCAACTGGGATAAAGTTATCAAACGTATCTCAAGCTGTGTCCCGGTCCCCAGATTATAATATAACTTAATATAGTTCAGTACTATTGCTATAAATCAAATTATAGTACAATACCATTAGTAAAAACTTACACAAATGTTGATCTATGTTAGCGTCTAGATCCCGCCAATGCGAAACCGCCCAGTCTCCCTGGATGCGAGGTGAATATGCTGGATTCGCATCCGTCAGACTGAGGTTCTTAAAATGCTGCGGAATCTGGATGTGAACAAAGCCAGTGGCCCTGATGGGATTCAAGCCATAGTACTCAAAACCTGTGCACCTGAACTCGCTCCTGTGTTGACACGCCTCTTTCGCCTTTCGATGACGACTGGAAAAGTATCGAAATTATGGAAGCTTGCCAACGTACAGCCTGTGCCCATAAAAGGCAGTCGTGCCAACCACTCCAACTATAGACCAATTTCAGACACGTCCATACTCTGCAAGACTATGGAGCGTGTACTGAACAGCAGGCTAATGGCACACCTAGAAGCGAACGATTTAGTCAGTGACCGCTAGTACCGGTTTCGCCGATATCGGTTCACTGGGGATCTTCTCGCGTATGCCACCTACATCTTGAGCGTGGCCATCGAGAATCATGGTGAAGCACTAGCTGTCTCCCTTGATATCTTGAAGGCTTTGAACAGGGTCTGGCATGAAAGTCTTATTGGCAAGCTTCCATCGTAAATGTACATTCGGTCTGCCTACTGGTCTCTGCGCCTGGATCTCAGATTTTCTGAGTGGTCGATCGATTATAGTAGTGGTTGATGGTTGCTCGTCCGACCAAATGACAATAAATCGGACGGAGTCCCTCAGGGATCAGTTCTCTCCACAACTCTAGTCCTGCTACACATTAACAACCTGCTGAACCCGGTATCTATGGGTACGCAGACGATAGCACTGTTGTGAGTTATGCGCGCGAGCCAGTACGTGTTGGTCCCGGCCTCCTTTGTAGAATAGGCCAACTGCCGTTCTGCCAGGCAGGTCGTAAAAGGCGACCGATTGGCTATCGAGTCACTACCATCGTGGCTACTAGGTGGTAGAGTTCTGCATTGTCTCGCCCGGGTCTGGTACCACCGCCTTACCTATTCCTGCCGCAATAGCGTCAGTGCTTATCGCTGTCGTGTTCCGATTTGGAGGGTAAGGTTGCCGGTAAACTTATGCATGTGGCATTAGACCTCGCCACAAGATAGCAACGCACCATTAACATCTTTGGTGTCTATAGGCGATGGTTGACTCTTTTCATCAGGGGACCCATCTGCTTGTTTGCTATCTTATGACATAAAAAAAAACACACAGATCCGGTATCTCAGGGAGGCGATGGTCGATCGTTTGAACCTGTCCTTACAGGCAGTCTCCGATTGGGTCGATGCCGATCTGGTCAAGTTTAATGCAACTAAGACCCAGGCATGTCTATTCTCCGCTAAACGGAGTGCATTCCACCTATCTCCGTCTTTCCAGGGTGTGTCCGTGCCGATAACTGACTACCTCGATATCTTTATTATCACCTTAACGCCTACTCAACTTTGGTTCATACATCGAATCTAAAGCCCAAGTTGCCTCAAAAAAGCTTGGTATTCTGACGAAGGTGAGACAGTATTTCAGCCCGGGACAGTTGCTCAAGATTTATCAAACACAAGTCCGTTCGTGCATGGAATACTGCTCTCACCTCTGGGATGGATCCACCAAATACCTACCAGCTGGAGACACTTGAGGCGATAGAGAGGCGTGCCAAGAGGCTCATAAACGACAATTATCTGGTAGGCAAAAAACTCCAGAACCTCGCTCATCGCCGCAGAGTGGCGGTTTTTTATCGGATACACTTTAGAGAGTATGCTGCAGAATTGCACGACTTGATTCCGCCATCCCCGTTTTTCTATCGATTGTCGAGGCGCACAGATTCTAGGCATCGCCATATGGTGGACGTTCCACGTACCCGGACAAAAAGGTTCGATTCCACATTCTTCATTCGAACCGCAAGGGACTGGAACACGATTCCTGAGTCTGTTGTGTTCCTTGACGAGTACAATCTAGGGATCTTCAAGAGAAGAGTGAACAGGTATCTTCTAGGGAAGCGCGTTCCATCTTAGGCCGCATCTTAGCTAGGGAATTGCTATTCCATCTTTCATCAGGCGAGATCGTGGTCAAGTGCTTCCCTATCGATAAAACAAAAATGTTAAAATTAAACTATGTAATAATCAAATAAATGACTTGAAACAATTTAATTGCTATATATTTTAAACTTTTGAGTTCCAATTATTGTTCGTATATAATTTGCGACTAGTGTTACTTCAGAAAATAAATCTGGTGGTAGAAATATCGTGACAGGCATGAAGAAGTGACTTCGAGTAATTTCTCAAGATTGGTAAAACCTTAGTAATCAAATTAACCAATTCAGTTAAAAATTATCAAGGAGTCTAAGTTTGGGGGAATCTAATCGAATGGTGCCAACTGGATTTCGATCGGTGAAGCCATTCAAAAGTTATGAGAGATTTATACGCAAACACGCTCACACAAATACACATACATACAAAGAGTATACAATACTCATACAAACATAACAACTTCAGTCTTCACAAGATAAAATTAAAAATTTCAAAAGCCCCCGACACATCCTCAGATCGCCATTCTGCTATATATGCATCATTTTAAGAGCAAAACGTGAAAGAACCTGATGATCTGCGAAAGGGGATCTTGTAGCATCAGGTTAATTAAGCAAAATTCCCATGGCTTCCAGCTCCACTGTGTAACCCTGGAAATTATTTTAATTCAAAGTGTATGTAAAAATATAACAAATGAGACTACACTCAATGTGCTTATTTTGTTTAGTGCAGGAGTTCCATGGCCACTTTCTAGTTCCATTATCAAACCTTGCAAATCTCCTAACAATAAAGACCAATTATATCAGCCTAATCTCCGCTGGCAATCTTCCAGTTGCATCATTATTATACCTTAGAAAATATCCAGCACCTAAGTGTTTGCCAAGATAAACCGAATTGAAATTGAAAAAAACCGAAATAAATTGATGGGTTTATCTAGATTAGCTTAGAAGTTTTCATGGACTTCTCCCGGCTTTATTATTAGACACTGGAAAACATCCTGCTCCAAATACTTTAAAATTTATTCATTTTATTCCGAAGTTCCCATGACCTCCATCATCAGCTCTTTTATAAGACCCCCGAAATTATCTAGCACCAAGATGTTTATTGTTTATTAAAACAGAACAAAGGATCCCAAACTCGATACGTTTATCTTGTTTACTTTAGAAGTTTCCATGATTATCTTCCGATTCTATCATCAGATACTGCAGGAAATCGTTCAGCACTAAACTGTTTGCCAAAACAAACCGAATGAGTCGTCATTTGATGGGTTAACCTGGTTTAGCTAAGGAGTTCTCGGACACATCTTCCAGCTTCATCATCAGGCACTGGAAGCCATTTTGCTCCAAAGTCCTTATAATAACAAATTAAACGATACTAAAGTCGATGGTTCCCAAAGTTCCCATAACGTACACCCAACTCTATCATGAGACTCTGGAAATCGTCTAGCACTAGACTGTTTGTCCAAACATGATCCTCGTCAACATGAGCACTAATCAAGCTTAGTACTTTTAGCAACAAAACCAATGAGTACAAACAAGTTTATATTGTTAAAACTCTGCGTCAAAGAGTTCCAGTCCCTACGTCCAGGCTACATCATGAGCTCATTAGGATGGTACCATAGTATTGCATTGTCACTGAGCTTTCAAAAGTCTGCCAATTTTTTAAACAAACGATATCAGAAATTCGTTAAGAAGTTGTTTGCAATATTTAGAAAATCTGTTATTTACATACGAAAATTGCCAGTTAAATAGATGCTGATGATCTTCGAATAAGGATCTTAAAGTATCACGTCAAGGTTAGCATGTAATTGCAATTTAGTATTGATAAAGCCATTACAAGATGTTTAATTCCTTCCATCAATTAGAAAAGATCTGGTGATCTTGAAACGGCTAAACAGATTCTATTGAAACATAGCTTAAGAACCATCTCGCAAAACATGGCTTTAAATTAAAAAAAACCGCAACCAAATCAGACCATCCGCCAGGGCGCTACGATACTACGGGCAGACACACAGATACACGCCTGAAATTTATAATACCCTTCGTTTTGCGTCGAGGGTTAATAAAAATAGTAAGAAAAGTTTAAAAAGTTAATATAAATAACTTTGAAGTCTTACGGCCCGGCCACAGCTCGCGCGGCGCGACCGGCGACGCGAATTGCGGCGCGGCGAGCGAAAACAAATGTAGGAAACTGTATGAAGTATGCCACAGCTACCGGCGACGCGAATTGCGACGCGGAAGAACGCGCGACCAGCCGCGCAGTGTGATGAGCGAATAAAACAAAAGAGTACTATTGTTTTATTCACTATTAAGCCAGGGTTGGAATTTACCAATGGAAAATAAATTATTACCAATGGAAATTATTTATGTGGATACTATATTTTATTAAAATTTGTACTACTGTATTAAAATTTTTAGCTTCCGACGAAAAAACGAGGGTTGTTATAATTTTCAGAGGTGTGTCTGTGTATCTGTCCGTGCATCGTAGTGCCCTGACGGATGGTCCGATTTACTTGCGATTTATTTTATTTGAAAGCTCTATTTTGCGAGATGGTTCTTAGCTATGATTCAATAGAATCTGTGCACTCGTTGAAAGCTCACCAGCTCTTTCCAACTTGATGAAAGGAATTTAGCAATTTGTAAAGGCTTTATCGATGCTAAATTTTGTATTTTATTACTTCAAATATATTGCATTGACATGGTAACCTAGACGTGATCCTACAATATCTTCATTCGAAGATATCACCTTTTATTTAACTAGCAATATTTGTATGTAAATAAAAGATTTTCTAAATATTGCAAACCATAATATTTATCGACTTCCTGGTATTTATTTGTACTGAAACTTGGCAAACTTTTGTAAGTTCAATGACAATGCAATATTATGGTACTATCCAGCTAATATCATGATGTAGCCTGGATATAGGGTCTAGAACTTTCAGATGTAGCGTTTTGATGAGGCAACCAAGTCTTGCGTCATTGGTTTTGTTGCTATAGAATGCAAGCCAGATATTTTCATTTCTATTTCGCATTGAACAGTGTAGTGTCGCGACGATTATTTTTGTTGAGTGTATACAGGTTTT
This sequence comes from Apodemia mormo, assembly GCA_036924255.1. Classification (NCBI taxonomy): domain Eukaryota; kingdom Metazoa; phylum Arthropoda; class Insecta; order Lepidoptera; family Riodinidae; genus Apodemia; species Apodemia mormo. The sequence goes on from JAUPFN010000020.1 coordinate 15,789,498, forward strand.
TTGTAAATATTAATAAAAGAACTTCGTTCCATCCGGGTGTCCCTTGACACCTCTCAAGTTTTTGTTTATTTTAAGGAATGTGAAATATATTCTATTTCAGTATTACAGCTTCCAGTATTTGATGATGATGATTTTGACCAGTTAAAATCCACTGAGTGTAGACTACTTCGATTTGTTTTGATAAACACTTAGATGCTGGATGTTTTTTAAAATATAACGATGGAACTGGGAAGTGGACACTTGAAATTGGGCTGATATAGCCTTTATTGCTAGAAGACTCACATGGTTTGATAGAGTTACATAGCGGAGCTGGAGGCCTCGGGAGCTTTGCAATAAAATAGCTCAAACTCATTGAGTAAGGAACCACAGGTTAAGGTTACCTTTAACTTTATGCTGCAGGATCCCCTTTCGTAGATCATCATCTACTTTTACATTTTACGCTTAAAATTATGGAACTGAATAAAAGCCCACCAGGCTGACAATAAAAGAAGTGTCGGTTTTTTTAAATTTTAATTTAGAGTTAGTATGATGATTTATTGATTAAATAAATAATTGGTTATTGACACATTATTTTAATATTATACTTAAAATAATATTAAACTTAAAAAAGTTTATTCGGTGTATAAACTTAAAGTTAATGTAAAAACTTCACAGCATTTTCTCAATTTAATGTCAGCTTGCGTTAAACAAAATTTATTCCTATACATTTATCTCACTCATATTAATAAAAAAATACATACTTTCTACAGCTCACTACATCAAAAACGATCATAGTTACTAATTACACGGAAAATATCTACGTATAATATATACATTAAAAAAATGGGTGCGTGTGCTTATGTACGCGCGTGAGAAGTTACACTTCTTTGGCATTAAAAAATAGTGGCCACGTTTCCGATCCGGTAGTAGTTTTTAAAAAATGTTTTGACCTGTCAAAATAACTAGTAAAAAATTTTACTGAATAAAGTACATCTGATATCTAATTTCTGACAGATTTTATTTGCATGCAAATACTTAATTACATTAAAAAAAACTTGAGAGGTGTCAAGGGACACCCGGATGGAACATCCTTTAGAATGGAAGTTCCTTTTATTATTGTTTACAAAAAACCTGTATACACTCAACAAAAATAATCGTCGGGACACCACACCGTTCAATGCGAAATAGAATTTCGGCACCCGGTCGAATTTCGGAACCCGGTCGAATTTCGGCACCCGGTCGAATTTCGAGCCGCGGTCGAATTTCGGCACCCGGTTGAATTTCGACCCACGGTCGAATTTCGGCACCCGGTCGAATTTCGACCCACGGTCGAATTTCGGCACCCGGTCGAATTTCAACCCACGGTCGAATTTGGGCACCCGGTCGAGTTTCGACCGGCGGTCGAAACTCTGCAATCGATCGAGATTCGACACTCGTTCGAAATTCAACTGTCCGTCAAAATTCAACTTTTGGTCGAAATTTGACAATCGGCAGAAATTCTGTATAAATGTCGAACATTTGGCACTAGAAAAAAAGTAAACTCATTCAAATAGTAGATAGACTCTTTTACTTTCAATGCACGAGCTAAAGGAAAGTGGCTGGATATTTCTGTGCTTACAATACCTTACTATAGCAAAAAGTGTCCTGACAACTTTTCGTAACAATTTTTTCCGTCTAGCCCCCTTTCACAACGCGCGATAAGGAACTTCGTTCCAATAATAAAAGGACTGGAAAAGGATAGTCAAGGATTTCAGGATTTAATGAGCAATTTAGCGGACAACTTCAAATTGTAAATTTTGCGTTACGGTGATGCGCGTGCACCTTAAAATTTCACTCGCTGCCTAAAGAAATATTACGCGCCTAAAGAAATATAACTTCAAAAATCTCGAATGAAGGGATCATTAATAAGGTAATGTATGTAAGTATCAACAATAATGGTATTTTTGCGTACAATTCTAACGTTACGATAATATGTATATACTACGCATCAAAAGAATATAGTAAAAATAGTATTATAAAATCCGACCCTGGTAGCTAGTATCGAGGTGTGACAGCTCAGAGCGGCACGCCGCCGCGATCGCAACAAGTCGAGCTGTGGCATACCCAGATGGTCGCGCGACTCATCGCGCCACATTTCGCGTCGCAGGTCGCGCCGCGGGTAGCTGTGGCCGGTCGGTTAGAAGTGAAAAAAATATTAAAAAAGGTCAACCTACAGCAAAGGGAAAAAAACTGTAAATCGGTTGACCCTATAAGTCATCCTTGAAACTTAGCAATTTCGTCTTAAGAGGAGTAAAAATTTATTAAAATATCAATTATTGAGCTGAGAGTTAAAAATTCTAAAGTTTGTCAATGTACAGTACCTACTTATCAAAATTTTTGAAATATGTTTGATCTAAATTTTTGCGTTCTAAAAGTCCTAGTGACAAAATACCTAGATTGGTTTAAAAATGTCGAAAAAAAAATTTTTTCAAACACTTTCGTTATTGATAAATCCTCAACGAATATACCGAGTTTGATCCGCTTTTGTATTTGACGCATTTTAAAGTCAATCTTGACGATATAGGAAGCTTTCCTGTTTTTACGATGACGTGAAACAAATATATATATATATATATATATATATATATATATATATATATATATATATATATATATATATATATATATGTGTGTGTGTGTGTGTGTGTGTGGGCGTGCATATGTGCGTGCATACGTGCGTGCGTGCGTTTGCGCATGAGCGTGCGTAAACACACGCATGCGCGTCATGTACATACTACATTATGGATATTATGTGGGTACCTAAACCACTCATAACTTTTGAACTTAACCCATCTAAACGCAGCTGTCAGCATTTGGTTGGGTTTTACCAGAAGTAGACTGCCTATGAAAATTTGAACAGATTCACCTGAGTTTATAAATATTTTGGTAGTTTACAGACATTTAAGTGTTTTTTGACATAACTTCTAGTAAATCTAGATTTTTCAATTCGATTCAATCAATTTTGACCTCTACGCAATAATATATTAGTATACTTACAGAAAACTACGTCGAATACCGTTTAAAAAATCAAAATCAAATAAAGTATTCAATTACACCTTTTCATCTCCTGTATCAACATCCATAATCTAATTATACCCCTGAATAGCTAAGAATCAAAGAATTTATTATGGTTGAGTGCGGACTGCGATGCGTCGCGAGGGTATGTAGGGGGAGGTGCCGCTTATTAGAAGTCATTTCATAGCGTTATTTGCCTATTCATTGCGGTTATTTTTATTCGACAAATCTTGTATACTTTTCGATTGTGTCAGTAAGAAATTAGAATAAATTTTGCTATCGGCTATATTCAGTAGTGCATTTAGGCTTGATGCTGCCCTAGGTTACTTGTACTATTATGTATTCTTAATTCTGTGCCTAAGTTTTAACCCATGTTGGTTTGGGCTCGTTTAAAGAACAGACCATCTACCGTTCTGCTAGGCAAGTTGTAAAAGGCAACTGTTTGGCTATACGTGTCACTACCACGTGTATGCTCGTGATTACTAGGTGGTAAAATTCCGTAAGTCTCACCAGGGTATTTGGTACCACCGCCTTGCCTATTCCTGCCGCATTGCTACTTATGTATGCGGTATTGTCATACCGCCACACGGAAAGCAACGCACCATTAACGTCTTTGGTTTCTATAGGCGATGGTTTCTCTTTCCATCAGGAGAGCCATCTGCGAGTCACTACCATCGTGGCTACTAGGTGGTAGAGTTCTGCATTGTCTCGACCGGGTCTGGTACCACCGCCTTACCTATTCCTGCCGCAATAGCGTCAGTGCTTATCGCTGTCGTGTTCCGGTTTGGAGGGTAAGGTTGCCGGTAAACTTATGCATGTGGCATTAGACCTCGCCACAAGATAGCAACGCACCATTAACATCTTTGGTGTCTATAGGCAATGGTTGACTCTTTTCATCAGGAGACCCATCTGCTTGTTTGCTATCTTATGACATAAAAAAACACACAGATCCGGTATCTCAGGGAGGCGATGGTCGATCGTTTGAACCTGTCCTTACAGGCAGTCTCCGATTGGGTCAATGCCGATCTGGTCAAGTTTAATGCAACTAAGACCCAGGCATGTCTATTCTCCGCTAAACGGAGTGCATTCCACCTATCTCCGTCTTTCCAGGGTGTGTCCGTGCCGATAACTGACTACCTCGATATCTTTATTATCACCTTAATGCCTACTCTCAACTTTGGTTCATACATCGAATCTAAAGCCCAAGTTGCCTCAAAAAAGCTTGGTATTCTGACGAAGGTGAGACAGTATTTCAGCCCGGGACAGTTGCTCAAGATTTATCAAACACAAGTCCGTTCGTGCATGGAATACTGCTCTCACCTCTGGGATGGATCCACCAAATACCTACCAGCTGGAGACACTTGAGGCGATAGAGAGGCGTGCCAAGAGGCTCATAAACGACAATTATCTGGTAGGCAAAAAACTCCAGAGCCTCGCTCATCGCCGCAGAGTGGCGGTTTTTCATCGGTCACTTGTCACTGTCGTGTTCCGGTTTGGAGGGTACGGTAGTCGGTAAAGTTATGCATGTGGCATTAGACCTCGCCACAAGATAGCAACGCACCATTAACACCTTTGGTGTCTATAGGCGTTGGTTGACTCTTTCCATCAGGAGACCCATCTGCTTGTTTGCTATCTTATGATATAAAAAAGGCCATCCCTGAAACTTTGCATTTAACTGAGGTATTTTATGCTTAAAGAAACAAAATCTATACCTAAGCATTGTTTTTTTCAGAGATCAAAAATCTTAATTTTGTTAAAAATTATAGTAATTTGATTTTTGAAAAGCCATATATTTTGGAAACGATGACAAATCCCAAATAAATCGACCGATATTGATGTAATTTAGAGTATTTGATGGTTTTTTAGAGAAAAAACTGATTAGATTTTTAAATCAATCTTATATAATATTACCTATAAAAAAGCTTCAAGCTAATTTAAAAATTTTATGTAAGGTTACTGTAAACAAAAAAATAATATTTGAAAAACTGTAACTTTTGAAATTTTGATTCGCTTTTGAGTTTGAAACAGCATTTGACGTAGTTTTTAAGTTCTAAAATATTGTAGAAGGTCGAAAATTATTGGTTAAAAATCTGAAGGTTTTGTCGAAAAAACACTCAAAAAATTTCGTCAACGTTCACTTCCAAGCGGATTTTGATGCATTTATGCATTGGACGCTTTTTTAAGGAAAAAAGCTGATTAGGTTTGGAATAAATCGGTACATTAATTTGAATATTTTATTAAATAATACTGTTTCGTCAAAATTTTTATGGAGGTTTTTCCAAAATTTCCTAGTTCGTTAGAGGCAAACGAGTGGCTGTAAAAGTCACTACCACCGTGGCTACTAGGTTGTAGAGGTGGTGGTTTTAGTGTCACCGTCTTACCTATTCCTGCCGCATAAACGTCAACTTGACACTGTAATGTTGCAGTTTGGAGGGTACGGTAACAATGATGTTTGTTATTTGTGTGATGGGATGGTAACGCCACACGCATAAGTTTACTAGCAAACTTATGCATGTGGCGTTACCATCCCATCACACAAATAATAAACATCATTGTTATCTGTAGGCAACGGCTGTCTCTTTCCATTAGTAGGCTGTTCCAAAGTTTGATTGTTCGTATAAAGAAGCTACATGCAAATCGAACAGTCGCAGATGAACAATTGTCAAGATGGTGTGGGTGGAATTTCCCACTACGGCGTGTAGAGCGATGGCGGAACATGAATATCGGTACTAAATCGAAAAACTCATCAGAATACTCCTCATTATACAGACGGTAGAACACACATAGACATCCAACGTATCTCCGGTGTAGGCATGGCATATTTTATGCATCATTGGTTATATCACTCGTTATAACATAATTCATGTGCCACACCAGTTATATGCATCGAAATCGTCTGTTACTTATAACGCGAACGTGATTTAATTTTATGCGGGCCAAGTTACTAATTAAGCTTATAATTCGCAGAATTCCATCGTGCGAAAAAGAAAAAGCAATAACATTTGAGCAACATCGTGTCACCAGCTAGAAGAGAGATTTTTTCAGTCTTAATAATCGTAAAAATAACTCTATATCAAGTCATTATCACTGCGACATATAATTGATGGAATAAAATGCACCCACTGACAATAATCGTCACTAATGAAATATAAATAATATGATTTATCACGCGTGATATAACAGTGACAAAATATAACTTCACAATAAAAGTAGCTATAACTCCCATTCCTGCTCCGGTGACTAATTCTTGGACTTTATTCCGCCCGCGCCAGTATCATTGCGGCTAGTAGTAACTTACGAACAACCTTAATTTAACTGTTTACCTCAGTACTGGATTCCATATTGATGTCAGGTTATCACCAACAATAGCTCAAAGTGTGTAAGAAAAAAACGAATATTACAATATTCACATATTATGATGTATAACTTCTAACATCCAAGTTTGATTACTTGGATGTTAGAAGTTACACATCATAATATGTGAATAAATCATAATATGTGTATATAGGCTTTTCAAGAAAACCTCTTTGTTTGTCAGTTAAGTTTTCATTTATAACCAGAAATAATGAGTTTTAGTACCTATACTTACCAATAGGAGAAAATCATTCCAGGGTTAATTTTTAAGCCAAGCTTCTTATTCGGCACAATTAAATAGCATGTAGCGGCTCAAACAATCACAAACGCTACAATAAAAAATAATAAAAAAATGGTCAAAAATCAATAACAAATGGAAAAAATGAAATTCAAAATAAAAATCCTGAATCGCGATATCACAATTATTTATCTTGTAACACTATATAAAAGTTTCAACGCGTCTCAAATGGACTTCGGTCCCCAGGCAGTACACCTTGCCTGGCTGGGAAGATTTTCCCCTTACTTGTCTTTGTGTGACGTCATCAATTTCCACAGTAATGATGTCATGTTGACAAGAAGCTGGCCCGCTGGTTCCATCACTTCGACCCTTCCGCGGTACGGACCGGCGGCGCCACAAGCACAACATGGCATATTTGTTTTCTTCGTTTTCGGGTCCAGGCTTCTTTGAAGAATAGACCAATTGCCGTTTCTGCCAGGCAGGTCGCGTAAGGCAATTTTTCTTGATTGACTTTGCATGTCACTAACATCGTGGCTACTAGGTGCTAGAGTTTCGCAACGTCTCGGGGTATTTGGTAACTCTGCCTTACCTATTCCTGCCGCAATATCGTCAATGCTTGTCATTGTTGTGTTCCGGTTTAAAGGGCAGCGTTAATTATATCCTACTTGTGCTATTATCAAGAATTAAAAAAATATTATTTTTATTCCGGTTTTCTAACTTGCCGTTAAGAGCCATTTCACAAAATCGGCCAACTGAAATGTAGGTATTTTCTAATCGACGTGAGAGCTTGACGTCGTTGTCCATATAGTGCACCTAGTACTGGTAAAATGAAAACAGATTGATACTTTTAATATTTTAAGTACCTATTATTACGAGGTACTAATTTTGACACACGGACGCAGCGGATTTTATAGTATTCATTTTTATTTATTTTTGAAATAAAAAAAATATTATTTAAGTAACTTATTTTTGCATAAGAATAGAATATAGTTTTATTATATGCCAATTTGTATAGGAAAACGTCATTATTTGATAACAAAAAACCTAGTTAATGTCTCGTTAATTTTCGTTGAAATAGGCATATTTGCTTAATTAATTAGATATAGTTATAGATTTTTTAGAAAAAAAGTAATCCATTCAGGCACAATTGTTGGATGTTTCAGGTAACTTAGTATTTTTTTAAATTAAGTTTGTTGACTCTAGCAGTAGCAATACCTTTTGGAAAAATAGCTTCCTTGCGTAATAGTCGAAACTTGATTTCGGAGAACATTTAATATAAGAAATTATCTAATGGTACCATTTAATTACATGAAAGTACCTTATAATCATTGATATACAAAAACCCTAATATGAAAAATTAAGAGTTGGAAAATTTTGATTTCTCGTCAAAAGTTGGTCTAAAGTGTGAACTGCCTCTTAAGCGTAAAAACGGTTTACACTGCGATTTTTGAATATAAAGTTTTTAAAAATCGGTTTAAAAATGTGATACTGAGTTGCTGCTTGGTTTGCTGGAACAATTACGAATTATTGTATAAATGTAAAATTAATACTGGTGATGACCATCATGAGATGAATTCAAACTAACTTACATTCGAATAGTGCTACTAGCGCCGTTAAATACTTATGCTCAGCATATTTCACTCCGTCTACAACAGCTATGTTCATATCGTAGTTTAAACTATGCCAGCATCATTCTTGTAGGCATTTGAATCTTTATTTTCAGTAAACAGCTGGACACTTTGTCTTTCACCCTATATAAGTTGGTCTTTATTTACCTCTATTTTCTATTACCTCAGCTCTGTAATCCACTGTTAAATAAAATAGTTGGTATACTTTTTGCTAGCTCACCAAAGTTAGCTCCTCACAAAACTAAACTTTGTATGATAAAACGATTTATTAGGTTTTTTTATATATCATAACATGAGGGAGGGAAACAGGATGTATTTTCCTACTTCTCCTATATACTTCTGATTAATTTCGTTGCGGGTCCCAAGACAGTTAAGCTTTTCCCCAGGGCACCCTGAGCTCGCAACTCAGAGGTTATCAGGTCGGTTGCCGCTGTTGATTTTGGTTAACAGAAGTTACAGTGGTGGGAACGAGAGGTGGGCCAATTGCCCTTTCAAAAACAAAAAAATATCATAACATAGCAAAAAAAAAACAGATGGCTATCCTGACGGAAATAGAAACAAACGCCTACAGACAGCAAAGTTATTGATGATGCGTTGTTTTTCGAGTGGCGCGGCGGGTTGGCAACGCAACATACCTACATAAGTCTACCGGCTACTTTACCGTCGAAACCGGAAAACGACCATGACAAGCATTGACGCTATTGCGGCAAGAATGGGGAAGGTGGTAGTACTAAATACCCGGGCGAGTCGTTAGGACTTCTACCATCTAGTAGTCACGATAGTAGTGACACGTATAGCCAATCAATCGCTATTTACGTCCTGCCTAGCAGACCGGCAACTGATTTATTCTTTAAAGGAACCCGGATCAACACGGGGGAAAATTCTAGCATTATTTTTAATTATAAAATCGTCAAGTTATTGAAGACATTACAAATTTCTTTAAGTTATGTACCTATATGCTTGTAGGACAATCTGTCATTGTTTTTTTACTTACTTATAATTAGTATTTGATTTTGGAGGGCAAATGCGAGAGTGCCTTTTTATTTAATTTTTTTTTTTAAAAAAGCAAGATACGAAAAAATAATTGTTTACGATGATCATTGACGTGTATAATATTATACACGTTAATGACGATGATCAATCAAGAGATCTAACGATATATATATACAAATAAAAATTAGAAAAAATCTGGCGGCCTACTTTGATACAAAGAAATTACCTAAGTTATGTTTTGGCCTTTGGTAAACTCTTATTGGCGTAATTTGTATTTTGTATGGCAATATATGCAACTGCGACATCTATCATAAAAGTAAAGTCTCATTATTTTCATTGCTTTATTTTATCACAGATAGCGCTACTAACCATATGACGGTAATTTACTTTAATTTTTAGAATTTTTGATCAACTTATTTATATTGTATAGGTGTTTAATTTTAAAATATGTAAAGTTGCATATTTTTATCATATTTGTATATTTATATTTGTAATAAACTTGCCCACTGAATTATTATAAGTAATAATGATTTACTTATATAAGCAAAAGTTGCCATATTAGACTAAGAAGGAAATAATTCATTTTGACATTTGACAAACAGGTTTTTAGCTCTACGAAATGTTTTTTTTTTCAGTGATAATGGCGCACTTGCTGAAGGTGGATATATTTCTGTAATTTTGTTATTTTTGTGAGGTGGAGTGAAAACAAAACATTTTTGATGCCTTACAATAGGCGCATGCTTGTCAAAATGCCGGATTATGATGACGAAGTTACTGTTGGTGATGTGTATGATTTGGCGTCGGACATTGGTAAAGAATGTGAAATTATTATCGAGAAGTATGGCCCTGAAGCCGTAACAGCTCTATTACCAAAAGTTATTAACGCCTTGGAATTACTAGAAAATCTAGCTGTACGCACTGAAAAAGAAAATCAAGCTTTACACGAATTGACAACGAAAATATCACAGTTGGAAAATGACAAGATAGAGAAGGCGGAATACAGGCAACGATTTGAAAAGGTAAGTCGAAGAGGTCATTGTTATTTGGCTATTTAGGTATGACGCTCACGAAACTTTGTTAGGAATTTCAACATTTATGAAATTCATCGACATTGCAATAAGTAGAAATATTTATATTGCGCGACTTTAAATATCGCGATTCGCAGGTCATACTCCACAGGTACCAAATTACGTTGATTTAGTTAATATAATTTACATATTATACATGGTCTTGCTTTTTAAGTATACCTAGACATAAAGTCCTAGGTAATTAAATTATTCTTCAAACAAAATCGACCTTAATATTGGTATAAGTTTAAAATTGATGATATCATGGACATTATCTGAGTCACTGTATCTTTACGAGGAATTTATGTATAATGATTTAGTTCTTATAAATTGTTCAACATAATATAAAAAAAGTTAAGTAATTAAACATATTCCATCACACTTGCTAATATGATACGTATATGTAAAACTTTGAATAGACGTATATGCCTAAGTTCCTTTAAACTATTTTATGAACTTTGATGAAACGTTGCTATGTAGCTTAAACATCCATATAAGTCATGCTAAAATTTGTTAAGGTATTCAAAGCTTCAAATAATGACTATTTGAATAAAGCTGTGGCAGTCATGTAATTTAAGCACTTGTAGTCTAATTTTTACTTGCTTTATAGTTTGTGACCAGCACTGTTAGTTTGCATATAACTTGTGTAAACTTAACAATTAAAAATATCACAAATTTATTACAGCTACTTTCTGTAACTGATTTATGAGTGTATCGCTCCTTTTTTCCCCCAGTGATGGTTTTTGCCCACTTTGATGACTAGACCATCTGTCGTTTTGCTAAGGTTGTAAATAACAATCTATTAGCTATCCATGTCACTACATAGATAACAATGCACCATTAACAACTTCAGTGTCTATTGGTGATGGTTTCTATGAATTGATGGTTTTGCTATCTAATGATATGATACAAAAAATTATCTACAATCTAATTTATTAACTAGCTGCAGCGTACAGCCCGCTGCAGCTAAAAGTAGCCTATGTGCTATACCAGGTCATTATCTACCTGTGTGCTAAATTTTATTCAAATCTGTTCCGTAGTTTTTGTGTGATTGAGTAACAAACATCCATCCAAACATCTAAACTTTTGCATTTATAATATTTATATAGATTAACATAGCATATATTGTCTGTTTGCCTCATTATCTCATTCTTTTTAAATTTTCATGTCATCAGACAAAAGACAGTTTTTAGTCTATATATTAGGTGGTCAGATCGGTCCGAAGTGTCAGGTAGTTTCCTTCATCTATCTTTAGCCTTTAAAAACAGCTTGGATAAAAACTTCCAAACAGCCCAACATAATAAATACCTACTTAATACATTTCTTTAACCAAAAAATTACACCTACCATAACAAAAAAATGTGCATTGCCTGAAAGGCAGAATTTCTTATATAAATTCCTTTATTTTCAAAATGTATAATGAATTCATAGCTTAGCTATAGTATATTTTCGACGGATGAAAAAGTAGGTTATCAGTTTGCCACATGGCAAACTGATAACCTACTTTTGCTATGGTTATCTCTGATACATACATATGTATCAAGGATTTTACGAATATTTGCATACGCAAATGTGGAATATTCGCATCAATTCAGACATCTGCATCCACATTCACATCTGCATCAATCAATGCGGAATTTTTCAAATGCAGATTCAAATTAACAAGTAACTACATGTAAAGAAAGTGTGTGGAGCTAGAGAGCCTCGTGCTTCAGGTTTGTTTTGGTAATTGCTATTATTGCATTTATTCGGTAAATGACGAATAGGAAGGCGCACATTGGTAACAAGATTCTACAGGTTTTGGTTGTTGTGTTTTTTCTTATTGTCAATAATATATACCACATAGTAACTAAAAACTTGTGTAATTTTGTTTTAGAAGTAGGATTAAATAAATAAAACATTAAGTTTAAATTGATTTTCAGTTATTTATGCACTTAACATTTAAATAATTATTCCTTTAAAATTCGCATCCTTATCACATCCACATCTGCATCAAATGCGCATCAAATCCGCATCCGCGGATGTGAACTTTTAAAAATCCGCATCCACATCTGTATCCGTGGATGTTAAAATTCTTGCATCCGTAATAACCCTGGTATGTATATATAGGAATACTAAATTTCGTTTTTATATTTGTCCATGAATTTCTTGGGAACTAAAAGCCATAGCTTGATCATTCTTTTGTATTAAATCAACTATATTTCTATTTAGGGAACAGTCCAAATTTCATCAAAGTTGGTTCAGTCGTTTTTGAGATATTTAGCAGTGTAATTTTTCATTACATGTTGTACCTGTTGTTTAAGTTTAAAAGAAGCATACACTATAGATTTTAAAGAAGAAATTTGCCATAATTCACTAGTTTGTCGATTAGAAAGATGTGTGGTGATCACCATCTCTGCACATCACTACTAGGATATAGGATAGTGATTACTACTAGGATATTTTTAGAAATACCAAGAACAGACAGCTTTACATGTTTATCCAAGGCAGGGAGTTGCTCACATACCACCACAAGGCTCAGAGATGTTACCAAAATTAGGAATTTTGAGAAAAACCTCTATTAAGACCACACTATCACTAACTATGGCCCTGCTTTATTATGCCGGACCTCATGATCTGAGCTAAATAGGGTTAGGCCATAGACCATTCTTTATCATTCATAATTGAAAAAGTAAAAGAAATGTTCAGAGTAGATACGAAACAATGTAATGTTACATCTATGTCCTCTGGCAAGTCTGCAAGGATTGTAATGTATGGAACTTGGTTCTCAGTAAGGGCATGAAGTTATTTATGTATGTGCGCATGTCCTCTGTTCTCTCATTTCTTCTTTTATTTGACCAATGTAGCTTTAAAGGGTTTAAATAATTTATGTCGCCTCTGTGGTTTAGTGGTCTAGCGTTGGGGTTGACCACATGAGGTCCCTGGTTCGATTCCCGAGTTGGGTGCATAAAAGTGTTTTTTCAGTTTTCTGACAAACACAAAGTTTCGCCGTGTTGGTCCCGGCCTCCTTTGAAGAATAGGCCAACTGCCGTTCTGCCAGGCAGGTCGTAAAAGGCGACCGATTGACTATCGAGTCACTACCATCGTGGCTAATAGGTGGTAGAGTTCTGCATTGTCTCGCCCGGGTCTGGTACCACCGCCTTACTTATTCCTGCCGCAATAGCGTCAGTGCATGTCGCTGTCGTGTTCCGGTTTGGAGGGTAAGGTAGCCGGTAAACTTATGCATGTGGCATTAGACCTCGCCACAAGATAGCAACGCACCATTAACATCTTTGGTGTCTATAGGCGATGGTTGACTCCATCAGGAGACCCATCTGCTTGTTTGTTATCTTATGATATAAAAAAAAAAAAAAAGTTGCCTGGGATTGGAGAGTGCCTGGTTGGCGATAGGCTTGCCATCTATCGCATTTGTGGGACAAAATATCTTCAGCTAATCGTGGGCGCGCTTGTTGTACCTCTGACTATCACTTCGGGATACGGGCATGAAGATACTTTTTATTTAAATTAAAAATAAATAAATATTCACTGGGTCCTTACTATTAATTATTTAAGAAAATTCTTTGTTTTGTTTGAATATCCTACCTTGACCAAGATATTTGTTATCTTCAATTGCTGCAGTGTTTGCCTTATAACAATATAATTGCACACTAACATAGTGTACATATTGATTAACAGTTTAATAATTAATCAGTTTTCAAAAGTGACCTTGTATGAGTGGATCGGTTTTTAGTTATCTACAAAATAATGATATAGGTAGTTGTAAACTTAGCACTATAACTAAGAATAAGTACAGTAACCTTATTTACATGATAGATGTGACTGAATGATAACCCTGTAAGTAATATTTGCCTACAAATTATTTTTATACAAATTGTTTTTAATTGGGATGGGAAGTTAAAGATATTGGAATTTACCAAAATTCACTAGTTTGTTGGATGGCAAGTTGGGTTGTGATCACCATCGCTGCATATTGCTGACCTGATAGTGATTACCACTCCTAGGACATTTCTTGTGGTAATTAGGATCAACAGCTTTATGTGCTTATCGAAGCCAGCATAAATTTCTCTGCTGCTTCTACAGCACTACCAAGCTTGAAGATGTTACTGAGATTTGGAGTTTTTGGAGAAAGATATCTAGACAGACTACATTAACGCTATAGCTCTACCTTGGGATTGACCCGAGTATAATTTAGTATATCAATACATATAACTTATTTTTAATTTTGTCTGAAAGCTAAAGAAAATAGCAATACTGACAAAAATGTTTATCAAAACTTTAGACTTAGACTATGCAAATAAAAAATCGCCAACCAAGGTTACTTTTATGTAGAAGGCTTCATAAAATGAAACAAAATACCTTGACGACACTGAGATATTTTCTCCAACAAAATTTCCTTATAACATCCTAATATTTTGATGAAACTAGCGTTTGCCCGTGGTTTTGCTCGTGTTAAATTCATTTTAGGGAAGTGGGGGGTTATGAAAAGACAAAAGTATTCTATGTCACTCTCCTCTCCATCCCTTTAACTATCTACACTTAAAAAAATGCACGTCAGTTTGTTGCTCAGTTTTGCTGTGAAAGATAGACGAACAAACACACATATTTTCCCATGTATAATATTATTATGGATGCACTGTTTGTTAGTGTCTATATTTTCTAAAATTTGTAACCCCCCTTTCAATAGTCTGAACATGTATATTAGCTGAATAATAGTATGGAGCCAAAAAGTCTGTAATTGATAATCGAGAGATTGTGTGACAATCAAATAAAAGACTAATCAATGAGATTTTAAAATTGAGTATCGTCAGGTTTCCATAGTAAGGATGGCAAGTGTCAAAGTATTACTGATGATAGTGAAACTGGCGTCAAAAACAGAGTCGGAGTCTGGAATACCAGGGGCAAAAAAATCCTAGGACCCCACACCTTAAAAAAATTCTAATTTGTGAATGCCCTGCTGAATTAGCTTAGGATTGATAACACACTAAAAATATATTAAGAATCTGGAATATTCAATCGTTGTAATAAGATTTTATAGCCAAAAATTTCACTATTGAAGGTTCTTTGTAGCTGCCATAATATTAAAAATATTTACTCCCTCAAAAATTTACTTGATTCTTTTTCGGTATGTCTCCTAGGATGTCTCAAAAATACATTAAGTGTTACTGTAATAAATAATTAATATAACGTAAGAAATAAAATTTAACCTAAACAGATATCTACTTGCCGGCAAATTAACAATTATTCATTTCTACTAGCTGAAACATGCAGCCTCCTAATTATAAAAGTTTTTGGTGAATCCTACGGGATCGTCTAATTTTTCAACTACTGGACCAATTTTAATGATAATTTGTAGATAACTACTGTTTGGTACAAATTAAAAGATAGGATAGTTTTTATCTCAATTGACCCTCTCATAATTAATTTTAATTAGGGGGTGGGCCCCTGTTAAAAAAAAAAACAATAAACAAGTTACTAACATATTTTGGACTCTTATTGAAACATCTTATAGACAACATATTTTCGTGGATGATAAAATCATAAAACATTAACAATTTAACAATCTAGATTCTAGTCAATTTTAGTTGCCCACATCATGAAATATGACCATTTCATGAAATGATCGAATATTTAATAATTAATAAATTCATTAAATGATTGGTTGAATGGTTAGCGACCCTGACTACGTAATCGACTGGGCTCGGGTTCGATTCCCGACGGGGACAACCATTTGTGTGATGAGTGATGATGTGTGAATCTCAAAATGAAAATACATTGATTCTCAATGTCATCAGGTGTTTATGGTTCACTGCTATAAATAAGGATTACTCATCAGCCCACTTAGAATAAATAGTATTTGATACAATTTTGCGTGTTAAAGGAAAGTGACCAACCAACGAACTTCCCCCCAATTCACGTAATTGAGTCAAAGCGCTTAGGGCTTTCATACACATAAAGACGATAGAACGTCGTAGACGCGGCATAATATGTAAGAAAATGTGTAAGTGTCTTAAATGCTTCGACGCGCTTGCCGCCTGATTACGTGAATTAGGCCCCTTATCTCTTTTTTTACCACAAACATTTCTTTTCCTTCGAATTAAAGAGATATAAGTTCTTAAGAACCGAGCACATTGAGGCAGGCCTCAAGGAGTCGGGCCGCATTGCAAAAATCCGCCTGAATCGCTATCATACATTAGGTATATGAGTATTGCACACTACGGCTGTGGCGGAGCGCATCGGGCCTCATCAAGGAGGATTTTTGCTCGCCAGATTTCGGCGAATGCGACGAGCTCTGCCCTGCCTCGCCACAGTGTGCGTTGCGATTGCAATCGGAATCTTCTATATTTTGAGTGTTCATTTTAAAATCACGTAATTTTGGATGAAGAACGATTAATAATTTTAGTTCAAGGCTGCAAAGAGATATATGATTTATAAAATCAGCATTATGATGATCAACAAAGGAGAATAACATTTAGAAAGAAATACGGAAATGCGTTGTGTTGGGATGAGGCCCGCTCGCCCCGCTGAGGCCCGTCTAATGTGCTCGATCATTTATTAAGCGGGAAATTCACTTTTTTTTATATAGTAGAGGGGGCAAACGAGCAGATGTTGCACCTGATGGTAAGTGATCACCGCCGCCCATGGATATCCGCAATACCGGGGGTATTGCAGCTTCGTTGCCGGCCTTTTAAGAATAATTAAGCTCGTTTCTTGAAGTTCCCTAAGTCGTATCCATTCGGAAACACTCCCGAGGGTAATTGATTCCACAATGAAGTAGTGCGAGGCAAAAAGTGTCGACAAAAGCGCGCGGTTGTGGATTTCCAGACATCGAGGTGATGAGGCTGGAACTTTAAATTTTGACTTGATGTCCGATGTTGAAATTTAGCGGCAGAAATTATTTCGAACAACTCGTCGGAACACTCCCCATAATAAATACGGTAAAAGATGCAGAGCGAACCTACATCTCTGCGTAACGCCAAAGAGTCAAGCCGATTAGAAATAGACTGGTCTTCGACGATTCGAACCGCTTCCATAAATTCTCGGGAAGCCCAAGAAGGCAGCTTTGAGAGAAGCGCTTTATGCCATTACCGATCGAAGGCCTTCACTATTTCTAAATTAACTGTCAATGCTTCCCCTTGGACTCAACTGCCTCCGCTGAACGATGTGTCAGGTATACTAGAAGATCACCAGCTGAGCGGCCACGACAGAAACCGTACTGATAGTCACTAATCAGCTGGTGCTCTTCTAAATACTTCAGGAGCTGACAGTTTATAAGTGTCTCCATGACTTTGGAGAACAAGGAGGTTATGGCTATTGACCGATAGTTTGACAGATTAGAGCGATCTCCTATTTTAGGAATGGGATGCACTAAAGCTGTTTTCCATGAATTTAGTACCACGGCGAGTGAATAGGAGAGCCGGAATAGGTGCATCAATACTGGCGCCAACTCTGGAGCACATACTTTAAGCACAGTAGGAGGGATCCATCAGGCCCACTCGACTTGTGGATGTCCAAAGAAAGTAGTGCTTTACGCACAGCTGACTGCCGAAACTGTGGTTCTGGTATGGAACTATCACACTGCAGGATGGTAGGCGGTGTATTGCCTCGGTCATCCAAAGTCGAGTTGACCGCAAAGAACGAGCCCAGAAAATTGGCTTTCTCCTTTGCGGTATGGGCCAGAGAGTCATCGTCTCTGTGCAAGGATGGAAATGAAGGCTGGGAGAAATTCCCTAAGACAGCCTTGGCGAGAGACCAGAACGCACGAGTGCCCGAAGGAAGGCGAAATAATTTCTCACCAGTTCTGCCAATGTGTTCCGCTTTTGCCTTGGCGATAGCTCTTTTGAAGAACCTCGAGGAAGAGTTGTACTCCTTTCGTAATACGCTAGTTTTTACATCACGAGGTGCCGACGCAGCAGCCCAAGCTCGGTAGCATTCTGCTTTCGGCGTAAAGCCGCTTTGCAGTGGCGACAAGTTCCATGCCCTGCAGCACCATATCAGCGACAGCATTCGGATCATCCAGAGAGAAGCACAACCGCCCCCATGGGTAGGATGCAAAGAAAGACTGTATCCCGTCCCAATTTGCTGACCTATAGTTCCAAACGCGACGACAGTCTGCAAAGGGAGGACATGATGGGCGCGTGACCGACACTTTGCTCCGGATCAGGCAGTGGTCCGACGCGCCAAGTGGAGCGTCCACCGATACCTGATAACGGTCCGGGTCAGAGATCAGCAAGAGATCCAACAGTGAAGGCGTATGGCCATCCACATCGGGAACACGCGTAGGCGAGGTTACCAATTGTGTTAGACCATATGCCCAGGCAAAATCGTGAACAGACCTCCCCGCATGATCGGTGGTGCGAGAAAAGCCATTCGGCGTGGTGGGCATTAAAATCGCCCAATATCACGATCTCTGCGGAGGGGGTCTGCTCTAACACGGAATCCACAGCCGTTTTTAAGCGCTCAATGAGCCGGTCAACTTCAGTATTTCCGCTATGGGACCTGTATAGGCACGCGTAGCTGCGTGGATGGTCGTCGCAAGCTACGCGTAACAAGAGGATGGATAGGTCCTGACCTTCAAGTCTGCCGAGGCGTCGGTAACAGATACCTTCTCTGACGTATGCGCACACTAGCCTGCGGTACAAAGGAATGTTATAGTTTGTACCCCGGGTAGGAGAGGTAGGAATTATCAGCCGGAGAAGATATCTGTGTCTCGGTCAAGAAGAGCAAAGTAGGCTTCGCGCGTCTCGAGATGGTAGTGGACAGCGTTCGGGTTGGAATGAAGCCCCCTGATATTGCAGAAATCCACAGTAAGCGTGGTAGGGGGTGCCATGGTCTTCTTGCTCCGTTTACCGCAATTTTGCTCCCCCAGAATACGCAGGGCAGCCTGAGCATCCATGATCTGGCTGGAATCCAGAGCACGGACGCCCAGGAGGGGATTCTCCACTGCTGGTGCCAGTGGTACCCCCCTAGGGTAGATTTTTTTAAATAGCGCATTCATAGTGTGTGGGGGGGGGAGGGGTTAGGCCTAAGTTAGGTCACTAGATGGACATGCCCGCGGGCAAGCCCTCATACATCCCCGCCAGATTTTGTTTTTATAGGTCTGTGTAAATGTCTGTCAAGTGTATTACCGACGCGGACCGTCCGGCCTATAGTCGCAAATTATGGCAGGCATGTCTGCGGGCATGTCCGTCTAGTGAATTCTCCATTTTAGTCGAACCTCACGCGCGACAAATCAAACGCTGCTTATCCCAAGCGAGCCGGTGATAATCCTTATCGCTGCACTTAACAATCATAACGAGCATTTTATAATGTTGTTTATAATTTATATTATTCAGGACATGCTCTGTTTTTTTATCTCTTGCTAATCTTAATCAGTTGTATGAGTCAAACTGAAGATAGTATTGTTATTCAAATTTTACGTTGCAATTATTATAGCACTTTTAATGGAATGTATTTTTCTCAAATAGACCACATTATCAAGTATTGCTACTTTCAGTTGCTTATTTATTTATCCGCATCACAAACACATCATACACATTTTCCCTCATGATAGTCCGGGCTCCTTGAATACCATCTCCCATCCCTAATAAAAAAGCAAAAAAGATATATACCTCTTTACTATTGCAGTAAGGTAGAATACCACGTCCATGTATTTATTTCGAGACATTAATATACCGTCATAAACCTTTTGTAGAGCAATTTACAATTCTAAATTGTTCTTCCGTTCCTTTATATAACGTTGACTTTTATAATAGTAATTGTGTTTTAAATTATTGTAATGGCCGGCATTGTCGTTTGTAAACATTCAACTTCATCTTTCGCTATTAACAATGGACTTTTTTTAATAATGTAAAATAGCAAACAAGCAGATGGGTCTCCTGATGGGGAGTCAACCATCGCCTATAGATACCAAAGATGTTAATGGTGCGTTGCTATCTTGTGGCGAGGTCTAATACCACATTCATAAGTTTACCGGCTACCTTACCCTCCATTCCGGTTTGGACAACGACAGTGACAAGTACTGGCGCTATTGCGGCGGGAATAGGTAAGGCGGTAATCAGACCCGGGTGAGACAACGCAGAACTCAACCACCTAGTAGCCACGATGGTAGTGACTCGCATAGCCAATCGGTCGCCTTTTACGACATGCCTGCCAGAACGGCAGTTGGTCTATTCTACAAAGGAGCCCGGAACCACAAGGGGAAAATACTGCTAAAATACTGCTAAAATACTGCTAATATGATAATAGGACTGCAGTAGTTTTAAGTAAGTGGTTATATAATATGTCACATGCAAATTCTGTAATTCGTCGGTGTAGGTACAAATTTCACAAATTAATCTACGTAAAAATTTTAGCAAAGTAATTAGGTAATTGCTTGTGATATTGGTGTTACTCAATGATACTAATACATAGAAGTATATGTATGTATTACCTCCGTGTTGGTCGCGAGCTTCTTTGAAGAATAGGTCAACTGCCGTTCTGACAGGCAGGTCGTAAAAGGCGATTGATTGACTATAAGGGTCACTACCATCATCGTGGCTACTAGGTGGTAGAGTTCTGCATTATCGTGCCCGGGCCTGGTACCACCGCCTTGCCTATTTCTGCCGCAATAGCGTCAGTCCTTGTCACTGTCGTGTTCGGGTTTGGAGGGTAGCCGGTAAACTTATGCATGTGGCATTATGTATACCTCGCCACAAGATAGCAACGCATCATTAACATCTTTAGTGTCTATAGGCAATGGTTGACTCTTTCCATCACGAGACCCATCTGCTTGTTTGCTATTTTATGATATAAAAAAAATAATTATATAAACATAAAATACGTGTCACGTTGTTTGTCCGCGATACGCTCCGAAACTACTGAACCGATTTCAATGAAATTTTGTAGATATCTACTATTTGGTCCAACTAAAAAAATAGGATAGCTTTTATCTCAACCACCTCCCCCTCTCAAGTACTCCACCAAAAACGTTGTATGGCAAAACAACGTTTGCCGGGACAGCTAGTAATATATAATTACTGAAATATATTTATTTAATACTAGCTGCAGCATGCAGTCCACTGCATTATAAAAGTTTTTGGAGAATCCCGCGGGATCACCTATTTTTTCCTGGATAAAAGGGGTAGCCTATGTGCTATTCCAGGTAATCATCTACCTGAGTGCTAAATTTCATTCAGAGTAGTTTTTGCGTGATTGAATAATCAACATCTATTCGTCCAAACATACAACCTTTTGCATTTATAATATAAATAATGTAGATGTAGATAACTGGCGAATGCCGTGTGGTTGAGGTTCGACTATAGCATCTATATATACATATAATAAAATCGTTGGAAAGTCAAAACTGTACGTTGAATATTTTTTTAAAAGAATACTTGGGGCATGATCTACAATCGATATGGAAGCCAAAAATATAGTTTTTAGAATTTTTGTCTGTTTGTCTGTATGAATGTCCGGGGTAAATTCAAAAATTACTGTATGGATTTACTTCGCATGTATATTACTAACAGGTCGGGTCAACATATAGGCTACATATTATCACGCTATCACCTACGGGGGAGGGGCTGTGCGGAGTAAACAAAGTCCGCGCGGACGAAGTCGCAGGCAACAGCTAGTATTCAATAAAATCTCTTCTAAGTTTGACAGACTTTAAGCACTATATTCTGTGCTTTAAGGTGCTGATCGACCTGCGAGCCTAGCCGTCGATCAGCGACTTTAGCCATAAATGTATAGTATAAATGTGTGTATCAAAGACCTACAAAAATATTTTTTGTAGGTCTTTGATTTTTTGTAGGTTGCTAGTTATATATATATATATATATATATATATATATATATATATATATATATATATATATATATATATATATATATATATATATAATAGAATTATTTCAATATGCCTTTTAATTTCCGAGAAATTCGTGAATAAACATACATACACTTACGAAATTTAGTACACGCGCTTGGACGCCTAAATAGATCATCATACTCAAAAATTATTCAATTGCTACAATATTACATACATACATCGCACCTTGAAAACAAAAGTGGCATTATCCAAAAATAGTAGTTTTTCAGTATGGCGTATGGCAGTTTCAACTTTCAAGTTTTTGACGCAGCATTGTGATTTATATCTAAGTTAATATCTAATAGTTAATCTATATATCTTCTGTACAAATAAATAACATTGAAGTGTCTGTTTGTAATATTAAAATAAGGGCGTTTAACTATATTTATATGGCTGGTATACACGGTACATATACCAAAATAACATGTTTTACAATTTCTGTCTGTCTGTCTGTCTGCCTGTCTGTCTGTTTGTTCCAGCTAATCTCTGGAACGGCTGGACCGCATTTCACTGGCAGATAGCTGATGTAATAAGTAATAACTTTAGCATGCATGTGGCATGTGTGTAGCTTATTTTATTTTAGATAATTTTTGCCGTTTTTTCGTCAATTGAAAAATTAAATGTACAGGCAGGTACAGCAAATTTATACATATAGTAATATATAGCACATACAGCTGGTCTCTAGTTTATTTTTATTAAGTTTATTTTATAGGATAGTAAACAAGCACATGGCTCGCCTGATAGAAAGAGACAACCATCTCATATATTCACCGAAGATGTTAGTGGTGCCTTGTTATCCGAGTAGCGGTAGTAGATGGTAATGCCACATGCATAAGTTATCGGCTACCTTGCCATTTAAATCAGAACACGTCTGTGATAAGCATTGATGCTTTTACGACTGGAATATTTAAGGTGGTGGTACCAAACCAGGCCAAGCCGTTGCGGAACTCTACCACCTAGTAGTCACGATGGTGGGTGACACGTATAACCATGGTCCGCCTTTTACGAACTGTCTGGTAGAGCGGCAGATGCTCTAACCTTTTCTAAAACTATTCAATTTTACACGTCTATGTGTGTATGTAACATCTCTAATTAAATAGGGAAAATAAAGAATGATTTTTGTTCAGGAAATAGAGGCCATCGAGGAACAATGGAGGACAGAGTCAGCGGAGCTAGTCACAGCAGTCGCTCGACTCCAAGACGAGAACAAGCGTTTAAGGCGAACCATCAATTCGCCGGCAGATGGTATGTTAATATGTAATTTTAAATAAAAATAGTCTTGGTTTGAAAATCCGTTGGTTGAAAATTGTCCAAGTACTCATGCAGAAAAAACATTTTTTGTTTTGGTCAACAATAACAACTCCCCAACAATTAACTCTGTTGTGGTTCGATGCATGGCATTCGATGTACTCTTTCATGGTAACGAGCTGATAAGATTTTAGAATTAATCGGCGGTACATTACTCTGAAAGTGATGTTAAAAATTTGAAGTGAGTTTGTTGAAAACAACAGCTTTTTTAAGTTTGATAAGCTGTAATCCTTGAAAACTTAATTCGATTTTGATCATTTGAACATAATTCGTACTTTATGGCAGTATATTGTACTAAAATATTGTAGAATATCCAAAATCAATTAGTCAAATAATCTCGAATTAATGTCGGAAAAACATATTTTCAAAATGTTTTGTCAACGATAACTCCCGAACGATTACACCGATTTTGATATAATTTGTAGCATTCGACACAGTTTTTTAAGAAAAATCTGATTAGATTTTTTAATCGATCGATGTATTAATTTAAAAGTTAAAAAAAATACGTATTGTGTCGGCAACTTATTGTTACAGTTTTTTTTTCAAAATCTATTGGGCTGATCTACTTAATTAACAGAAACTATTAAGTTTGGTGGAACTGAATTGAATGTCATCAACTGAGTTCCTATCGACTAAATCGTTAGGATCCGCTGAAAACTCAATTTTCGAAAATTGAGTTAAACCCCTTTTAACTTCCCGCTAGGCTAAGGAAGTTACTGAAATTCCTTAGCTTAGCGGGAAGTTGAACGGGGTTGTCATTTGGATGACTGCTCTTGGTGGGTAGTAAAGTTTAGGAAGTAACTAGAGAAGTGACAAATTTCATTAGCTCGTAACTACATTTTCGAGGAGTAACTTTTATGACATTTCATAGTATTGAGTTCAAAATGAGCGCTGATGTGTAAATATTTTCACAATTTTCCATGTTCCTTTGAAGAATAAACCACCTTACTTCCTAGCTAGACAGGTTGTAAAAGCGAAGAATTGGATAAACGCAATACTGATCTGAATACTGATGATCTGACTTCTAGGTGGTTGAGTTCTGCAGTGCCTCGTCCAGCTTTATTGCCAACGCCTCACGTCAGATTGGTGGGTAAGGTAGCCGGTAAACTTGTGCATAGGGCGTTCCAACCCCGCCACACGGATAGCAACGCACCAGTGATACATTTGGTATCTATAGGCAATAAATAGTTATCTCTTTCCACCAGGAAAACATCTGCTTGTTTACTATTCCAAGAAATTAAATAATAGTAAATTATTGCAATTGCCGGGATATAGGCAATTGCAGGTCAAGTATGAGTTTGAAATCTGAGCCGTAAGCGAGGGCTACAATGATACGAGACAGGCAATTTCTATTTCCGCTGAGGCATATGTATTTTTCTCAAAAAAATGCAAGGAAATAAAAAAAGAACTTTTTATGTAATACATTTTATTTGTTGGTTATACAGCCACGGGAACGCAACTTGTACTAAGGCAAAAGAGTTCTTAATTCAAATTATAACCCAGCGCGCCTTCTCATACATTGCGCCGACAATGACTTTCATTTTTCTGTGTACGTAAACGATACTTCGCGTGCTCTTTATTCAAACGTGATGACACTATATCTACATGAGTAGATAACCGGAACTCTGCTATATCCGCGCATATTTGAGAAAATATAATTTATGGTAAGATTGCTTACTATATTTTAAGTCTTTGATAACATATAATATAATATCGCTGGACAAATTATACAAATTGATCCAATCACAAAGTAAGCAAATTATTTGCTTGTGTTATGAGTGTTAGTCAACGATACAAATAAATAAAAATACATAT
The DNA here is from genome assembly GCA_036924255.1 of Apodemia mormo. NCBI lineage: Eukaryota > Metazoa > Arthropoda > Insecta > Lepidoptera > Riodinidae > Apodemia > Apodemia mormo. The sequence goes on from JAUPFN010000020.1 coordinate 15,814,782, forward strand.
ATAAATACTATTACATACATAATACACACCTAACTCTAGAAATACGAACATGGATGCTCATCACACAAATTTTTGTCACTGTTGGGAATGAACACAAACCCCATCGATTCGTAGTCAGATTGGCTAACCACTCGACCAATGAGACTGTCAAACATATAAATATGTCTAGAACTCTTAATGACTACCTCACAACCCACCACGCAGACACTTTGTGGAAACCCAATTCGTTGACTATGATATTTTGAGTTCGTTCATAAGAGATGCCTATAATCTCTGTTATCTCTCTAATTTTTAATCTGGCGTTTCCCATAATTAAATCAAGTACTTTTTTAATATTTTCGTCAGTAGTGGACGTCGAAGGCCTTCCAGATCGGGGTTCATCTTTCACACTCTCTGCCACGCTTGAATTCTGCTATCCATTTCAGCCCATATCCAGAATTCAATGGAAATCATGAAACTATTAAAAAATAGTACGTTTTTTCATATTTCTAAAATCAAGCAAAGATTTTGCTTCTCTGTCATAAAGTTAACACTTTCTTTTATTTATGACCAATCAAATAAATCAGAAAATATTGGATAGGTAAGACGCAAAATTTTAAACAAAATATTGTATCAAATGCAACAAAAATTATAGTACTATAATTATAGTCGAAACTTTCAACACAAAATGCAGGTAAAGAGAAGTATAAATGTTTACTTCACTTATTAATAAATTTTAGAGTATAACATGATTATTAAATCTCGACATGATTGATTTATCTGATAAAAATGGTTGACGTAAGAACTGGATTTTTTGAATCTGTTTAAAGGTTAACGTAATCAAGTTCAGCACAAACGTCCGTCTTAGAATATTTTTATTCATGAAGGTTGAACTAAAAAATATATACTTCCCCGACCACTAAAGATACGCTTTTATTGCGTGTTAAGACGACATTTGATTTAAGATTGTCAGTTCTTTTTATATTAGTATACAAACAAGGTGGTTCTTCTGATAGAAATAACTATCGTGAATGGATGTCCCCAAAGGCAACAGCTCGTTGTTCTGCATATAGCGTAAAGATGCGACAGGCATAAATTAACCTTCTAAGCTGGAACACAAGAATGACAAGCACAGGCGCACTTGCGACTTCTAAAAGTATTTCAACTTACGAAAAAAGTTATCAGTTTCACATGGGTGTATGTAATGTTGTAATATATTTGAGTATGATGATCTATTTAAGCGTCCAAGCACGTGTACTAAATTTCGTGTTTATATATGTTTTATGTTTGTCCACGAATTTCCGGGAACTAAAACCCAAATCGTGATACTTGTTTTTAATTTAAATTAGGTGTATTCCAACTTAGTGAACAATCAAAGTTCCATCAAAATAGCTTAAGTAGTTTTTGAGATATGGATATAGTTCTCAGATATTTGAAAACGGTTTATTTTTTTTAATTACGAGGGTGGATTGAAAAGTACTCGGCCTAACACAGATCCATTCAGTTCTAAAATCAAATCTACCCACTTTATTTAGTTCAGTTCACAGTAGTTAATTATGTGAAGTTCGAAACGTGTGCAATAATTTGTTGTGATTTTATACATTTTTTAACAAAGCAATCGGATATACTTTCTGCAAATTGAGCAGCGTGCCGTCATTAATTACCTCCATAAGAAGGCGCTATCACCAAAAGCCATCCATGATGATATGGTCAGTAAATTAGGGGATTCTGCTCTGTCTTATTCATCCGTCAAAAAATGGATAGCAGAATTCAAGCGTGGTAGAGAGTGTGAAAAATGAACCCCGATCTGGAAGGCCTTCGACGTCCAATACTGACGAAAATATTTAAAAAGTACTTGATTTAATTATGGGAGACTCCAGATTAAAAGTCCAATAATATGGGCTTATCGTACATTTAATTAATTTGATATTTCGGCTGACGCTATATTCTTCTAACATTTTAGGCCGATCTCATCAATATTCTTTTGATTGCTAGCTGTAAATCGTTTCGCTGAAAATAATGAAATTTGATGACCCTGAAGTTAGCGGACAGCAGACAAAATAAAATTTCAGATAGGGATATCTACAAGCGAAATTAAGTTTTTCGAGTTTACCAAATTATAAATGGTTTGTCGTTGACTTACCTACAGATGATAATAAACAATTTTTTTTTTGCTAATAAAAAATTTTTTACATTAAAAATTAAATTTTGGGAAACTCTCACCGTGTTTCCTATCGTTTCATAAATATGAAATTTTCAAATTTAGTTTATTTTTAGATCCAAAAAAGATGATTTCAGTTAGTTTTTTAAATTTTGGCTTAGGTCATTCTGGGACGTATATCTGCGAGTAAAATGATTATTATTAAAAAAAAAGTCACCTTTTCGTCTTTGAAAAATCTAAAGATGATATTTTTTGATTTTAAATTTGTTAGCCGGATCGTTAGATATCCTTATTTTTTTTATTTTTTTGAAAATTTTGGTGCCGGATATCAAAGTAAAAAATAATCAAAATCAAAATTAAAAAACTGTCATGTTTTCATTTTTCACGAATCTAAAGATGATTGATCTCGGATTTTTTATTTTCTTATTTATTTCTTGAATATTCTTAATTTTTGATTTTTTTTTTAAATTTTGGTCCGGAATATTAAAATCAAAAATGATGCAGGAATAGATGGTACCACTACCAGACCCGGGCGAGACAATGCAGAACTCTACCACCTAGTAGCCACGATGGTATTGACTCGCATAGCCAATCGGTCGCCTTTTACAACCTGCCTGACAGAACGGCAGTTGGCCTGTTCTTTAAAGGAGCCTGGGACCAACACGGGCAAAACTGTAAATGTGAAAGTAACTCTGTCGGCATGTCTGTCTGTCTCTTTTTTACGCCTAAACCACTGAACCGATTTGAATGAAATTTTTTACACAAATAGTTTGAGACCTGAGAAGGACATGGGATAGTTTCCATTCCGAAAGTCCCGCGGAAATGGGAACTATGCGGGTAATACCCAGTAACTGTCTGTCTATTAAACTGCGGTAATTAGGAGTAATTTAGGCTACTTTTATTTCGGAAGCTTTTCCACGCGGACGAAGTCGCGGCCACATTTAGTCAAATATACATATATTTATGTTCCTCTAGTTTAGTTTCATATTATATCTGACGGAGTCATAGTGATCTAACAATATACGAGTATAATTTAACATCTCTTAAACATTTCGGGATACAAACGCATAAATAAATAACATATATTTGTTTGTTTCTGTTATTGAAGTTCAAACAAATCGTTAACAATAATAGAAAATACAAAATAATTGTAGAAAAATAAACTCGTGGGGGTCCTTTGAAGAATAGACCAACTGCCGTTCTGCCAGGCAGGTCGTAAAATTCGACTAATTGGTTATTGGCTTGATAGATTTAAAATTGAGAAGTGTTATTAGATTCGCTTGCATTGTATGAGTGACAAGCCATATATTTATTTATATGACCTATGTCATTGACCAATTTCGCTAGAAGCAAAATTATGGATTGGATCATAGTTGATTTTTCGCTTTTATAATAATAACTTGTAAATGTATATATGTAAATGAACATGAGAATCCCTTTTTTGTGATTAAAATCTAAGGACTTTTTAGACATTAAAGAGGAACTGATGTAGGTTGTCGTAGTTTTACTGGTTTTAAATTTGTTATTCACGCCAGACGGTTGTGATTCATTTAGTCAAGTTGTTTATGCTGTAACTATTACCGTGCAAAGCTAAAGTAGTTAAAAGATTTCGTAAGTCGAAATAATCGCAATTAGTGTCGGGTCATTGACTTCTTGATGAGAAAGGAAGTTTGTTTTACATGTTTTTCACATTGAGCCTGTTGTTTTCTGTTAATCGCGTGGCTTTATGGCGAAGATTAACGCTTTCGCAATGCGTGCTGCCGCATTGCCGAATTGCGAATATTCGGGCGTCTGACATATTCTTATTGCGACAAAGTGCAATTGACCTCTTGGTCTAGAAGTTAGTCTATTCGGCTCATAACATGAGATTCCGGGTTCAATTTCCGGGTCAGGCAAATGGGTTATGAAGGTTTTTTTAAAAAATCCAAAATCTCGGTAAAAGTTCGTAATCTGATCATCCCAGGCACGGAGCAGGTAACTTTGTTTTACCATAAATAGCATGTCAAGCTGTGGATCTCGGTTATTTTCAGAATAGGCGATAATCCTTATTTAGGCCGGTAAAAATACGGCGCTGGAGATCATCACTCTTACCAATCGACAGATCGGTGAATCTTGGTATCTAGAAAGTCTACAGATGTTAATTCGCTGTGCCTACTTTTGGGGGTCACGATCCACACTTTGAAAAACACTGACGAAAATATTTATTTAGGTTCTAGTTAAAATATTTCGAGGATATTCAGTTTGTTTTTGAAAAGTCTGGGGATATTTTCTAACTACAACTGTCATTTCAATTGATTTTCATTTGAACGTACAGGTACCAGTGCACCACCGTCTCCAGCCCGAGAACACGACCAAGAAGTGCTGTCCCGGTTAAGCAGCACTGCTGAAAAGCAGAGGGCTACATTACGACACCAGGAGTCGCAACTTCAAGACAAACAGCAATTAATTGACACTGTAAGTGGATTTTGTTTTTTTTTTGTTTATTATACAAATGTTTTACATTTTTTTATTATGAAAGTTATTAATATTAATTTGTAATATAATAATTAGTACTAATACTTATAGACTTTAATGCTCCTTCATGTATTTCTTAGTTCAATATTCAAAAAATCCTATAAAGTTAAATCTGTTTTAAAGAATTTGTAGAGTTCTACAGTTCAAGTTATAAAGTCAAAACTTATAGTTTAGTTATTTAAAAAACTTTGGTGTAAAGTGTAAAGAGATATGGTCACTTTTAGCTGGTACCCCAATAGTCAAATATGTTTCTCAAATCTATATTAATAATTTCGTCAAGGGTTACGGTAGACTCAATCGAAACCTTACCTAAATTATAAAGCGTAAAAAAATAATAATTTTGAGTCGACAACATATATCCGCAAAATTCGGATTGTCAGGTATTTTGTTGAAATAATGATTAAAAATTCTAACGGTGCTGACAGGCAAATCGGCCATATTTCTTTAAAGGTTACAAATATGTGGTGTAGATGGCGTGATCATTTATTAAAGTATCGTAGAACCGAGCGCAGATTATCTTGAAACTTATTTTCTCTTCGTTCATAAAAGAGTAGAAATTAATAAAATAGCAACACTGTAGTGTTGACTTTATTAAACCTGCGTAATAGTTGAAAGAAGACGTCACTATAGTGTTGCTACTTTTTAATGTCTACTATTTGAGTTAGTATATGATTGCGTATTATGAGACTTCCGAAGGAAGCTGGGTTTTCATCTAGTTTTTCTATAAACTGAATCACTCGGTCCACATTTTCAACTTAGAATTGTAGCGATGAAATTTATTTTTGTCATCGAAATCGATATACACCCACGCTGAACTTGGAGCGAGATGAATGCAGTAGTCTCAAATATAAACTAATTTACATAAATTAAATTATTATTAATCATTTTAGCTTTTAAATCTAATTCACAATTCTCTAAGAAACACCTATGTATTTAGCTCCGGGTGCATTGTGTAATTATTTAAGCTTTTAAACGCGTCCATTACGATTTCTTACCCAGCTATAGCAAAGGCAGAAAGAGGGTTTCGATCGCAGATAGAATGTATCTTCATTTAAACCAAAGGTTCCTAAACTTTTTTTCTCATAGACCACTTTCAAAATTTTGCTGGTTTCGGTGGACCCCCTGAATCTAAATTTCTACCATACTCCCAAAACTTAAGACCAAAAGTCACGCCAACACAGACCCCATTGAATGTCGTGGACCTCTGGGGGTCCACCTAGACCACTTTTGGAATCAGTGATTTAAACAAAATGCTACGTTTGATAAGAATCTTAACTTGTCATATGACTATCTCTATCTGTAGTTGAACTAGTGGTGACCGTAATATACTTATCCTTATAATAAAAATTTATAACAACTAAGTCAAGGTTGGCGTTGACCACATGAGGTCCCGGGTTCGATTCCCGGGTCGGACACATAAAAAAGTGTTTTTTCAGTTTTCTGAGAAACACAAAGTTGCCCGGGATTGGAAAGTGCCCGGTTGGCGATAGGTTTGCCACCTATCACATTTGTGGGACCAGGTATCTTCGGCTTATCGTGGGTGCACTTGTTGTACCTCTGCCTACCCCTTCGGGGATATGGGCGTGAAGATACTTTTTTTTTCAAAACCATTTACTACGACGACCTACGAGGCTACGACATAAAAAATGTAATACATTTGAACTTTTTAAGTTGTAAAACATTTTACGTTGCATAATAATTTTGCTAACAACGTTATTAGTTACTTAACCTTACAAAACGTCGGAATAGAATTGCATGAAATTCGGTAATTTTTTGATGAATTACATTCACATATTTGAATTTTGATACAGGTTATATTGACCGCCCCGTTGGTCGAGTGGTTAGAGACCCTGACTACGCAATCAACGGGGCTCGGGTTCGATCCCTGACGGGGACAAGCATTTGTGTGATGAGCATAAATGTTTGTATTTCCGGGTTTGGGTGTTTATTATATATATTCTAGTATTTATATATGTATTTCTATGTATTAGTATCGTTGACTAACACCCATAACACAAGCAAATAATTTGCTTACTTTGAGGTTAGATCAGTAAGTGTAATTTGTCCCGTGAATATTTATTATTTATTATTATTTATTATATTCATCTACACAATATGTCCAGGTCAACACTTAGGCCTATTTTTATCTCAAAAAATGTGTTTTTTCCCGTAGGATTCAAAAATACGTTCGTGTACATAACGGTTCACTATCGAACTACGAGTAATATCTAAGTTTCCAGGACATTAATCTTTATAATTCCTAAATTCTTGCTCGGATTTACGTTAATTCTCACAAGTACGAGTATTTAGACAATACAAAGTTGAATAGCCTTATCTAAATAATTAAGCCATACCACAAGATACTTGACAAGTCTATAATGTGTACTCTAGACCCCATTGATACAAAAAACCCAATACACAATCAGTGTCGCAAAAACGTCCTCCAAAAATGAGCGCACAATTTTAAATTGTGCGCTCATTTCAAATAGAATCGCGTGGGTCGCGACACCGTAAAATTTATTACTTTTTGTACATAACTTTGTAAAAACAACTATAAATCTTGCTCTTAAGGTTGAATATGCAAAGACATATGTTTTTGCCATATCTATAACTATTTAAATGAAATTAGGGACACTTTTAAGTGTCAGTTTTGTTCGAGACTGCATCTTGGGTTTTTTATATCAATGCTAAACCCTAATGTAAGTCGAATAAGATTGTGTAAACTATGCCTGAATTTAGCTTAAACAGTTGTATTAGTTTTCTCTAATTCGTAATACCATTAAATTATTTCGGAATAATCAGTTCGGAATTTACACAAGAATATATGTTCATTAACAACTTTCACTAGATTAAAATAAACTTTGTGTTCATATTTGGGGTTTTGCGTCCATATTGGCGTCGGATAATTGTTAGACCAGATTCGAATTGTAGTGAAGTTTATAACGAGGACTAGAATTGTGTTTCTTGCAGTCATCTAATTTTTTTTCATTTTTTCATTTAAAAAAATTACCTCTAGTTTGTGACCAGACACACACACATATAAATATATTCATATGCATATATGCGTATTTTTGCATCATCATATCATATGCATATAATATGTATTTTTTTTATTATTTGTGTGTTTCTCTGCGTGTTTGCGGATGTGTTTAAACTTTTGACCGGCACTCAAAAAACAATTGTCCGCGAATTCTTTCGGCAAAAAATCACGTAATAAAACTTAATTGTTCATTGTCTTAGAGGACTGACGAGCAGTAAATGTTATCTGTGTTATCTATGTTATTTATATTATGCGATATATATTTTTAAACGAGATTACTGTAAACACAAAACTACGTGTGAATCAGTCACGGATTATATAATAGTTACTATTTTTTATATCATAAGATATCAAACAAACAGATGCCTCTACATACATACATACATATCTTCACGCCAGATCCCTTACGGGGTAGGCAGAGAGAACCGAGTGCCATACATCACGATCCTTGCAGGCTTGTCTCGTTTCCTCTACATTCATCACTCTCTTCATACACACACGCCGGTTGCGAAGTCTCTTGATACCACCTTCGGACAGTACTCGATCAATCTGATTGTGATATGTCAGTCTTGGTCTACCCCGGTACCTACATCCTTCCACAGTCGCGTTGTATATCTGTTTTGTTAACCTTTCATCTACCATTCTTTCTACATGTCCGAACCAACGGAGCATGCCCTTTCTCATCTTTACACCGACAATTTCTTTCAAACCTAACCTCTCTCTCACTTCGACATTACGAACCCGGTCCGCGAGTGTCACACCACATATTTTTCTTAGCGACCTCATCGCGACTGTGTTGATTTTACTTTCATGCCCTTTCTGACAAACCCAACTCTCACTTCCATACAATAGCGTTGGGATAAGCACATGATTATGCAGGGCTAGACGGGCACCCTGACTTAAAATTGTGCTATTAAGTAATCTCCCTAACGCTCCATTCACTCTGTTCCCCGCACACACTCTTCTTTCAACATCAGCGGTGTACCTTCCATCCCTGCTAAAAGCACATCCAAGATATACAAACTCATCCACTTGTTCCAGCATTACATCATCGACCACAACTCTTACATCCGTTCTGGTTGCTTCTCTTTCAAATACAACACTTTAGTTTTCTTCGCATTCAAATGTAAGCCCATACTCTTACAAACCTCATTCATAACTGTGACCAGTGTTTGCGGCTCAGATGGAGTTGAGCCTAGAAGTACAGCGTCATCTGCATAAAGCAGGCAGTTCACCACTAGATCACTCATGCGCATTCCCACATTCAATGACCTCAATCTTTGGAGACACTTATCCAGATATAGAATAAACAGACGAGCTGACAACACACAACCCTATACATATACATCGCTATACAGATGGCTCTCCTCATAAAAAGAGTCAACCATCGCCTATAGACACCAAAGATGTTAATATTGCATTGCTATCTTGTGACGAGGTGCCAAATGCATAAGTTTACCGGCTACCTTACCTCCAAATCGGAACACGACAGTGACGATGCTATTGCGGCAGAAAAAGGTAAGACGGTGGTACTAGACCCGGGCGAGACAATGCAGAACTCTACCACCTAGTAGCTACGATGGTAGTGGTTCGCATAGCCAATCGGTCGCCTTTTACGACCTGCCTGACAGAACGACCGTTGGACTATTCTTCAAAAGAATCCGGTACTAACACGGGGTAAAAAACTATTGTAGTAATCTATACATCTATACAAATAAATAAAATTGGAGTGTCTGTTTGTAATATTAAAATAACCGCTTTTTACTAAATACATATAGATGTATGCACGGTACATATACCAAAATAACATTTTTTTTTACAATTTTTGTCTGTCTGTCTGTTGTTCCGGCTTATCTCTGAAACGGCTGGACCGATTTCGAGGGGACTTTCATTGACAGATAGCTGATATTATAAGGAGTAACTTAGGCTACTTTTAGTTTAAATTTTTTCCACGCAGACGCAGTCGCGGGCACAGCTAGTACTGAATATAATACCAAACTTAAATGGTATCTTTTCATACCGACTGACCGACTGATTTTTAATCCTGCGTACAGTATAACTGCAAAACTGTACAAATGATAGCAGATACTATGATACCTTGTTGGTCCGGGCCGCTTATATAGAACTAGCAGTTACTCGCGGCTTCGTTTGCACGACCAAATATCATTACGTCCCTAAGCTCAGTCAGAAAAAAATTAGCCTATACCCACTTATGGATAATGGAGCTTTTTAAACGCGAAAGATTTTTTTAAAAATTAGTTAAGTAGTTTTTAAGTTAAATTACAACAAATGAACAAAAATTAAAAATCTTGCTCTTTATAATATTAGTTAAGATAAGTCTATTTACTAGTTAGACCACGGATTAAACTGGGTACTATATTTCTTGGGTTGTCAATGTCGCTTGCATTTACACAGAGAAATATAGAGTTACAATACTTACCGATGAAATAAAATCACTCCAGAGGTATTCCTTAAGGCGAGGCATCGGGACAAACGGGAAAAAACTGGTTTTGCTAAATCACGTTTTTTTTTGTATTGATTGTTAAATAAAAATTTTACAAAAAATACACGATATACCTGAAGATATTATTTAAGGAATGTGCTAACTTATTACATAATAGAATGTACTTTACTCGATCATTTAAAATTGCAACAACAGGCTAAAAAAAGTTTTAAAACAAATAATTTGTTAATAATATATCTAATCTTTCATATGAATTTTATATGGCAATATTTAGTTTTAAATACAAAAAAGAATGTGCTAAATTTTGGTTTTCAGCTGATATCCTATATTCATTGATCCGAAAATTAACACGTTTCCCAGCGGTTTCAGAACATACCGTGCCGCCCATTTCCTATAGAATTGACGCGCTTCAAAATACCTCGCCTTAAGCCTTGGCTTTTTATTCGACACGACAAAATAGCACAATATGGCATATTTCCATTTTTTCGCTATATAATATATCTACAAGCGTTTGACATTTACATGCATTTGCTCATATGAGCGGCTACGCATTTTGCGCCCAACACCATGTCTGTTAGTATTTGTGTGGTCTATGAGCTATGACAGTTCGTTAGCGACGAGCGAAAATTGAATCTGTGACTAAAATAGTCACTACCACAGACCACATGCATACTAATAGACCCGCCAATGGGAAGGAAACGTGTTGCCGCTCATATGAGCAAACGCTTCTATTTCTGTCAATAATGTCATACATTTATAGAAAGGTATATCGTAAAAAAATATAAATAAACTGTGTTGTACTGTTTTATCGTATCAAATGAGATGACAAGGTTTAAAAATACGCTTGAAGTGATTTTTCTTCGGTAAATAGTATAACTCTGTATTTCTGTGTGTAATTGCAAGCTACATTGACAAACTAAGAAATTGTCTTGAAAGGCGTATCGATTTAATCCGTATTCACTACCAATTGATCTTGACTGCTAATCTAGATGTTATATAATATATATAGTTATAGATATAATAGATGTTAAAATAAATAAGTGTATATTATCATGAATTTTTAGGGCAATGTGCCCACCTCTCGTTCCCACCACTGTAACTTCTGTAAACCAGAATCAACAGCGGCAACCGTGCTGATAACCTCTGAGTTGCGAGCTCAGGGTGCCCTGGGGAAAAGCTAAGCTGTCTTGGTTCCGCAACGAAATTAATCAGAAGTATATAGGAGGAGTAGGAAAATACATCCTGCTTCCCTCCCTTATTAGCAGGAGACAGCATAATGTTAAAAGCATAAAAATGCTACGAAATGAGACTTACAATCAGGTTAAGCCTGATTGCTATTGCACCACGGAAGTTTGGAAATTAGGGACCTACCAGAATGACCTACTTAATTTTGCTTCCAGTAGTAAGTGTGACAGAATCGTTTGAAGGCACGGAAGTTCCCACCTGTAATCTTATCATGAATGTCAAATGAATGTAGTGAGTGAGTGTAATGTTTATTTTTTGTTAATTTTATTTAGCGACCTGCCCATGGTTTCACTCGCGTAGCATTTGCTCCCGTGGGAATATCGGAAAGGTTTATATACTAAAACCTTCCTCAAGAAGCAATCTATATATTAAAAAAACCGCATCAAAATCCGTTGCGTAGTTTTAAAGATTTAAGCATACATAGGGACAGACAGAGAAAGCAATTTGTTTTATACTATGTAGTGATGTAACTTTTTGTAATCACATTAGTCGATATTTTCTAAGTATTGCGACTGACTGAAGACTTTAGGGTGTTAAAAGGTGGCCTGTAATTTAGTTAACACTTTTTGACCATCTAAAAATAATAAAGACCACGAGAAGTAAGAGTTTATATATATCTTTTGAAATACATATTATACCGCTCTGAATTTGGCTTACCCGCGTTAAAATTTCAGACATTTTGCATGGACAACGGTTTCATTTAATCTCAGAAAATTCCGCTTTTGGCTCAGGAATATAGGATATATTCGAATTTACTAGATAGTTAGTCACATAGATGTTTGTATTTCTGGATTTGGGTGTTTATTACGTATGTAACAGTATTTATATATCTTTTTCTATTACTGTCAGTGTCACTGTGTTCCGGTTTGAAAGGTAAGGTTGCCGATAAATGCATGCACGTGGCATTAAGAACCCGCCACAAGAATAGCAACATACCATTAACATTTTTAGTGTCTATAGGCTATGGTTATCTCTCTCCATCAGGAGAGCCATCTGCTTGATTGCTTATGATATGAAAAGAAAAACTCCGAAACATTTGCGTTCTTACTTGCACGAACAAAACATTTGCACGATATAAAAAAAAACTTATCTGTGACCTATGTGAGGTTTCACGGTCGCTTCAAAAGGTGATTTCGGGTTAGTGTAGGTCGTCAGTACACGCACTTTCAACATTTTCACAAAATATGACATTTTCACATTTTATTTTGTACTATTATTGACTTTTATACATGCAATCAGTTTGCGCTTAGGACGGAAGCAAATTTTATAATATAGGATAGCTACATTTGAAAATCTTGGTGTTATAAGTGTTGGTTTGGCTATAAAGGTCTCGCCATAGTACGCTATCACCAATTCTGTTACTGCCGTTAGTGTTGGCCACTGTGGTATATCGGCTTAATGTGCAAGATGTCGCTAAATTTGCACATCTGGCCTTGATTTTTTATCAAGGGCCCTGGAAAATACAGCAAAAATTTGTTATTACTCCTTCGTTGAGTATATTCGACGTGTTCCCACATTGACATGTTCCCATTATAATAGAAGATCCGAATTAGAGTCGACCTTTACCCATCTGTTTAATTAATAAAAAAATAATATTTAAAATTTATCGCGAGTGGATTGACAAGAAATCCTGGCGAGTTTGTAATTAGTTAATAATTTAAAATTTTCTTTTTATTTAATACTAGCTGAGCCCGCGACTTAGTCCGCGTGGAAAATTTCGAAATTAAAAGTAGCCTAAGTTACACCTTATCACATCAGCTATCTGCCGGTGAAAGTCCCATCAAAATCGGTTCTGCCGTTTCAGAGATTAGCCGGAACAAACAGACAGACACAAAAATTGGAAAAAAAAATATTTTGGTACATGTACCGTGTATATATCCATATGCATTTAGACGTCCGTCCGTTACATGCTTCCCTTCGTATCGCCATTTATTGAATTCATTTGTTACAAAAAATGTGATTAATGAAGAACCGCTCTATCGATTTTGTGCAAACTTCACATAAACCATTTACTAAATAGTCCAAACAAAGCCTTAACATTTGGTTTGGATAGGTGAGCCCATTCTTGAGTTATAAAATTACAACGAAAAGTGGCGTTTTATATATATAGATATAAATTTAATACCAAACTAAAAGCCTTAAACCCTATAGAATAAGCAAACATAAAGTTGACTATTTTTTTTCCTGACATAACCACCGGGTTAGCAGGTATGACAGGTATAATAATAATACAAATTATTTTCACCCATTTGTTTAATAAATAAATTGTATATGAAAAAAGCGCTATTTCGTTGCAAACGTCGTTGTTTTTATTAATTTCCACAAAATTCAAATACTTTTTATTCGAATTAAGCTTTACTTTTGAGGGGTCAACAATTTTGTAGCTACTATCGGATAGGATTTCGCATTTAATTTATTTTACTCCATAAAAACAAAAAAACCTCAACGAATATTTAAAAAATATTGAATAAGACTGAGTTTGCGCTTAGCGACATGTTTATTATTTATTGATTAATTTTTATACACATTGTAACAATTAATTATTCTTTGTCTATACATTAATACGTGAAGGAAAACTTTGGACCCCTTTTTAAGACAATTGCGCGAACGATGGAATATGAAATTTGGCAGAGTTACATTTTACATTGTGGAGAACTGCAGAAACCTAATACTTTTAAGTAATATGCATTACGAATACATAAAATAATAACAAAAATAAATATTATACACACTACATTCATGTGACACATGATAATATAAACACATGATACGTATATTTTTTTACGGCTAAAGTTAATTGTCAAAAGGAGAATGATGAGGCTCCATACAAATTTGGCCTAAGACGCAACACATGATGATAGCTGCTTACCGTATTGTAATACATTATTAATTTCTTCTGAAATGTAAATTGTATTACGATTACTTTTTATAATACTAAAATTCACGAAACTCTTTAAAAGATTAATATTACTTGATTTTACAATTGCTACATTCGATTTTAAGCCACTCACATTGCAATATATCGTCAATATAAATATGATTAATTTTTGTATCACTCATCATAAGGAGGATATTTGATTTTAAGGCGAGGCACCGGAGACAAAAGGAAAAAACTGGTTTGCTTAATCACATTGTTCATCACTTTGCTTAATCACCGATGCCCGCGATTATTTAAATATTTCCTAAAGTCGCTGGTTGTCTGGAAGAGATCACTGATGGGTGATTTGACCGCCTATTTGTACTCCGTTCCTTATCGTACATTTTTTTTATATATCATAAGATAGCAAACAAGCAGATGGGTCTCCTGATGGAAAGAGTCAACCATCGCCTATAGACACCAAAGATGTTAATGGTGCGTTGCTATCTTGTGGCGAGGTCTAATGCCACATGCATAAGTTTACCGGCTACCTTACCCTCGAAACCGGAACACGACAGCGACTAGCACTGACGCTATTGCGGCAGGAATAGGTAAGGCGGTGGTACCTGACCCGGACGAGCCGATGCAGAACTCTACCACCTAGTAGTCACGATGATAGTGACGCACATAGCCACTTGGTCGCCTGTTACGACCTGCATGGCAGAACGGCAGTTGGTCTATTCTTCAATGGAGCCCGGGACCAACATGGGGACATTGTTATTTTCTATTGTAAATTCTGTGTGTTGTGTGCAATAAAGTATATTATTATTGTTATGTATTGATTGTTAAATAACTGTTTTACAAAAATTACACGATATACCTGAAGATATTACCTAAGGAATGTACTAATTCATTATAGAATGTACTTTACACGATCATATAAAATTCCGAAAACAGGCTAAAAAATCTGTAAAACAAATAATTTGTTCGTAATATTTCTAATTTTCCACATGTTTTTATAGGGTGATATTTAGTTTTAAATACAAAAAAGAATATACTTAATTTTGGTTTTCAACTGAAGTCCTATATTTATTTATACGAAAACTAAACCATTTCCCAACGGTTTCAGCACATACCGCGCCGCGCCGCCCACTTTCTTTAGTATAGGCGCGCTTCAAAATACCTCGCCTTAACCACTTAAAAGTTAAAAAACGAAAAAAAAAACTTTTGTTTACATTAAAATATCCGACATTTTTATGATTTGTTGAGTTGGTCAGAAATAAAAGAAAGTGTTAACTTTATGGCAGAAAAGAAAAATCTTTGCTAGATTTAGAAATAAGAAAAAGCGTACAAGTTTGTTTAGTTTCATGACTTTCCAACTAAAATCCTTTTATATAATTAACTTGCTATTAAAAATTGTCCGTTGAATTCTAATATTGACTTATTTATTTTATCTATCTATATATATAAAAAAATCAATTGCTGTTCGTTAGTCTCGCTAAAACTCGAGATCGGCTGAACCAATTTGGCTAATTTTGGTTTTGAATTGATTGTTGAAGTCCAGGGAAGGTTTAAAAGGTGAGAAAATATAGAAAAAAAATAAGAATAGTTAAAAAGGCAGAACAACGTTTACCGGGTCAGCTGGTTGTAAATAACATTTATTTAATAATTTCGGCTGACGCTATTTTATTGTAGCCCTTTTAGGCCGAAATCATCAATCTCATTTATAAAAGATATTATTGTTTAGTCTATAGTCGAATTTCGACCACAGGCTATCGGTAGCTAGTCTAATTTTGGCATCAATTGTCATTCTATTACTGCTATAAACATCCCTTATTTTAATAATTATTTAGTTTTAATTTTATGTAACAAACGTCGAAGAATCATTTTTCACATTTTTTATAGTTTTATATTTCACTTTAATCGGCGTACGAGCTTATGCCGCGGTTTTAAACGACGGTTTACTCGCGCTTCGTTAGTGGTAATCAACTAGGGAGTAAAATCGTCGTGTCTAAAAAATTCTGGGAAAATATTGCCAACATGCCAAGCCGCAAGCTAGGATCGTCGCTCTATGAAACCGCGGTATTGTAATGATACATTGGCGAATTTTACCGACGAACCATAATACCGCGGTTCTACTCGACCGGCGATTAGGCCTTAAGCCCCGTTTTCACTTTGATTAGTACGAGTGTGAGTGTTTAATGCAGGTGCTTAGTATTAAGCCAGAAATACGTGAAGATAGCCGTGGATCAGTGCGAGTGATTCGTAATCAGCGTAGTAAAAGTGAATAGATGCTGATTACTTATCACTCGCACTGATCAACGGCTATCTTCACGTATTTCTGGCTTAATACTAAGCACCTGCATTAAACACTCACACTCGTACTAATTAAAGTGAAAACGGGGCTTTAAGGGCTCAAACTGTACATCATACGAGCCATCTGGCCGCTGACATCGAGTTCCGGCACAGCTTGCCGCGCCCGCGTCCGCGCCCGCTTCGCTGCATCGTTGCCCCGCAGATCGCCGACATCCAGTTTGAGCATTAACGTTAAGTGAAACAGTATTGAGTCTTTCACCACAGTGCATCAATCTCTTTTTAAATGATTCGTGCACGATGTTTGCATAACACATAAATCGCTCAACCTGTAATTTGCGTGAAGGTTTACGATCGCCTACGGTACTAAGGTAAAGTCTAATTACCGACGGGTTGACATAAAACCTATATTATCGGTCGTCGCTATTTGCCCTTGTAACCTTTTCACTGCTATGACCTTTTAACATTTTATTTCGTGCTATTGTGTTTTATATTGGATCTTGTCGCCGTCTTTAGTTTATGGTTTGTGTTGGGGAGAATAATGACATGGTTATATAGTTACGTTCTCCAAAGGTCCCAGTACACAATAGCCAATGCTGGCTCTTTGCACGCCATTGCCACTGTGTAACGGGGGTTATGGTACATAGTGGCGGACGATTGCCCATCGTGGCGCGCAATCGAAAAGTTGTCGGTTCTTTGGGCACACTTTAAAGAAATCGTGGCGTAGCGTGGCCTGTGATGTACACAAAATCGCCCATTGTTTAGTTTTTCACCGAACGCTGACCAGGACGGTACGTGTTTTGATCGCTCAAAATATCAATATCGTAGAGCAAGAAGAGAGAGACTTTTAAGTTTATAGATTTATATCAAATTGAGCCAGCAACTTTGGTACACAAAAATGCACCGTATAAGACAAGAACAAGGTATATTTACTTGCACTGTTTTAGTGTTGATAAAAATTATCTATTCTAACATTATCTATCTAATACCTTAAAACGAGCAATTCTTGTATATATATAATTGGAATCTCGGAATCGGCTCCAACGATTTTCATGAAAATCACAAATTAGGGGTTTTTCGGGTCAAGGAATCGTATTATCAAGGTTCCAGGTCCAAGAAAAGCTCGGTTCCCAAGATATGGGTATGTGAAAAACCGAGCAAAGCTCGGTCAACCAGATATTAATAATAACATAACAAAAAGCATGTTTGCCATTTTTATAACTTCTGTAGTAGTTGCAAGCAGTATATAAATAATAGCCGTTGTCGCAACTACTTCCACGTCCATCGTGAGTGTTTCGCGCGGCAGCAATAAGCCATGGGCCATTGTAGCATGGGCCATCACAAGCCATTGTGTACTGGGGCCTTAAGATGGTGTGCTTGTCTCATGTAAATTTGTAACCGTCATTTAATAGACAAGAAAGATAGAACATTTTTTAAATTAACACATACTTTTTTGTTTTAGTAGGTACATAAGCAGATGGTTCTTGTGATAGAAAGAGATAACCATCGCCTATAAAATAGAATTTTTTAAAGATTTTATTGCTGGATTGCTATCCGTGTAGCAAGTAAACATAAGTTTATTAGCCGCTCGTCATACGAGACACGAAACGCGACATTAAAAATCACTAAGACTATTAGGACAGAAGTTTTCCCCGTGTTAGATCCGGGCTCCTTTGAAGAATAGACCAACTGCCGTTCTGCCAGGCAGGTCGTAAAAGGCGACCGATTGGCTACGCGTGTCATTACCATCGCGGCTACTAGGTGGTAGATTTCTGCATTGTCTCGCCCGGGTCTGGTACCACTGCCTTACCTATTTCTGCTGTTTGGAGGGTAAGGTAGCCGGTAAACTTATGCATGTGGCATTAGACCTCGCCACAAGATAGCAACGCACCATTAACATTATTGTTGTCTATAGGCGATGGTTGACACTTTCCATCAGAAGACCATATGTTTGTTTGCTATTTATAAGATAAAACATATGGTCTTCTGATATCATAAGATATAAAAAAGAAGGTGGTAGTATGGTACCAAATCCATCTGATACGTTCCAGAGCTATACCATTTGGTAATCACGATAATGTTGACAGGTTTGGTCTTCGTTCGCGTTTTACGAACTACCAATAGGCAAGTTGTCTGAAAGGCTTAAAATATTATCTGTAATTTTGTAGAAAAACGTATAATGTGGATGTAGATGATGTAATAAGATTTTGCACGCCATTTATTTGGTAAAGCAGGCTTAAGATACTGTATTTAGAAATAACATCGTATGTAACCCTGATTTATGCAAAATAAATAAGATTGAATTTAGAAGTCTGTTCTTCAAAAGGGACCGGGAACATCTTGCATTTCGCAAGATTGTTTCGTACCCAAGGGTGATAAACGAAACCTTATTAATATGCTTCGACTGTCTGTCTTCAATAGGACTCTTATCTCTTGAACCGAAAATGGTGAACCTAAAATTTTAACAGAGTTCGTGTAACATAGGCCACTATCACATAAAATAAAAAGATCTCAAAGGGATGTCCCGGTACAAGCAAGCTCATTTAAATCTCTTGGTGGCACGGTACCTAACCTGTCCCCTAATACACGCAACAATAATAATAATACCAGTGAACACATAACACAAATCGATCTAAACCTAAAATAAGCAAATTATTTGCTTGTGTTATGGGTGTTAGTCAACGATACTATTACATAGAAATACATATGTAAATACTGTTACATACATAATAAACATCCAAACCCAGAAATACAAACATGTATATGCAAATGTTGCTCCCTGTCGGGAATCGAATCCGAGCCCCATTGATTCAGTTAGGTTCGCTAACCACTCGACCAATGGGCCGGTCAAATCAACAAAACGTCATCGAGGCGAAGTGCTTAGGACACACACATAGACGTGATACCATGGTCATTGTCGCGTCGCGTCGTACTACGGATGTGGAATAATGTGTAAGAAAATGTGTAAAAGCCCATAACGCTTCCACTCGATTGACATATTGTTAGGTGAATCAGGCAAATGTGCGAGTTTGACTTGCGCTTGTCTGGTTTTTTTTATTTCGTCATATCGGAGCCGTGAGTCATAACAACCGTAAAAATATTTCACATTTCTGCAAAAGATATAACATAACAAATGACTTTTTTTGACCTTCGAGGGCGTGCAATGCTACAATTATAATGTAAGACGTATTACGTTAATCGTATAGTAATAATGGCTCCATTAGTAATTACACACGTTTACCAAATTTTCACGGGTGTTGTTTCATTAACATCTTTGCAATATCAATTTGTAGTCAGACTCGTTACTTTATTACATTACTAGCTGCAGCGTGCAGCCCACTGCATTATAAAAGTTTTTGGCAAATCCCGCGGGATCACCTACTTTTTTCCGGGATTAAAAGTAGCCTATGTGGTGTTCCAGGTCGTTACCTACCTGAGTGCCAAATTTCTTTTAAATCCGTTCAGTACTTTTTGCATGATTGAGTAACAAACATCCATCCATCCATACAAACATCCAAACTTTCGCATTTATAATATTATAATAATTAATTAATATAGATTAACGTACGAAACATTATATATACTTAACCATCAAAAATTCCGTCTGGATATTTTATCGATAAATTTTTAAAATACATAAAAAATTGTAGTTAAGTATATAAAGTAGTACCTACCTAATAGCCGAAAAAATACTTTGAATACTGAATATCGTCGGCACTTGTTTAACTCCATATTAATTTGAATTTATATTGCACTAGCTACAGCCTTCAGCCCGCTGCATTACAAGTTTTTGGCGAAACCCGCAAGATCACCTTTTTTTCCGAGATAAACGGTAGCCTATGTGCTATTCCAGGTCATCCTGTGTTCTAAATTTCATTCAAATACGTTCTGTAGTTTTTGCGTGATTGAGTAAACATCCATCCATCCGAACATTCAGACTTTGCATTTATAATATTAATATAGATTAAAAGCATTTGTTCTGTTTGACTTGGTTTTTATTTAACAAACCGGTGTCGCGGAACGCATCATCCTTTTTTTGCGTTGCGTTAAAACGCGAAACCGGTTGGTGTAAGTTATTATTAAAACCAAATAGAACAGTACAAAAATTCAAAGTAGAAAAACGATTATATTTTTCCTATGTTTTTCTCGGTTCCTTTTGAAGAATTATAGACCAGATAGTTTATGATCCATTCTGCCAGACACTAGACAGTTTGTAAAAGGCGAACTTTTGACCGAATAATATATATATATATATATATATATATATATATATATATATATATATATATATATATATATATATATATATATATATATATATATATATATATATATATATATATATATATATAGAGAGAGAGAGAGAGAGAGAGAGAGAGACACAGCAGTAACAAGTACTGTCGCTATTGCGGTACTAAACACGGATAAGACTACAGAACTCTACCTTTCTGTAGACAAAAAGCTGGTGCCATATTCGGTCAAAAGTTCGCCTTTTACAAACTGTCTAGTGTCTGGCAGAATGGATCATAAACTATCTGGTCTATAATTCTTCAAAAGGAACCGAGAAAAACATAGGAAAAATATAATCGTTTTTCTACTTTGAATTTTTGTACTGTTCTATTTGGTTTTAATAATAACTTACACCAACCGGTTTCGCGTTTTAACGCAACGCAAAAAAAGGATGATGCGTTACGCGACACCGGTTTGTTAAATAAAAACCAAGTCAAACAGAACAAATGCTTTTAATCTATATTAATATTATAAATGCAAAGTCTGAATGTTCGGATGGATGGATGTTTACTCAATCACGCAAAAACTACAGAACGTATTTGAATGAAATTTAGTACACAGGATGACCTGGAATAGCACATAGGCTACCGTTTATCTCGGAAAAATAAGATGATCTTGCGGGTTTCGCCAAAAACTTGTAATGCAGCGGGCTGAAGGCTGTAGCTAGTGCAATATAAATTCAAATTAATATGGAGTTAAACAAGTGCCGACGATATTCAGTATTCAAAGTATTTTTTCGGCTATTAGGTAGGTACTACTTTATATACTTAACTACAATTTTTTATGTATTTTAAAAATTTATCGATAAAATATCCAAAGACGGAATTTTTGATGGTTAAGTATATATAATGTTTCGTACGTTAATCTATATTAATTAATTATTATAATATTATAAATGCGAAAGTTTGGATGTTTGTATGGATGGATGGATGTTTGTTACTCAATCATGCAAAAAGTACTGAACGGATTTAAAAGAAATTTGGCACTCAGGTAGGTAACGACCTGGAACACCACATAGGCTACTTTTAATCCCGGAAAAAAGTAGGTGATCCCGCGGGATTTGCCAAAAACTTTTATAATGCAGTGGGCTGCACGCTGCAGCTAGTAATGTAATAAAGTAACGCGTCTGACTACAAATTGATATTTCAAAGATGTTAATGAAACAACACCCGTGAAAATTTGGTAAACGTGTGTAATTACTAATGGAGCCATTATTACTATACGATTAACGTAATACAGTCTTACATTATAATTGTAGCATTGCACGCCCTCGAAGGTCAAAAAAAGTCATTTGTTATGTTATATCTTTTGCAGAAATGTGAAATATTTTTACGGTTGTTATGACTCACGACTCCGATATGACGAAATAAAAAAAAAACAGACAAGCGCAAGTCAAAGTCGCACATTTGCCCGATTCACCTAACAATATGTCAATCGAGTGGAAGCGTTATGGGCTTTTACACATTTTCTTACACATTATTCCACATCCGTAGCACGACGCGACGCGACAATGACAATGGTATCACGTCTATATGTGTGTCCTAAGCACTTCGCCTCGATGACGTTTTGTTGATTTGACCGGCCCGTTGGTCGAGTGGTTAGCTGAATCAATGGGGCTCGGATTCGATTCCCGACAGGGAGCAACATTTTCATATACATGTTTGTATTTCTGGGCTTGGATGTTTATTATGTATGTAACAGTATTTACATATGTATTTCTATGTAATAGTATCGTTGACTAACACCCATAACACAAGCAAATAATTTGCTTATTTTAGGTTTAGATCGATTTGTGTTATGTGTTCAGTGGTATTATTATTATTGTTGCGTGTATTAGGGGACAGGTTAGGTACCGTGCCACCAAGAGATTTAAATGAGCTTGCTTGTACCGGGACATCTCTTTGGGATCTTTTTATTTTATGTGATAGTGGCCTATGTTACACGAACTCTG
The DNA here is from genome assembly GCA_036924255.1 of Apodemia mormo. Lineage (NCBI taxonomy): Eukaryota > Metazoa > Arthropoda > Insecta > Lepidoptera > Riodinidae > Apodemia > Apodemia mormo. Next base: position 15,837,596 of record JAUPFN010000020.1, read on the forward strand.
TTAAAATTTTAGGTTCACCATTTTCCGTTCAAGAGATAAGAGATCTATTGAAGACAGACAGTCGAAGCATATTAATAAGGTTTCGTGTATCACCCGTTGGGTACGAAACAATCTTGCGAAATGCAAGATGTTCCCGGTCCCTTTTGAAGAACAGACTTCAAAATTCAAACTTATTTATTTTGCATAAATCAGGGTTACATACGATGTTATTTCTAAATACAGTATCTTAAGCCTGCTTTACCAAATAAATGGCGTGCAAAATCTTATTACATCATCTACATCCACATTATACATTTTTCTACAAAATTACAAATAATATTTTAAGCCTTTCAGACAACTTGCCTATTGGTAGTTCGTAAAACGCGAACGAAGACCAAACCTGTCAACATTATCGTGATTACCAAATGGTATAGCTCTGGAACGTATCAGATGGATTTGGTACCATACTTACCACCTTCTTTTTTATATCTTATGATATCAGAAGACCATATGTGTTATCTTATAGATAGCAAACAAACATATGGTCTTCTGATGGAAAGTGTCAACCATCGCCTATAGACAACAATAATGTTAATGGTGCGTTGCTATCTTGTGGCGAGGTCTAATGCCACATGCATAAGTTTACCGGCTACCTTACCCTCCAAACAGCAGAAATAGGTAAGGCAGTGGTACCAGACCCGGGCGAGACAATGCAGAAATCTACCACCTAGTAGCCACGATGGTAATGACACGCGTAGCCAATCGGTCGCCTTTTACGACCTGCCTGGCAGAACAGCAGTTGGTCTATTCTTCAAAGGAGCCCGGATCTAACACGGGGAAAACTTCTGTCCTAATAGTCTTAGTGATTTTTAATGTCGCTTTTCATACGAGCGGCTAATAAACTTATGTTTACTTGCCACACGGATAGCAATCCAGCAATTAAATCTTAAAAAAATCTGTTTTATAGGCGATGGTTATCTCTTTCTATCACAAGAACCATCTGCTTATGTACCTACTAAAACAAAAAAGTATGTGTTAATTTAAAAAATGTGCTATCTTTTTTGTCTATTAAATGACGGTTACAAATTTACATGAGACAAGCCCACCATCTTATTTATTAATATCTGGTTGACCGAGCTTTGCTCCGTTTTTCACATACCCATATCTTGGGAACCGAGCTTTTCTTGGACCTGGAACCTTGATAAATCGATTCCTATAGAATAAATAATTTTTTTCTTTGTACCTGGTTGACCGAGCTTTACTCGGTTTTTCACATACCCATATCTTGGGAACCGAGCTTTTCTTGGACCTGGAACCTTGATAATACGATTCCTTGACCCGAAAAACCCCTAATTTGTGATTTTCATGAAAATCATTGGAGCCGATTCTGAGATTCCAATTATATATATACAAGAATTGCTCGTTTTAAGGTATTAGATAGATAATGTTAGAATAGATAATTTTTGTCAACACTAAAACAGTACAAGTAAATATACCTTGTTCTTGTCTTATACGATGCATTTTTGTGTACCAAAGTTGCTGGCTCAATTTGATATAAATCTATAAACTTAAAAGTCTCTTCTTGCTCTGCGATATTGACATTTTGAGCGATCAAAACACGTACCGTCCTGGTCAGCGTTCGGTGAAAAATCACAGGCCACGCTACGCCACGATTCCTTTAAAGTGTGCCCAAAGAACCGCCAACTTTTCGATTGCGCGCCACGATGGGCAATCGTCCGCCACTATGTACCATAACCCCCGTTACACAATGGCAATGGCGTGCAATGGGCCAGCATGGGCCATTGTGTACTGGGACCTTTGGAGAACGTAAGTAATTCTCCCCAACACAAACCATAAACTAAAGACGGCGACAAGATCCAATATAAAACACAATAGCACGAAATAAAATGTTAAAAGGTCATAGCAGTGAAAAGGTTACAAGGGCAAATAGCGACGACCGATAATATAGGTTTTATGTCAACCCGTCGGTAATTAGACTTTACCTTAGTACCGTAGGCGATCGTAAACCTTCACGCAAATTACAGGTTGAGCGATTTATGTGTTAGACAAACATCGTGCACGAATCATTTAAAAAGAGATTGATGCACTGTGGTGAAAGACTCAATACTGTTTCAGTTAACGTTAATGCTCAAACTGGATGTCGGCGATGTGCGGGGCAACGATGCAGCGAGGCGGGCGCGGACGCGGGCGCGGCAAGCTATGCCGGAACTCGATGGCCGTATGATGTACAGTTTGAGCCCTTAAAGCCCCGTTTTCACTTTGATTAGTACGAGTGTGAGTGTTTAATAATAATCTTAAAAAAATCTTAAAAATAATTAATAAGTAATCACATCTATTCACTTTTACTACGCTGATTACGAATCACTCGCACTGATCCACGGCTTTCTTCACGTATTTCTGGCTTAATACTAAGCACCTGCATTAAACACTCACACTCGTACTAATTAAAGTGAAAACGGGGCTTAAGGCCTAATCGCCGGTCGAGTAGAACCGCGGTATTATGGCTCGTCGGTAAATTTCGCCGATGTATCATTAGAATACCGCGGTTTCATATAGCGACGATCCTAGCTTGCGGCTTGACATGTTTGCAATATTTTCCCAGAAATCTTTAGACACGACGATGTTAAGTATATAAAGTAGTACCTACCTAATAGCCGAAAAAATACTTTGAATACTGAATATCGTCGGCACTTGTTTAACTCCATATTAATTTGAATTTATATTGCACTAGCTACAGCCTTCAGCCCGCTGCATTACAAGTTTTTGGCGAAACCCGCAAGATCATCTTATTTTTCCGAGATAAACGGTAGCCTATGTGCTATTCCAGGTCATCCTGTGTACTAAATTTCATTCAAATACGTTCTGTAGTTTTTGCGTGATTGAGTAAACATCCATCCATCCGAACATTCAGACTTTGCATTTATAATATTAATATAGATTAAAAGCATTTGTTCTGTTTGACTTGGTTTTTATTTAACAAACCGGTGTCGCGTAACGCATCATCCTTTTTTTGCGTTGCGTTAAAACGCGAAACCGGTTGGTGTAAGTTATTATTAAAACCAAATAGAACAGTACAAAAATTCAAAGTAGAAAAACGATTATATTTTTCCTATGTTTTTCTCGGTTCCTTTTGAAGAATTATAGACCAGATAGTTTATGATCCATTCTGCCAGACACTAGACAGTTTGTAAAAGGCGAACTTTTGACCGAATATGGCACCAGCTTTTTGTCTACAGAAAGGTAGAGTTCTGTAGTCTTATCCGTGTTTAGTACCGCAATAGCGACAGTACTTGTTACTGCTGTGTCTCTCTCTCTCTCTCTCTCTCTCTCTCTCTCTCTCTCTCTCTCTCTCTATATATATATATATATATATATATATATATATATATATATATATATATATATATATATTAATACAGGGATGGACTCGGACAAATTTCAATGAAATTTTGTAGATCTATTTGTTTCAACTTAAAAGATAGTATTTTTATTCTAATTTTACCCTTCCCGGCCCCACCTTAAGTATCCCACCAAAAACTTGTATGGCTAAACAACGTTTGCCGGGTCAGCTTTATTTTAAACGGTACTTTGCGGAAATCCTAAACTCTAAGAATTCAAGGCAATGTAATTTGCAACTTTATGCGGACTTTCATTTTTGACCTCTATTGGAGAGGTTTAGGCTACTGAAACGTAAAATCTATGTAAGAAACGGAACAAACTCACGGAAGGTTTGAGAAATAAAGAATACTCTATTCCTTACACTACTTTTCTCCTTTCATTCGCATTGTAGAGATCACATATAAGAGTACGCCTTTTTTTTTTAAACTATTCAGTTAAAAGTTAACAAATCAAAACAATACTGCGCCGTGTTGATTCGAGCCCCTTTTTGAAGAATATACCATCTACTTTGCTGCTAGGCATATCGTAGAAAGCGAGGGAAGACTAACATCGTGGATACGAACTAGGTGGTAGAGTCCTGCAACGATTCGCCTGGGTTTGGTGCTGCCTTTACTTATTCCTGTAGCAAGAGCGTGAATACTTATTGTTTGATAAAAAGCAGCTTTCTCTTTTATTTCGAGATTTTCCAGTATTTTCACTCTTCACTTTTTCTAGAATATTCGCAACAATATGTTAATCCCCGTATTGGTCCCCGGCTCCTTTGAAGAATAGGTCAACGCCGTTGCCGTGTCTCTCTTCACCAGAAGGGCCATCTGCTTCTTTGCTATCTTATGATTTAAAAAATATACGTGTCATTATTTCTAGACAAAGAGTTTTATGTAACATCATGACATTCAACATCAAAGACATCGACGTGGAGAAAGTGAAAGATAAATTTATTACGATTACAGTACATCATCTTAGCAGTAGTGTTTCAACTGAGAGTAGTTAAAACATATAATTTTAAGAGGCTACCAGTAATTGTAGCCTGTAACTTCATCCTCGATATTATGTTCCATTGAATTCCTATTATTTTGATTTAAATTATTAACCTCGATCCGCTAATAGGATTTTCAAGAATATTGGCTAATATTGCATGTCTCCCGCAAAGCGAGGTAGTGCTTTACTCTCGCCCTACCAAAATGAAGTAACTTTATGAAGTAAACATTTCTTTCACTTATGTTACACTTTTAGAATAATACGAATACACTTGTCTCTAGAAAACACTCGTTTTATCGTATTTCATATTTTTAAAAGAGATTTGTTGTAAAAGAAAACTGACTTAAAAACCGGGGCCATTTGGAAGTCTGTATATACGGATCTGACACGATTACGGCGATTACGCCCTTAAAATTTACAATATTGAGATGAATATCTTGTTATTAGCTTCAGAATTATATCACGCAGTTTCCTATTGCAAATTGCTGTGTAATTTGGTGTCATTTAATTATAACTGGTTGAGCGACCGAACTTCACTCGAATATGTTTTTCATATGAAAACAAATTATCACGGAGATGACACTTATGTAGATCAATTTTAATATTAAAAGTCTATCTTAATAGATAAACTAGCGTATTGATATATAAACTAGCGATCGCCGGTGGTAGAAATTCTACCATAGAATAAACAATAAAATTTCTTTTAAGTTTCACAGCTGGTGTTAGCCGAAAAGAAAATAATATACGTGTGTAATATACACTTTTTTTTAATATCATAAGATAGCAAACAAGCAGATGGGTCTCCTGATGGAAAGATTCAACCATCGCCTATAGACACCAAAAGTGTTAATGGTGCGTTACTATCTTGTGGCGAGGTCTAATGCCACATGCATAAGTTTACCGGCTACCTTACCCTCCAAACCGGAACACGATAGTGACAAGCATTGACGCTATTGCGGCAGGAATAAGTAAGGCAGTGGTACCAGACCCGGGCAAGACAAAGGCAATCGGTCGCCTTTTACGACATGCCTGGCAGAACGGCAGTAGGTCTATTCTTCAATGGAGCCCGGAACTAACACGGGGAAATATACATCATACATGTCGCATGATTGTTGTGTGAGTAATGTTTATTTTTAATAATTAATGTTTTTCTAATGCATTTTATGTAAAATATTAGGCTTCTGCAGTTCTTCACAATGTAAACTTTAATTGTGTCAAATGTTATACTCTACTGTTCACGCTAATTGTTCGTAGTAGATATTCGATCTTGAATTTTTTAATGTAAATTTTTCTGCATCTCACAAACGTTAAATCTCAGACCCCTCGGAGCGCGAAATTTTCTTGAAGAAAGATTCAAATTTTCGCTTTACATATAAATATTCAAATTGTCTTATAAGCTCCAGGGCAAGCTCCAAAATACGATTATGATGACTTGCGATGTGAATCAAAAGATTAAATGCTCGTTTAAAAACGTAGACACGGGTATGCTAACAAATAACACAGCAGACTCTTTGGTTATACTACGATTTTTCTAAGAAGTATTTTGTCTGATCCGTGTATCAAAATCGAGTCCATTATATCGGCGGTTCCTACGTATATAAGGACATGTCAAAAGTGTAATTGTTTTTATTACATATATGGCTTTAAATTGTCCAAACGCTCATCTATACATATAATAAAATCGTAGGAAAGTCAAAACTGTACATAGAATATTTTTTTAAAAGAATACTTGGGGCGTGATGTACAATCGATATCGAAGCCAAAAATATAGTTTTTAGAATTTTTGTCTGTTTGTCTGTTTATCTGTTTGTCTGTATGTATGTCCGGGGTAAACTCAAAAAGTACTGCATGGATTTACTTCAAATTTTGCATGAATATTACTAACAGATTGGGTCAACATATCGGCTACATATTACCACGCTATCACCTAGCGGGGTGGTGCTGTGCGGAGTAAACGAAGTCCACGCGGACGAAGTCACTGGCAACAGCTAGTATCTTATGTATCTTAGTATATAAGATTTTTCTTTCATTTTATGTACTTCGCTACTTACACAAATCGAATAAGAAAACAAGTGTAATAATTACAAACAATAGGTGTCGTAGATGTGGATATCTGTACTTATAGTTCTGTACGGTGTTTTAAAATGCAGATTTTAAATTTTGAAACCCAGTATAAAGAGTTTATTGGTGTATTTTTAATATTTTTGGGTGGTGATCTTAAGTTGTTTAAGGTATGGTATTGAAAATGAAATACTCGTAAGTTATTGTTTTTCATAAAACACTTAGTTATAATGTTTTCAATTTTTTTTTGTTTTCAGCATATAAATCTATCTCTACTATAACTATCTCTCTAAAGGTATCTCCTACTTGTCTGATATGAACGTTAATCTATAAACAGTCACATATCAGATTTTTCGGGAAAATATTAAAAAAAAATTAATACTTAAATACTATTATGGATTCCCTAAATCTAGTAACTCATTGTAAAAAAATAATGTTTATAATTATGCATAGAATTAGTTTAAGAGAGATTTGAACATTAGTTACGCTCTCGTGTAAACCTCAGTTTTTGACATGTCCTTATATACGTAGGGACAATCAATATGGTCTGTGACAATTCTCACCAATAGACGATAAACAGCAAGGACAAGCATGTCCTCTTGTGTGTCTTTATATTATCTTTCCAGGAAAAATATAAATGTATTTCTAGACAAAAGTGTTGGCAACAATAAGTTATGGGACCTTGGTAACGGTATATTGAGCCCACTAGTAAATTTGCTCATTGTGGTTAAACGGCTTTCGCTGTAGCCAGCGCAGCAGGTACTCGTGCAAAAAACTAGAAAGTACGAGACTATAATTGCTATTGGCCTTTTCGATTGTATGGCAGATGTCTGCGAAAATTAAATACCTTAGTAATTAGTGATTGTTACCTAAATTAATTACATTCGGTGTTTCCTCTTACTTATCATTAGATACAGGTTATATCGGTCACAGAGACCTTCTTTTTTAAATGATTAAATATCAAATAAGCAAATGGCTCTTTTGATGGAAAGATATCACCGTTGCTTTTAGACAAAATAATGCGTTATGTGGCGGGATGTTCTACATGCATAAATGTATCTACTACCTTACCTTCCAAATTCGCACGCGACATACACGTATTGACGTTAATCGGTCAGGGATAGAAAGGTGGTGGCATCGAACCCGGAAACGTTGCAGAATTCTACCTGGTAGTCACAATGGTAGTGACTTGTATAGCCAATCTTTCGCGATTTCCGAGCTGCCTGCCAGAATGTTAGATAGTGTAATATACTCCATAGGGAGCATGGACAGACTTAAATTCGTGAGTAATCCTCCAGACCTACGATGTGTCTTGTTGAACAATCCGGTATCCTCCTCATCTCGTGTTCCTCATTAGGAATGTAATACCTGAGGGTCTTTGTACCCCCGATGTAAGATCAGTTTTTCGTATGAAGATATTTATCGCATGTTTGGCAGATAAAAACTACATGGGATCATCCTTAGAGATTCCAAAGATTTCCTTTTTATTGCTTTGGTAGAAATGTTTATCTACTTATATACAAATAAATAAAATTAGAGTGTCTGTTTGTCATTTTAAAATAATCGGTTTTAACTAAATGCCTACGGTTGTATATATATATCATGATACATATACCAAAATACGTACATGTTTCAAATTCAACTGTATGATAAGGCGTCCTGGGTTGTAAATTGAATTAAGAACTCTTATCAAGTAGTACAAGTTGCGTTTACGTGGCTGTATAGGCAGTCTAAATTTATTACAGAAAAAGTATTTTTATATTCCTTGCATTTTTTTGAGAAAAACAATGCCTTGGTGGAAATCGCAATTGCCTATCTCGTATCATTGAAGGCCTCATCTATATATATATATATATATATATATATATATATATATATATATATATATATATATATATATATATATATATATACATATATATATATATATATATATATATATATATATATATATATATATATATATATATATATATATATATATATATATATAATCTCTGTTTTTCGTCGGTTGATAAATTGTGACTTGTCTCGATGGATTTATGACTAAATTAAAACATTTTATGAAGCAAAATCCAACAAATAAATATGCGTAAATTTTTCGTGCCGGAATTTATATTGAATTTATTTCAGTTTTTTCGGAATTCAATAATGAAATATTTTGATGTGGTAATAAAGTTAAATATGTAATATAGATATTTCTCAGCATGTATGTATTTGTCTGTTCTGCACATAACGTAAATTATACTACGTTAATATAGCATTTTATTATTACAATTATTTTTAGTTGCGTCAAGTGTTCTTTAAAAAATCCGAATGGAATCAAGTTTTCGAAAGTTGAAGCTTTTCAAATATTAAAATTATTTACAACAATTTTACTTTATATTTGAAAAATAATAATCATAAATTACCTACCGATTAATTTCAAAAATTTAATATTTAAAAAACTACGTCAAATACCGTTAATAGGTTTAAAATCACTTATTGTTTCGGGACTTATCAAAACAAATTTTTGAAAAGTGTTTTAACATTACATATCGTCATTTTACAACTAATCGGTTTTTTAGAGTTCTACAATTGCGTATCTTTCCATTCAAAAGATCAGAATTGATCAGCGTTTCAAAAATATACAACTGTTAAAAATTATAATGCTGTCATCTTTAAAACTTTAATTCTTGAACTGTTTGAGTTCAAAAACCTATGTTTTGGTGTAGTCTTTGCTTTTTTGACCTTAAATTACCTGTTTAGTGGGACGATTCAGGGAGAGCCTACATGGTCAAACCAGTTCACCGTTTTTTTTTTAAATTATTTGGGGGAATTTTTTTGTACCTATGGTTTTTTATTTGACATCATAAAAGTACCTATAACTTCCTCCATTCACCTTTAACCCCCATTCTACCAAAATATTCGCTACAAATAATGTATATACTTAGGCATATGACAGAAAGACGTTTGCCGAGTCATCTAGTATTTATATAATATCTGGATAAATAATTTAATCGTTGTGGATGAACTTTTCTCAGTATTATGAAGAAAAATATTTTGTAAATTAGATTGATATAAACTTCGTAGGCCTCCACCTGCTTTGGCGTAAATTACAAAAAGCTTTCAGAATATACAGAAAGCAAGTTAGGGAACATTTGTAAAGGTAGACGGAATTACGTCATCTGGTAATATTTGGTACGTGTAAAGATATTTATACTATTTTTAGACTTAGAAATTTTTACATGTTTTTGAGTACTAGTCGACATACTTACAGAAGTTTTATAGCCGGTGAACCTGTAGTGCGGATAAAGCTAAATGTTCATAAAATGAAACAATAAAATACCTACCTCTTTAATCCGCATTATTGTGATGGACAACTTCGGAACCGTACATTGCGCGTGGCCCGACACGCTTTTTACCAATTTATTCCTTTTTCATCTACAGAGTAATCGATTTTTTCCTGTCCTATGTTAAAAAATACAGGTATAAAAATACGTTAAAAATCTATCTATCAAAAACTTAAAAAAGTATCTTCATGCCCGTATCCTCGAAGATGTAGGCAGAGGTACAACCAGTCCACCCACGATTAGCCGAAGATACTTAGTCCCACAATGTGATAGATGGGTCAGCCTATTTCCAACCGGACACTTTTTCCAATCCCGGGCAACGTTGCTTTTGTCAGAAAACTGAAAAAACCATTCTTGAATTGCCTGACACGGAAATCGAACCCAGGACCTCATATGGTCAACTCTGACACCGGATCACAAAGACCACTACACCACAGAATCGACCAAAAAATTATTCATTCTGATATGGCTAACTGTTCTATGCTGCCCATGTTAAATCTATAACTCAGCAGCAGATAACTTACCATCTTGTGAACCGTCTGTTTGCACCTCTTCTTAAAAAAAAAGTTTCACTAAGGAGAAAACTAATCGCTATGAACTGAACTGTGATGCTGCAGATCACTAACCGTCATGTGAGCTTTCTGCCCTTTGCCCCGTCTTCTGTAAAAATATAGTTTCATGAATGCGGAAAACCAATATTTAGGACCTCTCCTGTTGCAGACCACTTACCATCAATCAGGTGAGCCACCTGTCCGTGATCATAATAAAGAATTTTATAAAACAACATCAGATTTGCGGATCACTTAGCATTAGGTGAACCCTCTACCTGTTTAAACTTTCTTCTATAAAAAATACGATTTAAGAAAAAAAAACCAATTACTTAGGGCTTTAATTTTGCTAATTACTTACCATAAAGTGAGTCTTCTGACAGTTTGCCTTCTCTTCTATAAAAAGAGTTTAATAAAAGAGTAAAATCCGATCGCTCTCATAAAATCGCAACAAAAATATTTCTTTGTAAATAATACAGCTCTTTCATGTGCTTTTATGGGCAACAAATCCGCTGAACCGATTTATGTCAATGAGAGGTCAAGAGTCGGAGCTCTTGTGGTGTGCACCCGAATTTCAGAGATGTTTGCGTTTTAAAATTCAAATGTGTTTTTTATAAACTTGGTTTTACTATTTTTTCATACTTAATTAAAATTCAAGGTAATTTTAATTTTTAACTGTAGTGAAAATGTTTCAAACTTATTTGTTACTAGCTGAACTCGACAGACTTTGACCTGCCTCCAGCGCCATCTGGTGGCGAGATACATTAATGGGCATAAAAGAGAAACTTTCCATAGAAAATACCATAGACAATACCATAGACAATACCATAGACCACATAAATACTAATAGACACGGCGTTTGGCATTGATCGTGTAGCCGTGCATGTGAGCGAACGCTCATATCACTCAAAAGTATGGCAAATTATTGACAATAATTGTAATTGAGTTTTTATTGTTGATGTTCTGTTGCATACATTGACGTATTTATGTGAGTGTAAAATTTAGCTACGCTTCATGTCTAAGTAATATCTTAAGAAGGCGCCTCCATATTTTACTCCGTGGAAAATACAGATGCCAAATTTCATGATGATCGGTCAAAACGTGTTTGAGTTTAGCTATTTCATATATGGCATGTTATACCGAAATATTAAGAAAACATGCAATTTTATCAACATTTAAGTGGTTAAAATCAAATGATCTTTATGATAAGTAATACATAAATGAATTATATTTGTGTTGACGATATATTGCGATGTGAGTGGCTTAAAATGGAATGTAACAATTGTAAATCCAAGTAATATTAATTTTTTAACGAGTTTCGTGAATTTTAGCATTATAAAAAGTGTCCGTGATACAATTTACATATCAGAAGAAATTAATAATGTATTACAATACGGTAAGCAGCCATCATCATATGTTGCGTTTTAGGCCAAATTTGTATGGGGCCCCATCAATCTCCTTTGCATTTTATGATTTTTTTTTATTTTCACTCCACGCAATGTAAAGTCTACGTTGCTCCGACTCGTCGCGCCCGCTGAACTCTTCAACTGGCTGTTTATTTTGTGTGTTATGTTATGTGGCGCATTGCTTATTTTGTCGTAGGGGAGCCCAAGATGCTAAATGGGTAGTACTCGGGCGCCGTAGGGACATATTGGATTTAGATAGTAGATTAAATTATAGAAAAAATAAATGGTTATAATATAATGTTTTTCATTTCAATGGTGGGGAAATATCGGCGAGTAAAGAAATGTTTTAAAAAATCTGTAACATGGAAACACTAAATCGCATCAGATTAAGGTATGGTGGGTTAATTGCCAGCTAAAATTTAGAAAATCTGCCGGATTCAATTGTAGCGTAAGGGAGTGGAAGGACAAATTTGCAAAGAAAACGTTGTAATGACATTCTCGAGCGCGTCTGGATTTTCTTTTGTTATATAGCAGCGTTTCCCATTTGCCGGGACGCGACCCGGTACCGGGCCCGCCTTGCTTTTAACATATTACGTACTATAAGATCGACGCAACGCGACTAAAATTCGTAAGCATTGAGTGATGACAAAACAGACGACATCAATGTATGTAGCATTAATTAAACCTTTTTACTATTGTTAAATATGTATTATTTCACCTAATAGAACCAGCTTGGGTTTAAAAGTATTAAGTGGGTCACGAAGGGGCAGTGTGAAAATTATCGGACCATATCAAAACAATGTTTGGGGAACACTGTTATATAGAAAATGATATAAGAATAACAGAAAAAATGTAATCTGACAATATCCACAAGCCAAAGATATTTGAATTTTGTTTTTTGTTTTTTCTGCCCTAGTTACCCGTCTTTATATAAATGGCTTATATTTGGTGTAGAGCCTCAATAGTATGCGAGGTAGCTATGTTAATCTGGCGCGCTTGAGTAAATGTTGTCCGCCGTGTTGGTCCCGGCCTCCTTTGTAGAATAGGCCAACTGCCGTTCTGCCAGGCAGGTCGTAAAAGGCGACCGATTGGCTATCGAGTCACTACCATCGTGGCTACTAGGTCGTAGAGTTCTGCATTGTCTCGCCCGGGTCTGGTACCACCGCCTTACCTATTCCTGCTGCAATAGCGTCAGTGCTTGTCGCTGTCGTGTTCCGGTTTGGAGGGTAAGGTAGCCGGTAAACTTATGCATGTGGCATTAGACCTCGCCACAAGATAGCAACGCACCATTAACATATTTGGTGTCTATAGGCGATGGTTGACTCTTTCCATCAGGAGACCCATCTGCTTGTTTGCTATCTTATGATATAAAAAAAAAAAAAAAAAAATCCCCTCTTGGGCTCTCCTACTATTGTGTATATTCTCAAATTTTACTATTTTTTAAGAATAAACAATGTAGAGTATTAGAATAAATCAATTTATACAACGTTAACGTTAACACACACACAAGGTACAAACAAAATAGTCAAAAAAATATTTCTTAAACGAATTTCCTTTGAGTTTCGTCTCAGAGTCATAGTCACACAGTTCGGTCTAAATCCATGGTTTCGTCTTTCGGGTAGACTGTCTCTTACACGATGTAGCCAAACATCGATTTTTATATATTTAGATTAGTTTTTGCCCGCGGCTTCCCTCGCGTAAAATAAGAGACAAAAAGTAGCCTATGTCACTCTCTATCCCTTCAATCAACTTAAAAATTCACATAAATTCATTGCTCGGTTTTGCCGTGAAAGACGAACAAACAAACACACACATACACTTTCACATTTATAATACTAGCGACCTGCCCGCGGTTTCACCCGCGTAGCTTTTGTTCCCGTGAGAATATCGGAAAGGTTTATATACTAAAACCTTCCTCATGAATCAATCTATTAAAAAAACAGCATCAAAATCTGTTGCGTAATTTTAAAGACTTAAGCATACATATGGACAGACGGAGAAAGCGACTTTGTTTTATACTATGTAGTGATTAGTATGGATTTGTATGGAATAGAATAGTCGTTAGAGTATATAGAGTTACAAGTGGAATTACAAAACTAATGAAATTTGTTACGGCTTCCGATTTCTATTACACAGAGCTCTGCGGCTCGCCGATTGCGATGTGAATAGCGTGTCGTGTTGAATTAACTGCACTGAAACGTATTCATACGGTATATCATTCCACGATGTATGTATGTATGAGTTACAGGGAGTACTTTAAAATGCGTATAAGTCTTTTACGGTCATAGAACACAACTTGTGCATTATTTATTCTGCTGGGTTAAGTCTCTTCTTTTTTCCACTTCTCGAAGCATGTCAGAACATTTTATACGGTTACAGCACACAATATGTTTACTAAACATTCTCTGCAGGGCTGTCTCTACATCGATTTATCACTTTTCGGACCGGTTCCGTATTCAGTGCACTGTCCAGAAAATTCAATAATTAATAGATATCGATGTACTAAGTTAAAAGAATTAATGTAACCCCAAAAGAAGCTAGTTATTTGCTAGTGATATGGATATTAGTCAAAATATATTAATATGCGTTGGGTGTTAAAAACTTAAAAGGCAATTCCGACCACGTAAATGATAATTGTAAAAATAATTAATGAATAAAGAATTTATTATATAATAAAATCATATAATAAAATCGTAGGAAAGTCAATGTATGTCCGGCGTAAACTCAAAAAGTACTACATGGATTTACTTCAAATTTTGCATGAATATTACTAACAGGTCGGGTCAACATATAGGCTACATATTATCACGCTATCATCTACGGGGGAGGAGCTGTGCGGACTAAACGAAGTCCGCGCGAACGAAGTCGCGGGCAACAGCTAGTTATTATTATATTAATATGTACAAATTAAGTGTTACGTTGTTTGTCTGCTATGGATTCCTAAACTACTGAACCGATTTGAATGAAGTTTTGTAAATATCAATAGATAGGTAGATATCTAGATGTAGAGATACATGTACAACTTAAAAGATACGATAGTTTTTACTCCCGCTCAGTCCCCTTAAGTTTACAAACTCTGGCCTAAAATATGCCGCTTAAGGTTAATTTAGCGAAAATTAAAATACGTTATTGATACTGTTCTAAGACGAATCCCGCCGTGTTGGTCCCGGCCTCCTTTGCAGAATAGGCCAACTGCCGTTCCGCCAGGCAGGTCGTAAAAGGCGACCGATTGGCTATCGAGTCACTACCATCGTGGCTACTAGGTGGTAGAGTTCTGCATTGTCTCACCCGGGTCTGGTACCACCGCCTTACCTATTCCTGCCGCAATAGCGTCAGTGCTTGTCGCTATCGTGTTCCGGTTTGGAGGGTAAGGTAGCCGGTAAACTTATGCATGTGGCATTAGACCTCGCCACAAGATAGCAACGCACCATTAACATCTTTGGTGTCTTTAGGCGATGGTTGACTCTTTCCACCAGGAGACCCATCTGCTTGTTTGCTATCTGATGATAAAAAAAAAATGTCTGTCTAAAACAAATGATGGTCCACAATTTCCGTAATTCGTGTATATGAAGAGCAGAGTCTTGATATGTCTATTTGGTATTACCTACCTACCACACGTAAGAGATCTGGCGTGAATATAATCCATAAAAAATACAATAGAATACAAAAGTTAAACAATAGTTTATCAAAACCATTATTATATTGTGTAGTTTAATATCTTTTACATATCTCGCGCAATTTGCGAGTTTCCTTATCCTCCTAAGTCAAAACACGGCAGTGAAAAGCATTGTTACTGTATTACAATGACGTTATAGGACAGGAATAGAATAATAAAGCGTTGTATAGAGATATTAATATCTATTAATATTTTTTTTTAGCTTTGACATTATGTAGTTTCTTTAAAGCATTTTACAGACATTAACATTTTTTAAAGTATATTAAGTGTATTTTATTATTATTGAAATAATTTTAACAATTATTTCAATAATAATAAAATACACTTATTTTTGAAATAATTTTAACAATTGATGTTATAATATTTAAAATTTTGCTTGAATATGGACCTTAAATTTAACCTTGTATAAGTCGCATTTATTCTACATAATTGTAAAAGAAAATTATGTGGCACATAATTATTAAAACATCTTGACATTCAAAAAAAAGTTTTTTTTACACACGTGATAAATTACGTTGGCTGATCTAACCCCAAAGTAAGCAAATTATTTACTTGTGTTATGAGTGTTAGTCGACGATACTAATACATAGAAAAACATATATAAATATTAAAATATATTTAATAAACACCCAAACCCGAAAAAACAAACATTTATGCTCATCACACAAATGCTTGTCCCGTCGGGGATCGAACCCGAGCCCCGTCGATTGCGTAGATAGGGTCGCTAACCATTCGACCAACGGGGCGGTTGTATAAGCTATACTTACTTCGAATAAAATATATGGAATTTAATTCAATACAAGTACTCGTAAGAATGTGACTCAAGCAAACTGTGGCTTAGCTCTTATTAACTTAGAATTTTTGCTTTTTCCC
This sequence comes from Apodemia mormo, assembly GCA_036924255.1. Lineage (NCBI taxonomy): Eukaryota > Metazoa > Arthropoda > Insecta > Lepidoptera > Riodinidae > Apodemia > Apodemia mormo. The sequence goes on from JAUPFN010000020.1 coordinate 15,853,869, forward strand.
TTTTCGAAAATAGATTAACTGCCTTACTGCTGTATCCATAAAAGACGACATAAGAGAAGGCTGATTAAAGTATCAATGACATCTTGACTACCAACCATAGGTGGTAGAGTTTGATCATGGTATCACCACTTTACATATGCCTGCTGCAATAACATTTTTATTTGTGTCATGTTTAGGTTAGGAGGGTACGGTAAACATAGGCATTTAGTACACCAACCCCGCCATAAAGATAGCAACTCACCATTAATTAATATATTTGGTGTTTGTAGGCGATGGTTATTTTTTTTCATCAGGAAAACCTTCTGCTTCTTTGCTGAAAAAAATAATTGAAACAATAATATAGTCAAGTGGACCCCTAGGGGTCAACCTGGACCTCTTTGGGATCAGTTCGTTAGACTTATGCATGTAATTGCTTCCCGCCACACGGATAGCAACGCATCATTAACATCTTTGGTGTCTATAGCGATGGTTTTTTTTTTCCATCAGAAGAGCCATCTGCTTGTTTGCTATATTATGATATAAAAAATTGCCGAATATGGATAGTATAATATAACTATACTGTGTATTTTCGTTTCGACAAAACAAAACATTCTTGGCAGATAATAAATTATCATCAGATAGTTACTATCTCGCAAAGATTATATGAAATTATCAATTTGTAACTACACAAGCATATATAACAATTTTTTGTTTTATTTATACCTAATATTTTTATGGAAAAATATAATCATTATATATAATAAAACTAAGTTGATGAAATGTGCGTGCCGATAAAACTTAAAAAGGAATCCCGGTACGATATAGGGACTTATATAGTGTGATAGCCCTTTATCCCCCTAGATTTAAAAAGATCCCGTTTTTAAAGATATAAGGGCTTTTCCAACCCTTCAACTTGGAAATTAAGTGTAGTGGCGCTATCTGTTGTCGAGTATTTGAACTTCATTCAGAACAACGATTATTTGGGTTGCATTTCGAAAGTCGCTGCGAGCAATTGCAGCATGTGTAGTAATGGCGCGAAATTTAAAATTCCAATTTCAATAAAGTCTTAAATTACATTTGTTATATTTCAAGTGCCACGTAATCTCATATCAACTCCCGAGCGAAGCCGGGTATCATAGCTACTAATATCATAAAGAGATGTAGTTTTTAAGAGGTATAGTTGTGTGTTGTGTTGATCCGCGCCCAACTTTTAAGAGTATACTACGATGAGATAATACTGCCAAAGCTATGAATAATACTTAATTACACACGTGCAACTATAAATAATTACTAAAAATAAATGTTTACTTATTTTTCATGTATTTTTCGCAAGTGCTATAATTTTACGACTTTTAGAATAAACAACCAGAGATGGTTAATTTTGGGCTTTGCTATGGATGTGGCGGGTTGGTAATGCCACCTGCATAAGTTTACTGTCTACCTTACTTTCCAAACTGGAACACAACAGTGACAAGCATTGACAATATTGTGCCAGAAATAGGTAAGGTGGTGATACCAATTACCACACCCCGGCGTACTTTGCGGAACTCTACTACCTAGTAGTCACGATGGTAGTGACATGTATATAGCCAATTATTCGCCTTTAGGAACTTTCTGGTAAAGTGGCAAATAGTTTTTTCTTTAAAGGACGCCTAAACCAACCAATTAAAAAAAAAACTAATACATACAGTTACACTGAAGAATTTGTATTGCTTTCTTTGTTTGTACGCGTTAATCTCTTAATGAACCCGTAGGATATGAATTTTTTTTGGGAATGAATAGCCACATTTATAAGGAAGGCTAAAGACTATTTTTTACCCGACTAAGCAAATGGAGGTAACGTGTGTCGGCCACACTAATGAAGTTACTGAAAGCATAAAAAGAGTATCAAAGTACTTTGCATACCGAATGACATGCAATTTTTTGTAGAGAAGGAGGTTTTTTGTAAATCATCATTACGTCTGTTCCAAGACAGTGAGCCCGCTACGTCCGTTAGTTGCTCGGAGTAGAGTAAAAACTACATATCACGGAAATGAACATTGAACGTGTCGCTTTAGAAACGCCTGTGGCTAACTTCCCAAACTTAATGATCTGGGTTTTGGTACCACCACCTTACCTATTCCTATTAAATATAGTGACTATTAGATGATAAAGTTACACAATGTTTGCCGGCGTTTCGTAAATAGTACCAACGCCTTTAACCTACTCCTACCGCTATAGCGTTTGTGTTAGTCACTGTCATTTTCTGGTTTCGTTGATAAAGTAGCCGGTAAACTTATGCCATCCACATGGATACACGCACCATTAACATCTCTGGTGTCTATAGGCGATGAGCGTTCTTTCAACCAAGAAAACCGTCAGTTTGTTTGTTATCCTGTTCTATTGTGACCTAAGTAAGTATAAGGCATAATAATAATAACTATTACTATTGTGCAACAAAAAGGACACATACCAAAAACAATTAATAATAATATAAGATGTTATACGATTTGGCGGTATAATTTAATTAATAATTTAGGCAAAATATAAAAAATATATAGAACCATTCCACCATCGAGATCGCATCAAAATTTGAAGTTCCACCCTCACTAGCTCAATTTATGGATGTCTGGAAATCCACAACAATGCGGTTCTCCCGGCAATTTTTGTCTTGCACTACTCTTATGTGGAATCAATTACCGGGAGGGGATTTTTCGAACAGATACGACCTTCAAGAAAAGAGCTTACTCATTTTTAATAGGTCTGCAACGCAACTGCAAGACCTCTGGTATTTATGGATGTCAATGGGCGGCGGTGATCACTTAACATCATCAGGTACACCTCCTGCTCGTTTTGCCCCCTCTCCCATAAAAAATCCAGAATTTCTTATTTATTTACGGACTCTACTATTCTTTTCTACTAGCTCAAAGGTTGACTGATACAGAATGCAATTAGCGTTAATTCCGCCTTTGTACCTGTTTTTTTTTTTTATAATAGGTATACGATACATCATCTGCCTTATTCGTAGGCATCTCGACATTGCTATTTAATACGTATAATTGGCATCGGGACTACGAACTAGGGGGTAGAATTCTAAAACTAGGGCTTGTTAACCGGTTAATATTCAAACTAAAATCAGCGCAAGTACATAAGGAGCGTTTTGTAAAGGTTTGGCTCTACCTTAACCTCAAAAATATCGGTTTTCTTATAGAGCAAAATTATAAGGGGTTTGAATCAATAATCCGGTTTATAGAGATTTTTTTTTAAATATTTGTTGATGTTCGTTGCTCTCAATTTTTATCCGCTCTGTGCGTGACGTACAATTCCACAGTTTTTTGGCTTAAACCGGTTTATAAAGGTTTATGAAGCGCTCTCATCTCAAATACCGAGATACAGATTTTTTACCGGTGGGAGGTACGCGCTGTGCCGCGCTCCCGGCTGCACGGGTACCAACATTTTGCTTTTTTCTCCCGTGAAACAGCTTTGCTGTATTTCGGAGAGAAGGGCAAGGCAGGCATAGTAATTACTGGCACCGAGACTTATCATGTTATGTCTCAGGATAGGCAACACATAGACTAGTTTACCTGGGCTAGTTCCAGGTAAACTAATTTATGTACCACTTACCATCAGGTGGCACGTCTGCCAGTTTGCCTGTCCAACTAAGATAAAAAAATACCCTCCTAGCGAAACTTTTTATAAAAACCGCTAAATACTTTTATCAACCGGAATTTTTTAAGCGGTTTCAGCCCTGTCTGCAACGTCTTGGCCGGGTTTGGTACCACCGCTTCACCTATTCCTCCCGCAATAGCAATTAGCATTGGTGCTTGTAACAACAGGACTTAAGATTGCCGGTAAATTTATACATGTGGCATTCCAATCCCGCCAAACGGATAGCAACGCGCCATTAACATCTTAGGCGTTAAAAGATGATGGTTATCTCTTTCCATTATGCGAACTAAAATATATACGTGTGTAAATAATGTGTAAATAAATAATGCCTATAAAAATTCTTAACATACATAGAATATATGCTTATCTTTAAATTTTTAAATATTTGCAAATCTTTAAATTTTTAAATATTTGCACACCGTATTTATAATTGTAGAACATTGTAGATCATCTTTGATTAATTTTGATAACTTGTAACATCCATATTTTTGCAAATACTTTTCATTTTCATTTCCATCTGATTGTTTTCTATCCTGTGAAATAATTGTAATCTATACATATAATAAAATCGTAGGTAAGTCAAAACTGTACATTGAATATTTTTTTAAAAGAATACTTGGGGCGTGATCTACAATCGATATCGAAGCCAAAAATATAGTTTTTAGAATTTTTGTCTATTGTATGTCCGAGGTAAACTCAAAAAGTAATGCATGGATTTACTTCAAATTTTGCATGAATATTACTAACAGGTCGGGTCAACATATAGGCTACATATTATCACGCTATCACTTACGGGAAGGTGCTGTGCGGAGTAAACGAAGTCCGCGCGGACGAAGTCATGGGCAACAGCTAGTAATAGATATACACCAAAAGCATCGTGGAGGCGCGATATTCGACTCCAGTTACCTACAAAAGATTCCTGACTGAGAACGCTGACGATGTATTCATTAAATGTATCCGCTCGGTCTTTGAACGAGTTAATTCGTGCTGCGGCCTTGTGTTTCGTGCCCGCATTTGATTACATTTTAACGTTTTAAATTACAACCAAAGGAACTGGGGTACATTTACATATTTTATATATATTTTTGTCATGTAGCAAACAAGTGGTTTTCCTGATGAAAGTAATATATAACAAGATCCTTTATATCTAACTTACTTTATATGTAAGGTAGATATAATAGATCTGAAGAAAAATGTATCTTCACCGAAGATGTAAACAAAGATTCAAGTGCACCCATGATAAGCCGAAGATACTTATAGCCAATTGCACCAACATTGTCTTGACTAGGAAATACCTAAATAGTAGGCTGTCACTTTTTATCTTAAATGAAAAGAATGTGACAGCATGTCATTAAAGACTGTCCTAAGTTAATCCCGCAATGTGATAGGTGGCAAGCCTATCGACAACCGGGACACTAACCCGGGCAACGTTGTTTTTATAAGAAAACTGAAATAACACAGTTTGAAATGCCCTACCTGTGAATCGAACCCCTGATCTCATGTGGTCAACACCGACATCGAACCACTAGACCACAGAGGCGATTACAAATTATAATGGATCTAGTTATAATAAGTTAGAATTTTTTATATTAGCCTGTTAATATCCATATCCAATAAGCAGATAGCTTTTCTGCTGGAAATAGAATATCATCGTCTATAGACAGCAAAGATTTTAATGGTGCGGTACTCTCAGTGTAGTGGGACGGTAATGGCAGTTTAGAATAGGTAAGATGTTACCATGGTTTAACATTTACATACATTTGGGTAAACGCTCTGCTCCGGCATGTTTGATATGGATTGCTTAATTTTTTCTAAGTTCATATTTTCGCGATTCGCATCGTCCTCGCTCTTACACTTTGCCTGCTCCGTAAATCGAAGCCGGAACTTCATGACCTGAGCCGAACAGACTAACCTCGAAGCGCAACCATTTTGAAGCGCACCCAATGAAGCGCAACTAAACTAATGCTCGAAGCGCATCTTTTAGTTGCGCTAAGGAAATAATTTAAAAATGTTATAATTTTATTCCTCGAAGCGCACCAATGATTAAAAATATGGAAGAGCATAAAACAAGTAGTATGAATAACAAAGAAACAATTATCTATACAGGGTTACTTACTTTTAATGATCCGGCCAAATTTTCAGAGGCTATCTACTACCTCTTCGGTCTAGTAGTCCGGTGTGGGTCCGATTTCCGGGCAAAACAAAAATGTGTTTTTATCCATTTTGTGATTGACAACATTGCCCTGGATTGGATAAATGACGATAGGCTTTCCACCTATCACATTGTGGAACCAAGTAGCTTCGGCTACTCGTGGGCGCACTGGTTGTACCTCTACCTACCTTTTCGGAATTTCGGACATGAAGATACTTCATAAATATTTAGATAATAATTATTTTTCTTATTATTTACACCACTTTCTTTATGCTCTTCCCTATTTTTATCATTGTTGTGCTTAAGGAACAAAATTATAATATTTTTAATTTATTTCGTTAGTGCAACTAAAAGGTGCGCTTCGAGGTATAGTTTAGGTGCGCTTCAAAATGGTTGCGCTTTGAGGAATACCCACTAATCTCACCACCGCACGAGTGAGTATTTATAATTCTACGAAAAATAATTCTAAAGACAAGATACAAAAGATATTAATCTATTTTTGATATTACGATGCTGTGGTCTTCAGAGAATGGATTATGTATTTCGCAACCATTATAACGCTTAAGCTACGGAATGAAGAAATCCATCAAATATGAATACATTTTACGGATAAAGGCGTCATGGATGTAATCCATCAATTTTGATCAAAATATACGTTCAAATACAATTTTTCTTTTTGCATAAAATATATATTTATTAGGAAATGCATTCTTAGCTTTATCGATCTAAGCTAATATTATAAAGATCTAAAGTTCGTGTGTTTGTTTGTACGAAGTAATTTCCGGAATTATTAAACCGAAAAAATTCGAGAAAAACAATATAATCGAAAGCTACATAAGCTTATTCTCCCGTGTTGGTCCAGGGGCTCCCTTTGGAAAAAAAGACCATCTGCCGTTCAGCCAGGCAATTCGTAAGAGGAGAACGATTGGCTGTGCGGGTCACTACTATCGTGGCTACTAGGTGGTAGAGCACTGTCTAGCCTGCTTTACCTATTCCTACCGCAATAGCGTCAGTGCTTGACACTGTTGTGTTCCGGTTTTTCAGTCGATCAACTTATGCATGTGGCATAAAGACCCTGCCACAGGGATAGCAACGCACCATTAACATCTTTAGTGTCTATAGGCGATGGTTGTCTGTTTACATCATGAGAGCCATCTGTTAATTTGCTATCTGAAAAACAGATATACAAAAAATAAAGGATTAAGGTCTATTTTATTCATTGAGTAAACAGACTAGGTACCTAATAACAGACCAATTCATCTGTCAACACATTAGAGTAATAGATCTTGCAATAATCCGAAAGAATTAGTGTCGACCAATCCAGTGAGCTGTCAACACGCACTCAAAATACTGATTTTGAATGAGCCAAACGAAAAGCCGTGTTATTTTTTCCCGTGCGTCAGGTTATTTACAAAATTAATTTTGTACTGTTTGTGTATTTTGTTGTTAGAAATGAAAAAATATTAATCTAGTGTAGATTGTAGATTCTCAATGATCTTTTCACAATTTTTCTGAGGGTTTGGGACCTACGCCAGACATACCAAGGGAAACGGCTAATATTAATATAAAAAGCTGAAGAGTTATTTATTTCTTTCCTTAAACACATTAATCTCTAGAAACTAAATTGACGATTTGGATTTGAATTACGTGTTTTGTGTATGATAGCAGAATTCATAGGTAAGGCTGACGGCTACTTTTTACGAATCAGAGCCTAAGAAAGGATTTTGGGAAGAAGTTGCGGGTAGCATCTAATATGGCTGAAAGCGACAACAGAGGTACCCCGACTTTGCACGGATACCACTAATTATCTATAGTCATAAGCATGGGGGTACCTAGGTTCTGGGCCAGGAAGGGTGCAACCGTAAGATTTTAAAACTATATTTTTATGTTATTATATTTTTATCTACAATAATAGATATTTAGTAGAGAGGTAATAAAATTTCGGGGGGGGGGGGGGGGGGGGAGCTGCCCCTCCCTGCCCTCCCCTCGGTACGCCCATGGCCTAAATGCCCAAAAAAAGCTATTATCTGATCGCTACCAATATAACAATCATCAGACTAATCTAATGTTTGACATTGTGACAAAATAGTTCCGGTTCTTAATACACTAAAATATGAAGTACCTACTAGCTGTTGTTCACGTGACCAAAAATCATATCTTCGTTTTGCTCAGTCGGAAAAAGTAGCCTATGTAACTTCAGTATAGTGTAGCTATCGAAGGGCAAAAGAATTTTTAAAATCGGTTCAATCGCTTTTGACTTAAATCGTAACAAACAAAAACAAATCTTTCCTCTTTATTATGTTAATACTACATGTACCCGCAACTTCGTCCGCGTGAAGAAAAAATCCAAAATAAACGTAGCCTTAGATACTCTTTATAACATCAGCTATCTCACAGTGAAAGTCTCGTCAAAATTGGTCCAGCCGTTTCAGGGATTAGCCGGAACAGATAGAAAGACAGACAAAATTTGTAAAAAATGTGATTTTGATTTACTTATTGTGTTACATCCGTATGCATTTAGAAAAAAACGGATATTTTAATATTACAAATAGACACTCCAATTTTATTTATTTGTATCTAGATAGATGTGACTACATACTTGAGAAAATGAGTCGCTATTCAGCTCCAAGATGCATCATATGACTCTTATCATCTTTTGACGTAACATACATACTAGTAATATTATTATAAATGCAAATATATTATGTCGCTTTCACGACGAAACCGCCGAACTGATATAGATGAAGATATTGATGAAATTTGGCATATTGATAGGAAAATCGGATTAAAAAATGAAGTTAAAGAAATAATGTTTTTGAAGATGTTTCTTTACATTTGTTGCTCTGTCATGGCGCAATTGAATTAAATTTGATATAGGTAATGTTAAGTTATATTAAGACTTCAGTTTTTACCCCGAAAAATGCATGATAGACGCATAAAAAATAAATAAATATAGCTGGATAAATTACCCCAAAGAAAGCAAAGTATTTGCTTATAATATGAGCGTCAGTCAACGATGCTAATACAAAGAAATACACATAAAAATACTCTGATATACTTAAAAACCATTCAAACCCAGAAATATAAACATTTATGCTCATCACACAAATGTTTGTCCCTGTCGAGAATCGAACCCAAGCCACATTGATGCTAGTCAAGTTCGCTAACTACTCAACTAACGGGGCGGTCAAAATCTTAAATCACATGACGGGTTATAAGTTAGAACTAGCCTTTACTGAACAGCTAACGTTGACAAATTTAATGAAGGACATTGGGTCAGTGCTGTCCAAGTGGTAAACGCTCTCGAGCCGCAGAATTCTGAGTTATATTTGCTATTCTACACTGACGTTGTATTTGATCATATTTTCAACATACATATAAATATTTGAAATTTCATAGAATAATATCAAATGGATTCGGAAAAACGTGTATATTGCTGACGTTGAAGGACCGTAAAACGTATGTACATTGCGTACGGCTAAGAAACACGACCGTTTAATGTAATGTAATGTGTCATTGCAGTGACACTTATAATTTTTAGTGTCAGAGCTAAAAGCAATCTAACAAACCTATTGCATATTTATGTACAAGTCGGGTTGGGTTCTAGATTTTAATGAATTATTTAATTATTTATGTTAAGTCTGGCGCGGCTCTAGTCAACAGTCTCTTTTTTAGGGTTCCGTACTTAAAAGGTATAAGCTGTACCCTATTACTAAGCCTCTGCTGTCTGTCTGTCTATCTCTCTGTCTGTCTGTCTGTCACCAGGCTGTATCTCATAAACCGTGATAGCTAGAAAAATGAAATTTTCACGAATTATATATTTCCGTTGCCGCTATAACAACAAATACTAAAAATTAAAAAAATAAAAATATTAAGGGTCCCCATACAACAAACTTAATTTTTTGCCGTTTTTTATAGATGATGGTACGGAATCCTTCGTGCGCGAGTTCAATTCGCACTTGGCCGGTTTCTCTTAGGTGTGGGACCTCAATGGCAACCTAAAAAATCTACTTCATATTAATGTAAAAAATCAGGTAGTGATTAAATCCGCTATTGCGCTTATATGCCGGTAAACTTACGCAAGTGGCATCAACACCTCGCCACTCGAATAGGAAAATGCCATTAACATCTTTGGTGTCTATAGGCGATGGTTGTCTCATTCCATCACGACAATCATCTACTTGTTCGTTAACTTATAAAATAAAATTGTATTTTTTATAATAAGCCCTTCACAAAGCTAACTCCACGTCCGGTATGACCATCTTTACCACGTGAAGGGCGGACATTGGAAACTCGTAGAGTTGGATACTTAACCAATGACAAACGGAGCAATAGTAACCTTCTTAAACATGAAGAGTCGAAATTGTAATGATAGTCAAGGGCCGCTGCCCGAGGGTGATTGTCGGGGCACGTCTGGGGCTGGCGCTGGACGTGACAGCATGCAAACCGTCAGCGGCTCTCAGCTGAGCAGGCGGGCGAGAGCCGGGGGACCCGAAAATATTACAGCCGATCTGCGGGATGGGGGGATTACAGGTGATGTTTTGCAGAGTGAGGCTTCGCCTTTCGAATGCTCTGCCGGCTCATCTGGAGCGACCACGACTCATAATGCTAGTAACGACAAACGAAGAAAGTGGTCAAATAAAGAGATGGAAGAGTTGATGTTCTGTTATTTCAAAGCCCAGTCACAAGGAATTGGATATATAGGAAGATTAGAGAGATTATTTAGTGACAGAAACCCAGATAACCCCAAGATTCAAAAATTTAATGGAAATACATTAGCCAACCAAGCACGAAGAATCTTAAAACAAAACATAATCTCACAAGAACTACTGAATCGAATCAAAAGGACAGCAGAGGGGTTAGAACTAGAATCAACAGAAAACTCTGAACGGATTGAAGAAATAACTACACCAGACATACGACAAAACACATCACAAGACATACAAGAAAACATTTACACAAACAGTATGCAACACATACATCAGAATATCCAACAACAGTATACGACAACACAAGTAGAAAATGTAAACCAGTTAATACCAAACATTACTGTCGACGAGGATCAAGATCCGTTAATTTTAGATTTTCTTCGAATATTAGCAGAGACCAAGGCAGTGCCAGTTGCGGATCGCTGTTTCTTACCAAAAGCTAAAATTAACCGACGATTTTTAGAAAATTTACACACACTAGATCGATTTTTGCTTAATATATTAGTAACAAATAATTCATTAAGAGATATAAATAACGTTATCTACGCAACTGCTAAAACTTTAATAATAAAAAACAATCAATCGCCATACACTCCTAAAAGTACCTTTAAATTGAAATTTGACCCACCGTGGAAAAAAAAGGATACAAATTAAGATTGAGAAATTTAGAAAAGAGTTAGGTCAGTTAATAGAAGTAGTCAGAGGAGTAAAGACGCCAAGAATGAGAAAAATAAAAGATAAATTATATAGACAATATAATATTCAAAATGAAAATGATCATAAAAATGTAGAAGAAATATTAAGACAAAAAATTAAAGCATTAGCTGGTAGAATCAGAAGATATGAAGATATGAGTAGTAAAAAGGAACAGAATAAACTATTTAATGAAAATGAACATAGGTTTTACAAAAATTTAGGAAACAAAAGCTATAATAAAGAGATTAAATTACCAGATAAAGAAAAAGTAGAAGACTTTTGGTCATCCATATTGTCGCATCCTTCAGTATACAATAAGGAAGCTAAGTGGGTTAAAGAACTGGAAATGACGTATAAGGAGACAAGTACAACAGCTATGGAAGAAATATCTGAAGAACAAGTAAAATGTGCGATTAGGAAACTACTGAACTGGAAGTCACCAGGTATAGATAAGATTCAAAATTACTATTTAAAATATCTTACTAGCTTACATAGACATCTAGCATCATTATTTACGAAAATAGTCACACGCAAGGAAACGTTAGAGGATTGGTTCACTACTGGGCAGGTAATACTAATACCTAAGAGCGAGCATACGGAAGACCCTAAAAACTGGAGACCTATTGCATGCCTGCCCACGATGTATAAACTATTAACTTCCGTTTTAGCCAACACACTATATGATCATTGCAACAAAAATGACATAATAGCTATAGAACAACGGGGATGTCGTCGGGGTGCTAGGGGATGTAAGGACCATCTTATGGTAAACAAAGCCATATTAGAGGACGCACATCAGTCTCAGAAAAAATTGAGCATGGCGTGGGTAGACTATCAAAAAGCGTTTGACAGTGTATCACACGAGTGGCTTATTAAAGTCTTAGATATTTACAAATGCCCACCCATGATCAAACAATTCCTAAAGCTTGTTATGCCATCTTGGAGGGTGATTATGACAGCCCGTGGGACCCAAAACTCCTTAACTACAGAACCCATTTCAATAAAATGTGGAATTTTTCAAGGCGACTCCCTTTCTCCACTCTTGTTTTGTTTAGCGCTTAATCCTCTTTCGTTTGTCTTAAATAAATATGAGACGAAAGGCTATAAACTTAAAAACGGTATCTGGATCAATCATTTACTATACATGGATGATCTTAAAGTATACGCTAACAGTAGGCACAATTTGAAGGTATTATTGGATAGTGTAGAAATATTTACAAGTGATATAAACATGAGATTTGGATTGGATAAATGCAAAGTAATACACATTAATTCAGGATATAGAAGTACCGTAATAGGACAGGGTAATCATATTTTACTAGATGGGGAAATAATCAAACAACTTCACGTAGGGAATACATATAAATATTTAGGGGTACATGAGTCGGGGAAAATAGAACACAGTGTAATCAAAGAACAGGTAATTAAAGAATATTTTAACACAGTAAAAAAATTGCTTAACAGTCATCTAAACTCGCGTAATTTAATTAAAGGTATAAATACATATGCTATTCCAGTATTAATGTACTCATTTGGGGTCATAAATTACAAAAATAATGATTTGAAGAAAATAGATACAAAAACAAGGAAATTATTAGCTATGAACAAAGCACATCAACAAAAAGCAGAAGTAGAGAGGCTATATTTACCTATTACACAAGGAGGAAGAGGGCTCTTAAATGTAGAAAATATGTATAACACACAAATAGTCAAATATAAACAGTATTTAAAAGCTGAGAGTGACGATTTACTAAAAGCAATAGCCGATCATGACAGACATAGACTTAAACATTCAATAATAAACGAATCACAAGCAATAGAAAGTAATCTACATTTAGCACATGGAAATATACATACAGATAGAGAGATTATGGAAGCAATAGTAAAACGAAGTAATGAAACATGGCGAAATAAGCCGCTACATGGACAGTTTCCCAAAAAAATACTGGATCAGGCCTGCATAGATAGAGAACTATCATTTGTATGGATAAAAAAACAGAAATTATCTCCAAGTACTGAATCTTCAATATTTGCAATTCAAGACCAAGCTGTCATGACACGACAACATCGACGTGACATCCTGAAAGAGCCAATAGATGGGAAGTGCCGCCTGTGTAGTAATAAAGATGAGACGGCGCAGCACCTTATATCCGGGTGCGAGAAACTAGCGGGAACCTATTATAACAAACGACATAATAATCTCGTTCAGTACATCTACTGGTGCTTAGCAAAAAAACATAAAATAGAAGTCTCCGACCTTTGGTGGAAGGAAATTCTCACACAGCCGCAGGTCAAAGAGAATGAGTCAACTAAAATTCTTTGGGAAATGCCCGTTCAAACTGATGTCACTGTTCAGCACAATCGACCCGACTTAATATACATAGATAAAATAAATAAAAAAACATATTTAATAGATGTAACAGTCCCATCTGATTATAATGTAGGCCCGAAAGAAATAGAAAAATTAAGTAAATATCACCTTCTCAAAACAGAAGTCAGTCGCTTGTGGAATACGCAAGCGACAGTCATCCCTATCGTTATAGGCGCCACAGGTATAGTGGCTAAAAATATTAAAAAGTACACCGACCAATTAGGTGCTTTTATTGACATCAGTATCCTACAAAAACAAGCGGCTATACACTCATCAACCATACTCAGTAAAGTACTTGGAGATACCGTATTTGTAAACAGTACACAAAATCCTGATACGTTAACTATATTAACACACAACACAGAAACACAAGGCACACAACGAACTCGTACTACACAAGAATCTCCCGTCACATATACAACACAAGAGTCATCAGACACACAACAGTCACTAAGCACACAACAACCATTAATCACACCCTATTCGCTAAACACATGCAACATAACACCAACAAGAGCTAGAACATTAATCACGCAACAATCACCATACACACAAAATAGGCAAGAATCATCAAACGCATCCCATTCCTTACCTGAGACACAAATCAATCAATCATCATCTGACACGCAAATCACACAACAATCATCAATCACGACTCATTCGTCTGATACACACACATCATACAACACACGCAAGAGAAGAAAAAGAAAGTAATGGGGAAATGGTTGTCTCTTTTTCGGTGAGTCACAGAACGAGGCAGTCATCAAACCGATTGTTAAATCGAGATAATAAAAGAATAATAATAATAATAATAATAATTCACGGGACAAATTACACTTACTGATCTAACCCCAAAGTAAGCAAATTATTTGCTTGTGTTATGGATGTTAGTCAACGATACTAATACATAGAAATACATATATAAATACTAGAATATATATAATAAACACCCAAACCCGGAAATACAAACATTTATGCTCATCACACAAATGCTTGTCCCCGTCGGGGATCGAACCCGAGCCTCGTTGATTGCGTAGTCAGGGTCTCTAACCACTCGACCAACGGGGCGGTCATATGATGTATAAGCATGTTTCACGAGGAACATACCTGCCTTGTCATCCATGTATCGCTCATGTCGCCTCTAATTCCGCGCTTTACAGCTATACAATCGTAGAATCGTTAGCTTACGCCGCAACTTTTATGATTTTTCGTGCATATCCAAGGAAAATCATGTTAGTTGCTTTACTTTCTTTCATCTGCCTTAGTTTTCCTAGGGAGCAGCCTATCTTACATTCAACATAGTGGCACTGCCTGGCAAGTCTAGGGCACTCCAGTATGACATGGAATACTGTATCTTGCTCTCCCGTACCACAGAAACAGAAGGGGTCACCTACTAGCTAAAACCTGTGTAGGTATTGCTCGAGTCCCCCATATCCAGTGAATAAGAGAGAGCTTAGATTATCCTTGGGGAAGTCGCCTAAGATGTAAGCCTTGGACACATTTGGGAAGAAAGTTTTTGTGACGGAACCCCCTCCGACCCCGAGTATCGTTCTTGCCACAGTGCTACGCTTCTTTCCCTAATGATTCCCTTGGCAAAGGAGATGGAGTACTTGTCGTAGACAAATGCTCTCTTGTCCTTAAGAGCCGCTCTCTTGGTCAGATGTTCGGCCCGTTCGTTACCTGGTATGCCTACGTGGGCTTTAACCCAGAACAGCCTGACGTTTCCATTCTTAGCGGCCCCGTCGTCTAATCTGCTCCGGATTTCTGCCGCGATTGGGTTTCCTGGGTCAGGTTGACATAGGCATTCAAGAGCAGGTCGAGAATCACTAAGAATGCAAGCCTCGTCGTACTTCTCCAGCATCTCCATGGCTCTTAGTATACCAGTTAACTCTATCTGATAGATGCTGCAGAAGTCTCGAGTACTTAAGCTCAGATCCTCCTCACCACAAAGTAACCGCCATCCCCCCTTCCCCACTATTTTTAATGTCATCCGTGTAAGCTAATGTTAGCTTTCTAAGTGTATCGAGATCTTTGGCCGATTTAAGTATCTTCACGCCCATATCCCCGAAGGAGTAGGCAGAGGTACAACAAGAGCACCCACGATTAGCCGAAGATACTTGGTCCCAAAAATGTGATAGGTGGCAAGCCTATCGCCAACTGGGCACTTTCCAATCCCGGGCAACTTTATGTTTCTCAGAAAACTGAAAAAACATTTTTTTGTGCCCGACCCGGGAATTGAACCCGGGACCTTATGTGGTCAATGCCAATGCTGGACCGCTAGACCACAGAGGCGATTGGCCGATGTAACACAGTCGAATACGACGTTTACAGAGGTGGTCATGGGCGATGGTTATCTCTTTAGAAGATATTGTTACACAACTACTCGTTTCCTATTTCTTTAAAAAGCTAGCCTAATAATATGTCGCCTATCAGGTGTTTCCATACAAAATAAAATCACCAATTATTACGAACCACACGGTAGCCGGCGTATGCAGTGGTTTGGACAGGCCTCGCATAGATGATTCTTGTGAACGTTATGTGCTTCATCAACGTGGGTGAGGGTGGGGTGGTGTGGAGGCTTAGAGTCATTATACGTGACGAAATGTATAGAACAACGTTTACATTTTCATTGATTCATTAGAATTCCCATTGATGCGGCGACGCATTTTGAATTCCGAAATAGCAGGAAAAAGGCCGTTACGTATAATTTAAATAATTAATTGTAAAAATATATATTAATCTTTTACTATATTAACACAATTTGAGACTATTATCGAGAGACGTTGAGTTTTTACGATATTTCAGTCATACTATAATTACAGTGGTCATAGTCGTATCACTCAGTTTAAAAATATTTCCTTACAAGCTGTGTCTGCAGCTTAGTCCGTTTGAAAAAAAATCTATAATAAAAGTAACCTTAGTTACTCCTTATTACATCCGCTATTTGACAATGAAAGTTCCGTCAAAATAGGTCCAGCCGTTTCAGAGATTAGCCGGAACAAACAGACAGACAAAATTGTGAAAATGTTGTTTTGGTATTGTACCGTGTATATACTATATGCATTTAGTAAAAAGCGGTTATTTTAATATTACAGACACTCCAATTATATTTATTTGTATTGATGATAATATGTAGCGATCGAAATGTCGATCACCGCAAAATATCTTATTCATACCAAAGATCCACACGTCAATAATTAAAAAAAAATCTAATTATAAAAGCGATCGATAGTCTATCACGTCAAAAATATTTATAACTAGCTGTTGCCCACGACTTCGTCCGCGCGGACTTAGTTTACTCCGCACAGCACCTCCCCCGTAGGTGATAGCGTGAAAATATGTAGCCTATATGTTGACCCGACCTATTAGTAATATTCATGCAAAATTTGAAGTAAATCCATGCAGTACTTTTTGAGTTTACAAAAATTCTAAATCCTATATTTTTGGCTTTGATATCGATTGTAGATCACGCCCCAAAGTATTCTTTTAAAAAAATATTCAATGTACAGTTTTGACTTTCCTACGATTTTATTATATGTATAGATGTGTAGCTAACTAATATTGCCGCGTGTTGGTCCTGGGCTCCTTTTCTGCTTAAAATACTGACATTGTTTTATTCAAAATATGTCAGTGTAATAACTTTTCAAACGTCGATCAACACAAAATATCCCATTATAATATGTAGTGACCGGACCTTCGATCACCGCAAAAATATCACATTATAATAGCAATCCAAATATCGATTACCTCATAAATTTCATCATAAAAGCTATCGATATGAAAGCATCCTCGCAACCTCCGATCGAGAGCATACCTCGCCTTTGGTATCTACCACCGCCTTGCCTATTCCTGCTACAATAGCATCAGTGATTGTCACTGTCGTGTTCCGGTAGTTGGGTAAAGTAGTCCTTGAACAAATGTACGTGACATTACCAGCCACACGTGTAATAAAGATGTTAACAAATCATTAAGGTTTTTGACAGATGGTAAGAAGAATTATAGTACAAATAGTACGCTATAATGTAAAAAAGATTTCATGAGAAATAAAAGCAGTAAATTAAATAAAAAATGAATCGTAAAAACACCACTGAGCACATCAATGATTCTCTGCATGTTTGATTTGTTTTACTATCTACTCAACTGTAAAATTCATGTAAAATCATTCGTTCATTTTGAACGAACAGAGCGAGGTATTGTTTTGACTCTTGCTCTCGTATTTCGGATATTTATGTAATAGTAGCTGATGTTTGAGTGAAATGTATCCCATTCTTAATTCAGCACAGCGGCGTATTAAATTCGTTAATAATGTAACTTTTTGTAGCTCATTAAATATTGAAAAGCGTGTTATGCTGTGGCCGCACTTGCGCCACAAAGCTTCGCGGAATGAGTCGATACATATGCAGATGTGACCGGCTGCTATCGGCTATCGTCACAAACATTTGAAAATTAGGCTAATATTATTTTACTACATAAATTCAAGGTCGTACTACTAAAAAAAAGCCTTGGTTTTTTTAAATCAAATTATTTAACGTTGTAAGTCGTATTCTATTAAATATTTATCAAAGTTACATAATGTCTCTGTCGGAAAGCCGAGATCTCAGCGTGCGCCGTGCACATGCATAATTTCCTTCTGTTAATCTGGTTACTGTTTAAAACGCAAGCATTCTTGCATAATAAAATAGCGGCCATAGACATTTCTCATAATAATTATAATGAATGATAGTGATACGATCGCGGGAAAAATATGTCTTACAAGACACAAGTGCTTGTTAATCTGTATTGAAATTTAAAATTAAAAAAATTATTTAGTTAACCTGCATATATAGGTACGTATAGTAAAGAATTTCTAATTCTGATTCGTAATTTTGATGAACATATTATCTTACACATTTAAATGAGTTGTTCTTGATTATGTATAATTTTTCGCATATCTCAGACACGCCTCTCACGATTTGGATGAATTTTTGTATTTCGAGAAGATTTTGCTTTTTATCTTCACCTTTCATTATTGTTTATTTAAGCCTAAATCAATCTTGTAAGGTAAGTAGACTGACTGACGATGCAATGATTTTTTTCAACTGACTTTAAAAAGGATTTAAGGAGCAAGGAAGGACTTTAAAAAAAATTACCGCGATCTAGTTAGTCTCCAGCTAACTATAGAAATCTAGTCGTTTTTGCACACGAGTGGTATGCGCGCAAAAGATCCCTGGAGGTAAATTAACGGTCTTAAAGCAAAGGGGATTTCGGCGAACGAGAGCCGTCACTGTGTAGTCTGCCCCTTTAGGGGAGAGTGACATAGGTGCAAAGGCTAAGATGCAAATGACTTATAGGGACAGAAGAAGTGCACGACGAAAAGAGCCTGAGAGCAGACGTCGTGCATTCTCCTAAAGATTCGGCCCGTAAAACCAAGAATGGTTGGGAGGGCCATGGGAGGTGGTGGGTTTGACTTTAAAAAGGAGGAATTTTCTTCCTCAACTCTTTTCAGAGAGTGGGAGTTAGAGTGACACATGCCATCTTGACCTCATCGAGTTCTATCTGGACGAAATCGATTGCATTCATAACTTATGCAAAAGGCTTCTATATATTACGGTCATATTTTCCCAATATTCTGATTGAGAAAATATGACCATGTGTCCGAATTCAAAGTTAGCCTTCGTGTCGTCGTTGCAACGCTCATATCCTTAAAACGCTGTATTATGTTTCTCATGATTCGTCTATTATGAAGCTATTTGGTATTGCAGATGGCAACGTCAACATTACTGTTTAACTTTTGTTGACGGTTATACCTTTGGCATGAGCGTATCCAGGTTCTGGGCTGGGGGGCAACCGTAATATTTTAAGACTATATTTTTATTATATTATTTCGTTATCTACAACAGTACATAATTAGTAGAGAGGTAAACAAATTCCAGCTGCACCTATGGCAGGTAGGTGCTGCTGCCCCCCCAGGAATTTGTTATATCCCCTCGGTACGCCCATGACGTTTGGAACTTGTTATATCCTTATCAGTCTTATTGGGAATATATTTTAAGTTTATTAAAAAGTTATCAAAAAGTTCTTTGATATTTTAACCAGAGGACTGTTAAATTATATATAATTATATTGTCAAAAGAGTTCGTTACGTTACATAGTATAAAACAATGTCGCCTATTATGTTCACTTACATCTTTTACAAATTATTTAAAAGCCATGTTTTCATGTATAAGGCTAGTTTTAGTGTCACGCTGACTGAAAGTTCCACAAATGACTCGTAAACAACTTAGATGTAAATAAGTCATAGTACACGATAATTTCACCCTTTACCTAATGCAAGAAGATCCATTGTGGCATAGTTGATTGGGTAACGGCAGCTATTGTTTATCTTTCTCTTTTACCCATCGCCAACCAGGCATTTATCCAGTCCCGGGGAATGTTGTTTTTATCAGATGACTGAAAAAAAACATTTAAATTGCCCGACCCGGGAATTGAACCCGGCATCTTTTTTGGTTAACACCGACACTGGACCACTAGACCATAGAGGCGGTGATAGTTTCAAAAATGTGTCGTGACTTGACGTGAACTTTGCGAGATATATCACTATAATATAAAATGGAATTATATATCTTAAAAAGTCTATAATGCTATATGTCTACCTCCTAAGAAAAACCCACAGAAACCATTTTGATCAGTCACATGTTATAAAAAATAATGTGTTAATTATGAAGCTGTTCCAAACAATACAATATTATTATATAATCCAATCATAAAACGGTATATATTATTATGTGCATTTGATGTAGATTAAAATTGCTCTTCACTACATAGTATAAAACAAAGTCGCTTTCTCTGTCTGTCCCTATATCCCTATATCCCTCTGTACGCTTAAATCTTTAAAACTACGCAACGGATTTTGATGCGATTTTTTGTGTTAGATAAATTGGTTCTTGAGGAAGGTTTTAGTATACAAACCTTTCCGATATTCCCACGGGAACAAAAGCTACGCGGGTAAAACCGCGGGCAGGTCGCTAGTTTAGTATATAATTTAAACGAATATGTTGTGGATATCAGTGATTTAAAACGCGGGGGCAGAAAGTCAAATTCTAAGGACAACACGTTTATATTATATAGAATAGCTGTAAATATTGTATCTAAAAATCTCTTATAGTATAATGTAATCAAAATAATGTACAATTATTAATCACTCCACACGAGCACCACAATAATAATAATAATTATCTCGAATTATTTTCCGTATTATGTAAGACGGTGCTACCAGACCCATCCGAGACGTTGCAGAATTCTTCTAGTAGTAGGTACCTACCACGGTGGAAATTGTTTTTTTTTTGCGTATTAGGATGGTAATCGAGCAGTATATTTGTTGTTTGTTACTCGATTTCGAATTCGTTATTATTCAAGCGTAAAGCTCAGGTGTATTTTATTTCAAGAAATCAATATAAGAAGTTGTGTGCGTAAAAGAAATACAGATGTCGCTTAAAATCAAAGCATAAATCAACAAAGTGAAACGAGTGTTTACAAGAATAATATGTAGAAGTTGTTCATTTCTTCAACCTAAGTCAGGTGGTGTGGTAGTTACGGAAACATGGCATGGGAAACATTTTATACGCTTCAAACAAACTTTTACTACAAAATGTGCGTCATTCACACTTAAGTTTTCAGTACAGTTAAATGAAAATTTCTGAGTTTTAAGAAAGCCTTAGATTTTTTCATTTAACTGTATTTAAAAGTAAACTGAAAGATATTGAAAAATATATTGTGTCAAAATAAGGCTAAAAAGATTGAATAGGCATATATCTTATACTACAAGTGAGAATTGAATAAATATTTTTTTAATTTACTACACCATTCATATGTCAATTTAGTAGGCGATAGAATTCTACATCTTGAATGGGTTTTTGTACAATCGCCTTACCAATCCTGTAATAGCGGCTGTGCTTATTACTATCATGTTTTGCTCAGTTAAACGGCCACACTACATTCTATAAACCATTGGTGTCCATCACAGGGATTAGGAATTTAGTGTATTTTCTGACGATCGCCGACTGTATATATTTCTAAAGCTTTATTTTAATAATGTTTTATGTGTTTTTAAAGTTTCCTTACCGCAAACTAAAGTTGTTTAATACCCTACTACGCATTGTTTCAGTATTTACCCTGCAATAATGATTGAAATAATTGAAATTGCAACTTTAAAAATTGGTAAATTGTGTGTCGGGCCACGCGCATTGTAGGGTTCCGAAGTTGCCCATCACGATAATGTGGACTAAGAAGACAGTTTATATTGTTTCGTACTACGAACATACGTGAATGACGGTTATATGACGCACTGCTCTGGGCGATTGTGAAAAACATTATCCGAATAATTCGATTATAGAAGTCATGCAAATTATTCAAATTCATTCGAATTTCATTATTACTGCATATATTCGAATATATCGATGAGTAAGCTTATCTAAAAGTAAGCTCTATGCACTGAGAAAAAATTACTAGTTTTATGTGGCAAATTGAATCATCGACTTTAACGAAAATTACTAGTCTCTATTCAAATATTTGTAGCTTTTATGCGCCTATATAAAAATATTTTAATCTTAATTTCTATCAAGCAAAACTTAAAAGTATTTTTTTAAATCAGAAAACGGTTAATTTTGTATGGCAAACCGAATGAACTAGTGATTCGCAAATCAGTAACTATTCATTTATTACACCCACGAATTAAATGGATACGCCTTTCAAGATAATTTCTAAGTTTGACAGCGTAGCTTCATTTAAAAATTATTGCCGAAATTCGACATTCAGCCGAAATTCGGCAAATTCACTGATTAATAAGTGTTGATCGAAACAAAACCAATCATATAATTGGATCGTAACTCTGCTAGTGAGACTTGTTCACAACCCATGATTACATTGAGTGTTAAACTATATCAATCAATCGATTGAACAGATCATAAAAAAAGACCCGGGGTCTTTTTAACGACAGGTCAGTATTGATATTGTTTTGTGTTTTCCTTCAATTACGAACACGAGGTACGTAACAATATTCTTTCTGATCGAACGACATATGCCTAAACTGTGATGTTTACTAATTACTTATAAATGTTTACGGTAATAGCTAATAGGATTATAGGATAGTGCCGATAGAAAAGTACTTGGCGATGCCTCCGGAACCTGGGCTTCGGAGTTCGAGTATAAATTATATTTATACCTACATATTTTTTTTTGCAATGAACTTAAACAGTGCTCAACCAGCAAGCAATGTGCTCAGCCAGAGACCAGAACTATAAATATATACAGAAATTATCAAATGAAATAGCCACTACTAGCTAGCTATACTAGCGTGATCTATTAGCGAACTATTTTGCGTAAAATTTTAAATAATTTGTGAAATACCTTTTTGTAAGTTGGTCGACTATTACTCAAAAACATGTAAAGCCTTCTAATCCGTGATAGTTTTCCTTTTAATTTCATTATATTTACTACTACCATGATTTTTTTCCCACTCCCAAAACCAAACATTTAGCCTGCAGAGAGAGGGGGGGGGGATACTTGACTCTAACAAAAATTAGCAATTAGAAATTTAATATTTTACAAACGAGTCCCTTAATCGAAAATTTGTTTGCACAAACTCACATTATTTTTTAAAAACCTATCATACGATACCCCACATGATAGGGTACGTGCGAAAAAATTAACGTCCCCACTTTACATGTAGGGGGAGCTACCATGAAAAAAAAATATTTTTCAATATTTTATATTACCACTTTGTTACACACACGTACACTGTGCCAAATTACAGCTTTCTAGTAATTTCTAATAATCCCTAGTTTACTTCGGAACCATCAAAAACGCATTATGCATAAAATGACCATATTTTTTTTCCTAAAAACCGGATCCATATGTCAGGGACGTAATGCCACATGCATAAGTTCGATTCGGATTTTTTTTTATCATAAGATAGCAAACAAGCAAATGGGTCTCCAGATCGAGAAAGTCAACCTTCGCCTATAGACACCAAAGGTGTTAATGGTGCGTTGCTATCTTGTGGCGAAGTCTTATGCCACGTGCATAAGTTTGCCGGCTACCTTACCCTCCAAACCGGAACACGACAGTGACAAGCACTGACGCTATTGCGGCTGGATTAGGTAAAGCGGTGGTACCAGACCCGGGCGAGACAATGCAGAACTCTACCACCTAGTAGCCACGATGGTAGTGACTCGCATAGCCAATCGGTCACCTTTTACAACCTGCCTGGAAGAACGGCAGTTGGCTTTTCTTCAAAGGAGCCCGAACCAACACGGGGAGCGTAGCAGGAACAGGTAAGTTATTTATCGCGGCGCCGCCGAGTCGCCGATTATCGCGACAAATTGTCGATAATCGTTATCAGATCGGTAAAATGCGCCGATGGGACTCATCTCGTCAACCGATAAACTGGTGAGTCGTGGTGGAACCGGAAATCTATTAACTTTCGGTTTACTCTGCATACCCCGCAAGGGAACCGGGCGTTATGATACTTTATATAAAACTCGGCTAAAATTATATTATACTTGATCTAACAAAGCGGATCCATGTCAATATTTCTGAATCTTTTGTTCTGATTTCCAGGCACGTTGTATTTATATTGTCATTTATATTTTCTCGCTTGGGAGAAATATCACTCTATTTTATGAGTACTTGGAATATTATATCACACTAGCTGTTGCCAGCGACTTCGTCCGCGCGAACTTCGTTTATACCGTACAGCCCCTCCCCGTAGGTGATAGCGTGATTGATAATATGTAGCCTATATGTTGACCCGACCTGTAAACCCGACCTGCATGGATTTACTTCGAATTTTACATGAATTCACGTAAAATTTGAAGTAAATCCATGCAGTACTTTTTGAGTTTACCCCGGACATACAAACAGACAAACATTCTAAAAACTATATTTTTGGCTTCGATATCGATTGTATGTACAGTTTTGACTTTCCTACGATTTTATTATATATATAGGTAGATAATAAATGTATATGATTAACCTGGTGAGATTATGATAAGAATAAGAGTGTGGATAAGGACAAGAATAACGAGGAGGATGGATAAAGATAAGGATAAGAACATGGTTGACATGATTAAAACAAGTTGTTTACAAACAGTACAACCAAAGACAATTTACTGCAACTTCTACCACGAATGAGTTCACACTCGATGTTTTTTTTTTAACTTCCCACTACGTATGTAGATAAGGAAGTTACTGATTTTACCCCGATTTTCGAAAATCGAGTTTTCACCAGATGTCCACGTTTTGAAGTCCTGGGAACATTTTCCGACTATTTTTACGATGACGTCTGTATATATGTATGTATGTGTGTGTGTGTGTTTATGTCTCTCTCTCTCTGTGTGTGTGTGTGTATGTGTATGTAAACATCTCATAACTTTTGAACGGCTGGACCGATCGAAACGCGGTTGATGGCATTCAATCGGATTCCGCTCAACTTAGATTTCCTGAAAATTTGAACCGATTCGGTCCAGAAGATTTTGAGAAATTTAAAAAAAAAACACCAAAAAAAAATGTTTGGCAAAACAGTATTTTTTAATATAACTTCCAGATTTATGTACCAATTAAGTACAAAAACTAATCAGCTCTATTCCTCAAAAAACTACGTCTATACATAAATTGCATCAAAATCGGTTTATTCGTTTGGGATTAATCGTTAACCAAAAAAAAATTTTTGGCAAAACAGTATTTTTTAATATAACTTCCAGATTTATGAACCAATTGAGTGCAAAAACTATTCAGATCTATTCCTCAAAAAACTACGTCTATACATAAATTGCATCAAAATCGGTTTATTCGTTTGGGATTAATCGTTAACGAACAATTTTGAATAAAGTGTTTTTTCGACATAGCTTCGAAATTTTTCAACCAATAATTTTTTGGTATTCTACGATATTTTAGTACTAAAAATACTATCTACGTCAAATGCCGTTTCAAAAATCAAAATCGAATCTAATTCTCAAAACTAATAGCTTTTCAAATATTAAAATTACATTGTTTTTAGCAAACTTATTTAATTTTTTTTTAAATAACTTTCAAGTTAATTCACAGATTGACTTAAAAATCTTATTAGCTTTTCTCCTTTTAAAACTGCGTCAAATACCGTTAATTTAATCAAAATCGGTCAATTTGTTTAAGATTTATCAATGAAAATTAAAAATAAAATGTTTTTTGAATTGCATCGAAATTTTTCAACCTATCGATTATTTAACTGAATCGTGAAAAATCGTGAATGCCATAATCATTTTCAAAATATACAGCTTTTCAAAAATTAACATACTGCCATTTTTAACAAAATAGATATTTGAACTGAAAAATCTATGCTTATATTTTTTACTCTTTTGAGCTTAAAATACATTAACTTAGTGGGAAGTTTCAGGTATGGCCTGTAGGGTCAGCCGTTTACACATTTTTTAAAAAGGTATTACAATACTTACAATTTTTTACGGAAATAACTCAAACTTTGTATAAAATATACTTAATAATGTGAGTCTGAATTCCCATTGCCTTTCGGTTTCCAAATAGCATAACTTTGTCAAGTACAATTTCAAGTGACACTCTCCCGTATTTCGCTTTCAAGCATGGCCTTCATAATATAACCTAATAAAACATTGTTGTTGGCAAGTGTCCGAAGAGGGGTCTACTCGCTAGTCTAAAAAATTTGCAGCAGCGAATTATACTTATTTTGTAAATTGTTACGATGTGCAATCCGTACTAACTATAGACATTATAAATGGGAAAGTGTATGTGCGTGTTTGTTTGTCCGTCTTTCACGGCAAAACGGAGCGACGATTTAACGTGATTTTTTAAGTGATAGTTGAACGGATGGAGAGTGACATAGGCTACTTTTGTCTTTTTCTAACCCCCCACTTGCCTTAAATAAATTTAACGCGAGTAAAGCCTCGGGCAGAAGCAAGTTATCTATATGAAGGAAAAACGTTGCACCCCTTTTTAAGACAATTGCCAGAAACATGAAATTTGTCACAGTTAAAGTTTACATTGCGGAGAACTGCAGAAACCTAATATTTTTGAATATTATAAGTACATCAAATTAACAAAAATAAACATCACACGCACTACATTTATGTGAGAAACATGATAATATACGCACATTTATAGGTACTACTTTCTTTTCAGATAAAGCCAGTTGTCAAATTTATAAGAGATATTAATGTTTATTCTATGGTCGAATTTCGGCCACAGGCGACCGCTAGTATTAGAAAATCGGCAGTAAATTTATTGTATCTGTTATCTTTATTTAAACAGCGCTAAGGCACACGTAGTCGTAATGTATGCGACGATAGCCGATAATAGCCGGTCATATCTACATTTATCGTGTCATTGCACGAAGCTTTCTGACGATAGACACAAGTGCAGCCGAGCCATAAGAAACATTACTACAATCGCAACCTATTTGTTTGCTATAGATACTATAAAAAGTATAACGTCTTCAATAAAACATTACATCATTTAAACAACATGTTACATTGCATGACTCGATGCGTTCATATTCATAATGCGCTGCATTCATCTCGTTCCAACGAATGCAGCTTGAATTATTCTATGCATTCCGTATAAAATCCCATGCATAAAGAAAGCCTTGGGGTTTTAACGTTAGAAATAGAATTTTATTTGGATTTTTAAGATTGAATACATTGTGCGCGTTATTATGGACCAGAATAGGGGATGAGAGAGAATATTTTAAACGTATAAATAATTTTACTGCATTAGTTTCAAGTACGATTATACTTGCGTAGTACGGATTTATTTTTGCAATAAAATAGACCCAATCGAGAGACTCTTTAAGTTATTTTATTGTTTGTCCAAATAGAACTAGGTTTTATTTTCGTAAAGGAATATATAAGGCACAATATTTTATAGAACTATGTTCTATCCGATGACGATCCCATCACAGCCAGATCATGATTCACACACACGCCACGGCCCACCGTTTTGGCTCGCAAGCATTCGAGACCTTGTTATTGCCCGAGTTAATAACGAGCCGAAATTCTGATCTCATTTACATTCTTGTTAATTTTCAAGAGATTGCCCTAAACAGAAGTTCGGTCTCTCAGGAGACACGCTATTTTTCTTTGAAAGTATATAAAATCCTCGTGGCTTAGATTGGCTTATTTAGCTCGGATCATGTAGTCCCGGGTTCAACTCTGCGGCAAAATAAATAAAGACCCAAACCCAGAAACACACAATGTTTGTCCCTGTCATTTGCTCGCCAGTCCAGAAACATGGCTGACACGCCACGTACCAACCCTAGCCCAACGGATTCAGTTCCGATCGCGGAACTAGTTTGTTTTGCCTAAAATGTTAACGAGTGAAGCGGTTTCTTAGTTTATACCACACTTTAGACCAGCGTATCTTCCTTTTTTTATTCTTTGTACAAACATTTAACGTTAACTCAAGAAAAGCCGGATCAGAATTCGATATCACCTTTTTCTACCCTTTTCTACTGTCCAAAAAGTGAATGTGGCCAACCAATTGACGCGTCGATTTAAGCTCCATTTACACCTTCCATTGAAACGGTGAACCACGTACCTAATGACGAATGACCGTCTCCGGGGCTCTTTATGTACAATAGTCATCCATGCTATGCGTTTCAACTGAGAATAGGTCTGTCAATGCGACATATTACTCTGCATTTTACAAAAACTTCATTAGTGATGAGTATGGTGAGCAAAACAATACTAACAAAGAAATTCACTAAAAAAAAAATTTCATTATTAACTAATTAATGTTTTCTATTGTTAACTAATTAAAAAATAATTTCTAATCAAGATCCCATTCGCCCATACTAGTATAGGTATGTTAAAGTAATGTGAAGAAAAAAAAATATATAAATACAAATAGATTTATTTTTATAAATAAAATACTAAATCAAATGTGTCTATAGGATTTTAAATCCTCTACACCGCTTATAACGAATTTGTTTCATCATTATTTGTGTAGTTTTTTTATCGCACATAATCCTACTAATTTTATGAATGCGAAAGTTTGTGAGTATGTATGTATGAATGTTTGTTACTCTTTCACGCAAATACTACTGAACCGATTACGATGAAATTTGGTATATAGATAGCTGAAGACCCAGAATAACACATAGGCTGTTTTTTATCCTGGAAAAGTTAGATCCCGCGGGATTCACTAAAAACTTTTAAAATGCAACGGGCTGCACGCTGCAGCTTGTATTGCATAAATCTAAAATTAATTACGTGTTTTTTTATATTATAAGATAACAAACAAGCAGATAGAAAGAGTCAATCATCGCCTATAGACACCAACGACGTTAATGGTGCGTTGCTATCTTGTGGCGAAGTCTAATGCCACATGCATAAGTTTTTACCGGTTACCTTATCCTCCAATCCGGAACACGACAGCGACAAGCACTGGCGCTATTGCGGCAGGAATAGGCAAGGCGGTGGTACCAGACCCGGGCGAGACAATGCAAACTCTACCACCTAGTAGCCACGATGGTAGTGACTCGATAGCCAATCGGTCGCCTTTTACGACCTGCCTGGCAGAACGGCAGTTGGCCTATTCTTCAAAGGAGGCCGGGACCAACACGGCGAAAATCACGTGTTTCAAATTATGTTTATAATGACATTATTTAAATAGGTACACTTATGTAGGTACATGTAGTATGATATGGAACACTGATATTACTATTACAGAATTATTTGAATGTCATTTGTTCCTCAATAAATCAGCCCAATTTTTCAAATATTTTTTTTTGTTGATATTACTAATTTCACACTCGATATGAAATTGACAACAAGCGCGATCCTATTTTCAGTTGGAACGCACAGTAAAGTTGAAATCGTTTAAATTTTTAAATTAATATTTTCCTTATAGGAAGGTCCGAAAATTTTCCATTATCCCCAGCGAAGTTTGAAACAGTCTCATTTTATCTAATCTACACAAGAATTGTTTTTATTGAATACAAGTGTTTATCGAACCAAACCTACATATTTATCTGATGCATAGATTATATCTGATTACGTACTTTTGTAGTATACGCCTTTCAACTACCACACGATTATTTAATGCTGAATTCGTAAAAATTATATGAAAAATTCAACTATTAATTATGGCTATTCTTGATATATTGCAGTTGACGAACCGAGTGGAGAAATTTGCTCAAGTCAGTCGCGACTATCAAAGGAAGTATAAGCAGTCACAAAATCAGGTGATTTTTAAATATTTTTATATATGCACATGCGCGCAAGAACGCTTGCACACACACGCTCACCCACACGCGCGAGCGTGCACAAACACACACACACACACACACACACACACACACACACACACACACACACACACACACACACACACACACACACACACACACGCCCACACACACATACGCACGCACACATGCACACGTACACGCACACACACACGCGCACACACACACGTCCGCGCGCACACACACACATACACGCACGCACGCGCGCACTCACACACGCACACGTGTTAAAACACAATTACAAACGTGATTTTTTTTCTATTATAAGAGGGCAAACAAGCAGATGGCTCTTCTGATGGAAAGAGAAACCATCGCCTATAGACACCAAAAATTTTAATGATACATTGCTATCCGTGTGGCAGGATGGCAATGCCGCATGCATAAGTCCACCGTCTACCTTACCTTCCAAATCGGAACACAACAATGACAAGTATTGTCGTTATTGCGGCTGGAATAGGTGGGGCGGTGGTACCCAAATACCCGGTCGAGACGTTGGCAAAACTCTACCACCTAGTAGTCACGATGGTAGTGACACGTATAGTCAATCGGTCGCCTCTTATGACCTGCCTGGCAGAATGGCAGTTGATCTGATCTTCAAAGTAACCCGGACCAACACGGGGAATTCAGGTAATTTTCTGTTTGTAGATACAAATTTATAAGTATAATATATACAAATATATAAGTATATAATACAGGATGTACTGAAATTAGGCTAACAGGCACGGAGTGATAGCCTAAGCCTGGACTTCCCAACCAGGGGGGCACGCCGCCCTAGGGAGGCGTAGAGAAATGTTAGGGGTAGGTAAATAAGGAATATAAGGCGGACATGAAAACATTATTTTTGGCTCGGGGAGGCTCGGCGAAATAAAGGTTGGGAAAGCCTGGCTTAAGCTATATCAAAAATAAGAAGTATATCTCGGTCATTTGGTTCAGAAATAATAAGTAACCGGCTAAGTGCTTTGCGGGTCACGCGTTATGTGGGACTCCGTAATTGCTTATCAAAATAATGCGGACTAGGAAAGGAGATTTTTTACTGATTTATGTTTTGAAATGTTTACCTACTTAATGCCAGTGACATATTATTTCTCCCCGTGTTGGTCCCGGGCTCCTTTGAAGAATAGGCCAACTGCCGTTCT
This sequence comes from Apodemia mormo, assembly GCA_036924255.1. Classification (NCBI taxonomy): domain Eukaryota; kingdom Metazoa; phylum Arthropoda; class Insecta; order Lepidoptera; family Riodinidae; genus Apodemia; species Apodemia mormo. The sequence continues at coordinate 15,884,851 of JAUPFN010000020.1, forward strand.
GCCAGGCAAGTCGTAAAAGGCGACCGATTGACTATACGTGATTGACTATCGTGGCTACTAGGTGGTAGAGGTCTGCATGGGCTCGCCCAGGTATGGTACCACCGTAATACCTATTCCTGCCGCAATAGCGTCGGTGGAGGGTAAGGTAGCCGGTAAACTTATAGAATAGAATAGAAAATGTTTATTTAAGACACATAGCAAAACTTAAAATAAAATGTATATGTAGCATAAAAAAAATAATACGTAAAAAAGCGCCAGTCCTAGTACCCATTACACTATAGTAATTAAGACAATAAGCAACACTTTATACAAATAATTAATTAATAAGCTTAAATACAATTCAATTAGTCTAACTAACCTATCGTTTGGTGTCCACTGTACTGAGTGGTGTGATGTCTCTAAATGGCCAACACTCAGCTAATGTTGAGAAGTTCTTACCTCAACGCTGGTTTTCAGTGTCAGCCCAAATACTATGCATGTGGCATTAGACCTCGCCACAAGATAGCAACGCACCATTAACATCTTTGATATCTATAGGCGATGGTTGACTCTTTCCATCAAGAGAACCATCTGCTTGTTTGCTATCTTATAAAAAAAAATACGTCGCCAATTGCTTGCTGACCGCTGCAACGACTGCCACTCTGCGTTACACCACAATCATATATATGTCTTGCAATAACAATTTCGATAATTGCGCATTGAGAGATACGTGATAACCCCGCCGCAAAGAAAATTGCTTTTCAATTTGTTTGTACTTTTTTAAATATTTGTTACCTCAAAACTCCTACATTATATACAATTATAGTTTTTTTTTAAATTCCCGACACTTCTCGTTTGTTTCCATATTAAAATGATTATGTTCTGATTGAATGTTCCAGAAATATAAGAGGTTAGATATTGATACATTTATTATTGACTAGCTAACCCGGCAAACGTTGTTTTGCCATTCATATTAGGAATCCATAGCGGACAAACAACGTGACACGTAATTTATATAAGTCTACGGGAAGGGATTGCCCTTCCACGCAGCCAAAATGGCATTAAACTTTATATGGTGGTTAAGTATTCTTAAATTTTCTATTTTTCCGCGCAATTTTCTTAATATTTTCTTTTATAAGAACCTTACAATTACAAACACAATAAAAAAAAAATACCGAAATTGGTCCAGCCATTCAGGCGTGATGTCGTGACCAAGGAAAATAGATATTAATTTTTATATATATAGATTATCATCTTGTATTTTCCAGTTACGTTTAGTGTGCGAGGAGCGGACTGAGTTGGCGGCAATAGTTCAATCGCAACAACGGGATATTGCCGCTCTACAGGATGCAAACAACAAGGTACCTATTACACAAGTACCTAATATATTATGTAAATATCGCCTCACGTATTTTCCTTTTTTGTTATCATAGGATAATAAACAAACCAGGTAGTTTCATTGTCGCCTCTGCGGTCTAGTGGTCCAGCATTGGCGTTGACCACATGAGGTTCCGGGTTCGATTCTCGGGTCGGGCACATTAAAAAAAGTGTTTTTTCAGCTTTCTGAGAAACAAAGTTGGCCGGGATTGGAAAGTGCCCGGTTGGCGATAGGCTTGACTTCTATCACATTTGTGGGACTAAGTATCGGCTAATCGTCGGTGCCCTTGTTGTACCTCTGCCTACCCCTTCGGGGATATGGGCGTGAAGATACTGTCCAGGTAGTCCATAAGAGACGCCCACTGTGACTACTAGATGGCAGAGTTTTGCATTGTCTCGCCTAGGGCTGGTAGGTGTCTGCCTGTTCAGTGATGTCACTGTCATGTACGGTTTGAAAGTTAAGGTTACTGGTAAACTTATGCATGTGGCATTCAGACCTCGCCACAAAGATAGCAACGCAGTATTAACATATTTGGCTATCTATTAATAATTATATTCACAATTGAACCCGGTAGGTGGCGATACGATGGGGTCCAGATATTCTATAATACGCTTTCACGGTTAAATTGAACCGCTTTACAAAGACAGGCTACTTTTTTTTCAAAAATCAACCCCTAAGATTCTGAAATACCCCTATTTCAGAATCTTATAAAAAAAGCCTATATTCGGCCCCAGGTATTCAAGTGTCTCTTTGCCGAGTTTCGTCAAAATCAATTCAGCAGTTTAACCGTGAAAGCCGCACTTATCGATCTAACCTCTGTCAAAGTAAGCAAATTATTTGCTTGTGTTATGGGTGTTAGTCAACAATGCTTATACATTAAAATACATGTAGACCGTGGTCACAGGAAACAAACTTTTTTTTTATTAATAATAAGCTGAATTTTTGTGAACAGCATCGTTTTGACGAGACAACCATCTTTTCTATCTTCGAATAATCTCGAATCTGGTAACTAATAAGGTTATGGAGCTTTGAATTTTTTTTAATTTTCAAAGTCCCATAACCGAAGGAAAAATATTTTTTAATAACAATAATTATTATTCAACTTTAATCGCTTGATTATATGATGACAACCACGATGAAACTTTTGTGCTACACATTCGATGGTTTTTCTGACTAAAAGTTTCAGAATTGAGTTTTTGAAATTGATATTAATCAATTTAAAAACAACCTAGTTTACTCACAACAGCTTGTTATTTATTATTGTAATTCAAGGGTAAATTTGTCCTACCGTAAAGTGGAAATTTTTCTTAGTCCGACATTCTAAAGTTTCCTTTTTTATCTATCTTTTTAATTACCCGATTCGAGATTTTTCGAAGATAGAAAAGATGGTTGTCTCGTCAAAACTAAGCTGTTCATAAAAATTCAGCTTGTTATTAATAAAAAAAAAGTTTGTGGGACCACGGTCTAATGTATTAATATTGGAGTATAATTAACACCCAAACAAAGAAATACAAACGTTACGCTCATCACACAAATGATTGTCGCCGTCGGGAATCAAGCCCGAGCGCCGTCGATTACGTAGTCAAGATCCATTCGACCAACGGAGCGGTCAATAAGAGGTCGGTATGAAGAGCAATTAAACCCGGCCATTCTCATCTTCTAAATACATATTTAGGTATTTTGTAATTTATAAAAATTATCATAAAAATAATTTGAGGTTAGATTAGTTTACCTTATCTACGTGTTCAATCATATTTATTTATTTATAGCGCTCTAGTAAAATCCTTGTGTACATAAGCAGTTTCGTAGATTTGTGGCGTAATTGTATTGTTATTTTGTAAGGATGTACGTGAAATTTTGTAAATATGTCAACAGTACCGACCCCATTAAGGGGATGATTTTATTACCCCGAACATGCAATATGTTTATAGTCACGGATTATAATCAACATACACGTAGTAATATTATATTATTATAAATTTGACCTTTAAACGATGAGTAATTATTATATATCTAGAAAGGTAACACCCGCCCACTTCTCCCCGTGTTGGTCCGGGCTCCTTTGAAGAGTAGGCAAACTGCCGTTCTACCAGGCAGATCGTAAAATGCGACTGACTGGCTATGCGAGTCAATACCATCCTGGCTACTAAGTGGTAGAGTTCTACATTGTCTCGCCCAGGTCTGGTACCACCGTCTTACCTATTCCTGCTGCAATAGCGACAGTGCTTGTCGCTATCGTGTTCTGGTTTGGAGTTGCCAGTAAACTTATGCATGTGACATTAGACCTCGCCACAAGATAGCAACGCACCATTAACCTCTTTGGGGTCTAGAGGCGATGGTTGACTCTTTCCACCAGGAGACCCATCTGCTTGTTTGCTATCTTATGATATAAAAAAAGACGTAACTATGGAATTGAACATACTGAGACATTTTTTAAATTTTATTTACAGAAATGCACATCTTGCGGTGTGGCAATTACGGAAGATCAAAGTTCTAAACAAATGTTCACTGAACAAGACCTGAGGGACATTCTTCACGAGAGGAATGAACTAAAGTTAAAATTACACAGAGCTGAAGAGCAGTTGCAGACATTCAATGTCGAGCAACAACCAGATAGGTAAGGTATTTAGTTAATAAATTAGTTTTAATATAAGGTAAATATTAACTATTTTCATAAACGCAGATAGGTACAATCAACGCCAAATATTAGTGGCGATTATTAACGTGAAAACTGGCTACAGTATTTTGGGTAAAAACAAAACTTATGGATTCGAATGAACGTCTAGCTACTGAGGTAAGCCAAATTCATACTGTCGCGAGACGTGTTCCTGTATTTTTTTTAAAATTAGTGTACTTGTACAGTTTTACATACACAAAATAACGTATGACTGGTTAATGGTCTCAGGATATGAAATTTTAAATAGATTATGGTTAATGTATAAAATCAAAGAACACATTAATTTCAAAGATTTGTCGAGCGTTTCAATTCTGTCGGTAGTCCACATAACTGCTATTTAATTGGTGTCATATAGGACAGCAAATAATAATAACAATAATCTTTATTGTTCCAATATTCTAGGTTGCTCGCTGACCTCTATACTAGTTAATATTGTTATATATATAGAAGCCAGTACCCCCCCGCTCCCCGCTCCCCTTGATGATTGAAGAATGAAGATGTTAATGGTGCGTTACCACACAAGAACACAATCGCTACCATTAAAGATCTATACACAAACAATGTAACGGATATTTGTTTGTAAAACATAAATTCTAAAGCAATAAACCGATTTAAAAAAAACATGTGATGTGTTAGTACTTATGTATGCTAGTAAGAAGTTATATTTCTTTGGCTTAACAAAAAAAATCTTTCTAAAAATTTTATCTCCTGCGTTATCCTATATTTGTAGTAAAATCGACACTAATAATTGAAAAAAAAAGATATTTAATAAATAGAAAGTTTTACTATAACATCCACGTGTTGGTTCCGGGCTCCTCTGAAGAATAGGCCAACTGCCGTTCCGCCAGACAGGTCGTAAAAGGCGACCGATTTGCCATTAGCGTCAATGTTAGTAACTGTCGTGTTCCGGTGTAGAGGATAAGGTAGCCGGTGAACTTATGCATGTGGCATTAGGGGGCGTCCACAAAATCTAATCTTACGTTGGGGAGAGGGGGCGTCTCGGCAAATATCACGCAATTTTTGAAACAAACAAAAATTATACTATTTTGGTCCATTATCCAGATTGTACATGCTTAAGATTGAATCTTAAGTGTAATCGTAATACGATTAAGATTATTCACTAATTCGTTCGAAAGAAAATAATTTTATTCATACTTCGACCCTATACATTAATACTGACTGCCAAACCATCATATTTGTTCTATACCAAATAGTTCAATTTAATCTGAATTTACGGTACAGTGTAGCCCGTCCTTTGATTTCGCGCCACTATCAGAGGAGTAGACAGTCTTTTTTTAATCGCCGTAATTGCAATTTAAGTATTCTATTGTTAAATTGTTATGACATAACTCAGCAATATTGATTACTAGTCTTAACTAGTCGTAAATAAAATCACGAAGCAAATTTTTTTTTCTTATCATATGATATAAAAAAATAACGCATTATCTAAGTAAATACATTTTATTTAAATATCATAAAATAATTATTTATACGTATTTAAAAAATCTAAAATGTTGACTAGCTAATTTCATGGTGTCGGTTTTTCGTGAGCGCGGGCATTGTAAAAATTTACTTTATCAGTTTTCCCTAACGCGTCAAAAGAAGTATCACTTCAATAATAATCTTTCAATTAAACATTTCAAAATTCAATTTTATTAATCTATACATATATACATATAATAAAATCATAGGAAAGACAAAACTGTACATTGAATATTTTTTAAAAGAATACTTGGGGCGTGATCTACAATCGGTATTGAAGCCAAAAATATAGTTTTTAGAATTTTTGTCTGTTTGTCTGTCCTGTATGTCCGGGGTAAATTCAAAAAGTACTGCATGGATTTACTTCAAATTTTGTATGAATATTACTAATAGGTCGGGTCAACATATATGCTACATATTATCACGCTATCACCTACGGGGGAGGGGCAGTACGGAGTAAACGAACTCCGCGCGGGCGAAGTCGCTGGCAACAGCTAGTCATTAATAATATATCTGTTATTGCAATAACATACTAGGCTCTTTATTTAAATAAGTTCTAGATCCCTTTTTCCGTTGATCCAGTTACTTTCTTCGACTTTAACATAAGCCTCGCCTGTGCCTTCTGAGCTAGAGTATCTTACTTTTGTCCGTGTGGAACTGTAACTTTTTAGTGTACAATATTAATTTTCAGTACTAGCTCGGATACATCATTGTCTGTAAGCACGACAGCTGCTGACGACGACGCTCCAGTGCAAGGTCCCTTGCCAGCGGAGCCAGACGATGCGCCATGGAAACGAAACAGTGGCATAAGGAAGTTGTGAGTATACTTGTTAAATTTATACCTTCAGCCATTATTTTTCAAAAATCAATAAAGAATTTAAGGTAGTTTAATTGTTTCTCTTTTTGTTTTGGCCCCTATTTTGAGAAATATAATATTATCTACGTTATATCAAGCGAGCACTATATCTTCCACTGAATCATCTGAATACCAAACCGTGATTTGAATTCGGTAATAGCGTAAAATGTCGTTTCTCCTGAAGTTAGATTCCTGGAAATAGACCACATATTCTGTCAGCACCAAACAGAAATTGTTTCGTCTGTTCAACTGCATGCTACAGTACTACACGTACTATCGCATTCCGCACCATACAAAAAGTGATCGCGCGCGTACGCGCGCATCCGTGCTACGCACGTGATCAGCGGTGAAAGATGTGATAGCATGCCGATGCGCGTGTCGGGCGTTTCGACGGTACCGGCACCTCCCTGCCGACAATCGCATTTTGTTCGTAATGCCGATCGCCTCGAGGATTCCGCCGCGTGCTATTACATTCCCGTTATTTCTCTTACTCTAAGCAAATGGCGCTTTTGAATGACAGACAGGAGATAGGGTGACGGAAAAAGGCGATACCTTGCCATTTCGCGGAGATGTCGTTCATCCCTAGTGCAAAAAAAAAATAGGGTTTCAAAAGAAAATTTGCGTTGAGTATATGTATTTGCGTGTGTATGCATAGTGAGCATGCGTGCGTGTGTTTAAGTTGTTGAAACAGTTTAGTAATTCAGTGATAAAGTTGTGTCTATTCAGAGTTATTTGGTTTGAAAGACAGTATCGATGTAAAATTAGAAAAGCTATGTTCCATAATTTTGGACATATTAAAAGAATGGCGGATGAATGAATAACAAAACAGATGTATAATGCCAATGTGGTTGGTTTTAGAAACCAGGTGATACCAAGACTGGCATACATGATTTAACTGGTTGTTGGATTCTGTCGACAGCGTCAGTCTAAAACTAGCGAGTTAGTATGACGAAATATAAATGTGAAGGAAGCAAGCCAAAACTGTACGGACTGTGATGCATGGCACTCAGGCTACTCTGCTTACCCAGTAAGGGATTTGGCATAATTAAATGTCATGTCATTGATGAATTCCGCTGCTAGGGTCTTTTACTATTTAAGTGTTGTGGGTAGGATATCAATACCTTTTTTATTCCGGCAGACAAAAAAAATCAACGCTTTTCACTGTAAGGTTTTGGCTTGGATCACTTGCATAAGTAAAGTATCTTCACGCCCGTATCCCCGAAGAGGTATCAGAGGTACAAAAAGTGCCACCACGATTAGCCGAAGATACTTGGTCCCACAATGTGACAGGTGGCAAGCCTGTCGCCAACCAGGCGCTTTCCAATCTGGGGCAACGTTGTTTTTATCAGAAACAACGTTGCCCGAGATCACTCTATCACTTACATGAGGTAACCGGCAACTTTATCAGGTATTCTTGGGCAGTAGATTTTGAAAACCGACTTCATATTTGATATCCAGTGTATAAAAGTATTTTACCATTTAAAAAAAACGTTTTTTCTGTTCTATGCTGTGAAAAATATATCAACGGAAAGATACCAATTTAACTACCTTAATTTCTTTCGTAGTATATTTGTTTCTTTATTTTATTTATAACTTTGCACACGACTAAAAGAAACAACGATGTATCATGAGAAATAGACTTAATCTTATAATATGCTGATAATCAAACTTACTAGAAAAATATATTCGTACTATATAATTAATTGATGTTCATAGCCATGGGAATTTTATATAGGTTGCTTTTGTATATTTATTTGTATTGTTTTCCCCCGTGTTGGTCCGAGCTCCTTTGAAGAATAAACTGCCATTCTGCAAAGGCAGGTCGTAAAAGGTGACCGATTGGCTATACTTGTTACTACCATCCTGATTACTATGTGGTAGAGTTCCGCAACGTCTCGCCCGGGTATTTGGTACCATCGCCTTATCTATTCCTGCCGCAATAGCGTTAATACTTGTCATTATCGTGTTGCGCTTTAGAGGGTAAGTAAACGGTAGACTAATGCATGTGGCATTGCCATTCCGCCATACGTATAGCAATGCACCATTAACATTTTGGTATAGGCGATGGTTTCTCTTTCTATCAGGAGAACCATCTCCTTGTTTGCTATCTAATGATATTAAATTTTAAAAAATGCTTGCCCAAAAACTCGCTTGTTTATTTTTGGTTGTGTGTGGAGTCTTAATGTATGGTACGTTAGTAGTAAAGAACAAAAATTGCACTCATGACATATGGACTCATGATGCGCATGGAATTTGTACAACACGGTCACATTATCTCTGGATCTGGCGTCAATGACGTCATATAGGTGCTTTAATACAGTTTACCAATAGAATGGCACGACGCGGTGAGCACGGGTAGTTTAAGTGGAAGTAAGGGAGGTATTGGGCAAGGTCCAAAGATAATATGGTCCTTTTGAAATTAAGTAATCCGAAATTGGAAAATTTGATCAATTTTGCTGATAATCGTAGACGGTACTCATATTTTTATATATAACACGATTAGATTGCCATTCAGGGTACATTCTGTCTTGTATTGAATTTAATTGTATTTATCTTATCGGAAGCGTTATTATTTAATGATGTTTACCAGGTATTTTAAGTGCATCAAAATGTCATGAGTGTCATATCTTTGTGATGCAGTCATTTTGGTTAAAGTGCTCGCTCTCTAATAGTTGATTTAAGAGTAAATAATTATGGAAATCATTCCGTATTCACGATTTTTATTTCTCTATATTGAATATTTACTGTATTTTCTTTATTGGATGATCAACACATATGCATGAAAGCAACCTTTTTCATTTAAGATGTTGGTCCCGGCCTCCTTTGTAGAATAGGCCAACTGCCGTTCTGCCTGGCAGGTCGTAAAAGGCGACCGAATGGCTATCGAGTCACTACCATCGTGGCTACTAGGTGGTAGAGTTCTGCATTGTCTCGCCCGGGTCAGGTACCACCGCCTTGCCTATTCCTGCCGCAATAGCGTCAGTGCTTGTCGCTGTCGTGTTCCGGTTTGGAGGGTAAGGTAGCCAGTAAACTTATGCATGTGGCATTAGACCTCGCCACAAGATAGCAACGCACCATTAACATCTTTGGTGTCTATAGGCGATGGTTGACTCTTTCCATCAGGAGACCCATCTGCTTGTTTGCTATCTTATGATATAAAAAAAAAAAATTTAAGAGTATACAAATTTTAGTTTTATATCAAAATTAGAGATTGAGCACACTTAATTAATTATGCTTAACTCTTTTGCTATTAACAAAAAGCTATCTTTGCACAAAGTTGCAATTATTTACAATGATTTATTTTGCATGCGATAGGCACAGTTATCATGTGACTGTATATTTAGCATATGTTAATTGAACATTTCTGTTTTTATACATTTGCGCATAACAGCATGTTATATTTCATTTTTTTTATCATAGCAATTAAACTAAATTTGGGCTTGGTTATATTATAAAAATGATTTAAATAAAGTAAATTAAATTAGAGGTTGTTTATTGGATTGGTCATGTTTTTAAATACTAATAAATTACGACGACCCTTATCAGCAAATATCGTCTATATATATTTACTTTCCTTTTCAGACCTTTGAAAATAGACCTTTATTTTTCGTTTAAACAGCCTTTTAATAATGCCTTTAGTTTACTAAATAGTTGGCGCCATTCAGTACAAAAGATATTATTACTGTGTACCACTGAATCAATTAGGTACTTTCATACTATTGAATATAATATTTTGTTGTTTATTTTAATTTAAACAGGATTAAAATGACATGTAGATTCATAAAAATACTTGAATTCGACACACTTTATTTCAAATAACTCTAATATAGTTTGACCACAAAAAGTATACAAGCGGGACAGATATATTATTTTATGAAATAAAATATGTAAATGTCAAGTAGTGGGTAATAGACTCATAAGTCGTAAATGGTAAGTGATATAAAAAATATGTAACAAAAAGAGATAGGAAATTTAATAATTGTCTACACTAAAGGTCCCTAGTATTTTTGGCCTTTTCCGAAATTAAAGATAAAATTGGAAATCCAAAACTGCACTATGCTGAAGTTTATTAGCAGTAGTACAACACACCAATTATAAAAAAGTAATTGTATATACTTGAGCATACACGTCAAAAATTTAATTTTTACATTCCTTAAGTTATTTTTGTTTGTGAAATGAAAATTGAAATGTTATTTATTTATTACAAAAACCAACAAATATGAAAGAATTGATTGATGCTCAATAGGCTTCTGTTCTTAATGGATCCCGTTATATTAAAAGTGATAAAGGGAATTAAACAAGCAACGAGCTAAATCATGTTTATAGACATACATCCTAAATACATATGTACCTATTGATGACCATGAATGTCATGTCATGTTTTTTCAAAGAGGTTTTTTGTAACAAAAATCGTAATAGGTTTAAAGTAGTAGGGAATATGAATAATAAAGATCCTCTTTGTAACCCAATACTTTTTATATAAAATAAATGTGTGATTTTATTAGTTTTATATTTATAAGTTGGTTAAGCTACAAATTTATTTTTCAATCAATAATAATGCAAAAGTCGTAACCACTGCTTATTGATTTTCGCAAAAATGTGAAGTTTTACAGTTGCTATTTTTATTTATTGGTAAAAAATTTATTTTAGACTTGTTCAACTTTATTGTTATGAATACATATATGAATATTTTTAAAAGCTTTTGTATTATATTTATCGGCTTGTTTTACAAAAACCTCATACCCCATTGCTAACATTTACAGTACAGTTTTTGCTTCAATTTGTCTTGAAATGCTTCAAAAATATTGCGTTACTCGCATGGGTACATTCAAACAATCATACAATTGTTTAAAACACGCTTATAGTTGGTTCTGGTACATTTTTCTTTTTATTTATTTTGGCTCTTATTTATGCGCATGAATTTCATTTTCGATATTGTTTTTTTTTCAAAATTGTACCAATGTGTTTTAGGTGCGTTATTGTATAAAATTATGGAAAATGAGACCAGGGCCGAAAGAGATCAGAATCACGGACTCATCGTAACACAAAGCACGGAGCACAGACTAGCATGGAATAAGTAATATTCACTCAAATGCTTTTTGTTGCTTGTAATTTCATAATTTTTACTCCTTCCTGTTTTTCTTTTATTTTTGTTATACACATACACTTTAAAAAAATTTTTTTTCTTAAAGATTTTTTTTGTATTTGTAACAAGTTCATACTGAGGTTATTTCATGAAACGTATTCTATTGGGCAACAAACACCATGACTTGACATTTCCTCTTTGTCTTAGCGACAGAGGTTGCCATCGACAACCTTAGCTATTTCGGGTGGATGTAATCTATTTATTTCGCTCTACGTCATCCTTATCAACTTTACCCTTTGTATGTTACCTATTTTTTTGGGGAATTGTGGGAGAGTTACGAGAAAACTATTATGACCATAATGCTTAAAATACCGGCAAAAATATTCATGAAGTAACCGCAGAATAAGCTGTTACTTAATTTAAAATAATATTTTTTGATACATTTTTTGTATTTATCAGTTATAGCTGTTTTCAAAGTGCCAGATACCATTTTGTATATATGTTTTTTTTTATATTTCTACATAGATTTACTTTGGGAGTGCTTTTATTTTTGTGTTGTTCTTATGTTTGTTTGTTTTAATCCCGTCGTGGGTGATGCGTGGCTCGGTGGTTAGGTTCTGGCTGGCGCTGACCTCAAGAGATCAAGGCCGTCGATCTCCACCGCCGCGAATCTCTTTCGGCCCTTGGTACTGATTTATGGACTAAAGGTATTATTATATGCTTAGGAATTTTGCTTTTGGTGTTTTAGTATAAGGTTTCAATTATACAATACATTAAAAATATTTGGAGTGATGCTAATTATGTTTGTATGATTAAATGAAAATATACTTTAGTTTGATCAATAAAAAAATTATACAAAATAATTTGACGAGGTTAGTGATAAACATACAAATACGCCAATACAAGACTTACACACAACTTTCAGAAAATAAAGTGTTATGACACAGAAGACTTGAGGACATTTAAGTCTTGCGTATTATTTGAAGTAATGTTGTAAATATTAAGAAAAGGTCCTGTTTTTACACATACTGTTTCTTTCTTACATTTAAAAATTATCCAAAAGTTCAAATTGGTAACTTAAAAAACCATTCTGAAATTATCTAAAAATGTAAACAAATATCGGTACCATTAAAATGACTTTTTGAACGTAAAATATAAAATTATTTCTTTTTACGGTTTAATTAAAAAATAATAATTCTGTAGTGTGCCCATAGTCAATGAACGCTTTTACACAAAAAATCAATTAACTCCTTTTATTACTTCATACTTATTTATTCTTTTAATTAATGGACATTGACTTTTGTGACGTGTTTAATTTGATTAACGTTTGTTCACATAATATCTTAGATTTATTTATACTGACCTTTTTTCTGTATTTTATATTGGTTTGCTCGCATTAAATAAGTGTTTGGGCTTTCCCTGTAAGGTTCGGAAGCCACAAACATTGTTCTAGAAGCTGGTAGAATCTATGTTTATTTTTAATGCAAAATCTTGCGATATTATTTAACTTGCATTAGAAGTTTTTAAATTTAAATACAAATTTTTCGAATTTTGAATTCGAGATATAAATTATGTATAATCCTTACGAGATTATAGCACTATATTTCTTAATTATATTGTTAAACTTAACAATTACGTGTGAAGTAAGAATTTATCCAAAGAAAATAGGTACTCAGTGATTTTGTCGGTCCGCAGTTTTCGCAAGCTCTTTGTTGAGTCTGATATCTCCGTGGGCGCGTTCCCCCGGCGGCCGCTGTCCTCGCTCGGCAAAGGCTCTTCTACCGCCGGACCCGCCTCCGCCCCCGCGTAGACACTCTGACCCCACCACAACACAACACAAACTAACCACGCAAAAGAAACACAGGCGCTTCTCCGAAATTAAACACAATAAACCAGAAATCGACTTAAGACAAGAACTCATCAACTTAAACCTCAACAACCGAGAGGTAGATAGCTGGCTAGGAAACAAATTCGACGAGAAAGATGAAGATAATTACCAAGAGGAAGATTTTAGATTCAATCATGATATCCCACTTCAGAGATCTATTTCTTTAGATCGCGGTATTGAAATATTTAATTATTTGATGACGCTAGGGCCTACTTATGAAGGTAGCAGCGTCTCTCAATCCACGTGGACGGTTGGATCGTATGAAGATCCAAATTTACGATTTGAACAATATAGAAGTTTTGAAGATATTCCAGCTTCTCCCGTGATAGCGAAAAGCAGGCATATATCTTTAGATATGAGCAATAACTCTGCATTTTTAGTATTAAAACAGAGCTATAGAGGTATTGAGACAGACAGTGGCAGTTTATCGCCGCAGGTTAAAAAGTTACAAAAGACCTTTTCTTTCAAAAATGTTGACGATTATAAAGATTCGTCTAAAAGTTCACTTGAGAATTTAGACCGTGATAGATCAGATACAAACGTAATTAGAAACAAATCTCCTACGTACAGAAATATTGTTGTGGGATCAAAGGAAGGCAAGGAAAAACAAGATACCAGTCCGCGGCAAAGAAGGGTGGGTGTTATAACAAATGTGTGGGATGAGAAAGCCGACAAAGATTTAAGGAAATACGCATTAGGAAAACACAACTGGGTTCACTACAAAAGTTGTGAGGATTTAAAGAGTCGAAGTAAAAACGAAATCCCTCGTCGTATAAGCCACGCAAATTCAACTTCAAATATTTCCAAAGCTATAATTAGATATGAAAGTAGTAATATTTTGAACAATATTCGTAAACTTCAGAGAAATTTATCAAATCGTACTTTCAATTCTGAATTGGAGAAAATACCAACTATCGTCGTTACGGATACTAATACAAACGAGGAATTTAATATAACAAAGTTTGAAAATGATACAATCACATCTTCCAGTGTAGAAGTAGAAGAAATAGTATGTAATTGTCGCATTTGTTGCTCAGGTGATGAAGGTGATGGTAAATCATTTTTAAGTAAAAATATAAGTAAGATTTTCATGAAGCTAGTGTCATGCATAAACTACGGTAAGAAGGTTACATATTGGGATGAAAATAATGAAGGGAAAGAAAACGAAATGTTCACTTGTATTGTATATTTGTTAAAATGGTTGTTAGGCCTATGGCTAAGACATATGGATCATAGACAACATAATCTGTGTAGTTAAAATATCACTAGATGTCTTTTAAGACTGCCATAGTGATAAAACTTAACATTCCATGTGTAGTAAATTAAAAAGTATTCACTTCAATATATTATTTCAAAATTTAAAAACTTATATCAATTATTATGTAAAAATAACAGTCCCACAATATTTGTGTTAAATAAATGAAATTGAAAGAGTTAAAATTCACTCTAAATTTGTTTTATTTCAAAATAATTTGGTTCCTTTGCTTTATTGTTTCACTAGAGAATACTATCAAGTCACTTTTAAGAACTGGATAGAATGGTCAATCGAATCTAAGATTGATGAAAATACTGTAAATTTATATTTAACGGAAAATGTAATGACAAAAAGTCATCTTCGTCATATTCTGTTATACGGAACATGTAATGTGAATTAAGTCATAATTTCACTGTAGTTGGACCAATTCGATAAAGCAGTTTTTAATTCTCATACTGTGTTATTCAGTCTGGAAAACTTTATGTATACAGTATTGTCTGATATTGTGCTAAAAGTAAATAATGTCATTAATAAGAATGTGCTCGTTCATACTGCCATAATTCTATTTTCTTTTGCTACGTTCATTAAGTTTTGTGATTGAAAAAAGTATTAGATGTTGTCCAATGGTCTACAGATTACTTTGTTTCGCAGTTCATTACATATATACGAGTCGTTAACGGACAACAAATAGTGTCAAATTGGCCAAGGTTTAAAATATTAGCATTATAAGTATAAATATAATTTAAGTTGTTTATAGATCGTTAAAAAAACATTAATTACATATTGTTTGGTAAATATTGTTATTCAATTTTTTTTAATGTGTTTATTATTTATTATATTATTAATCATATATTTTAAAGTGGGTTGCTCCTCTATTATTTCCTTATAGAAAAAATATTTTATAATGAGTATTAATATAGATAGGGACCAGAATTTTTGTTCTTAATATTATTATATAATTTCTTTTTTTTACTCGCCAACTTTTATCAGCATATTCATAACGAAAGGTAGCTACTTCCAGTTTATTTATTTTTATTTACATGGTTTATTAACAATTATAAGCGCATATTATATTTATAAATAACATTTACTGTTTTGAATGTCACAATAATGTAATATATATTAATTTTATGTGAAAATATGGCAAAAAGATATTTCTTTGTAATTTTGTCACTTTTCTTCGTAACCTTTTTTTGTTGTAGCTTCTGGTGCAGGTAAATATGATGAACAGCTTTATAAATACTATTGCGTATATTTAAATATCTGTATATACTTAACCATAACAAAAGTTATTATGGTTAATATTTAATGATTTCCAAAATAAATTTATTTTGGAAATCATTAAATATTCATAACGAAAGGTTTTCTACTTTCAGTATATATAAATTTCTGAAAAATGCCCTAGCAATTTATATTAAAATCGAAATCATTAATGTCTAAGTTATTTGTAGACTTTAAAACTTAGATATGTGACACATGTATTGACGATCCATAAATAAATTTATTTGTGAATAATTTTCCTATTAGCTGTTAGACTCGTCACAACAACCTTTTTCATACAAGAACCTGACCAACACAATTGTAGGCTGTGTTTTTTAATATTTTAATGGTAAATGGTTAATATATCAAATAAATAACGTTGTGTAATGAACAATATAAATAAAGTTAAAAGTGTATTATAAGAGTGAATGTTTAGATGTTACTTCTATCTCAGTAACTAGATCGTGCTATTTTACTTTCTAGTTTTATTAGACTGCATCACTTCTTGCAAGTAATATATTTTTTCCTTCTTCTATGACTTTAGCACGTGAAAATATTTCAAGCCACTTTTATTAATTAAAACTCGCAACAATGCCCTCTTGGTCTTTTTTAAAAATAATAAAATTGCAACTACATCTTTATTTGAAAGTATTCACTGGTGGCGTTGTTTAGAATTTTCGGATTTGGAATGGTCCTTTCACAACAAACACATGATCGCATTTATATTAGTGGCGATATTTATAATTATTCTTTCGCCCTTCTCCTTTGTATTTCGACTTATTTCCTTTTTATGTTTCGACGCACTTCTCCTTCATTTTCTATGCGAAACGCAAAAGTCCCACCTGTCTTTCTGATTAGTTTAGGTCTTGCTTTAAGAAGCAGGTATTTTTCTACATTTATAACTACCAAAAAACTGCTGTGAAAACAAGTGGACAAAATACGCGAAGTTATTTTGGATTTGGAAAAGTATTTTACTCTTAGATATTACTTGCAAGTGTTAATGCAGTCTTAGAATGTGCATTTTGTTAGTTGGCTTTCGGTTTTAACTAATATTTAAATATATCTTATCGATTATTAAAATTTATTTATTAAGCGCTACTCTTTCAAAATAGATAAATGCTCTCCTTTTGACTATTTTATGGGTTGACTTTATTTGAAATTTATCGACATGAATATTGGGATTTTATTTGCATGTGCGGTTGGTTAACAATCGACAAAGATTGCATTTTGGTTTTATTTTACTTGGTTGCATGGATAATTTTACTATGGTCTATTCATACTCAAAATATTTCGAAATCTTTACAGATGGTTTTTATGGCTGTTGCAATGTACCTTTAAAAGGTTCTCAAGAAAACGCTCTCAAAATTAATACTTTTATTATTGTATTGTAACTTTATTTCATGTGCCAAAACACAAACGCATTTTTGGATATCATCTAATAAAAGCAGTTTCGCTTGGTAACCGTTATGCCAAAGTTATCTGGCTAATTAACACACATGTTGCACGTGGCCTAATTTTTAAAGTGATTCTACTATCGACAATGTTAATTCGAAATGTTAACACATAAATTACCAGTAGTGTTTACAATTCTAATACATTTTAGCATTTGACAATAAAAATCGAGCGTTTATAAACAGATACTAATGGTTACTTGAATGTTGAAATGTAGAAGTGTAGCTAAATAGAACTTGATAGAAATTGTGAAAACAATAGTGATACTTAACTTCCTGAACTAGAAAATATATTCGCATTTAAAAGTTGTATTGCACTGGGATATAATGGCGACTTTATTCGAAACGTGCATTAAAATTCCAGAAAGACCAGATGGAAGGTCGCTTATTTCGTAACGTCTACCTGTTTCAAAAATGTAAGTCGTTCGATCTACTAACTTTGCGGCGTCACTGATTCAATAAATGCGAACAATACATCACTCGCAATGCACTTTGTTCGTCAAGCGAGACCAATTACAATTACACAACTTTTAATTATAAATAAAAGAGAAGTGACACTCCATCATTACACCACCTTTTGCATTTGTGTATCAGTTGCAGAGCAACAAAATCTATTCATTGTGCCTAAACATGAGACAGCTATTGTTTTTAGTTATGAAGAATTCAAAATTCTGTTGACTTTTTTGTGGAAGGTCTTCAGAACCATAACGCAAAATATTTTTTTATTCGAGGGTACTTGCCCGTAAATGTTTCTAAATTGCACATAAACTGTCATCATATTAACTCCAAGATGTGGCATGATTAACTTGGCTAATTTTGCCATGACATCTCCATTGCGTCTCAGTGAGATATGGCTCTTAATACAATTAAACTAATAGTGTTGTGGTTAGATACCTTGTATGTACCTCAAACTTTTAATCTTCCGACACTCAAAGTATTGTAATGTAATAAGTGTATTTTATGTAATTATTGTTAAATTGAAGATTTCATTTGAACAAGCTTATTTCATTGTGTTGATCTCGTGTTTTAAAGGAGTTCAAATCAACAAATTTACAAAAATACATCTCTGTCTTCTGCCATGTTATTTATATTTATATTATAAATATCTACAGTTCCTTACACTAAGATTTAACTTATGAAATAAGCTTTGCACTTAATTTTATGATCATAATATTATTTCATTTAATGCTAGTCATAGTACTATATAGTACTAGAATTAGGATGTAATGGGGAAGATTACATAATACTTTTAACCCTTTGCTTTTAGGATTTTACGCATTAAAGTCGTAGATTTTTAAAACTTCTGTTTTGAGAATATCTTTAAAATTAATTTAATTTGACTTATACTACACGTTTCTGGCATTTTAGCCAGTTGCAAAACAATCATTTTATCCTCATTTCCGCGTTGTAAAATTCATATATATCTTTATGTTAATTTTCTTTGGACGCTTTTTGTACAGGAAACTGAATTGCATTAGGCCCTTAAACTGAGACTAATTGCCAATTATTATCTTCCCCATTCTTTAATGTAACTAAAAATGTATTTAATAATTGCTGTATTGGGTGCTTTTAATTACAACTCGACTTATATTTCGTTTTTATATCAATGTTCATTTTGCTATTTGTGGAGAATGGACGGATTCATATTTCTTCTTTTTTTCGAGTTTCTAATGTTTTCGCCATTTATGTCACCTGAAAGTTTTATGTTAACGAGAATTTTATTAAGACAATTACTTTAAAACGTACGAAATTAAATTGACGGTGTCAAATTAATAAAAATATGTTATAAAGAAAGACTTTGTTTTTATTACATATATATATATCTGTATCTTCATGCCAAATCCTTGTGAGGTAAGTATAGAGATTTGTAAAGATGGCCTCTCATCTGCCATATTATAACCTAATATACACACATAAATGCTGGTTATGACAACTCATTTAATATTCAACCTTTGAATAAAATTAATGAGTTGATTATCAAAAACAGATTGGTCTTCTTTCGGAAAATGTTGGTTTGACTAAGGCAGAAAATAGGAAGTTATTTATTTTTAAGTATATAAAGCATTAGTTCTAAACCTTGAACGGAATGCTTATAAAATATATTCCGATTAAGTTAACTAACTACCTAAGTTTCATTTTAGGTTTTGTATCATATTTACATAATAGTTATACTGTAAACTTATAATTATTTATTATTTAAAATTTATATTGTTAATAATATAATGCGATATATGTCGCATTTTAAGATTTTAGATAAAAAACATTAAAAATTTGTTTTTTTAAAGACTACTCATTACCTTTATTAGTATTAAATTTAAGCAGACATTCCCATTTTGCTTGATAACAAACTCGTGAATCATGGTGAACCTTAAAATCTATTGACATTCAGTTTCGGCTGGATTCTTCGCAAGTCAACTGGCGTACTTTTTTTAGTTTAGAATAATATTTTTTAACTATTAAAAAGTTCTCGCGATCGCTTGTGGGCAAAATTTAGCCATAGACTAAACAAAATCTCTTTTAAGTTTGACAAATGATTTCAGCCGTAAAGAAAATAGTACCAATAGATGTGTGTATATAATCATGTATGTCACATGCATGTTGTGTGTGTAATGTTTATTTTTATTAATTTACTAGCTGACCCGGCAAACGTTGTTTTGCCATATAAATTATTTAATTAAAAAATAAGGGTTGGTGATAGAGGGGTGAAAATTTAGAGTTGTATGTATTTTTTAATGCAAATCCATAAAAAAATAGAAATAAAAAAAATTGTCCATAAAATAAAAAAATATTTTTAGGGGTGGACAACCCTTATCACTTAGGGGAATAAAAATAGATAGTAGCCGATTTCCAGACCTACTGAATATGGATACGAAATTTCATCAAAATCAGTCAAGCCGTTTCGGAGGAGTACGGGAACGAACATTGTGACACGAGAATTTTATATATAAGATTTTTATTAATTTATGTATTGTATTTCTAATGCATTTTATTTAAAAATATTTATTTTCTGCAGTCCTCCGAAATGGAATCTTTAACTGTGCCAACTTTCATACGCCAACGTTCACGCAATTGTCTTAAAAAGGAGTCCAAAATTTTTCTTCACCTATTAATATGTAGATATCATGTCGTTTCCCTATGACTATTTTTTATTTCATAACAAAGCAAGTCGATCGTTCTTCTTCTGATTTAAAGAGAACTATCGGCTATAGACACCAAATACGTTAATGTTGTCTTGTTATCCTTGCGGCGGGATGATAATATCACATGTATCTATAAGTGTTAGCTTAACCTCAAAATCGGACAATGATTAGCACTAACCCTATAGCGGCAGGAAATCAAACTTGAGCGAGACATTGAGATAGTCTTCCCCCGCGTTGGTCCGGGCTCCTCCGAAGCCTGCTGAGGAGAAAAAGACTGCTGTTCTGCCAGGCAGGTCGTAAAAGGCTACCGATTGGCTATGTGAGTCACTACTATCGTGGTTATTCGGTGCTAGAGTTCTGCGTTGTCCCGCCCTGGTCAGGTACCACCGCCTTACCTATTCCTGCCGCAATAACGTCAGTGCTTATCACTGTCGTGTTCCAGTTTGGAGGGTAAGGTAGCCGGTAAACTTATGCATGTGGCATTAGACCTCGCCACGAGATAGCGACGCACCATTAACATATTTTATAGGCGATGGTTGACTTTTCCATCAGGAGACCTATTTGCTATCTTATATACAAAAATGTACTCTTCACGATAGTAGTCACGCGGTACACGTATAGCAATCGTACGCCTTTTATAAACTGCCTGGCCGAATGGCAGATGGTCTATTCTTCTAATTGGTGATTTGTAATAGGTATACGCATGGACTTTTTTTAGTTGAAACTAGTTTATCACTCACTTGTACTTTTATTTCACTATTATTATACACTAAATTATTTAATTTTATCGACCGGTTTCGCTTTTTAAACCATCTTCAGGACGTAATATTCTTTATAGTAATATTCTTTCTTTATATCGTAAAGAATATTACGTCCTGAAGATGCTTTAAAAAGCGAAACCGGTCGATAAAATTAAATAATTTAGTGTATAATAATAGTGAAATAAAAGTACAAGTGAGTGATAAACTAGTTTCAACTAAAAATAATGGAATTTCACCAAGTGCCGACGATTGAAAGTGTAAAATCTATACGCATGGACGTACCGAGGGGAGGCAGGGAGGGGCAGCTGCCCCCCTGGAATTTGTTTACCTCTCTACTAAATATTTACTATTGCAGATAAAAATATAGTCTTAAAATGTTACGGTTGCCCTTGACCCAGAACCGGGGTACGCCTATGGGTACACGTTAGTTTACTCGTGCTCCTTGTATGTCATAGGTCCTGACGCGCAACTTTGCCCTGCTAACAGAAAAGATACATCTAATTTGCAACTCTCCGCGGACACTAAGACTATAGCGTTGCCATATTGACCTTCCTAGGTGATAGGGTGCATTTGTGATTGTTTTTTTTTATATCAAAAAATAGCAAACATACGGATGGGCCTCCTGATGAAAAAAGTTGCTGTCTTGCAGCGAGGTCTAATGCCATATGCATAAGTTTGTCACTATGAGGATCCGAATACAACGAGAACAAGACTACAACGGATCAGATTACAACGAATTATACGTAAAGGAGTCCTCGTATCTCTGCAAAAAATTATTGTTGTATAGGAAGACATCTTAAGTTATTGAACTGGTAAGTATTATATTTTTTGTATAATAAGATAACAAACAAAAAATGGCTTTCCTAATCTAAATAGAAACCGTCGCCTATAGCACAGAATACTGGAGACTAACAGCAGTCAATCTACATACAAGTCATATTCGAGCAACGCACACATAGACACCTCTCACGGACGCGATATCTCGCAATGGTTCGGGACAGTTTGTTCCGCACCAGTCCGAGATGTCGTGTCCGTGAGAAGTGTATGTGTGCTATACTCGAATATTACTTGTATGGAACATTGACTTCTGTTAGTCTCCAGTATTCTGTGCCTATAGACACCGTAGATATTAATGGTCATTGCTATCCGTGGGGCGGGTTGGTATAAGTTTTGCATGCATAAGTTTTTCAGTATTCGAATTGTCTCCATAGTTTTACAACAATTGGGGCTAAAGAACATGGATTAGGCAAAAATCTAAAGGGCCATAAAAAACCATCCTAAGCTACTCATAAAACTTCCCTTGTGTTGGTCCCGGGCTCCTTTGAAGAATAGGCCACCGCCGTTCTGCCAGGTAGGTCGTAAAAGGCGACCGATTGGCTATGCGAGTCACTACCATCGTGGCTACTAGATGGTAGAGTTCTGCATTGTCTCGCTCGGGTCAGGTACCACCGCCTTACCTATTCCTGCCGCAATAGCGTCAGTGGTTGTCGCTGACGTGTTCCGGTTTGGAGGGTAAGGTAGCCGGTGTACTTGTGCATATAGCATTACACCTCGACACAAGATAGCAACGCATCATTAACATATTTGTTGTGTATAGATGATGGTTATCTCTTTCCATCAGGAGACCCATCTGCTTGTTTACTATCTTATGATATAAAAGAAAGACTCAATTCTTGGAAGTTGTTACCTCAACAAGAAAACTTTAATAGGTGCACTATTGAGAGGCGTCACGTTGCAAAATATTGTATTTGCATAAATACGTTTAGTGTTTTCTTGCTTCTATGTCGGTGTCACATTATCGTATGAAGATTCGTTGTGTGTTGTCACTAAAAAGAATAGAATAGAATAGAAATCGTTTATTTAAGACATACACCACAACACTTACAGTAATTAACACATACAGTAGCAAAATAAAATACAAAGGATAAAAACACAAAACAAGACAAAATAATTAGGTATTTGACAAAATATAAAAAAAAGATATCACCAAATACAAAAAACTTGAAATAAAAAATATATATTTATGAACAAATCAGAGTGGTACATAAAAAAACGCTAGTGCAGTAAACATAGACTATGTGTATTATATTTTACATAAAAAGGCAACAAATTAGGCATACATAAATAAAATAGAATAATCTAGAACTTACAGAGAGTCTATTTTAATCTAGCGTTTGATGTCCACGTTAACTGCATTGAGTGGTGTGATGTCTCAAAATGGTCAACACTCAGCTGATGTTGAGATTTTTATCCCAACGCTGATTTTCAGTGTCAGCCAAACCACGCTGAGCGCTCTCGAAAGCTGGCAGTATAAATAAATACATAAAAGAAGTGTACCGGAAATTAATTTATTACAGAAATATTTTGATGAAATACAAATACGTTTATAAAATGAACATAGAATAATATATGTAAGTGCATTTCAAAAGATAATAAGATAATTCGCACTCGTACGCCAGAGCCCTGAAAAGAGCGTTTTTCAATTTTGTTTTTCCTCTTCAGTCGGTAATACGGTTACATTAGTTAATTAGAATGTGCAGTTTGTAAGAAAATGTCACTTCTCCTATACAACTATATACAACTTATTCCTTAATTAATTATGATAATATGATAATTATTTGAATTAATTAATTTATATTATGCTCAAATTGCGTAGTGTGAACTAGGTAGTCACACATAGACCGTCGAAAGTAGTCTATGTCGCTGCAATTAGCGATACTTGCCGATTAGTCTGCGGAACACAATATTAGTTTTAAATGATAAATACATATTTTAAAATTTGTAACTTCATTTAGTCGAGAATAACAAACTTTTTATTTACATTTTTTTTTTAGAAAGTGCTGCGAAACAAAAATCCTGTGATAACGTTATATAGATATTTGCTTCAGGTTGACTCATTGATATCAAATCAATGTGTTGACTCGTAAAAAATGTACCTAATAAAGGATAGGTACTATAGTTAATGGTCACAAGTCTACAATAAAAATATACTTAATAAAATAAGAAAATTACTTAACTACATAATATGTCTGGTACCGTAAGTTGTACCAAAGAGAGTAGTCGCAAGTTCGGTAAATCGCTGTTATAAACAATAAACT
The DNA here is from genome assembly GCA_036924255.1 of Apodemia mormo. Taxonomy (NCBI): domain Eukaryota; kingdom Metazoa; phylum Arthropoda; class Insecta; order Lepidoptera; family Riodinidae; genus Apodemia; species Apodemia mormo. Next base: position 15,909,162 of record JAUPFN010000020.1, read on the forward strand.
ACGCGATAACGAGTACCTACTACTACCTACGCCGTGTGTGAGTATCCGCACTAGTCATTTAACATAAGTTTATCTTATCCTCCAAACCGGAACACGACAGTGACAAGCACAGACGCTTTTGCGGCAGGAATAGACAAGGCGATTATGCCAGATCCGGGTGAAACAATGCAGAACTCTACCACCTAGTAGCCACGATGGTAGTGACTCGCATAGTCAATCGGACACCTCATACCACCTGGCTGGCGGAACGACAGTGGGCTTAGTTTTCAAAGAAGCCCAGGCCAACACGGGGGAGAATTTCGAAAATAAAACGGAGAAGGGGAGCCTAGCACTTATGTACCTAGGTAGTTGATTCTTCATTAAATCTGGGTTGACCAGATTAATATGGGGAATTAACATAATGTAATAATAATGTTTTACCATATATTATGTAAATGGATTTAAAATTATATGAACTATCTGACATCCTGTTTGAGCTCAACACGATTTTCGTAACGATTGTGATTAAAATAATTTCCTGTTTTTAAAAAAGTTCCTAGACATTCAAGGCTTTCATAATCTTGATCAACTGGTTAGACGTAATTTATTTATGTCGTAACACTATTTTTGACCCCCCTCCCTCACGTATATAAGAAAAAATAGAAACAGGTCGAGTCCCTCCACCTGTTTAATTATTATTGAGTAGGAATCTGAAGGAAAAAATAATACACGTTTGGTTTATTGTATTTTTTTACAGTAATTTTAGGAATATTCATTTGTTATTAAAAAGAGTAGTAGGCAATGTTTATTATTGGCAGTAATAAACTATATTTTAAACTAACTGACCCGGCAAACGTTGTTTTGCCATACAAATTTTGGTATGATACATAAGGGGAGGAGGGTCAATTGAGATAAAAACTATTCTACACCGTAAGTTGGACCAAACAGTAGATAATAGATATCTACAAAATTTCATTGAGATCGGGTCAGTAGTTTCGGAGTTCATCGCTGGCAAATAACGTGACACGTGATATATTAACCACACCTCTCAATTCGACGCTTATAATTTTTTTATGTTAGAACACGCATAACTTTTTACAGAGTAGTTCGATTTTAATAATTAATTGGAATGGATGTGAGTGGTCCCATATTAATTTTTTAAATCCATTAATAAGGGTATGTAAACAAGGTTGATTGATTGTAAACTCACTGATTTTAATGTATGTCCACGAATAACTTTTAAGGGAGTGATCCGATTTTAATCATTCTGTTCTATTGGGTAGAACATACCTACTTCGAGGGTTGTTTCAAATAATTTTTGAAAAAAAAAGGAATTAAAAACCCGTAGGTTCACTCGATGTAGTAAAGAAATAAAAATCACATTGTACCGGGCTTACTGTCAGTCCTTGTTTGTACTCGAGCAGCCTCTGGGTAAAGTACACGCAGCGTACCTACAACTATTTGCGAGTCCAATATAATAACATCTTTAGGATGCTTTTGGGATTGCCGCGGCACTGCAGCGCATCCGGAATGTTTGCAGGTGCCATAAGGCGAAAAAAAGTTGCGTCAATGCTCTGCAGATTGCAAAGCAGTTCCAACCACAGATCAGATAACTGTAGCTAGCTAGTTCCAACTGCATCCTCAATATGATCGCATCACGTCTAGTTTGTCCCTTACAACATTCTCGGGCAGCTGTGACCACTGGTTTTTTGTAATTATTTATAGAAAAAAAAGTATAATATACACAATTATTTATTGTTGAAATTTTGTATTGATAAATTAATCTCAAATTTTAATTTTAATCTGACATCATTAAATAATTGTATATAATCTTTCTCCTTGTTTTTACCGAATTTTAAATTGAATTTTATGTAACTGCATTTTAACAACAATTAGCATAAGTGATTACGAACGCAATATGGGTATAAATCTGAAATATATTGATTACCTATACATATAATAAAATCGTAGGAAAGTCAAAACTGTACATTGAATATTTTTTAAAAGAATACTTGAGGCGTGATCTACAATCGATATCGAAGCCAAAAATATAGTTTTTAGAATTTTTATCTGTCTGTATATATGTCCGGGGTAAACTCAAAAAGTACTGCATGGATTTACTTCAAATTTTGCATGAATATTACTAACAGGTCGGGTCAACATATAGGCTACATATTATCACGCTATCACCTACGGGGGAGGAGCTGTGCGGAGTAAACGAAGTCCGCGCGGACGAAGTCTATTATTATTATAAAAGAGTATTATTATAACAGAGATTGCTTGACGATTCACTCACTGATTTTAATGTACGACCATTGACCACGCATAATTTTTTACAGAGTGATCGGATTTCATCATTCTTTTTTATTGGATAGAATATACTTCCGAGGATTCTCCCATATAATTAATGAAAATAAATAATTTTAAAGAGTACGAAACCAGAGGTTGCTTGACGATTCACCCACTGATTTTAATTTATGACCACGCACAACTTCTTGTCGTTTTATTATTTTGCTAAACATATTTTTAAAGTGTAATTTAACTTTGCGCATTTCTGTGATCTTACATAAGAATTACCAAGACTCGCTACCTCCCCCTATGGTCGTCGCCCCTTCCCTAAATCATCTTACATAATAAATGAATGGCCCCTTACATAAGTTTATGTAAACAGGTAATTAGACCGATTTAAGAGGCAATCGACGTATTGAAATAAACAGATTGGTTATGAGTATGACTTATGAATTAAGTATTTTACTCCGTCACTAGCAGTTACTCTCTTTGTTCGCGTGACCAAAAATCATTACTTCAGTATACTCAATCGAGTAAAAAAGTAGCCTGTGTCACTCCAGGATAATATAGCTTCTTAAAGGTGAAAGAATTTTTTAAATCTGCTGTGTAGTTTTTAGGTAAATCGTTACAAACAAACAAACAAATCTTTCTTCTTTCTAATTAGGGTAGAAGACAAAATTTAAACGGAGTAAAACTGCAACAATAAACTTCCCATTTACTGTATCACTGTAATTGGATCTGACGCAAGATCTTCGCAAAGTTTATATGGAACTAAACGGGACATATACCATCTCAGACAAAAGTCTTTTCAAAATCGGGTCATAAATTATCGAGTTCTGTAGTAACTCCCGTTAATTAACTGCCGTTCTGCCGGGCAGGTCGTAAGGGGCGACCGATTGGCTATACGAGTCACTAACATCGTGGCTACTAGGTGGTAGAGTTCTGTATTGTCTCGCCCGGGTCTTGTACCACCGCCTTACCTATTCCTGCTGCAATAACGCCAGTGCTTGTCGCTGTCGTGTTCCGGTTTTGAGGGTAAGGTAGCCGGTAAACTTATGCATGTGGCAATAGACCTCGCTACAATATAGCAACGCACCATTAAAATCTTTGGTGTCTATAGGCGATGGTTGACTCTTTCCATCAGGAGACCCATCTGCTTGTTTGCTATCATATATGCTATACTAACAAGATTCGATAGAAGATTGCGGAAACCAGTTTTGACGACATTTTATATATTATTTATGTTATTTACGTTCGAAAATCACATTCTTTGCTCCACGGCTAAATAAAAATAGTGACCTTAGCTGGGCGTGTAAATTCTTAAGATAATAAACCGCATATTTTATCATATAATTTACTATTAGGGATATAAAATATAGCACACAGGCACGTAACAGGCGATAACTTAATTTTTTTTTTGTAATGTCCAACCAAAAATCGTTGCTTAGTAATCAAGTTGTTTATGTGTTAATGTGTACCAAGAACTACCTATATATCTGTATACCAAATTTTTAATTTCCCGCTATGTTAATATTGTAAGGAAGTTACTGATTTTGAGGAAGCGAAAATCGAGTTCTTACCAGATCTCCACGTTTTGAGATAAAAGATAAAAATGAATTTGTATGTGTGTGTATGGCTTGACCGATCGAATAGTGGTTGATAGCATTCGATTGGTTTCCGCCAAACTTAGACTTTCTGAAAATCTAAACCTGAAATTTCGACAAATTATGAATAAACCTTAAAAAATAATGTTCTCTGGAGTTACCTATCATTGCCAATAAATTTTGAAAAAAATGCATTTTTTGACATAATTTCGAGATTTTTAGACCAATCGATTTATAACTCTACAATATTTGAATACTTAAAAAACTAGGTCTGATGTTGTTTCAAAAATCAAAATCTAATAAAGTTTTCAAAAATTAGAGCTAATATTAAAATCATGTTATTTACAACATACTGCATATTTTTAAGTCAACTTTCAGACTAACATACCGATTGATGTAAAAATTTAATCCTCACTCGCACTTAAAAAACAACATCAAATACCGAAAATTGGTTTTAAGTCAGTCGGTTTATTCAGAATTTATCAATGACGAAAATTTTTGAGTTTGAAAGCTTTCCCTAGTGTTTTTTTTTTGACATTACTTTGACATTTTTCTATTAATTTATTTTGTACCATTTTAGAGCCCAAAAACTGTGTTGAATTCCATCGAAACATCAATTAATCATCGGTTTCAAAATATACAGCTTTTTAAAAATCGAAATACCTACCTACTTACTGTAATTTTTAACATTTTTTAAATTTTTGAACTCTGAATAAATGTATGCTTATTCAAAAGCTGTGTTCAAAAGATGATTGCAGTACCTTCTTCATGCAACATTGAACCATAAGTAAACGGGTTAAGCAGTTGTTCAGTGTTGAAGTACCGCTGAACCTTCGAAATTTTATTCACATCTCCAGGTGTTGCTCCGGGCTCCCTTTAAAGAATAGACTATTTGCCGTTCCGCCATGCTGATTGTAAGCGAAGCCAATCGAACGATTGGCTATACCAGTCACTATCACCGTGGCTACTAGGTGGTACAGTTCTACATTGTCTCGCCCGGGTCTGACACCACCGCCTTACCTATTCCTGCCGCAATACCGTCAGTGCTTGTCACTGTTGTGTTCCAGTTTGGAGGGTAAGGTAGCGGGTAAACTTATGCATGTGGCATTAAGGCCCTGCTACAAGAATGGCAATGCATCATTAACATCTGGTGTATCTAAGCGATTATTGTCTCTTTCCAACAAGAGAGCCATCTGCTTGTTTGCTATCTTATAATACAAAAAAAACGTCCGTTTACGTTAATTACAGCAAGAATAGGTAAAGCGGTGGTACCATATATCCAAGTGAGACGTTAAGGAACTTTACCACTTAGTAGTCATTTATTATTATTTGGTGCTCGCTCGGTTTTTTATTATTTGGTTATAGGCTACAGCTCGTAACCGCGAGTAACGTAACATAGCTCAATTATATTCCTGAGCCCCAAATCCAGGTAACCCGTAAAAAATATTCGTAATAATTTGAATTTTTTTTAAAAACAACAAAGAAAAATATCGACACGCAGGGACTGAACCTGCGACAGTCTCCCTAAAGCCGGGACGCTCTACCACTGAGTTAGTGTCGACAGGCTCGATATGGCGAAATTCTTCTTTGCTATATGATGAAGACTGTCGACACTAGCTCAGTGGTAGAGCGTCTCGGCTTTAGTGAAACGGTCGCAGATTCAACCCCTGCGTGACGATATTTTTCTTTGTTGTTTTTAAATTTTTTAAGAAATAATTATTCGTAATAAGTATGTCGTCAAATATATACGAATACTAGCTGCAGCGTGCAGCCCGCTGCATTATGAGTTTTTAGTGAATCCCGCGGGATCACCTAATTTAGCCTTTGTGCTATTCCAGATCATCATCTACCTTTCTGCCAAGTTTCATTCAAATCCGTTCAGTAGTTTTTGCGTGATTGAGTAACAAACATCCGTCCAAACATCCATCCAATCATCCATCCAAACATCCAAACTTTCGCATTTATAATATTAATTATATTAAAAACGTAAAACGAATAGCGATCTATTTTTTATCAATTTGTCATTCAAGCTCGTCAAAGCGGCTTTTTTCTCGACCGGTTTTGGTTAGGTCACAGCAGGTTGCGACCTAAATGTTTCAACATTCTTCCGAAGAAACTCCCTGCTGGTTGACAGCTTTGACATTGTGAAAACTTAACAATCTGATATAATTCTAGTATAATTTGTAGCACAAGCGACGATGAAAGCATGGTTGAGGCAAGTTTCGCCCAGGAGTTCAGTCACTAAACGACGTTCGAATTACATTAACATATTCTCCCCGTGTTGGTCCCGGGCTCCTTTGAAGAATAGGCCAACTGCCGTTCTGCCAGGCAGGTCGTAAAAGGCGACCGAGTTGCTATGCGCGTCACTACTATAGTGGCTACGAGGTGGTAGATTTCTGCATCGACACGTCTGTGTCTGGTGTTGGTACCAGACCCTTACCTATTCCTGCCGCAATAGCGTCAGTGCTAGTCACTGTCGTGTTCCGGTTTGGAGGGTAAGGTAGCCGGTAAATTTATGCATGTGGCATTAGACTTCGCCACAAGATAGCAACGCATTATTAACATCTTTGGTGACTCATTTACTTGTTTGCTATTTTATATATATATATATATATATATATATATATATATATATATATATATATATATATATATATATATATATATATATATATATATATATATATATATATATATATATATATCGCTTGCTGATCGCAAAATGACCGTGAGTTTGATCGTAGACTTAATAATAAAATCTCTCCTACGTTTGATAAGTGATAACAGACCTCAATTATAATCAAAATTGTATACCTATATGTGTAAAGATATTATTAAAACTTTCGCTTTTAAAGCATCAGACCTGTTAAGGCTTTCACAACATATACTTACCACAGATAATGCACAATAACTAGAAGTATATCAGTGGAACTTGTATATATATATATATATATATATATATATATATATATATATATATATATATATAAAATCGATTTTAACGAACTCAGTGTGGTATTCAAAAAGTATGTATGTATATTGTATGTACACTCGCCGTGTTGGTCCCGGCCTCCTTTGAAGAATAGGCCAACTGCCGTTCTGCGAGGCAGGTCGTAAAAGGCGACCGATTGGCTATTGAGTCACTAACATCGTGGCTACTAGGTGGTAGAGTTTGCATTGTCTCGCCCGGGTCTGGTACCACCGCCTTGCCTATTCCTGCCGCAATAGCGCCAGTGCTTGTCGCTGTCGTGTTCTGGATTGGAGGATAAGGTAGCCGGTAAACATATGCATGTGGCCATTAGACCTCGCCACAAGATAGCAACGCACCATTAACATCTTTGGTGTCTATAGGCGATGGTTGACTCTTTCCATCGGGAGACCCATCTGCTTGTTTGCTATCTTATGATATAAAAAAAAAATGTATGTATGTATGTAATGTAGTATGTATGTATGTAAAAGCAACAAATCTAGTTGCAAGTCCGGTAAACCGCCAACACGCCGTGCATGGATGTCCGTGCTAAACATTTTTGTTGCGTAATTATTTGTCAAAATTCAAGTGCCTATATATTATAAGGTCATTACATAATAGGTGAAAATATCTATCAGGCTATCCAATTTAGAAAAAAACTTTATAAAATAACGACATATATGGAAGAAACGGATACAGGAACGATTAAAAACAATTTCCCCAGCTAAATAATCTATGTATATAGGTACTAATAAGAAATATATAGGGGAAATATTTGATTGTTTGTTTGTTTGTAATGGATAAACTAATAACTACTAGTAATAATTAGAAAGCTACATTATCCAGGAGTACATCGGCTACTATATTACCTGACAGAGCAAATAGAAGTAATTATTTTGGGTCACATGAATGATGTGGTAGGTAGTAGCTACTAGCTAGTAATCTATAAAATCTTTTATATTAATTGACTATCAACACACAGGCCGAATCATTAGACAAATGCGACTAAAACTGGAATACTGTTTGTTATTCTTATGACGTAAAAATCCGCGAAAACATGATGTTAGAAAACATAGCCAATAATAAATAAGAATAAGGGTCATTATTATGGGACGCACAACACACAAAACAAGCACGCGGTTGCGGAAGTCCACAACCGATGCGATGCGGTGCGATTGTGTGATTGCGAGATGAAGTATTGAGATTGAGAGAACCGATGAGATGTGCGATTCTCGAGGCACTTTTTGCCCCGCACTACTCCTATGGGGAGTTAGCTATCGGCAGAAGTGTTTCCGAACGGATACGACTTAGGGACCTTCAACAAAGAGTCTACTCATTCTTAAAAGGCCGGCAACGCAACTTCAAGACCCCTGGTAGTGTATTTGTCTATGGGCGGCGGTAATCACAATCGGGTGAGTTTTCTGTCCGTTTGCCCCCTCTTTTATAAAAAAAGCAATTAAATAGTAAAAAGGCTAAGGCTAAATGCGTGTCGGGCCATGCACAATGAAGGGTTCAAGTTAATCAAAATAATTTATACTAAGAATAATGTTTTCTTTTCTATGCTGTGAAAATTCAACTTATATAACGTAAAGTAGAGGGGATTACTTTAAGAATATTTTTCAAGATTTTATTTAACTATTTTTTCGACGTGACTTATAATAGGTACGTATTTTTTTTTTATATCATAAGATAGCAAACAAGCAGATGGGTCTCCTGATGGAAAGAGTTAACCATCGTGTATAGACACCAAAGATATTAATGGTGCGTTGCTATCTTATGGCGAGGTCTAATGCCACATGCATAAGTTTACCGGCTACCTTACCCTCCAAACCGGAACACGACAGCGACAAGCACTGACATTATTGCGGCAGGAATAGGTAAGGCGGTGGTACCAGACCCGGGCGAGACAATGCAGAACTCTACCACCTAGTAGCCACGATGTCAGTGACTCGATAGCCAATCGGTCGCCTTTTACGACCTGCCTGGCAGAACGGCAGTTGGCCTATTCTTCAAAGGAGGCCGGGACCAACACGGCGAAGTATATTCATGCCAAACTACAACTTTCTAGTACGAATAATTTCTGAGATAGACTGTGGACGGACGGACATTGAAAAACTACCTATAAGGTTTCCTAGTTGACTTCGAATCCCAGAAAAACGACATTTATACACAATACTTTTATGAAAACAAACTAACAGAAAGTAAAGATACAGAAATATAAAATTAAGACAAATACAATAGTAAATTATGGTAGTACAACATGACCCAAGACGGCATGGCATAGCACTTAGCACTCAACATATTTTGGGATTATATGAAAATCCCATAGGTATGAAATTCTACGGTAGCATCCCAAAAAAGGCAGCAATATCAATTTTAAAAAGTAAATGAGTGCAAAAAGATGTGCCTAGAATATATACTAGGGGTCAATCAATAAGGGAGGAACCTTTTATTGATTGACCCCTTGATGGGGCTTCGGATTGATTTCTGACAAGTATAAACACTTGTATGATGAGCATACATTAAAGCTCATCATACAAGTGTTTATACTAAGTATCGTTGACTAACATCTATAACAAAAACAAATAATTTGCTTACTTTGGGGTTCGATCAATCTATATATTAATATATGAAGAAAAAACTTTGTACCTCTTTTTAAAACAATTGCGCCACCGGTGGAGTATGAAGTCCAAGGCAAAGTCATTTTGTATGACCGTCATACAAATAATAGTGGAAGTCTAAGTCTTACTTAATCAGATTATCGATCTTACTATACGCTACATTTTCTCTTCTCAAAAAGAGATCCAATTTCCAAAGTTCCACTTCACCTACCATACATATAAACCATATTTTTTCAAAAAAGCTAAAAAAATTTTGATTCTAATCGTTTAACTTTTTCATTTGTCACCGAACTAAACTAAACTTAAGGTGTTAAGGATCCTTTTTTTGCATTTATTAGTGACTATATTCAAGATAACGTAGAGATTAGCCGTGTGCAAAAGTAAGTGTCCTTCACGTCGACATGTCCCTCACGACGATTGAAATTATAGTTATCGAATTATGTAGGTATGCAAGATACGAAAATGATTACTAGGCCAAAAGCCTAAATATTCTCTGCAGAATGTAATAACGGGTTCTCGAAACGAGTTAAACAACCACTTTCTGATGCTGTAAATCTATGCAAGTGCGCTACGTCATTTAGGAAGCAATTATCAATAATTAAAAAGAGATTGTTTGCTATCAGCGTGTATATTTAAGCAATCGGATCAGGAAGCAGATGTTATCTTACCTCATAGTTTCTGAATCTCGATAGTTGTTGCGAATATCGCGGTAGCATCAGCAACGATCGATGCTAATTTTTAATGCTGACATTTAAGTTCAATAATATGTTCATTAAAGGCGTAAATGCTCGTAGGTCCTAGTACAAGTCATATGTAGTTAAAATCAATCTAGACAGTTTAAAGAAACCAAGCTTTCAGTGCATCTCTCATTCAACTGTCATTTCAAAATTTTAAAGTCGCCAAAAAAAACACAAAGGCAAAAAGTGCACACAAAAAAAAAAGAAATGCACAGTTGTGGATTTCCAGACATCGAGATGGTGAGGATGAATTTCAAATTTTGAGGCGATATCGGATGATGGAATTCGGCGACAGGAATTAATCCAAATAACTTCTCGGAACACTCCCCATTAAAAATATGATAGTAGACTCAGAATGAACTAACATCTCTGCGCAATGCCAAAGAGTCAAGCCGTTTCGAAATAGCCTGGTCGTCAACGATTCGAACCGCTCTACGCTGAAAGCGATCAAGAGGAAGAAGCTGGTACTGAGGAGCACCGGCCCAGAGATGAGAATAGTACTTCATGTGAGGCCGAATTTGAGCCTTATAAAGTTGAAAGCGATGGGTCGGCAAGAAGTACTGTCTCGCTCTGCTGAGCACACCGAGCTTTTTGGAGACTAGTTTAGCCTTACCTTCCAAATGACCGCGAAACTAAACGTAATTCGATATGTCGCCTCCCAGAATCCCGACACTAGCTGAGACTGTCAAAAGAGTATCCCCAAATCAAGGTGACACGACAAAGGGTGTCTTTTTAGCGAAGAACACGCAAAGCTGTGTCTTCTTGGGGTTAAAAGTGACCAGGTTTTGATGACCCCATTCCGAGACATCAGTTGGTCAAGTCTCAACTTCGAACACAAGCAAGTTTCGGCACTCTTCAACGTGGTCCCGAGAAATACCACTACGGCCGGAGTATGTAGCTACACTAGTACTGTCATCTGCACAGCAATGTATGTTGCGGATTCGCATCATGTCATTGATATGCAGAAGGAACAGTGTCGGTGATAGCATGCAGCCTTGTGGAACACCAGCATTAACAGATTTAAAGTCATCGCACGTACCGTCGACTACGACCTTGATGCTCCGATCAGCAAAAAAAACTGTTAATCCACTTGTATAGTTTCTCGGGAAGCCCATAGCAAGGAATCTTCGCGAGAAGCGGTTTGTGCCATACCCGATCAAAGGCCTTCACTATCTATCAATCAATCAATCAAATTATTTACTGCTAAGCTATGTCCAAACTAACTGCCAATGGACTCAACTGCTTCCGTCCACTGATGTGTTAGGTATACTAGAAGATCACCAGCTGAGCGGCCGTGACGGAAACCGTACTTGCGGTCGCTAATCAACTGGTGCTGTTCTAAATACTTGAGGGGCTGAGAGTTGATGATTGTCTCCATAATTTTGGACAACAAGGAGGTTATGACTATTAGTTAGACGCTGGGCCGATAGTTAGACGGATTAGAGCGATCTCCTTTTTTAGGGATGGGATGCACCAAAGCTGACTTCCATGAAATCGGTACAACGCCGAGTGAGTAGGAGAGCTGGAATAGGCGTGTTAATACCGGCGCCAGCTCTGGAGCACACGCTTTAAGTACAATCGGAGGTGTGCCATCCGGCCCACTCGACTTATGAACGTTCAAAGAAAAATAAAAGTGCTTTACGAACGGAAATATCACATCTATGCTCATCACATAAATCTTTCCGTCGGGAATCGAACCCGTGCTCCATCGAAAGTGTAGTCAAGGTCGCTAACCGCCCAATCAACGGGGCCCAGAGATGTTTCACCGAGTTGGTCCGGGCTCCCTTTGAAGAAGACACCCCATTGGTAGAGTGGTTAGCGAACCTAACTACCAATCGATGGGGCTCGGGATATTATATTATTATTATACATATTATTATCTGCCATTCTGCCAGCCAGGTCGTAAAAGGCGATCGATTGGCGATACATGTCACTACTATAATTGTGAATACTAAGAGTCAATGCTTGCCATTGTGATGTTCTGGTTTGGAGAGTAAGGTAGCCGGTAAACTTATACATGTGGCATTGCCATCCCTTCACACACGTAGCAACGCTCCATTTATCTTTGTTGCCTGTAAATGATGTTTTTTCTCTCCCTATTAGGAGAGCCACCTACTTGTTTGCTATCTAATGATATATAGAATCTAAAACGGTTTCTCCTGCAGGCCATCCCTGAAACTTCCCTATAAATTGATGTGTTTTTAAGCTTTAAGAAGCAAAAACCAAGTTTTTACTTCTTTGAGCTCAAAATAAATTTTAGATTTTTCAGAGTTCAAAAATCTAAGATTTGTTAAAATTTTAGATTTTTGAATCTAATTTTGGAGAAGTTAATTTTTGAGAAGTTATATATTTTAAAAGTCGCCTTTGAAATTCTCCTATCGCCAACCGAGCACTTATCCAATCCCGGGCGGTGATGTTTTTATCATAAAACTGAAAAAACACATTTTTTGAATTGCCTGACCCGAGAATCGATTCCGGGACTTTATGTGGTCCACATCGGCACCGGACCATTAAACCACAGAGGCAATGTAAACAAAAAAACTTGAGAGGTGTCAAGGGACACTCGGATGGAACGAAGTTCCTTTCGATTAATTAGTGAAGGAATTGTAATAAAATTTTATTTTTTTTAAGTTATAATTATTTTTTTTTATTATTAACAAATATAATGTAATATAAACTTAATCAGTAGGCACAATTTTCGTAATAATTGGCTTGTAGTAACTGTATACACTCAACAAAAATAATCGTCGCGACACCTTACTGTTCAATGCGAAATAGAAATGAAAATATCTGGCTTGCTTTCTATAAGAGAGAGAGAGAGAGAGAGACAGACAGAGAAACATGCGCACCCCGCACAGCTTACAATAGCTTACTATAGCAAAAAGTGTTGTGACAACTTTTTGTAAGAATTTTTTCCGTCTAGCCCCCTTTCACAACGCGCCATAAGGAACTTCGTTCCAATAATTTTAATATTCGAAAATCTGTAACTTTTAAACACTCTATTAGAATTTTAGTTTTGATTCGGCGTTACACAATTTTTAAAGTACTAAAATATTGTACACAGTAAAAAATATTATTGAAAAATCTTCAAGATGTGTCTAATAACCATTAAGGCGCAATGTATACTTAAAATATATTTATTAATATTTTATAGAATTACAACAGAGTGTAGTGCGTGTTGAGAATGTTGGATCGAATAGAAAATTGAGAAACTACGCTGCAGACAACATGCACGTTACTAACGCAGTTTCTATAAAACAGTTTCGTGTATTATTCACCTATATTAAAGTATCATCACACTGGTTCCCTTGCGGAGTAGACAGAGAGGATTAAACTTCTATAGACTTTCCGTTTCACCGTGACACCATGATTCACCGTTTCTTCAGTAAGCGATATGGGTGGTGACTGGTGATCCCATCACCTCATTTTATTAACCTGATCTTTTATTGCTTATATTTTTATGTTATAAGAAGAAATCAATTAGAAAACTTTCCGAAAAAGATAACCATCGTCTATAGGCACGAAATATGTTGATGCTGCATTGTATTTCGTGTGGCGAGATATGCCACATGTACAAGTTTACATGCTAATTTTCACCTTCGAACCGAAGGACTACAATGACAAGCATGGACCAATGCTATTGAACAGCACTTACCCGACCCAGAGAGCATCAAGTCCTAAAGCGGCCCGGGACTCCAAGACCTAAAGCGACCCGGGACTCCAAGTCTTAAAGCATCCCGGGACTCCAAGTCCTAAAGCGACCTTTTTTCAATATTTCTTTCTAATATAAGAATGCTGTTACCCGCGACTTAATTAACGTGATCTAACACACATCTTTCTTTTACCTAGTCAGGTAAAAAGTAGCCCACAGCCCTCCCCTATATATGGCTATCATACATAACAAGAAGTATATTCATGTCCAGCCCCGCTGAAGAGGTAGACAGAGGTATAACCAGTGCTCCTACAATGAGCTGAAGATACTTAATCCCACAAATTGATAGGTGAAAATCCCATCACCAACCGGTTACTTTCGAATCCCGGGAAACGTTATTTTTATCAGAAAACTAAAAAAAAACTTTTGAATTGCCCGACCCGGGAATCGAGCTCGGGACCTTATGTGGTTAACTCTGACACCGGACCACTAGACCACAGAGGCGACTACGCAAAAAGATTTTTTCAAATCTGAGTGGTTCATCCAAAGAGCGCAATACAAACAAACAGGAAACTCTTCAGTTTTATGTTAGCACCCCAAATGTCCTGCCAGTGTATTCATCTGGTAGCGAGTTTTACCAATAGGTATAGCATTAAACCTTCTCCATATACGTCAAACGTATAAGGTAGTTTTCAAAATATAGTTGCTATCACAATTCAATTCATTTGATTATAATTTATTTGAATAATGAAACAATCTATCTCACTCTATTTCACACACAGTTAATGATGTCCACTCTTTCTCAGTCTATGATCTCTGCTCATCTCATTGACATCCCTAGAGTACTTGACTTTGTTTTTTTTATTTTTTATATCATAAGATAGCAAACAAGCAGATGGCTCTCCTAAAGGGAAGAGCAACCATCGCCTATAGACACCAATGATGTTAATGGTGCGTTGCTATTTGTGTGGCGGGATGGCAATGCCACACGCAGAAGTCTACCGGCTAACTTACACTCCAACCCGAAACTCGAAAGTGACAAGTATTGATGCTATTACTGTAAGAATAGGTAAGGTGATGGTACCCAGGCGAGGCGTTACGGAACTCTATTACAAAACAAATAGGTACAAAAAAACTCTAGTTTCCCTGTAAATCCATAAGTCGAGTGGGCCTAACGCTATTCCATCAATTATGTTAAGAATTATGCTCCCGAGTTGGCTCCGGTGTTGACGCGACTTTTCTGGCTCTCGTATAATTCAGGCGTCGTACCAAATTTCTGAAAGACAGCTTTAGTGCACTTAATACCTAAGAAAGGCGATCGCTCATATCAGTCCAATTATCGGCCCATAGCTATCATCTCCTTGTATTTCAAAAATAATGGAATTTATTTTCAACTGCCAGCTTTTAAGGTACCTAGAAGAGCACCTGCTAATAAGTGACCGTCAGTATAGTTTCCTTCGTGGTCGTTCGGCAGATGACCTTTTGGTCTACCTTATTCACAGATGAGCGGAGTTAGTTGAGACCAAGGGGGAAGCGCTAGCTGTTAGTTTGGACATAGCGAAGGCCTTTAATAGGGTGTGGCACAAAGCACTTCTTGTTAAACTTCCATCTTGTGAACTTCGCTATAAGTTATGCAACTGAATCACCAGTTTTTTGGCAGATCGTAGTCTTAAGGTTGTTGTCGACGGTGTATGCTCAGACCCAAAATCTGCCAATGCTGGTATTCTCTAAGGCTGCGTGCTATCTCCTCCATTGTTTCTTCTGCATATCAATGATATGCTACAAATTAGCGGCATTCATTGTTATGCGGAGGATAGTGCAGGAGATGCTGTATATTCCGGCCGCGCTTGGAACATGTTGACGAGTGAAAAGTGAAAACAGGAGGACCACGGATCTCAAGGCATGTTCTCTACGTGCTGATTGAACGCTATCACTGCCTCTTCGGAGTTGGTAAAAATAAAACCTCTCATCAAATCTTTGATTTTGGGGAAAATATAGAAATCACAGGATGCTAGGTTGAGGCTATGCGCAGGATACCCTGGGTAAACAAATGGTAGAATACCACTCGGCATTAACACTCGTTTGATCTTCAAGTAGAATTGTACAAATGGGACTCATAGCTGAGAAAAAAAACGCGATCATTTTTTTACCAACGTTTCTCGCCTGTCTCGCTTTTGTTGGCCTGTTCTCATTTTCAAACACCCATTCACAAATTTGATGTTTTTTTCGGGTTCAAAACAATAAATCCACGTTTCGTCTCCTATGACAATGTCATAAACAGCATTAGAATGTCCGTGGTCGTACTTCAGTAGCATCTGTGAGCACCATTCCACGCGAGCCCACTTCTGCTCCGCTGTCAGTTCATGAGGGATCCAACGACAACAAAATTTCCGACCTTTCAATTCTTCTTGTAAAATTTTCTGAATTTGGCTCATACCAATCCCCAATAGTCCTCGAATTGTCTCATAGGTAATCCGGGGGTTTTCTTTAATTAACCGCTTAACAGTAGCCACATTATTTTCGTTGACGGCAGTTGAAGGCCGCCCTTCACGAATTCGTCATATAAAGAAAGTCGACCTCTCTCAAATTCAGCAAACTATCACCTCACGGTGCTCAAACAAGGTGCTTTTCTCCCAAAACCATTTTGAAGACGAGCGGCAAGAGAACTTTTAAAATCATAAAAAATCATCGCTCTAAAATCTTTTCGACTTAACTCCATTTTCGTTGCGTACGTAGGACTTTGATGTGTGATAAAAAACAATTGACAAATCATTTCCCGCCAATTGTTTTTTTTATTATTTAGAAGGTTGTAACGTTTTAAAAAAATAACATTCGAAATTCAAATAGTTCCGATTAGCTAGAAGTGCAAAACTTTTAGTGTGCCCCATGTATTTCGTTGCGCGGTTGAGCGAAACATTTAATAACAGAGCCATCATCGCTAATAACACAATCATTAATTTACAATATGGCTCACATGCCGTAAAATCGATGAAATGGCAAGCAGAAAGTGCGCTTAAGCAAATAAATACCAAGATTAAGATCTACTTTGCTAATAATAGACGTCACAGTTAATTACCTTTGCGCATATATATTTCTCTTAGTAACTATTTATTTGTGCTTAAAGTGAAAACTTTAGACATACATATGAAAAGTAAGTATCTTCACGCCCTTATCCCCGAGGAGGTAGGCAGAGTTACAACCAGTGCACCCACGATTAGCTGAAAATACTTAGTCCCACAATATGATAGATGTTATAGGTGGCAAGCCTATCGCCAACCGGGTGCTTTTCCAATCCCGGGCAATGTTGTTTTTATTAGAAACCGATTTTTGATTTGTTCGACCCGGAAATCGAGCCCGAGACCTCATGTGGTCAACACCGACACAGGAACACTAGACCACAGAGGTATATGAATGTCACTTTTATGAGGTAGGCTAAAGGCTGCTTTTGTCTAATCGAATTATCGAACGGATTGTATGTATAGCACAAATGTAGGCAACATTTGAGTAGGTTCAAAAGGATTTTGTTGCTGTGAAGTTGGAAAATGTTTAGATAGGAATAAAATAGTGTTAGATAGGGATTAATTTTACAAATTGGGTCTTAAAGGGGCCACGTGGTGGCCACTTATAATGATTAATAATAATATAATAATATTCACGGGACAAATTGCACTTAGTGATCTAACCCCAAATTAAGTAAATTAATTTACTTGTGTTGTGAATGTTAGTCAATGGTAGTAAGTAGTATATATATATATATATATATATATATATATATATATATATATATATATATATATATACATATATATATATATATATATATACATATATATATATATATATATATATATATATATATACATATATATATATATATATATATATATATATATATATATATATATATATATATATATATATATATATATATATATATATATAATAAACACCCAAACCCGGAAATACAAACATGATTATCACACAAACGCTTGTCCACGTCGGGGATCGAACTCGAGCCCCGTTGATTGCGTAGTCACTAGTCAGGGTCATTACCACTCTACCAACGCGGCGGATTGTTCAAAAATATATATTTGTTGTATATATATATATATATATATATATATATATATATATATATATATATATATATATATATATGTCATTTTTTTGAACACCGCGCATATATATTTTTCGTATTTACCGCCTAATTTCCTATTGTGTTAGATAGGAAATGTTAACGAGAAAAAAATGATATGCGATAGATGTGGTGAAAAATGCAAAATTAAAACTTATTAACGAAAAAATATCATCTGGGAAATCCTCGAAATTTAGTACACAACGCCGCCCCGCTATCACAGGGCGGTAGCGCAGATGGCTCCGGCGCGGGCGTTTGAGCTTGCTATGGTTTTCGACTCGATGGAAATCGAATCGGTTGTGATGTTAAATTAATCTTCTTTTTTGTTATGTTACTTGGATAGATGATCTTAAACTAGTTTACCTGGAACTAGCCTAGGTAACTCATTTATGTGTTGCCTATCCTGAGATATAAGGTGTTAAGGTTCGGTGCCAGTAATTACACTGCCCGTCTTGCCCTTCTTTCCAAGAAACAAGCAAGATGGTGGTACCCATGCAGTTAAATCTGTCGATTGGGCCAAATCAAATTTTTAAGGTTTTTAAGTAATAAACTAGGAATTATTTGTTGAAACTACTTTATAATACACTTGCACTTTTACTCCACTATAAGTACATATCCACTAAATTAATTAAATTAATCGACCGGTTTCACTTTTTAAAGCATCTTCAGGACGTAATATTGTGTACTCTATATCTACACAATTATCCAAACACAGCAAAGCTATTTTACGGGAGAAACAAGCAAGATGGTGGTACCCATGCAGCTGGGAGCGCGGTACAGCGCATCCCTCCCACCGGTAAATCTGTCAATTGGGCCAAATCTAATTTTTAAGGTTGTCAAGTAATAAACTAGGAATTATTTGTTGAAACTACTTTATAATACACTTGCACTTTTATTCCACTATAAGTATCCACTAAATTATTTAAATTAATCGACCGGTTTCGCTTTTTAAAGCATCTTCAGAACGTTATATTGTGTACTTTATGCTTTAAAATGAAATTTTACCAAGTTCCGACGGTTGAAAGTGTAAAATTAATAAACTAGGAAGCCTTATAGTTTCGCTATGTCCGTCCGTCCGCAGGAGACCCTTAGTACTAGCATAGACTAATATATATTCTTATGTATCTGGTACTAGAAAGCTGTAATTTGTCACGGTTACAAAGAATATATAATAAAATCTTGAAAAAAATTTTTTAGGTTAGCTCCTCTACATTGCGCGTGGCCCGATACGCACTTTACCAATTTATTATTTTTAAGTACAGTTAATTAGAAAATAGTGTAATTCCATATATTAATCTTTTTATTTTACCAGCGACTAAAAAAAATCTTAAACACCCCTTATCTCATAAGTTAAGCGTGTTGCTTGTTTGTTGTATCATAGGTCCCTAATGGGTGAACTGGTTTTGGTTAAGATCAAAGGCTCCCAAAAATTTTTCTCATAGACCACTTTCAAAATTTTGCTGGTTCCGGTAGACCCCCTGAATCTAAATTTCTACTATTTTAAAAGAAATTTAGATTCAGTATCTCTTTGATCACGCCAATATAGACCTCCGTCACGTCTCCCACGGACCCCTGGGGGTCCACCTGGACCACTTTGGGAATCAGTGGTTTAGATGTTATAAACGTAAGTCTAACGTAATGTTGAAAATAGTAGTCTGTCTGCAGGTTCCCCAACCCTGCGATAACTTACAATAATCTATTGCGTTTGGGCTCATCAAATAAATTTTGTTGTTTTGTAAATGATGGGCATTTTTTTGATATGTATTAAGTATCTGATTATGGAAGCAGTTTTAAATTATTATCGATCTATTTTAGTTAATTAATTATAACGTTAATATTTTGGACACTGTTGATTTATAAATCTAAAGTAATCTGAGTGTCACTATCATTATTACCTACATGGTTTTATTAAAATATAAATAAAGAACATTTTTTGTTCGATTGAAAATCTATTGTTTGCGAAATTTTTTGTACTTCGAGCCCTAACGACAGCCAAAAATCTAAAATTGTTATGTTTGGGCGGGCTATATCCCTAACGGGCCCAAATGCCAGACTAACCGTAAGATTGGTGTCGTGTATAAGACGAGGACCATAAAATATGCGCAAATTTCCCTTCCTGATGCAAATGTTTACGATTTCATTTTAAATGAAAAAACAGGAGATAACAAAACATTATTTTTGTGTAATTTTTGCCGGTATTTTCGGTCCAGGTTACAGTTGTCTCATTTTTTCCCCGAGGAGGAGGAAATCCGTCATGGACACCTAAGGGGTACCTAGTGCCGGACTCGTATCGGCTAAAACTCCCTCCTCTCTTCCAACCACGAGTAACTGTTGTAAGTGTCGTGTGACTTAAAGCACTCGTAATTCTTTGTCTTATTCTCCGTTTCTTGATTTGGTACTCCGTTCTATGTCTTCTTTTTTCTTCATAATTTTTTCCCCCAAATATCCCAATTCTGGCTGTTTTCTACCATGATGCTAATAAGATTTTATTTTTCTCTGCAGTTGTCTCATCGTATTCTTCGGGGGTGTTCAGGTACAACGAGAAAACAATAGATTTTATAAATACATACTTATTTTTTTTATTCTCTCGCCTTGTAGTTTCCCTCTTAAAAAAATGTGCTTGAAATCGTTTTATGCTTGATGTTTTTGAATACTTTATATTAACTAGTTTCGTATCACGGCTTTACTTATTTCTACCGCAATAGCGTCAATGCTTTTCGTGTATTTTACACTATTTATCGTCGGCACTTGGTGAAACTCCATTTGTAGTTTTGTTAATACACTTGTACTGTTTCACAAATTACTTTAAATTTAATTAATATCACCAACCGGTTTCGCCTTTTTTGTAAACAGTACAAGTGTATTAACAAAACTACAAAAAAACTATCAATGCTTTTCATTGTTGTGTTCCGATTTGGACAGTAAGGTAAACTTATGCATGTATTATTAACATATTTGGTGTCTATAGACGATGGTTTCTCTTTCCATCAGGGAAGCCATCTGCTTCTTTGCTATCAAATGATATAAAAAATATATATCTTATCTATGCGCACTATTTTGCAATTTGCTTGCCGTTAAAATATGTGTATAGTCGCTAATTCATTCCGTGGTGCGCGATTCAACAGTAAATGTCAATTTTTTGCGATCTGTCATCGACAAACAACTCTAGTGTATGAATGTGGAATAGATGGAGCGGAGAGTGTGTTTGTGTGCGTCTACACTCTACCCGAATATCGAGGCCGGAGCACGGGATGTCGTCGACTTTATCAACTACAACTAACCTTGATACTTGCAATAAATAACTAAATGTTTTTCAGTGTTAACTAAATAATTAAAACGGTTTCTAGTTCTCAGTTGAGTGTGAGGGGGTATGCGGAAGTATGGGAGAGGGTATGAGGAGTGGGGATCACTTCGCGCGGCAAAATAAACTGTATTACGGACGTTATACTTTATATCAGCGGTCGGCAACACGCGGCCCGCGGGCCGTTTGCGGCCCTAGGACGTTTACTTGCGGCCCGTGAATGTTTTCGTTATTTACATTAACACATCAAAATAAATGCATGAACCATTGCGATCGATCATATAGTGTGTATCCAGCCTGAAGAATGCGCTTTGCTTTGCCCGCGAACGAACGAATAAAGAATACGAATTAAATTTCGTATATTGTAACAATTTTAATAGCATTTTTATTTTTTTCTATTGGATTATATAACGAATTATTATACATAGGTATATTGGGATTCTAGGGTTAATATAACAGGTGCGGCCCCCTATACTTTATTTTGCAACATTTTGGCCCTTGCCTGCCAAAAGGTTGCCGACCTGCTTTATACTATTCTCTTCTGTGGAAATCAAGGTCAGCGCACAAGAATACACAATCTACCATTCTGGCAGGCATTTTGTAAAAGGCGAACATTTCATCACTACCATCGTGACAACTAAGTACCATTGTAACTTGTAACGTGTCGCTTGGGTATGGTATCACCGTATAACCTATTCCTGCCGCAATAGCATCTATGATTGTAGGTGTCATGTTCAATTTTGAAGGTGAGGTAGCCAGTAAACTTAAGCACGTGCCGTCACCATCGCACTCATAGATAGCAACACACGATTAACTTATATGGGCCCTATAGGCGGTGATCCTTTCTTTCCATTGAGAGAGATATCTAGTTGTTTATTATCTTATGATATAATAAGTGAGGTGCTTCATCAGCGTCGCCGAAGCGACTGCGAATTCATCCAAATCATTGTGATGAAGGGTCCTCATATATGCTCATAACTAGTCGGAACCTACACCTATTGAACGTGACTTTAGCCGTTTGAATTATTTAGTCATTCGTGTTGCAAGTTTCAATAATTTGGTCGGTCAACGTTTATTAAAATCTGATCCAATTTTGATTTATAATATAAATAAATATTTAATATGTAAAAGAGGATAATTTAGTAACGATGTTTTATCCCGGTGTTGGTCCGGGCTCCTCTGAATAAAAGACCAACTGCCGTTCTGCCATTCAGTTCGTAAAAAGCGACCGATTGGCTATGCATGTCACTGTCATCGTGACTAGTAGTTGGTATAGTTCCGTAACGTCTCGCCTGGGTATTTGGTACCACCGCCTTACCTATTCCTGCTGCAATAGCGTCAATATTTGTCATTGTCGTGTTCTGGTTTGGAGGGTAAGGTGCGTGTGGCATTACCATCCTGCCACATGGGCTATCCATGCCGCACCTTTAACACTTTTGGTGTTTATAGGCGATGGCTTCTCTTTCCGTCAGTACAGCTATCTGCTTGTTTGCTATCTTATGATATTTATAAAAAAAAAATGAATCACCAAACATTAAACTTTAAATAACTTTTTATTTTTATATGATTATCTAACTTTAAATTGCCAACCGCCTCAGCTAATTTCACTTCACGACGGAAATCGAGACAAGGCTCAGTCTTACTCTGTGACGAGTCTATACTATGTTTGTTTCTGGGTTTTCTTTATTAATAATATAAAAAAAATCAAATTTTCCGTATTTCATGTATAACGAACTTAACATATTTACTGCTATTTTGCCAGGTAAGGCGATGGTACAAAATATCCCGGTGAGATGTGGAAATTTGAATGAAAGTCACACAAATAAAACATTATATGTTTGGAATAATGTTGAGTTTTCAAGCTATTTGATGGTTTTCAAGCTAAAAAATGAAATTGCGCAGTTGGTTTTGGAAGCAGGAGGGTTATAAAATTATCAGAATGTTCTATCTGTACAGTGTAAAGGCTATCATATAGGCTTTTATTTAGCTAAACCCAAATACAATAGGGTATTTTATAGTGAATTTGATTTGAAGACAGGTACCTACGTATTAAAAAGATGCGCTATTACCTTTTTTGTTATCGCATTATCGCATCGCATCTTTAATATGAGAGTTTGTTACTCTTTTTCGCTAAAATACCTCTGCGGATCTTAGTAAAAACCATACTAATGGTATAAATGTGAAAGTCTGTCTGTTTGTTACACTTTTATGGTTAAACCGATAAACTCGTTTTGATGAAATTTGGCAAGGAAATAGTTGAAGTCCGGGGTTAAACGTAGACTACTTTTTTCGAAATTTATTCCCTAGGGGTAAAATATTGGATGAAAGATTATATTGACGACAGGTTACTTTACTCGCGGGTGAAGCTACGCGGGATAGTTAGTTTTGTATAAACTAGATTTAATTTATAATAAGCGTTTAAGCGCAGCTACATCTTAATATTACAAAAAAATATGTATATTGTATGCAATTTTCTTTACGACTACATACAACGAAAACAGGTTTCAAATAAAATTAATTAAAAACCGACTCCAAATATCTGTTAACTACATCTGTATCTCAAAAACTACTAAACCGATTTTTATAAAAAATGGACTATTCCCTAAATTCGAATATATCTGATTTAAAGCAGGAAGAATTATTTTCATATTGATTTATTTTCAGAGAAATTGTTGGACAAATATACACTTTCGATTTAATACACTTGCTTAGACGCTTAATTAAACCACCATACTCAAAAATTATCCAATTCCAACAATATTACAAACACACATGTTAAACTAACAACCTCCGTTTTTTTGTCGATTCAATATTCTCAAACGATCAAGACTTTTGTGTCGCATTATAATAAGTAAAGGTGAGCTCTGCGCGGGCGCAGCGAGTGACGTGTCTCACTTCTCTCCTTCCAGTGAATCGCCGAGAATGCTGCGAGCCTGACGCGTGACTTGCGTTCAACTTTCAGTGTTGTAACAGTGCGAAATTTGATAGACAAAGTCACTAAACTATTAAGAAAGTTCAGTTTTTTTAGTTTACGTTCAATGGAAAAGTGTTTTTGTGAATTCTAGGATTGTTGCAAGCTAAACCATCGTTCGGTGAGTTCTGGTTTATTTTATCAATAAATATATACGTATCTTCATGCCGAATCTCTTATGGAGGAGATTCGGCGTGAAGGATATATTTCATCTCTTACCTCATGCGGATTTCTTTACTGCAGATTTACAAGTATAATTCGATTTTCGTTCTCCGTTTTATTTAGACAAACATTATGGATATTTAATTGTTTAACATAAAAAACAAGGTACAAAAACGGCAAAAAATACTACGTAAAATATAACTGACAATTGTCATTGAACGGGCCGAGGTAAATTCCATGTTTCAATAAACTTAATTTAAGTTATTTTGAAGTAATGACGGTAGATATGTAAATCTTGTTTATTTCCTATACTGCAGAGTGTGTTATTTATTTTATATTTATCTATATATTAATACGTGAAGCAAAAACTTTGTACCCCTTTTTAAGATAATTCCGCAAGCGTTGGAATTTGAAATTTGACATAAAGTTTTCTCCACATAAGACTGCAGAAACGTAATATTTTTAAACAATATGAATAAAAAAATCTTTGAAATAATGAACATAAACATTTCGCACACTATAATACATCCATGTGACACTCATGATAATACACACACGAGTATATTATTTTCTTTACGGCTAAAGTATGTTGTCAAACTTAAAGAAAAAATTGTTTAATCTATGGTCTAATTTCGACCACAGGGTAATCGCTAGTTAGAGATAATTACGCATTAAGGCGAGGTATTTCGGCGCGCGTCAATTCTATAGAAAATGGGTGGCGCGGTATGCTCTGAAACCGCTGGGAATCGTGTTAATTTTCGGATAAATAAATATAGGACATCAGCTGAAAACTATTTAGCACATTCTTTTTTGTATTTACAATTAATATCACCATATAAAAATCATGTAGAAGATTAGAAATATTATTAACAAATTATTTGTTTTAGAGATTTTTTTAGCCTGTTTTCGGAATTTTGTGTGATCGAGTAAAGTATATTCTATCATGTAACAAGTTAGCAAATTATTTAGATAATATGTTCAGGTATATCGTGTAATTTTTGTAAAATTGTTATTTAACAATCAATACAAAAAAAACGTGATTTAACAAAGCAGTTTTTTCACGAAAAGTTTCACGAAAAAAATTCACGAAAACAATTTTTTCACGAAAAAAAACCAAGAAAAGTTGCAATTTAAAACACTTTTATTTTTTCTTCAAATAGGTACCTATGTAGATACTGAAACCTATACCTACACACTCATTGCTTTAAGCCAATGCGCACACAGTCAAACTACGCTATCAACTACCCACTTATAATATTTCTTATTTATTTATTTAAATCTACCTAAATAAATAAACACTACGATTTATAACGTAAATACAGTACAAATGGTAACACATTTGTAAACACTTGTTACCAGAATCATCTTGTAGCAAGATTGGTGGCAATTTTCATCGTCTGCGCCGCATTTGGCACCTGTAACGACTATTACTTTAACCTGCGATAACCATTATCGAAGTTTCAACTGCTTTCCGAGAGGCATTGTAAGTGTAAAAGCATGAAGCTTAGTATAAAATGATTGTAAAAAATAACATTTAATACACTCAATTAATGCAAATAGCCATAATTTTTACGCTCGTATCGTGTTTATGAATATTTTTGTCTATTTTACATATTATTTGCAATATTTAATTACTAAAATTTCGGATTCAACCACTTTGTTAGTAGGTAAGTATCTCAGACTGCGATGTTTACATTAAGTGCTCGTATGTGAAGGAAAAACGTTAAGACTTCGTTTTTGTATTGCGTGAACGGTGGAAAATGAAATTTGGCAGTTAAAATTTACATTGCAGCGGACTGCAGAAAACTAACATTTTTAAATAAATTGCATTAGAAATGTATTAAATTGTAATAAAATATAACATTACACATGCATTACATACACTTAATGTGACATTCATGATACTATACACACTTGAATACTGTTTTCTTTACGACTATAGTCAGTTGTCAAAATTAAAAGGCATTTTATTGCTTAGTCTTGGTCAAATTTCGGTCACAGGCGATTGCTAGTATTTGTAAGTGTACATAGTATAACATTGACATTACACACATCTATTTTTAAAAACCTACATTTAAATTAAGGCTCTGATCGCCAGCTAGAAAATTCGTAAAGCATGCTTGGGAATAAATATAAACGTCAAAATATATTTCTTTGCGTCTGTTGATACAATAAAAAATCCATAAACCGGTTGACTCTGGAGACCATCCCTGAAGCTTTTCCATAGTTGAGGTATTTTATGCTCCAAGCTTTGACTCTGCACGTCATCCCTGAAGTTTTTTTTTGATAAGTTATTATATGCTCTAAGTTAAAGAGATTGGGTACAAAACTTACACAATAATTTCCATAGGGTGAGCCGTAAGGGTATTAAAAAATCTTTCTAGCCAGCTCTGTCCGCAACTTCGTCCGCGTGAAATAAATTCTAAAATAAGAGTCCCGGGGTTTTACCAGCATAGTTCTCGTTCCCGTGGGATTTCTGGCATAAAAAGTATCCTATGGCATTTTTCGGCTCTCAAACTAACTTTCTACCATATTTCATACAAATCGGTTCAGTAGTTTTTGCGTGCTTAAGTAACAAACATCCATCTATCCAGACATCAATACAACCAATCCATACAAATATCAAAAAATCTTCCCTCTTTGTATCGAATAAACTTGCTAGTCTTTCATTCAACCTTTTTTCCCCCGTGTTGTCCGGACTCCTTTGAAGAATACACCATTTGCCGTTCTGCCTGGCAGCTCGTAAGAGGCTGACGATTGGCTATACGAGTCACTACCATCGTGGCTACTAGATGCTAGAGTTCTACATTGTCTCGCCCAGCTCTGGTACCATCGCCTTGCCCATTTTTGCCGCACTATCATCCGAGCTTTTCACTGTCGTGTTCCGGTTTGGAGAGAATGTAACCGGTAAATATATGCAAGTGGAATTAACACTTCACCACTCGGATAGCAACACACCATTCACATTTTCTGTCTATGGGCGGTGGTTCACCCGGTTCTTTTGCGGGGTAGGCAGTATAAACCGAACGTCTTTAGCTTTTATGTTTCACCACGAATCACCGGTTTGTCGGTTGGTAAGATGAGTAGTGGAGGAGAAAACATTTAGAGTAAAAGAGAATAACATTTTTAACATTCGTAATGTCAAACTCAAATCAAATATGTAAATAACACACTCACATACACAAATTTTCCTATCTATTATCTATATATATAAAAATCAATTGCTGTTCGTTAGTCTCGCTAAAACTCGAGAACGGCTGAACCGATTTGGCTTATTTTGATTTTGAATTAATTGTTTAAGTCCAGGGAAGGTTTAAAAGGTGAGAAAATATAGAAAAAAATGAAAGTAGTTAAAAAGGCAGAACAACGTTTGCCGGGTCAGCTAGTATAAAATATTATTGAAATTGAACTATCGGATAAACTACTAAATTAAATTACTTATAGCACCACGAATCTTCGGTTTATTGGTTGGTAAGATGCGTAGTGGTGGAGAAAATATTTAGAGCAAAAAAGAATAACATCTTTAACATACGTAATGTCAAACTCAAATTAAATAAATAACACACTCACATACTCACACACTCACTCACATTACTTCCCTTTGGCAGTATAGACATGTTTAACATACCGATTTATAAATTTACTAGCGACTGCCCGCGGTTTCACCCGCGCAGCTTTTGTTCCCGTGGGAATATCGGAAAGGTTTGTACACTTAAACCTTCCTCAAGAATCAATCTATCTATTAAAAAAAACCGCATTAAAATCCGTTGCGTAATTTTAAAGATTTAAGCATACATAGGGACATAAGGACATAGGGACAGACAGAGAAAGCGACTTTGTTTTATACTAGCGGCCCGCCCCGGCTTCGCACGGGAAGAAAATTATTAAAATCGATCCAGTAGTTTTGATTTATTCATTACTGCAAGTGGCCCACACGCGTTAAATTTGGAGTAAAACAATTCCCCTTTCCCTATACCATGAAGATTTCCTGCTATCTTTGAAACATCTAAATTCATATAGGTACTACATTTTTAGTTTTTACATTTTTACCTATTTCTTTTTTTTACAATTAATATATTACAGAATGTCTTTATATACAACGTTCACAGCTTTCTTGCCATTAGACAATACAAACATGTTATCTTTAGAGGTTACTCTTGAAAGAGCGATATATAGTTAGCCATGTGAAAAACAGTCAATGCTCAAATCTAAGCCTGTAACGTTGAAGGTTTAACCCGGCGATTTATTAAGGCGAGGCTTTTGACCGATTGACCGATTGAACGATTTTGATTAAATTAACGGTATTTGGCGCAGTTTTTAAAGAACAAAAGCTGATAGTATTTTAAAGTCAATCGGTAAATTAACTTGAAAGTTATTTAAAAAAAATTAAATAAGTTTGCTAAAAACAATGTATTATTAATGTATAATTTTTATATTTGAAAAGCTATAACTTTTGAGAATTAGATTCGATTTTGATTTTTTAAACGGCATTTGACGTAGTTTTTTTAGTACTAAGATATCGTAGAACACCAAAAAATGATTGGTTGAAAAATTTCGAAGCTACGTCGAAAAAACACTTTTTTCAAAAATTTTCGCGAACGATTACTCCCAAACGGATAAACCGATTTTGATGCAATTTATGTATTGACGTAGTTTTTTGAGGAATAGAGCTGATTAGTTTTTGTACTCAATCTGTACATAAATCTGGAAGTTATATTAAAAAAATACTGTTTCGTCAAAATTTTTTTTTGTGCTTTTTTTTTAAATTTCTCAAAATCTCCTGGACCGAATCGGTTCAAATTTTCAGGAAATCTAAGTTGAGCGGAATCCAATCGAATGACATCAACCGCGATCGATTCGATCGATCTAGCCGTTTAAAAGTAATAAGATGTTTACATACACACACACACACACAAACATACACACACACACACACACACACACACACACACAATTACATACATAAAGACATAGTGACGTCATCGTGAAAATAGTCGGAAAAGATTCCTAGGACCTCAAACATCTGAAAACTCGATTTTCGAAAATCGGGGTAAAATCAGTAACTTCCTTATCTACATACGTAGTGGGAAGTTAAAAACTGGTTTGCTAAATCACGTTTTTTTTACATTAATTAATAATAATTTTTACATAAATAATTTTAAAAATATTATATGATATACCTGAATAACTTCAGGTATCAAAGGAATGTGCTAACTTATTACATGATAGAATGTTCTTTACTTGATCAAATAAAATTTCGAAAACAGGCTAAAACAATCTCTAAAACAAATAATTTGTTAATACAATTTCTAATCTTCGACATGATTATTATATGGTGATATTTAGTTTAAAAAAAATGTACTAAATTTTGGTTTTCAGCTGCAGTTATTTATTTATCCAAAATTAACGCGTTTCCAGCGCGGCGGTTTAACAGAACATACCGCGCGCCTCGCCGACCGGCCGGTAACTCCGCAACCGCTATGCCCCTGCATTTTAAATCTGTAATATCTTCGAAAATATTCATTTAAATTACATACTGTAAACGGCCATATTGATCTATATTAAATCAACAATATTTAAGGTATTTAATTGGATAAGGATTAGTGCCGCATTGCTTAAAATTGCTTCGAAAAAAAGCCATTAATTCTCGTAAAAAGTAAATGACAAAAAATGCTATTGTGGGTTATCCGTAAGAGATAGACATATACCATCGCGGAGTTTTCTGTAGACCTTTTTAAGGTGTACAAATACTTAGTACATTATTTTGATAAATCTCGTAGGGTTTAGCCTGCGTATGCAATGTAAGCGGAAAAAAATATAATTATTTACGACATGACATCAGAAAACTCAAAAATTGCAGTATTTCTCTAAAATATATTGTATGTTATGTATGTTACATATAAACCTTCCTCTTTAAACACTCTATCTATTAAAAAAAACCGCATCATAATCCGTTGCGTAGTTTTAAAGATTTAAGCATACATACTGACATAGGGACACAGGGACAGACAGAGAAAGCGACTTTGTTTTATACTATGTAATGATGATGAAACTTCAGTCAGAGAAATTTTGAAATCATTATAAATAATAATTATTTTATAGCTCCATGTTGTCATTTACTTAATTAACTCAGATAAAAAAAGAAAGACTAGTTAACCTTTTTATTTTTTTTGTCTGAGTTTGTTTTGTATGTAAATATTGTCATTCATTTCTATTCAATAGGCGTGTCTTTACATCTAACATTTTTTGTATCTAATTACATATTGTATATGTGTTACATACATATTTGCGGAACCTTTTTTGTGGAAAATTTTGTAGTTATATTTTTTAGTTGTAAGTATTATAATCTGTATTTCCCTAACATTTAATAAATAAATAATAAAATACACAAACTTTCTCATTAATATTAGTATAATTAATCTGTCGGATAAACTACTAAACTAAATTACTTTATTACACCAGGCTCAGTTTCACGGTACTCCTTGTTTTGTTTCAGTGAGTATAAATTGCGCTGATTTCCGGATCTATTGTTCGGTTTGTTACTTAATTGCTTCTTTAGAAATTTGTGTAGTTGTCTGCAACAATCTTGAACTTTTATCATGAAATTGACCCTAAATACATTTATTTCATTAAAATCATTATTACTTCGCAATCATAGTGATTAGCTTATTTAGCTTAGATTAAGCAGTTCCGGATTCGATTCTTAGATCGTGAAAATTTTTACTGGCTTTTTTTGTATTGGGAAGTGTTACTAGCAGTAGAGCGATTGGCAGTGGAGATACGACATTACGACAATAGGCATAGCCCGCCTCAGAAAAGCATGAAAGATCTTGATGCAGGTAATCGCAAGATTATCTACAATGTTCACCGCTTGTTATTACAAGCGGTTATGATTATAGTGGACAGTTCGGTGATGGAGTTCATCACTAATAACCTCGGTTGACCAACTGGTGTACCGTGGTAAAACGGTAGAAACCAGCGTGATGTTTATTTTGTACCAGCCCGTTGGTCGAGTGGTTAGCGACCTCGACTACGCAATCGACGGGGTTCGGGTTCGATCCCCGACGGGGACAAGCACTTGTGTGATGAGCATACATGTTTGTATTTCCGGGTTTGGGTGTTTATTATGTATGTAAAAGTATTTATATATGTATTTCTATGTAATAGTATTATTACTTAAAAGGATGCGCCGGACAATGTAATATTATATAATCAGTGTAAAATAAGTTGAGAAAATAAACATTTTGTATTTTTATTCACTAACATCCATAACACAAGCAAATAATTGCGTACTTTGGGGTTAGATCAGTAAGTGTCATTTGTTCCGAGAATATTTATTTATTTGAATAATTATGTGTTAATATCAACAGAAAATTCCATCCTCACCATTTCAATCCGATTCGATTAGATCCGATTAGACCACTATTCATAAAACATTTTTCGCCTCGTTTGGAAGTCTTTTATAGTCAGATCCTTAAGACAGTTTTTGTCTTGCAAAACCTATTGTCAGTATAGAGTTCTTTTGAGACTTGAGTCCTTACTTCTTCAGATAAAGGTTCTACTCTTTATCACACATCTTACCATTAGGTAGGTTTTCTGTTTGCAAGCTCTTCTATAGACCACAAGACTTGTTATGTTAGAGACCAGCCACGTTAGAGAAAGTGGAGTTTACATATCTGTTGACATCGCTGGGGTCTGGTACTACTGCACCGCCTTGTAACTGCTTTGTACCGGTTTGGAGGGCAAGGTAGCCTATAAACCTATGCACGTGGTATTACAATCTCAACATCTTCGGTGTCTTCAGGCGACAGTCTTTTCTTTCCATCAGGAAAGACATCTGTTTATAGTGGCAATAATAGCAAATTTATTCTTATTCTATTTTCTATAAAATATAAGTAGGTAATTAAAAAAACCGGCCAAGTGCGAGTCGAACTCGCGCACGAAGGGTTCCGTACCATTATAGCAAAAAAAAAACGAAAAATACACGTTCATTGTATGGGGACAACACTTAATATTTTTATTATTTGTTGTTATAGCGGCAACGGAAATACACAATTTGTGAAAATTTCAGCTTTCTAGCTATCACGGTTTATAAGATACACCCCGGTGACAGACAGACAGACAGACAGCGGAGGCTTAGTAATAGGGTTCCGTTTTACCTTTTGAGTATGGAACCCTAAAAATGGACTAGCAATCGACCTTTGTTCGAAATTCGACCGTGCTCCTGCAAAGCACAAATACAAGTCTATCTGATATTTTGTGTTTTCTGCACTACTCTTTATAAACTTCAACTGAGCCAAATTTCGTACTCAACCCGCGCAATTTTTGGTAAAAAGGGGTGCAAAATGTTCGCTTCCGTATTAATATAATATTTTTTATAAGAATATTAAAATAATGTGATAAAACGTTCGCTTTACGATTAATATAATTCTTCTATAACATAAAAGAATATTAAAAAAATGTGATTTTGCAAAGCAATTTTTCGCATTTCTACTTGTCCTCTGGGTTGTGAAAACAGATCTATTTGTTGTCTGATTGATCATCATCAATGGTTGCAGTTGGAGAAACTTGCCCCTGATTGTCACGCTTAGCAAGCAAGTTGACAGTCGCCAACTTGTTTACAAAGCATGACGACATAAAGACATTTTCGCCGATTCTTATGGAATTTGCTACTTTGCAAATTCTTAATTTGATTGAGCATGTATAATTTACCATCAAGATTAAAGTGGTTAAATTCTTCTTATTTGTGAAAGTGATATATGTAATATAATTTTAATAATTGTCATGTGCGTATACTTGATGTGGTAGGTAGAGTTGTTAGTGTACCCATGACTAACCTACGGTATAAGGTCATGTGGCAGTTGGTCCATATATTGACAAATTGGACACAAATCCAGATTTAAGATTACGTAATTGTTGTCAGTCTTTATTCTCTTTTTGCTGTTAGGAAAGTCCGGGTACGTTGACCTGTCTTCGCGCAACAAAGGCTCAACACATGCCTTTCCTAATTCTCTTTTGTTTGATGTATGTATATGCAAATTCGCGGCCATCGGAATTTAAATATACAGGTGAATAAAAAGCGTGTATTTTTACAAATGTATTTTTACTAAAAGGAGGGTTATGTTGTCGAGTTTTCCACGCGTATGTAATTTTTTTTTTACATGCTCTATAGCTTATAAGGTTTGACGCATTTAAAACTGAGAGGTGTCGTAAGATTCGTATTAATTGTGAAAGTGACAGGTATTTTTTTTTGATCGGTTCGAAGTCGGATTTTTGTTTTTTTAATAGTTACTTGAAAACTTTTTGATGAATGGTATTTTTATTAAAAGAAACTAGCTAACTAGAAATACGGTGTTTTTTTTTTATTGTCGATAGGAAAGCCCTTGACCACGATCTCGCCTGATGATAAGCTAAGATGCGGCCTAAGATGGAACGCGCTTCCCTAGAAGGTACCTGTTCACTCCTCTCTTGAAGATCCCTAGGTTGTACCCGTCGGGGAACACAGACTCAGGAAGCATATTCCACATTCTTCTAACTAGGACTTTTTGAGTCCTCTGTAATGCATGTTGGAGGACCGGTGGCGCACGTTTATTGTTCCCTTGCATAAAGGTAAGGGTTCACGTATAGACTATGTAGTTCACATATAGAAATGCTATAGGGCCATCAGTTTTATCAGCTCAGCATCGAAGGAATGGTAAATTCATTAAAAGGAGAATGCTAGGTATGACCGAAAGATTGCAGTTGTGGGAGGCACAAGCGGTTATAGGTCTGGAAGAGGATGTACAAATCAAGTTTTCTCACACCGCGACATCGCATGGAACATCTGGCTAAGGCCAGAAGGCTTTCTGCGGTTTTGTGAAATAGGGGAAAGCGTTTGCTAGAGTTGTGCGAAATAAACTTTGGGCAATATATTGCCCTGGTTCGATGTCAATATTGGCGTCAAGCAGAGTTGTATGTTTTCAGCTCGCCTGTTTATCCTGTATCTAGATAAGTGTTTCTAAAGATTAAGGTAATTGAATGTGGGAATGCTTATGAGGAAGCTAGTGGTGAACTGCCTGCTTTATGCAGATGACGCTGTACTTTTAGGCTCAACTCAATCTGAGCTGCAAACACTGGTCACAGTTATAAATGATGATTGTGAGAATATGGGCTTACAATTGAGTGCGAAGAAAACTAAAGTTTTAGTATTTAAAAGAAAAGTAACCAGAACGGATCTAAGAGTTGTGTTCGATGATGTAGTGCTAGAACAAGTGGATGAGTTTGTATATCTTGGACGTTTTTTTGAGCAGGGATAGTAGGTTCACCGCTGATGTCGGAAGAAGAGTGTGTGCAGGGAACAGAGTAAGTAACAAAAATCAGAAGTGTTATTCTCATGGAAAATCGACTGTAATATTAAGGGCGAATATTTTCAAAGGCTTATTTCAAATTTTTTCAAATGGGAATTTCGCAGCATCAGGTCAATTTTATCATGCCATTGCAATATCATTGAAGTCATAGAATTTAAAGTTTGACATCGATAACGTCTGTACAAGTTGCTTCATACCTTTCATTAAAGTGCTGATGTATGTTAAACCGCTGTACAGATACTATTGAACCATAGCTAAATACCATCATGAAATACAGGGTTTTCAATACAATAAAAACTAATCGCAAGAAAGTCAGATCATCTGTTTGGAACCTAAGATCTCACAGGCAGACACGCGCCGGGGGTTAATAAAACATTCAATAAAAGGCAAAGGCTTTGGCAATCGGTTTCAATATAATCATTTATATGCTATTATTTTTAGGATATAGAAAGAATTGTCGGCGATCAAAATAATTAATTTTAAATGATATTTCGCATATTACTAAGGCCACAAATGTCGGACAAAACGTGCCGACAAACAGGAGCGACTACGATATCAAAGAGGGTTTGAAGTGGATCTTTAACCCACGATGCAAAAAACAGGGGTGTTATAAGTTATGCATGTGTATTTGTATATCCATCCGTGGCATCATAGCTTCTAAACGGTTGGACCTATTTAATTTGTCAGCTGTTCAGTTGTAAGAATTTACTGCCATGCGCATAATTCTACAGGCTACCGTGTCTTTTAATTTGCAGCACTATTATTGCGCCAGGTAAAAGTAAGGCAATGATACCAAAACTCGGGCGAGACGTTGTAAAAGCCTATCAAATAATAGTCATGACGACAGTAATACGTATAGTCTATCGGTTAGCTTTGCATGAAGACATTTTATGATTCAAAAGAAGAAAGCACAATCCCGGCGGGGTTATCACGTAACTCACATTTAGAAATTATCGTAATTGTTTAGTTATTGCAAGACACATAACAGTCTTTATCAGTGGCAGTTGTTGTCGGTTGATTATTTTTGGTACTGTGACATCGCAAAAATTGCATCCAGT
This sequence comes from Apodemia mormo, assembly GCA_036924255.1. Taxonomy (NCBI): domain Eukaryota; kingdom Metazoa; phylum Arthropoda; class Insecta; order Lepidoptera; family Riodinidae; genus Apodemia; species Apodemia mormo. Next base: position 15,944,985 of record JAUPFN010000020.1, read on the forward strand.
GAACAGCAAGTAGTTGGCGACGTTTTGTTGACTTTTTTGTTACGTTTAACAGTAATTGCTGGTCGCTGGCGGGTAGCAAAGGTGATACGCCGGCGGGACTCATCAACTCGTATATCGTCTTTTATCTCTATAAAAGACATCAACGAATCGTCCTCATCCAATAACCACGCTATTATTATAAATGCGAATGTCTGTCTGTTACGCTTTTACGACTAAACCGCTGAAACCTGAGCTGATGATTTTTTAATCTACCGCTAGGGGGCTAAAATAGAGGATGATAGGATGTATAAAAAGGATCATACTGGTGACGCCACTCTACTCGCGGACAAAGCTGTGGGAATCAGATAGTCTTACATACATACATATATACACACACACACACACACACATATATATATATATATATATATATATATATATATATATATATATATATATTCCTAGCTATACATATTACATACGTATAATATATATATATATTATACGTATGTAATATGTATAGCTAGCGATCAGTACAATCGACGTAATCGATCATATAGCAAAGAAGAATTTCGCCGCCTCGAGCCTGTCGACACTAGCTCAGCGGAAGAGCGTCCCGGCTTTAGGGAAATGGTCGCAGGTTCAAATCCCGCGTGTCGATGTTTTTCTTTGCTGTTTTTAAGGTTTTTACGTTAGTATTGTATTTTTTAAAATATTAATGATTATTAACTCGGGAATTTGTTCGGGCGACTCAAAATCATCATTTCTCATGTCAATCATTATCATATGTGGCGATATTCAGGAGTACCTGGCTGTTATTGGCATTATATCTTTGGTATAGGCGATGGTTTGTCTTTCCATCAGGATTTTATATAATCAGATAACAAACAAGCAGATGGCTCCATCTGCTTGTTTGTTATCTGATTATATAAAATTAAATTAATTAATTCGTTATAAACATACAAAAATACAAATGTTTTCCCTTTATTACCTTAATATATATAAATCACGTGTCACGTTTGTTTGTCCGCGATGGACTCCAAAACTACTGAACCGAATTCAATAAAATTTGGAAGATATCTACTATTTGACTCCCTAAAGCTCTAACAACTCAAAAGATTCAAAAGATAGGGGATAGTTTTAATCTTCCCCCCCCCCCTCTCAAGTACCCCACCAAAATATTCAATAATAATAATAATAAATATTCACAGGGCAAATTACACTTACTGATCTAACCCCAATGTAAGCAAATTATTCGCTTATGTAATACATATATAAATACTGGAATATATTTAATAAACACCCAAACCCGGAAATACAAACATTTATGCTCATAACACAAATGCTTGTCCCCGTCGGGAATCAAACCCGAGGCCCCGTCAATTGCGTATTAGGGTCGCTGACCACTCGACCAACGGGGCGATCACAAATACAAGTAATTTGTATGGCAAAGCAACGTTTGCCGGGTCAGCTAGTATTATTATCGATTAGTCAACAATAAAATTCCACCTTGGATCGTATGCTGGAAGTATATCGCTGATATCAAATAAAAAATGCATAAATATCAACATCGATATTGTTTACCATTACATTGTTCTTTGGAAATGATTGCAACGAAATGTCAACAATAACAGAGCAATAATGCGATTTTTTGTGACATACTTGTATTATGTAAACTTAAATGCATTGTGAATAACTTTTTGTGTTGTTTTTTCTAACCTTAATTGCTGTATTATCTTATTCTCCGTGTTCCGGACCTCTGTAAGGAATAGACGGATTGCCGTTTAGCTACTGCTACGCACCTGTTCAACTTAGCACCAATCGAAATACACGAAACCTCCTTTCTACTTGATAGAGTCAGAAGGGTTAACAGGGAACACCTGCCACAAAGATAACTTTTGCATGCCTCGAAAGTGGAGCATTGATGTAACGCTCTACTCTCAACATGTCAAGGACACGCATTTTTCTGGACTTAAATCATATCTATTATATTCATATTTCACTAATCTATACATCTATACAAATAAATAAAATTGGAGTGTGTGTTTGTAATATTACCCGCTTATATATGTAATATAACCGCTTTTTACTAAATGCATATGGATTTATATACGGTACGTGTACCAAAATAACATTTTTTACAATTTTTGTCTGTCTTTCTGTCTGTTTGTTCCGGCTAATCTCTGAAACGGCTGGACCGAATTTGACGGGACTTTCACTAGCAGATAGCTGATCTAATAGGGAGTAACTTAGGCTACTTTTATTTTAGAATTTTTTCGACGCGGACGAAGTCGCGGACCAGGTAGTACAATAATATAAAAGTAAAATCTTATGTCTCTTTCAGGTTCTCCTGATGAAAAGAGACAACCATCGTCTATAGACACCAAAGATGTTAATGGTATATTGCTATCAGTGTGGCGGGGTGTTGATGCATGAGTTTATCGGTTACCTTACCTTCCTAGCAAGCATCTATGCTACAAGAGGCTCTCTTATATGCATGCTTGCTTTTCTATAATATAAAAAAAATATTCGACTAATCGTGAGGCATCGCGACAAACGGGAAAAAACTAGTTTGCTAAATCACGTTTTTTTTGTATTGACTTTTGAAAAATTTGAAAAATTACGCGATATACCTGAAGATATTATCTAAGGAATGTGCTAACTTATTGCATGATAGAATTTACTTTACTCGATAATATAAAATTCCGAAAACAGGCTAAAAAATCTCTAAAACAAATAATTTGTTACTAATATTTTTAGTCTTCCACATGATTTTTATATGGTGATATTTAGTTTTAAATACAAAAAAGAATGTGCTAAATTTTGGTTTACAGCTGATATCCTATATTTATTTATCCGAAATTAACACGTTTCTCAGCGGTTTCAGAACATACGGCGCCACCCATTTCCTATAGAATTGACGTGCGTCGAAATACCTCGCCTTAAGCACGTACGTTCACTTTCCGTTTGGATTGTCATGGGATATTCAACTAAAACTGTTTTATATTCTAAAGAAGTTTCAGTAGAAAGAAGAAAGGCGTTATATTACCATTTTTTGTTGTATTGCAAATGTGTGTTGAACATAAAGTTCTGATCGAATGATCGAAAAAGTATCAGAGTGTTAAGTGTGAGTTTTTCTTTTCGCATTCGATCGTGAGCGCGTTTCGAGTTTACTAGGAATTTGTATGTGATTTGTACAGCGCCACCTAGTGGTAAACGTGAGAAACCAGTTTACCACTAGGTGGCGCTGTACAAATCACATACAAATTCCTTTGAATTGAAATTGAATACGAAAAGAAAAACTCACACTTAGCACTCTGGTGTTATAACGGATGCTAGATATATTATGGTGAAGCTGCGTAACGTACATACGTTACAGCCATGTTACAGCTGATTAAAAAAAGAATTTAATTTATTTTGAACGGATGATGAATAGTAATAAAACCTTAATTATTTTTATTTATTTATATCATAAGGTAGCAAACAAACGGATGGGTCGCCTATAGACCCCAAAGATGTGTTGCTATCTTGTGGCGAGGTGTAATGCCACATGCGTAAGTTTACCAGCTACCTTATCCTCCAAACCGGAACACGACAGTAACAAGCACTAAGGCTCTTGCGGCAGAAATAGATAAGGTGGTGTTACCAGACTCGGGCGAGACGATGCAGAACTCTACCACGGAGTAGCCACGATGGTAGTGACTCGCATAGCCAATCGGTCGCCTCTTATGACCTACCTAGCAGAACAGACGCGATCAAAATGATTTTTTATAAGAGCAAAGTGAAATGCTATTTTGATGATTACCCCGTGTTGGTCCCGAGCTCCTTTGAAGAAAAGGCCAACTGCCGTTCCGCCGGGCAGGTCGTAAAAGGCGACCGATTGGCTACACGATTCACTATCATCGTGGCTACTAGGTGGTAGAGTTCTACATTGTCTCGCCCGGGCCTGGTACCACCGCCTTACCTATTCCTGCCGCAATAGGGTCAGTGCTTTCCGCTGTCGTATTCCGGTTTGGAGGGTAAGGTAGCCGGCAAACTTAGGCATGTGGTATTAGACTTCGCCACGAGATAGTTACGCTCCATTAACACCTTTGGTGTCAATAGTAATGCTTGTTTGCTATCTATGATATAAAAAAATGAGCAGAGGGTGCATTTAATGTTACGTGACCACCACCGTCCATGAACATCTGCAATACCAGGGGTATTGCAGTTGCGTTGCCGGTCAAGCCGGCGGTAAAAAAACGCCCAACGCGACGGGGCGGTCAATTCTTACATCCGTACAAGATAACACAGACATATTAAATATGGTCAAAAGATCAAGGACTCTAAGGAAAAGAAATATTACTTCCGCTTGTTTTAAATTATAATTGATTTGTTGTTAATTATAGATTTGTAAACAACAAAACAAATTTAATTAACAACATACTAATGCAATATTTCCTCGGAAGAATATGGCTGATTTCCTTTTTAAATTACGTTAATACATGATGTTTTTCATTAAACCTTCAGGAAAAAATCAAGCTGTCTATTTCAAATCCAATTAGTGTTGAAATTTTTCCTAGTTAATGATTTAAACGCAGTAAATAATAAATAATAATAATAAATATTCACGGGACAAATTACTTTTACTGATCTAACCCATAAGTAAGCAAAATTATTTGCTTGTATCATGGGTGTTAGTCAACGATATCTTCTTCTTCTTCTATATATATAAAATTCTCGTGTCACAATGTTAGTCTCGATACTCCTCCGAAACGGCTTGACCGATTTTGATGAAATTTCGTATGCATATTCAGTGGGTCTGAGAATCGGCCAACATCTATTTTTCATCCCCCTAAATGTTAAGGGTTGTCCACCCCTAAAATTTTTTTTTTTACTTTATGGACAATTTTTTTTATTTTTATTTTTTTATGATTCAGCATTAAAAAATACATATAACTCTACATTTTTACCCTTCTATCACCAACCCTTATTTTTTTATTAAATAATTTATATGGCAAAACAACGTTTGCCGGGTCAGCTAGTTATTATATATAAATACCATCCATCAACTACAAAAGACAATCACGTTTATTGTATGTATATTTAAATATGTATTTTATGTATTAGGTATTAATTTTTATAGTAAATATATTTCCAAATACTTAATTTTTTTTTTTGAAAATATTCAAGTTTCTACCTGTTTATTAATATCGAGTAAAAAATGCTTAAAAATTACGTCTGTTGTTTGCCCCCCTTTAATATTTACTTTATTTTTATTTAATTATTTATTTCTAAAGGTATTATATACAACTAAATTTTCTGTGAAATTTTTAAGCGTCTACTTAATAACGGTAACCGTTATTACGAAATTAAATTAAGATACGAAAAAAAAAAACACGTTTATTGTATCGGGATCCCCCTTAATATTTTCATTTTTTTATTTTTAGTATTTGTTGTTATAGCGGCAACGAAAATACATTATTTGTGAAAATTTCAGTCAAGTCAGTCAAGTGTCGGAGTTGACCACATGAGGTCCCGGGTTCGATTCCTGGGTCGGGCAATTTAAAAATGTGTTTTTTCAGTTTTCTGATAAAAACAACATTGTCCGGGATTGGAAAGTGCCCGGTTAGCGATAGGCTGGCCACCTATCACATTGTGGGACCAAGTATCTTCGGCTAATCGTGGGTGCACTTTTTGTACCTCTGCTTACCGTTTCGGGGATACAGGCGTGAAGATACTTTTTTTTCAGCTTTCTAGCTATCACGATTTATGAGATACAGCCTGGTGACATACAGACGCGGAGGCTTAGTAATAGGGTCGCGTTTTACTTTTTAGCTACGGAACCACAAAACTTAGGTTATATTGTTCAGTATTTTCCCTTTATCAGATCTTTACCAAAATAAAATGAGATCACACGGAGAGTACATATTCTCAAACAAAAATTTACAAAATCGATTCATAAATGACCAAGTTCGGAGGTAACACATAAAAAATTTTGTTTATTCGCTTGAAAATATTCAAGTGTAGTGGAGTACTTACTTATCAAAGTGAAATGTTATCTGTAGAAATTCCGGGGAATGGTGAAATCTGATGTTATCACAACTTTTATCTCCCTGTGAAATTTCTTGTTGATATTCGATAGAGAAAATACACTTACGAATAATCCTGTCTGTTAAAGTTGAAATTTATCTATATTGCCCGCGACTTCGTTCGCGCGGACCGCACAACTCCCCCCCGTAGGTGATAGCGTGATAATTTGTAGCCTATATGTTGACCCGACCTGTTAGTAATATTCATGCAAAATTTGAAGCAAATCCATACAGTACTTTTTGAGTTTACCCCGGATATGTCCGGGGTAAACTAAAAAAACTCATTGACTTTCCTACGATTTTATTATATGTATATGTATTATATGTATACGTATATGTATAGATAGATTGGGACAGTATTGCTTGATCGTCTAAAATCTTAATTGATCTATGGTGCTCATTTATTTCAATATAAATAAATATTTTATTTGTATATGTGTAACTTCTATATTAATTATTAGCTGTATCCTGCGCACGTTGCTACGTCACCAATTAAAATAAATTTGATGGAAAGACATTACATTACCAACTCAGAAATCTGCCGCCTTACCTATTCCTGCCGAAATAGCGTCAGTTCTTGTCACTGTCGTGTTCCGGTTTGGAGGGTAAGGTAGCCGGTTAACTTATGCATGTGGCATTAGACCTCGCCACAAGATAGCATACAACCATTAACATCTTTGGTGTCTATAGGCGATGGTTGACTCTTTCCATCAGGAGACCCATCTGCTTGTTTGCTATCTTATGATATAAAAAAAAGATAAACAAAAATGTAATATAACGCAATTTTTTTTGTTTGTTGGTTCGCGGATAAATAGAGCTTGTGTTTAAAGTATATGTATGTATATATTTTTTTTCATTTAAACCAAATGTTTGAATCTATATTAATAATTTAATTTAATTTATATTATAAATACGAAAGTTTGGATATTTGGATGGATGTTTGTTACTCAATCACGCAAAAACTACTGAACGGATTTGAATGAAATTTGGCACACGGGTAGATGATGACCTGGAATAGCACATAGGCTACTTTTTATCTCTTAAAAAAAGTAGCCTATGTGCTCGGAAAAATTAGGTGATCCCGCGGGATTCGCCAAAAACTTTTATAATGCAGCGGGCTGCACGGTGCAGCTAGTAAGTAATAATTATTCATACAGAATTATTCATAAGACTTTTAACAGTTTAATTAATACCAGCGATCGCTTGTGGCCGAAATTCGACCATAGACTAAACAATGAAATCTCTTTTTTTGACAACTGACTTTAGCCATAAAGAAAATAGTATCCATGTGTGTATTACGTCATGTATATAACATGAATGTAGTGTGTGTAATATTTATTTTTATTAATTTAATGTATTTTAATACATTTTATTTTATAATATCAGTATATCAGTCCTCCGATATTATGTAAACTATAACTGTGCCAAATTTCATACTCCACCAATAGCGCAATTGTCTTCAAAAGGAATACAAACTTTTCATTTCACGTATTAATATAGTCTTAGATAAATAATTGGTCTCGCTGCGCTTGACTAGATACCGCCGACGTACTTGTCAAATGCGGTAACAAATACTACGCCGAAACCGGCGTACCCGATTCAGTCAGACCAATCACAATGCAAGCTCTAATATCACACTACTCACTTGCATATTGTCGTGTCACACACACTACAATATTGAATTGCCGCATTCAGGGAGTTGTTGTTTTTAGATAGTGCGGTATCTTATTAAGCGCCGCGAGACCAATTATTTATCTAAGAATATAATATAGATTCCCATATTTTGGATACCTTTATTCTTGTCGCAAATGCTATAGTATGTGGTCAGTCTAACCTCAGTGCCATGGCAGTAGTAGCCGCGCCAGTAGCCGCAGGCGGAGGTGATTGCTCGGTCACGCTAAATATAGAATAGCCATAGGGCCTCCCACGGCACCATGGCTGTTTTATTACATACTAAACCTATACTTTCACAAAAACTTCTCATTATTTAAACAGATTTAGAAAAATATTACACCGTTCATTGGGGTTAATTTATTTAACTTTTATAGATTAGGTGTCTCTATGTTTTTTTCTATCGCGGCTGTGTCTGTGTCTGGTATTGCCGGGAACAAGCAATAGCCATTATTAGTTCGTTAAAATGGGGCGATTCGGATCACCACTTTTTTTTTAAATAATTTTCTTACAATTTATCTTGCGGAGCGCTCTGCTCGTCCTAAAGGCGTCCTAAAGAACTTTAGGGCGAGCAGAGCGCTCAGTCAGAGACTAAGTTGTGACTATTAATGCTCGCGCTAAAAACTGTCTGCATTATTGTGCTGTTGTCTGTCTTAGTTTCGTTAGTCATTCGGACTTATTTTGGAAAGCGGAGTCGTGTGATTGCGATTGACGATAAAGAAATCTTCGTCGTCTTTTCATTGTCGAAAAGAGATGGGCGACGACGGTGTTGTTGTTGTACTTGTGTTTGTGTCGGATGTGACTCTCCATTCATGTAGCCAAACGTAGAAATCTGCTTATCCCGCAAGGAAATTAGCGTGATTCCCTTGCGGAATAAGCAGGTTTCTACGCTTGGCGGTTCTTTTTTGGAATTTGTGACCTTAAAAATATTAAATTATGCTTGTCTTAAATAAAGAGACTAAATGGGGAGATTTAATTTTAAAATTTCATAATTTCGGCATGTTTAGAGTCGAGGACTCGTCAAAAAAACCATCGAATGTTTTTTTTTATTAAATTTGCAGGCACACGAGCGAGTGAGCCACCTGATGGAAAGCGGTCACCACTGCCCATGGATATTTACAACATAAGGGGTTAATTGCCAATGCGATGCCGGCTTTTAAGGAATTTGTTGATCCTCTACTTAAAAATCAAGATCGTAGCTACTCGGAAAAATCATGAGAGATAAACAGTTCCAAAGCTTGACTGTTCGTATAAAGAAGGTACGTGCAAATCGAACAGTCGTAAATGACCAATCGTCAAGATGGTGTGAGTGGAATCCCTCACTACGGCGTGTAGTGCGTTGGCGGAACGTGGTAGCCGGTATTAGATAAAAAAGCTCATCAGAACACTCCCCATTATATAAGCGGTAGAAAACACATAGAGAATCCACATCTCTCCGGTGGTTAAAGGGTTCGAGACCACTAGTAAGAGTGGGGCTGTCGACAAGGCGCTCTAGTCTGCGTTGGATTTTGTCGAATTGAATGGTTTGATACTGGGGTGCACCGGCCCATAGGTGCGAACAGTATTCCATGTGCGGTCGGACTTGCGCTTTGTAAAGCATTAGTATATGGGCAGGAGTAAAGTACCGTCTAGCCCGATTTAATATTCCCAGTTTTTAGGAAGCTAATTTAGAATGTGTAGGACAAAAGTGTTTTTCCTATATTTTATAAAATAATCAAGCGTGTTATTTATCAAATTGGCGTGTTTGATGCACCCGAGCTTAGTTAGTTATCCGATTCGTATTTTTCATCGAGAGAAAGGATGGACGTCTCGTCAGAACGAAGCTGTTCCCAACAATTTAGCATATTATTATTTAAAAATAAAAATACTCCTGGGACTATGGCCTATTTAAAATCCTACTTTATCCAGTGCAGTGCTATTCTGGTAGGTATTAATGCTTACCTAGAGGAGTATAGTATATATACTCATTATTGATATCAATTTACTTTGCAACCTTCCGCGGATGTGTAAACTTTTGTGATTTGTGATGTGTAAACTTTGAAATAGAAAGCCTTTGTGGGCTTTAATAAGGAGCAATATTTTTTCACGTTGCTTATCCAACACAGACTATTCTAAATATTGATAGAAGAATTTTTGTATTCGGATAAAACGTTTCGAAGATTACCTCCTAGGTATAAATTTTATTGCCGTGTAGAGACATGTGGGCGGAACGATGGCATTAGCGAGACATTAAATATCTTATGTTTTATTTATTGACTAGGTGCACTTTGTCTAATGGTTGAGCCATTTTGGTCCAGACCCTTATTTGAAGAATAGACCTGCCTTATAGTCAGACAGATTGTAAAAGGCGAGCCAAACTTAAACCTGTCACATCTATCGTAAATACGAGACTACCACGTTCTCGGTTATGAACACGCAACCGCAATCCTATTCCAATATGTTATACTAGTTGTTGCCCGGGACTTAGTTTAAATAAAAACGACAAAAGTAGTCAATGTTACTCAGTAATAATAAATAATGCCGCTGGACAAATTACACAAATCTATCTAACCCCAAAGTAAGCAAATTATATTTTTGTGTTATGGGTGTTAGTCAACAATACTAATACATAGAAATACATGTATAAATACGTTTACATACATAATAAACACCCAAACCCAGAAATACAAACATCTAAGCTCATCACACAAGTATTTGTCCCTGTCGGGAATCCTATCCAGGCCCCATCGATTCGTAGTGAATTTCGTTAACTATTCGATCAACGGGGCGGAGTAGTGATAATGTGGCTTTACGCAAGAGAAAGAATTTCTAAAATCGAACTAATAGTTTTAGAGTTTATCTGTTAAAAACAAACAGTCAAAGATTTTTTCTTTGCAATATTTGTTCTTTATGCCTGCGCAAATACGCAGTGACACGCATTAGCGCTTTCTCACCTTTTAACGAAAAGCCTAGCAGTAAAGAGCCATTTAAGTACTGCGTAAGCATTGACGGGGGTGGAGGGCTTATTATTGATGACAAGGGGGATGGAAGGGTTTAGATGGTGATTACGTCAGCAAAATTCATTTTTTTACTTTTCGAGTTTTCTGCTTGCTACATTAGGTACATGTTTGCGTTAAACTCTTTTATCTTACCTACTGCTACTAATAAAAACTGCTCATGAATCAATCACAAATCTGAGGAACAGATTAAAAAATGAATTTACAAAGTTTACATAAGCAAGGGGGAGGAGGTTAGTGATTTTCTTACTTTTGCTGACATGGGGAAAGCGGGAGTTTATAATTGTGAAAAATCTACTTACGTAATACTTGAGCGGCCCCTAAGACAGCGTGCAGCCCGCTGCATTATTAAAGTTTTTGGTAAATCTCGCAAGAACAACTCAGTTTTCCGGAAGAATGATTCCGATAGCCTATGTGCTATTGCAGCTTAGGGGCCATCCATAAATTACGTCACACGCTAAGGGGAAGGGAGGGGGTCGAAGAAGTGTGACATTGTGTGACAAGGGGTAGGGAGGGGTTCCAAATTTTGACACATCACATTTTTTCAAAATATAATACCTGTATAGATAAAAAATAATCGAAGGAAATCATTTTTTCAATGTAAAATTGTAAAATATGTGACATCACACTAGATAGGGGGGGGGGGTCTCACAAATATGACCAGCTGTGACAAGAACGGGGAAGGATGACACCTTATCATCTACCTGTATGCCAAATTTCATCCAAATCCGTTTTAGTTTTTGCGTGTTTGAATAACAAACATCCATCCATCCAAACATCAAAACTATCGCATTATAATACAAATATAGATTCACACCATGAGTGCTTAGAATATATTCGTATATTTGTAGGTAAAAATAACTCTTTTTTATCAATATAATGTAAAAAATAATAATTGTATACAGGAATTTTTATTGATACTACATCCTAATTATAATTAATACAATTATTACAAAGGTCAAGGTAAAATAATATTTTAAATACGCATACCTAATTCTTTTTTGGTAATTTGAATATAAAATTTGGTAAAATTATTCATAATCAATAAATGTTTATTCATGTGAGACTTGTTTTTCTTATGAGTTCAGAATATTTAAATGAATCTATCAATGATTAATGATGGTGTTTGTATCCAAGGATTTATAACGTTATAATTTCGACATGTTTGCGTCGTCGTGATTGGTAATGATATATGGTATTATGACGTTGTCTTCTAGCGCTAGTTGGCGAACCAATCACGAAGGAACATGAAACGCGGCGAACCTATCACGAAACAGCAAACATAATATCGAAGTTATAACGTTTTAAATCCTTGTTTGTATCGCTTTTATATTATAAGTCCCTACCAAGGAATTTATATATGATAACTGGATTTATTACGAAGCAATATTTGAAAAATAAAAATGTACTTTATTTTGTTACTCATAAAGTTGACATTTGTTTCTTACTTAACAGAGGGGAAAAACGTTCTGAGCAAGACAACGACATGAGTGGATGTTGTCCCTTTCTTGCAATTGCCAGTGTTTAAATAAAACTACTGATGGTAGATTTTTATATATTCGGTAATCGTTAAATCCCTTTTATCCATACAAGTCGATAAATACATTAGCATAAAATGTATTGTAATTAACATAGTGAGTTCTAAAATGTGCTTATTTTAATTATTACGTAATTACTTATGCAATGTAAAGCTAAACCTCAAATTAGTAGAATTACTTAGTAGTAATTTACGAACCACGCATGGCCGCACTCATATATGGCGATTGGCGCTTTATTTAGTAGAAAGAGACACACTCCACCCATGTTATGGTACTCTTCGGAACGATTTTGAAGCGCGCGTGAACATTCCGGGTAGAATGTAACTTCCTTGGTCCCTACATAAATACAAATACTTTACGCCGTATGATTGCAGGGTAGAAAGCTTAGTGTCACCTATTACTATATTCGAAAATGACATTTCTAATCACAAATCGCTTTAGACGTGCTTCAGACTATATAAAGAGAAAACAACGACTTCGACCAAATTGAAGTGGTACATCATAATTCGTAGGTAGATAGATATATTATGTATAGATACATTTATTTATTCACCGTCCCGTTGGTTGAGAGGTCAGCGATCCTGACTATGTAATCAATGGGGTTCTAGTTTGATTCCCGTCAGGGACAAGCATTTGTGTGATGAGCACAAATATTTGTATTTCTGTGTTTGGGTGTTTGTTTCAGTGGACATATTGTATACGTTATATGATTTACTAGGTGGTAGAGTTCTGCATTGTCTCGCCCCGGTCTGGTACCACCGCCTTACCTATTCCTGCCGCAATAACGTCAGTGCTTGTCACTGTCGTGTTCGACACTGTAAAGGTAGCCGGTAAACTTATGTATGTGACATTAGACCTCGCCACAAGATAGCAGCGCATCATTAACGTCTTTGGTGTCTAAAGGCGATGGTTGACTCTTTCCATCAGAAGATCCATATCTGCTTGTTTGCATGCATGCATATAAAAAAACAATTGTTAAATGTCAGTATTTACATATATGTATTTCTATGTATAAGTGTCCCTAACATAACATATCCATATCGTAACCAAATTAAATAATTTGCTTACCTAAGGGTAAGAATAATTTGTATTTGATTACATTTTGTGACATCACTTCTGCAGCAGACTTTCATCGTGCGACTTGCGAGTTTATAATCATACTTTTCATCCTTCTTCAATACCTATTATAAATGCGAATATTTATAGGTATGGCTAGATAGATGCTTGTTACTCTTTTACGTAAAAACGGCCGAACTGATATGGATAAAATTTGGCGCACATATAATGACCTGGAATTGCATATAGCCGACTTTTTATCCTGGAAAAATAATTTGTTCCCGTTGGACTCACGAAAAACTATTATAATGCAACGCGTTCCAGGTTACAGCTAGTGATCAAAACACAGATTAAATGAATGCGCCTTTCAAGACAATTCTATTTAAACGTAATTCGTATTCCAATACGAATTGGATTTACATACGGGGGGTTCCGGACAAAGTAGGTAACCTTAACTACACATATATTTCATGATATGTCAACGGAATGGACCTCTTGTGAAATTGCAATATATGCGACTTAAACAGTCATGTCTAAGGATTAAATGGATACACCTTTCAAGACAATTCCTTAGTTTAACAGCGTAGCTTGCAATTACATATAGAAATACGGAGTTACTCTACTTACCAATGAAATAAGATCATTTCATGGGTAATTTTTAAACCTTATCATCTCATTCGGTACGATAAAATAGTACAACATAGTTTATTTCTATTTTTACAATAGAAGGATACTTATATGCGCGGCGACACGTTTCCTTCCCAATGGCGTGCCTATTAGTATTTATGTGGTGTGTGGATCAAAAAGTACAATTGATGTATAAATTTTCGATTACCGGAGCTAAGAAAATGTTTTTTGCATAGTAATATTCTTCCACACATTCAGACTTTTCCTTGGTAAGTCACCTTTTAAAGAATATACCACATGTCTTTGATTTAACGATTACTACTAACAAACGCTACTAGCACATACTAGATAGTAGAGTTCAACAACTCGACCTAGGTTAGTATGACCACTTTATCTGTTCCTGTCACAATATTGTCAAAACCTCCGAAACAGCAAAATACTATTCAGACACCAATTGTGATTGTTTATTAACATATGATATTATATATTAATGTATATACAAACTTTTAGGTTTTCCAAATGTAGGTCATATTTAATACATAGTTTCAGCTAGCGTATTTAGTTTTTATAACAACTTCAATGGTTTTAATAGAATTGCTTACAAAATATGGCCATTCTCACGATTCATAAATATTTTGCAACAGAGCATAGCGTGACCAGTGGCCGCGTAAGAGGTTTTGTACGAAAACGTGTGAAACAAACACTAGGGAAAGTTGTCAGTGACAGCTCTAGAGAGGCAAGTGCACACACGTACTCACTTTCAATGGCCTTTATTAGTTGACATTCATTATTTCAATTAGGGAATGATATATATAGTGTTGTGACCAACATTATATCTATATACTACCGGCGGCTTCGCTCGCGCATATTCACTTTAGAACTTATTTAACCTTATCTTATTTTACTCTCTTAGAGATCGAATTTTAAAAACGCTTAAATACGTAATTCATTATTTTTTTTCTACTCGATTCATACGAAATTTCATGCAAATTTATCCAGGGAACAAAAATTTTCATACAAACTTTTATCGCCTATTTCACCCCCTCCGGGGTTGGATTTTGAAAAATCCTTCCTTAGTGGATGCCTACATCATAGGATAAATATTTGTGCGAAATTTCAAGTTTCTATCTAACCCTAAGAGTTTGGGCCTGTGCGTTGATTATATAAAAATAACCAAATATATTCAACAACTAAATCCAGAAATACAAAATTCTATGTTCAACACATAAATCTTGTCCCTGTAGTGAATCGAACTCTAATCCCATAGATTGTGTAGTCATCACGTATCAGGTAGCTAACCATTCATTGACTGTAGAACCAACCATTCAACCAACGGGGGCGGTCAAACCGGAAAAAGGATTGACTGGTTTCTTACTAGCGAGTAGCCTATTGTGATAACAATGACTTAATAAAAAACTTCAAAATAACCCCGAAAACATTTAATTGCCCAATCTGGGTTCGCTTTTGCCAAACACTGAATTGCACGACATCACTGCTATAACAAACATGGCGTCATCTTTAACACGATATATTATCTCGATACCAAGTCCATTAATTTCTGTACACGTTGAGATCATCGCATATCAGTGTTAGAGCGGTTGCGCACTGCATTCGATCCGAATTCATGAAATTTATGTTCCGAAATAGTCGTAGAATTATTTGTATGGAAGGGTACGCACTAAATTTAAATTACGACATCCAATTACTTTCCAACGTCCGTGAAACTTCAATTTGTTGTGAAGTATGGCCAGACCGAGACAGACATAGTAATAAGTCTGGAAAATGACAACCTTCAATACATATATTAATTATGAAAAAAAAGTATCTTCACGCCCGTATCCCGGAAGACGTAGGCAGAGGTACTACAAGTGCACCCAGGATTAGCCGAAAATACTTGATCCCACAATGTGATAGATGCCAAGCCTATCGCCAATCCTAGCACTTATCCAATCTCAGCCAACGTTGTTTTTATCAGAAAAATGAAAAAAAAAAACACATGTACCACTAGACCACATAGGCGATATATTAAATTTTAATTAATTAATAGTTAATTTCACGCACTATTTGTTGGGTTGTTGTATTTTTTATTTTTTCCTGTATTAGTTTTTTTTTATATCGTCTTATCTCTCGTTTTTATATTTTAATGAAAATCGGTAACAGACTAATTAAATGACAACAACGCGAATGTTCTGCTGGTGCTACAGTATAATATGGATGGTTTGTTTTTACCTAAATACTAGCTGACCCGACAAACTTTGTTCTACCTTTTTAACTACTCTTATTTTTTTTTTCTATGTTTTCTCACCTTTTAAACCTTCCCTGGACTTTAACAATGAATTCAGCCGTTCTCGAGTTTTAGCGAGACTAAAGAACAGCAATTGATTTATATATATATATATATATATATATATATATATATATATATATATATATATATATATATATATATATATATATATATATATATATATATATATATATATATATATATATATATATATATATATATATATATATATATATATATATATATATATATATATATATATATATATATATATATATATATATATATATATATATATATATATATATATAGTCCGTTCAAATATTATATATATATATATTAGGCTGATTCAAAAAAAATCGACTATTTTTTTTTTCGATACTGAAACTCAAAAACCTTCGGAAAGGTGTAAAAAAACGCCTGTAAAAATCTGAGCTCTTAATATTAATATTTAAGGGTCGCGCACTGCGAATTTCTATTTCCTATCTAAATAACACGGGCAACATTTTTTACAAACTTTAGAATTTTATCACTTCCGAGTGGCTTGCTGGACGGCTAAGATTATAGCTGATTCTTGTAGAGAATTTGACGCTCTACAAAAAAGGTCTCTTGTAAATTTTCGATTATTCGACTCTTTTAAAAGATATTCAAAGTCAAAGATAAACCTAGAAAAAATTAAAGGTTTTTTTCAACACAACTAAAACACAACTATGAATCTACAGAATTGAACTATAAATTATAATAAATATTCAAGGTAAGATTAAGAAAGATAGTTCAGAACAAAGCGGCACAGTGACAAGTGAAGTAATAACAAATATTTTTTTGGTTATATCGATAAAAAAGAGCACTACTCCCCTAATACACTACTGTTGGTAATTTTCTATTAAATAATGCGACTTGGCTTAAATCATGTCAAAAAAAGTGTCTATACAAAACCACAAATGAAATTGACTAAGGATTATCTCAGAATTACAAAAATGCTTCAGCAAATATCGCTAAAAGCAAAATTTTATAAAAAGTCTGGTAGATCAACCAAAAAGTAGAAAAAAACCTTTAATTTTTTCTAGGTTTATCTTTGACTTTGAATATCTTTTAAAAGAGTCGAATAATCGAAAATTTACAAGAGACCTTTTTTATAGAGCGTCAAATTCTCTACAAGAATCAGCTATAATCTTAGCCGTCCAGCAAGCCACTCGGAAGTGATAAAATTCTAAAGTTTGTAAAAATTTTGCCTGTGTTATTTAGATAGGAAATAGAAATTCGCAATGCGCGACCCTTGAATATTAATATTAAGAGCTCAGATTTTTACAGGCGTTTTTTTACACCTTTCCGAAGGTTTTTGAGTTTCAGTATCGGGAAAAAAAAAATAGTCGATTTTTTTGAATCAGCCTAATATATATATATATATATATATATAGATATAATATTTGAACGGACTTGAATCCGAGATACTGCGGAAAGTAATATATCGGATATTACTTTCAGTCCGAGTTTACTAGTCCGTATTATCTCAAATACAGTACAGTGCGTTATCGCTCTTAAGTGTATTTTTATAGCCTGTTTTTAGTAACAGATCGGGCAAGGACACATTAAGACTTAAGTGATTACGTCCGTAGACTGTAATTAACCGACATTACTGGCTTATTTTACTGGCGTCATTGATAACTGTATGAGTTGACCGACTTCTTTAAGAGGGCTGTATTGTTTCGCACGCAATATTAACCTACATCTAGAATTCGTGTAATGTATTTAGGACGTATATATGTACATACCATACATATGTTAAAGTTGCGTTGTTATCCTTGTGGAGGAATGGTAAAGCGATATGCATAAGCTTAGCGGCTGCTTAATCCTCTAAACCGGAACGCGGCGATGACGCTACTACAGGAACAGGTAAAGAGATGGTAGCAAGTCCGGACGAGTCGTAGCGGAACTCTACCAGCCAGCTACCATTTATTGACAGATATAACCGAGAAGCAGTTAGGCCGAATAAAATACTTAATAACTTTTACATGCACGCTATAATTTTTGGGCAGAGTAACACCCTCAAGAAGCGATAGAATTAAAATGACTTGAAAACATCTTACCCCGCCTTTTTATACTATACTATCCTTATTTATATTTGTCCATTGTTGTTAATAGTGACGTCTATATCTCACAATAACAGCTGCATAAACCACACAGGTGCGCCACGCCTGGCCGGCTAGTGCTTGTCGTTGAGCAGTTGCTAACACACATTTAGCCAACGTTCTTTTTTATTGCCTTTTAGAAACTGCCTGGCAGAATGTCAGATGGTCTATGCTTCAAAGGCGCCCGGAATAACACCAGAATATAATGAACTTTAAAACAGGAATACAATTTTGATATTTTTGATTTCGTTGCTAAGTTTTATTTTTGATATAACCCCGTAAAATATAAATAGCACTTGCCGATGCGTAAATAGAACTTAGTACTTTATGATCTGATCTGAATATGATTACACCATGAGGAAGTTAATTACATATGATGGTTTGTTATTAAACAATTATAAGGTGTTTTTCTTTCTACTTCAATAGGGCAAAGAAAACAAAAACAATAATAGGAAGTAATAACGTCGGAATCTCACTGTGAACGAGAGAATGGGTTAAAATAAGCACATTTTATACATAAACCAGTAAACTAAAACTAAACCTTCTTCAAGAATCAATGTCTATGAATAAAAACCCGATTGAAATTTTTTGAGTTTATCGTGAACATACAGATGGCCATGAAATAATAATAACAATCGTTTATTTCATAACTTAAAATAATTATATTTTACACTGTGGCTGGGGCACTCCTTTTAATCATGAGATGAATTTTGTGTAAAAATGCGTAGTAATTTAATAATTATTTTATTGTATATTTACTAATATTATAACAACTTACAACTATATATGGAAGAATGTAACAAATCGATGTTAAAAATAATTGGATAATTTTGCATAATTTCCTCATAAACAGTTAGAATTAAAACAGGCGTAAAATTCACTTTTACCGTCGACATTCACGCGATGCAGTGAAAACAATTGATTTGTTACCCTTCACGTAGCTGTATATGAGTTTGACTGTACGTTAGGGTTGTCACTTGCTAAGAGATAAAAAATATGTAAGTATATATCAATGGACCAATTACAATTACAAGCAGAAGGGTTTCAAATAGCAGAAATAATGAATTAAATCATACTCCCGTTATATCTAACACACGGTTTCGATGATATAACTGATGTGGCACGTGAATTATTTTATAACGAACTAGCTGTTGCCAGCGACTTCGTCCGCGCGGAGTTCGTTTACTCCGCACAGCCCCTCCCCCGTAGGTGATAGCGTGGTAACATGTAGCCTATATGTTGACCCGACCTATTAGTAATATTCGTACAAAATTTGAAGTAAATCCATGCAGTACTTTTTGAGTTTACCCCGGACATACATACAGACAAACAGACATACAGACAAACAGACAAAAATTCTAAAAACTATATTTTTGGCTTCGATATCGATTGTAGATCACACCCCAAATATTCTTTTAAGAAAATATTCAATGTACAGTTTTGACTTTCCTACGATTTTATTATATGTATAGATGATAGTAGTTCCCTTTTACGTGTTACCTCATTAAAATACCTAGGTGTTCTTCTTGATCAAACTTTAACTTGGTTACCTCACATCCAGATGACAGTAGAACGAACCCGTAAATTAATTTATATATTTAAAACTCTACGCCACATAGCAGATGTAAAATTACTTACATCAATATATTACGCATTGGCACAGTCTATATTATCCTACTGTATTAGAGCCTGGGGAGGAGCACTAAAATCGCATATTCTTAAACTTGAAAGAGCACAACGTGCCTTGCTTAAAGTAATGCTTTATAAGCCTTATAGATATCCTACATCCCAACTGTATAAACTGAGCGATGTGTTATCAGTAAGAAAACTATTTATTTTTAACACAGCCTTAACTCAACACAGTATCATAAATTTTGAACCTATCGAAACCCAAAGTCGTAAAAAAGGTAAAGTGTGTCCAACTATTAGCAGTAGGACATTTTTCATTAATAAATTTCAGTGTTTTCTAAGTCCTTATGTGTATAATAAATTAAATAAAATTCTTAGTCTTTATTCCCTAAATAAATACAAATGTAAACAAAAACTGACAGTTTTGTTAAAATCACAAAATTACGAACAAATAGAAAAATTTATTACAATAGTCCAATAAGTGAGCCATAGGAATAATTAATTAAAGTATTATTAAGTAAGTAAGTAATTTAAAGTATTTATTTTTAACTTTTTTGTATTGTACTGTACCTCTTATTGACTTATGCACCGGGAAGTAGTTAGTGTCTAAAACACAGGCCTGGCCTAGTTTAGATACTAACAGTAGAATGTAGTGAGTACATCTTTAAAAGAATTAAAAAAAAAAGTATTTATTAAACTTAAAATAATTCATATAATATGAGTATTTATAAGCTTAACATAAGTTCATAGTTTTAGTGTACTTAAAAATGAAATCCGACCACACATTATTTTTACAAAACATCGTGGGTACATCAAAATGTTTTACATGTTTATACTAAAAAATTTTGTTTTTTTGTTTTTGTTTTTAAATAATTATGTATGTACTTGGATTTGTTTAATAAAGATTATTATTATATTATTATTATTATTATGATATAACCAGTGATGCGTGAAATGTGCCATGCCTACAGGCAAGACGTTGTAGAACTCTGCCATCTAATGGCACGTTTGAATAATCATTGGCTTTTTACGAACTACCTGGCAGAAAAGTGGCTCTATTAAATACAGAGGTCCGGACCAAAGAAGTATAAAATTTAAAAGAACCAACACAAAAGTGAACTAACTAACTTTATTTATGTTATTTAACACTTACATCAATACTGTACTGATACAACGTGACTTACACACATTACTTCCTTTTACCCAGTTAGGTAAATAAGGACAGTGTGTAACTCAGTGATAATGAAGCTTTATATTGCTGAAAGAATTTTTAAAATCCATCAATAGTTTTGCAGTTTATCCGTAACAAACACACTGACCATCAAATTTTACCTCTTTGTAATATTAGTATAGAAGTACAGTTAAAAACCACATCTGCAAATACAAACGTGGTACACGTTGGTACACGTAACTTTTCCTGTGTTGGTCTGTGCCTCTTTTAGAAAACAGACTGCCATTCTTCCAGGCAGTTTTTAAAAGGCGAATATTTGGCTATACGGTAACACCACTATCATAACTACTAGGTGATAAAGTTCTGCAGCCTTACGTGAATTTTTTGTACTACCGCCGTAGCATTTCCTGCCGTAATAGCGTCAATTTTTGAAATTTTCTTGTTGTGGTTTGGAGGTAAAGTAGCCAGTAAGCTTATTTATGTTAAAATCATACCATCCCACCACTCGAATAGCAACTGCTATAAGGATAGCAACGCAACTTTATCATCTTTGTTGTCTACAGGCGATAGTTTGTTTCTTTCTGTCAGAAAAGCAATCTGCTTGTTTGCTATCTTATTATATCTCAATATCTTCTTAACGTATATAAATTATGAGTCACGTTGTTTGTTCTCTATGGATTCCTAAAATACTGAACCGATTTCAATGAAATTTTGTAGATGTCTAATGTTTGGCTCAACTTAAAAAGTAGTATAGTTTTTATCTAAATTAACCCCCCCCCCCCCCTTCGCTCCCCAAATACCGTGCTAAAATATTTAATACAAGTTATTTGTATGGCAAAACAACGTTTTCCGGGTTAAATTGAGCTTAAAGCTTGTCCACGTTGTATTATTATCAGCAATATTTACGTTACTAAGACACGATTCAAAGATGGTAGCCCTACTGTACACAGGTACTTTCTCTAGCGTTCAAAATATTTTCGATGACCTTATACGGAATCCTGTTTCCACTATATCTTTCTAATGAATTGTTTGATTCTAGTTTCTTATGGCAATACATCATTGGGTATTTTTACCCAATTAAAATACGTTTATGTTGTTATTAACTTTACATTGATTTGGTAATCGCTGTCTGAATAAAGCAAGCAGTTAACGATGTTGAGGTTACAATTTTCTTAGATTAGGAGTTAAGCTTATTAACAGTTAAATAACAGTTGTTAAAATATGTGAAAGGTAATAAATTTTTGTGCGGATGGCACTTATAAACGAATTATGTTTATGACAATTTTCGTCGTGTATGTTATCTTTTTAAACGCTAATTGCTATTAATTATAAACGAAACACGATTTCCTGTCTAATGAAATACGTAAAATACCTGTTTTGTGTAGTTTTCGAAGTTTCTTACAAAAAAATCAAATAACAATATGTCGTTAGCCTGATATTCTATAAATTGAGATTATAGATGTATTTAAACACTAGTGGTTTTAATTGTGCAACTACTTTTTATCAGTACCAATGGTGTAAAAGACAGTAGAATTTCTTTGGAACTTCAAGCAAGTCATAAATTATCTGAAATTACTTATGCTTATAGCTTAGCAACATGCAGATAGATCTCCGGATGAAATATAACCAAAGATGTTAATGATGCGTTATATGCGTGTAGCGAATAGCATGCCACATTTACGTGTTCCATTAAATAATAAACATTAATATTTCTAAGTTCCAATCATTATATTCAAGAAAAAACCAATGACATATATGGCTGATGTATGGCTCTCCTTTTTATCTGCGACGTATTTATCTTCCCAACACGTGTATATGTGGCTTACTTGTAGATAAATAGAACCGTCATTATACACCACTTTATATAGGAATGTTAAAACAAAATACTCTGGCTAGAGCAGTATATTTGAGGAATTTTTTAACACTTACATTGATATTTTATTAAAATGTACTAGCTACCCGCGCTGCTTTGCCCGCAAATGGATTAATATGTAATTAACTTAATTTGACCGCCCCGTTGGTCGAGTGGTTAGAGACCCTGACTACGTAATCAACGAGGCTCGGGTTCGATCCCCGACGGGGACAAGCATTTGTGTGATGAGCATAAATGTTTGTATTTCCGGGTTTGGGTGTTTATTATATATATTCTAGTATTTATATATGTATTTCTATGTATTAGTATCGTTGACTAACACCCATAACACAAGCAAATAATTTGCTTACTTTGGGGTTAGATCAGTAAGTAAGTAAGGTTAGATAAGTAAGTGTAATTTGTCCCGTGAATTATTATTATTATTATTAACTAAAAACTAACATGTAAATCATCCCCTATTTCAGTTCATTAGGGGTTGATGTTTGAATGATAGTCTATGTTTGCACTCGTACCTTCAAAACTGTCTGCATGTTAAATTTTATCAAAATCAGTTCAGCGGTTTAGTCGTGAAAGCGTAACAGACAGATTGGCAGACAGACTGACGGACGGAATTTAGAGATATGGTTTTTTTAATATAATAAGATAGCAAACAAGCAGATGGATCTCCTGATGGAAAGAGTCAATCATCGCCTATAGAAACCAAAGATGTTAATGGTGCGTTGCTATCTTGTGGCGAGGTCTTATGCCACATGCATAAGTTTACCGGCTACTTTACCCTCAAAACCGGAACACGACAGTTACAAGCACTGACGCTATTACGGCAGGAATAGGTAAGGCGGTGGTACCAGATCCGGGCGAGACTATGGAGGACTCTACCACCTAGTTATATAATTTAAAAAAAAAAAAACTAAATATCAATTAAAGAGTTTCTCTTGAATGGAGCAGCCAGCGTATGCCAGTAATAAACAAACTTAAATGATTTGTTTATTAACCCCAAACCCAGAGAGAAAGTCTCTACTGATTAATTTATAGTCATATACTTATACTTAACAAAGATAGTGATAAATCCCATTTACACTCTCCGCTATCAGGTTATCAAATACGGCGTTATCTTAATCTTATTTACTGCATCTTGGCGGTAAAAGATAAGCCCAGTTAAGTACTGACATCATACTCATTACAAACTTTACTGTCTA
This sequence comes from Apodemia mormo, assembly GCA_036924255.1. NCBI lineage: Eukaryota > Metazoa > Arthropoda > Insecta > Lepidoptera > Riodinidae > Apodemia > Apodemia mormo. Next base: position 15,969,208 of record JAUPFN010000020.1, read on the forward strand.
CAAAAACAAGTTAGAATTATGTTTTATTGACAATCTATACATATTATAAAATCGTAGGAAAGTCAAAACTGTACATTGAAAATATTTTTTTAAAAGAATACTTAAGGCGTGATCTACAATCGATATCGAAGCCAAAAATATAGTTTTTAGCATTTTTGTCTGTTTGTCTGTATGCATGTCCGGGGTAAATTCAAAAAGTATTCACTTCCATCTAACATTCGTACCAGTGAATGGTTATCCATCTTTAAAACACGATTACATGATTATTATTTGAAGCGAAAGTAGTTATCAAGTTAATTGTGTAATTTTTGTATTATTTTTTATTTTATTTTCTTGTCTTTTAAAGTGTATTATTTTTTTGTCTCTTCTTTTTAGTTTTTTTTTGTTAATAGCTTTTAAGGCCACATTTGATATTAATTGTATGCTTTATTATTATGCCGTGTTAATAATATGTGCACAAGTGTCTTTGTTTGTCTACTGTTTTCTACATATGGGTTAGCTGGAAGAAATCTCGATATGAGATAAGCTCGCCTTTTGTTTTAATATACATCATTTTATTGTTTACTGTAAATGTTTTGTGTACAATAAAGTGTTTAATAAATAAATAAATAAATAAGTACTGCATGGATTTACTTCAAATTTTGTATGAATATTATTAATAGGTCGGGCCAACATATAGCCTACATATTATCACGCTATCACCTACAGGGGAGCGGCAGTGCGGAGTAAACGAACTCCGCGCGGACGAAGTCGCTGGCAACAGCTAGTCATGAAATAATGTGTATCACCTCTGTCGTCTAGTGGTTTGGTGTCGGTGTTGACCACATGATTCCTAGTGTGAGTATCCCAGGTGGGTCACGAAGTCTATGCAACAGGATTGTGGACGATAGTTTAGCTACCTACCTACCTACCTACCTACCTACTGATAAAGAAGAAGTTATAAGGTTGTGATGTTTGATATACAGTTAGGGGGCGGTGGATAGGGGTCGCAATTTAATTTTTATAGGCTAAGGGGGTCGCGGAATGAAAAAGATTGAAAAATACTGCTTTCTCTTTCCATTAGCAGAGCCATCTGCTTGCTTGCTATCTAATTATATAAATTAACTAGCTGTTGCCCACGACTTCGTCCGCGCGGACTTCGTTTACTCCGCACAGCTCATCCCCCGTAGGAGATAGCGTGATGATATGTAGCCTATATGTTGACGCGACCTATAAGTAATATTCATGCAAAATTTGAAGTAAATTCTTGTAGTACTTTTTGAGTTTACCCCGGACATACATACAGACAAACAGACAAACAGATAAACAGACAACCAGACAAAAATTCTAAAAACTATATTTTTGGCTTCGATATCGATTGTAGATCACGCCCCAAGTATTCTTTTAAAAAAAGATTCAATATACAGTTTTGACTTTCCTACGATTTTATTATATGTATATAGATGATAGATGATAATTAATATTATCAAGAGGAGATATTTAATTATTTGTTTGTAATGAATAAATTAAAAACTACTTAACCGATTTTAAAAATTCTTTTACCTATATAAAGCTACATTATTACTGGGTAGCCGTAGCCTATTTTGTTACCTGACCGTGAATTCCCGACGGGTTCAGCTGTGAGACCGAATTTCGGCTTAGGGTTGGGTCACGGATTAAATGGATACGCATTTCAAGACAATCTTAGTCCGCCAGTGTAGCTTGCAATTACACACAGAAATACAGAGTTATACTACTTACCGATGAAATAAAATAATTTCAAAGGTAATTTTTAAACCTTGTCATCTCATTCGGTACGATAAAATAGTACAACATGGTTTATTTCTATTTTTTCACGATATAATATATCCACAAATATATGACATTTTTGACACTGATATACGCTCATATACACGGCGACACGATTCCTTCTCAATGTCGTGTCTTTTATTATTCTTGTGGTATGTGGGTTGGCTCGTGATTAGCGATGGGAGGTTTAGTGGCATTGTTTTGTCCTTCAGCTGATCCTTGACCTTGGTCTCGGTTCGCTGATGGGTGAAACAGTGGTAACCGTCACCGCTGGCGGCGACGGTGTCCCGTGTTTAAGTTTATCGTGTGATCGTGTGATCTGTTGGTCAGAGATCGGTCGAAAAGGAATTTGTGGGTTACGCGATTGAAGGCATGGGAAACAGCTCGTGATATTTAAACGAAAAGGCTTGTCGATGCTCTGATAAGGCTAAAATAAATTAATTGTCATTAAGAAAAGACAAAGAGTTTGTTTTGGAACGAAGTTCCCTACGCGCGTTGTGAAAGGGGGCTAGACGGAAAAAAATCTTACGAAAAGTTGTCACGATACTTTTTGCTATAGTAAGCTATTGTAAGCTGTGCGGCGTGCGCATGTTTCTCTGTCTGTTTCTCTCTCTCTCTCTTATAGAAAGCAAGCTAGATATTTTCATTTCTATTTCGCGAATAATTAATCGAAAGGAACTTCGTTCCATCCGGGTGTCCCTTGATACCTCTCAAGTTTTTTTTATATCATAAGATAGCAAACAAGCGGATGGGCCTCTTGATGGAAAGAGTCAACCATCGCCTATAAACACCAAAGATGTTAATGGTGCGTTGCTATCTCGTGGCGAGGTCTAATGCCACATGCATAAGTGTATCGGCTAGCTTACCCTCCAAACCGGAACACGACAGCGATAGCACTGATGCTATTGCGGCAGGAATAATTTACTCTGACTACTAGCCTAGAGACGCAGTCGCAGATCTTCAGGCTATCGGACATGCAATGTACCATTAACATCTTTGTTATAGTTGTTGGTGCTACCCACAGACCACTTGAATACTAATAGACACGACATTGGAAAGGAAACGTGTCGCCGCGCATATGAGCAAACGCTCCTTCCACTGTTAAAATTGTCATACCTACATCTGTAGATATAGATTCGCTTGGCATCTTTTCCCGCATTCATCATGGACAATGTTCCCACGAACTGTTAGAATTGATCCATGCCGTTGAATTTCATCATCGGACATCGCGACAAAATTCAAAATTTCATCCTCATCACCTCGATGTCTGGAAATCCAGAACCGTGCAATTCTCTAGGAACTTTTTACCATGCACTACTTCTTTGTGGAATCAATTACAGGCGGGGCTGTTTCCGAACTGATACGACTTAGGGACCTTCAAGAAACGAATATATTCCTTCTCAAAAGCGCGGCAATGAAACTGCAAGACCTATGGTGCTGTCGCTGTCCATGGGCGGTGGTAATCACTTACCATCGGATGAGCCGCCTGCTCGTTTGCCCCTTTTTTCTAAAAAAAAAATTCTATTTTGAAGAGTAAAAATAAACTGTATTGTACTTTTTATCGTTCCCAATGAGCTGACAAGGTTTAAAAATTACCCCTGGAGTGATTTTTTGTAATCGGTAAATAGTATAACTCTGTATTTCTGTGTGAATGCAAGCTACGCTGAAAAACTTAGAAAATTTCTTGAAGGCGTATCCATTAAATCCGTGGTTCTAACGTTGAGAGAACTATTTGCTTGTTCGCTAACTTTTTTATAATAAACAAAGAACATATTAACTAATAACCATTTATTTTATATTACGTCTAAAATTTATAAATCCAAACTAATATATATGGGAAAGTGTATGTAAATGTGTGTGTTTGTTTTTCCGTCTTTCACGGCAAAACAAAGCTACGAATCGACGTGATTTTTTTAATGGAGATAATTGAAGGGATGAAGAGTGACATAGAGTACTTTTTGTCTTTTTCTAACCTCCTACTTCTCCGAATTTAACGCGAGTGAAGCCGTGGGCAAAAGCTAGTATACAGATAAAAATACCAGAAACATGGACATTGGACGTTAAATCAAAAATGGTTTTTTATTTAATTGCTCACTTTTCTGTTACTTTTGTATTTATATAAAAAAAACTTTGGATGTTTCATTCAGTTATTATCAAGCGAATAATGTTTATATTAGTCCTAATAGTTACCGTGTGTAGAGGTTCACGCTCCTAACTGTACACATACACAACGCAAGCGCCGATTGAATTTCAATAGGCTTTGACAACAATCAACTTCTTTTGTAAGGTATTTTTATAGTTTAATTCGTTTTTTTTATTATTTTGTTATTTAAACGAGCAAATGAGCAAACCTTTCACGAAGTTTTTGTAGGCCAGAAAAATGCTTTTTAGCATTTTATCGTAAACTAGGTTTTGCCCGCGGCTTCGCTCACATTAAACCAATTTTAGGGAAGTGCGGGGGGTTAGAAAGAGACAAAAAGTAGCCTATGTTACTCTCCATCCTTACAACTATCTTCACTTAAAAATCACGTCAATTTGTCGCTCCATTTTGCCGTGAAAGACAGATAAACACACACATGTACTTTCTCATTTATAATATTAGTATGGACTATCGTTATTTGAGAATTACTTCTAAAAATTTAAGAATATTATAAATTGTAATTTATATTACTCTTAACCATTTTTCCCATATTCGAAATTTCATAAATATAAGTAGAATAATAGTTTTTAAGTCAGTTTTAATCTAACATTTAGCACTTTTTGATTTAGACAAATGACGTAAGAGGTATTGAGATGATGATTTTGTAGCCGTAGGTGATGATTGAATCATATATCTCTACCAAAAATAGTTAAGAGGCGTTACTGAGTGTAGACAATGGTAGTGGAGTGGTTAGGCGAGCGACCACTCAACCATTGCTTCCTACTTGCGCGTTAGATGGAGATTAGGATCCACTCCTGGCAGAGATAAATATTTGTGTGATACACCATGTAAGTACATAGATATTTGTATTTCTAGGTTCAGGTGATTATTAAATATAAGACATTTAAAAATGTATTTCTATGTATTAGTTTTGTTGACTAACATTTATATCTTAAACAAACTTAATTGGCTTTGCTTATTTAGAATATGCATAAACTTGTAGAAAACTAAGATTTAGTTTTAAAATAATAATTCTTTCTTTTTTTATTTTTTGACCTTATAATCGCACAAACTTTGAATACTTTGTCGTTTACATACTATCTGTGACAGCGATTGCTAAATGATGACGTTGACGATTTTCTTAATAAGGGGCCTGAGATTCGACACGGCTAGAGTTGAGTAACAAGTAATGATTTAGAAAGGGACACAAACATAACTGTGTGGCCTTTATCTAACGCTACACTGATTGAAAAACTAAAATTCTATTTAAACTTGTTTTAATACACTCGTCAACAAAAGTGACTTAGCTAAAGTTAAAAGCCTGTGTTTGATCCCAGGCTTAGCAATCTAATTTACTAGCTGACCCTCGCTTCTTCGCCCGCGCATAGATCAACATGTCGTCGATATAGTTTTTCATACAAACTTTCATCATATCCTATCATCATACAAACTTTCATCCTATCCTATAATGGTATAGCCCCTTAGGGGTTGATTTTTTTAAGTAGTCTATTTTTGATCCCGAATTTTTTAACTATCTCCATGTTACATTTCATCAAAATCGGTTCAGCGATTTAGCAAAGAAGACCTAACAGACAGACTGACTTTCGTATATAAAATATAATAATATATGGATAATATGAAAGTACAGAACAAATGTTCTCTGCGACTTCATTCGCGTGAGTCACACAGATTATTCCCTTTTGCTCAGTCGGTTAAAAAGTTTGCTATGTTACTCAGTGATAATATAACTAGTGTAAGTGTGTTTTATGAAAAACTGTGTAGTTTTTCATAAAATTTAATTTTCCTATTTCAGCCCGTTAGGTGCTGATTTTTTAAGCAAAAGTTAAAAGCCTATGTTTGATCCCAAATCTTCTACTGTCTCCATGCCCATCTGATTGGGTTCAGTGGTTTAACCGTAAAAACTAACAGACAGACAGATTTTCTTATTTATAATATTAGCATGAATTCAATTATTCGTCTAGGTTTTTTTATAACTAAGTAGATAGCAAACAAGCAGATGATTCGCCTGATGGAAAGAGAAACCATTACCTATAGACACCAAAGATGTTAATGGTGCGGTTACCCGTGTGGCGGGATGACAATGCTACATGCATAATTCAACTGGCTACCTTACCTTCCGAACTGGAACTTGATAATGTCAAGCATTGACGCTATTGCGACAGGAATTGGTAAGGCGGTGTGAGGCGGTATACTCGGGCGAGACAATGTAGAACTCTACCACCTAGTTATATAATTTTTTTTAAAAATCTTAAAGGTCAATAAAGAGATTTTCTTGAATGGAGCAGCCGGCGTACGCCAGTAATAAACAATCTTAAATGATTTGTTTATTAACCCCAAACCCAGAGAGAAAGTCTCTACTGATTAATTTATAGTCATATTATATACTAGCTGTTGCCAGCGACTTCGTCCGCGCGGACTTCGTTTACTCCGCACAGCACCTCCCCCGAAGATGATAGCGTGATAATATGTAGTCTATATGTTGACCCGACCAGTTAGTAATATTCATGCAAAATTTGAAGTAAATCCATGCAGTACTTTTTGAGTTTATTCCGGACATACATACAGACAAACAGACGAAAGTTCTAAAAACTATATTTTTGGCTTCGATATCGATTGTAAATCACGCCTCAAGTATTCTTTTAAAAAATATTCAATGTACAGTTTTGACTTTCCTACGATTTTATTATATGTATAGATTATACTTAACAAAGATAGTGATAAATCCCATTTACACTCACCACCTAGCAGTCACAGAGGTCCTTCTCCTTTAGAGATTACTGGTTTTCTTCAAAAATACAAGTATTTATTATTATTATTAATAATTATAATAATAGTCGCCTCTGTGGTCTAGTGGTCCAGCGTTGGAGTTGACCACATGAGACCCCGGGTTCGATTCCCGGGTCGGGCACATAAAAAAGTGTTTTTTCAATTTTCTGAGAAACACAAAGTTGTCCGGGATTGGAAATGCCCGGTTGGCGATAGGCTTGCCACCTATCACATTGTGGGACCAAGTATCTTCGGCTAATCGTGGGTGCACTTGTTGTACCTCTGCCTACACTTCGGGGACATGGGCGTGAAGATACTAATATTAATAATTATCTATAGGTTTGATTCCTATCAATATCATAGCGAAAAACCTAGTTTGAGATTGAGAAATTTGTTTTGCTAAAACCATTTCATATCGAATACAGAATAGTTGTTATATTTATACTATAGAGTAGATAAATAATTGTCATCAAATAGTAATTTGTGTACGTGATTTTACAGTAGTTATTTTGTTGCCATCAAAGCTAAATAATACAGTTTTAACAATTTAAAAGAAAGTGTCAATATTCAGTAAAGTGTGAGTTATTGTGTACGAGTAAGTTTATTTTTATGTGTCGATAAGTTAGTATTAATGTTAGATTAAATACATTTAGAAAAAGTATAAAAATAAAACGCAACGTAAATCTTTTAACCTTTCAAACGCTGATGTAGCCCTAAATTTTTGTCAGGATTATATTTTTTCACTAGCGCTTAAGAAGGAAGTAAACTTTTTTACTTTCATTATTTTACGACATTCCGCGCCAGGTAGACTTTTAAACACTTTATTACGCGCTTATACAATTTATACTTTTTATGAAGGGTGTGTCTGGCACGTTAATGGTGCAGGTTCGATGGATACACGCGTGCCTCGTGTTTTGGGTATTACACTAAGGATGTTTATTCATTTAAAAATAAGATATCGATTCTTAAATCGATTTTTATCGAATCTTGAAGTTTAGATTTGTATAAAAGTGTGGCCCTATAGATAAAAGTATATTGCATACGCAGTTATAGGCAAACTTAAATCAAAATAGAGTTTCCCTATTTTGAGTTAAGTTTAAGTTTATACCTTTAGGTATACCCAAAAAAATAATTCTGATCACAATCAGCCCGATTACTGAAGATAAGAGGTTCCTGAATGTAAAGTATTATAGTTAAATAAAACACTTAATAACTTGCATGCTTATATATTTTTTTCAATTTTTTGGATCTTTAAGCAATAATTCTAAAAAGTCTTTCTTTTTTGTTATTTATTGATATGAAGTTTATAGTGATTTTCAATTGGTGGTGGCAGGTTATAGTCCTAGTATATGTTTTTTCATTTTCATTGCAATAAAAAAAAGTCCAGAAAAATATAATCGATAGTAAAATTAAAAATTTAAGCCATAAAATATATCGATACTTCGGTTCGATAAATTCGTTTGAAGTCATTGGGCGCCTGCCATCCTTAATCCAACGATATTTTTTAAAGCTCATGTTTTTGTAGTGTTACATTATTCGGGCACGTTCACTGCCGACTGCCGAGGCGAGGAATGTAAAGATTCACCTTGATATTTTTTTGAAGGACGCAAAACACTGGACTTTATACAATGTAATAAAACATATTATCATACCTATAACGTAAAATTAGCATAAGAATTTTAATATTATCATGAAAATTATGTTTTTGAATATATTCTTGCGTAAAAATATTCTTCCACGATGTATTGTTGTGTTTTATACGGTTTATTTCATTGATATAAAAAACCCAAGATGCACAATCAGTGTCTCAAAAACGTCCTCCAAAAATGAGCGCACAATTTTAAAATGTGCGCTCATTTCAAATAGAATCGCGTCGGTCGTGACACTGTCAATGTTATTTCTTTTTGTACACTGCTTTGTAAAAACAATTATAAATCTTGCGCTTAAGGTTGGATATGCAAAAACATCATATCCATTTTTATATCAATGGTTTATTTTTAGGATATTCTTAGCAAATAGATATATCTCAAAAATAAATGCCTACCAAGAATTCACCTGTACTATAATAATTAATTGGCACAAACGTTAGACAAGTCACAATTCAATTAGGTATGTTATTTACAAATCATGTAGGTAAATTGTTTATTATTACGTAAACAACTAAGGACTGGTTCCGAAGGCTGCTTCTATGATGAAGATACCGGTAAGGAACCTCAAAGTTCTGTTATACTTAGTACATATGAACAGCTATATATTGATCACTTGTCTTAATTTGGGCGTCGTTTTTAAACAATAGATCAAGGGACTTACAGCCAGGCATTGCGTAAAACGGTAAAGAAGGATAAAGGCGTGTCTCCTGCTCCTAAAAATAACAAAACATGTTAGCAAAACATTTCAGTCTCCTGCGACTTTTAAACGCTAACATCTAACATCCACTCGATAAAATGACTTCGGACGATGAAGACATACCTAGGCACTCAGTCTTTTAGGAGTTATTTTTTCTCGCGGTTAAATTGACCAGGGAAACCTGTCCGTTTTGTATTTACTTCTTTGATTGAAATTCCCATCCGTTTGGACACCTCCTTAATAGCTTCATATTTGTAATTTTTGTTCTTTTATTCCGACAATGTAGCATTCCAAATCACAGGACGCTCGCGTATTAAATCGATGATAACAACGTACCTACCTATTGTTATCATCCCAATTCATATTTACAAACACAATAAATTATAGGTAGTTACAATAGGAATATACACAGAAAATCAGTAAATGCGAAACGCGTAACTCCAATGTTCGCAAGTAACATTATATGAAATTACCACTCCCCCGCAGGCGAACGCGTTCTCCGTTCGCCATGGATAACATGTTTGCATGTTTGAGCTAACAAAACAGGACACGCCCATATTTTGATAGAAGTTGGTGTCAGGTGTTAGAAAACAAAAAAATAATTGAACGGGTGTCAAGGGACACCCGGATGGAACGAAGTTCCAATTTTTATGAGAGAAAGAGAGAGACAGACAGAGAAACACGCGCTCGCCGCACTGCTTACAACTATAGCAAAAAGTATCGTTACAACTTATAGTCTTAATTTTTTCCGTCTAGCCCCCTTTCGCAACGCGCGATAAGGAATTTAGTTCCAAAGTCGCACCATTACATTCCTTCCAGATTTTTGCCAAACAATATATCCATATTATAATGACTTTAGCCTCTACAGAAACGACGTGGTATCAATGGAACAGGTTGTTCAATGCTCCAGACTTATCGGTCGATATTTATAGCGACAGGTGTCGCAATACATATGCTTACCTCTAAAGCTTACGAGGATTTATTCTTTATCTATTTTTATCTTACATAATAATGTTATACTTGCCCCACCCAGGACGCATTAAATTCGCGAAAAGGTGAATTAAGATATCAGATTGCAGACATTAACTTATTAAATATAAACAGGTTTATGTTCGTGACTTCATCGAGGTGGACGTGGAATTAGTGTTTTGTTTGGCTTAAACGTCGATCTTTAAAAGTAAGTTTTAATTTTTATGCATTGTTGATTGGTCAGTTTGTAAACTGGCGCTAATTGATCTCTGACCGCCTCGTTGATCGAGTTGTTAGTGATCTACGCAATCGATGTGGATAGGGTTCAATCCCCGACAGGGACAGATTTTTATGCATCGACGTAGTAATACATTGATTTCGCTGTGTTTATGTGATGAAAACAAATGTTGGTATTTATGGGTTTGGGTGAATTTGAATATATGTTTGTATTTGTTTCGTAGATTTTATATGTCAATATCGTTGACAGACACGGGACACCCATATCACACAAATAATTTGCTTATTTTGGGATTAGACCAATCATGAGTTTATCCAGCAATATTTTTAGCTTATATTTATATTATTAACAAGTTTTACTACTTCTACTATAGTTATAGCTAATAATAGCCCAGTTGTCGAAATTTCAACGTTTTTTTGTATATCATAAGATAGCAAACAAGCAGATGGGTCTCCTGATAAAGAGTAACCCATCGCCTATAGACAGCAAAGGTGTTAATAGTGCATTGCTATCTTGTGGCCAGGTCTAATACCACATGCATAAGTTTACCGGCTACCTTACCCCTCAAATCGGAACACGACAGTGACTAGCACTGACGCTATTGCGGCAGGAATAGGTAAGGTGGTGGTACCAGACCCGGGCGAGACAATGCAGAACTCCAACCACCACCACTACCAAGTACCACCAGTAGCCGAGATGGTAGTGACTCGAATAGCCAATCGGTCGCCTTTTACCACCTGCCTGGCAGAACGGCAGTTGGCCTATTCTTCAAAGGATCCCGGGACCAACACGGGGAAAATCTAGAAACGCCATAATATCGACTGAAACGTCGATAGTATCCATAGTATTGAACGCTGCAAATAAACTATCGATTGTGTCGATAGTATCAATCGTCGCAGATAAACAAAGTATCAATTGTGTCAATGGTATTGTCAGACAATATTGCATTAACTATTGATACATTCGATACTATCGATAGTTTGTATAATCGATAGCAACGCACGGTATTAGAATTAATTTGACTATGAATAGTTTTGATAGTATCGATAGTAATTGTGATTAATGCAGTATGCACCATGTATGTGTGATTAACGCGTCATTAACATCTTTGGTGTCTATAGGCGATGGTTGTCTCTTTCCATCAGGAGACCCATCTGCTTATTTGCTATCTTAAAATATAAAAAAAGTTCAAACTATCGAATTTCTGGCGACACTACTATAACTATATTCTTATGAATATTAAATGAAATAAAGAAACAAAAATTGTATCTCTGGACTTTGTTTATACTTAACTTCCAAATTGCTGGCCTAGTAAATATTTAAAAATTAAAGTTATAATGTTCATAGTGTATTTTGCGGCAGCTACAAGTTACAACTAAACCGTTTTGATTCTTAGACTATTCGCTGCTGCCGCCGCCCGAGTATGTGGCATGCGTAGTGCTGATTCATACATTTAAAAAATAAGTTGCCACATATTTTTAATAATCTCAACAAAATTACTACTCCAATAAGCAAAATATATACCAAAACAATGTCCGATTCGTTACGCACTTGGCTGACTTACGGTATCGATTCGTCAATCACGGTGAAGCGATTCTTTCAGAAAATCGATTTAGATTTTACCTCATTCTGAAATACTTTTAAATTAAGTTTATTAAGATTATTAATGCCAAATTATTATAAATTATAATAATTCTATTTAATAGATTCAGGCGTTACTTTGCGGAAATACATAATTTAATTTAAATTATTATAAATTATAAAAATAATATTTAATAGATTCAGGCGTTACTTTGCGGAAATCCATAATTTAAAGGAGAAATTATGGTATTTAATTTGCAAATTTTCCGCGAAATGTTATATGGAACTGCTGTGATGCATCATGCAACAGAAATGAAAGGTAGTGTAAGGAATAGGGCAAACTTTTTAAAGTCTGAAATTAAAGAAGACCACAGCGGCATAATAGTACACCCACTTCCATGAAACTTTCTTCCGCGTCATAAGCAAAGGCAGTAAGTAACACACAAGTTATGTACTCAACGCACGTTTCACTTCGCAACCGAAGCATCTTCAGGAAAGTCGAATAGCACTTTTTTCTGGCGTCGGGAAGTGACGACCCCATCGCCCGCCGGAGGGATAATATTCTTTTTTGAGATTATTCCACCGGTGCAGTCAGTCAAAAAAAGTGGTAGTGCCATGCTTAGCTGAATGGGTCGGCACGACCGGGGCGATACCACTACCTCACTTAAAACCAACGTAAAGTAACAGCTTTGCTGTTGCGTTTCGTTTGGTCTGTGAGGTTCCCGGAGGCCCTTTCCACCCTCCCCCTAACACTATGGAAGCGCAATTTGAAGGTAGTAGTTTACCCCAGGGGGGTACCACTAGCGTAAGCGGTGGAGAATCCCCCTCTGGACATCCATGTTCAGGGGTTTGTAATCAGCCTAATCATGGATGCCCAGGCTGCCCTGCGTACTCTGGGGGGGGGCACAATTGCGCTCTCAAACTTCGCTGCTCGGGGCAAATCGAACAGACATCGAAAGGCACCCTCTACCACACTCCACGTGGATTATACTAATATTAGGGGTCTTCACTCAAACCTAAATGCCGTCCACTACCACCTTGAGACGGCTAAGCCGGCTCTGTTCTTTTTAACTGAGACGCAGATATCTTCTCCGGCTGATACCTCATATCTCTCCTACCCGGGGTACAAATTCGAGCATTCATTTGTACCCCGGGCGGGAGTTTGTGCTTATGTCAGAGAGGATATCTGCTCTCGACGTCTCAGCAGCATTGAAGGCTATAGGGACCTATCCATCCTCTGGCTGCGTGTAGACTGCGACGACCATCCCCGCATCTATGCGTGCCTCTACAGGTCCCATAGCGGAAATGCTGAAGTCGACAGGCTCGTTGAGCACCTTCAAACGGCTGTAGATTCCGTGTTGCAACAGACCCCCTCCGCTGAGATCGTGATCTTAGGCGATTTTAATGCCCACCACGCCGAATGGCTGTGTTCACGCACTACCGATCATGCGGGGAGGTCTGTTCACGATTTTGCCTTGGCATATGGTCTAACACAATTGGTAACCACGCCTACGCGAATTCCCGATGTGGACGATCATACGCCTTCACTGCTGGACCTTCTGCTGACCTCCCATCCGGACAATTATCAGGTATCTGTGGACGTCCCTCTAGGTACGTCAGACCACTGCCTGATCCGGAGTAAAGTGCCGGTTACGCGCCTATCACGGCCTCCTTTTGAAGGCTGTCGTCGCGTTTGGCACTATAGGTCAGCAGATTGGGACGGGATGCGGTCTTTTTTTGCGTCCTACCCATGGGGGCGGATGTGCTTCTCGCTGGATGATCCGAGTGTCATCGCTGACTCTATCGCTGATGTGGTGCTGCAGGGCATGGAACTTTTCATTCCATTTTCTGCGGTACCGGTTGGTGGTAAGTCTCAGCCTTGGTTTGGTTGCTCCTGCAAAACGGCTTCACGCCGAAAGCAGGAATGCTACCGGGCTTGGGCTGCAGCGTCGACATCTCGTGATGAAAAAACCAGCGCGTTACGTAAGGAGTACAATTCCGCTTCGAGGTTCTTCAAAAGAGCTATCGCCAAGGCAAAATCTGAACACATTGGCAGAATTGGTGAGAAATTAGTTCGCCTTCCTTCGGGAACTCGTGCGTTCTGGTCTCTCGCCAAGGCTGTCTTGGGGAATTTCTCACAGCCCTCTCTTCCACCCTTACACGGAGATGATGACTCTCTGGCCCATACCGCAAGGGAGAAGGCCGATCTTTTGGGCTCGTTCTTTGCGGCCAACTCGACTCTGGACGACCAAGGAAATGCACCGCCTACCATCCCGCAGTGCTATAGTTCTATGACGGAATTAAAATTCTTGCAGTCTTCCGTACGTAAAGCACTTTTTTCCTTGGACGTCCATAAGTCGAGTGGACCGGATGGCATCCCTCCGATTGTACTTAAATCATGTGCTCCAGAGCTGGCGCCGGTACTAACACGCCTATTCCGGCTCTCCTACTCACTCGGCGTAGTACCGATTTCATGGAAGACAGCTTTAGTGCATCCCATCCCTAAAAAAGGAGATCGCTCTAATCCGTCTAACTATCGGCCGATAGCCATAACCTCTTTGTTCTCCAAAATTATGGAGACAATCATCAACTCGCAGCTCCTCAAGTATTTAGAAGAGCACCAGCTGATTAGCGACCGCCAGTACGGTTTCCGTCGCGGCCGCTCAGCTGGTGATCTTCTTGTATACTTAACACATCGGTGGGCGGAAGCAGTTGAGTCTAAGGGGGAGGCATTGGCAGTTAGTTTGGACATAGCGAAGGCCTTTGATAGGGTATGGCACAAAGCGCTTCTGGCTAAGCTGCCTTCCTATGGGCTTCCCGAGAAATTATGCAAGTGGATCACCAGTTTTTTGGCTGATCGGAGCATCAAGGTCGTAGTTGACGGTGCATGCTCTGACCTTAAATCTATCAATGCTGGTGTTCCACAAGGCTGCGTGCTATCACCGACACTGTTCCTTCTGCATATCAATGACATGATGCGAATTCGCAACATACATTGCTATGCAGATGACAGTACTGGTGATGCTACATACTCCGGCCGAAGCGGTATTTCTCGGGAACACGTCAAAGAGAGCCGAAACAAGCTTGTGTCCGAAGTTGAGAATCGATTAACCGATGTCTCGGAATGGGGTCGTCAAAACCTGGTCACTTTTAACCCCAAAAAGACACAGCTTTGCGTGTTTTCCGCTAAAAAGACACCCTTTGTCGTGTCACCTCGATTTGGGGATACTCTCTTGACAGCCTCAGCTAGTATCGGGATTCTGGGAGTCGACATATCGAATTACGTTCAGTTTCGCGGTCATTTGGAAGGTAAGGCTAAACTAGCCTCCAAAAAGCTCGGTGTGCTCAGCAGAGCGAGGCAGTACTTCTTGCCTGCCCATCGCCTTCAACTTTATAAGGCTCAAATTCGGCCCCACATGGAGTACTGTTCTCATCTCTGGGCCGGAGCTCCTCAGTACCAGCTCCTTCCTCTTGATCGCATTCAGCGTAGAGCGGTTCGAATCGTTGACGACCTGGCTATTTCGAAACGGCTCGACTCTTTGGCATTGCGCAGAGATGTTGGCTCACTCTGTGTCTTCTATCGTATCTTTCATGGAGAGTGTTCCGACGAGTTATTTGGACTAATTCCTGCCGCCGAATTCCATCATCGGACATCGCGTCAAAATTTGAAATTCCATCCTCACCATCTCGATGTCTGGAAATCCACAACTGTGCGTTTCTCTCGACACTTTTTGCCTCGCACTACTTTGTTGTGGAACCAATTACCGGCAGGGGTGTTTCCAAACGGTTACGACTTGGGGGCCTTCAAGAAAAGAGCTTACTCATTCTTAAAAGGCCGGCAACGCAACTGCAAGACCTCTGGTATTGTGGATGTCCATGGGCGGCGGTGATCACTTACCATCAGGTGCACCTCCTGCTCGTTTGCCCCCTCTTCTATAAAAAAAAAAAAAAAACTCTATGAAGGGTGAAGCATTAAATTAATTAATGCTTCACCCTTCATATAGTGAACATAACATTTCGCGGAAAATTTGCAAATTAAATACCATAACTTTTCCTCCAAATGTATAAGTCCATTTAGCACGTTTCATCATAGACCGCATCTTAGCTTCGCTTATCATCAGGCGAGATCGTGGTCAAACGCTTCTCTATCGATAATAATAAAAAAGTCTATCGGCTACCTTACTCTCCAAACCGCAACACCACAATGACAAGCACTGACGCTATTGCGGCAGGAATAAGCAAGGCGGTTTTACCCGGGTATAAATAACCGGGCGAGCCGTTGCGAAACTCTACCACCTAGTAGCCACGATGGTAGTGGTACGGACGCCCATCGTTCGCCTTTTACGACCTATCAGGCAGAACGGCAGTTGGTCTACTCTTCAAAAGAGCCCGGATCAACATGGGGTAAACTTTAGCTTATTTCGGAGCTCTAACAAAGAATATTATGAATTAAAACTGTCACAACTAACTTCCAAACTCTAGAACTAAATCAGTTACAAAATTCCGTACATCATATCCGTAACAGTACTTCACTTTGCTCATTTAAAAAACAATTGAGACTTCATTATTTATCGTCTGATCAAAATAACTTGGTTTGTTATTATTTTGATTATTATCTGCAAGTTAGAATTAGCATCCATGAAACTAAAATATTTGTTTTTTTTTATCATTATAATATAATTAATTAGAGTTAGCAGTAAGATATTTTATTAGGGATAAGCTCGCCTTTTGTACTTTTTTCGTTTGTTATTCTCTGTTATGTATTTTTTTGTTGTGTACAATAAAGTGTTAAATAAATAAATAAAATAAATAAAATTTATATGGGACTAAATTGAAAGTATACCCTCCCAAAACAAATAAAATATTTTAAAATTGGTTCATAAATGACCTAGTTCTGAGGTAACAACATTTAAAAAAACATAGAGTCGTATTGATAACCTCCTCTTTTTCGGAAGTCGGTAGACAAAATTTAAATTACGTTGTAGCGCTTTGCTTACCTACTTAATATTCACTATTGCATTGATACTTTAAGAATTTAACCTTTTTACACCTTTATATTTAAATACACGTGAACCAAAAACTTTCTATCACTTTTACGACAATTCTACCCCTTTTTCTGATAATACTACCCACTCACCCCTCGGTACGTCCATGCACATGTATACTACATATTTTGTTTATGGTGAAAATCTTTTGTCAAACTTAGAGTATTTATTATTTAGCCTATAGTCAGACGGAGTCACAGAGTTTCGACCAGAGGGCGATCGTTAGTATTCTTAAAAAAAGCTCGGAATCACACCTTGCTTATTTAGAATCTCTACGCTAAAATTGTTAGTCTGTCACCTTGGAATAGCGTAGTATCATATAGATGCCTTTGTCATGACCAATGCGACCTTCGCCACTAAACTTACATTCCCTTCTTGTTTTGCTTTTACTAAACGCCTTTAATCATGTCACTCTGATAGTTGCTGCCTGTCATTTTTATGAAATTCAATGCTACAAGTATCAATCATACTACCACAGAGAAGAGTGAATAGGTACCTTCTAGGGAAGCGTGTTCCATCTTAGGCCGTATCTTAGCTTACCATCAGGCGAGATCGTGGTCAGGCGCTTCCTTATCGATAAAAAAATTCTAACGCTGCATTATAAAAATTCTTGGTGAATCCTGTGGGAACAATTTATTTTTCCGGCATAAAAAGAAACCTATGTGCTATTCCAGGTTGTCATCTACCTGTGCCAAGCTTCATCCAAATCCCTATGGTAGTTTTCCATCCATCCAAACTTTCGCATTTATATATAGACTAGCTGTTGCCCACGACTTGGTCCGCGCGGACTTCGTTTACTCCGCACAGCTACTCCCCCTAGGTGATAGCGTGATAATATGTAGTCTATATGTTGACCTGACCTGTTAGTAATATTCATGCAAAATTTGAAGTAAATCCATGCTGTACTTTTTAAGATTACCCCGGACATACATACAGACAAAGAGACAAAAATTCTAAAAACTATATTTTTGGCTTCGATATCGATTGTCGATCACGCCCCAAGTATTCTTTTAAAAAAAATTCAATGTACAGTTTTGACTTTCCTACGATTTTATTATATGTATAGATTAGCTGCAGCGTGGAGCCCGTTGCATTATAAATTTTTTAGTGAATCCCGCGGGAACAATCATATTTCCGGGGAAAAAAGTATCCTATGTGCTATTCCAGGTTATCGTCTACCTGTGTGCCAAATTTCATCCAAATCCGTATAGTAGTTTTGAGTAACAAACATCCATCCATCCAAACTTTCGCATTTGTATAAGTATAGATTTCTCGGGAAAAAAATTTCAGGTCTTCGTTGGTTTTGTAGTAAATTTGGTTGGCCAGTCTTAGTTTAGTCGGTCAGATTATTAAGTGGCGGATTCGAGAGTCGGATCGAGCAAATGTTCCGAGTTTTCCGAGTTATTTATATTATTTACGAAAATCTAAATCTCACCAGCAACTTGCAATCTGGCTGGGCCGTGTTAGCATCTCCATGCGTTGAGTGACCACGTAAAGCTATCGGCCCCAGTTATCTGTTAATCTGTTATGCAGGCTGATGTTAGTAGGGGAGCTCAAGAGGGGATTTTGTTATTTACTCGAGAGCGTCAGCTTAAAATAGAAGTCGTGCCTCGCACACTGTTTAAGGCTCTCCATCAAATATAAGCCTTTTCTATAGAGGGAGTAACTATGGCAGAAAAAAAAAACAAATTTAAGATAACTTCGGCTTGTGGGTATTATCAGATTACAATTTTTTCGTAATTCTTACATAATTTCCTCCATAATAAAAGAAAATTCAGACGCGCTCGAGAACGTCAAGGCAACATTTTCTTTGCAACTTTGTGACCCTTCCACTCCCTTTCGTTACACTTAAATCGTCAGATTTTCTAAATTGACACCACCCAGCATACCCTAATCTAACGCGCTTCAGTGTTTCCATGTCACTGATTTTTTATCTGTAGATTTTTTCCCCACCATTGAAATGAAAAACATATAACTTTTTATTTTTCCTATAATTTAGTCTACAAAATCCAATAGGTCCATACGACGCTCGAGTATCATTCCATTTAGCATCTAGGACTCCTCTACTATTGATAAAAGGTTGTACATATTAAAGGACACAATAATATAACAGGATTAATGGTCATAAATAGTTTAAATATGTTAAAAAAAATGTTGCTTAAACATAATATAGTAAAACTAGCCTCAATGCTTGTCATTGCCTGGTTCCGACTTGGAGGGTAAGGTAGCCGATAAACATAAAGCATGTGGCATTATGTCTTTGTGCCGAGCGGTTCGTAGAAGGCGAATGGCTGATCACACTCGTCGCTAGTGTCTTGAATCTAAGTAGATAGCAGAGATCTGCAACGTCACGCGTCCGCGTTTAGCACAATCACCTTACCTATTATTGTCACAATAGCATCAGTCCTTACCACTGGCGTGTTCTGGTGTCGCGAGTAATGTAGCCGACAAAATTATTCATGTGGCATTATATAAAACCATCAACAATCAACATTTTCGTTGACTATAAATTATGGTCATCTCTTTCCATCAGGAGAGCCATAGGCTTGTTTGTTATTTAAATATTTAAAAAAATACAAAGTTAGCCAACGACGCGGCCTTGAGATTAAGTAAGAAATGTCCAAATATCTAACAATTTTCACATTAGTAATATATTGAGGCTATGGAGTAATAACTAGTTTTTATCGTTGACTTTACTCATTCGTTACTACGCTACGGTTAGCTCATTGACTTTGACCCGGTTTATAATTGCGTTAGTGACGAATGGGTCAAACTTTCTGATTTGAATTTATAAAATAGAAAATATTTAATTTCGTGAATATATTTTTATTTATATAGGATAACCAGAGATAGCACGTAAATTGAGCACGGGGTGAGTGCTATAACACAAAAATAATTAGAAATATGAAAGTACTGAGTGCTAAGTGTAAGTTTTTCTTTTCGCATTCGATCGTGAGCGCGTTTCGAGTTTACTAGGAATTTGTATGTGATTTGTACAGCGCCACCTAGTGGTAAACTGGTTTCTCACGTTTACCACTAGGTGGCGCTGTACAAATCACATACAAATTCCTAGTAAACTCCAAACGCGCTCACGATCGAATGCGAAAAGAAAAACTCACACTTAGCACTCTGATCAAAATTATAAATGTGAATTTCATCTGCAACGACGAACTCATTTAAATAGTTATACGTATGTATACCTAGCGATCAGTACAATCGACGTAATCGATCGTATAGCAAAGAAGAATTTCGCCACGTCAAGCTTGTTGACGCTAGCTCAGTGGTAGAGCGTCTCGGCTTTAGGGAGAGGGTCGCAGGTTCAGTCCCTGCGTGTCGATATTTTTCTGTGTTGTTTTTAAAGTTTTTTCCAGTTTTTTCAAGCACGGGGTGAGTGCTATAACACAAAAATAACGTAAATTGATGTTTTTTTTTTTATAAAACCTGCATCGAAAGTTCATATTTAGACCCTTCTTTCAGGGATTAAAGTGCCAAATTGTTGTCTAAATGATAAAATTAATTATTGTGTTAATTTAATTTTTTTTACATGACGTGTAAATGTAAGATTTTGTATTAAAATGTCAAAAGCACATTAAAATAATAAATGTTAGTAGTTTTAAAATACCTGTATTACAATAATTTTAAATAACTTATAGAGCTGCGTCACAGAACACATAAACACTAATAGACACGCAATTGGGAAGGAAACGTGTCGCCGTGGATAGCAAACGCTCCTATCACTGTCAAAAATGTCATACATTTATAGATATATTACATTGTAAAAAATTAGAAATAAACCATGTTGTACTGTTTGATCTTACAGAAAGAAATGACAAGGTTTAAAAATTACCCGCGAATTAATTTTATTTCATCGGTAAGTACACTTTTTTTACAAGCAAAAACTTTGTAAAGAATACACTTTTAATGTATTCTTTAGCGTAAACGCTTTTAGCCAGATCATAAGTATATAAATATTTCTAAGGAATAAGCTTCATATATGTAAATGGAAAGGAAATGCAAATATTAAAGGAAATCGATTGACTAATTAGCCAGTGAAAGTTGAATGAACAAACAGACTTTCGCATTTGCTAGCAAATATTGTGATTTATGTTATCTTTCTTAATGCTAAACGTATTAATCAGATAAGACGAAAAGGCAATCCTGATTAAGATGGTGGAGAAATGAAGTTGGGCTCGGTACTTGTTCGAAATGAATTTTCCCTTGACCTATCGCCTCTCTGGGGAAAGTCTTGACAAGGTACAAGATAAGGACAAAGATAAATAAATACTAGTGCCTGTGCGACTGAGATTCACTTGGTATTTGTGTTTTAATTGTGATTTTTCGGACATGTTCAGATAAGAATTATGTATGTCAGCATCAGAACTGATAGTTTAAATTTTTGGGCAAGCAGAGTGCTCAAATAAAGTTTAAATTAAAGATGGTAAACTTATGGTCAATTGCACGAATATTGTTCAGCTTAGGAAAGTCCTATGTAGTATGCTGTCACTTTTTGTCTCAAATGAAAAGAATGTGACAGCATGTCACTAAAAACTGTCCTAAGCTAAGACAAGTTAGTGCAATTAGCCATTAGAATCTGACCTAAGTGACTCTCTCAGACCAAACTTCGACTCAATATCACATTAAGTATCTTGACCATACTTGGGAGAGTAAACGCATCAGGATTTTGGCTGGTTATTATCTCTGATCAGGGTCTCGAGTGTGTGCAGTCCGAAACAGGGGACGCTGACCGGTGAACCGCCGATGTGTGTGTTTGAATTGTGATGTGTGAGCTGTGATTGGCTCATCAGGATTAAATAGGAATTTTATTATCAAATTTCACTTAAAAATTATCTTAAATAAAATCCTGTATAGTAACGCCATCCACCTATCCTTACGCTATAAAAATTGACTAAGATGAACGATTAGTTACGAAGTAACTATTTAGTAATCTGTGCGATTATGCTCAAATCTCAATTTACACCGCCACGTAATGGAACGAAAGAAATTTTTGTAATGAAATTGTACATAGCTTATTGAACTTTATGTCAATCACCACGGATCCACTGAGGGGGCAGACGGTAGCTAGAGGAATTCTAGAGAACACGCACGACCTTTTTTTGCTCGTATTTTATTCGTATGTTTTACAAAGTTCATAATCGCTTCTATTCCATTCCGCGGCGGTGTAAATTGACTCTTAGTGAAACGTGTCAAGTGGTTAGTGACCCTGATTACGCGATCGACGGGGCTCGTTTTCGATTCCCGACGGGGACAATTTGTGTGATGAGCATAAATGTTTGTATTTCTGGTTTTGGGTGTTCATTAAATATTATCTAGCATTTACATAAGTATATCTATGTATTAGTATAGTTGACTAACACCCATAACACAAGCAAATAATTTGCTTTCTTTGGTGTTAGATCAGTAAGTGTAATTTGTCCCGCGAATATTTAATTATTTATTTATTTATTATAAACTATGGATGCCCCTTTTTATCAGGATAATCTGCTTGCTTCTAATCCTATGATATATAAAAAAATCATAACTTTTTTGCAACGAAAATAAAAAATAATTTCTGTTTTGAAAACAGCCTAAACCTGTAATAAACGCAGTGAATACTAGAAAAAGTGCAAAAAATTAAATCTTCCTATTGACCCGTAACAATCCCTTTTGCTACCCTAAAATATGTCATTTTTTATTTTCGTTGTAAAAAAAACTTTTACAACTTCAGGTTCATCAGAGTTATGAATATTAAGGTACGGCAAGTTAGTTTGGACCGGACACAGATTTTTGGTGGTAACTACTTAATTATCACCGGAATGTATTTCAAGAACCTAACAGAAAGTGATTCGTACGTTCATAACCTCGATAAACTAAATGCGCTTACTTTTAGCTGTAATTACGGGAAACTTGTTTGTGTTAATGACGGCCAAACCCATCTTTAAATACTGGTAATTGTAAAAGGCTTTAGAAAAACATATAGCGTAATCAGTAAGTGATTTTTATAATTATATCTAATTTTCTATGATTAGTTTTAGCTTTTATAGTGCCCTAAAAGGAGCCCGGGACCAACACAAGGTAAAATTTTTGCCTTTCGTACTTATAAAATAATCCCTGAAATTTTTCTTCATAGATTGAGTAATGTTTGAAAATTTTTTACCCAGTGTAAGCCGGGCCTTCTTTGAAGAATAGACAATCTGCAGTTCTGCCAGGCAGTCTTTTAAAGGCAGATTATTACTAGACGAGTACTATCATCGTGATTACTAGGCAGTAGAGTTTCATAATGACTCGCCCGGGCTTGGTATCACCGTCTTATTTAATTCTGCCGGATACTGTGTAGTGTACTGTCGTATTCCGAGTTGGAAGGTAAGGTAGTAAGTTAGAAGCGTAACACGACAATGGTAAGTATTGACGCTATTTTGACAGTAATAGGTAAGGCAATATTACCTAAGCCCAGGCGAAACTTTGTAGAACTCGATCACCTAGTTGTCGTCACAACAGAGTGCTAAGTGTGAGTTTTTCTTTTCGCATTCGATCGTGAGCTCGTTTGGAGTTTACTAGGAATTTGTATGTGATTTTTACAGCGCCACCTAGTGGTAAACTGGTTTCTCACGTATACCACTAGGTGGCGCTGTACAAATCACATACAAATTCCTCGTAAACTCCAAACGCACTCACGATCGAATGCGAAAAGAAAAACTCACACTTAGCACCCACTAGTGAAACATATAGACAATCGTTCATCTTTTTCGAACCACTTGACAGAATGGAAGATGTTATATTGTTTAGAGGGGGCCCAATACGGAGAAAACCACAGTATTGGCATTGACTATCCGAAAACTGAATTTCATTCAAATTCATCCAGCCGTTTTTACATGAATACTTAACAGACATACACATAAACTTTCACATTTAAAATATCAGTAAAAAGTTAAAAAAGCTAAAAGAAAGTAATTTACGGTCAAAATTTGAATAAACAGAATCCGCGAACATTTGGCCGCAATTACTCGAAACTTGCTTATTTTTATAACGAAAGTAATCTTTTATATATTTATAAAGTGATAAAACGTTTAGTTATTAGGGTCATGGTTTTGTTGTTAAATATTAACAACAAAACGTTTAAGGTGTGTTAAAGCAAGTGTGAAGTGTACAGTCATCTTCTTTATCTTTATATTATTGTACTAGCTGACCCGGCAAACCGGCAAACGTTGTTCTGCCTTTTTAACTACTCTTATTTTTTGCTATATTTTCTCACCTTGTAAACGTTCCCTGGACTTCAACAATAATTCAAAACCAAAATTAGCCAAAATCGGTTCAGCTGTTCTCCATTTTTAGCGCGACTAACGAACTATATATATATATATATATATATATATATATATATATATATATATATATATATATATATATATATATATATATATATATATATATATATATATATATATATATATATATATATATATATATAGCACAAGAATTGCACACATATCTAGTAGAAAAAGCATATTATAAGGTTAACGATTTTTTGGTAAATTAATTGATAGTATTTAATATAAATTCTGAGTGTAATTATGTAAACATTATTTTTTATGTAGTAAATTAATATTAAATAGGATATTTTTGCATGCCATCCAAGTGGTGGAACACGAGATCTGTAATAATAATTATATAAGTATACCTGTCCTATAACCGTGTTCAAGGCAAATAAATATATTCATTCATTCATTCAATTCATAACCTGCTTCTCACAAAGACGTATTATGTTAACACTTTAAAAAGTATATGTAAACAGCCAGCCTGTTTTGGTGGTCACAAGTGTCTGTCAAACGGGTATAAAGATTGACTAATAAAAAAAAGGCTTTACATACTGAAATAGAAAGTTCAGAACTTGATTCTGATACCTAATGCATAAAAATAGAAAAAAAATTGACATTATTATCCAATGAAAATATTTAGTAGTGGCCCCCGTGCATAGATATCCTTTATCCTCCTACCTACCATACCTACCTATTCTTTTGAAACAAGCGGCAAGGAATTTGTCAGATAACATTAAAAATTATTAAACAAATTCAGCAAAGATGAAATATGAATTTATTGATACCTGCCCCAAATACAAATGCTACTATGTTTTTGTTACGGACAAAACATTTTTCGAATTACTTATTACATTAACTTGTAAATGCATTAAAACTAAGTATGTACCCACCACGGGATACCCACCAAAGAAGCAAAACTTATAAATTAGGCAACAAATTTCGATCATGTTCATTTATAAAAAGCAGCGCTTTCAAAAAAATCGTACCTATAATAAAAATTGATAGTTACGCTGAAAGAGAGACACTCCCGATTTTTTTTTATATTATAAGATAGCAAACCAGCAGATGGGTCTTCTGCTGGAAAGAGTCAACCATCGCCTATAGACACCAAAGATGTTAATGGTGCATTGATAACTTGTGGCTAGGTCTAATGCCACATGCATAAGTTAACCTTACCCAGTGACAAGCACTGACGCTATTGCGACAGGAATAGGTAAGGCGGTGGTACCAGACCCTGGCGAGAAAATGCCGAACTCTACCATTTAGTAAACCCGATGTTTCAAGTATGTATTTATCATTTAAAATTCAGTGTGATATCTCGTGGACTATAACGTATTATGTCATCTTTCGTTATCGTGCAAATTTGCAACCGTAATGACCTACGTAACAGCCCGCCCGCCGGTCTTCGGCCTCATGAGAGCACTGATTTAGAAAAAAAACGCGTTAGCTACTTCCTCAGATTATAAGAAATATACTGGCAATAAGACGGATGTAACAAAATGACTTTTTTATGCTATTAAGTAACTTATTTGTTGTTTACGACTTTGCCCCCATTACCCTGGTTTTAAAAAAAATGTTACATCCATTAACTTTAATGTATAGGTACTTGTTATATTTATTCTATCTTACTTCCTATTCCTACTAATATAAGTGACAATTTGCGGGATGGGATAGATGGATGGATGGATGTTTATTACTCTCACGCCAAAGGGTCTAAACCAATTTGGATGAATTTTGACACACATATAGATGATAACCTGAAATAGCACGTAGGATAATTTTTATCCCAGAAAATTATTCCCGTGGGATTCACCAAAAACTTTTACGGTGCAGCGAGCTGCAAGGCGCATTTAGTACATAATATATACTTATATACTATTATATAAAAGCGAAAGTCTGTCTGTCTGTCTGTCTGTTATACTTTCATGACTAAATCGCTGAATTGATTTCAATTCAACTTGGCATGGAGATAGTTCAAGGTCCGGGGTCAAACGTAGGTTAATTTTTTTGAAAAATTAAGCATAAGGTGTCGAAATGGTGTCGAAGTAGGGATTGAAACTTTATATAAAAAACTATACCGACGACATGTTTTAAATCGTGAGCGAAGTTGCGCGACAGTTGTTTTATTATTTATTTATTTATTTAATGCTTTATTGTACACAATTAAAAGATATGTAATACAGAGAGACTTATTAAAAACAGACTGTACAATGGACGAGCTTATCCTCAATAAAAGAGATTTCTTCCAGCTGACCCGAATAAGAGTAAACACAATAATTATCGAAATGTTAAAATAGTGTACAATAATCATAAAACTAGATACATATGAATATAACAGTCTTGATACATTAAACTTAGCTACATCATAATTAAAAATGAACAACAATCAATAGAAATTGAAAAAAAAAATATTCAGTTGTTTTAGTGTGAGTTACATTCATCCACCTAAAATTCGTTCAGTAGTTTTAACGTGATTGAGTAACAAACATCCAAACTTTCGCATTTATAATATTTATATAGATTTCAGGTACTATCGGAATTTAATTTGGTTACCATTAGAATATCGTATCTCACTGTGTGATGTGATTGTGATTTCACTGCAGTTGCGTGCGACCATACTTCACAAATAATCCAGATGTACTTGGAATCTGTTCGGCGGTTCGTGTCTAGTATATTGCTATTGTTTAGCGACCGGTCGCCCTCCATCCAAGGTGAGTCGGTTGAGTGACCGGTTACATTCCATTTAAGTCATCAGCTATTTTCCTTTATATGAAAACTACACAACTGATTGACCCTTTACACACGTATTACATACATAAGCTTATTATACTGCGCTAACTTCAACTTTCTGTTATCTTAACTACACGTTAAAGAAAATAACAATAATACCTTATTTGAAAAATTAAATCGAATTCAAATATCAAGTATACTCATATCTCAAACTAGTGAAGCTATTTTGATGGAACTTGGACTGTTCCCTAAGTTGGAATATACCTGATTTAAATCAAAAATAATTATATAGATGTAGCTTTTAGTTTCCGAGAAATTCCTGGACAAACAAACAGCCGGTAGTAAAGGTAGCCGGTAAACTTATGCATGTGGCATTAGACCTCGCCACAACTCACAAGATTTAATTACCTTAATATCGTTGGTGTCCATAGGAGATGGTTGACTGTTTCAATCAGAAGACCCATTTGTTTGTTTGCTATCTTATTACATAAATTAAAATCATGTCAAACTGATAACCTTTGTTTTTTGTTGAAAATAACTTAAAAGTTTCCTTTTAACTATTTTATATTAAACCCGTGCATCTTCTCTCGTGAATAAGTAACAGATTATCAATATTACAAATTTATAGACTTTTTTCACCCTCTATTTCCGCCCCTTAAGGGTTGGTTTCAAAAAAGTAGCCTTTGTTCAAACATAGCTCCCCAGAGTTTCAATTATCTTCTTGCGTAATTTTATCAAAATCGGTCGAGTAGCTTAGCTGGGAAAGCGTAATAGATACACAGATAGACAAACTTCAACGTTTATAATATTAGCATGGATATTAATGCTTTATTTTGATCTAATACAAAAAAGAAATTAATTTAACTAGTGATCTAAACAATAAAATCTCTTTTAAGTATGACCACAGACTTTAGTCGTAAAGAAAATAATATACATGTGAGTATATTATCATGTATGTCACATGAATGTAGTAAGTGTAATGTATATATAAAATGATATGCAATAGAAATACATAAAATTAATATATATATATATATATATATATATATATATATATATATATATATATATATATATATATATATATATATATATATATATATATATATATATATATATATATATATATATATATATATATATATATATATATATAAACGTAAGAACAACAAAACTAACTGTAATTTCTATAGCGAGCGATATAATCGGCTTTACCATTAATTCATTAACCATTACGATTTAATAATATTAGAAATAAAAGGCATTCGCATCTATAAATGGTCAATATTAATCAACAAGGAAGAGATAAGTAAAAGCAATGATATATTGCATACTTAGAGTAGGAAGTTACGTACGCATATGAAAGAGTCAATACTAGATCAAATAATCATAATGACGTAACATATTAGATATTTAAAGGAAGCATTTGCGTAAGCTTAATTTGTGTTATGTAAAGGCAGAAGAAGCGATTGACTACAACGTAATTAAGTTTTTCGTCTTTTCGCCTCTAAAGCTGACATTTACAAAGCCCATTAATATATCGAAATGACGGAGTTCGCTTTTAGACTAAACGATAATTGAATTAGAATATAAACGATAAAATCTCTTTAAGTTTTACAACAGGCTTTAGCCATAAAAAATGGTATACCTAAATGTGTGTAGTGTGTACAATGTTTATTTTTATTAATTTAATGTATCTATAATTTATATTATTTAAAAATATTAAGTTTTTGTAGTCCTCCTCTATGTAAACTTTAATCGCTACCCGCCACCACCTCCACGGCTTCCGCAATTCTCTTAAAAAGGATACAAAATGTTTGCTTCACGTATTAATATATAGATTTGTATTAAAATGTAGCGCTGGTAGTATTTAATAGTAACCAAAACAACATGACCTTATTCTTGCAAATAATTAATTTATTCGTTTGTTTATTCAAAATACCGAAATCCATGCTTGACATTTTAAGAATTAAATGTCTACAAGACCTTTTTAATAGAAAAGTTTTAGGTCCAGTGTTGATAATATCGATTAAGTTACGCCTAAAGTTAATCGGTTTGAAATGTAGACAGAAAATCCTTTGGCTCGGACATGTACATAAATCTTGTATATAATATATAAAAATCAATTGCTGTTCGTTAGTCTCGCTAAAACTCGAGAAAGGCTGAACCGATTTGGCTAATTTTGGTTTTGAATTATTTGTTGAAGTCCAGGGAATTTTTAAAAGGTGAGAAAATCTAGAAAAAATAAGAGTAGTTAAAAAGGCAGAATAACGTTTGCCGTTCTTCAGTCAGCTAGTCTTATATATAAATTTCTCGTGTTACAATTTTAGTTGCCTTACTCGTCCAAAACGGCTTGACCGATTTTTATGAAATTTTACATGCATATTCTTAGATCTGAGAATCGGCTATTGTCTATTTTTCATACCCCTAAGTGATAAGGGTTGTCCACCCTTAACACTTTATTTTTATTTTTTGGATTTTTTTAAATTTTTATATAATGTGGTATTAAAAATAAATACAACCCTAAATTTTCACCCTTCTATCACCAACTCCTATTTTTTAATAGCGATATTAGTATTTCAATAATTAATATGGCAAAAGAACGTTTCCTAGTGAAGTTATATGGCCATTTAAACTATTTGTTGATAGACAACATCTATTAAGTTACGCTTTAAGGTAATAATTTGCCCAATCTTTTAACATGTTTAATTAAGTTAAATAAACTATTTAAATACTAGCTGCACCGTGCAGCCCGCTTCATTAGAAAAGTTTTTGGTGACTCCCACGAGAATGACGCGTTTTTGCGGGATAAAAGTAACCTATGTGCTATTCCAGATCATCATATACCTGTGTACCAAATTTTATCTAAATCCGTTCAGTAGTTTTGGCGTGATTGAATAACAAACATCCAACTTTCAAATTTATAAAATTAATATAGGTAATATAGATTGTCCATATTATATACACACCTATTTAGTTGAAACGCGCTTCTACTGTTTGACAAATACTTTTATATGTCGTAAACGTTGTTTTGCCATACAAGTTACTAGTATTGAATATTTTGGTGGGATAAAGGGTGGGGGTGAAATTGAGATAAAAACTATTCTATCTTTTAAGTTGGACCAAACAGTAGATATCTACAAAAGTTCATTGAATTCGGTTCAGTAGTTTAAGAATTCATAGCAAACAAACATCATGACACATAATTTATACATGTATTAAAATTTATATCTGCTTTTTACAACATTTTTTTTATATCTAAGATAGCAAACAAGCAGATGGGTCTTCTGATGGGAAGAGTCAACCATCGCCTATAGACACCAAAGATGTTAATGGTGAATTGCTATCTTGTGACGAGGTCTAATGCTACGTGCATACCGGTATACCGATACCGGATAAGTTTACCGGATACCCTACCCTCTAAACCGGAACACGACAGTGACCACTAACGCTATTGCGGCAGGAATAGGTAAGGCGGTGGTACCAGACCCGGGCGAGACAATGCAGAACTCTACCACGATCACTCTAATCTAATCTATCTATCACTCTAATAGCCACGATGGTAGTGTCTCAGATAGTCTGATTTAGGATTTCTGAGATACGGAGAAGACGATAGTCTCAATTTTACTGCGTTTACATTTTTATACTTATCTAAACTTATGTAATCCTTTTAGGAATAGAATTCCGTGACCATAAAATTAGCGTTGCTTCGCTAAATTGTATTTCATTCCAATAACAACATTTGTTACAATATAAAAACTATTAAATAAAGCTTATATCGAGCTATTTAGTACGTAATAACATTTGATACTATACTAGCAAAAAGCAGAGCTTTAAAGGGCTTGAAAAATTATACTACTTAGTAATATTGCTAGGAAAGTATTTTTAAAAGAATTACATCTTTTAATGAATGGACTTTATTTATAAAATTTCTAACTTAAAAAAATCCAGCGTATTTTCACCCAAATAATATATTCGCATCACAGGCATCGTCAGGCTTTGGTCTAGGGGGCGCAGGAAAATAAAACCAAAATAAAAAAACATGTTTCTAAGGCTAAGTTTTTTAGTACTTACAAGAAAAATTCTTTAAAATTTTCTTGATTTTTTAAAAACGCGATTTTTATAATTATCAATGTTGTCTACACAGAACAAATATAAAGGTTAAGTATTTACATATTTTACACTATATTTTCTGGTCTACCTATAATATGTAGCAACTCAAGATCCATCTCGCGCCACCACTTCGCTTTTAAAGTCTAAAATTGATAGAAATCAATTTTTATTTATGGTAATAAGTATCTCCACGCCTGTATCCCCGAAAGGGTAGGCAGAGGTACAACAAGTGCACCCACGGTTAGCCGAAGATACTTGGTCCCACGATGTGATAAGTGGCAAGCCTATCGTCAACCGGGCACTTTCCAATCCCGGGCAATGTTGCTTTTAGCAGAAAACTGAAAAAAACACATTTTTGAATTGCCCGACCCAGGAATCGAACCCGGGGCCTCATGTGGTCAACTCCGACGCCGGACCTACCACAGAGGCGATAAATGGCGATAAATTTCAAAAATAATAAATAAGTTTGCTAAAAACAACGTAATTTTAATATTTGAAAAGCTATAACTTTTGAAAATAAGATTCAATTTTGATTTTTAAAACAACATTTGACGTAATTTTTTTAGTACCAAAATATCGTAGAATACTAAAAAATGATTGGTTGAAATATTTCGAAGTTGTGTCGAAAAAAAACAGTTTTTTCAAAATTTTTCGTCAACGGTTACTTCCAAACGGGTAAACCGATTTTGATGCAATTTATGCATTAGACGTAATTTTTGAGGAAAAGAGCTGATTAGTTTTTTTACTCAATCGGTACATTAATCTGGAAGTTATATTTAAAAAAAAATCTGTTTCGACAAAATTTTTTTGGGCTTTTTCAAAATTTCTCAAATTCCCTTGGGCCCATATGGTTCAAATATTCAGGAAGTCTAAGTTGAGCGGAATCCAATCGAATGCCATCAACCGCGTTTCGATCGGCCCAAACGTTCAAAAGTTATGAGGTGTTTATGTAAACACCTCACATACATACACATACTAACGTCATCGTGAAAATAGTCGAAACAGGTTCCTGGGACCTCAAAACGTGGACATCTGGTGAAAACTCGATTTTTGAAAATCAGTAACTTCCTTATCTACATACGTAGCGGGAAGTTAAAAATGAAGGTGTATCAATAGATTATTATTATATTAAAATGGAGTGAATGAAAATGAATTAAATGAATTAAAACTACCAAATTAAAGCTCAAACCTAAAAGTGCGATATTTTTTCAGTAAAATGTGTGGTACATTTTAAAAAGGGCATAATAAATAGATCGTCGCATAGTGTAGCTTTGTAGTTAGTCTCGTTAGTCTTATAATAGATGGCGTTAGTAGTAATAAAATTCTAATGCAATATGTATCTTCTATTTTTTTTAATATTTATAAAATGGTATTTTAATGGTAGATCACATCTTGGCAAGAAGTTAAACTACCAAGTAAAAGCTCAAACCTAAAAATGCGATACTTTTTCAGTAAAAAGTACCACAAAAGTGCATAGAAAGTCGCCTAGTGTAGGAATCGCTTCGCTCGCCCTGATAAATATAAATAGTGTCTGTCTGTACATTTTCTTTTGTCAATTTTTGTGATAAATTGTCAGTTTACGACTCACTGACATCAGTGATTCCTAATTTTTTGTCTATCTGCGTGTCTGTTTTTATTTACTTATATTTAATTTTATTAGAAATACTATACAGTGCTTATATAACTTAAAAAATATAACATTATATAATGTGTTGTGCAGAACTCTACCACCTAGTTATTCATAGACACTATTAGTTAAATGTCTATTTAACTTATTTCTCATATATTCTTATCTGTGTTTATTAACTTTAAGTAAGGTTGTTAATTCGTTATTAATTTTTTCAGGTAAATTGGAATCAATTGAACGAGTATTGACCATCATTATTAAAGGTAGATAAACTTATTTTTGATTGTGTTGATTACTTTGTAGTCAATTAATATACTACTCTCTGAGGAGAGTTCAGGGTATAGTGAGCTGTGGGCTGTGGTCACTGTTTAGAGGGTCCATTAAGGGGTCACATGGTCGTAATTTCACTGTCGTAGTATATAAAAAAAGATAAAATTAAGTCTGTTTTATTCGATTATCACTGTCAATTTCGGATAAACTATGCTCTGTTACTGAACTACCTCACTGATCTTATGTTTACACATCCTGGCGGGTTATAATGGGCTTCTACTAGGCTAGCTGTCAAACGGGCAAGCTCACGTATATTTTATGTCTCTGATCCAAAGCCAAACGAGGTAATAATTAACTCAGATTATATAGTTTTAGGTGTGAACCTCGACTCAGCCGAAACTAATGTTGTATTGGTTTCATCTCAGAATAATCTTATTATCAGCTCGAAACCTACACGAATTTACTATAGTAGTATTTAAATAGATATAATTTGCCATGATAACACAAGTCACAGAACATCGAATAAGTTAAAAAATATTAATTCTTATGATCAATTTAAGTACAATTTTTTTATTTATTTAATTTTTAAACAGACAAGGATCTACAAGTTGGTTCAAAGTAATCCAAGATACCCTGTCATTGTATGAAAATATTAACATGTTCATTTTTACTAATTTCAATATTTACCTACTAATTCTTTAAGTTAAAAAAAGTATATTCACGCCCTTATCCCCGAAGAGGTAGGCAGAGGCATAACAAATGCACCCACGTTTAGGCGAAGATTCTTGGTCCCTCGATGTGATAGGTGGCAAGCATATCGCCAACCTGGCACTTTACAGTCCCGGGCAATGTTGTTTTTATCATAAAACAGAAAAAACACTTTTTTTAATTGCCCGATCCGGGAATCGAACCCGGGTTCCAATGTGGTCAACTCCGAGACCGGATCGCTAGACCACATAGGCGATTCTTGACTTTAAGTTGTTTCACTTAAATAAAGATATCTAAATAAAGTATTAAAATATTTGTTGATTTAACAAATAAAGTTCTATATGAGCATATAAAACTTTTATTGTTATAAAACTAGCTTCGTCCGCAAGTGGAGTAATATGTTAATGTTAAAATTTTTCAAACCATATTTTAGCCCTATTAGGGGTGACTTAAAAAATTAGCTTATATTTAAACCGGACCTTTTAACTGTCTTCGTGCCGTAAAATTTTAGTAAAATTCCACCAAAATCATTTCAGCGGTTTAGCCGTAACAGACAGACAGATAGAGAGAAAGACGGACAGACAAACAGACTTTCGCATTTATACTATCAATATGTAATAAAATTTAATTTTATATCCAAAGTTCTTTAATGTCTTAAAGTGTTATCAAATTGTAAATCAAACCTAGGTAATTTTATCGGTAAGTACAATGCAGTCCGCATTGTATTTACCGATAATATTACGGAAATTTTCAAACTTGCAATCACTAAAATAATACAAGTTGTTTTCATTAAATGCCTACACACAAATAGGTACAAGGTATGCTGCACGAGTATATGTGGTTAGGGGTCTCTGCAAACTATCGCATTTCGATTCGAACATTTCTTGTGTTTTAAATGGGTCATACACACCCATAGAAAATATATACGTTTTACGAGAATGCTTAGACTTGCAAAGCTTTTTGAGTGATATCACAATGTAAAAAAAAATATCTGACGCCGCATCTACCAACTTTAATCACTCATTTATTAATAGCAACAACTGGAACCAACAGTTTTACGAAATCGCATTCACTTCGTCTAGATTTGGGACCAATGGTGAATAATATATTGCAATTTCAGTTTCTATGTTAGGAAACAATTAGGTTAGCTCTAGTAATATAAAGATTCATCAAACATCTATTTTAATGGAAAGTTAAGAGTAACAAACCATTAAAATAGGTGAGCACATGAAGAGCCGTGTGGCAGGGGATGTAAGGCCACAGAACTGAAGTACTCGACTACTATACAGAAATAGACGAGATGATACTACAGCATCCAGAAGCAAACAGGAACGCAGATGGTCATTCGTAATTAGGGGCTTGAACAACCATGGCGAAAAATGTACAAACAAAAAGACAGCTTGTGAACTTTGTGAAAGATTTGTTTGTTTGTAATGGATTAACTCGTTTTTATAGGTATACGAATAGTAACGTAGCAGATAGCTCATGAAATATAAAGACACCAAAGACGTTATTGGTGCGTTGCTGTCTGTGTGGCGAACTACTAGACAAATTTAAAAAATATGCGTGGTACTGTATACGTATGTTTAAGTGAATCTTCCTAAATTAACATAGCGTACGTATAAAACGTGTACATCCGAGACATCAGCTCATTTTATCGCTTTATTAGTGTTTACTTGTTTTACTGTGTATATGTGTTTATTATTATTGTATACAATGTGTGTGTTATTTATATTTAATATACGAGTTTTTTTCCTTTTGTTCTACTGTCGTAGCGTCGGAATATGTTATTTTTTTCCTTCTTTCTACTCTTTAAGACTTATCTTTCTTTACTCTAATGTAACGGAATAAGCCTAAACGTAACGCATCCTTGAAAATTTTACTCTTACCTACGTCTCGTCAACTTATTAGTTATTGAATTACATTCCAGTTAACGTTGTAATTATAATTTCACTTTAAAAATATATAGGAATCTCTTCATATAGACGAAATTGAAGGCTTTAGCTATATTTGTGTACCGCAAATTTGAATTGTACTGTGTACACGTAAACAGCGACTGCAATTAACATTGTGTGTTGAGGGCTTAAGGCTTTTCTCTTGTTGAGTTTGAGGTCAGAGGCGGAACTATTTGCAATCTAAATATATGCAAAGTGTGTATGACCGAGTGAGATAGGCATTCGTGCTGAGGCGGTAAGGACTTAAATCTTTATTAACAGATTGGCTTCATTATGGAAATTATACAACCTACGTCATTAATTCCTACATCTTTGTTTGTATTAATATATTCATAAAATTAACGGCTGTCTGGAAGTCCGAGTGTACAGTACCCGCCTTACCTATTCCTGCCACAATAGTGTCAATTCTTGTCATTGTCGAGTTCCGCTTTGCATTCCGAATTTAAGCATGTTAGTTCACCGAACTGGGCAATAAATGAAAAGTATATTATATTCAATTAAATATCTCAAGAAATATATTGCAAATGGGTTAACTAAAAAGTTTTAGTCCAGAATATGATTAATTTATTGTGTAAAAAAGTGAAATATTATTTAAAGTTTTAACTTAAAAAAAAAAGTTTTTAAAAATTTCACTGGTTTGTTTTAGACAAACTCCCATACCAATCGAAACTATAAAGTCTATAGAATATATAAACGTCAGGTTGACTTCTTCTTCTTCTTCATTATACGAATGGCAATTATCAGAGAATTGTCAGGTTGACTTTTTTCTCGTCCCGATTAATTTTATGATATGGAAATAACATAAATCTAAAATATTTGTTATAAAAAACAAGGATTAATAATATTTTTAGGATATCAATTCAGCAAAAATAAACATTAAGTTACGTGACATTGAACGCAAATCTGGAAGTGTTACGTCATGCCGTGGTAAAACGTCTTTTTGATGTGATTTTCATAGAAACCACAGAGTATGTAATGTAGATATTAACACGGCGCGGCGTGAGGTCTGTGTTTTCGCGCTATTTTGAAACGCGATTTTTTTTTATAGATGTACGTTTTTAACAAAAATACATAGTTTTTGTTTAATATAATTAATGAGTTAAATAATTAAACAGATTTTTAAAAGTCAACTAGTCTATTTTATTTACATAATTAAATATAATTATGTCTATATACATCAAAGATGCCAATTGCGCATTACTCTTTGTGTAGCAGGGTTAGAATGCCACATTCATTAGTTTACTGGCTACCTTGCCTTTTCTAACCGAATTTTACAGGGACAAGCACTGATGCTATTGCGACAGGAATATGTAAAACGGTAAAACCAAACAAACACAAGAAGTTGCAGAACTCTACCACCTAGTAGTCATGATCGCCAGCATACCCTTTAGTAACTCCCTGGCATTTAGATCTATTCTTCAAATGGGCTTAGGACCAACAAGTAAAATATAAAAGTTGGCAACCCTAAATCCAATAATATAATATATCAAATGCATTCAAACTTTCTTCAGTACTTTAATGTTTATTGCAAATATACTTTCTCAGTTCTCTCGTATGGCCATTTTGTTCCCCGGTCGTTTATTACATCCTCTGATGTCCAAGCTGCCTCTGCACTGAGTAAAAACTTGTTTAGAAATTCTGAAATGAATCTTCGGTGTGTTATAAGATGAGAAAGACTATTATTTATTGCCAAACATAGAATATTGTATACTATAGAACACACACATGTGTAAACCAAAAAATTTACATTTAGTAGATACATGTCTATATCATTTGAGTGCCACACATCGCGGTCAGGTCAACTTGCGTTGCTTTGTCCACTTCACTTTTTATACAAACCTCAGACTACAAAATTTTGTAGGTTGTCTGTATTCTCAGATACAAACACGTCGTATTCTGAGACTCAACACCGGCCACGAAGAGCAATAGACCAATTTGATCATTGTTGTTCCTGTAAAGAATAAGCATTTTTGTTAGGCAGTTCGAAAAAGGTGAAGAATTGGTTATACGTGTCACTGCTATTGTAATTATTAGGTATTAGAATTCTGCAACGTTTTGACCGGGTTAAGTGCGGTATTCCTGCCACATTTGGATCAATACTTATCACTTTCATGCTCCAGATTTGCATAAGTTTACCTATGTGTAACACATTTGTGAGGTGGAATGGAGTATCCGCGACACAGATAGCAACAAACCATTGACATCTTCTTTCTTTCAAATACATAAATAATCTTTCTATATAAATTATAATCTAATAATAATAGTCGCCTCTGTGGTCTAGTGTTCCGGTGTCGGAGTTGACTACATGAGGTTCTATTC
The DNA here is from genome assembly GCA_036924255.1 of Apodemia mormo. Classification (NCBI taxonomy): domain Eukaryota; kingdom Metazoa; phylum Arthropoda; class Insecta; order Lepidoptera; family Riodinidae; genus Apodemia; species Apodemia mormo. Next base: position 16,007,137 of record JAUPFN010000020.1, read on the forward strand.
CTGGGTCGGGCAGACTCACCACCAACCCATGACCCTGCCAACCTCGCTTTAACACGATCCTGAACGCGGGGGATGCACAGAATCTGCTCTTCGGTATGTTCTTTTAGGTTCTCCTTTCTTCCAACCCCAATGTGGTCCTCCTTCTTTTGAAAGGCCAATCGCCATCGGTCTCCTCTTCCTGATATATCCATATCGCGTAGTCGGCCTCAAAAACATTGTCCCGTATTGCTAAGAGCCATATCACGTAGTCAGCCTCAAAAACATTGTCCCGTATTGCTAAGAGCCATATCGCGTTGTCAGCCTCAAAAACATTGTCCTGTATTGCTAAGAGCCATATCGTGTAGTCAGCCTCAAAAATATTGTCCCGTATTGCTAACAGCCATATCGCGTAGTCAGCCTCAAAAACATTGTCCCGTATTGCTAAGAGCCATATCGCGTTGTCAGCCTCAAAAACATTGTCTCGTATTGCTAACAGCCATATCGCGTAGTCGGCCTCAAAAACATTGTCCCGTATTGCTAAGAGCCATATCGCGTTGTCAGCCTCAAAAACATTGTCCCGTATTGCTAAGAGCCATATCGCGTAGTCAGCCTCAAAAACATTGTTCCGTATTGCTAAGAGCCATATCGCGTAGTCAGCCTCAAAAACATTGTCCCGTATTGCTAAGAGCCATATCGTGTAGTCAGCCTCAAAAACATTGTCCCGTATTGCTAAGAGCCATATCGCGTAGTCAGCCTCAAAAACATTGTCTCGTGTCACTAAGAGCCATATCGCGCAGTCAGCCTCAAAAAATTGCCCCCTGTCGCTAAGAGCCATATCGCGTAGTCAGCCTCAAAAACATTGTCCCGTGTCGCTAAGAGCTATATCGCGTAGTCAGCCTCAAAAACATTGTCCCGTGTCGCTAAGAGCCATATCGCATAGTCAGCCTCAAAAAAAAGGCTCGTATCGCTTAAAGCCATATCCGCGTAGTCAGCCTCAAAAATATTGTCTCGTGTCCCTAAGAGCCATATGGCATAGTCAGCCTCAAAAAAATTGTCTTGTATCGGTAAGAGCCATATCGTGTAGTCAGCTTTAAAAAGAGCCGTGACTGGTCAAAACTTGCGCCGTGACGTGATCCAGTTCGACCCTCCTAACCCCCAACCTGTCACTTGTTAAAATTAATTTAAAATAATTTTCTGGGTCGGGCAATTGAAAAATATGTTTTTTCAGTTTCCTAACAAAAACATCGTTGCACAGGCTGTAACGGCCAATTTCGCAGTTGGCGATAGGATTGCCACCTATCACTTTGTAAGACTAAGTATCATCGGCTAATCGTAGGTGCACTTGTTGTACTTCTGTCTACCTCTTCAGGGGTATTGGCGGGAAGATACTGGAACGACCCTCGGTCGTCACGGGGTTCTTCTCGCCTTGGCAGCTTTCAATGAGAGATACTCGGGATAATTTTATAACTATTTTAAATAAGAAAGAAATTTCGATATCACTTCGTTTTTTTGGGTAATTTGTCAGAGCCCGCTTAATACTAATTTACAATTGACCAAATACAAAATAACTAGACATACTACGAAACTATTCTATACAAGCTGTTGTCACCGACTTCGTCCGCGCGGACTTCGTTTACTCCGCACAGTCTCTTCCCCGTAGATGATAGCGTGATAATATTTAGCCTATATGTTGACCCGACCTGTTAGTAATATTCATGCAAAATTTGAAGTAAATCAATGCAGTACTTTTTGAGTTTACCCCGGACATACATACAGACAAACAGACAAAAATTCTAAAAGCTATATTTTTGGCTTCGATATCATTTGTAGATCACGCCCCAAGTATTGTTTTAAAAAAATATTTAATGTACAGTTTTGACTTTCCTACGATTTTATTATAGGTATAGATTTGAAAAATATTTAAAAGCTGACAAGCTGCCAGCATCCTTGTAATACCTATACTATATACCTATATATATAATTATCTTTATAAAAATAATAAAAATCTTCTCTTATTACAAATACATAATTAGTTCGCAAATTGGTTCGTGCGCTTTAGTCCAATGTACACTCTTAGCTAGCTATTATACAGGTTGCTTAAGATTCCTGTTCTCGCAGTTATTTTTAATAACTTAGAATTATGACTCGTTGCTAATTGGATTTAGTTAACTAAGACATGAGTCCTTTATGGCCACTGAGTTTACGCCAAGTTTTTATTTGTAGCTGAGATATGAGAGGAGCAATTAAGATTATTTATTGCGTATGATTGGGGTTAAATGTGTTGGTTTATACATGTTGACTGGGTTGACCGGTAAAAGACTGTACATACTGAAGGATGGGTATTCAATACTTGATTCTGATTCAGAATACGCAAATAAAATAGGTACCGAAATTTTGACCTAATTATCCAATAAAAATGTTTAGTACGGACATCCGCGCATGCTCATATAAGTTTGGTATCGGGAGTTCGGTAAATCGCTGTATATAAAACAATGATTTACAAACAGCGATTAACCGCACTCCCAATTAGACACGTGAGTACAAAGTTCGATTACCATACTATTTGAATATTACTATGCAATTTTCGTTTAGGTTTACTATGTGGTTAAGCAATATTCTCAGTTTATTATTTACTTATTATCATAACCTATAATATCCTCCAATATAGACAATCTTTCAGGTGTATGAATCATTTTTTAGGGTTCCGTAACAAAGAGTGCCTATTAATGTGTCTCCGCTGTCTGTTTATCAAATGCTGCGGCCGGTCTTGTATTGCGTCTATCGTCACAAAGCTTTGCGCAACGACGCGATACATGCAGATGTGACCGGCTATTATCGGCTATCGTCGCAAACATTCGGACTGCGTGTGCTTTGTCGCGTGGTTGGCGGTACGTCAAAGGGTTTTAGCGCGCTAATATCTTCGGAACGATACATGCAGGTGCGCCCGATGGGTAAGTGTTTTATAGGAAAGAAAAGTATCGTCACGCCCGTATCCCCGAAGGGGTAGGCAGAGGTACAACGAGTGCATCTACTATTAGAAGAAGATACTTAGTCCCACAAATATGGTAGGTGGCGGGCCTATCGCCAACCGGGCACTTTCCAATCCCGGGCAACTTTGTGTTTCTCAGAAAATTGAAAAAGCACTTTTTTATGTGCTCGACTCGGGAATCGAACCCGGGACTTCATGTGGTCAACGCCAACGCTGGGCCACTAGACCACAGAGGCGACTAAGTGTAAGTGTAAGTGTTTTATCACAACAAATAATAATCAAATAATTAAAAAAGTTAAATCGTAAAAGGCGACCGATTGGCTGTCACTGTCACTAGTCACTACCATCGTGGCTACTAGGTGGTAGAGTTCTGCATTGTCTCGCCCGGGTCTGGTACCACCGCCTTACCTATTCCTGCCGCAATAGCGTCAGTGCTTGTCGCCGTCGCGTTCCGGTTTGGTGGGTAAGGTAGCCGGTAAACTTATGCATGTGGAATAAGACCCCGCCACAAGATAGCAACGCACCATTAACACCTTTGGTGTCTATAGGCGATGGTTGACTCTTTCCATCGGGAGATCCATCTGTTTGCTATCTTATACTATAAAAAATATGTATTTCTATGTATTAGTATCGTTGACTAACATCTATAACACAAATAAATAATTTGCCTACTTTAAAGTTAGATCAATCTATGTGAATAAAAACGTTGTACTTCTTTTTAAGATAATTGCGCGACCGTCGAGTATGAAATTTGGCACAGATTGCGGAGGAATGCAGAAACCTAATATTTTTAAATAATATAGGCATAGCATAAGAAATACATTAAATTAATAAAATAAACATTACACATACATGGTAATAGATACGATTTTCTTTAGGGCTAAAGTCAGTTGTCAAACATAAAAGAGGTTTTAATGCTTAGTCTATGGCCGAATTTCGACCATATGCGATCGCTAGTTTGTGTAATTTGTTCAGCGATATTATTATGATGTGTGCGTAGATTTAATAACATTTAGGTATATCTTCTATATATATAAAAGGCAAAAGTGACTGATTGAGGTATCAATGCACAGGCCAAACCCTTAAGGCTGCAAACTTGAAATTTCGCACACGTATTTCTTTTATGATGTAGGCATCCACTAAGGAAAGATTTTTCAAAATTCAACCACGAAGGGGGTAAAATAGGGGTAAAAGTTTGTATGAAACTTTTTATTCCTTGGACATATTTGTATGAAATTTCATATGAATTGAGTACAAAATAATAATGAATTACGTGTTTAAGCGTTTTTCAAAATTCGATCCCTAAGGGGGTAAAATAAAGGAAGAGCGTAATAGCTAGCAAATACTATTGTTTATATTTCTTTTAAATATATAACATTTGCCACCTCCAAATTATGCCGCCCTAGGTTTCATTTTTGTAAATTTACCACTTCCGTGTTGTCCAGTTTGCGTAGTTATTTTACGCTTCCAATTATGATATTCTCTCGTAAACTTTGTAATTTAATTTTACGGTTTAAATGTTTCCTGGATAAATCCTGCTTTTAGATCTCAGACCGGTCTAGGACACGTAGGTACCGGTGCGGAAATCATTTGAGGTTTACGACACCAACTCCTCACTACATTCTTGTTTGTACTTTGTATAGTGTTAGTTTACTCTGTGACTATTATCTATACAAATAAATAAAAATCGGTTGTCTGTTTGTAATATTAAAATAACCACTTTTTACTAAATGCATATTGATGTATACACGGTACATATAACAAAATAACATTTTTTACAATTTTTGTCTGTCTGTCTATTTGTTTGTTCCGGCTAATCTCTGGAACGGCTGGACCGATTTTGACGGGACTTTCACTGGCAGATAGCTGATGTGACAGAGAGTAATTTAAGCTACTTTTTTTTAGAAATTTATCCACGCGGACGAAGTCCAGCCTGTATTTAATTAAATGTTTAATTTTTTTCACGTTTAAAAATTAGACAAAATCTTCTAGTTTTTTATATCATCTATATATATATAATAAAATCGTAGGAAAGTCAAAACTGTACATTGAATATTTTTTTAAAAGAATACTTGGGGCGTGATCTACAATCGATATCAAAGCCAAAAATATAGTTTTTAGAATTGTTGTCTGTTTGTCTGTTTGTCTGTATGTATGTCCGAGGTAAACTCAAAGAGTACTGCATGGATTTACTTCAAATTTTGCATGAATATTACTAACAGGTCGGGTCAACATATAGGCTTCATATTGTTACGATATCACCTACGGGGGAGGAGCTGTGCGGAGTAAACGAAGTCAGCGCGGACGAAGTCGTGGGCAACAGCTAGTAAGATAATAAACAAGCAGATGGGTTTTCTGATAGAAAGAGTCAACCATAGAGAGAAAAACTACGACCTACCTTACCCACCGAACCGGAACACGACAGTGACAAGCACTGACGCTATTGTAATATCTCTATGGTGAGGTATTACAAGAATGCTGACAGCTTGTCAGTTTTTAAATATATTTGAACATAGAATAGTTTTTTTGGTAGAAATATCTAGTCTTTTGCCGCCTTGTTCCAAAACGAGGTCTAAATATAGTACCGACCTTAATACCAGGTTTATTACTAGTACTAGATGAAACGTTATTATAAAACCGAGTTTAGCGCTAGTCCGAGTATCTTCTATGGTTCTAAAGATAAACCTCCGCGACCCCTAGTTTAATTTTAATACTAAGCTCAAAACGTCAAACTTCAAAGTTGTCATAAGCGTCGTATTTGCTGTGAAATAATTGTTTGTAATTAAAATAATTAAAATTGGACATAAACGTAATTGATATAATAGATTTGGAAGATTTGGATGTATTGGAAATATACCAGAGGCTTAATAGACCCCAAAGTCGAGTAAATCCGTTTCACTTAAATGACGGAGACTTTCGACAAAAATATAGATTCACGAAAAGGTTTGCCAGCAAAATTGTGGATTTATTGCGAGAGTATTTAGTTCATGTTCCTCGGGGACAGGCTCTTAGTCCTGAGTTGCAAGTGGTTTGCGCATTACGCAACTGGGCTCGTCATGAGGTAAGTGTATAAACTTGATAACCTACATTACAAGCAATGCCAGGATATTTCAACTGCTGGAGAACTTACTGAAATATTATTATTGTTTTTATAGATTCAAGACAATACTGGCGACTTACATGGTGTATCCCAGCCGACCATAAGCATAACTTGTAAGAAAATAGCAGGGCTTTTAGCTGGATTGTCCCATAGATTTATAAAGATGCCAGCTACATTAAATCAGCAAGAAAAAGCAATGAGGAAGTTTCGCCGCACTATTGACTGCACTGATTGATTGACTTACCTTTTCTTCAAATGTCCAATTTTCGCCTATTTTTTTCTTAGTTTGATCCATTTTAGATTCGTAGAACTATCTGATTACGGCAAAAAAAGTAATGCTAGATTTTATAACAAAACCTAATCGTACCTTCTTGAGGCACTCAGGTTTTTGTGCTTCTATAATAAATAAAAACAGACTAGCTATGGAAATACAGAAATAAGTAACTTGAAGTGCTGTTGTATATATATTATTGAAATGTTTACTTTCGCATATAGTATTTATTACAAATATTCGAATTAAATTACGCGCGTCGCACACTTTTATTTTGTTTTTTTTTTTTAGTTTATTTCGTTGTACGCTAACTCGACATGTGTACACATGTAGGTATATAGTGGAAATAAAAACAAAATTCAAATAATTTCAACGTTTTCAGATTTAAGATATTTTTCATAGCAAAATTGTACTTATATTTTATTTTATTATCACTTTTGAACTCATAAATCACTTTTTAATAAACAATTTGCTTTCTTTTCATATAAGTATGTTTGTTGTAACGGAACGTAGCATGTTACGCCAAGTGAATGAATGAATGGTTTAGAGTCATTTTAGCTTATAATCTGTGGATACATTTTCATCCAAGGTCTATCTTCGGTATTAGCTAGTCCTCGGTTAGACTTGTTTTTGTAATAAGAATGAATTTTAGTACTGAAACTAATTTTAATACCGTAACAAGCCTAGACTTCTTAATCTTGGTTTAAACCCAAATCTAGGCCTGTTTTTGTAATAAGGCGGTATATGTTTTGTGAAATATGTAATTGTGTTTGAGTAGTAAGCGGGCTCTGACGAATTGCCCAATAAATCAAAGTTAAAATAAAATTGCAGTATTCATTATAACATTAAGAAAGTCATAAAGTAGATCCGAGCAGCTGCACCTCTCACCAAAATTTCAAGCAGTCAAGGCGAGAAGACCCCCGGTGACGACGAGGTTGTTATACTATTGGGGCAAGAATAGGTAAGGCGGTGGTACCAGACCCGGGCGAGACAATGCAGAACTATAAAACCTGGTAGCTACGATGGTAGTAACTCGCATAACCAATTCGCTCGCCTTTTACGACCTGCCTGGCAGAATGGCTGTTGGCCTATTCTTCAAAGGAGTCCGGACTCACGAGGGATGATAGAAAAATATTTAAGTCTGGAGGGTAAGGAAGCCGGTAAATTAACATGAGATATTTTAATCCGCCATATGAATGGCAATATATTTATTACCTTTACCTTACCCTTGGTTTCTATAAACAATAGTTATCACTTTCTATCTGCTTGTTTTGTATCGTATGAGAAACAAAGTTTTTTTTATATAGAAAAGGGGGCAAACGGACAGGAGGCTCACCTGATGGTAAGTGATCACCGTCGCCCATGGACAACCACACTATCAGAAGATATGCAGTTGCGTTGTCGGCCTATTAAGAAAGAGTGTCGTATCTGCTTGGAAAAACCCCTGCCGGTAATTGGTTCCACAGAGGAATAATGCGGGGAAAAAATTGCCTCGAGAATCGCACAGTTGTGGAATTTCCAGACATCGAGATGGTGAGGATGAAATTTTGAATTTTGTGGCGATATCCGATGGTGAAATTCTGCGGCAGGAATTAATCCAAACAGTTTCTCGGAACCTCGGAAGTTAATGTTAAATTGTCAGTTACGAAAAAGTATAAAATAACATATATGAAATGATTGCACTACCATAACCAATCAGTTAATATCAACTATCTTTTGTTACGCAACAAATACTTTCTCCTTCATTTACGATCGAGATGTACGATCGACTTGCAATTATTTTGAAACAAAAAAACGAAAGTAAGGGCTTTATTTATCACAAGTGATCGAAATGTAGTCGCGGACTGGAAAGAAACAATCACGAATTTGAGATAGATACGAGGAACAACACTTACGCAACTTTATTGATGACTGGCTGTTGTCCGTGACTTTGTTCGCGTGATCAAAAACTTAGAAAGCCACAGTATTCTTCCGCGTTGGTCCGGGCTCTTTTGAAGTATGGACCAACTGCCGTTCTGCAAGGCAGGTAGATTTGCTTTGGACCATCGTGCTAGAATTCCGCAACGTCTCGCCCGGGTATTTGGTGCCACCACCGTAACGATTCGTGCCGTGATAGCGTCAATGCTTGTCATCGTCATGTTCCGGTTTGGAGAGTAAGGAAGTCGGTAAACTTCTGCACTTGTGGTGAGATGGCAGTGCCTGCACGTGGCACTGCCATCTCACCACATAGACAGCAACGCATTAACATCTTTGGTGCCTATATGCCATGGTATTTCTGAGCCATCTGCTTGTTTGTATCTAATGGTTAAGGATGGGCCCAAATTCGTTTTACATTCGGTTTAACTGAATTTAGGCAGCTTTACCCGAACTTCGACATTCGGCTGAAATTCGGTTTAAATGCCGAACATTCGGCATTAAAAAAAAGTATCTACATGCACTGTTTTGACTGAAATTTACAATAATATTACAAAGAAGAAAGATTTGTATTTTTGTATGTACCTATCGAATAAACTCAAAAACATCTGGACCGGTTTAAAAAATTCTTTCACCATTAGAAAGATATAAAAGCATCCCTGAGTAACATATACTATATTATATATAAGGCATAGGCTATATTATATATAAAAAATTAGAGAATTGTCACCCTCGATAAAGCGCGCCAAAATTGAACCGAAATTCGGCCGAATTTTTTATTTTCACCGAATGTTCGGCCAAAGTTCGAATTCGATTCAAAACACAATCGGCCCATTTCTACTGATCTATATTATAAAATGCAAAAATTAGGATGTTTGGATGGATGGATGTTTGTTACTGAATCGCGCAAAAAATACTGAACGGATTTGGATGGAATTTAGCACACAGGTAGATAATGACCTAGAATAGCACATAGGCTAATTTTTATCCCGGAAAAATAAGATGTTTCCGCGGGATTCACCAAAAACTTTTATAATTCAGCAGGCTGCACGTTGCAGCTATTGTTATGTGAAAAGGGGTTTGTTATACTGTAATATTTAAAAACCTTTTGACATTATAATATCACGTTCTTAACTTTCATTTTCTTAAATCTGTATAAAAATATAAACAAGAAAACTCGACTCGTTGACTGACATGTGTGTGAGACTCACTAGGAGGGTCGATACCACTGGTGAGCTTAGCGGTAGAACCAGGGTGCGATTAGCGTCAGGGTGACGTCATAACTGTGGAGGTTAAAGACGTCACACTCGTGACGAGGATGTGGAAAAGGAAGATCTTCCCAGCCAGGCAAGGTGTATTGACTGCGGACCGAAGTCCATTTGACAAGCGTTGAAACATGTATATAGTGTATCCAAGATAAATAATAGTGATATCGCGATTTAGGATTTTATTTTTGAATTTTTATATTTTTTTTAAATTAATTTTAAAGTAATTTTTTTTGTAGCCCTTGTAGATAGGTTGAACCGCTACACGTCGTCTTTGTATAAACACCTATCTAATTTGTGTAATAAGTAATAACACCACACACCTACAACCAAAGCTTAACACAAATGTTTATTATTAATTTGATTATCCAACATTCTGTCTCTCTGACTCTATAATTATGTTTGAAATATACCCTTAGTAGTCATTATTAGAGGTAAAATCAGCACATAATAATAGTGTTGTGTCGTTCGAGTCATTATAGTTGTGAGATACCTACTGATTGTGCCTTGGTGTATTTAAAAATTGACTTAACGATTTGCGATTATTTTGGGAGGTCGAATCAAACCTATTAAAACATACTTATTTGTTGTACTAGCTTTGTTGTTGATACAGTTGCAAAACTATATATTAATAGGTGAAGGGAAAAGTTTGTACCCCTATTTAAGACAATTGCACTCTTCGTAGAGTTTGAAATTTTACATTACGGAAGACTGCAACAACTTAACATCACTATATTGTATAAAACTAAGTCGCTCTCTCTGTCTGTCCCTATGTACGCTTAAATCTTTAAAACTACGCGACGGATTTTGATGCAGTTTTTTTAATAGATAGATTGAACTTTGGACGCTTTGAACGCTTTGGAACTCTCTTCCAGTAGATGTCAGAAAGGCGCCAAGTTTAAACTCTTTCAAAAGTATGGTCAAACGTCACTTTCTATGTACCTAGTAACTTTGTTTAATTTTTCTTTCTTATTTAGGTTTATGTATTACCACTGTTTTATTTGCTTTGTTTTGTTTTGCTTTTCTGTGTAACTATAACCGGATGTTACTTTTATTATTATTATTTTTTAAGAGCATAAAAACTATAAATTATCTTGTGGTTAGCACCACTTTTTCTAGTATATTGTTATCCTTATTATAAAGGTTGTCTGGAAGAGATCACTTTATTAGTGATAAGACCGCCTTTGTGTATCTTACTTGTATTATTTTTATGTTGTAACTTATAATGTTGTCATATATTTTGGTGCACAATAAAGAGTTATTGTATTGTATTGATTCTTGAGAAAGGTTTTAGTATATAAACCCTTCCGATATTCCCACGGGAACAAAAGTTACGCGGGTGAAACCGCGGGCAGATCACTAGTTTTTAAATAATATGCACTAGAAATACATGATATTAATAAAAATAAACATTACACACACTAAATTCATGTGACATACATGACATACACACATGTGCATTCTCTTTACAGGCTAAAGTCAGTTGTTAAACTGAAAACTGATTTTATTGTTCAGTCTATGGTCGAATTTCGGCCACAGGCGAATTGCGCGAACGGTGGAGTATGAAGTTTGGCACCGTTAAAGTTTATATTGCGGAGGTTGCAGAAAACTAAAATTAGATAAAACGCATTAGAAATGCATTAAATTAATGAAAATAAACATAACACACTACATTCATGTGATATACCTACATGATAATATACACACATATGTTTTTTAGTGTCGATAGGGAAGCGGTTGACCACTATCTCGCCTGATGGTAAGTTAAGGTGAGGCCTAAGATGGAACGCGTTTCCCTAGAAGGTACCTGTACACTCTTCTCCTGAAGATCCTCAGATTTTACTCGTCGGGGAACACAGATTCGGGAACCATATTCCAGTCTTTTGCGGTTCGAATGAAGAATGTCGAGTCGATCCGCTTTGTCCGAGTACATGGAATGTCCACCATATGGCGATGCCTAGAATCTGTATGCCTCGACGATCGGTAGAAAAACGGGGATAGCGGAATAAATCGTGAAATTCTGCAGCAGACTCTCCAAAATGTATCCAAAAAAAAAACATGATAAACTAGCCACTCTGCGGCGATGAGCGAAGCACTGGAGTTTTTTTTACACACATGTAAAGGTACTACTTTCTTAATATAAAACAGTTGTCAAACTTAAGAGATTTTATTTTTTAGTCTGTAGTCGAATTTCGGCCGCAGGCGATCGCTAGTGAATCTTATTTGACTAATGACGTTTACAATAATTTTGAAGAAACTTAATATACGTGAATTTATTTCGCTGATCATTATCTTAACTGATCTGTTCAGTAAATGGCGTCAAACACATGCAATTTCTACGTTCTTTTAATGAAGGCAATTCCTTTTTTTTGTGGAATATGCAAAATTTGCGTTTTACGATTTTTTCTTGTTTTCACGCCATATAATGTGAAGCGGTCTTGTTGCGACCGCGGAATTCTCGATCCAGCCATTTGCATGCATGTACAGCAGGTGGAGCAAAATATACCGCTTTATTATTATTATTTTGTGTATTTCCTTAAATTTTACTATTTTTTTAAGAAAAAAGCACTGTAGAATATTATAATAAATCAAATTATACGAAAAGGTAAAAGAATTATCCAAAAAACAAAAAATCCCACAAACCTAACAGTTTTCATATTAAAATCATGGTGCAAAGCTATGGTTTTGATTTTCCCTTACACCCCGTATTCAACGTTACAGAAAGAGCGCACTCTATGAAACACGTCAATTATTATTATTAAATAAAAACAAAAATTTGGCACTGAAAATATTTTTGATGACTTTGATTTTAAACATCGTTTTTTTAATGAATTAATTTATCCAATGTTTGGGCGAAAGTATGTTTCTCTTAGATATATTTTTGATTAAATTTTTTTTAAATTTATTTTTTCCAAAAACTTAGCCTAAGGTTTTTACAGTTTTTTCATCTGCCAAACTGCATCGCAGTTTGTCGGATATTTGTAAATTTGAAAATTAAATGTTTTAGGCCTTGTTTTAAGTTTATTTTTTGTTTACGTCAATTCTTTATGAAAGGTGTATATTATTTTTATTTTTAATTATTTATTTATAAAAAAAAAAACAGTAGCAGTCGTGGGACTGCCGATAGAAGTGAAAACGGAATTATTAAGTTGAGAGTAATTAAAACTATATGCAAAACATAGCTATAGATATACTATTATCATTAGCATGTCGGTGACGCGAACCGAGGATTTTACCCTCTACCAAAACGCTCAACGCGCCTAAAGAAGTTTTCACTTCAAAAATATCACATTATGTTAAAAATAGTTGCAAAAGATTCAGTAGTTGTTTCTCAACCAACTTATCGCTCTTACATATAAGTCTGTGACAGATTGTATAAAAAAAGGTCTTATTTCTAGTAATTCTTAGTTTAACTATAATTTAGTTACTGGTATCGTCACAAGAGGATCTTTCTGCACTGATACCCTGTGGTGGACGTGTTAATATGTTAATCGAATAATTTGTATCGCGTAGGTCAACTGCGATAGTGCAATTTGTTTTTGGTACTTTCGTTACGACTTGCTAGAAGACAAAACCGTTACATAAAACATAAAAACAAAGGTAGAGATAACCTTGCGTTCATATTCCCAAAGAGGTATGCAAATGTGCAAGTAGTTCAGCGATCGACAAATTGGGCACATATTCAGTTTCGGAATTTCGGGATCGGGCACAAAAACGCGAATTGCTTGGGTTAATGCGAATCGCTCGGGTTTTGCACCCAGAACCTTATATGTCTGTATCAAATCTGGTGGTAAGTAAATCTACAAGTTGCCATGGATTAGTACATATTATACAAAATTATCACGCTGTTTCGCTTGACTTATAGGCGGGGTACCTACGTAAACCGAATACAAATAGACGCCTTGGTTACCACGGTTTACCGGTTTGTTGGTAGATGAGATGGATTTGTCCCAAACAAAATAAAAATACAAAAACCTTCATAAAAAAATATGCCGAAATATTTATTGCAGTCGGATAATCAATAAGGCTGTGACACTTTTGAAATGAATATGAAATCTGTGTGCCGCCAGCGGACGAATGATTAGCGACCGTAACTACGAAATCGATACTCGGGTTCGATTCCTGACAAAGACGAACATTTTTGTGGTATTTTTTTTTATTTCATAAGATAGCAAACAAGCAGATGGGTCTCCTGATGGAAAGAGTCAATCATCGCCTATAGACACCAAAGATGTTAATGGTGCGTTGCTATTTTGTGGCGAGGTCTAATGCCACATGCATAAGTTTACCAGCTACCTTACCCTCCAAACCGGAACACAACAGCGACAAGCACTGACGCTATTGCGGCAAGAATAGGCAAGGCGGTGGTACCAGACCTGGGCGAGACAATGCAGAACTTTACCACCTAGTGGCCACGATGGTAGTGACTCGCATAGCCAATTGGTCGCCTTTTACGACCTGCCTGGCAGAACGGCAGTTGGTATATTCTTCAAAGGAGCTCGGAACCAACACGGGGAAAAATTCCAGTCCAGTGTCCAGCGTATTTAATTATTATGAGATTAGGGAATATTACTCAAGCAAGTAGATAGAGTTCTAAAAGAGATACACCAGTTTCGAGCTCCTTTGAATAATAGGACAACTGCCGTTCTGCCTGGCAGATTGTAAAAGGCGACCGATTGGCTATGCGAGTTACTACCATCGTGGCTACTAGGTGGTAGAGTTCTGCATTTTCTCGCCCGGGTCAAATACCACCGCCTTACCTATTCCTGCCGCAATAGAGTCAGTGCTTGTCACTGTCGTGTTCCGGTTTAGAGGGTAAGGTAGCCGGTAAACTTATGCATGTGGCATTAGACCTTGTTACAAGATAGCAACGCACCATTAACATCTCTGGTGTCCATAGGCGATGGTTGACTCTTTCCATCAGGAGACACATCTGCTTGTTTGCTATCTTATGACATAAAAAAAACATAATAAAAATAAATAATACATACATTGTGTTTATATACTATAACGACCGCCCCGTTGGTCGAGTGGTTAGCGACCCTGACTACGCAATCGACGGGGCTCGAGTTCGATCCCCGACGGGGACAAGCATTTGTGTGATGAGCATAAATGTTTGTATTTCCGGGTTTGGGTGTTTATTAAGTATATTCTAGTATTTATATATGTATTTCCTTGTATTAGTATCGTTGACTAACACTTATAACATAAGCAAATGATTTCCTTACTTTGGGGTTAGATCAGTAAGTGTAATTTGTCCTGTGAATATTTATTTATTTATTTGTCGCCCCGAAGTTATTTGCACGCTAAGGCACACGCAGTCCGTAATGTATGCGACGATAGCCGATAACAGCTGATCACATCTTCATTTATAAATAAATAAATAAATATTCACGGAATAAATTACACTTAACGATCTAACCCCAAAGTAAACAAATTATTTGCTTGTGCTGTGGGTGTTAGTCAACGATACTAATACATAGAAATACATATATAAATATTAGAATATATTTAATAAACACCCAAACCCGGAAATACAATCATTTATGCTCATCACACAAATGCTTGTCCCCGTCGGGGATCGAACCCTAGTCCCGACGATAGCGTATAGTCAGGGTCACTCACAACTCGATCAACGGGGCGGTCAATTTATCGTATCATTGTACGAAGCTTTGTGACGATAGACGCATTAGATTGATCAGAATATCGTTAGTATATATTAACAGTATTAATATATATTCCGCGATCGCCGTGCCGATAGCCAATAGCGTTAGTTTTTTTACATATTAATTTAATATGTGAAACAAAAACTTCATATCCCTATTTAAGGCAAATAGGCTAATGGAGGAATATGAAATTTGGCATAGTAAAGTTTACATTATGGAAGAATACAGAAAGCTAATATTTTATGTATAACTAGCTGTTGCCCACGACTTCGTTCGCGGACTTCGTTTACTCCGCACAGTTCCTCCCCCGTAGGTGATAGCGTGATAATATGTAGCCTATATGTTGACTCAACCTATAAGTAATATTCATGAAAAATTTGGAGTAAATCCATGCAGTACTTTTTGAGTTTACCCCGGGTATACATATATACAAACAGACAAAATTTCTAAAATCTATATTTTTGGCTTCGATATCGATTGTAGATCACGCCCCGAGTATTTTAAAAAAAATTCAATTTACAGTTTTGACTTTCCTACGATTTTATTATATGCATAGATTTGCTGTTCATGGATCAACATATCATAAAATTCAAATATAAAATAATCAAAAAACATCGAAAACAATCGAAACCGATGTATCATTACATAGTATAAAACAAAGTCGCTTTCTCTGTCTGTCCCTATGTCCTTATGTCCCTATGTATGCTTAAATCTTTAAAACTACGCAACGGATTTTGATGCGGTTTTTTTAATAGATAGATTGATTCTTGGGGAAGGTTTTAGTATATAAACCATTCCGATATTCTCACGGGAACAAAGGCTACGCGGGTAAAACCGCGGGCAGGTCGCTAGTTGTTCATAAACTTTCATGTTTTTAACATCGATGTTTCACTTTAGAAAAAAATCGATGTCTTGGTATCGATGTTTTTATAAGCGACTAGCTGACCCGGCAAACGTTGTTTTGCCTTACATATTAGGAATCCATAGCTAACAAATAACGTGACACGTAATTTATATAAGACTACGGGATTGTTCTTCCACGCAGCCAAAATGACATTAAACTTTATATGGTGGTTAAGTATTCTTAAATTTTCAAATTTTCTGCGCAATTTTCTTAATATTTTCTTTTATAAGAACCTTCTCCTTACAATTACAAACACAACAAAAAACAATTTATCGAAATTGGTCCAGCCATTTAGGCGTGATGTCGTGACCAAGGAAAATAGGGTTGATTTTTATATATATATAGACTAGCCGATCCGGCAAACGCTGTTTTGACATACAAATAACTTGTATTTGTATTATAATATTTTGGTGGAGTACTTGAGAGGGTGGGGTTTTAATTGAAATTAAAACTATCGTATCTTTTCAGTTGGAACAAACAGTAAAGATATACAAAATTTCATTGAGATCGGTTGCGTAGTTTTAGAGTCCATTGTGGACAAATAACATGATACGTAATTTATATAATATGTTTATGGTTAGTTGTTGTCAAATTTAGAATAGGTTTATTGTTTAGTATATGGTCGAATTTCAACCAGAGAGCGATCGCTAGCATACATTAGTCTGGAATGGAAATTAGTGGAAAATGTATTACATTGCGTCAAGGTCTCATGTTGGTGGATACAGCATAATTTCAATGAAAATCAAGTTGCTTTGAGCTTTCGCCGTTCAGTTATTATGTGCGAGAAATTTAAGATGAAAGTGCGCAGTTTCGCGGCGGATACAGATTTCATCAGCAAATTACATCATGTTTGTGTGTTTCAAACGCATTTTATTGCTTGTAATAAAACGATAAACTCGACAACTCATGATTTGAAAACATGACTTAAGATTATTAATTTAATTTTACTTTTTTTTATGATTATTCCTTATAATTCGTTCATAAAATACGTCACGCTTAAATCAGCTCCCACTTTCCCCCTTATGTCACGCTGTGTTACACTTTCTGTGACCCCCTAGAAATATCATGTCACAAATACTAAGACCCCCCTGTCGAATATAATAAATTACAAATAATAGAACATAAATTTTGAGAATTAAAATATTTATTTAAATAAATTAATAAATATATTTTATAACGAACACGAACGAAATAATGTTTCTATTACTCAGCAGTCCAAGGATTTTGTAAATGCGCCGAAATATCTATAATCGGTATTGTTTTAATGACCGGCGAACGTCACATTGTCATACACCTCCGTCCCTCCTTGTCATATCTTGTCACCCTTAGCAAGACCCCCCCCCCCTCCCCGCCCCCTTGTGTACGAACGTAAGTATTTTATGAACGGTCCCTTAACTTGTTCCAAAGCAATACAACTTAATTTAAAAACAGCAAAACTGCAACAAACGATTTCCAATTTCCGATATCTCTGGAACCTTAGATCAGGTCTTCACCAAATTTTTATGGGACCAAATGGGAAGTTAACCCTACCCAATAAAGAAAAGAATGTTAATCTATATTTAATATTATAAATGCGAAAGTTTGGATGTTTGGATGGATGTTTGTTACTCAATCTCGCAAAAACTACTGAACGGGTTTGAATGAAATTTGGCACATAGGTAGATGATAACCTGGAATAGCCTATGTGCTATTCTTCTATCTTCTACTTCTTCCTTCGTACCTCCTTCTTTTCTTCGTACTTCTGTGCCGAAAAAATATAGTGATCCCGCGGGATTCACCAAAAACTGTTATAATGCAGCGGGCTGCACGCTGTAGCTAGTCTATACATATAAATCAAATAGAAGTAAGTGTCTGTCTGTGATTTCAAAATAACTAGATTTTTTCAAGTGCAATGTGTTATTTTTACAATACTAATAACTTTAATAACTAACTGTATAGAAGGGGTGACAATCGAGCAGAAGGTGCACCTGATGGTAAGTGATCACCGCCGCCTATGGACAACTGCAATACCAGAGGTGCCGGCCAAATTGCCGGCCAAACATTTAACGAGGCGGTGATATTATCTTTTTCTATTAAAAGCCAGAGCCATCTGCTTGTTTGCTATCCTATGATATAAAAATAATCCTATCCATTCAGGGAAAATATACATTGAACAAAAATATAATAACGTAATGTATACGTTTTACAAATTTGAGGGAAATTTATGAGAAAACAACTTCTAAAATTAATTTAAGGAAAATAACAGCGTATAATAAAATAAGTGGAAATTATTATTCAGTCCACAAAACAATTAACAGATTAATGTATGCGCATAAATTTACACAAAAATCTGCAAAGAACCAGAAATAAAGTCAAAGGTTAAATACTAAGATATGCCAGCAAGTTGTTAATATAATTGGATTTCATAAGAAATTATTTGGGAGAAAGTCGTATAAAGGAATTATGGTATTTTTATTCACAGGTCAGTCTGTGTGGTACAAAGATTTACTATCTGTAGGTCTTAAAAACAAAACAATTTATGCATGTCACAAATTAATGTTATTATTTCATTAAGTTTTAATATTTGGCCTCTGTTGTCTAGTGGTCTGGTTTTGGTATTAACCATATGAGGTCATGAGTTCGATTCCCGGGTTGGGCAATTCAAAATTGTGTTTTTCATTTTTCTGATAAAAACAACGGTGCCCGGGGTTGGATAAGTGTCCAGTTAGTGATAGGCTTGCCATCTATCACGTCAAAATTATATCGCGTCAAAATTTGTAGTTCGACCCTTATCGTCTCGATGTCTGGAAATCCACAATTGTGCGTTTCTCTCGACACTTTTTGCCTCGCACTACTCTGTTGTGGAATCAATTACCGGCAGAGGCGTTTTCGGACGGATACGACTTGGGGACTTTCAAGAAAAGAGCTTACTCATTCTTAAAAGGCCGGCAACGCAACTGCAAGACCTCTGGTATTGCGGATGTCCATGGGCGGCGGTGATCACTTACCATCAGGTGCATCTTCTGCTCGTTTACCCCCTCTTCTATAAAAAAATATAATTTTAGGTCTACGGAAGGTACGTTATAGTTTTTGATTCCCTTTTTAAATCGCAAAATATACGACGTAAAAGTTCATACTTTTAATCGCTTTTTTTATGATATAACTAAAAATTTACGGTTTTCAGATTTTTCACTTTAGATACATGTGCTGTAACACATTGCTCTCGACTTCTAGATCAACGGGAAGACTTATAGGTTTTGATTTCCTTTGAAATAGCAAAAAAAAATAGTTATAATTTTAGTTAGTGTAAAAATAAAATAATTAATGGAAATAAACGTTGACATATTAGTAATAATAAGTCAATGGAAATAAATCAAAAATGTTGTATTTGCACACTCACTGAGTAGAATAAGTTTGATTCTATTATTATAATTGTATCTGACCATCTGTATATCTGTACCTTATTCTTGCAAATAAATAATATCTTATCTTATTTTATCTTAACCGGCCAAGTTCGAGTGGGACTCGCGCACAAAGTCTTCCGTACTATCATAGCAAAAAAATACGAAAAAACAGTCGCTTCTGTGGTCTAGTGGTCCAGCATTGGCGTTGACCACATGAGGTCCCGGGTTCGATTCCTGGGTCAGGCGCCTGTACCTCTGCGTACCCATTCGGGGATATGGGCGTGAAAATCTTTACTTTTACGAAAAAAACACGTTTATTGTATAAGGGCAATAGTAACTTTTATATAATATTATGTATTACTATTATATTAATTACCCCTTAATATTTTAATTTTTAGTATTTGTTGTTATAGCAGCAACGGAAATACATAATTTGTGAAAATTGCAGCTTTCTAGCTATCACGGTTTATGGTTACAGCCTGGTGACAGACAGACAGCGGAGGCTTAGTAATAGGGTTCCGTTTACCTTTTAGGTACGGAACAATAAAAATCGCAAAAAATGCGACATAAACTGTTTATCTTTTGATAACGTTGACTTACAAATTAGATTTATCCACAGCTGAGGACTGTAGATCCGAGTATTTACTTTTACGAGCGAGACAAGCATCACCTATAGACATCAAAGATTTTAATGATGCGTTGCTACCCGTGTGGCGGGATGGCAACGATTCCTGCCGCAATAGCGTTAGATCTTGTCACTGTCGTATTTCGGTTTTTGGGCTTAAGTAGCCGTTAAACCTATGCTAGTGGCATTAAGACCACGCCACAATGATAACAACGCATCATTAACATCTTTGGTGTCAATAGACGATGGTTGTCTCTTGATGATGTAGCCATTTGCTTGTTTGCTATCTTATCTATACTGTATACAAATAAATAAAACTGGAGTGCCTGTTTGTAATATTAAAATAACCGCTTTTTACTAAATGCATATGGATGTATACACGGTACATATAACAAATTAACATTTTTAAAATTTTTGTCTGTCTGTTTGTTCCGGCTAATCTCTGGAACGACTGTACCGATTTTAACGGGACTTTTACTGGCAAATAGCTGATATAACAGGGAGTAACTTAGGCTACTTTTTTTTCGATTTTTTATCACGCGGACGTAGTCGCGGGCGCAGCTAGTGATATGATAAAAAATATAGTTGTTCTGTGCTTTTTAAATTAGGAGGCATCAAAGTAAAAATATTCCACTGTGCAAATGAAAATAGCATGATAATATTTACGATCAGAAACATCGACAACTTTCCGCTCAGTTTCCCACTTTCATTGGACAATAAAAAGCAACAAAAAATTTACTCACTCAACTGAAACGAAATGCTTGTAGCTATTAAATTATTATCAATTACAATCCTCGGACTTTTAAATGTCACAAATTGTTTGAGTTTTTGTTGATACTGAAAATCTTTTTGTGGCTTTTTAATAAGACACTTTTATATGAATACGTTCGAAATCTTTAATGTTAAGAGAAATTCGGGCTATTTATATTGAATAGGTACTCTGCTTAACAACTAAGAATAAACAAAATTGTCACTATCTCTCATCAAGTACAATAGGAAAAAATGTTGTTACTAAAAAGTATCTTCACACCCGTGTCCCCGAAGAAGCAGGCAAAGTATAATATAAGCAAGAAGTGCATCCACGATAAGCCAAATATATTCAGTTCCACTATGATAGGTGGTAAGCATATTGCGAACTGAACATTTTTTCCAATCCCGGGCAACGTTAGTTTTGTCAGAAAACTGAAAAAACTTAGTTTTTTAATGCCCGACCCGGAAATCGAACCCGAGACCTCACGTGGTCAACTCCGTCACCGAACCACAAGACCACAGAGGCGACATGTTTTCAATATTAAGTAATAATCCTTTCGATTGCAGGCAATTTTTTTGAGTTCTTGAAGATACTCAAGATTAGAAATCCATACCATAAACGTCTTTAGTATCTATAGGCGATGGTTTCTCTTTAAATAAGTATATACATCTGTTTGTTTGCTTAATCAATGATATAAAAAATACACACTCTGATAGAATTTCAAATGCTAGGAGACAAAGGTCAAGAAATAAAAAACTTGCAGGTAGTCAAGAAATGCACAGAGAAGAGAGCCTCAAAGAAGACTGTGCATCTCCCGCACTTAGGCCCGTATAACCGAGAGGTTGGTAAGGCCATGGGTTTATTGGTAGGTCTGCCGACTTATTACCAGTGGCGGATTTACACATTTACCGCCAGTAGGCTATTCAAATTTTGCCGACCCTATAGACCTTTACAAGTGCCACTTCCTACATTGTTTTTACTAACCAACGATTTAATTAAGGTTTTTCTTGTGCTAAAGGATAAAAAAAGTCAGATAGCTCTTCTAATGAAAAGAGGCAACCATCGCCTGTACACACCGAAGATGTTAATGGTGCGTTGCTATCCGTGGCTAGCTGACCCGAATATGAACATGTCTGACTAGCATTGAGGCTATTGTAGCAGGGTTAGGTAAAGCGGTGGTACCAAAAACCCGGACGACGTTGTGAACTCTGTAATAGTCACAATGGTAGAGACATGTATTGCCAATCGTTCGTATTTTACGAACTGCCTGGCAGAATGGCAGTTGGTCTATTCTTCAAAGTGGACCCAGACAAACGCGATTCAATGGAGACTAGGACCAACACGAAATTAAAAGTTAAAATTAGTTAAATTTGCTATTTTCCGTAAACAGTTTTATGCGAATTCTGCGATGCCATAGAAAAGATAGACGCCGCGCCGTGGCCGGTGCAATAAATGCATAAAACTCACCGATAGCCCGGACAATAAGAAGACCCCAGTTGCAGTAAAATTAATGATCATTATCATCATCATACCCTCACGCCAGATCTATTACGGGGTAGGCAGAGAGAACCGAGTGCCTTACATCCTGGCAGTCTTGTCTCGCTTCTTCTACATTCATTACTCTTCATATACACAAGCCTGTAGGGAAGACTCTTGACACCACCTTCGGATAGTACTCGATCAATCTGATCATATTACGTCAGTCTCTCTCTTCCCCGGTACCTAAATTAATTAATTAATTACAATTCATCTTTTAATTATAGATTTCAGCAATATAACACCTGAATCAATACAACATGAAATTATATGGGTATATATTCTTTCGTCTTTCATCTCCTTTGGTACAGAGGAAGATAATTTATAGAATCTATAGAGCTACTTCTTATCCCTAATAATGTATTGTTCCCGCAAGATACATTATCAACTTTTATAACGTATCGGCTGTGGTGCGCAGTTGGTAATATAAAAAGTAAGAATGCAGTTCATTATAGGTGCCATGAGTAGGAACATGGCGTGACTTCGTGAACAATAAAGCTATTATACTTTGGATTGCGGACGGAAGACAACAAACCTACTTGGGGACCAACAATAGAATTTCCATGTATAAGACATTGTTATATCTTCTCGTAAAATGTTTATAAATCCAAGAACATCAACTCGCATACATACTAATATAATAAACGGGAATATCTGTCTGTATGTTAAGCTTTCATGGCTAAACTGCTAAAACGAGTTTAATCAAATTTTCAGAAGTTTGGAAGTGGGTAATTTTACTGTTTTAAATTATGAATATATGCGTCAGCTTTTACCAACGCCTATCAGTTTAATATATAATGTTAGCGGTAATTAGTGAATAGTCATAAATGAAGATCTAGATTCTAGGATCTTCATTCTACATACACACTAAATCCAACAACTAACTCAGATCGCATTTTAACTATATTAGGTCTTTCCATAATAGGTGAACATATTTAAACACCATTCGCTACGTCTAACCAAAGACATCCAGTTAAAAACAGACGTCATTCAAAGGTTCAAAACTTTTTGGTTTGTATGAAATTTTATTCGTACAAATCAAAAAGTTTTATACCCTTAAATGACGTTTGTTTTTAGCTGGATATCTTTGACTAGACGTACCGAACGCTGGGTTAAAATATGTTCATATATTTTGGAATGACCTTATATATACATATAATGTGATTTATGTGAATAATATAATATCAAATACATTTAATAAAAACCTAAACCCAGAAATACAAACATCTACGCGTATCACACAAGTGTTTGTCCCTGTCGGGAAACAAACCTGAGCTCCATTGATCTGTTGTCAGGTTCGCTAATCATTCGACCTACGGGACGGCACGGCGGTTTATCTCTATTATTATATTAAAAATGAGAATGTTTGGATGTATGAATGGCGTGATTAACACGCCAAAAGTACACAACGATTTTAAACGAAATTTGGCACACAAGTAGATGATGACCTGGAATAGCACATAGGCTACTTTTTATCCCGGAAATACTAGTGGTTCCTACGGGATAAATCAAAAACTTTCATAATACCGCGGGCTGCACGGTGCAGCTAGTATTTTATATTATTATCTTCTTATCATTTTGCGTCTTACATATTCGTCATTTTTCTAACTTGTTCTGTTTGTGTCATACATCACGATCCTTGCAGGCTAGTCTTGCTTCCTCCACAATCATCACTCTCTTCATACACACACACCGGTTGCGAAGACTCTTGACACGACCTTCGGACAGTACTCAATCAATCTGATCATGGTTTGTCAGTGTTGGTCTTCCCCGGTACCTACATCCTTCCACATTTGCAATGTATATCTGTTTTCTTAAACTTTCATCTACCATTCTTTCTACATGTCCGAACTAACGTAACATGGCCTTTCTCATCTTTACACCGACACTAAGCCTAACCTCTTTCTCACTTCCACCCATTCCGAGTTATTCAGTTCCGTGAATATTTATTATTATGTATTATTTATTTACATTCGGTTCTCTCTGCCTACCCCGTAGGGATCTGACATGAAGATATGTATGTATGTATGTATGTAGTTCTGTTTGTTATAAATAAAATAATATAATAAGATTATCGTTTTAACAAGTAGAAAAAATATTAGTACTAGTTTGAAGGGTTTTATTCCGTTTTATGACCACCATAGCATACGTGCACCTATAATATACGTATTTCTTTTTTAAATGTACTTGCTATTAAAATGTCCATTGAATTCTAATACTGGTTTATTGTACGTAACATTAATTTAATAAAATTTCGATTCCAGTCATATTCTTATTGGCCTTTATGCTGACTTCATTAATTTCGTTCGAAACCGCCCCAATATATTCCATTATCATCAGGCCATCTTTCAACTTCAGGAGAGCCTTCTGCTTCTTTGTTATCTTATGATATAAATGGCGTAATTATATCTAATGTATGTAATATAAGCGCGAGTAGTTTGTGTGGTTTATCCAAATGGCGACAGTATTACGTAACTGGTAACTGTGACGGTAACGGTAGACTTTAACGGTGCCAGGCGCTGTTCAAGCTGTCACAAAACACTTTATTAGTTACTTTGTATCGTCACGCTCGACTTGTCTAATGACCGGGTCTTTATTCCATGTGTAGGAAGACGAGGACAAAATGTTAATTTAATATGTCGACGTCCTCCGCGAATATTCCGGTAATAGAAAACTACAAATTGTTCAGGAAAATTATAATAGTATTTTTTTTAATATTTACTTTTCGAATAGTTTTGTATCTCAAAAGAAAGCTAATTTTTAAGCTGTCAAATCGAGGCAAAATACACTTGCTTACAAAAGTTAGCGATGTTTTTCGTCGATGGAGAGTATAAATTAGATTAAAACCGTATTATTCGTTTGCATAAAGTTAAATAGTATTTTCATATCTTTGTAAATAGCGATAGAAAAATTGTGGAAAAAATTCACAAGGTGAATCATGACCTTTAAATGCTGAAAAACACAACACGAAAAACTCAGTAATAGCTTATTACCGGAATATTCGTGCGGGGTGTCGATGTATATTATGATATTGTTACGTACTCGGGTTCGCAATTGTAGGAAAACACCACTTATATTAAATCCGTGTATTTACACAGCACAACACAACGTAATACTAAAATACACTTTACACAATAGCCACTTGCTGTACTATCACTGAACTTAGAACACTACACAATAAAACACTTCTCGCTTCGGAATAGTCACTTGATGTATCGCTCTCGATCGCTTGATAAAAACTGACTTGTGTTTGTCAACATCTCTGTATTTATAGGCAGGGGAAAGTCCTAGCTGGATCCAGAAAAATCTAAATGTATCGGGAAACAATGAATTACTTCTGACTATACTATACGACCGCCTATATGACCGCCCCGTTGGTCGAGTGGTTAGAGGCCCTGACTACGCAATCAACGGGGCTCGGGTTCGATTCCCGACGGGGACAAGCATTTGTGTGATGAGCATAAATGTTTGTATTTCCGGGTTTGGGTGTTTATTATGTATGTAAAAGTATTTATATATGTATTTCTATGTATTAGTATCACTGACTGACACCCATAACACAAGCAAATAATTTGCTTACTTTGGGGTTAGATCAGTAAGTGTAATTTGTCCCGTGAGTAAAAAAAAAAAAACTTCTTATCGTAAACATGTTATGAGTCATAAATCCTACACGCTACTTTCAACCTTATGCCATATCCCACAAAGTCCATTATGCCATAGCCCAGGTCAACTATTTGTTGTCAATAGGAGTAGCTATCTCTTTCTTTTATTTCTAGATAGTTACCGCGCGCGCGCTCCAATTCTACACGCTTCTAGATTATTCGTAACAATATTATAGTTCTATTACATACGTACACTAGCCAACCAGCACAACTAAGCCCGTGAGTAGAGTCACAATGTATTTCCTATTCCACTATAAATGCGAAAGTATGTTTAGATGGATGGATGTATGATATTTCACGGTAAAATGGCCCAACCAATTTGGATGAAACTTAGCACACATATCGAAGGTCCCTACGTATTTGAAGACATGTCAAAAATGTAATTTATTTATTACATATATTATGGCTTAAATTTTCCGCTTATATAAGTTTTTTTTCATTTTATGTATTTCACTACTTACACAAATCGAATAAGAGAACAAGTGAGAATAATTACAAAATATCTGGTTGACCGAGCTTTGCTCGGTTTTTCACATACCCTATCTTGGGAACCGAGCTTTTCTTGGACCTGGAACCTTGATAAATCGATTCCTTGTCCCGAAAAACCCCTAATTTGTGACTTTCATGAAAATCGTTGGAGCCAATTCCGAGATTCCAATTATATAATATATACATATACAAGAATTGCTTGTTTAAAGGTATTAGATAATAGGTGTCGTAGTGCGGATATACATATCGTTATGTACGGTGTTTTAAAATGCGCGTTCTAAAATTTAAAACCTCGTATAAAGAGACATGTCTTTATCAATGTATTTTTAATATTTTTGGATCTTAGGTTGTCTAAGTTACGGTCCTTTAAATAAAACAAGTTGTTGATTTTCATAAAACATTTAGATTTTATGAATACATCTATTTATTTTTTCATGTTTTCTTGTTTTCAGCGACAAAGAGGTATCTCCAACTTGTCTGATATGAACGTCAACGTAAAAACAGTCACATATCAGTTTTTCCGCTAAAATATTAAAAAAAATGTTTAAATACTACAATAAACTCCCTAAACTGAAGTCATTAAATAAACAATAAATTCACTAAATGTAAGAAGTCATTAAAAAAAAGTTTATAATTATGCATAAAATTATTTCAAGAGATATTTGAATATTAATTACTCTCTCCTGTGAACCTTAGTTTTTGACATGTCACTTTATACGTAGGGACCGTCGATATAGATGATGACCTGGAATAGCACATAGAGTAGGTACGTCTTACCACCATATTGATTTTCTAAACATAAGCTCTTGTACTATTTCACAAATATAATTTACTAGCTGCAGCGTGCAGCCCGCTGCATTATAAAAGTTTTGGTTAATCCCGTGGGATCATCTATTTTTTCCGGGATAAAAAGTAGCCTATATGCTATTCCAGGTCATCATTTACCCGTGTGCCAAATTTCATTTAAATCCGTTCAGAAGCTTCAGTGTGATTGAGTAACAAAAATTCATTCATCCATCCAAACATCCAAACTTTCGCATTGATTATAATATTAATATAGTTTTATAGAACAATCACTTTTCGACTTTAAAGCCAACCGGTTTCGCTTATCAGAGCATTATCAGGGCTTCTAGTTATAAAAAGTTAAAAGTTTTGGAACGAAGTTCCTTACGGCAGGCTTAGAGGGGATAGGGATTTTGCTGCGCGACCGAACTGAAAAAAATATGATAGTAAAACCGTAAGAAAAATGCGTGGAATAAAAGCGTTAAATGAGACGTGCGCAGGCGCGACAGTCGCGTACACAAGCGAGTAGTGCCGTTTAGCCGAAGGAAGTTCGTTCCTACCTGGTGTCCCGCGACACCACATCATTTTTTTTTATATAGGTTTTTATATAAAGTTATTTATATAAAGTTATTATATAAATTATTAATATAAAGTTCGGTCTTAAATTTAGAATGTCATGGTGATTGATATAAACCTACACTTATAAATAAGACAGATTTGAATTTTTTTTTGTTTGTTTGTTACGATTTAACTCAAAAATAAAATTAGCTACTTTTACCCGACTAAGCAAAGGAAAGAAATGGTTTTTGGTCATGCGAACGAAATCGCGATTTGCTGGTAAATTATATTTATGAAACAGTAGAAAAGTGTATGTTTAGAAAATCAATGTTATCATGTAATTAATATATTTCGCCGTGTTGGTCCCGGCCTCCTTTGTAGAATTGGCCAACTGCCGTTCTGCCAGGCAGGTCGTAAAAGGCGACCGATTGGCTATTGAGTCACTACCATCGTGGCTACTAGGTGGTAGAGTTCTGCATTGTCTCGCCCGGGTCTGGTACCACCGCCTAACCTATTCCTGCCGCAATAGCGTCAGTGCTTGTCGCTGTCGTGTTCCGGTTTGGAGGGTAAGGTAGCCGGTAAACTTATGCATGTGGCATTAGACCTCGCCACAAGATAGCAACGCACCATTAACATCTTTGGTGTCTATAGGCGATGGTTGACTCTTTCCATCGGGAGACCCATCTGCTTGTTTGCTATCTTATGACATAAAAAAAAAAAATTTATACAAACTTTTATCACCAATTTAATTTCTCGGGGGTTCATCAAACTCAAAGTTTCATCAAACCACCTCAATATCTGAAAATCCACAACCGATTTTCTTGGCTTTATCTATTTTAGTTAAATGCGTCGTTGTTTGTGACTGTCGCGTTCCGATTTGCTAAGGTGTACGTGTTATAACGGTTACCCCGTGCTGCGAAAACTTTTAATTTTTTTTTATAAAGAAATCAATCGACCTTTGAACCCTCACCATTCACCAACCACCAACACCGACATGTAGCTGTCAAAAAATTTTTATGTTGAGTTTTTAAAAGAAAAATACATAAGTTTTAATATCCTGCCCTGTGGATAATAATCACATTTGTTGTATGAAGTAATATTACCCCCTTAAATATATATATTTTTAATTTTGTTTATAGTATTTTTTATTTTATCACCAACGGAAATACATCATCTGTGAAAATCAACGGTCTAACTATCATGGTTCATTAGATACAGCCTGGTGACAGGCGAACAGATAGACAGACAGACAGACGGACGGACAGCGGAATCTTAGTAAAAGGGTCCCGTTTTACCCTTGTAGGTAAGGAACGGTAACTTGTATTTATATTATAATCATATTATAGAAAGGTCTTTGTTGTTTCTAACACCAAAACACTAATAAGTTCCTTATTAAGTATACTAACTACGTTTCTACATACCATTTAACGAAGTATTAGTAACTCAGTTCAAATAATGTTTAGATACTTGATTTTTGCAAATCCGATGTGATCCTAAGAAATAAGAATTATTTTAAATGGAACTTAAGAGTATTTCACTCTTTATTTAAAATTTTGCACATGTGATGAAATCTTGATTGATTGATGAAATAATATAAAAGATCTGTTCAAGATCCGTCCAAAAAGTTACGGATACGGATCTTTCTCCTGCCTCGGATATCTGCGGATACGAATACGGATATCCGGCACATCACTAGTGGATAATAACGCTCCATTGACATTCTTGATACAAAATACTGGAGACTAACTGAAGTCAATCTACTTTTTTTTCTATGGAATAGGGGGCAAACGGGTAAGGCAATCCTTACCCGTTTGCCCCCTATACCTGATGGTAAGTAATCGCCGCCGCCTATGAACAGCTGCAACACCGGAGGTACTACATACAAGTAATATTCGAGCAACGCCTATATAGACACCTCTCACGGACGCGATATCTCGGAATCATTCGGACTAACTGTCCCGGGCGCGATATCTCGGAATCATTCGGACTAACTGTCCCGGGCGCGATATTTCGGAATGGTTCGAACAAACTGTCTGTGAGAGGTGTCTATGTGTGCGTTGCTCGAATATGACTTGTATGTATCTACATACTACAGAGTACTGAAAACTAACAGAAGTCAATCTTGACTTCTGTTAGTTTTCAGTACTCTGTGACCTTGGTGTCTAAAAGTTATCTCTTGACTTTTTATAAGGAGAGCCTTCATTTACTATCTTCCTATTAATATTAAAAACACGAAAATCCGTGTATGTGCGTGCGTTTTTTTATATATCTATAAAAGTTACAGACGCGCTCTTTTCTGATGTAAAGAGAAACCGTCGCCTATAGACACCAAAGATGTTAATAGTGCGTTGCTATCCGTAAGGCGGGATGGTAATGTCACATGCGTAAGTCTACCCGATAACCTACCCTCAAAACCGGAACATGATAATGACAAACATTGACTCTATTGCGACAGGAATAGGTAAGGCGATGGTACCAAATACCCGGGCAAGACGATGCAGAAATTAACCATCTAGTAGCCACGATAGTAGTGACTAGCGAAAGTAGTTCCGTAGAATTTACAACGGGGGTTCCTTGGTAGATGGTATAATTCCGCAACCTCTTGCCCGGGTTTGGCATCATCACCTTACTTATTCCTGTCGTAAAAGCATCAGTGCTCAGTGCTTGTCAGTGTCGTGTTATACTTTGGAGGGTAAGGAGGCCGGTAAACTTTTGCATGGGGCATTACCATTCCGCCACACGGATTGCAATGCTCCATTAACATCTGACCATTTTTTCTCAATTGTCTCTTTTCATCAGGAAAACAATCTTAAATTCAAATTCAATTCAAATTCAATACGTCATGAGTTCATTATACTTACATACATTCTGTTATACGTATAATATCTATACGTATAATAAAATAGTAGAAAAGTCAAAACTGTACATTGAATATTTTTTAAAAAATTACCAGGGTTGTGATCTACAGTCGATATCGAAGCCAAAAATATAGTTTTTAGAATTTTTGTCTGTTTGTCTGTTTTTCTGTATGTATGTCCGGGGTAAACTCAAAAAGTACGGCATGGATTTACTTTAAATTTTGCATGAATATTACTAGCAGGTCGGGTCAACATATAGGCTACATATTATCTACCTACGGGGAAGGGGCTGTGCGGAGTAAACGAAGTCCGCGCGGACGAAGTCACAGGTAACAGCTAGTTTATAATAAAAAATCATTTAATTTTAGAAGTACACAAACATTAGATTTAACATTTGAAATATTTATAAACATCATTAATCTATATATATAAAAATCAATCCCTATTTTCCTTGGTCACGACATCACGCCTGAATGGCTGGACCAATTTCGGTAAATTTTTTTTGTTGTGTTTGTAATTGTAAGGAGAAGAATCTTATAAAAGAAAATATTGAGAAAAGTACGCGAAAAATTAGAAAATTTAAGAATACTTAACCACCATATAAATTTTAATGCCATTTTGGCTGTGTGGAAGGACAATCCCGTAGACTTATATAAATTACGTTTCACGTTGTTTGTCCGCTATGGATTCCTAATATGTAAGACATATATATATATATATATATATATATATATATATATATATATATATATATATATATATATATATATATATATATATAGCTGGACCAATTTCGGTAAGTTTTTTTTGTTAGGAGAAGGTTCTTATAAAAGAAAATATTAAGAAAATTGCGCGGAAAATTAGAAAATTTAAGAATAATTAACCACTATATGAAGTTTAATGCCATTTTGTCTTCTTATATAAATTACGTGTCACGTTGTTTGTCCGCTATGGATTCCTAATATGTAAGGCAAAACAACGTTTGCCGGGTCAGCTAGTAATTTTATATATTGAATAAAAGTGGGTACGCAAAAAGTACCGACGTCTAAGAATGTTTCTCCTTATGTAGGTACTTTGTAATGATATAAAAAGTCAAGAATTATTAAAAAAAACTAATCAGGTTCTTGGGTTTCCGTATCTAAAGTGTACAGACAGACATTCCCTAGTAGAGTCCCTATAGGGTGTGTCTGTCTGTCCGTCTTTCACGCTGTATCTCATGAACTGTGGTCACAGATTAATAAATATTTACTACCCGTGGTTGTTAATTTGAAATTTGCACCGATGTTGTATTTCTGTTGCAGCTATAACACGAAGTACTAAAAAAGAATAAAATAAATATTTAAGGGAGGTCCTGTTAATAACGACTTAGACAACATTTTTTGCCGTTTTATAGAGATGATGGTAAGGAACCCTTTGTGCGCGAGTCCGACTCGCACTTAACCGTTTTTTAAATGTATTTTTAATAGCTTGTTTACTATATATAATGAATTATACATAGCATAGTATAATGAGTTATTATTTAAAGTTGATATATTCTATGTAACCTACATTCGTAATTACCGCTTGAGTTTGTGAACTTCAAAGTTTTAGAAAATGT
Source organism: Apodemia mormo (assembly GCA_036924255.1). NCBI lineage: Eukaryota > Metazoa > Arthropoda > Insecta > Lepidoptera > Riodinidae > Apodemia > Apodemia mormo. The sequence continues at coordinate 16,039,467 of JAUPFN010000020.1, forward strand.
TTTTGTTTGAGACAATACGAGCTTTCGTCGGTGTTCGTGTGAACCCCTTAACCGACTGGCCCCGATGTAATGCTCGCTCGCTTTTATTTTGTGTCTATATTGTTGAACATTCCCATTATTATTGCTTAGGATTTAAGATTCTCAAGTACGAATTAATTATAAATTTAATCACACGATAACTTCTTTTTTGGAGTTTTGTTTGAGTTTCTATAATTTAATAACCATATTAAATTCAACTACTGTAATTAATACGAAAGTGAATGTGCGTGATTGTTTGTGCGTTGCAGACACATTTTCGTGATTGGCTGTATTCGCTGGGTGCGTGACCCCAGCGCCATCTAACGATACAACTTACGGTGGCTCTTTTGAGAAAATAAACATGTATTGGATGTCAAATAGCTATTGAAAAAAAATTTTTTTCAATGTAAAATGTGATATATTACATTTTAGTGAGAGTGAATATTAAATTAATTTTTTTTTCGTGGGTCAGCTAAAGACAGTAAGTAAAATAATTACAACAACTAAAACAAGTCTCAATAAGTGAATTAGCTTAAGCAGTGTTAAAATCTGTCAAAATGTTTATTGTAAAATTAATATTGAATAAAAATCATTATTAATATTAAAAAACAATCTAAAATAATATATAAAATACCAAATAGCTCATCATATCAAATAACAAATAGTTTGATTCATGGATGTATTAGGTTGATCAGTTATTTCAGACGGTTCTATAATATTCATCACCGGATCTATCTCAGCTGTTGACTTTTTTATTATTCTCCTGTCCATGAAGCGTTTGTGTCTAAATAAATAAATTACGATAATATAAATAAAAATAAAATTAAATAAAACAGGTATTGCTAAATCATTAACTATGTCAAATAATATGTCTTAATTTTTTTAGTCGATTATTTCTATTAATCTTAATATTTTAATCAAAACTAAATTTTATTACGAACCTACTCAAAACTGCGGATTCGTTGACTTTACGTCTTCTATAAACTGATGGAAAAATAGTTGGAGCGTATATAGGACTTGATTCAACATCTGATTTTTCACCGCCAATGAAGTGTTCACTGCATATAGCATCCATAGGTTTTGGAGACCATAACGATCCATCAATATTTTACAAAAAAAAAAAATTAAATTATTACTCCGTTTTCTTACACGATATACACATATATATGACATTATTCTATACAATACGGTTGTAGGTCATTTTAATACATAATAAAGAGCCACCCGTAGTTCTATATTGTCCCGCAATGGGCGCTGACATCACTTTTGTGTCCCCCACTATGCCTTACGCACCCAGCGAATAAGAGCGACTTTATAAAACCAGAATGTCTTTCATAATTTGAATTCAGATTATTAATTCAGAAAGCATAGAAATGCATATAATTTAAGACCGTCGTCTCTGGTCTCGACGAGTCTTTTCTAAGAAGACGCAATGCATGTGGCATTCGTCTTCTCGCCTCGCCTCCATATTTAGTCCGAATCACAGAATACATAATATTTCAAGTTCTCGTATCAGACAGCCCATAGCGCGGGTGTTAGTAGCCCAAACTTTAATTTGAACTCTGACTGAGCCCTCTGCATGCCTCAAAAGTCCGGTGTCGCAGCATAAAGCACATAGGTACAGAAGTCAATCTCATGTATGTACTTTTCATCTATATCTATACATACAATTAAAAAAAATTGGAGTGTCTGTTTGTAATATGAAAATATCTGCTTTTTACTAAATGCATATGGATGTATACACGATACATACACCAAAATAACATTTTTTACCATTTTTGTCTGTCCGTCGGTCTTTCTGTCTGTCTAAGTTTGTTCCTGCTAATCCCTGGAACGGCCGGACCGATTTTGACGGGACTTTCATTGGCAGATGTCTGATGTAATAAGGAGTAACTTAGGCTAATTAGCTTTAATTTTCAAAATTTTTTCCACGCGGACAAAGTCGCGAGCTCAGCTAGTGCATAATATGTTTGGCGGTTGTGCCGTCATGGTTGTCAACTTTGACTTATCTACAAAAAGCTGGTAGTTGCACTCGTATCTATATGTTTGATTTACTGTTGAGAATGAAATAGAAAGAACGGAAATGCAAACGTTTAATGTTATTTATTACTAGCTGTTGCCCGCGACTTCGTCCGCGCGGACTTCGTTTACTCCGTACAGCTCCTCTTTCGTAGGTGATAGCATGATAATATGTAGCCTATATGTTGACCCGACCTGTTAGTAAGATTCATGCAATATTTGAAGTAAATCCATGCAGTACTTTTTGAGTTTATCCCGGGCATATATACAGACAAACAGCCAAAAATTCTAAAAACTATATTTTTGGCTTCGATATCGATTGTAGATTACGCCCCAAGTATTCTTTTAAAAAAATATTCAATGTACAGTTTTGACTTTCCTACGATTTTATTATATGTATATAGATAGATAATTTTGTCCCCCCCATTGATCAAGTGGTTAGATAATCTAACTACGAATCGATAGGACTGGAATTTGATTCCCGACCCCTGAAATACATTGTTTACCCCTGTAAACAATGTATTTCTAAATATTAGTATCGTTGACTAGCACCCATAATACAAGCAAATAATTTGCTTACTTTGGGGCTAGATTAATTCGTGTATTTTGTCCATCAACATTATTATTTATCATTTTCAGTATTATTTTCGTTTTCCACTATCCACTCAAAATTCGATGTCACAGATAGAACGCGTAAGGTTAACTTAACTGTATAAGTCATTTCAAAGCCCATACACTCGTTGTGACAAAAAGGTTTATCAATAACAGCCAATAAAATGTAGGAAGTAATACTTAAAACGTACGAATGTATGTGGGCTCAATCAATATATAGTAATCTCCTTTTTTGAAAACGGAAACATATGTCAATAGATATACATGTATATGTGGGTTGAATCTTCAATATTCTGTATCAGCTTCAAAGAAGATTGATGAAAGTGGCGTAAAATTCAACAACAATATAACCTGAATCGAAATTATAAAAATAAATTTACTAGGCGGTAGAGTTCTGCATTGTCTTGCCCGGGTGTGGTACACCGCCCTACCTATTCCTGCCGCAATAGCGTCAGTGCTTGTCACTGTCGTGTTCCGATTTGGAGAATACGATAGTCGGTAACTTATAAATATATTTTATATGTCATAAGATAGCAAACAAGAAGATGGGTCTCCTGATGGTAAGAGTCAACCATCGCCTATAGAGACCAAAGATGTTAATGGTGCGTTGCTATCTTGTGGCGAGGTCTAATGCCACATGCATAAGTTTACCGGCTACCTTACCCTCCAAACCGGAACACGACAGTGACAAGCACTGACGCTATTGCGGCAGGAATAGGTAAGGCGGTGGTACCAGACCCGGGCGAGACAATGCAGAACTCTACCACCTAGTAGTCACGATGGTAGTGACTTGCAGAGCCAATCGGTCGCCTTTTACGACCTGCCTGGCAGAAGGGCAGTTGGTCTATTCTTCAAACGAGCCCGGAACCACCATGGGGAAAACTCCTCATCACAACTATAGCAAATCATTAGCAACATTGGTGGCCATAGGCGATGTCTCTTCATCAAAGGAGCCAATTGCTTGTCAGCTCTTGTGATATAAAAAAGTACAATAAACCCATTTTAAATTAAATACATAAACATTAAATAGCAAATACATTAAAGAAATAATTATGTAAAAAAAATATTTTATTAGGGACAAAAAGGATTTGTAGTACTAAGAATTCTAGCGCTCTAAACTGCTAAAATTAAAAACTCTAGGCCACTGAGAGTGCCCGTACGGAAGTCATGAATTCCTCAAACTTGTAAACTTTCTTCTTTTGAAACAAGTAATGATCCAAAGTTTGTACTTTGTTTTATTTCTGACAAACAAAACTATTAAAAAAAGTCGGGTATGTCGACGCTCCCTACATATAAACGGACATGTCAAAAACTGAGGTTTACAGGAGAGTGTAATTAATCTCTCTTGAAATAATTCTATGCCTAATTATAAGCATTTTTTCTACAATGAGTTATTAGGTTTAGGGAGTTCATAATAGTATTTTAGTATTTAATTTTTTTAATATTTTCCCAAAAAAACTGATATGTCACTGCTTTTACGTTGACGTTGTTATCAGACAAGTTGGAGGTACCTCATTATACGCTGAAAACAAAAAAACGGAAAACAATTCGGTGAATTCATAAAATTATTAATACAACAACTCTTGTACAAGTTTCTGTATACGATTTGTATAAGTAGCGAAATACATAAAATTAAAAAAAAAAACTTACATAGATATGAGCGTTTGCACAATTTAAAGCCATATATGTAACAAAAAAAAAATTACATTTTTGACATGTCCTTATATATGTAGGGACCTTCGATGTATGTGTAAGACGCAGTGTTTACCAAATATTATGTGGTGGAGTGGTCCGGTGTCATTGTCGAACACATGAGGTTTGATTCCCAGGTCGGGCAATTCAAAAGGTGTTTTTTCAGTTTTCTGATTTCTGATCTGATTCTGATAAAAACAACGTTGCCCTGGATAAGATAAGTGCCCGGTTGGCGATAGACTTGATATCATTGTGGAACCAAGTATCTTCGGTTAATCGTGGGTGCACTTTTTGTACCTCTGCCTACCGCTTCGGGGATACGGGCGTGAAGATACTTTTTTATATAAAATACAAGAATAAGGGAAACATTTGTTATAATTAATAATCGAACCTTTTAACACTCAAGGCTTTATAAACAAAGTAATATTTTTTTTATCTTCTTAAAAAACGACTGACATCTATTTAATCTGTGAGTCATTAAATATTTTGGATTGTGTGAAATGTTTTAATTTTTAAGTGACTGAAATGTAATATTTTTTATGGAGAGATATATAAAATCGTATTAAATCTATATTGCAGATATATTACGATGTAAATTGTTAAAAATAATATGTAATTATATCAATTTCTACAAAATTATTATTGTTTTTCCAAATTATAGTAACTATAATTCTTTTATTGCTAAACTAACTGAATACGTAGACGAACTTTGTTTGGGCACTCATCTTATTTATTATTAAAGTTGCCCTTGCAGCACATTTTTACGAAAAATAACCTCGAATATATCGATATTAACTTATAAGCACAATAGTCTGTCTGTTTCGCTTTCACGACCAAACCGATGAACTGATTTTAATGAAATTTGAAACGGAAATAGTTGAAGAGCCATGGTCAAAAATAGGCTAATCTTTTTCAAAAACCATCCCGTATGGGGCTAAAAAATAATATGAAATTCCTTATATCGATGACTTGTTACGCTATGAACAGGCAAAACTACACGGTTCCGCTAGTTATATTACCCATATAATCAAAATTAATTTTAAAGATGTATACATCTTAAACTGTAAGTACATTTAATTATTTAAATAAGATTCATTCACATGATTAACGAGAAGGCTTAACTTAAAACTTTTAAGGATTTTCTCATAATTTACCTTCAATTAACAGGAAACACTTCTCTTTTATATAAATACTAGCTGACCCGGCAAACGTTGTTTTGTTAAATATATTCATAACATTATTTTTCTACTATGTAATGGATGTTATTATACATATAAACCTTCCTCTTGAATCACTTTTTATTAAAAAACCGCATCAAAATCCGTTGTGTAGTTTTAAAGATCGAAGCATACATAGGGACAGAGAGCGGAAAGCGACTTTGTTTTATAACTATGTACTTAGTGATATATAAAGCGATGGAAAGTAAGCAGGTGTTTTATCACCACTTCTCGTCATCATTGATGTCAATGATACGTTAGTGCGTAGTTAGTGCATTACAGTCATACTACACGCTGCTAAAAATTAATCTGTATCTATACATATAATAAAATCGTAGGAAAGTCAAAACTGTACATTGAATATTATTTTAAAAGAATACTTGGGACGTGATCTACAATCGATATCGAAGCCAAAAATATAGTTTTAGAATTTTTGTCTGTTTGTCTGTTTATGTTTGCCTGTTTGTCTGTATGTATGTCCGGGGTAAACTCAAAAAGTACTGCATGGATTTACTTCAAATTTTGCATGAATATTACTAAGAGGCCGGGTCAACATATAGGCTACATATTATCACGTTAACACCTACGGCGGAGGAGCAGTGCGGAGTAAACGAAGTCCGCGCGGACGAAGTCGCTGGCAACAGCTAGTGTAGAATACATACAGTGGCCTCGATTTTATTGCATGTCATTCTAAATAAATCTTCTGTTATTGTTAACTCTTGACCGTTCCGTTGGTCGAGTGGTTAGCGACCCTGACTACGCAATCAACTGGGCTTGGGTTCGATCCCCGACGGGGACAAGCATTTGTGTGATGAGCATAAATGTTTGTATTTCCGGGTTTGGGTGCTTATTATATATATTATGGTATTTATATATATATATATATATTTCTATGTATAAGTATCGTTGACTAACACCCATAACACAAGCAAATATTTGCTTATTTTGGGGTTAGATCAGTAAGTGTAAGTTGTCCCGTGAATATTTTGGGAGTATGTTTAATTTTCATCGGTATTTTCTATCCAAGCTGCAGTTGCCTCTATCGCACTCTACGGTGCTATTTATGACAGCAATAGATTTTACTAATACATATTTTTAAATACTCTCGCCCTTAGTGTTATCTCTTAACCTTTCCAAGTAAAAAAATCACACGATGTCAAATTAAAATTAATTACCCATTGTTTCCCATAAACTTTCCCGTATCCTCGCTTTATAACAAAACGGTTGGGGGAACCATGAGATCAGTGCTAAAAAGATATATAGTTATTTAACTTCACAAATAATGAAAAAAAATATGCGACGACAATTTAAAATTAGTTACCCATTGTTTCCCATAAACACGTATTAATGACGTAACAAAAAATACAATGGCATATTGTCGCATATGCAATTAGCATTACGTTAGAATATAATAAGCACTTGTGTGGTGTTGTGTTTAGAAGGACATGCAAATGACCTGTGGTTCTAATTGGTTTCAACATTACCGAAGTAACTTTGCCCAACTAAATATAATTTTAACGCAGTAAAATCGGCTTCCCATTTTTAAAAATATATAAACGGATCAAAAACGCGTACATTATATACAACTTGTAAAGCTCGACGTTTCGGCCAAGTTACATTGACCGTGGTCACGAGCGGACGAGAACAAGACCAGAAGGGGGTAGATGAAAATCGATCCCGACGTGAACGACGGGGGAAAGTGGAAACTCGTTGCTCCAGTCAACTCGTGACCACGGTCAATGTAACTTGGCCGAAAAGTCGAGCTTTACAAGTAAGTTCTATGTATGTATGCGTTTTTGACCCGTTTATATATTTTTTAAAATAATAGTAGAACGCGTTAGTTTAAAAGTTCGACTTCCCATTTTCTGTATCTCCAGAACTCTGCATCAGATCTTCACCTAATCCACCAAAACACGAAATCAAATCGAACACAAAAAAATATAATTGAAAAAAATTCCACTCATAAATGACCGATGTATGTAGTTAGTATATTATGACCGATATAATAGTTCTGAGGTAAACTTCTAAGGTTCTCTCCCTTTTGAGAAGTCGGTTAAAAAGAGGATGATTTACCGATCAACATGAAACTTACGTGTATATATGTATTTTTTCACAGAAGTTTTGTTTGCAATACAATGGGGGTACTATTGTTTTAACTCGCCATCATAATATGACGCTTTGATTTAATAAATCACTAGGCGCAGCGTGCAGCTTGCTGGATTATATAAGATTTTGTTAAATCCCGCGGGAACAACTCATATTTTCTGTGTATTATTTCAGGTCATCATCTACCTGTGTGCCTTTCATCCAAATTCGTTCAGCAGTTTTGGCGTGATTGAGTAACAAACATGCATCCATCCGTCCAAACATCTAACTTTTCGCATTTATAATATTAAATATTAATTTTCTGAATACAATATATTTTTAAAATTATTAATTTACGCTCAGCAAAGCAAGCGGGTAATAGCTTGCATATTATATTAGTCCAGCTCTCTTTTGAAAACCAATTCATCTCCGTCTCCAAGTGTCACTATGAACACAACACTACACCATTGTCGCCGGTCTCGACGACGACGTCCCCGCCCTCTACATTTAATCCGAACATCGCATTAAGCCGAGGTCCATTCTTGCAGAAGACAGAATTCTTATCCCGGAAAATAAGTTATTCTAGTGGGATCCACCAAAAATTGTTATAATGCAGCAGCTATATAAAGCTTTATAGGTGAAAAATAAGGGCGCAACTAGTACTAATCCATACTTCCATACAAATATTTATACTAATATTATAAATGCGAAAGTCTGTCTATCTGTCTGTTACGCTTTCACGGCTAAGCTGCTGGACCGATTTTTATGCAATTTGGCATGGACATAGTTGAAGATCCGGGTTCAAACAAGGGTCATACATTTTTGATATAAACCCCGAAATACCAGAAATAAATAAAATTGGTATGAAAATCTATGACATCTTAATCATGCGAAACTGCGAGGGTCAGTTAGTAATAAAGAGAAAAGATTTGAGTGTGTGAAAATTTTTATGTAATGGATAAACCTAAAAGTACTTTAAACCGATTTAAAAAAAATTCAACAATGGAAAGCTTATTATTCCGGAATACTTAGAGTTGCTTACTTAAAATATAGAGCTTTTTTCAAAAAAGTTATAAAAATGTAGTATTTTAAGGAAATCAGGAAAAACATAGAACACATTTATTTTAAATTTATTTTTCTACATATATAAATTATAATTCATCGCTTTCAATTTTTTTTATTTTTTTTTTAAAGTAGTTACTCTTAACTATATACTTATATATCTGAGCAATTTAGATCCATAAAATCTGCAAGGATCTTGACGTATGGCACTCAGTTCGCTCTACCTACCACGTATGAGATCTGGCGTGAAAATATGCATTATATCCATATTAGCATAAATTAACAATTAATTTTTTAATAAATTAATGGCGAGAAGGCAAGAATGCTCTACATAATATTCTTGCCTTCTCGCCATTTTGTATATATACATAACGGAAACATTTTTTACGTAAAGAGCAGAAATTTCAGTATACGGAGTATTTGAATATTTGTTGCCGCGCTCCCGACTGTATGGGTGGTACATTTTGCTTGTTTCACCCGTGAAACTGATTTGCTGTGTTTCGGAGAGAAGGGCAAGACAGGCAGTGTAATTACTGGCACCGAGACTTAACACCTTATGTCTCAGGATAGGTAACACATAAATGACCTGGGCTAATTCCAGGTAAACTAATTTATGTTTACTGGCGACGTCGACCACATACCATCAGGTGACACTTCTGCCAGTTTGCCTATCCAACTAACATAAAAAAATTAAGAAAAATATAGTATTTTCTGTACATTGTTTTTCTGTGTCTTATCGTCTCTGTGGTGTAGTGGTCCAACGTTGGCGTTGACCACATGAGGTTTCGGGTTCGATTCCCGGGTTGGGCACATAAAAAAAGTGTTTTTTCAGTTTTCTGAGAAACACAAAGTTGCCCGGGATTGGAAAGTGCCCGGTTGGCGAAAGGCTTGCCACCTATCACATTTGTGGGACCAAGTATCTTTAGCTAATCGTGGGTGCACTTGTTGTACCTCTGCCTACTCCTTCGGGGATATGGGCGTGATGATTGTTTTTCTGTAATACGAGTAGGTATATAGTACAATTAAAATATAGTAAAATATAATTCAAATATTAGTACAGCACTATATATTATAGTACGGGTGGAAACCTTACATAGGCTACTTTTTTTATCCGACAAAGCAAAAGGAAGTAATGTTTCTTGTATATAAAGAAGTATTTTAAGGCCACGGGGACGACATCGCAGGCAACAGCTAATCTTATAATATAAAGAAATGAATAAATTTTTTATCTCACACTTGGATGCTAATTGGACAACATAACACTCCCTTGAATAACGGTAAATCACTTTAATGAGTGGTACTTTCTACGAAGTTTTGTATTACCTTTAAGCTATAATTTAAAAGTTGAGCTTAATTCGCTAATAGCTGTAACTGTTGTTGCTTTATTCAATCGAAACACGCAATTGCATTTAACATTACAGTACATGTAATCAAATTGTAGCGGGGTCGATTTTGCGGGATACACTATACGAAGAAAAATGCCGTTCTGCCAGGCATGTCGTAACAGGCGACCGATTGGTTATACGTGTCATTGTAGCTACTAGGTGGCAGAGATCTGCAGCGCCTCGTCCAGGTATTTAAGTACCACTGCCTTACCTATTCCTGCCACAACACCCGTGGCAATAGCTTTATTGCCTGTCACTGTCGTGTTCCGGTTCGGAGGGAATTGTAGCCGGTAGACTTATGCATTTGGCATTGCCATCGCGCCACACGGCTTACAACGCACCATTAACATCTTTAGTGTCTATAAGCGACGAATTCTCTTTCCATCAGGAGAGTGATCTGCTTGTTTGCTATCTTATGACAAAAAATGTTTTTTTTTTTTTGGTTGGTCTTAGTGAAAAAGACATTCTTGTTAACCAAGATTCAACAGTTTGACAGTTCACTATCTTCGCATTTGCTAACCGTCAAGAGAGCAAGCCGCTTATTTCTTGTACTTCTCCCCGTGTTGGTTCCGGGCTCCTTTGAAGAATAGACCAACTGCCGTTCTACCAGGCAAGTCGTAAAAGGCGACCGATTGGCTATACGAGTCACTACCGTCGTGACTACTAGGTGATAGAGGTGGTAGAGTTCTGCATTGTCTCGCCCGGGTCTGGTACCTCCGCCTTACCTATTTCTGTGTTTCGTGTTCCGGTTTGGAAGGTGAGGTAGCCGGTAAAACTTATGCATGTGGCATTAGACCTCGCCACAAGATAGCAACGCACCATTAACATCTTTGGTGTCTATAGGCGATGGTTGAATCTTTCCATCAGGAGACCCATATGCTTATTTGTTATCTTATAATATAAAAAAATATTTATATTTTATATTACATCAGAATAACGTAGGTTTTTCACCGATGAAAGAATTTTGAAATCGGCGCAGTAGTTTTTGAGTTTGTCCATTACAAACATACAAACAACCCAAATTTTTCTCTTTGTAATATGAGTGTAGATTAGTACAATATGCTGACTGATGTTAAAGACTAAACTACCATCATTTTAATGCCCTGCCATAAGATAGCAAACAAACAGATGGGTTTGTTTGCTATCTTATGATATAAATAAACTTCGATATAAAAACGAACAAGTCCTATAGTAGTTGCATATGATATGTAACATCTAAGTGATTAATTTAATGGCCAAATCCGTGTGGCGAGTTGACTTGCCATATGTTTGGTACCTACCCTCCAAACCGGAACACGACAATGACTAGTATTGTTCATATAAACTATTTTATGATAGCGCGTTATCACTACATAGGTAGTATAAAACAAAGTCGCTTTCTCTGTCTGTCCATATGTATGCTTAAATCTTTAAAACTACGCAACGGATTTTGATGCGGTGTTTTTTAACTGATAGATTGATTCTTGAGGAAGGTTTTAGTATATAAACCTTTTCGATATTCCCAAGGAAACAAAAGCTTCGCGGGTGAAACCGCGGGCAGGTCGCTAGTAGTCTATAAACTATATTTTTCTAACGCGCTACGTTATACTCGTAGACTATATTATAATGTCTAACTGGAACACTGATCGCGCGAGGCGACCAAGAGAGCGCGTGACCCATCACGTCATACGAGCGATGACTGAGAGTTAGAACGCTATAAACTATGTTATAACGTCTAGCGTCTACGGTCTAGCACGTTACTCTTTAGATCGCGTAGTTCGTCACTTCGTATGTTATAATGTTATAACTACGGCCTATGCTAGCCGCTAGTTATATAGCGTGGCGTTATGTTATAGCGCCGATTATGAATCTGAATAGCGTACGCTATACTATGAATATACATAGCGCGCTATAACTCAACGCTATGCGTTATATTAAGCATCTTTAACAATGACAAGCATAGCGCTATTGCGGCAGGAATATGTAAGGCGGTGGTATCAAATACCCGGGTGAGTGGTTGCGGAACTATATCACCTAGTTGTTACAATAGTAGTGATACGTATAGCCAATGGGCCGCCTTTTAAGACCTTTTATCACTCTTTAGATCGCGTAGTTCGTAACTTCGTAGGTTATACTGTTATAATTACGGCCTATGCTAGCCGCTAGTTATATAGCGTGACTTTATGTTATAGCGCCGATTATGAATCTGAATAGTGTACGCTATACTTTGAATATACATAGCGCGCTATAACTCAACGCTATGCGTTATATTAAGCATCTTTAACAATGACAAGCATAGACGCTATTGCGGCAGGAATATGTAAGGCGGTGGCATCAAATACCCGGGTGAGTGGTTGCGGAACTATATCACCTAGTTGTTACAATAGTAGTGATACGTATAGCCAATGGGCCGCCTTTTAAGACCTTTTATCACTCTTTAGATCGCGTAGTTCGTAACTTCGTAGGTTATAATGTTATAATTGCGGCCTATGCTAGCCGCTAGTTATATAGCGTGACTTTATGTTATAGCGCCGATTATGAATCTGAATAGTGTACGCTATACTTTGAATATACATAGCGCGCTATAACTCAACGCTATGCGTTATATTAACCATCTTTAACAATGACAAGCATAGACGCTATTGCGGCAGGAATATGTAAGGCGGTGGTATCAAATACCCGGGTGAGTGGTTGTGAAACTATACCACATAGTTGTCACAATAGTAGTGATACGTATAGCCAATGGGTCGCCTTTTAAGACCTTTTAGCAGGAAAGTTATTCCTGCCGCAATAGCGTCAGTGATTATCACTGTCGTGTTCCGTTTTGGAGGGTAAGGTAGCCGGTAAATTTATGCATGTGGCATTAGACATCGCCACAAGATAGCAACGCACCATTAAATCTTTGATGTCTATAGGCGATGATTGACTCTTTTCATCAGGAGACCCATCTGCTTGTTTGCTATCTTATGATATAAAAAAAAGTAGTTGGTCTATTCTTCTAAAGAGCCCGGACTAACAAGTGGGGAACGTTTGGTTCACTCTTTTTTCTCTTGATAACTGGCGTGAAGTTTTAAAAAGCGTTAGCCTTAATGGACGGCTCCATCTTCACTTTTATCTCAATTTAAGCAAATAAAAATAGCACTGACCCCGATTCAGCCGCGTCGTTTAAGCTACTTCTAAGTTGTCTTTTTCTTAACTAGACGAAAAGAAAGAAATAAGAAATATTTAATTCGAATACTGTCAATTTAAACACTTTCACAATTCACACATTATATATTTTTGTCAATTGTTATCACTACATAGTATAAAACAAAGTCGTTTTCTCTGTCTATCCCTATGTAAGCTTAAATCTTTAAAACTACACAACGGATTTTGATGCGGTTTTTTCTAATCGATAGATTGATTTTTGAGGAAGGTTTTAGTATATAAATCTTTCCGATAAACCCACGAGAACAAAAGCTACGCGGGTGAAACCATGGGCAGGTCGCTAGTTCATAATATATCAGAAATCAGAAATACTTTATTAAAAAAAATATATCTTCACGCCCGTATTCCCGAATAGATAGGCAGAAGTACACCACAAGTGCACCTACGTTTAGCCGAAAACGATGTGATAAATGGCAAGCCTATCGCTAACCACGCACTTTTTTGACCGGGCAACGTTGTTTTTTTTCATAAAACTGAAAAAACACGTTTTGAATTGCCCGACTCGAGAATTGATCCCGACACCTCATGTGGTCAACATCGACATCGGACAGCTAGACCATAGAGGTGATATACTTTATTCGATTATACTTTTTACAAGTTTTACAATAGGTTTAACCACGGATTAGATGGATACGCCTTACAAGACTATTTCTTAGTTTATCAGTGTAGCTTGCATTTACACACAGAAATACAGAGCTATAATACTTACCGATAAAATAAAATCACTTCAAGGGTAATTTTTAAATCTTGTCATCTCATTCGGTACGATAAAACAGTACAACATGGCTTATTTCTAGTTTTTAGAAATAAGCCACGGTGTGACTAGAGAGCCAATGTTTTTATGTAATAGCATCAACAGCTACATGCAGGCAACAGCTAGATTGCCTGCGACTTCGTCCGCGCGGACTTTGTTTACTCCATACAGCACCTCCTCCGTAGGTGATAGCGTGATAATATGTAGCCTATATGTTGACCCGACCTGCTAGTAATATTCATGCAGAATTTGAAGGAAATCCATGCAGTTTTTTTTTGAGTTTACCCCAGATATACATACAGCAAACAGACAAAAATTCTAAAAACTATATTTTTGGCTTCGATATCGATTGTAGATCACGCCCCAAGTATTCTTTTAAAAAAATATTCAATGTACAGTTTTGACTTTCCTACGATTTTATTATATGTATATATTAGATGCGTCCTGCAACCCGTTGCATTATAACAGTTTTTGTTGTATCCCACGGGAATAACTTATTTTTGTTTGTTACGCTTTGAAGTGAAAACTACTAAACCGAACTTTGTACACATATTCTTGGTGGTATAAGAAATAACAACTTTTTATTTTAATAAATGCGAGCGAAACCGCAGGTAAAAGCTAGTATTTTCATGTTCGGATGGATGGATGAACATTTGTTACTTTTTCACGCGAAACAGCCAAACCAATTTGAATTAAATTTGGCACACGTATGGATGATCTGGAATAGAACATAGGGTACGTTTTACGGAAAATGAGTTGTCCCCGTGGGATTCATCAGAAACTTTTATAATACAGTGGGCTGCAGGACGCAGCTAGTCTATATTATATCTATATTACCTATATTAATATCGCCTCTGTGGTCTAGTGGTTCAACGTTGGCGTTGACCACATGAGGTCCCGGGTTCGATTCCCGGGTCGAGCACATAAAAAAAGTTTTTTCAGTTTTCTGAGAAACATAAAGTTGCCCGGGATTGGAAAGTGCCCGGTTGGCATTAGGCTTGCCACCTATCACATTTGTGGGACCAAGTATCTTCGGCTAGTCGTGGGTGCACTTGTTGTACCTCTGCCTACCCCTTCGGGGATATGGGCGTGAAGATACTTTTTTTTTACCTATATTAATCTATATTAATATTATAAATACGAAAGTTTGGATTAATGTACGGATGGATGTTTGATACTGCATGATGATAGATGCAACGGGCTGCACGCTGCAGCTAGTAATATTATAAATGTGAAAGTTTGGATGGATGGATGTTTGTTACTCAATCACGCAAAAACTAGAACGGATTTTAATGAAATTTGGTACATTGGTGAATGATGACCTGGAACAACATATAGGCTACTTTATATTCCGGAAATGTTTGGTGATCCCGCGGGATTCGCAAAAAACTCTTATAACGCAGCGGGCTGCTCGCTGCAACTAAGTAATATGATGTAATAAATGTGAGAGTTTGGATGTATGGATGGATGGATATTTGTTACTCAATCACGCAAAAACGGTTGAAGCGATTTAGATGAAATTCGGTACAAGTGTAGATGATGACCTGAAATAGCACATAGGCTACTTTTTATCTCGAAAAAATTAAGCGATCCCGCGGGATTCGCCAAAAACTTTTATAATGCAGTGGGCTGCACGCTGCAGCTAGTCTTCTTCCATATATATATAAAAATCAACTGCTGTTCGTTAGTCTCGCTAAAACTCGAGAACGGCTGAACCGGTTTGGCTAATTTTGGTTTTGAATTAATTTTTGAAGTCCGGAAGGTTTAAAAGGTGAGAAAATGTAGAAAAAAATAAGAGTAGTAAAAAGGCAGAACAACGTTTGCCGGGTCAGCTAGTATCGAATAAATATTAATACTTATACACTGAAATGGCAAAAACTTGTAAAATTATTTAGATCACATACTTACCTTTAGCATTATCGTGACTTACGTATGTACCTATTTAACGAGAAATCCTAGAGCAGATATAATCCTCGTCACTCGTTAGAAATTCAATATCTAGACGTCGAATTCTTAACGTATGTCGCGTGCGGGGGAAGGGGGTGTCACTTACAGCGCAGCCGGTGATCGATTGAGTCCATCTTCATGATATTCGACTGTTTACTTTAAACATAATATTAAAATGAAGCAATCTTGATGACTTTTTAATTCAATAGCTGTGTCAGTCAGCTCTCGAGAAAGAACTCAAGGTTTTAGCATGTGAGGCAATGGAATGCGTGAGAGAATTCACAATAATGGAATACTATGAGGCTTGTCCAGTGCCCTTATTTTGAAACAAAACTACGTGCACTTATTTCATATTGTTTATTTACTTTAGTAAGTAGAACTCGTGAATTCGTTTGTGGTAAGGTTAAATTAGGGCTGATAAACCACTATATTGTTTGTCGAGCGCATGTTGCTATTTTACAAGTTAAATTTAATTTACTCTCCTCCTCTCCTCCTCTACCTCTTTAACAGGCGCATGGCGTTGGATTCTTTTATACCATATATTTTTGTATACTGTATATTTTTTATACTATATATTTTTGTATACAGAGTGCTAAGTGTGAGTTTTTCTTTTCACATTCGATCGTGAGCGCGTTTCGAGTTTACTAGGAATTTGTATGTGTTTTGTACAGCGCCACCTAGTGGTAAACTGGTTTGTCACGTTTACCACTAGGTGGCGTTGTACAAATCACATACAAATTCCTAGTAAACTCGAAACGCGCTCACGATCGAATGCGAAAAGAAAAACTCACACTTAGCACTCTGTATATTTTTGTATACTATATATTTTTGTATACTGTATATTTTTGTATACTGTATATTTTTTATATTATATATTTTTGTATACTATATATTTTTGTATACTGTATATTTTTGTATACTATATATTTTTGTATACTGTATATTTTTGTATTCTGTATATTTTTATCCTATATATTTTTGTATACTGTATATTTTTGTATTCTGTATATTTTTATACTATATATTTTTATATACTGTATTTTTTAGTATACTATATATTTTGTATACTATATTTAAAATATCAAACATTTCTGATGGAAAGAGACAAACTACCCTCATAAACTACTAAAGATGTTAATGGTAAAACAACAACGAATATCAAAGCGTTTGTGTGGATGAATGTAGATACTACATACCTACCTACCTTACACTAACTTACACTCCAAACCGAAATACGACAGTGACCAGCGCTGACGCTATTCCGACAGGAATAAATCAAGCGGAAGTAACAAAAACCTCCAGAACTCTTTCATCTCATCACTTTATATTTATCATAAATAACTCAGCACATATACCTACCAATGTTGCCCTAAGAAGACATGTGTGTTATATATACGTTGTGTATCGCCCACTCCTAATATTCATGTTAAAGTATAAACATCAAACAAACTATGGCCTCTTAGATACAGGTCACAAATCAGTGCGATATTTCTTGGGTGATTCGTGTCTGTTTCAAAATCAAGATAAAAATAATTTATTCAAATTTACCTTTTGACGAGTACCCGTTTGACGAGTCAACACTTTTTAACAACTACTGGGGTTCTTGTATCTCTGTAGCTCTGCAGGAACTTGTATTTTTTTAATCTGCATTTTTATACATATTTAATAAAAAAGACCTTCAAGAAATGAGCTTACTCATTCCTTAAAAGATGGTAACGCACCTGCAAGACCCCAAGTATTGCAGCTGTTCATGGGCGGCGGTGATCACTTACCATCAGATGAGCGTCTTGCCCGTTTGTCCCATATTATATCATAAAAATATAATATTTATTATTTTATTATAATTATTTCACTTAAAGTTTGCCCTGATTAGTTTGATAGACGTCTGACTTGAAAACTGGCGGTCATCGCGAGAAACATGCGATAGTCGTTGAGATTGGCAAAACGCGGCGATTAAGATTATCATCCATTCCGCTAGCCGGCATTCTAGTGAATTGCGGTAAACAAAAACGTTTTTCTGCGTTTTTACTTAGCTTACCTAGCAAAAGAATCAGCGCGTCGTAGTCATTTTAATTTTTTTTATTGTTTCAGATATACAACAATGACATAAAAGTCCCACAAAATGGCGTTACGACTTAAGAAAGAAATAAAAAAAGCGTCGTATTACGTGTGGTTTTTGGGTGCGCAAGAGTCCCGCGGTCTCAGAGGGGAGGAATTCGCGTTACCGGCGATACGGCTTCTTGAAGAGAGGGCAAGGGACTTAGAACCTTTTAAGGTCACACTACAGGTATTGTATTTTTACTTTTTTTAGCCGCTTGAAAATAAAATGAATGTATTGTTTTATAGAAGACTAGACTTACCCAGGCCTACACAAATTCCTTCCCTTTATTCGGTCGGGTAAAAAATAACCTATGTTACTCAATGATAATGTAGCTTTTTGAAAATCGGTCAAGTAGTTTTTGAGTTTATCCGTAACAAACAAACTAACCCGCGCAGTTTCGCCTACTAATAGAGTAACATATAAACAAAAATTCTAATACTTATATCTTTCACATAATCTTTCCTTTACTAACTATTGCTTTTTATTTTAAACTTAATGTCTAGTAAAATTAAACTTGTTTTCCTATGGAGAGGGGCGTTGATGGCTGCGACTCAGTTACTTTACTTTCGTAGCTATCATCGTTCAATTTAATTTTTTGATTTGTTTTTCTGTGGCAAATAAAATATTTATTATTGCTATTATTATTTGATAATAGTGTTGTTACATATATTGTTGTTGTTGTATTGTTGCATATATTGTTGATACAATATAATCTTTTACTTCTATTTCATTCTCTTACTCCCTTATAAAAGTAGTTAATTAGAATTTTTTATATCTTTTTATATCATAAGATAACAAACAAGCAGATGGCTCTCCTGAGGGAAATGTACAACAATCGCATAAAGACATCAGCTAGACCAGGGGCCTATTTCACGTAATTGAACGGCAATCGAGTTGAAGCGTTTAAGACTCTTACACATTTTCTTATACATATATATTACTAGCTCTTGCTCGCAACTTAGTCTGCGCGGACTTCGTTTACTCCGCACAGCTCCTCCCCCGTAGGTGATAGCGTGATAATATGTAGCCTATATATTGACGCGACCTGTTAGTATTATTCATGCAAAATTTGAAGTAAATCCATGCAGTACTTTTTGAGTTTACCCCGGACATACATACAGACAAATAAAAAAACAGACAAAAATTCTAAAAACTATATTTTTGGCTTCGATATCGATTGTAGATCACGCCCCAAGTATTCTTTTAAAAAAATATTCAATGTACAGTTTTGACTTTCCTACGATTTTATTATATGTATAGATGCCGCATTGCCGCCTGTTTATATGTGTGAGTGTCCTATGCACATTGACTCAATTACGTGAATTGGGGCCTTTCTTTGCCATCAGATAATCAGATCTTTGTGGGATGGTTATGCCGCAAGCATAAGTTTATCAGCTACCGTACCCTCCAAACTGAACACGATTGTGACAAACATTGACTTGACAGGAATAGGTAAAGCACTAGTACCTCGGGCGAACTCGGGCGAACCGTAACGAAACTCCCACCTAGAAGCCGAGATGGCAGTGGCCTAATGGCCTATCGTTTACCTTTTACGAACAGCCTGGCAGAATAAATAGAAATATATAAAAATGGACTACGTTTACACTAGGCGATTTCGCAATTCATACGGGCAAGTCAAGCATTCGATCACGCTTGTCCTTGTTACTTGATTAGGTTGCACGAATGCTTGAGAGGACTGTGTTAGTAAATAGTGAGAACAGAGTGCTAAGTGTGAGTTTTTCTTTTCGCATTCGATCGTGAGCGCGTTTCGAGTTTACTAGGAATTTGTATGTGATTTGTACAGCGCCACCTAGTGGTAAACTGGTTTCTCACGTTTACCACTAGGTGGCGCTGTACAAATCACATACAAATTCCTAGTAAACACGAAACGCGCTCACGATCGAATGCGAAAAGAAAACTCACACTTAGCACTCAGTATTGGTATAATAAAAGTAATTTAAAAAAATCGACTTCAAATATCTGTCAACTACCTGTATTTCAAAAATTACTGAACCGATTTTGATGATTGGACTGTTCCCTAAGTTGGAATATACCTAATTTAATTAAAGAATTATCTCAATAGGCTTTTAGTTCCCGAGAAATTCAAGGACAAACTTATAAACATACATACGCTTACGAAATTTATTACTTGTGCTTGGACGCCTGAATAGATCATCATACTCAAATATAATCCAATTCTAACAATATTACATATTATGTACATACAAAACAAATTAATAACCTCCGTTTTTTCGTCGGTTGAAAATATAATTTAACGACAGCAGATGACTCTTGTAGTGGCAGAAATACGAAAGAGAGAGTAAATATACTAAATAAGGCAGTGTGACGGAAATGTAAATTGTACTAATATTGTATATGCGAGTCTGTCTGTCTGTTACGCTTTCACGTCTAAGCCATTGAACCGATTGTGATGAAATTCAGCAAGGATATAGTCGATCACCCACGGTCAAACGTAGGCTCGCTCCAAAGATCAATTATCAATTTTTTTAAAATGATTTATCTTTATTAAAATCGTCTGTTATAAATGAAATTTTTATCTTATCATGTGTATTAAAATCAAAACTTTTTTATACTTCAGTATTGCGAACACTGTTTGCGAGTTTTACACCACATATTTTCTATAGTGATCAAATTTCGATCGCATCAATCCTTTTCATATTTCTGAATACCCCACTCTCACTTCTATAGAATAGCAAAGATGAAAACGGCAAAATTTAAAGTTCCACCTTCATCACATCGATGTCTGGA
Source organism: Apodemia mormo (assembly GCA_036924255.1). Lineage (NCBI taxonomy): Eukaryota > Metazoa > Arthropoda > Insecta > Lepidoptera > Riodinidae > Apodemia > Apodemia mormo. The sequence goes on from JAUPFN010000020.1 coordinate 16,060,314, forward strand.
AATCCACAACCGTGCGATCCTCTAGGCACTTTTTACAACGCATTACTCCTTTATGGAATCAATCACCGGCGGGGGTGTTTCCGAACGGATACGACTTAGGGACCTTCAAGAAAAAACATACTTACTCCTTCATAAAAGGCCGGCAACGCAGCCGCAAGACCTATGTTGCTGTGGCTGTCCATGGGCAGTGGTAATCACTTACCATAAGGTGAGCCTCTTGCTCGTTTGCCCCTTTTTTCTATAAAAAAGAACAGTATTATGTAGCGTAAAACGAGTATCCTGACTTAAGATTGTGCTTCGAAGTTTTTTAGTTCTTTATTCTCTACTAGCTGTTACCAGCGACTTCGTCCGCGCGGACTTCGTTTACTCCGCACAGCACCTCCCCCGTGGGTGATAGCGTGATAATATGGAGCCTATATGTGGACCCGATCTGTTAGTAATATTCATGTAAAATTTGAAGTAAATCTATGCAGTACTTTTTGAGTTTACCCCGGACATACATACAGACAAACAGACAAACAGATAAACAGACGTACAGAAAAAAATTCTAAAAAATATATTTTTGGCTTCGATTTCGATTGTAGATCACGCCCCAAGTATTCTTTTAAACAAATATTCAATGTACAGTTTTGACTTTCCTACGATTTTATTATATGTATAGATATGTATAGATGTTTCTAACACACACTTCTCATTTTTTTTCTGGTATACTGTTGATGTAAAACATGGTGTACTTCCGTTCTTTTAAAAGCAGGCATTTCATACAAGTCACTACCATCGTGGCTATTAGGTGGTAGAGTTCTGCATTGTCTCGCCCATGTGGCATTAGACCTCGCTACAAGATAGTCTATAGACGATGGTTGACTCTTTCCATCAGAAGAGCAGAAGCAAATGGGCTGCTTGTTTGCTATCTTATGATATAAAAAAGCACATCCAAAATGTAACTATTAACTTATCCACTTGTTCCAAAGATCTTTCATTATCTTTTGATTCCATTATCTTTATTTACAATTAAATGACACGTTCAGTTGAAATACTATCTATTTGTGGCGTCTTTAAACACCACGTTTCACACTGAAATATCGGGTAAAGACAGCGTTGTCTCACTAAGTAAATAACACGTCAAGAAATCGGTCGTGACAAAGTAAATTAATGTGTTGTCTTAAAAAAAGTATTATACAGAAAATTTCGACACGGCATTCATGAGGTAGATTTAATTTAATTTAATCTAATTTAATTTAATTTTAGAAAAATTACTTACTAGATGTTTTTAAGTGTTTTCGTCGTGCTGATTAGGGCTCTGTTGAAGAATGGATCGACTACTTTAGTGAACGCTAAACGTGTTAAGTACTATATTGGCCTCTATATAGCAGCATCTTGGCTGAATTTGGTACCACCACCCAATTTCTGCGCCAATAGCGTCGGTTAGTATCAGTCGTGTTCCACTTTTTTTATATCATATCATAGCAAAAAAGCAGATAGCTCTTCTGGTGTCCGTCCCTAAAAATCAGTCCCTATTTTCCTTGGTCACCACATCACGTCTTGTGTTTGTAATTGTAAGGAGAAGGTTCTTATAAAAGAAAATATTAAGAAAATTGCGCGAAAATTAGAATATTTAGGAATACTTAACCACCATATAAAGTTTAATGCCACTTTTGCTGCGTGGAAGGACAATCCCGTAGTCTTATAAAAATTACGTGTCACGTTGTTTGTCCGCTATGAATTCCTAATATGTAAGGCAAAACAACGTTTGCCGGGTCAGCTAGTTAATTGTACATTGTACACAAGAGATCAACATAAAACAATACAGTAAACGAAATTAAAAAAAAACAGTACAAAAGGCGAGTTTATCTACATATATAGAGAAGATCGTAATGGTGCATTGCTATCCTTGTGCCGGTATCTTAATGCCACATCCATAAGTTTACCGTACCCTTCAAACCGGAACATGAGAGTGACATGCACTGACGCTATTGGGGCAGAAAATGGTAAGGCGGTGATACCAGACCCAGGCGAGACAATACAGAATGCTACCATCTAGTAGGCCCCCATGGTAGTAACTCAAAAACTTTTTCGTTCGACGCTTACGAACTGCCTGACAGAACGGCAGATTATATTCTTCAAATGGGCTGGGACCAACACGAGGTAAATGATTATGATGTTATGCCCATTGAATTGGTATTTACAGGCCATAGTTATCTTTTTCAATCTGCTTGTTTTCGATCCTTTGATATAAAATGAAAAAGTACAAATATAAAAATATCCTTCGTCTTAAATGTCCCTCAAAAATACCTCCTTCATGAAATTTTGCTTGACTCACTCCTCTCTCCTCTAATCTCACGTGAGATTTTTCAAAACGAGTGTTTTTTATATACGTTATATAAAAACACTCGTTTTGTGAAATATATTATAGACTGACTGGTAAGTTACCTTCAATACCTTTGAAGAGTACTCGGTGCTTGATTCTCGTTAAAATGAAATAATAAAATTAGGGGATTAATTTTTGATCAATATTTCTCCAAAAATAAGTGAAATGTGGATATTATACTCTCTAGTACGCGTTATTCGACGCCGCCGCCACCCCCCGCTATTCTGCCGCCGCCACCCCCCCCCCCCCCCCGCTCTGCGCGACACGTGCGTTCGCGCGGTGTCCAAGTATGGTAAACATAGAATTCTCGGTGTATTGTTTACTAAGTTTACTAAGAAGTATTTTTATATTTATTTTTAATGTTATTTTTTCTCATCATATATGATCGCCAACTATCACGTCCTTAAATATTGATGGTCCTCACTAGTCAGTCTCTATATGTAAAAAAATAATAATTTGCTTTAAAATTTTCATAATTACGATTTTTTAGAAGTATCCATAATTTAGTAAAGATAGTTGTTTTACTTAATTTAACCTAGTTTTTCTTCTATTTTATACTGTTGCTGCGGAAAATTTACGTGATATTTGCAAAGTCATTCCTTCCATACGTGATAAATTGATGCGATTTTGCTCAACCCTCTACTCGCTTTAAATGCCTCACGTAGTTTATGGACGTCTAAACTCTTCAGTGGTACCGACCAGCGACACCACAATTGTACTACTGCACTGATATATATGTAATTATATATGATGTAAACATAATTAGGTACATTGTAAGAATTCGAAGTTTCTAACACAATACAAATACATATACTTAAAAGGGCTATTACGTCATAACTGTGCATAAATCAACAAGGTCATTTCGTATGTGCAACAGATATGTGACATTATCTCAGTGGAATAAACGGCATTATGGTACATTAGAATTTTATTAATAACTCTATTATATGCAAAATAATCATAGTGCAAGCTTATATAAACAGGGACAGAAAACCAATACTGAATATAATATGAATCGAAGAAAAAAATAGAATTTATTATAAAACCAAAATATCGAGGACCAGATCCAAAAAAACATAACCTTTATTCTAGCGCAATTGGGTATTTTTTTATATAATAAGATAGCAAACAAGCAGATGCATCTCCTGATGGAAAGAGTCAACCATTGCCTATAGACACCAAAGGTGTTAATGGTGCATTGCTATCTTGTGGCGAGGTCTAATGCCACACAGTATACCAGCTACCTTACCCTCCAAACCCGAAGACGACAGTGACAAGCACTGACGCTTTTGCGGCAGGAATAGGTAAGGCGGTGGTACCAGACTGGGCGAGACAATGCAGAACTCTACACCCAGTCAGATTTAGAATTATTATAGACAATGTCAATTTCACAATTAAATTGAATCTAATTTCGGCTTCCAAGCTTATTTTTTTTGTATTATTAGGTAGGAAACAAGTGATTGGTTCTCCTGATAAATAGAGAAATCATCGCCTTTGTACACCAAAGATATTAATGATGCGTTCTTATCCGTGTGGAGGGATGGCAATGCCACATGCGTAAATCCGTTAATCTGTTTTAATTCAAGAAGGAACCATCAAAAAGGGTGGAGATACTCGGTCTAGCAATGTGTAAATTGTTTAATTTTTTATTTTATTTTATACATCCTTTTTACAGTCCTGCCTTAGACTATTTAGTCTTCAGAGCGTGCCAAAGAAATATACATACGTACACACATTAAAACCATACATTAGCGCCTTGGGTAATCACTACATAGTATAAAACAAAGTCGCTTTCTCTGTCTGTCCCTATGTCCCTGTATGCTTAAATCTTTAAAACTACGCAACGGATTTTGATGTGTTTTTTTAGTAGATAGATTGATTCTTGAGAAAGGTTCTAGTATATAAACCTTTCCGATATTCCCACGGGAACAAAAGCTACGCGGGTGAAACCACGCGCAGGTCGCTAGTAAATAATATTTGCGACCAACTACTCGACATGCTTTTTAAAGAAGTGTTATCAGATCACGAGACTCTCAAGATTTTTAGATACAAAAACCAATAACCTTTGGCCTTAAACCACGATCACGTTGACGCGCGTCAAAATGTCACTCTTATTGGAAAAAGATAACCATCATATAAGGGCTATAGTATTAATTTGGTAACAGATGCAGATGTTCATTGGCGGCGGTAATAACTTACCATCAGCTGAACCTACTGTTTGTTTGCCCCCTCTACTATAAAAAAAACAACAGATTTCTTCCATAAGACCCCTGTACAAGAACCCCCAATATTGGTTGAAGAACCACACCCTTCCTTGATCAACGAGCCCTGCGGGACTTAACTGTTTAGTTAGATTGGCTGTAGTAGTGATCACTCCTCCACCCGCATTTCGGGAGACTCTCTTCTACGCCGTGAGGGCCATCGTGAGAGTGATGGCCTCACGGTGACTCATGTGAGCTTCAAGCTAGGAATCAATTCAAAAGAAATATCACATGACAGAGATTAATAGAAGACTTTCATTTCGGAAGCCATAATCCACTTCGAGTCACAGAGCCAGCGTAGTAAGTATGATGTAATGGTGGTAATGTCACATGCATAAGCTTAGTGGCCTTTATCTTCCAAACCACATTACTACAGGAAGAAGCACTAACGGTAAAAAGACATAACAATTCTTGAATGGCAAGAACGAGATAAGGCGACATCAACTCTGATTGAAGGCTTCGTCCGCACAGATAAGCGCCTTGCTCAGATCCCATAATAAATGTTAATATTCACAGGACCAATTACACTTATTGATCTAACCCCAAATTAAGCAAATTATTTGCTTGTGTTATGGGTGTTAGTCAATAATACTAATACATACACATATAAATACTAGAATATATTTAATAAACACCCAAACCCGGAAATACAAACATTTATGCTCATCACACAAATGCTTGTCCCCGTCGGGGATTGAACCCGAGCCTCTTCGATTGCGTAGTCAGGGTCGCTAACCACTCGACCAACAAGGGGGGTCTAAAGTTTCTTTCTTTGGTATAAAAATTATCCTATGTGTATTTTCAGGATACTATCGACCTGGACTATACAATAATGGGGTTAACACAAATTTACACTAAGACTTAAATATCGTATCCAGGTCGCTGATGGAGACCGTTGTTTTCCTTCACGCCTAAAGTGTAGAGTCATGCTGCTGTCCTTCCCTGCATATTTACATGAGTGGTGCAATTTGCCGGTATATTAAATAGATAAAAACATTTCGCGCGTAACAGAAAAATTTTTGCATTTATTGTATACGTATGAATATTAATGATTAATATTTGTTTAAGGTGTCACACAAAGGTTTGAAAATAATCCAGAATGTGACGGCGAAGGGGAAGCAGCAGACGATCAAGCACTTCATCCCACACGGCAGCATCACGAGCGCCGTGGTGCAGGGGGATATTGTAGCCTGCGTGTTGCTTTTGTACAATCCCATCACGGGATGTCCAGTACATGTCCATGCATACAGGTGAATATTTCATAATTTCCATTTAATTTATGTGATGTATGTGATGTGATTAATAATATTTCTTTTAGACACAATTTATAATGCATTTGTACTTTAATTTCACTTTACAACATATATTTCCGAACGGATACGACATAGGGACCTTCAAAAAAAGAGCTTACTCATGCTTAAAAGGCCGGCAACGCAACTGCAAGACCTGTATTGCAGATGTCCATGGGCGGCGGTGATCACTTACCATCAGGTGCACCTCTTGCTCGTTTGCCCCCTCTTCTATAAAAAAAAAGACATGTAGTAAGGGAGCCCAAGACGGGATTTTGGAATTTATTCAAGCGCATCAGATTAATTCCTCTCTATGTTACTTCGCATACTGTTGACGCTCTACCAAATATCAGCCCTTTATATAGAGTCGGGTATCTAGGGCAGCAAAAAAAAACAAAATTCCGGCAACTTCGTCTTATAGAAATTGTCAGATTATATTTTATTGTTATTCTCACATAATTTCCTCTAATATAAAACAAAATTCAAATGCGCTCAAAAAGACGCGTCAAGACGTTTTCTTTGCAACTTTGTAACCCTCCCACTCCCTTACGCTACACTTGAATCGTCAGATTTTCAAAATGTTTAGCTTGGAATTAACCCACCATACCTTAATCGGACACGCTTCAGTGTTTCCATGTCACTATTTTTTCACATTTTTATCTGTACATTTTTTCTTCACCACTGAAATGAAAAACATCATATATTTTTTTTTTATTTTTTCTATCATTTAATCAACAAAATACAATAAGTTAAGAATAAAAGCAATAATGAGTAGTTCCAAGAAATTTCGAAATCCGTGATGCGCTGTTGCCGAATCCAATAATTGAATATAGTTGTCCAGAGTACGAAATACTTCAAAGTTCATTAAATATTAATTTAAAATTGAAATCGGTTTTCAAGTGTAGCCCTACTGGTCTTGTAATAAATAAATATTGAAATAAAAAAAGAATAGATTATTTGTTAAATATGATTCGCTAGCGATTTAGGCACGTTTAGGAATGAATATGATGACTTCACGTTTTTAATTGCAGACCCATACGTCAAACAAAGATATAGAACCGTTTAATGATGATTTTAAGACCAATCTTCGCAATTATTTTCTATAGACCCAATTTTATTCAATTATGTATCGAGTCCGGCCACGGTTTTCGATATATGATGAATATTAACATATATTTTTTGTGATGTGCTATAACAAATAGTTTTCCTTAAAAAACTGCTTAAATAACATCAATTTCAATTAAGTCTTGTCAGCCTCTTAAGTTTCACTCACAGAGTTCACTTCTACCGCATTCGATATCGTTCGCGTGACCCACATACATTACACCCTTTTACTCAGTAACACAGGGCAATAGCCTATGTAACTCAGAGAAAATGTTTTTTTTTTAAATCGGTGCACTGTCATGCCATGACAAAAACTATCTAAAAAACTAGCACTTTTCACAAATTGAGATTTTTAGTTTTTTGTGAAAATTTGCTATAAAATATTTAGTTTTTATCTCACATGTCTAAATTTTAGAACTGTATTTTAGTAGGTATTTATCTACACAGCCATGAAAAAAATTGTTATTTTTTTTATTTTAACCACACTTAGAACTAAAAACATGTTTTGTTAGATGCAGCATATCACAAATGGCCACCACTGCACTGCGGCAGTAGTTTTTAAGCTTATCCATTATATACAAACAAATATTACCTCTTTATAATATTTTATATTAATACTAGCGGATCCGCGCAGTTTTACTCCATTTAAATTATTATAGCATAGCGAATACACAAATCTAATACCTTTAAACGAGCAATTCTTGTATATATATAATTGGAATCTCGGAATCGGCTCCAACGATTTTCATGAAAGTCACAAATTAGGGGTTTTTCGGGTCGAGGAATCGATTTATCAAGGTTTCAGGTCCAATAAAAGCTCGGTTTCCAAGATATGGGCATGTGAAAAACCGAGCAAAGCTCGGTCAACCAGGTACAGAAAAAAATAATATTTATTCTATAGGAATCAATTTATCAAGGTTCCAGGTCCAAGAAAAGCTCGGTTCCCAAGATATGGGTATGTGAAAAACCGAGCAAAGCTCGGTCAACCAGATATTGAATAATAAAAAGATACAATTGGATACAACCATCACCAAAAGAAACCAAAATATATTTTCCTCTAAACCGGAGCAGAGTAAATACAAGCTCTGATGCTATAGTGTCCGAAAAAGGTAAGGTGATGATATCAAACCCAGGTGTGGCCTTGCAGAACAATACCTCCTATATTAGTTAATATATACCTTTAGGCAAATTATCCACTATATTTCAATTGAACACAGCAATCACATCAAACGAGCCAACCTCCATATCGAGTATGCGGTAATGACATGATTTGCACATTTCAGTAAATTGTCAAGAGGACTGTACAGTGCGTATTTGCTTAGTGCTACATAAAGAGTTAACGTTATTTTGAATTAATTGATTAAAGCGTGTATATACACAAAAACTGGTAAGATTCAATATTTCAAAGGTTGGCCACGAGTGACCACTGTCAATATAACATGGCCGAAACGTCGAGTTTTACAAGTAGGTTCCCGTTATATTTTTTAATTGTAGAGGAACGCGTTATTTTAGAAATCATATTACGAACCGATATTAATGTTTTTAGTACTCAATAATACACGAATTGTGACCATATATTTTGGAAAGTGAAATTACTGTGCATTCATACATGTATTCACGTCAGAGCCCTTACGAGATAGGCAGAGGGAGCCGAGTGCCATACATCACAATCTTTGGAGACTTATCTCGCTTCCTCCACATTCATTACAGATGAAATTACTGTTTTTCTAGGTAAATATAATAAATATTACACTTGTACTTCATTTGACTCTACACACACGTTCAAATTTTTAGCAATTTAGGCAACCGGTATTCTTTTATTATTTCATAATTAACTATAAACCATTACGAACATATTACATATGTATTACCTAGATGATGGACGAAAATGCTCTATATTCAGTATCAAGTGTGAGAGTATCCTCGACTATTTCATCTCTTCGTCAATCAAACCTAAATTATACTCATACATACTAAATCTAAAACTCATTCTCACTATCCTCAAGTTCTACCAAATGTGTACTGCAGTAGAAGCAGTTCAAGCCTCGCACGATCTTTTCGTAACCCGAATTAGCAATTGAGGTTTTTATGATCCGTCACGACTTAAGCTCTTTTAAGATAAAAGCTTTCTGTTTCCGAAAAGAAAACATACTTGTCCGATAGACCAGGCATATATACTTGGATGATATTAATCACTTACAACAGTACACAAAAGCTAGACAAATATTTAGTATTGATATATATGATCGACTACGTCGATTGTACTGATCGCCAGCTATACATACGTATAACGAGTTAAATGAGACTAGTTAAACGGCTTTAGGGAGATAGTCGCAGGTTCAAATCCCGCGTGTCGATATTTTTTTTGTTGTTTTTAAGGTTTTTCTAGAATAAGTATGTATGTATTTCCTTACATTTATTTCTATAGATTTTAAAAAATATATAAACATATATATATATATATATATATATATATATATATATATATATATATATATATATATATATATATATATATATATTAGGGTGATTCATTTGCGACAAACATTTTTTTTTTAGGTGCTCAAGCAAAATTTTGTTCTACATATTGAAAAAAAAATTTCCACCAAGTTAGAGCTCTTAATTCGAGTATGAAGTGCTTGCCGTTTTAATTTGATTTTTTCCCATTAGAAATGCATGTAAATATTTTTTTTTTCAAATTTCTAATGCTTGGACACATTTAATGATATTGGCATTCTGATTGCTGAAATATATCCAGGATTCCACGCTCTTTAAATGACTATAATATATATATATATATATATATATATATATATATATATATATATATATATATATATATATATAATATTATAAATGCGAAAGTTTGGATGTATGGATGGATGTTTGGATGGAAGTTTGTTACTCAATCACGCAAAAACTACTAAATGGATTTGAATGAAATTTGGCACACAGGTGGATAGGCTACTTTTTATCCCGGAAAAATTAAGTGGTCCCGCGGGATTTGCCAATAACTTTTATAATGCAGCGGGCTATATATATATATATATATATATATATATAGCCCGCTGCATATATGGTGAAACGGAGTCATAAAATTATGGTAGAATTTCAACCAGAGGGCGATCGCTAGTAATTATCATCTAATAAAGAACACGGGCGAGACTTCATTCATCGTTTTCTTTAGTTATTACCTTAAAGTGTAAAATATTCCGTAATATTCTATATTAGCTTCTTCAATTATCCGTATTTAATAAATATTTTTAAACTTGGAGAAATGTAGATAAATTACATTGGAATTTAGGGAAGGTTAACATAAACATTTATATAGTTCTTTCCTTGGTAGTTTGTGTTTAGGTATTTATCTTCTTCAGTACAACTGCTAATCTGAGTAATCTAAGTTAGATTGATAGAATTCTGAGCTAAGATTTTGACAAGATACTTTATAATTACTTTAAAATTACAAAAATAAATTAGCTTTAAATTATTCTTTAGTACCTAAATAAACAGGGAGAATTTTTATTTGATTCTTATGATGAAAATTATGACATATAAACTTATTACTGTTTTAATGTACATATTACTTATAATTAAAGTTTTGTATAATGGTAACACTTAAATATGATGATAGAGGTCAATCAAACGAAAGTCTTAATTTTTTATATGATTATTCCTAGCGACATATTTTATTTAATTAATTTAACAAACGTAGAACATTATTCTAGTTTATCTAATACTAGCGACCTGCCCGCGGTTTCACCCGCGTAGCTTTTGTTCCCGTGGGAATATCGGAAAGGTTTATATACTAAAACCTACCTGAAGAATCAATCTATCTATTAAAAAAAACCGCCTCAAAGTCCGTTGCGTAGTTTTAAAGATTTAAGCATACATAGGGACATAAGGACAGACAAAGTGACTTTGTTTTATACTATGTAGTGATTTATCACTCTTCAAGACGCGCAAAATATGTTTTAACTCAAAATCGCCCGTGTTCTTGTACTTAATAAAACAGTACCTATTAAATTTGCATTTAATCGTATAACTGCGATCAGATATAAATAATTTAAAATAGCAATATATTACCTTAAATGGCTATTCCATTTAAATGCTTTTGCTGTACAATCTCTTTAAAAATGATTTTATAACATAACGTAATACTTGACCGTAAAAGTGTACGTAGTTGGTATTGCGTAATGGTATGTAGCCCTACCGGAAGTAAATGTCATAATAATGCCCGGTGACATTTTATTTAAATATTTATTCGTGGATTATGGGTGTGATATAATATCTACATACATATATCATTAAAGAGACTAGATTTTTCATTGATGATAGCTAAGAATGACGATCGATCTGTTGGTCGAGTGGTTAGTCTCAATCGATGGGACTCGTGTTTAATTTCTGACAGGGACAAATATTTGTGGCTGTACGAGTCACTACATCGTGGCTACTAGGTCGCAGAGTTCTGCATTTTCTCGCCCGCGTTTGGTACCACTGCCTTATTTATTCTTCCCGCAGTAGCGTCAGTTCTTGTGACTGTCGTGTTCTGGTTTGAAGAGTAAGTTAGCCGGTAAATTGACAACAATACTGCATAGTGCATATTTGCTTAGTGCTCACACATAAAGAGTAAAAGTTATTTTAAATTAATAGTCGAAAGCGTGGATATATGTACAGAGATTTACCTACGTGTTAAAGTTGTTTCAACCGTTGCTTGGCCACGAATGACCTGCCCCCCCAATTCACGTAATTGAGTCAAAGCGCTTAGGGCTCTCATACACATAAACACGATAGAACGTCGAGATGTACTACGACGCGGCATAATATGTAAGAAAATGTGTGTGTCTTAAATGCTTCGACTCGCTTGCCGCTTGATTACGTGAATTAGGCCCCAGTCATGATAACACGGCTGAAACGTTGAAATTTACAATAAAGTTTCACGATAATTTTCAATAATGGTAGAGGAATGCGTTAAATTGCAAACCGATATATTTTTTTTTTTTGCTCAATAATATGCGAACTTACGCTGTGACTCGTGACCTTATATTTTGTAAAGTGAAATTTGTAGAAAAAATTGGTAAGTCTCAATCAATGGGGCTAGTGGTCGATTCCCGACAGGGATAAACATTTGTGTGATGAGCTTTGATGTTTGTAGTTCTGGATTTGGGTGTTTACTAAATATATTTCATTATTTATATATGTGTTAGTATCGTTGACATATACCTACCAAAATTAATTAATTTACTGCAAATTATTTGCTTACTTAGAGGTTAGATTTAATTAAAACATTTATCTTGGAAATAACGTAATTAATTACAAAAAAAAAATAGATTATCTTATGGACACTCAGTTTGAACAAAGTTCCTTTCGTTGTGACTGTGACTTAAAGGTGTCTCAAGTTTTACTGAGCGTACGAGTCATTCGTATGAAAACATTGATTCATGACCAGGGAGCAAGACCCCCGTTCACAGTTGTGTAATTTTCAAAATTGATGACATGCTTATTTACTGAATTTTTTTTAATTTACTAGGTGATCGGGAGGTGTCTCAAAATTCACTGCTAAATGATCAGTTTTTGGTGTCGTTTGGTTTTAAACTTCCTGCTCCGTACGTAGATAAGAAAGTTACTGATTTTGCCCCGATTTTTGAGTCTCATTAGATCTTCACGTTCTGAAGTCCTAGAACCCTTTTCTGACTATATTCATGATGACGTCAGTATCTTTGTATGTATACATGTCATAACTTTTAAATGGCTTGACCGATCGAAACGATGGCATTTGATTGGGTTTTGCTTAACTTAGACTAAATATTCAAGCTTTGAATATTTTTTTTACAGCTTTTCAAATATTAAGATTACGTTACTTAAAGCAAATTTACTTCATATTTTTAAAATAACTTACAGGATAATATATGAATGAATGAATGAATGATAACTCTTTATTGTGCACAAACTTACAGTAAAAATACATGCTTAGTACAAACAATTTATGACTCCACAATCCACACACTGCCACACATAAACAAAATCAAAAGCACAAAAACACATACACACACAGTAAAATTAAAATTGAAAAAAAATATACTAAAGAAATGCACAGAAATATGAACTTGAGAGAAATATTTTATTTAATCTAAAAACAAGAATTTAAATAATACGTTTTAACTAATTTTTAAAAATATTTACCGATTTTGCAAGTCTAATGTTAGCAGGAAGTTATTCCATAGCTCAGCAGCTGAAACAATAAAAGAGTGTTCATAAAAACGTAAATTATGCACAGTCATACGCAAGGAAAGATTTTCACTTGAACGCAGTTTCATGCATCATTTTCGAAAAATTCAAATCTTTCCTTTTAGTAAGCTGGAGTAATTGGGTCAAAAAGAACACTTTATAACAAGAAGAGAAAGCATCACGGCGAAGTTTATGAAGCCAATTGAGTTGAGAACGAAACTTGGACACATGATCATATTTCCCCGTGTTGGTCCCGGGCTCCTTTGAAGAATAGGCGAACTGCCGTTCTGCCAGGCAGGTCGTAAAAGGTGACCGAATGGCTATACGAGTCACTAATATCGTGGCCACTAGGTGGTAGAGTTCTGTATTGTCTCGCTCGGGTCTGGTACTACCGCCTTACCTATTCCTGCCACAATAGCGTCAGTGCTTGTCACTGTCGTGTTCTGGTTTGGAGGGTAAGATAGCCGGTAAACTTATGCATGTGGCATTAGATCTCGCCATAAAATAGCAACGCACCATTAACAACTTTGGTTGTTTGCTAGCTTGTAATATAAAAAAAAAACGTAAACCAAATATGAATTTGATACAAGTATTTTGAAGACGTCCAGTTTATTTAGCTGATCTTTGGTTAGGTCAATAAAGCAAACGTCCGCATATTCTATTCTGCATATTATCTAGTATTGGAAGTAATAGAGATTCAGCAAGCGTAATTTTAGTCGGTATAGGTAATAAACTCTTTAAACCTTAAGGAACTCCAGGATACAAAACTTTTACTGAGTTCTTTAATGTGAAAGGTCCACGAAAAGGTGCTATCAAAAAATATGCCTATATTTTTTACAGAATTAGTTTATGGTATATTAATTTCATTTAGTGTAACAGCTGGCAATCTACTCCAATCAACTCTATCAATTAGTTTCGAACGACCAATTATAACTTGAGATTTGTTTGAGTTTATATTTAAGCCAAAACTTTTACTCCCATCACAAATTGTAGCCAGATCGATATAGATGTCGATTGCACATACCATTTTATTTAAAATCTAATCAGCTCTTCTACTTAAAAAAATAAATCAAAGCGTCAAATACCGTTAATTGAATTAAAGTCACGTGATTCGTTCGGGATTTATCAAATACGAAAATAAAAATTTGACTTTTCATCTATATCATTTTTAATAGATATTTTTTAATCTATCGATTTTGTAGCTATTAACACAATTTTGTACTCAATAATAATTTCATTAAATTCCATTCAAAAGATCAAAAATGACTATCATTTTGAATATACATATATATGTTTTCGGAAATTTAAATACTGTAATTTTTGCAAACTTTAGGTTTTCAAACTCTTTGAACTTAAAAAATCTATGATTAGATATAGTTCTTGCTTTTTTGAGCTTAAAATACTTCAATTTAGCAGGAAGTTACAGGGATGGTCTACAGGGTCAACCGGTTTACATATTTATTGTTACACATTATTCAGTCTAGCATGCTACAACTTATGCATGTGGCATTAGACCTCGCCACAAGATAGCAACGCACCATTAACATCTTTGGTGTCTATAGCGATGGTTGACTCTTTCCATCAGGACACCCATCTGCTTGTTTGCTATCTTATGATATAAAAAAAAGCCCCTCAGCCCGCAAATGCTAACGTGCGACAAGAAAATCCATTCTAAAATCTCAGGATGTTTGTATGTTTTCGGCACGTAAGAAATATTTTAATCAGTAGTATTTAAAGTCGCCTCTCTTCACGGTTAAACCACTGAACCAATTTTGATGAAATTCGACATTGAAAGTTGAAGATCTGGGGTCAAGTAAAGGCTACTTTTTCAAATTTCAAATCACCCCTAAAGGGTAAAATAGGGGATAAAAATTTATATGAATTTTTAAATTGATGACCTGTAATTACTGTACTTGCGAGCAAAACTCCGCAGTTAGTAGCATAATAAAATTAGAATACCTACTCATTAGTGCGCTTCATATACTGCTGTTTAACTTTAAGGGTATATAAGCGTTATTGATTTTTATTAATTATTGTTATTCTCAAATCAATGTTAGGAGCAAATATTTTTATGTAATAAGTAATAACGTACTAGACAAGGTATGCGCCACATCACTCGTGTTCAACTAACGTTCAGTTCGTGAACTGCACTTACTTCGTAGCTCGTTGAGTGAAACGCCTAAGCGCCATGAAATTCACGGCAGTTACGTCCTTTTGGACGATTTACTATTAGTACCTAGATGACCGAGCTTATCTCGGTATTTTTTTGAAAAAATGAAGTTTTGTAATAATGAAACCTAGCTAGATCGAGTTATCGCACCCAAAACCTCCTGCAGACTAAATTTTACGAAAATCGTTTGAGCCGTTTCAAAGATTCAGGTTATAATATATATATATATATATATATATATATATATATATATATATATAAAAGCTCGTTTAAAGGTATTAGATATAGGTAGCTGGTAGATATATAAATACTAGAATATATTTAATAAACACCCAAACCCGGAAATACAAACATTTATGCTCATCACACAAATGCTTGGTGTCGGGTGTCGAACCCGAGCCCCGTCGATTGCGTAGTCAGCGTCGCTACCCACTCGACCAACGGGGCGGTCAATTAATTATAATTTCAGCATTGCAGCGAGTGTTAACGAAGTCGAACATAATTTCTACTGAGCATATTTTCTTTATAGTATTATTATTAGTATTTAAGTAGTAAATTAAACTCTCTGGTTAGAAGACAGAGAAGATTATTCACAGCTTACCGTTCGAATAAGTAACTCAGTAAGTGTAACGCAGTACTGCCTAAGGAATTATAACTTTGGACAAAGTTCATGTCAAATTGTAATTGGTTCCGGACATCTTATTAATGTATACCTGTCAGTAGTTAAAATATGCTTCTCATCAACTTGTATTGTATTATTGAAAGTTAAAAAATATACGCGTGACCTTTGCCATATTCATTGAATGATTACGCAACATGCAATACTAAAGTCGCGGCTACACTATCGTGATACGGCGAAAATGTTTATAAGATAACAAAGAAGCAGATGGATCTCGATTCTCGTCACGCAAAGAAACAACCATCGCCTGTAGGTACCAAAAATGGAAGTGGTATGTATCTATTCATACAAGTTTATTGGCTGTCTCACCCTCCAAAACGGAACACAAAATTGACAAGCATTGACGCTATTGCGGCAAGAATAAAAGGTGATACCAAATCCGGGTGAAATATTGCGGAACTCTAGCACCTAGTATTCACAATACCACCTATTATTCTCCTTTTACGAATTGCCTAGTAGAATTGCAGATTCGCTAAACCACGATTCGTTCGGCCTAACAAAAATTGGTTTGAGCTTATATCGCATTGGCCACATCACTTTTGCAATTTCGAGTGCGAAGTTTTATCGCGACAACACTCCAATCTTTTCGCTAATGTGGCCCCAGAATAGCATAAATATTTCTTACGAAGGTGTGTCAGTGTCGGTAACGCTTGGCTTGTTTCCAAGTGCTAATAGATTCCTGCTGTTTGACATTTATCTCGAGGATACAAAAAAAATTAACATTTTAAATTTTTATTTGAATAAAATTCACTTGTTCTGTTTCACGATTTTGTGGCTCCGGTGGTCGAGTGGTTTACAAACCGGAATAAGTGATCGATGAGGCTTATGTTTGAGTCCGACAGAGACAAGCGTTTGCATTTTTAGCTTCTGGAGATTGATATACATGTCTATATTATATACAACCTCTCAATAGAATTATAAGTAAGAGCGAAAAGTAATTGCTTGAGAAACAGCAACTGAATCATTTGCAATCATTTTTGACATACGTATGTTATATATTTTTTTATAAATAAATAAAAAGAAAAATATAAGACACCTTTCACAAAGAGATGACACAAACAAAAAATAAACTTAAGTCAAGGTAATACGTCCTAAAATATTTAAATCGTCAAAATTATAAATAGGAATTTAATCAAAAATATATCTAAGAAAAACATACCTTCGCCCAACTTAGAATAAATGAATTCACAAGAAAACAATGTTTTAAATCCTGAATAATGATTTTCAGTGCCGAATTTATGATTTTATTTAAAAATACACTAATTAATAGCGTGCGCTCTTTCTGTAACACATTGTTATATACTCACTACGTGGAAGAGATCTATAAAGTTTCGACTGGGTTTGGTACCAACGCCCAACCTATTCCTGTCGCAATAGCGTCGCTACTTGACGCTGTCGTGTTTTGATTTGAAGAGAAAAAGTCGGTAAACTTATACACGTGGTGCTTGCTATTCTACTAAATAAAAAAATAAAAAAAACAACAATAACACACGTAATATATGTATCTTCAAAACTTATATCGCCTTGATTTCTTCTTTGTCTTTACAAATTTTTAAAATTTGAAAATTGTAAACAAAGCATTCCCAATCTTTTGTGTGATGAGATCTCGTGCTCTTTACACAAAGGCAATGTTAACTCCCAGGCTGACATTTACCATGTTTCAATATTCGTTTCGCAATGTAATGGTGTAGCTCATCCTTCCTACTAAGACCAATTTAAGTGTTGATGTAAATAGCAATATAGTTATAGAATACGGTGAAATATTCAATGGAAAGATTCCGAAGCAACATTGGGTATGGACAAACATGTTTTTTTTATAGAAGAGGGGGCAAACGAGCAGGAGGTGCACCTGATGGTAAGTGATCACCGCCGCCCATGGACATCCACAATACCAGAAGTCTTGCAGTTGCGTTGCCGGCCTTTTAAGATTGAGTAAGCTCTTTTCTTGTAGGCCCCCAAGTCGTATCCGTTTGGAAACACCCCCGCCGGTAATTGGTTCCACAACAAAGTAGTACGAGGCAAAAAGTGCCGAGAGAAACGCACAGTTGTGGATTTCCAGACATAGAGATGGTGAGGATGGAATTTCAATTTTTGACGCGATGTCCGATGATGGAATTCGGCGGCAGGAATTAATCCAAATAACTCGTCGGAACACTCCCCATGAAAGATACGATAGAAGACACAGAGTGAATGTTGATGTGAAACATATATATTTATAGAGCGCAGCTCAGCAAAGTAATCGATTCCAATGCAGTGACATCAAACAGCATGACGCTCTCGTGACATTACGTCTTCAGTGCCTATATACTTTTTAAAATATTGTTAATTTATTGATTTTACTTTTAGTCGTTAGTTAGGTTTGATTAGGCTCGGATAATTTCAGCGGTTCAAACACTTTAGGAAGGAAATAGTGGACGGTTTTTTTTGGTAGACGAAATAATGGCCCATGTTGAACCGGGTCCCCTTTGAAGAATAGACCATCTGCCATTCTGCTATTATTAGCTGTACGAATCACTTCCATCGTGGCTGCTAGGTTGTAGAGTTCCGCATCGACTCGCCTGGGTCTGGTACCACCGCCTTGCCTATTAACTTCTGAACGAATAAACCGATTTTGATGCAATCTAAGCATTGGACACAGTTTTTTAAGAGCAACACACAAAAATAAAAATATTTTCTCGTTGATATATTAATACCTATGAATCTGTGGTAACCGTAGAATGACATATCACGCTGTGCGCAGGCGCATCCGGCGGGGTCGCGCTTCTATCTCGACTCTCAAAGTATTTGTGACAAGGCCTGTCTTCATTAATAATGCCTCTAACCTTTTACCCGATACACTTGTTAATCTCGTTTGCCGTGATATATATAGAGAATATATAAATAACATTCTGCCTAGTAACAAGCTTGACCGGCTGTGTAACGTGATCCCTGGTCAAAAGAAATGTTTTATGGGATTTATCTATTTTTTAATTTAATATATTTGCTTGTTTGCAAGCAGATGGCTCTCCTGGTGGAAAGAGAAACCCTCGCGTATAAACACCAAACATGTTAATGGTGCGTTGCTATAGGAGTAGCGGGATGGCAATGCCACATGCATAAGTCTACCGGCTACTTTATTCTCTAAACCTGAACACAACAATGTCAAGCATAGACGCTACTACGGCAAGCAAATACCCGGGCGAGACGTTACGAAACTACCACCTAGTAGTCACGATGCTAGGGACATTTATAGGCAATTGGTTGCCTTTTAGGACCTGTCTGTCAGAACGACAGTCGGTCTTTTCTTCAAAGGAGCCCTAACTCACCCGGGAGAAATTCTTATACATTTCTGCCTAAAATATCCCTGGACGTTTTACAAGACAATAATGTGGTTAGCAACGTAAGGAATATCTCTCAAAATTAGTTTTATATCATAGGATAGCAAACAGCAGATGACTCGTCTGTTTAAAAGAGATAACCGTCGCTTAAAAGTACTGAATATGTTAATGGTGGGTTGTCATTCGTGTGGCAGCGAAGTATTGCCATGCACATCTTTGCCAGCATTCTTATCCTCTAAACCGGTATACGCATGAACGATTACTGAGTCTATCGCAATAGAAAAAGTTAAGTATCTTCAAAAAAAGAATGAAAGAGATAGGCAGATGTGCAGTGCAGTCCACGATTAGCCGAAGATTCTTAGTCGAACAATGTGATAGGTGACAAGCCTGTCGCCAACCGGGCACTTATCCAATCCCGATCAACGGTGTTTATATTAGAAAACTGAAAAAATACATTTTTTATTTGCCCTACCCGGGATTCGAAACCGGGACCCTGTTTGGTCAACACTGACACCGTATCACTAGACCACAGAGGCGACTAGTTGAAATGTTATGGGGCGACTTTGGAGGCGATTAATTAAAATGTAAAATATTGTTCGAAATGTTATGGAGATAACATTTTGGTCGACTTGGGAATCGCGTTGGAAACCTCGAGATCTGAGCCAAGCAGGCAAACTACCATGAGTTGAGTCTCTACCATTGACCTTTATTAATACAGGAAATGCAAATAAAATGATGATTGTAAATTGAAATCCTGCTTTAAAGTTTCTCGAACTTTAAGGCTTGGTTTACACGTATATATTCATACTATTGAGTAGATGAAAATGTATATATTATCTTCTATATATTAATACGTGAAAGAAAATATTTAGGCTCCTTTTTAAGACAAATTGCGGTAACGGCGGAGTATGAAAATGGCATAGTTAAAGTTTACATTGCAGAGGACTGCAGAAATCTAATATTTTTAAATAAAATGCATTAGAAATATATTAAAGTAATAAAAATAAACATTATACACACTTTTTTTATAGCAGTGGGGGCAAACGAGCAGTTGGTGCACCTGATGGTAAGTGATCACCGCCGCCCATAGACAACTGCAATACCAAGGGTCTTGCAGCTGCGTTGCCGGCCTTTTAAGAATGAATAAGCTCGTTTCTTGAAGGTCCCTAAGTCGTATCCGTTCGGAAACACAACCGAGGGTAATTGATACCACAAAGAAGTTGTGCGAGGCAAAAAGTGCCGATAAAAGCGCACGGTTGCGGACTTCCAGACATCGAGGTGGTGAGGATGGAACTTTAAATTTTGACGCGATGTCCGATGATGGAATTTAGCGGCAGGAATTAGTCCGAATAACTCTTTGGGACACTCCCCATGATACACACGGTAAAAGATGCAGAGCGAACCTACATCTCTGCGTAACGCCAAAGAGTCAAGCCGATTATAAATAGCCTGATCGTCGATGATTCGAACCGCTCTACGTTGAATATTCATGTGATATACATGATTATATGCACATATGTATACTTACTATTTTCTTTACGGCTGAAATCGATTGACAAACTTATAATTTTTTAACGCAGTAAAACTGCAGCAGCCGATTTCCTATTTCCTATGACTTCGGAATCCTACATTAGATCTTCACGAAAATCCTACATTTTTTTATATCATAAGATAGAAAACAAGCAGATGGGTCTCTTGAGGGAAAGAGTCAACCATCGCCTATAGACACCAAAGGTGTTAATGGTGCATGGCTATCTTGTGGCGAGGTCTAATGCCACATACATAAGTTTACCGGCTACCTTACCCTCCAAACTGGAACACGACAGTGACTAATACTGACGCTATTGCGGCAGGAATAGGAAAGGCGGTGGTACCAGACCCGGGCGAGACAATGCAGAACTCTATCACCTAGTAGTCACGATGATAGTGACTCGCATAGCCAATCAGTCGCCTTTTACGAACTGCCCGGCAGAGCGGCAGTTGGTCTATTCTTGAAAGGAGCCTGGAACCAACACGGCAAAAACATTAGACCGTGTTCTGAGGTAAAAAACAAAAAACATATAGCCGAATTGAGAACCTCCTCCTTTTAGAAAGTCGGTTGATAAACGGTTTGATTTTTAGTCAATAGATAGTCGAATTTTGAAGATTAAAAAACTGGAGACGCACAGGAGGAATTTTTGATCGAACATTGAAGAAAAGTTAACGAACAATTGAAATAGCAAAAATTAATAAAAAATCAATTTCCCCCGTCAACTTAAGACAGCCAAAAAGTTTATAATGAAATTAAAGGGCTAATTAAGGCCGAAACAAAGAAAAATCCAGCCTCAGGCAATCGCTAGTACATATAATTGTACATGATAATTTTATGTGTAAATCAATATTGTCAAGCTACTTAATTTATCAGACATTTAATTTTATTCAATCGAAATCACTTAAGTAGTTCTTCTGTATATAGTATATATGGATTTATGTAAATGCTCGGTAAACAAAAAATAACATAATATATTGCAATTTAATACGTATTAAAAACCTGTCCACAGTTATACTATACACGTTTTCACGGACGCGACAGAATTAGATTTAGATTTTTTTCTACATATTTATCATCATTTTAACACCCTTTAGTGTTTTATAAATACCTAATACGAGATAACTAGGCAAACCTTATGTGTTCGAAATTTGCTTAAGTTTTAGTTTCTGAAAAGAATAATCCGGGCAATCATATCAGATTAGGCTCAGTAGCTTGGATTCGGCGTTGGTTTTTTTTTATATCATAAGATAGTAAACAAACAGATAGCTCTCCAGATGGAAAGAGACAACCGTCGCCTACAGACACCAAAGATGTTAATGGTGCGTTACTATCCGTGTGGCTGGATGGAAATGCCACATGCATAAGTTTCGTTACTATCCATGTAGCGGTATAAAAATGCCACAATCTTAAGTTTACCGACTATCTTACCCTCTAAACCTAGAAGCTACGATGGTAGTGATCCGCGTTCGTTTTTAAGAACTGTCTAGCAGAACGGCAGATCGTCTAATCTTCAAAGAGAGATTTCTTCCCGGAACAAAACAAAGCAAATCAATGTCTCAATTTTATAGTTCCCTATAAGTGGATCGGATTGATCCACTTATACATTTATTAGCAACTACAATAATTTACAGATAAATAATTGACACAAGTTAATTTATAAAATATAGTCTAATAAAATACATACGCATTAAAAATTCTACAGTAAGTATAGCAATGTGTACCCAGCTTTACAATCAGGCCTAATCGAACAAGCCTACTGGTTATAGGCAATGCAATCTTAATACAGATCTAGAATTACCCTGGTCTAGTTTATTATAAGACGCCAATATGAAAGTTTTACTTGATGCTTGGGATGTAATAGTTTTGTAAATCCGCCGTGTGTGTCTAATCTTTACTTGAATTATATACAACGTTAATAATGCTTTTTGTTTGAGAGGGTGGCTTACCCATTTGAAGATATGTAACAGCCTAAATACTAAAATTATAAGAAAAGTAAAACACAGTTTTATTTCATTTATTTTACGCATTTAAATTATGGATTGACTTATGATGATTTTTTGAAAAGAAAGAACTTGACACTTTGTCCCTTGCTTGATTTTATAATCTTTATTCACGCACAATTAGTTCTGCAGTTTTTAGCAGATGTTTGTAGTAGCCATTTGCTTGTATTACCG
Source organism: Apodemia mormo (assembly GCA_036924255.1). Lineage (NCBI taxonomy): Eukaryota > Metazoa > Arthropoda > Insecta > Lepidoptera > Riodinidae > Apodemia > Apodemia mormo. Next base: position 16,083,432 of record JAUPFN010000020.1, read on the forward strand.
TTGTTTTGTATTTTTATAATTATCTAGCTTCGTTGTGATGCAGAATTTGTTTAAAACTCTCTTTCACTTTATGTTAATAATTAAATTTTTGAAATCAAGAAAAATCATTTCTGACTTTTAAAAATCGTATGTGTTATGTGCTTTATAAGATTATCATGTATAAAAACGCAATTGCTCATAGTTCAGAGGTTTTTAGGTTTAGGGTAAGGTAGCCTATTCGTGTCAGAATATGACGTCTCGAATTCGAAAGGACGTCAAAGTGAAAATGTCAAAAAATTGCCCTTGAGATATCTCCGACGTCATTCTTAAAAATTTAAATCGAATTTCTGTGTTTCAGATAATCACATTAAGATGTCGGTCCCGATTTTTGCAAAAAAATACAAGCGATAGTAGTTATTACGTTAGTAAAATGTGACGATGAGGATCATCCGGTAAATCGTTGTAATCTGAACGTCTAGTGACGTTTGGTTCACTCTGTCTAACTCGCAAAGCGAGCGTGATGGTATTTATAAATGAATATTTTATTTTTTATTTTATTTGCTTACTTAGAACTAGAAGTAATTAATAGACATGTAACCATCACATACTAGCTTTTGCCTGCAACTTCGTTAACTTGACCCAAAAATATTTCTTCATTTGTTTAGTCTGGTAAAAATATTGTATTGGTCCCGGGCTTCTATGAAGAATAGGCCAACTGCCGTTCTGCCAGGCAGGTCGAAAAAGGCGAAAGATCGTGGCTACTAGGCGGTAGAGTTCTGCATTGTCTCGCCCGGGTCTGGTACCACCGCCTCGCCTATTCCTGGCGCAATAGCGTCAGTGCTTGTCGCTGTCGTGTTCCGTTTTCGAGGGTACAGTAGCCGGTAAATTTATGCATGTGACATAGACTCGCCACAAAATAGCAACGCACCATTAACATCTTTGGTGTCTATAGCCTATGGTTGACTCTTTCCATCAGGAGACCCATATGCTTATTTGTTATCTTATAATATAAAAAAATATTTATATTTTATACTACATCAGAATAACGTAGGTTTTTCACCGATGAAAGAATTTTAAAATCGGCGCAGCAGTTTTTGAGTTTGTCCATTACAAACATACAAACAACCCAAATTTTCTCTTTGTAATATGAGTGTAGATTAGTACAATATGCTGACTGATGTTAAAGACTAAACTATGTAGCATCATTTTAATGCCCTTAAAATCATCTCGCAAATGCTAATAGACACGGTTTGGGCGGGGAACATATCGCACCTCCGCTCAAATAGTGTCACAAGTCAAAAAATCTAATTCTCGAGTAAACGGGATTTAAGCCCCGTCTATTGCGTAGTCAGGGTCGCTAACCACTAACACCAACGGGGCGGTCAAAGCGATGACTTTAATCTATGTTAAGAAGACTAGTTTATATAAACTTTATAACAATATTTTTAGATATATCGTGAGTCATGACCCTATCGTCTTGCCGACACACTTTTCTCAGCAGAATCAAACAAGTTATACTGTCAACAAGTTGATTTATTCAAATAGACACCTTTTATCATTGCCAGAACGTCGAGCTGAAAGTCACCTAAACTTATTTGAAAAAACCGGCCAAAGGTTAACTAATCGTAAGGTCAACGTATTAATTCTGATCTGCAAATTATTCATATTAATTAATTTGTTGACATCAATATGTTAATTTATCAGATCTGTTTTGCTCTTGGGTCATCGAATTCTTGTTCCTGTTTATAATTTAACTAGCTTTCATTCGCAACTTTTTTTGTGTTTAAAGTTATTTTTATAACTCTCAGGTACAGTACCTCTATCTGAATAAAAAGTGTCCTAGGTCCTTTTATTTGTCCTAATAAGGTGTTTGCAAAATTTCATGATGATCTGTATACACTTTAATAAGTTACGTAAGGTATTTTGGGAGGAGAGGCTGAGCTAAATCCTAATAAATCTCACGTTGGAGAGGGGGCGTCTCAGCAAATATCACGTAGATTATTTAGCAAACAGGAAAAAATATAGCTACTATGCGTTCCAACTGAGAATAGGATCCTGTGTCCAAGTATGGCGCGGGTAAATATAGGATTCTCGGTGTACTGTTTACTAAGTTTACTAAGAAATATTTTAATATTTAATTTTAATGTTCATTTTTGTCATCATATATGATCGCCAACTATCACGTCCTTAAATATTGAAGGTAACTCACCGGGCAGTCTGTATAAACATACATAACAGTATAAAAATATGGGGGGAGATGGCAGACGAATCAAATCTTACGTCTCACCAAGAACCCTTTCAAGAAGGTTGAAGAAATGCAAGAACAGCCTCATATAATTTAAGACTGTAGTTAAATTGTAACTAAAACGAAACAAACTCTCTCTAATTTTTTTATATCATAAGATAGCAAACAAGCAGATGGGTCTCCTAATGAAAAGAGTCAACCATCGCCTATCACCTATCGCCTATCACCACCAAAGATGTTAATGGTGCGTTGCTATCTTGTGCCGAGGTCTAATATCACATGCATATGTTTATCGGCTGCCTTACTCTCCAAACCGGAATACGGCAGTGACGGCTACTAAGGCACACAGCTCCTCTACAACTTAGTAGTCACGATGATAGCATAACTAATCGGTCGCCTCTTACGACCTGCCTGGCAGAACGGCAGTTGGCCTATTTTTCAAAGGAGCCCAAACGAAAACGGGGACTATATAAGGTACTTTATAATATTCTAGAAATAGTTGTTACTCGCCAACTACTGAACCTCAAGTTTTCTTACTGTTAGCATACCTACTCATATTATAAATATAAGAAGGTAAGCCGCTTTTTTAATTTTAAGAGCATGTTAATGTTATCACTATAAATTGAACCCATTCCCCCCTGTTGGTCTGGGCTCCTTTAAAGAATAGACCAATTGCGTTATGCCAGGCAGGTCGTCAAAGGCGACTGATTAGCTATACGTTTCACTACTATAGTGACTACTGGGTGGCAGAGTTCCACAACGTCTTGCTCAGGTATTTGGTACCACCGCTTTACCTATTACTGCCGCAATAGCGTCAATAATTTTCATTGTCGTGTTCTGGTTTGGAGGGTAAGGTAACGGTGTACTTTTGTATGTGCATGCGTGGATAGTAACGCAACATTAACGTCTTTGGTTCCTAAAGGCGATGGTTTCTCTTTCAATCAGGAGAGCTATCTGCTTGTTTGCTATCTTATGATATATAAAAAAAACTCAGTCACAGCTCTCCGTGTTGATCCGCGCAAATAAATAGGCCATTTGCTCTGATTGTGGACAGTATACTCAAAGGCCATCTAGTTTCTTTAACAAGAGTCAAATTTATTACCATAGTGACTACTAGATTAATAATCGCGTTCTCTCGCCTGGGTTGTTTATTGCGAAGCATTAGCTTTTTTTAATTATCTTTGTTAAGCACACAATGCTCATATGGTCTAGTATTAAGTTTACTTAGATTTAAACCATGAAACCCCAATGTCAGCGTGTGTTATCAATGGTTTATACTCGTATTTACAGATCGAATTCTCAGTACTCGCATACATACAGATGTGTTATCGCAAAAACAAGGGATAGTCATCATAGTCAGTTAAATGCGGCGTTGGAGATCACCGGTGGTCAATCACCTAATTTGTTTACCGAGACACTGATGAAATGTGGTTCATGTACGACTATAATTGACATTCGGCTTACTCTGCCTGCTCCGCTAGCAAACCAGAAAAATAATATTTATTCATTTCGTATTTAACAGACACAGATTATCGTAATTTTAATATATGTACAGATAATAAATAGCTATCGAAATTCCATGGAACTTTCACCAATGTTTTTATTTTTTTGTATGTTTTTACAACACAAAAACACGTTTGGTAGTTGAATAGACAGCCACGAGGCGTGAAACGAGAAATACAAGTGCCGATGCTTTTATTCATGACTTATAACTTTCATATTATTAAAGGGGTTATCACACTGTTCCGCTGAACGCGGCGTGCGCGGGAAAACAGAACTACGAAGTCGCGCGGACAGGCGTTTTTTTTCGAAATGAGTATAGCTGATAGCTTGAAAGGCTGTAACAGTGATACCGGGTTAGTGGGTGAGCAGTGCTCAGCCAGAGTTTAAGTTTAAATCTGGTTTACTAACGCCCGCTTAAAGCTATCAGGGCTATAAGGGCTGAGACAGCCCTTTGAGACCGGACGTCGGCCTAATACGGTATTTTTACTAATTATTTAGGGAGACGTCGTGTCATTGTAAAAAGGAGACTTCGTCACTGAGACCGGTAGCGACGGTGTTGGGTTGGATTTTGGGATTATGGGATCACCATTATGAGATCGTCGGAATCGGATAGTACATGGGAGAAACATTTTCAATGCGTTAGGCTTACACAGGGAGTGACAAAATCTATCCGATCGTCAAAGTTACTCGTATTGTTTGGTATCTTGAAACAATCATTTATATTATATGATTATTTGATGGGTATAAGTAACAGTACATTACGATATTATGTGTGACTAAAGTTGTCAATTATCGAACGGCGTGAAGTTAATAATTTATACGCTGCGATAATTAACAATGACAGTCACATGTATTGCATATTATTTTATAGTACAGTGTGAATGAAGTAAACTAATACTTTACGCACGCCGCTCGATGTAAGAAAAGAATATTTAGATCACAGCAAACATGGATAAAGTGCATGTTTAAGTCATAAAGTTCTATATGAAATACATTTTAAAAATTCTTGCTTAATTTAATGGTAAATTTCATTTAAATTTATTTTAGTAAATTGAATAAAATGTAGTAAATTAAATTTAAGTTAAATTTATCCAAAAATTAAGCAAGTATTTTGAAAATTAGTTATAGAACATTATTTTCTTTACTACGCTAGAGTATTTTAAATAACAATGCCAATTTTTATAAAAGAATTATTTCATATAAATGAAATAATTCATTTATAAAAATGAATATACATATATTATATACACATATTCATACAATGAATATGTTTTTTCGGCTGTTTATTGTGTTACTCTAAATGTCTTTTTAATTAATATTGGGGTAACATTAACTTTATCGATAGATGATGAGGATAATAATGTGGAAAAGTCTAGAACCAATGCACTGGAGCAAACAAGATGTTAGGCGGGTTGAAAAACAAAATAAACTGCAAATTTAAGTCCTTGACATATTCCCCGTCTTAAATATCTTTATTATGGTACTATAAATTTTTAAGTATCTTATATTACTATTTCGTGATTCCATTAAACATCAATATGATTGTTTATGAGTTGAATAAACACTTATGGTCAAGGACGATGAATCATTCGTAAAATAAGTCAAGAGTACTTAAATTACAAAAAGTCCAAGAGCAAAAGATACCCATCTTCGGTTTAATTAATTAATTAAATTATGAATCTCAATTAATATCTTTAACAATTTTAATCAGGCCTGTATTAGAATTTCTGAAACACATTTTCTGTTGCTTCTCAATCGATTTCCTAAACAAGAGTAGTTTTCAACTCGACTGTATATATTTTAAGTTCGTTACCTCAAATCTCGGTCATTTATTAACTAATTTCTATTTTTTTTGTGTTATAGCACTCACCCTGTACTTGGGAAAACTTGAAAAACTTTAAAAACAACAAAGAAAAATATCGACACGTAGAATTTCATCTGTAACGATGAACTCATTTAACTAGTTATACGTATGTAGCAAGTAGTATCACATAGCAAAGAAGAATTTCACTACGTCAAGCCTGTTGACACTAGCTCAGTGGTAGAGCGTCCCGGCTCTAGGGAGACGATCGCAGGATCAATCCCTGCGTGTCGATTTCTATTTTTTTTTGTTTGGGACGGTTTACTGACACTTCGTCATATTCTTCATTCCATTCATGGTCTCATATAAATTTGGTGAGATGGCATATTTTCCCTCTGCCAGGCAAGGCAAAATGTTATAGGTGAACGATTGTTTAAAGTTGTCACTACTATCGCGAATACTGAGTGGCAGAGTTTCGAAGCGCCTCCACCGGCCATGTCGGCCTTACCTTATCCTGCCGTAATAGTGTCAGTGCTTGTCACTGTCATATTTTGATTTCAAGGACCAGATAACCAGTAAATCGAATGCATCCATATCCGATCCGTATCCCTATGGCACATTATTATGCATGTGGTATAATAATCTGCCATACGGATAACATCGCACTATTAACTTCTTTGACTTCTAGAGGCAATGGTTATTGTATTGTGTGTATTTTGATTGTGCTGCTGGTGCGGTAGAAACTATGATGGACGTAAGACAATGAGACTCCACTAGAATCTTTTCTAGACCTTCGATTACATTGTTCCATTTGTTATACTTATTGTTTCCTTCCAAAAACATTTTTTCAAAGCAAATGGTTCTCCTAGTGGAAAGAGTATGCCATCGCCTATACAGAATTGCCACCTAGTAGTCGCGATGGAAATTGCGTGACTGAGTAACAAACATCCATTCATCCAAACATCCAAACTTTTGCATTTATAATATTAATGCAGATTTGTAGCATTGCTTGACTTATTCTCAGATCACAATGAGTAGAAACGTACACCCAATTACCGTTAAGAATATGATCTACATGTTAAGAATTGGAACGATAAACAAGTTCTCTGTACCTGTTACCAACAATGACCTATGGTGGTCTAATATCAGAATTACACAATCGAATATGCTAATGGCTCTGTATATTTATAGTTCATGTCCGCCCATGTACGCTCAGCCTTACATCATATCCGTCAAGTTAGGACGGATAGATAGGATTAATAGCTTTTTTCATAATTAAAATGGCAAACACGATGACTGTTGCCGGAAGGAGAATTTTTTGTCATTAGATATCAAAGAAGCAAATGGCTTTCTTGATGGAAAGATACATAATCACCAAAGATGTTAGTGGGGCATTACAATTCATGTACAGAAAACATAGATTTTAATGCTAAAAGCATAAATCCGAATCGGAATACAACAGAGTCAATTTTTGATGATATTGACTCTATCCAGAAATTCTGCAGTGCTATTTTGGTGCTGCAGTCATTATTGTTGTAGTATATAAACTTACCCGTCGACACTCCATAATGATATTATAAAAAAACTTTAATCCTTAACTGATATTAAAAAAATAGGACTTATGCGTGTGACATTAAAACCCTGCTACGATAGCAACGCACCATTAAGATCTAACGTTGTATGCTAAACGCGATGGTTGTCTCTTTCCATCAGAAGAGCCATTTGCTTGTTAGCTATCTTACCATATAAAAAAATCTGTGAGCCGGTTGACCCTGCAGTCCATACCTAAACCTTCCCACTAAATTGAGGTATTAAAAGTTGAAAAAAGCAAAAACTATACGTAAGCATAGATTTTAGAGCACGAAGAGTTAATAAATCTAAAGTATGTAAAGGTTATATGTAGTATTTTATTTTTCGAGAATATGTATATTTTCAAAATGACGATCGATTTTGATTATTATATCAAAGCATTTTTGAGCTATAAATTGTCAAAAAAACAACTTTTTCAAAATTTATCGTCAACGATAACTCACAAACGGATAAATTGATTTTGATAAAATTTATGCATTGGACGCAGTTTTTTGATGAAAAGAGCTAATAAGATTTTGTACTCAATCGCTACATTAACTTGGTTAACTTCCATATGTATAAAAAATGTTTTTGAAGACACATTGTTTGAACAACAAAAAAATTGAGGTTTCTCCAAATTTTTTAAAATCTCCTAAACCGAATTGGTCCAAATTTTCAAAAAGTCTAAGTTGAGCGGAATGATTCGAATGCCATTAACCGCCATTTCGATCGGTCAAACCGTTCGAAGGTGAGATGTTTACACACATACATATACACACACATACATACAGACATACTGACGTCATCGTGGAAATAGCCGGAAAAATTTCCTATGACTACAAATAATATATGTATATATGTATATATATATATATATATATATATATATATATATATATATATATATATATATATATATATATATACCTTCCACTTAATCTACACGTATACTCTTCGTACATTAAATTGTAATCGTAAATTAAAATGTCGAGACTCGAGTGGCTTTAAAATTTGTTTGGTATTTAATCTAGCCGTTCCGTTCAATCCACTTGACTGTACACCTTGTATAAATATTTCAAAAAAGTTACAAGGTCGTGACTCAAATTCTGTACGATTTGACATTGTACACTTCGTATACATATATACAAAGTCACAATGATTTTTTTACACGGGCGAGACGTTACGGAACTCTACCACCTAGTAAAAATGTTGAGGCTCGAAAGGCTCTAAAGCAGTTTAGTTTTAAATATAGCCCTTCCATCGAAACAATTTGACTATACAGTGTATATCTAGTATAAATATGTTATAACAAGTCGCAGAGACTTGAGACTTAGAGCCTTTAAGGCTGTTTGCTATTGAATGTGTACCTTCTATTCAATCCACTTGACTATAGGGGAGAGTGGGGGTAATTGAGAACGGTGGATAATTAAGAACTTCTAGATAATTAATAATTATCTAGTAATTATTAATTATTTCTTCTCTTCAGTCTAGTCTGTGCCGAACCATTTCAACGACTGCATACAGTACCTCTTTTGTGTATATGTGACAGTAAAAATGGAAGTATACATGCTCATTGCCACGGTAACTCAAACAGTTTTAAATAACTCGTACTTATATACGGCATGATATAATCCATAATTAATTAATGATCGTTCCTTAGTACCGTGATAGCGTTCTCATTTCCCCTGCGAGATGATCTTAATTACCCCATAGGGTATCGAGTAAATAGAAACGGTAATGTTTTATGTTTTTGTTTATATTTTTATGAAAACGTAAATTTTTAAAACGTTTGTCATAATTAAGAAGTAGTTGGAAAAATAGGTAAGGTGTTGGTACCAGACCCGGGTGAGACAATGCAGAACTCTACCACCTAGTAGATATGAGGAAATTTGTGTTATATCTAGCCCTTCCATCCGAACCACTTGACTGTATTGATTACACCTAATATAAATATAATTAGGCACAGTGTTGAGACTCGAGAGGCTCTCAGGATGTTTGGTCTTAAATCTATCCCTTTCATTTAATCTACTAGACTGTATAGTGTAAACTCGTATATATATTAAAAAATACACAATGTTAATACTCGAGAGACTCTACGGCTGTTTGGTGTTAAATCTAGCCCTTCGATTCAATCCACTAAACTCGTATAAACATTAAAAAATACACAATGTTGACACTCGAAAGACTCAAAGGCTGTTTTATGTTAAACTTATATAGCCCTTCCATTCAATCCACTAGACTGTATTACTATGTATTCTCGTATCAATACACTATGTATTCTAGTATAAATGTTAAAAAATACACAATGTTGACACTCGAGAGACACTAAAGCTATTTGGTGTTAAATCTAGCCCTTCGATTCAATCCACTAAAATGTATGGTGTACAACTCGTATAAACATTATAAACTGGACACTCCAGAGACTCTAAGGCTATTTCATTTTAAATCTAGCCCTTCCATTCAATGCACTTGTCTGTACACCTCGTTAACTGACACGTTTTCATAAAACAGTTACAGTTCGCAACAAGACCGGATTTGGAAAAGTATCTCGGAGGTTGCTCGGTCACTTGCGTTACGACGACTCCCTTATCAGTCTGTAATAACCTAATTTATAGTGTACTGTTATGGTCCGCTTGAATGTATGTGTCATTAAGTATTTAGACGAGATATGCTAGGTGTTTTGCTAATCAAAATATACTAATGGTTGGCTAATCATAAATATGTTTGTGAAATAGTTATGTACGAAAAATACTCGTAGTGACAGTAAAAATAAGTTAGTCTGTATTGTGGTCTGGAGGTTAACTTAATTAACTGAGATCACGAGGTCTTGGGTTCGATCTTCAGATCGGGCAAAAGTTTTATCAAGGTTTTTATGAGGATTTTTTAGAAAATCCATTTCCCCGTGAGTCCGGATATAAATGAATTTTATTGTTAAATAAAGGTAAATTACACTGGATAAATTACACGAATTAATCAATGCCCAAAGTAAGCAAGTTACAAGTATCTGCTTTTGTTATGGGTGTTAGTCAACTATAATAATCTATATACATATAATAAAATCGTAGGAAAGTCAATGTATGTCCGGGGTAAACTCAAAAAGTACTGCATGGATTTACTTCAAATTTTGCATGAATATTACTAACAGATCGGGTCAACATATAGGCTACATATTATCCCGCTATCACCTACGGGGGAGGCGTTGTGCGGAGTAAACGAAGTCCGCGCGGACGAAATCGCAGGCAACAGCTAGTACATAGATAAATATTAAAATATATTTACTTTACACCTAAGCCGAAAAAACACTAAAATTTGTGCTCGTCACATAAACCCTTGTTCCTGTCAGGAATTAACACTATGACCCGTCGATTGCGGAAGCGTGGGATCGATTATGCAGCGAGTTGAGATTTTATCAAGTTGTATTAAATATATTCTTAAATTTTTCTTTCTTTTAATCAAATACCAAACGAAAAATAATGGACCTACATTCTAACGTAGTAACTTATTCACAGATGCGACTCGGATCACACCGCGGAAATGCTGTACACACATCTACTAGCGCTCATCGAGAGGCCAGAAAACCAGAAGAAATTTGCTGACATCGAACGCAAGTTACAAATGAGAGGCGCTTTGCCCACGACTAAAAAACCTCCAGATTCCTCTCTCGGTAGCGAAATATCAAGAGAATCAGACTCTGGAAGTAATGAAGATAGAAATGTGGCCAATTTGTATGACAGCTTGGCTGCGGAACTAAAGCAGAAGTTGTCTACAGGTAAAAAGGGTCTAGGTCAGTCCATTTTATATTTCTTAAGTTGCTAGATGCTTCTACGCTTGGGTGACAGGTCAGTAACGTTAGTGTGCACGATTCCTTACTAGTATTGTGGAAGTAGTTTTGTAGCTATTACGCATATAATCTAAGGATTTTTTGGGATTCCAATTATTAATCAATAAAAATTCGCAATCTGAGAGACGAGCCAGTATTATAAATGAAAACTGTTTGTTTTTACTTATTCACACGAAAAGGTCTGAACAGAATTTGATGAAATTTATTTAAAATCTCAGTGTCGGTCTGGGCTCCTTATGAAGAATAGACCATGTGCCTTCCTGCAAGGCACAATTCGTAAAAGACGAACAACTGACCAAACGTGTAACTGTAACTAGTAGATGGTGGAGTTTTGTACGTTCTTGTCAGAACAAGATGTTCTGGTTTTGAGGGTAAGGTAGCCGATAAACTGAAGGCATTACTTTTTTAATAATATAAACGGAGCTGAGTCCGCTCATGATCACGGTCAATGTAACTTGGCCGAAATGTCGACCTTTACAAGTAAGTTCTATATGTTTACGCGTTTTTGACTCGTTTATATTTTTGAGAATGATAGTGGAACGTGTTAGTTTAAAAATTTATCTTATGGCATTACATTTGACGCATGGTAGCGATAGACACATTTTGATAGGGGAACGCGTTAGTTTAAAAATTCATCTTATGGCATTACATTTGACGCATGGCAGCGATAGACACATTTTGATAGTGGAACGCGTTAGTTTAAAAATTCATCTTATGGCATTACATTTGACGCATGGCAGCGATAGACACATTTTGATAGTGGAACGCGTTAGTTTAAAAATTCATCTTATGGTATAACATTTAACGCATTGTAGCGATAGACACATTTTGATAGTGGAACGCGTTAGTTTAAAAATTCATCTTATGGCATTACATTTGACGCATGGTAGCGATAGACACATCTTGATAGTGGAACGCGTTAGTTTAAAAATTCATCTTATGGCATTACATTTGACGCATGGTAGCGATAGACACATCTTGATAGTGGAACGCGTAAGTTTAAAAGTTCATCTTATGGCATTACTTACGTCGCATGGTAGCGATAGCCACATTTTGATAATGGAACGCGTTAGTTTAAAAATTCATCTTATGGCATTACATTTGACGCATGGTAGCGATAGACACATTTTGATAGTGGAACGCGTTAGTTTAAAAATTCATCTTATGGCATTACATTTGACGCATGGTAGCGATAGACACATCTTGATAGTGGAACGCGTAAGTTTAAAAGTTCATCTTATGGCATTACTTACGACGCATGGTAGCGATAGCCACATTTTGTTAATGGAACGCGTTAGTTTAAAAATTCATCTTATGGCATTACATTTGACGCATGGTAGCGATAGACACATTTTGATAGTGGAACGCGTTAGTTTAAAAATTCATCTTATGGCATTACATTTGACGCATGGCAGCGATAGACACATTTTGATAGTGGAACGCGTTAGTTTAAAAATTCATCTTATGGTATAACATTTAACGCATTGTATCGATAGACACATTTTCATAGTGGAACGCGTTAGTTTAAAAATTCATCTTATGGCATTACATTTGACGCATGGTAGCGATAGACACATCTTGATAGTGGAACGCGTTAGTTTAAAAATTCATCTTATGGCATTACATTTGACGCATGGTAGCGATAGACACATCTTGATAGTGGAACGCGTAAGTTTAAAAGTTCATCTTATGGCATTACTTACGACGCATGGTAGCGATAGCCACATTTTGATAATGAAACGCGTTAGTTTAAAAATTCATCTTATGGCATTACATTTGACGCATGGTAGCGATAGACACATTTTGATAGTGGAACGCGTTAGTTTAAAAATTCATCTTATGGTATAACATTTAACGCATTGTAGCGATAGACACATTTTGATAGTGGAACGCGTTAGTTTAAAAATTCATCTTATGGCATTACATTTGACGCATGGTAGCGATAGACACATCTTGATAGTGGAACGCGTTAGTTTAAAAATTCATCTTATGGCATTACATTTGACGCATGGTAGCGATAGACACATCTTGATAGTGGAACGCGTAAGTTTAAAAGTTCATCTTATGGCATTACTTACGTCGCATGGTAGCGATAGCCACATTTTGATAATGGAACGCGTTAGTTTAAAAATTCATCTTATGGCATTACATTTGACGCATGGTAGCGATAGACACATTTTGATAGTGGAACGCGTTAGTTTAAAAATTCATCTTATGGCATTACATTTGACGCATGGTAGCGATAGATACATCTTTGATATATCTGATTGATATATCTGGTATGATGCTCGTCTCTTTCTATTAAGAATTTTCTGTTTGATTGTTACCACAGACCACTTATACTCTCTACAAGAGATTGTTATTTATTTATTTATTTAACTTTATTGTACACCTTAAATAAATTTGTACAAAGAGCGGACGTAATAACTATTGGCATTCTCCTCCAGTCAACTTTTGGGCAAACAGAAAGTATGTAAACGGTGCCTCAGAAAATATACGTCATATAAGAACATAGATCTTAATAAATTAAATATATACTACTATTGTTACCCTATGATATATAAAATACAGAGAGTCTTAAAACGCAATTACCCATTTTATCTCGAAAAACATGTTTGTCACGTTCACAAAAAAAATTGATTACGCAACGAGTTTGCGGACTAGTAAAAAATAAATCGATATCTCAAAAACATGCTTCAGTTTCGTAACGATTACGCAATAATGCGGGGAATTCTTTTTTTATTTTGTAAATCATATAAATTTCACCATAATTTACTAACGAACGCCTAGTTAGTCCCAATTAACCCCAGCTTTGGAATCGACCTATTGGGAATCGAGTTCGATTATAGGTGCATGATAAGCATTTGAACTTCTGGGTCTTGTGTCTCTTAAAGATAATTAAGTATTTCAAAATGTATTTCTACGTATAAGTGTCATTTGACTAATGACCGTATTAAAGGTAAGTCACCTAAATTACGAGTAATGACAAGTTCCTATATCAGCAAACGACTCGTTTTAGTTACGAGTAATAATATGTTGTACGAGGCGTAAGCTAAAGCTGTTTCTATAAATATCAAAGTACCAAATGTCCAAAGTACTTGTGAACGCATCATTAATCATATTGATTGCTAATGTTGTGTAGCAGCCTGCTACGGATGACGCATCGTTAATTACAGGAACCCGGCATAGACCGATTTGTATAATTTGTCCATCGACATTTATTTTAAGTATTTACTTATTTAAATACGTCTTGCAACTGGGTTAATATAAACTATTTAAAAAAATTATACCAAAGTATCGTACAAAGTTTCGGATTCGCCGAATCCATACTAATATAAATGCAAAAGTCAGTCTGCATATCTGCTACGCTTTCACGGCTAAATCAGTGATCCGATTTTAATAAAATTTGTCATGAAAGGGTAGGGTATTTTTTTAAATAAATCAACACTAAGGTGCTGAAATAAGTGACGAAAGTTTACATGAAAAACTTTATCAATAACATGTTAATCTATTCGCGGGTTGTGCGTGATAATATAGTTAACTTATTTTATTGTTAACATTTTTCTTTGTTCGAGTGATCTAAAAACATTACTTATTTGTATAAAAGGTAGCCTATAAATTCCATAATAATATGGCTTTATATTTAATGAAAAAGTCTTTAAAATCGGTCCGGAAGTATTTGAATTTGGCCATGGCAAACAATTAAACAATCAAATAGAATAAGCCAAACACTTCTTTTCTTTTGTGCTACGGGTCATTGTGCGCTTAGGTTATGATGACTATCCAGCCACTCCAGCTCATTCCAGAGGTTCAAGAGATTCCCAGCGCTTTCAATCATCTCCCTCAAAGTGTTCTTATATCCGCGGAACTCAGCTCCTAGGTTCACTAATTCTTCACATTTAGTAAGTACGTGGAGTAGAGTTTCCTCGTGGAATAAACATACTCTACACAGTGGGTTATCCGTGATACCCAACGTGAACACATGTTTGTTCATTGGACAGTGTCATATTATTAAATCACACATTTTTTCTCAGTTCAAGTTTTTTATAGAAATATCCTGTTTAGTGATGAATAAAATTTCGCGATCAAAGAGCACTACAACAAGCAAAACGACAAGGTGTACGCTCATTGTTCTAAAAACGCTGCGTGGTGGTACAACGTGGTCACCCTAGAACCTTAGCGATTGTTTGTTAGAGATGTCTTTTAAGAAGTTACAAAACTTCATTTTTGTAAGAAAGGAGTGAAGACAGCAACGGTGAATTATTGTGGTGTGGATTGTGGATTGTGTTGTAAAACGTACAAGCAATACAGTTTTAAAATGCACAATGCAGGACTCTGCACCTGATATCAAGGCAGGAACTATCCATACCTGAATTGAAACCCACATTTCGATCTTTATAAGAGCTGAAGATTGGCTCTATCTAGCACAGACCGAAACCATTAAGACTATTTAAATTATTTTCAATTTTAGAGTACGTAACTTCTTCTGGCCTCTGCTCGCTGGCGTCGAGTCCCTAAAAATTTAAAGAGCCCAATTTTTAAAGAGCGATATTTTAAATAAAAGTAAAAAATAAATATTAAATGAATATTCATTTTTGTAAGAAAGTAATAAATCATTGTGGTGTGGATTGTGGATTGTGTTGTAAAACGTACAAGCAATACAGTTTTAAAATGCACAATGCAGGACTCTGCACCTGATCTCAAGGCAGGAACTATCCATACCTGAATTGAAACCAACATTTCGATCTTTATAAGAGCTGAAGATTGGCTCTATCTAGCACAGACCGAAACTATTAAGACTATTTAAATTATTTTCAATTTTAGAGTACGTAACTTCTTCTGGCCTCTGCTCGCTGGCGTCGAGTCCCTAAAAATTTAAAGAGCCCAATTTTTAAAGAGCGATATTTTAAATAAAAGTAAAAAATAAATATTTTCTCATAACAATATTTCATTCTATACATTGTACATTGGCCTTGGTGCATGGATTATGGTACGGGGCCCATTTAAACGTGAGAAATCAAAACTTTTATCACCTATATATTTTTATTATAACATTCAGTGGAGACATACATTATCTTTCATACAATACAATTTATTCACATTGCATACATGCGCCAATTGTTGAAATATTTTTACGAAATTAGTTTAATTATACTTACACTTAAAAAATATTTATTTGTACATTAATTGTCATTTTTACTATCGAATAGTCCTTCGCTATGTTGCTTAAGTTGGAATGACCGCATTTTATCGACCCAATGTCGAGTAACACTTGTTTCTTGCGATAACCGGAACCGATAGCTTTATAACACATTAACCATTTCTCCGGGTTGCTGTCGAGATTTTTCTCATCATCAAAGTTATCCTTAACTTTGAAAAAATCTCAAGAACACTTTTACCTTACCCGAAAAATCACACTCTACCAATATTATTATAATGAAAGTGTCAACATGTTTGAATAGTTAAATGTATGGATGTATGAATGTTTTTTACTTAATCACGCAAAAACAGGTGAATAAAATCGGTTGAATTTTGTTATACAGATAAGTTTATGTACAGGCTTCAGAAATAGGCTATTTTTCCTATAGAATTTACAAAATTTCATCACGCATACGTCACGCTTGTTGCGTGAAGCAACTAGTAATTTTTTTTATATCATAAGATAGCAAACAAGCAGATGGGTCTCCTGATGGAAAGAGTCACCCATCGCCTATAGACACCAAAGGTGTTAATGGTGCGTTGCTATCTTGTGGCGAGGTCTAATGACACATGCATAAGTTTACCGGCTACCTTACCCTCCAAACTGGAACACGACAGTGACAAGCACTGACGCTATTGCGGCAGGAATTGGTAACCTGCCTGGCAGAACGGCAGTTGGTCTATTCTTCAAAGGAGCCCGGAACCAACACATATATAAAACAAAGTCGTGAGAAGTTACACCACTCAACGGCTGAACCAATTTTTGTGTTTTTAGATTAGTCTTCGTTGGGAATAGGATAATATGATATTTTATAATAAAATACGAAACTCTAAAAATATCAATAAAAATTATCCTGCTGGCACGTCATTGAAGCACGTAGTTTTTTTTATTTATATTTTATTTAAGTATATTGATTATCCGAATCAAAAATTTAACTTAATTAATTTGTTATAATTTTTAAATCCTGTATCTATTTTTGACCGTTAAGCGAAACGAAGTTCGCCGGAACAGATAGTAAATAATATTTAAGAGTATTGTAGGTACTAGCTCGCCTTTTAAGTCCTCCGTTTGGTGCGGGCCCACATTGAAGCTTTGCAGCTTGTAAAATGCGAACTATTGGCCAAACATGTTACTACCATCGTGATACTAGGTGGTACGGTCTGGTACCACCGCCTTAATTATTTCTGCCACAGTAGGGTCAACCCTATTCACTGTCATATTCCAGGTAAGGTATCTGGAAAATTTACGCAAGTGGTACTACCATCCCGCCACATATATAACAATGCATCATTAACATCTGGTGTATATTTGGTGAGAGCCATACATATGCTTATTTGCCTTCCTATAAAATAAAAAAGTCTTTTCAGTGTTCAACGCGTTTCAAGTCAAATATAACAAAAAAAAAGTCATGAATTTGCACTTTTATCCTAAAAATGACAACTTTTATTTCCTTGGTTTTACAGGAAAGAGCCCTATTTTGCTTCCTCCTCGGGACTATGATACTGTACACCGACAGAAAGGAAACCTAAGCAACATTGACACTCGCCGATGCCTCAACCAGAACATCGTGGGTATTAATGCCAGACGCAAGCTCGAATCGTCTGGCGGCAGCTCTGGCATTGGCAGTGATCTGGCACCGTCGCCAGAGAGAAATGAATATCCACGACAACATGATAATCATAGCACGAGTGGTAAGGAATATTTCTTTAATATTTTATTATATTTATATAAAATTTTAAGTCTGGCTTGGACTTGTTAACACTGTCTTACTGCCGCACTTTCCTGCCGCAATATCGACATTGCTTATCACTAACGTGTTCCAGTTTTGAGGGTTATTTAGCCTGTGAGTTTATGCATGTGGCAAAAACGGAGCGTTGATGTAGTGCTCTACTCTCAACATGTCAAGGTTAAGCCTTTTTCTGGATTGTATCTATTGTATTCTTATTTCACAAATACAATAATATAACAACTACACAGATATAAAAAATTAACCTTTTATAAACATATTCAATACTTTTAAAAATATTTGTTAAGTCAAATATTTAAAAAAGTGATTTAAGAAAGTTTTTCGTGTACGTCTGGATGTCTGTATGTTTGGATTTGGCATAATTACGCTTAAAATATTTAACGTATCGACTTTTTTTAATAGCTTTAATAGCATTTTATAAGGGCGGCAACGCAACTGAAAGACTTCTGGTATTGCGGATGTCCATAGGCGGCGGTGATCACTTACCATCAGGTGCATCTCCTGCTCATTTGTCCCCTCTTCTATAAAAAAGAAGCTTCAAAATGTTTCAAGAGTGTTTCCTATTGCAAAGTACTATCTAATTTAGTACCTTTTAATTATTTTTAAAATTGAATGAACTTTATGAGGCGTCCGCTTTTGGATTTTCTAAACTTTTATATATGGTCATATTTTAAAATAGTGTACAGTTTACACAAAGAATAGGTGTAACTAAACAAAACGTCAAGCTAGTCAACGCTCTTAGGGCTCTCACGCACATGAACACGATACAACCTCGCCATAATGTATGTATAAAAATGTGTAAGAACCTTTAACACTTCAACTCGATTCTTACGTGAGTCGGGCCCCAGAACTGACTACATTGCGAAAGAATGAGATAAAATAGTACTAGGAGTAATATAATAAACATGCACATACGAAACCGCAAGGGACTGCAATATGATTCCTGAGTCTGTGTTCCCCGACGGGTATAATCTGGGGATCTTCAAGAGTAGAGTGAACAGATACCTTCTAGGAAAGCGGGTTCCATTTTAGGCCGCATCTTAGCTTACCATCAGGCGAGATCGTGGTAAGCGCTTCTCTATAGACAGTAAAAAAACGCTTAGATTGGAGCAAGTATTATACCTAAGTAAAGCAAAGCAAGTATAATATTATATAATATTATTATTAAGTATTAATCAGTATAATATGTAGATATCTACATGTGCTGCCCATCCGCTTTACGATGTTTTCTCTCTCGGTTCGACTCGACAATATACAAGTGAGACAGATAGATAGTTACTTTCGTATGGATTATAAGATAGTAAACAATCATATGGTTTTTATGATATAAAGAGATAACCATCGCCAGTAGACACCGAACATGTTAGTGATGTGTAGCAATCTATATGGCGGGATAATAATGCCGCACGCATAAGTTTTTTTTAACAACAAGTTCATCAATTTAGGAGATGAAAGTGTCTTACATTAACGCTGTAGCAACCCAACCCAAAGGAATTTTTACCCCGTGAAATTTTTGTACCCCGTGTTGGTAACAAGCTCCTCTGAAGAATAAATAGACCAACTGCCGTTCTGCCAGGCAGGTCGTAAAAGTCGACCGATTGGCTATGTGAGTCACTACCATCGTGGCTACTAGGTGGTAGAGTCTTGCATTGTCTCGCCCGTGTCTGGTACCACCGCCTTACCTATTCCTGCCGCAATATCGTCAGTACTTGTCGCTGACCTCTCCACAAGATAGCAACGCACCATTAACATCTTTGGTGTCTAAATACAAACATTTATGCTCATCGCACAAATGCTTGTCCCCGTCGGGATCGAAGGCGAGCCCCGTTGCTTGCGTAGTCAGGGTCGCTAACCACTCAACCAACGGGGTGACCGCCCCGTTGGTTGAGTGGTTAGCGCCCTGACTACGTATAGTTGAATAGGAATAGTTTGGCGGTAGTACCAAATATCCAGGCGAGTTGCGGAACTCTGCTATCTAGTGAACCCATCATTAGCCCTTATTTTACTTGATGATAGAGTTCCGCAACGTTTCGCCCGGGTATTTGGTAACATCGCCTTACCAATTCCTGCCGCAATAGCGTCAATACATGTCATTGTCGTGTTCCGGTTTGGAGGGTAATGTAGCTCGTGGACTTATGCATGTGGCATTCCTATCCCGTCACACGGATAACAACGCACCATTAACATCTTTGGTGTCTATAGACAATGGTTTCTCTTTCCATCAGGAGAGCCATCTGTTTGTTTGTTATAAAACAAGCCTTTTACGAATTGTCTGGCAAAATGCCAGATGTTCTATTCTTCAAAAGAAGTCCGGGAAAATACAGGATATGTTGTATTTAAAATATTTATTGTTGTTATGTTTTGGCTATATACAACAAAAAAATAAATGAACACGGATGCTATGATGTGAGCAAATCTGGTGATCACGATCGATGACGCTGTCATGACCGCAATGGAATGACCTGTAGCAAATTACGGCCTAATGATTTCCTCTTTCATCATATTACAAAATAAAAATATTTTAACAGTATTTTGCTGTAAATCTATACATATAATAAAATCGTAGGAAAGTCAAAACTGTAAATTGAATATTTTTTTAAAAGAATACTTGGGACGTGATCTACAATCGATATCGAAGCCAAAAATATAGTTTTTAGAATTTTTGTCTGTTTGTCTGTATGTATGTCCGGGGTAAACTCAAAAAGTGCTGCATGGATTTACTTCAAATTTTGCATGAACATTACTAACAGGTCGGGTCAACATATAGGCTACATATTATCACGCTATCACTTACGGGGGAGGAGCAGTGCGAAGTAAACGAAGTCCGCGCGGACGAAGTCGCTGGCCAAAGGTTGTAATCTATATATTAAAAAGTGAAAGAAAAAATTTTAAATCCCTTTTTTAGACACTTTGCGCGAACGGTGGAGTATAAAATTTGGCACAGTTAAAGTATACATTGTGGAGAACTGCAGAAACTCTAAGGGGGCGTCCATAAATTACGTGAGATGTTTAGGGGGAAGAGGGGGTTGAGTCAAATCTCATCTAATCTTACGTTGGGGAGAGGGGGGTCTCGGCAAATATCACGCAATTTTTTTTCTGTCTGATTTTTGATTGATTCACTAATTCGTTCGAAAGAAAATAATTTAATTCATACTTCGATGTTATACTTTAGTACTGACTCAAACTACTATATTATAACAACACACGCATGATTCTCCATGGACGGAATTACAGTAGATATTCTTTTTTTAATCGCAATAATTACGAGTTAAGTATTCTATTGTTAAATTTTTAATTGATTACTAGTCTTAACTAAGTAGTCGTAAATAAAAGCACGAAGTAATTGTTTTTTTTTTTCTTTTTACAATAACAATCCAACGCGTTACATATTTAAGAAACCCACATTTTGAAAAATGTCACGTGAGATTGGGGGTTGGGGGAGGGGGTTAAATAAAATCTCACCACATCTCACCAGGGGGGTACAGAAAATTTAAAAAAAACACCTCACGTAATTTATGGATGCCCCCTAATATATATATATATATATATATATATATATATATATATATATATATATATATATATATATATATGAGGATACATATAGCCGGTGCTCAATGGGATGAAAGTTAGCATAAAAGATTTTACTGATGTAAAGTTACTCTACTGGCGGGCGAAGCTGCACGACTCAGCTAGTTAATATAAATGACGTGTAACAGCTAACAACTTACCTGCTATTGTAATCAGTAGCTACATTGAAATACGCGTGCTTTACATAAGACACCACTATACAATCTCTTCTCAAATAGTTCAAGTACTAATGCTCACCTTCGTTCTGAATGGCTGCATTTATTGCACGCCGAATTGGCTGACTTATGTTAATGTAGTTAGTGTATTTTCATGTAAATTCGTTCTGTTATTGTATATTATATCATCGTCTAATGGCGGATCTAGAGTCATGGGGGGTCATGAACCCCCCTGGATAGGGGTCTAGGTATGGATTTATTAGGATTAGATAGGAATTAGAACCTATCTTGACTAAACCTCAAATATGTGACCCCCCCTGAACCGAAAACTGGATCGGCCCTTGCATATGTGACCCGAACCGAAGGCTGGATCCGCCCTTGCCATCATCACTCCCTGTCTAAATTACTGTAAATTAACTGAACTGCCAAAAAGCCATTACTTCCCTTTGTTCAATCGAGTAATAAGTAGCTTATGTCACTAAAGATGATAGAATTTTTAAGATCGGTCCAGTAGTTTTTCAGTTAAATTGTAACTAAAAAAACAAAAAAGTCAATTTTTTTTCTCTGTATAATATTAGTTTAGAAAAAAACTAGCTGCACCCTGTATCGTCATAAAACTTTTTTGAATCCCACTGTAGCAATTTATCTTTTCAGGTTAAGAAGTATCCTGTGTACTATTAATTCCATCTACCGGTGTGCCACTTTTCATCCAAATCGGTTTAGCCGTTAATGCGTGATTGAGTAACAAACATACACATTTGAGTAACAAGCACTAAGTTGTTAAACCTGCGTGTTTTTTTAGTGCTAATTTATTGAACTTGTATAAATATATTTTAACCAATAAATGAAAAAAAAAAAACAACCAAACATCTAAACATACAAATTTTCACATTTATAATATGAAAGGGATTTCATACAGACTTTTATCCCCTATCTTAGCTTCTTGCAGCCTATGTTAGCCTATGTTTAGCCTTAATTATCTCCTGGAAAAAAAATCATTAAAACCTTTACAAAGCGCAAATGTGGCCGCAGATGTAGTAGGTACTAAACAAATTTTTGATATATGGCTGGAGCCCAATATAGCACAGAATCCAGCACAGAGCGGTTCGGCGGGGCTATCACGTAACTCGCAATGCGAAATTATCGTAATTGTTCAGTTATTGCAAGCTACATAACAGCCTTATATATATGTGGCAGTGGCCGCTTGATTAGTTTTGGAGCTGTGACATTGTAAAGTGCACCGAGTGACCAGCAAGCAATTGGTGACGTTTTTGATAATTTTTTCGTTACAATTAAGTGTAATTGCTGATCGCTGGCGGATTGCAAACGTTATGTGATACGCCTGCTGGTTGTCTAATGTATATAATCTTGCTTTTACCGTCGGTTTGAAACTCTTCCGGACTCCGAAAATGGAGAGTATTCTCACGGACTATTTAAACTAGTACTTACGGCGATTTCGCAATCTGTAATGCTATGGCAAAACTGACGCAATGAGTAATTCCATCCACACTATCTAAACGGTTGAAGATTCATAGCTATTCAATTTACTGTTACATAGGAGTACGGACTAAGAAGCAATTTCGCTAAAGAGCTTGACATTGAAGTTTGTAAGAAGGGGGTGGAATTCCTACAAATTTTACAACAAAATTAATTTTTATCAGCCTGTAAATACTTGTGACGTGTAAACATATTTTTTGTATTTGAACTAAAACAAAAATACATCTTGAATTTTCCTACCTACTAATCTCGGCAAATATCACGCAATTTTTTTTCTTATTGAAACAAAAAATTATACTATTTTAGTCCATTATCCAGATTGTACACAGAAACTTAAAAAAAAACATCTCACGTAATATATGGCCGCCCCCAATGGCGTGTCTATTAGTATTCGCGTGGTCTGTGGCTTGTTTGTTATTCAATGACGTAAAAAATAATTGTACTTTGCTCCAATATCTAACTCGTATGCTAATTATGTGAACACTATGAAAAAGTACCGATTCTCTGTGTTGGTGTGTAATTGTTTAACAATCCTTATGACCCCTTGAACAAAGAGCTATTGTTGAGATTAATTGACGGTAACCTTCTTCATATTCACATATTTCTATGGTAATTAAACTTGGTATTAATAGGACCTTTAACAAAAGAATGCGACATTAATGTTCTTAGTTTTATCTAATAGCATGTTTCTATTGTGTCCCAAAATAAATGCTCCATCGTTATGTGTTAGATATTTTCAACAAACGAAAAAACCCGGCAAGTGCGAGGCGGACTCGGGCACGAAGGGTTCCGTAAAGTCCATATTCAAGTTTCTATCTGTTTATTAGAGTAAAAAAATTGCTTAAAAATTACGTTTATTGTATGGGGACCCTCTTAATATTTTCATTTTTTTATTTTTAGTGTTTGTTGTTATAGCGGCAACGGAAACACATAATTTGTAAAAAATTCAGCTTTCTAGCTATCACGGTTTATGAGATACAGCCTGGTGATAGACAGACAGACGGACAGACAGCGGATGCTTAGTAATAGGGTCCAGTTTTTACCTTTTACGTACGGAACCCTAAAAACGGAAGTTGTTAGTTTGACATGTATGTACGTAATATTATTGGAATTGAATAATATTTGAGTATGATGATCTAGGTATTTAGGCGTCCAAGCACGTACTAAATTTCGTAGGTATTTGTATGTTTGTCCACGAATTTCTCGGGAACTAAAAGCCACGTCGAGATAAATGTTTTTGATTTAAATTAGTTATATTCCAACTTAGAGAACTGTTTATGTTACATCAAAATCGGCTTAACAATTTATAAGAATTATGTCAGTTTATATGAAGAATTGTAATTAACAGTTATGGAGTAATGTAATTAAATGGAGCTTCTAAGCATAATATTTTAATCTAAAAATAATTTTAAATGACAATATTATCCCTTTGATTTAATGAATATAATTTGTCACAATTACATCACTACATAGTATAAAACAAAGTCGTTTTCTCTGTCCCTATGTCCCTATGTATGCTTAAATCTTTAAAACTACGCAATGGATTTTGATGCGGTTTTTTTAATAGATAGATTGATTCTTGTGGAAGGTTTTAGTATATAAACCTTTCCGATATTCCCACGGGAACAAAGCTACGCGGGTGAAACCGCGGGCAGGTCACTAGTATATCTAATACCATAATGTTTTTGGTTAAAATTTTTGCATGTCAATACTTTGACTAAATATGTGGAACGTTATACTTTTTAACACCTATTATTATACGCAAATTTTGGCTAATAAATATTATTATTATTATTATCATGATTAAGATATCGGTATAGTTGACAAATATTTGACGTCGATTTAATTTAAAAAAAAATACTTTCAGTATAAAAAAAGTATCTTCACGCCCATATCCCCGAAGGGGTAGGCAGAGGTACAACAAGTGCACCCACGATTAGCCGAAGTACTTGGTCCCACAATGTGATAGATGGCAAGCCTATCACCAACCGGGCACTTTCCAATCCCGGCCAATTTTGTGTTTCTCAGAAAACTAAAAAAAAACACTTTTTTTATGTGCCCGACCTGGGAATCGAACCCGGGACCTCATGTGGTCAACGCCAACGCTGGACCACTAGACCACAGAGGCAATACTTTCAGTTTATTTAGAAAAAATAAACAAAGTAATGCCAAAATATAAGTAATTTGTTCTAAAATTAATTATTTATTTAAAATACTATAACGCTATGCTGTTGCTTAATTATGGCACTCGAAAATGCTTAGAGTTCTCCGTTTTCATTTGATCTTCGGAATAAAAAGAATATAAAAATACTGTTATATTCAATAGCTCTATTGTGAACAAATATTAGGTCAATTAATCGACTAGTTTTTAAGTTTTGTGAACAAACAAATGAAATCAGAATTTTTACATACAAAGATATCCGTATTTTTTTATATTATTAGATAGTATTTGTCGGCGTCGGGACGTGACGACCCCATCGCCCGCTGGTGGAATAATCTTCTTCTGTGAAATTATTCTACCGGTGCAGTCAGTCAATAAAAGTGGTAGTGCTATGCTTAGCTGAATGGGCCGGCACGACCGGGGCAATACCACTACCTCACTTAAAACCAACGTAAAGTAACAGCTTTGCTGTTGCGTTCCGTTTGGTCTGTGAGGTTCCCGGAGGCCCTTTCCCCCCTCCCCCTAACACTATGGAAGTGCGATTCAAAGGTAGTAGTTTACCCCAGGGGGGTACCACTAGCGTTAGCAGTGGAGAATCCCCCTCTGGACATCCATGTTCAGGAATTTGTCATCAACCTAATCATGGATGCCCAGGCTGCCCTGCGTACTCTGGGGGGGGCAAAATCGCGCTCACACACTTCGCTGCTCGAGGCAAACGGAACAAAAATCTTCAGGCATCCCCTACCACACTCCACGTGGACTTTACTAATATTAGGGGTCTTCACTCGAATTTAAATGCCGTCCACCACCACCTTGAGACGGCCAAGCCGGCTTTGTTCTTTTTAACCGAGACGAGAGAGAGAAGATATCTTCTCCGGCTGATACTTCATATCTCTCCTACCCTGGGTACAAATTTGAGCATTCATTTGTACCCCGGGCGGGAGTTTGTGCTTACGTCAGAGAGGATATCTGTTCTCGACGTCTCAGCAGCCTTGAAGGCAAGGACCTATCCATCCTCTGGCTACGTGTAGACTGCGACGACCATCCCCGCATCTATGCGTGCCTGTACAGGTCCCACAGCGGAAATGCCGAATCAGACCGACTCATAGAACACATCCAAATTGCAACAGATTCCGTGCTGCAGCAGATCCCCTCCGCAGAGATCGTGATCATCGGTGATTTTAACGCCCACCATGCCGAATGGCTCGGTTCACGTACTACCGATCATGCGGGGAGATCTGTTCACAATTTTGCTTTAGCGTATGGTATGACACAGCTGGTTACCTCGCCTACGCGTGTTCCAGATGTGGACCACTATCTTCCTTCCTTGTTAGACCTTCTGCTGACCTCTCACCCAGACAGTTATCAGGTTTCTGTAGACGCTCCACTTGGTTCATCGGACCACTGCCTAGTACGGAGCAAAGTGCCGATTACGCGCTTATCACGGCCTCGTTCTTCAGGCTGCCGTCGCGTTTGGCACTACAGGTCAGCAGACTGGGACGGGATGCGGTCTTTTTTTGCATCTTACCCATGGAGGCGTGTGTGCTCCTCACTGGAAGATCCAGATGTCGTTGCTGACTGCGTCGCTGATGTGGTGCTGCAGGGAATGGAACTTTACATTCCGTTTTCTGCTGTACCCGTTGGTGGCAAGTCTAAGCCATGGTTTGGTCACCAATGCAAAACGGCTTCACGCCGAAAGCATGAATCCTACCATGCCTGGGCTGCGGCGTCGGCATCTCAGGATGTAAATACCAGCACACTCAGAAAGGAGTACAATTATGCCTCTAGGTCTTTTAAAAGAACCATCGCTAAAGCAAAATCCGAGCACATTGGCAGAATTGGCGGGAAGCTAGTTCGCCTTCCTTCGGGAACTCGTGCGTTCTGGTCTCTAGCCAAAGCTGTTCAAGGTAATTTCTGTATGCCCTCTTTTCCACCTTTGCACAAAGATGATGGCTCTCTAGCCCATTCTGCAAAAAAGAAAGCTGATCTCTTAGGCTCATTTTTTGCAGCCAACTCGACTATAGACGACCAAGGAAATACACCAGCTACTATCCCGCGGTGTGATACTTCCATGCCGGAGGTAAAGTTCTTGCAAACTACAGTGCGTAAGGCACTCTTTTCCTTGGACGTCCATAAGTCGAGTGGGCCTGATGGCATCTCTCCAATCGTGCTAAAGATGTGTGCTCCAGAGTTGGCACCGGTTTTAACGCATTTGTTCCGACTCTCCTACTCAAAAGGCGTCGTGCCCATAACTTGGAAGACCGCCTTAGTGCACCCAATCCCTAAAAAAGGCGATCAATCGGTCCCGTCCAACTATCGGCCTATAGCGATAACCTCCTTATTCTCCAAAATAATGGAGTCCATTATTAACTGCCAGCTTCTGAGGTATCTTGAGGAGCACCAGCTGATTAGTGACCGCCAGTACGGTTTCCGTCGCGGACGCTCAGCTGGTGATCTTCTGGTTTACTTAACACATCGATGGGCGGAGGCAGTCGAGAATAAAGGAGAGGCATTGGCAGTTAGTTTGGACATAGCGAAGGCCTTTGATCGGGTATGGCACAGGGCACTTCTCTCCAAGCTCCATCCTATGGGCTTCCTGAGAAATTGTGCAAATGGATCACCAGTTTTCTGACGGATCGGAGTATAAGGGTCGTTGTTGATGGCGCATGCTCTGACCTTAAACTCGTCAATGCTGGTGTTCCTCAAGGTTGTGTGCTATCGCCTACGCTGATTCTTCTGCACATTAATGACATGTTGCGATCGAGCAGCATTCATTGTTATGCGGATGACAGTACGGGCGATGCTTTGTACTCTGGCCGCAGCGGAATTTCTCGGGAACACGTCAACGAGTGCCGGAACAAACTAGTGTCAGAAATTGAAGCACAACTTTCTGTTGCTTCGGAGTGGGGTCGATTAAATTTGGTCCAATTCAACCCCATTAAGACACAAGTTTGCGCGTTTACCGCTAAAAAATCACCCTTTGTCGTATCACCTCGTTTTGAAAATACTTCCCTGAAAGCCACAGCCAGTATTGGAATACTTGGAGTCGACATTACGAGTGACGTTCAGTTCCGCGGTCACTTGGAAGGCAAGGCTAAATTAGCCTCTAAAAAGCTGGGAGTTCTCAGTAGGGCCAGACAGTACTTCACACCGGCCCATCGCTTATTACTTTATAAGTCGCAAATCCGGCCTCATATGGAGTACTGCTCTCATTTATGGGCGGGAGCTCCTCAGTACCAGCTCCTTCCTTTTGATCGAATTCAACGTAGGGCGGCTCGAATTGTCGAGGACGAGACTCTTTCAAATCGGCTTGATTCTTTGGCGCTACGTAGAGATGTGGCATCACTCTGCATCTTTTATCGGCTCTACCATGGGGAATGTTCCGAGGAACTGTTTGGATTAATTCCTGCTGCCGAATTTCACCATCGAACATCGCGTCAAAATTCGAAGTTCCATCCTTACCATCTCGATGTCTGGAAATCCACAACCGTGCGATTCTCGAGGCATTTTTTGCCCCGCACCACTCCTTTGTGGAACCAGCTATCGGCAGAAATTTTTCCAAATGGATACGACTTAGGGACCTTCAAGAAAAGAGCTTACTCATTCTTAAAAGGCCGGCAACGCAATTACAAGACCTCTGGTAGTGTGGTTGTCTATGGGCGGCGGTAATCACTTACCATCAGGTGAGCCTCCTGTCCGTTTGCCCCCTCTTCTATAAAAAAAAAAAAAAAGCAAACAAGCAGATGGCTCTAATGATGGAAAGGGAAACTATAACCTAAAAAAAGTATCTTCACGCCTGTATCCCCGAAGGAGTAGGCAGAGGTACAACAAGTGCACCCACGATTAGCCGAAGATACTTGCTCCCACAATGTGATAGGTGGCAAGCCTTATACCACAGAGGCGAATTATAACCTATATACAAAAAATGTAAATGGTGCGTTGTTATCCGTGTGGCGAGATGACAATGCCACATGGTTAAGTCTACTTACTACCTTACCCTCCTAAACCGGAACACGATAACACGAAGCATTGACGCTACTGTGGTAGAAACGCGTAAGGCGGTGGTACTATATACCTACCTGGGCGAGGCGTTGCAGACCTCTATCATCTAGTGCCATGATGGTAATAAAACGTTTTTGCTTTCCTACTAATCTGTCGCCTCTTACAACCTGCCTGGCAGCACGTCAGTTCGTCTATTCTTCAAAGCTCTTTCATGGCATACAACAGTATTATGGCATTATTGCATTTTAATTATTTGCTTGTGTTATGGGTGTGTTAATCAATGATACTTATACATAGAAATTCATATACATATAAATACTGTTACATACATAATAAATACCGAAACCTAGAAATACAAATATGCTCATCACATAAAAATATATCCCTGCCGGGTAATTTTATTTGTTGTATTGTAATTTTATAACTTAAAAGTTGAAGTTCGCGGAAAATTGCAAAATAACTAGTTTACTTCGTATGAGTTATCTATTTGTTGCTATCCTATGATAAAAAAATAGTTTTTGCAACTCAATAAAAGTTTATATTTAGTGGAACTTCACCTTGGTTTAATTTACCATCGTACTAGAATGCAACAGGTTATTTCGGTGTCAATATGAATTCGGGAAACAAGTTAAGCCGTTAACTGCTTTGAAGATGATATTTTGTACCGTTATAAGTAAAAGTGGCTTTGACAATAGCCCGGGTATGATGCTAGTGGTGTCCTGAATGTCTTATAATATGCCGCACTAATTACCTACTTAGTTTGTACGAGAACGTCATTTTGGCGTGAATTGTTTTGTTAATATTTTACTGTTAATCGCGCGGTATTTATTTTGGTAATGAGGCATTTAAAATGACCTTTTTGTTTTAATATCTTTACGCCCGTATTCTTGAAGATATAGGCAGAGTACAATCAACGCTCTCACAATTAGCCGGAGATACTTATTATCACAATGTGATAAGTGGTAAGCCTGTCGCCAACCTGGTACTGATCAAATCATGGGCAACGTTGTTTTTATTGGAAAACTAAAAAAACACATGTTGAATCATCACCGGCAACGGACCACTAGTCCTCAGAGGCGATTAAACATATTCTTCTTGTTTTAACATTGATATATAAATATATCAATGGGTGTCTATCTACTTTGTTGATTATTTCGTAACCTAACTCAAAGGGTGATTAAAGTTAATACATTCTAAATGTGACGCACGTGACGTTTAGAAGCCATGATATAGTGCAGTGTTTTTTAAAGTGTGGGTCGCGACTTTTTTTGCAGACATGGATTTTATCTTAAGCGATAATGACTTTTTAATGTTTCTTTGAAGGTTTTTATTCAAAGTTATGAACAATAACTAAAACAAATGCAAATATCTTAAAAAATATTTGACATTTTTCAAATTTAAAAAAAAGGATATTTTCCAAAACAATATCTCCTGGCACTGTAGGACCAATATTTATAATTTTACAGGAGATTGAATATACGACTTAAAAAGGTTGTATTGTTTGTTCGTTCATCTATTCCGTAGATGTTTTTTCAATTCTTTTTTGGTAAGCGGCTCTTGATTTTTTTCTAAAATGATCTGTTCTGAATTGAATATCAGCTCTTTCATATTTTTCGGAGGCAGAGAAGAAAGTTTGACCCAAAGGGCACTTGTTGGGTAGACTAAACGTATGCAAGTGCTACGTGCGTACGTATTACGCGACGAACTCTCTACTTGTTGCTGTTATTCCGAAAAATATTTTATGGTCACCAAAATATAAATTGTTTTCTAAGTTGATAATCGTTATTGTCTTCGAAAATTGAACCGAAGTCTTCTCGGCCTTATAACATTAAATGTGACTTGTAACTGACTATATAAAATAATTTAAATATTAATTGTTTCAGAGGAAGATTGGGCCGAAAGCACAGCCTATATGATGCACGAAGCCTTCGATGCGTCTCCTCCCCGTCGCGCTACTTCTCCCCGTAGAGCTTCACCCCCTCATCGTACCCTCTCCCCACGGAACTATGAGAGATCCTCCTACAACGATGACTACAATGAACAATATCGTGACCAACTTGCGCCATTCCGAGATCAGACCTTTGAACGTCGATTTCGAAATGAATCTTTAGAACGTGCAAACAAGGACAAAGCAGAATTATTTAATGATGAAGCCATAACCAATTACAGAAGAAGGTACGTCACTGAAACTAAACCGTCGAATCGAAGTATAGAGCGAGTTGAAGATCGCAGATTTGGTAAACTTCAACGGGGTGCTAGTGAAGGTAGCCTTAAAATTGCGGAAATTTCTCCTAAAGAACGTTTTAATGTTGCTAAGGAGAAATTTATGAATTTAGAACGGGAGAGGTTTAATAGAGAGCTTGAAGCGCATATGGCAATTCGAAGGAGTATGCTAGAAAGGAACAGTCGCTCAACTTCTTCTCCAGAGGAAGAAAGAAGAGATGAGCGTCAAGAACGTCACAGAGATGTTAGCACTAGGAGAGAAAATGAGCGGTCTCTTCGCGAGTTTGAACGCTCTCCTAGGGAGTCTGATCGACGTAAAGAAGAAAGACGCGATTTGAGTGCATCTGATTTAAGTCATCGGGAGATAGAAAG
Organism: Apodemia mormo; assembly: GCA_036924255.1. Lineage (NCBI taxonomy): Eukaryota > Metazoa > Arthropoda > Insecta > Lepidoptera > Riodinidae > Apodemia > Apodemia mormo. The sequence goes on from JAUPFN010000020.1 coordinate 16,115,318, forward strand.
ACTTCCACGTGTTGGACGAAAACGGGATGAATTAAAACGATTTGAATATGGCAATGAAGATTACATTAATAGGGTTGAGCAAAAGCCGCAGAGAGATGAAGTTGATCGGTACAGAGAAAGGAGAGAATTAGATCGTCGTATTGACGAAGATGAAATTATTGAGCCAGTCATTGATGAAAGGAGGAGAGATTGGAATGATAGACAACGTGCATTCAGTCGTTCCAGATTAGTGGATGAACAACGTCAATCATACGCAGAAGGTGACAGGGATAGATATTATGAGAGGGACTATAGAGATTTCCGTGATCTCGCGGATAGACAGCCAACTAAATACCGTCACAGCTATGCGGAACCGATACCCCGAGGTCGCTTAGGAACTGTTAGACCTTACTAACTGCCATAATAGATTTTTAAATTGCTCAGGATTAATAAATTTTATCACAAATATTTTGTTTAATAAATATATTAAAATGTATCAATTAAAGGAGATATCAGACGGTTAACGTTTTGATTAATCTTTTATTACTTAGTCATTTACACTGAATGAAATATTGAACAAGAAAAATAGAAAATGTAATCATTATAAGAACGATAAAATCGTTTGCTTTTTTCATTTGATTTCTAAAAAAGGTGTTTAATGACAAAATTTGTGAATTTTTATAATAGAAAATACAGATTTTAATTGGAAGTATCGCTAACATAAATAGCGATACATTAGAAAAAGGCAAATAGATACAATTATACTTTTATAAACAAAAAATATTTCGACACTGCTGGATTTGAACCAGCGACTGATTTCGCTTTCAGCACAGACGACGCTCTTATCAAATTGAGCTTCGTGACGTATTTTAATGTGGCGTAATAAACCTACTGTCATCAACAAAGTTAACTACACTGTCCTTATTGACCACGTTCTGATGCAAAATCAGGATTCAGGATCATTTGTTGTAATCTCTCTATAAAGGTCCATTCGATTAAACAAAAAATTAAACGCATAAAAATTTCTCCTATCTCTATATAGTATACCTAATTTACATAACTCAATCGAAAAAAAAAATCGAATGATTTTGTAATTTGAGTGTATGTTTGAGAATAAACGCATCATGAGCAACAAGCAGTGATTTGTTCGCATGTGTTACGCGTACCTACTCTTGTGTATCCCATGCAAATTAAAAGTCCAAAACACCAAAACCGATAAATAATAATAAAATACATAGTTAATAATCACGCATGCTCGAATGCGTACGAATCAGATAGATTTCGCCGTTGCCTCTTCGTTTTTAATTACTTTGACGATGCTTGCTTGTCTTCACTTCACTTCAATCTTCTCTACTTAGATTCATATATCGGCTCATTAGCATTAGCCGATATATGAATCTTATTTCTGAATTTCATTAGGATTAGCATTAGCTACAAATGGACTTTTTCAATAAAAATCTGAAATAAATTTACCATCGAACTTCTAATATTTCATTCATTTATAAGCAGTCTTTCGATTAATCTGATATCTCCTTAACATCAATCAATCGTATACTTAATCTTCATGTCTGAATGTACCTTAAAATAGTATTAAGGAACAATATGTTTATTTTAACATTATATAGCCAGTGTAAAAATATAAACGTTTTATATGAAGTATAAGAAAAACATTATTGAAATACAAAAAAATATAAATATCTTAAATATTTTTCTACATATATATATATATATATATATATATATATATATATATATATATATATATATATATATATCTACACAAATATTTTGCTAGTCTATACAAAAATATTTCTTCGATGAAATTATTCACTAATTTAAAGTTCAACTTAGTAAACTGATACCTACTAACCGAACCAAAAAAACTTGAATACAAACTTCTTGAGCCAGGCACAAATGTAATCATCAGTATTTAAGTAGAGTTAATGAAGACGAAAAAAGAATATTTAAAGTTCTTTTAAGTTCTTTTAGCGTGTGGTGGTACACGCACTGATAGTCTCATTATTTTTTATAATTCATGTTCATTTAATAAATTATATAAAACAAGTTTTTCGTTTTTAAATCTGTAATTTCTTTTAATAAGATGGTAAAACTGTAGAGCTTACAAAAGTAGTTTTTTTAAATGACAAAATGTCTAAACCCAAAATCCTTTATTGTATTTAAAATATTCATGTAAAGCATTTGACTTTTGATGATTTGCTAAAAATATTGAAATGTCATTTTTAATTTTTCACTCGTCTAAATAATGTAAATTATTTACAAATTAATTTCAAACATTAGACTTATTTGATAACTTATTAAATTAAAACCAATATAATATTATTCAAATCCGCCAAGGCTCTTAAAGTGTATAAATCAAAAAGAAGAATATTATTTTCATCAGCAAATACTGGTAGGTACTGTGAAATGCACTTGATTAATAGGTATGAGTGATTTTTTTTAGCTTTTGTTTGTCAAATAAATAAAACGTATTGATTTTTTTAATATTGTCTTTTCCTCTTTTGTTTATATTGATGTTGAATTGTTTAGTTGACATTATATTAAACTATGAATAAATTCTTTAAACTTGAAACCACAAAGTCTGGTCACACTGATTTTAGTGGTGCCATATTGTAACCACTTATATTTAAAAGATTCATATTCAAATAAGAACAAAATAGCTTGTAAGGTACATATTATGTTTATTATAATTGTTATAATATTATTAGTTTAAAACAAATGTTATAAAAGAATATAGCTATGATTTCGTCCATTCCATAAAATACTCATATAACGTCACAGATATTTAAATATTGTGTAAATAATAATATAGTTTTTTTTATAAATACAACGATGTTTAATAGGTTATGGTTATTATATTATTATATGTAAAAGTTGCATTTTTAAACAATGATATATTATCTTTTGGGCTATGTGTATGTTACTTTGATACGTTTGTGAAATATTTATTTTCAATTTGCTTACATAATGTTGTAAGCTTGCACTCCGCCACATAGCTGGATGTGTGATCACTGATTACTTTTTGTAAATCTCACGAGGTTAATGCAATAACCGGGTTAATAAGTATCCTATGTACTAAATCAGGGTATGTTTACGTAATTTTTTGTTCAAATTCGTCTAGCCATTTCAGTATAAAAAAACAATCTACACATACAATAATCACGTACACACAAATGTGGACATTTATGATATCAATGCAATATCTGTTAATAAAGTAACCACGGACTCTTTAATAAGGGTGAGTAAGTGTATCTATATAAAATTGCATACATAGATAATTTTAATGCGAAAAGCCACATCAATTGTAAGTTGGTTACAGTACTATCAACAAATAAGTTTTCATATATTTGAATGTATGTTGCGAGCGCAATCAGAAAATGAAATGTTATTTAGATACAAATAGATGTATATACCCACGTATTTGCTTACCTTTAAATTTATTTTAAAGGTAATCTTGATTTACGTAGTAACGTCCATATAAATCGCCGAGCTTTTGAATATCTCAGGATTTTTTTAAAATTATAACAATGAATTCTTTATTTTATAAACTCCTTTTTCCTTGGTCACGACATCACGCCTGAATGGCTGGACCAATTGCGGTATTTTTTTTTTATTGTGTTTGTAATTGTAAGGAGAAGGTTCTTATAAAAGAAAATATTAAGAAAATTGCGCGGAAAAATAGAAAATTTAAGAATACTTAACCACCATAAAAAGTTTAATGCCATTTTGGCTGCGTGGAAGGACAATCCTGGAGACTTATATAAATTACGTGTCACGTTGTTTGTCCGCTATGGATTCCTAACGTTTGCCGGGTCAGCTAGTATATTTATAAAGAACTATAAATTTTAACGTATTAAATAAACATTTCATCTTTTTTACTAGTACTGTAACTAGTAAAAGGATGAAATGTTATGATGACTTAAAGGCAATGACAAATAGAAAGCTAATGCTTTATTTAAGTCATTGGCATGAGCTCTCATGTCAGATCAGCTCAAAGGCGTCATAGTGATTTTTTGGTCTCCTTAAAAATTTGAAAAAGTGACATTTCAACACAAATAAAAACTTATGATCTGCTAGTATAAAGATATTGTGGAACTGGTAATTCTTGACACCAAGGATACTATAAATAATCAAATAAACACATTACCCTTCTGCAGTCGAGTAAAAATGGAACATTATGCATCGTTTGGTTATTTCACTTTTGGAAATTTTAGGGTTTAAAAAATCCTACTTTGCCAAAGCATTAATTTGTTAGTTTTCTAAAACTGTTAGTTTTTTATAGGCATAGCTCAGAAGATAGTAATATCATGTTTCAATAAGATGTTCTATCATTCGACTCCGTCCTTTATAATGACTATGTAATTACAAAATGTTAATAAAAGATTGTAAATTATTTGCATGGTTTTATTTATTTGTTTAAATGTATGCACAGAAACTCACACATCTGAGAGTTGGTCCGGGCCGCCTTTGAAGAATAGACCATCTGCCATTCTGCAAGCCAGTTCGTAATAGGTGGACAATTGTATTATCTGACACCTCACCAGGTGATAAGGATTATCTACGTCTCACCGGGTATTTGGTACCGCCGCTTAGCCTATTTCTGTCGCAATATCATTAATGTTTGTAGTGTTACAATTTTGAAAGTCAAGTAGGTGGTATACTTATGCAAGTGTCATTAACACTTCGCTACAGGGATAGCAACGCACTATTAACATCTTGGTATCTATAGGCGATTCTTTTTCCATCAGGAAAGCCATTTGCTTGTTTGCTATCCAAATTACAAAGAACTCAAAAGATATTCAAATGTTTCCAAAATTTATTCACGTCTAAGTCTGATATTCGCTTTGGCTGATTTACCTCAAGCTTCATTTGTTTTTACTTTTCATACAGACTTACATGCTGATTTTGCAACTTTATGCTTATATAATTTTCAAACTTTCCAAATGAATTTAAGGTAAGTAATTTATTTGCAATTTTTCGAGAAATCCTATAGGTACGTGCCTTCTGCAATGCCACTGAAATAAAAATTAGTGTGAAGAATAAAACCAACTTATCGATGGTCTGAAAATTAAATGAGACTCCAGCGGCATAATAGTCCATCCACATGCATCATATTTTCTCCCTCATAACGTAGCAAAATCAGAAACGCACAGTTTATGGACTTTTAAATACTAATACAGAATCACACAGCTTATAGCATTGCAGAAGTTATATGAGATTTCGCGGAAAGTTGCAAATTAATTACCTTACTTTCGTTTTTTTTTTTTCGAAATTAACTGAAGCAGTTGGTCCAAATGACCGTTGCTGCGTAACAGGGTATTTCAGGCGAGCAGAGTGCCCAGACAGAATTTAAATTAATTGGCCTAAGAGCCCGCTCTAAGGGTGTCTCCTGTGAGACCGAACCTCGGCTTAGAGCAGTATCTTGACGATGAGTGGAAGCGCGTGGTGGCATCAGGATTTCGACTTGTTAATGAGTTAATGCTTCTTGGCAGGCGTCTTGAGTATTGTTTATTCCGTCTTGAGTATTCGCAGCCAGAACCGTGGGACGAATCGCCGCATGCGACGAATTTGACGTGTGCCTGTAGATTGTGAAGTATAAAGCTGTGATGGGATCATCACGGTCGGAGAGGACGTGCCGCGGCCTTCTCAATTTATCATCGGTGATCGTATCCAGGACGTAATCGGCCGCGGCTTTCACCAGAAGGTTTATGTCTCATCGCTTTTTCGAAGTTGCGTTGTGACGTTTCTTTAAAGTGTTTATGTAGTGTCGGTAATTCTAATTTCTAGGTCTTCGTGAAGGTATACTTAATTTTGTATTTGAGGCATAACTATCATTTAATACCAATCTAAGTTCACAAATGCGAAGTAGTGAAATAATAGTATTTTTTCTTAATAATATACTGAGGACATTACTAAATGGTCGAAGCCGCAATATTGCAAGTATTTGTCAACGTTGTGTTCCGGTTTGAAGAGTTAGGTAGCCGAAAAACTAATACATATCCTATTATATCCCACTCGCCACAAGGATGGCAACGCATTGTTGCTTAATATCTTTGGTGTTAATATAGGTACAGGTTGACTGGTAAGAGTATACGTATTGACGGACACGGTAGTTATTGGTCATGTAAAAATATAATAACAAGAGTATATTGCTTAACTACATAGTGAACCTCAACGAAATTAATGTAGAAGTATTCAAAAATTATTGTCACAGCATGGGTGATAGGCGCACGCTTTGACTTACCTACACGTGCGACGGCTAATGTTTTTTTTATGGAATAGGGGGCAAACCCGCCGGGGCCGCCCAAGAACAGCTGCAACACCGGAGGTAGATTGCCACCCACCCTGCCCACCTACTGCAGGTGCGTTGCCGGCCTTTAAGGAATGATTTGCTTAAAGGTAATTGATTCCACAGAGCTGTCATGCGAGGAAAAAATGCCTTGAAAATCGCACTGTAGTGGACTTGCAGACATCCAAATGGTGAGGATAGAATTTAGAATTTTGGCGTGATGTCCAATGATGGAAATCAGCGGGTGGTATTAAGCCGAACAACTCCTCGGAACACTCCCCGTGGTAAAAGCGACAAAAGATGCAGAGAGAACAAACATCTCCTCGCAATGCCAAAGTATCAAGCCGATTGGTACCCTTCTTCAGTGTGTACAATCTCTTACCAATCAACCTGTATCTATACGTATAATAAAATCGTAGGAAAGTCAAAACTGTACATTGAATATTTTTTTAAAAGAATACTTGGGGCGTGATCTACAATCGATATCAAAGCCAAAAATATAGTTTTTAGAATTTTTGTCTGTTTATCTGTTTGTCTGTTTGTCTGTATATATGTCCGGGGTAAACTCAAAAAGTACTGCATGGATTTACTTCAAATTTTGCATGAATATTACTAACAGGTCGGGTCAACATATAGGCTCCATATTATCACGCTATCAGTTAGCAGCCGGGTGCTGTGCGGGGTAAACGAAGTCGCTGGCAACAGCTAGTATTATAATTAAATTGTAATATGACTACTATAATTAAAGCACGAAATTTAAACCTGCCCTGAAGGGACACGGCGCTATAAGCTGTGCCTTGCGGCCGCGAAACGTTGACATTGTGTATGGCTGTCACGAATGCAGCGCTTCGTTTTTACCCTTAGACGAAGAAAACTACTACTAGATCTGAAATAACCAGAGGAAAACAGTGTCATTTTGTCCCTAACAATGGCGGACTTAAGAACAGCTGTTTACTGTCTACATAATAATTGATAAATTAATTATCTTATTGCAATTGAGCATGTTATTTTATGTTATGTTGTCTATTATGAAAATTCTAACTTGTTAGACAGAGATAAAGCCATTTTTATTTGTTCAGCGTTGAAATGCATGCAATTTTATAATTTTGATTGTTTGAGGAAATTAATGCCAAGTCCTTATCTTTTTCTTGTCAAAGTTTTTACCCCATTAATAATTTAAAATTTTAATAGTCTAGAACAGGCGTCGGCCACCTTTTCAGTCGGAAGAGCCAAAAATTAAAATTTACAAAATTTTAATGTTTTTAAAGAACCACAAAAAACATTACCAACAGTACTTCCAGAAATAAAGTTTTTTGATAAAAAATGTCTTGCATAGAAAGCGAATTACCACCTCGTCATTCGAGAGGTTCCGACGGACTGCCGACTGTGACGATGCGTGTCATGAGAGGGGTGAAAAGCTGTGCGAAGGGATGGTGCCTAATCTTCATTAATCGATTTAAAACGATTTTTAATTTTTTTTATAAAATGAATAATATTTGCGTATGGAACTCTAAAAATAATATATAAAAATATCCGGAATACCCAAGCGATGTGCTCTGTAGTAAGCAATAGCACACCGCTACAGATTGGTGCAGAGGATGTGAAACGCGTCCACAAATTCACTTACCTTGGGAGCGTCTTGTCAGAAACTGGTGGTACTAGAGAGGACATGGCGAATTTCCAAAGCTCGAGCAACCTTTGCACAACTTCGGCCTGTGTGGCAGTCACGAAAATTGACTAGTTAAAAATATTCGAGTCCAATGTAAAATCGGTACTGTTGTATGGACGCGAGACGTGGAAGGTCACAAAAATAATCTCACAGCGACTGCAGGTTTTCGTTAATCGCCACCTTCGTCGTATCCTCGGTATATACTGGCCCGAGAAAATCTCGAATAAACAGCCATGGGAACGCGGCTATAAAACCTCGATCGACCAGCAGATCAAGCATTGCAAATGGAATTAGATTGGCCACACGCTCCGAAGAGATCCTGATCACATCCCCAAGCAGGCACTGGATTGTAATCCCTAAGGAAAACGCAAATGTTGTCGTGCTAAACAAACAGAGCGACGAACAGTAGCAGACGAGACGAAGAACATCGGCAAGGCGTGGAGCGAAATTTAATGTGATAGCTCAAGATCGATCTCGATGGGAAATTATCGTGAACGCCCTCTGCCCTATCCAGTATACATAAGGCATTAAGTCAAGTAGGTCAAGATGGAACTAAAAAGCCACAGCTTCCATCCAATGAGCCGCATGCAGCTCGCGAGCCCCGGGTTGCCGACTCCTAGTCTAGAATAATATTAAAATTTAGGTCTTAAAAGTGTTTGCCACTTGCTACCGGCCGCTGCCTGCATTACTATTAATCACTAACTTCCTATGCCCTTGCCTGGCTGTACAGAGCAAAACTACGGGCGAAGCGCGCAAAATACAGTAGTGACTAATTATATAATCTGTGGCAGTACTCTGGTCTTTCAAAACGCTATTTTGTTTGAATCCCTATAAACTTGTTGAATGTCACCGTTGCCGGGAGGCCATCGATCACTTTCCATCACCGCAGTCGGCTTTCAATACGTACTGACGATCAATCGACATATTGTGATCGAAGCGAGTTTGTCACGTCGATAAATCAAAGTCAGATTTGTTTTTGTATTAAAATTAACATTTACAGGCACTTTGGCAAGTCATTAATTTTATATGGAGCTACTACCGAATCGGAACGCGGCCTTACACTGAGAATATCCGGCGGAAGAAACTGTAGACTTATGTTTTTAAATTACAATTTTCATATATTATTCAAATAATTATCAGAGATTGGAATAAGGTGCATTATCGCCAGTTGCCAGTTGTGATCTGATAGTCCGATAACGGTGTTGACCACATAAGGTATCGAGTTCGATTCCCGGGTTGGCCGATTCAAAAATGTGTTTTTTTAGTTTTCTGATAAAAACAATATTGCCCAGGATTGGATAGTGCCCGGTTGGTAGTAGGCTTGTCAACTATCACATTGTGGAAATTAGTATCTTCGGCATATTGTGGCTGCACTTGTTGTGTACCTCTGCTTTCAACTTCGGAGATACGGACGGGAAGATACTATTTTGGTATAAGTAGGTAGTAATTTCAGGCTTTTGAAAAGTATCTTTACGACCGGACACGCAATGTAAATACGACAGACTTGCTTCTTTCAAGACGAAGTGAAAGGAGAGTGCTCCTTATTGCGTCAGAGCAATAGCACTCATTTATTTTGTGGGATGCACATCTTTTAACTGAGTAGATAGTAAATACCATGGAATAAACTAGATACGCCTTACAAGGCAAACTTTCAGGTTATCAGTAAGTTTGCATTCACTAACAGAAAAACAGAGTTGTAATACTTACCGATGAAATAAAATTACTCGTATTCTTTTTTAAGCCTTGGTTACATATGCGGCACGATAAAATAGCACAACATGGCATATTTCTATTTTCTCACGATGTTAATATATCTACAAGCGTTTGACACTTATACGCATTTGCTCATATGTGCGGCTACACGTTCCTAGCCCAATACCATGTCTATTAGTATCTGTGTGGTCCGTAGTAATTCAACCTTTCCCCAACTTTCAGAAGCAACTCGACAATAGGGCGATCTATTTTACAGTCCCAAACCAATTAGGAAAAACATTATAAGGTAAACTATATAAAAATTGAAAATATTTATTTGAAATTATATTATTTACAAATAGTTTATTGCACATAAAATATTGCACTTATATTGCACAAAATAGACTGAATAGAACTTAACATTTTTACACTAAATTTACAAAATTATTAAACAATTTATTGTTAGTAAAATACATTAACATACACAGTGTAATTTTTAACAGTGCTAAAATGCCACTTGTGCTAAAGGGACAAGTATTAGCAATTCAGCACAGTCACAGTCTATTTTTAAAACAGTAACTCAACAATGGACTGTGACGTACACATGTATGGGAATAGAAAACAAAACGAGCGTGCTTTACAGTCATTGACATATTATTACATAGACGTCGGGACCGCGCTAAAAAATGTCCGAGTCAATTGAACCACAACACGTTAAAAGAGCTACAATTCCACGTTAGTCGAAATTAAAGCATGATATAATAATTTAGTGTTTAAATTACCTATTCTTGTGATGTGTTACTGGGTGATTTTTGTCGCGATTTTAGTGTGAGACCCGATGTCCACATTAATGTCAATGTTTGCAGTAGTCGCATAATATGATGTTGATGTGTAACATCTGACCCATAAGTGAATAAGTTGGTACAAAGTGATGGCCAACGCGAACTCTACCACCACTTGTGCTCAATGGTTAGTTCGAATTGCGCGCGCTCATTGGCCAATTCAAATAACGCGTGCTTTCCTTCTACGCATTCACACCTACACACTTCTGTTACATTTCACGAAATTATTCGCACAGATACAGGAGAAGCAAGATGTTACATATTAATACGTCCTAGACCTGGTTTATCTATAGCTTTATTTTTAGCAAAAATGTGAAATTGTCAATGATAACACTTGCATGGTTTACTAAGTGTTATGTGTGTTTGTAATTGTTGTGGTAAATTATTGTAATTTACGTTCAAAACCCTTTAGCTAGTTTAGCATTTAGTATTAATATCTGGACGTACTTACTATAACAATGCTTATGTAAAACTTTTGATTTCGAATATTTGGAACTTTGCATTGCAGTGTTACTGCTGTAGAACATAGTTACTTTCTTTGAGGCAGCATTATATCACAATATCATTTTTGATTATATGCTACTTTTTCACTAATTCAACTCATTGGTCTAGCGGTAATAACTTCGGCACAGATGCATGAAGAAAATGAGCAAAATTATTTCTGATTATTTTTTCATATATGGAAAATAAAATTTGCCTAATAGTTCCTTCTTCTACCCTACCTTCCATTTATCCTTGTAGGGTGTAGTCTGTCTACTTAAAATCGTAATTTTGTAGAACTACATACATATTATTTAATCAATACTTTGGAACTATGCCACTACGCTTTTGCTACACATTTAAGCTCATCACACACGGTTAAGATACTATAATATTTGATCTTAAGATGCCCTAATATAAAATATTAACGTATCACACACGGCTAAGATACGATAATATTAGTTTGCGTCGTTGGAGTTCTATATACAGGTTGATTAACAATGAGTGATACGTCCTTACTTCTTGATTTGTTAGACAGCTCCTCAGACAACGATTTTTATATAAAATAATATGAAATATCCTTCTTGACTTATAAGTGGTGTAACTAAGACGACTTTATTTTACAATTTTTTTTATTGATGAAAATATTAAAAAGTTATTTATGTTCTTTTATAAATTAGCAATATTTTTTGAACAAATGTTTTTATACTGACATTACTAATTTCACACTTGTGATATGAAGTTAATAACAAGCGCGATCCTATTCTCAGTTGGAACGCATAGTAACTATTATATAAAACTAGATACACCGTGCAGCCCCCTACATTATACATTTTTTTGGTGAATTCCGCGGGACCACTTGCTTGTTCGTAATAAAACGTTGCCTATGTGCTATTCCAGGTCATCATCTACTTATGTGCCAAATTACATTCAAATCCATTCAGTAGTTTTTGCAAGATTGAGTATCCAGCATCCATCCATCCAAACATCCTAACTTTCGCAACATTTTTTTTATAGAAGAGTGGGCAAACGAGCAGGAGGTGCACCTGATGGTAAGTGATCACCGCCGCCCATGGACATCCACAATACCAGAGCATTATGACATTATAATTACAACATTATAATATTATAGATGAGGAACTGCTATCGCGCATATCCGGAAATAAAAACATTCTGTATTTATATTAAAATTCGAAGAAATATATATTTCGTATCTTAAGATCCATATCGTTTCCATTTCGATCCAACGATTTCAATATCGTTAGGTATCTTAAGATACTAAAGGTAAAATATATATTATCTTAGTTGTGTGTGATGGTTCATAAGATTTGTATGGTGAGCGATTTCTGAAATTTGCTTTAAGATATATTATATTAAGGCATCTTAAGATCAAATATTATAGTATCTTAGTCATCTGTGATGAGCTTAAAAATAAGACAGTTATGCGGTTAATCGGTTACAGATTTTTACGATTGTGTTTTTGATTATTAGCTCATTTAAATTATGTACAAAATCATATTATTATATCATATTATTCAATCATCTTTTGTATAATATTTATATAATAACGAGTTATATATATATATATATATATATATATATATATATATATATATATATATATATATATATATATATATATATATATATATATATATATATATATATATGGAAATACCGCTTATTATCGTATTTACAATTTCGTTCGTGATCCTATAACAAATTTAAAAATGACTCGTATATTCCTAAAAACTAAAGATTATGTTAATAAATAAATAACTATACATAGTAAATTATATCGTTTATATACCTTAGTTAAATCCTTATTATTTAATAAGGTGGTATATGTGAGATACTTCGAAAATAAATTAATAAACTAAAAACTATTGATTGTATCAGTTACAATTAAGTATAGTTTAATGACTGAATATATAAAATTAATAATTTGGAAAAGAATATTCGTGATTAGACAAGCAATGTGCATTGTTAGTAAGTTAGGCAAGTATAAGGATGTTCTTCGAAATGACAATTTCCTTTACACAAAAGGTCATAGTTCAAAAAAATCAATATTATTCGTATCCCAATAAACCGCTAGAGTTTTATAAAAATTTAAGTCTTTTAACTATTATTATTGGCCCTATTAATAGAACATGTTTGATGATCTTGCTGGTAAATTTTGTCAGGTAAATTCATGTTGTCGTTTTGCTTTCTGAAATCAAATGATACCGAAATGATACGATGTATATGCGTAATCGGTTAATATTTTTTACATTGTGGTTCTAAAACTTTAATGGCTATAGGAGTTTTCTAAACAATACATTTGTGATTAATCTCAGTAGCCAACTATTAACATCACTTACACAAAGGGGGCTCCAGCTTAGTCTAGTATCAAGGTTATTATTGGCTTAACTAGCGTTATGTTTGTATAATGCCACAAATATTACTTTACTGCTGTCATGTATTATTTTCACTGATTGAAACGGAATATAGAAATAACATTAACTAAGCATAAAATTGAATGAGAAATAAATCGACATCAACTACGACATCGACAGCAACTAAGACCATCAATAATATTTATTACTAGCTGACCCGGCAAATGCTGTTCTGCCTTTTTAACTACTCTTATTTTTTTTTCTATATTTTCTCACCTTTTAAGCCTTCTCTGGACTTCAACAATTAATTCAAAACCAAATCAGCCAATTCGGTTTAGCCGTTCTCGAGTTTTAGCGAGACTAACGAACAGCAATTGATTTTTATATATAAGAAGATATCATAAACGTTTGATAAACACAAATTCTGCGGTCACGCGTCAAGTGGAGTCACAAAAAATCCTGATCGTTCCTAAAGACAACAATTATATGAACAATAAAGAATTTGTGTGGCGTTGCGTGACGCTAGAGCTGCGTACTTATCAATCATATGTACGCAGCTCTAGCGTCACGCACGTAGAAGAAAACCATCTTATACTCGCGCTTTGCAATAAATCGCGGTATACACGCTGCGCAAACGCTTATGGCAAGCTTAAAACCCTTAAGTATGGTGAGTCCTTATCGTGCAGCAGGACTTAAGTTACTTTTTGTGAAACAAATTTCGTAAGAGTAACAACTAATTCTAAGTGATATAATGCTACATAATTTTTCACACAGATACAACAACAAATATCTTATCTATTTAATAATAATCAAACGTATTAAAACGATGAGTGTTACTCATAAACCAATGTAATAATAAGTAATAAAAATTATAGAAAATTAAAATATGTTATTGAATAACGCTGTTTGACAAAAATCAGTTTTCTCGTTTTTTATCACCCATTTGCATTACATTCATAACCAATACTCGTATTTTACAAAAAGTAACTTAGATTGTCATAACGAATAATTGTTTTTAGAAAATCTTTGGCTCTAGACAAAGAAATTAAAGAATTTTAGAGAATTGTGCTGTAATATCAGATGAAGAATATAAATTCCTTAGCCTTTTCTATGGAAAGTACCCTAGTGTATCCTCAAGGCTTGCATTTCTGCTTAAAGGTGCATGATCAAACATTCTAGCAAAGGAAGGCATAGCTCTAGAAGGTGTTGCCGGTAAGGGCATTGGCTTAGGTCTTCGTCCTCCACCCAAGGACCGTACGTCCGTTCGTTGGGACAGACGCACGTCAGCGAACAACGCAGCCATTTCCGCGGATTTCTTGACGCTGAGAGCATCTTGAGAGCCTGCTCCGGTGCTGCGAACTAAAATAAAAAAAAAATGAGTCTACAGTAATTAAATACTTGGATTACTTTCAGAATCTTCATAACATCGTCACGTCACAAGTGGTGTTAAAGTTAAGAAAATTCCAAATAACACCGTAGGTAAGTATCATAATTTTTTTTAGATCAACGTCAATTGCATTTCTTATAAGAATTCAAGCAATTAATCATTTTTGACTACTAATTAATTAGTAATCTGAAATTTACTATGTTCCTAAGATTTACGTTTACAAAATTTGATAACTTAGAACAGCTCCTTGTGAAAACTGATACGTATGTTACTTCTTAATTATCTCATCGGTATATCTCTTTCAAACAGACATAGACACGATATTGGCAATCACGGACGTTGTGCTGACAAGAAATATACCAGATAATACTAAACATCACTGATTATCCCTCCAGATCTCTAACATAACTTTATAATGTAGTGTACTATGAATATTATGTAGAATCCTTTGAAGTGTAATACATACTTCTTTTTTTAAATTAGCGTTTTCTTTTGACTCCTTTATTCTTTTATAGATACACATATACACACACGCACACAATATGTCTGTAACAAAGCCACAATAGAATAATAACACAGTAAAATAAGTCCATTCAGAGCGCCCGAATATCCGCACGCACACAGACGTGTCGTTTACACGGCCGGTAACCTATCTTGGCAAAACAAAATCTCGCATCGTTACGCCACGCCGCGCGCCACGGTCATTTGTTTGTCATTTATTACATTACTTACTTTTAAATTTAATTAAGCTGCTTATAAATTTTTGATATCATTATACTTACACATCCTTTAATTTGATATTTTTTAAAACAAAAAAAAAATCTTTTATGTGAACTTACGTACGCACGTTACTACTTTGGCATTACAAGATAAAAATCCTTAATAAAAATTTTATCCTTTACGTTATGCGCCAATTACACTTTGATTAGAACGAGTGCGAGTGTTTAACGTAGGTGCTTAGTATTAACCAAAAAACACTGTAGACAGCGTAATAAAAGTTAATAGACGCTGTATTCTATTCTATTCTATAATGCGAATGATCTAATCACTCGCACCAACCAACGCGACGGTTGTCTATGTACACGTGTTTTTTGGTTAATACTAAGCACCTGCATTAAACATTCGCACTTGCTCTAATCAAAGGGTATTCAGGACTTTATCCCATCTTTGTAGAGAAAATGACACAGGGATGGGTCGAAATTCGGTTTACATTTGTTTAACCGAATTTTGGCAGCTTGAGCCAAACTTGGACATTCTTCCGAAATTCGGTTTAATACTATGTAATGCCGAACATTCAGCATTAGAAAAGAGGACCTAATTGCACTATTTTGACTGAAATCTACACTAATATTATAAAGAGGAAAGATTAGTATTATTGTATTTTTATAATATGTATCGAATAAATTCTGAAACTACTAGATCGATTTGAAAAATTATTTAACTCTTAAAAATATATGAAATCATCCCGAGTAAAATAGGCTATATTACATTTTTTTTTAAAAAATCGCAGATCCCTGATCAAGATCCCCGAGTTATGACCGGCCGGCTAGACGACACGCGGAGGAGCGCGGTTGCGGGCGGGGTACATTTAGCAATATTTAAGTAAATTCGTAAATAAGTCACGTGACGTTCTCGAGAAAGCGCGCCATAATTGAACCGAAATTCACCCGATTTTTTATTTTCACCGAATAATCGATCGAAGTTCGAATTCGATTCAAACAACATTCAGTCCATCTCTATTAATAATAGAAAAAAGGTATTTAATACATTAAAAGAAAGTTTTATAATTACGCATTATCTAATTAAATATATTTTTAGTATCATCAAAGAAGTATTTGTACAAAATAAAATATATAGCTAAAAACTTCAAAAACTAAAGTGTTGATTAGCTAATTTCATGATGTCGGGCGTTTGTGACTGTGTGCGCCCGCATCTTAAAAACTTTTCCCTAACGCGACCAAAGAACTATATGTATAACTTCAAAAATAAAACTCTCAATATGGCGACCAAAATTTACCGTTTCGCATTTTTCGAAATTTCATATCTTAAGATACTCGCGTCAATGAAATGAATTAAACAACATATAAAATTTAAAAAATGGGTCATCCAATTAGCAATTACCCAAGAAAACATAGAAAGATATAATTATAAATTAAGGACATCATACTTACATACTATAAGGCAAACACATTGCTTACCCTTCCTTTTAGACTTATCTGGACTCGCGATAAAAATTTACACCATAAGATCTGGTTTTTGTAGGAGTCAATCCTAGCACTCCGCTCATCTATAGGTATATAATTTGGAATCACGGCCGAGTCGGTTTACTGTGTTATTATTCTATTGTGGCAAAGCCACAGACAAGCATATACGCACACACGCATAATCATAATCTCTCTTTTTCCACAAACACACACACACATACTCATAAACGTGTTTTGTATACCTATGTCGCAGTCAATTTGTATATTTCGTAATTATACAAACGACGTCGTTATTTTATAAATGTAAACGTTCAGTACAAATTGCCATTTATCAGGTGTTGGACCTAAACGTCACCTAACAAACCTACTTCTTTTTTAAGTAAGTGGCCGGATAGGGTTCTAGTCATAAATAAGCTAACCATTGAAATAACAATTATTTTAAATAATATGCCGCGGCAATTTGTTATATGCGGCGGCAAATGTCATGCATATTATAAAATGACATATGAATTATATTCGGCACCCGGCAAACGTTGTTCTGCTTTTTTAACTACTCTTATTTTTTTTCTATATTTTCTCACCTTTTAAACCTTCTCTGGACTTCAACAATTAATTCAAAACCAAAATTAGCCAAATCGGTTCAGCCGTTCTCGAGTTTTAGCGAGACTAACGAACAGCAATTGATTTTTAAATAGGTATATAGATTTAAGGTACACACTAAAATTATAGAAAAATACAAATAAACGCTAATAATAAACGCTAAAAATAATAATAAATATTCACGGGACAAATTACATTTACTGATCTAACCATAAAGTAAGCACATTATTTGCTTATGTTATAGATGTTAGTCAACTATAGATACTAATATATAGAAATACATGTATCAATACTCAAATATATTTAATAAACACCCAAAGTTTTTATTTATGCTCGTTACAGAAATGCTTGTCCCCGTCGGGATTCGAACCCGAGCCCCGTCGATTGCGTAGTCAGGGTCGCTAACTACTCGATCAACGGGGCGGTCAATAAATCTTTATAGTCTGACGACGCCATTTGTGTACGAACGAATTATAGAATTTTCCTGCGAGATATACAAAATAAAGAGTGTCCAAAAATGTAGTAGGGACTAGTAATTGTAACTAGTGGTCGAAATTCGACCATAATTTACAATAGTTTGGAAAATGCAAAATCGTTTGACTTACAATACTCATTTGATCGTAAAAAAATAATAATAAGGGAGAAATAACAATAAAAACTGAAAAAAGACTGCAGATGCGCTTTACGTAGAACTTAATGTCCATATCTTCATAATATGTATTTTAAAAATTAAAGGAAATGCCAGTCTTTTTCATGAATTATAATTAAACGACATAGAGATTAGATAGATAGAAATTTACATCTGTTAAAAAATGAATTATTGCAATGTTAGATAGTCACTTGAAATAGGAAATATTTTTAGGACAAAACAAGTCAAAATATAAAATAAATTTATTTTTTCCTGACTATATTATGGTGTTTTAAATGTACACATTTTTTATTGCTGGATGGGAATTTTTTTAGCTTATTTTAATAATTCTCTCGTTTCATGTTTGTACTATACATATTTAATTTTAAAATGTCAGAATTAATTTTCACTAAATAATGTATTTATATTCTAAACAGTGGTATATAAATGAAGTAAATTGTGTACAAGCAAGAGTATTGCCATATAAACAGTTGCAGAAAAGAGGCATAAAAATATGCCATCGTAGAGCAATCTTTAGAGAGCATTTAGCATTAGCGCTTCGCGTTGTAAGTCGTGTAATCCATAATAATATTATAAATGCAAAAGTAACTCTGTCTATTTGTCTGTCTGTCTCTTCTTCACACCTAAACCACTGAACCGATTTAAATGAAATTTGGTACAAATATAGTTTGAGACCCGAGAAAGGACATAGGATAGTTTTATTCCGAAAATCGTACGGGAACGGTAACTATGTGGGTAAAACCCCGGCATTATGTATTTTTAAACCACGGTAATAAGGAGTAAATTAGGCTACTTTTATTTTAATTTTCCCACACGGGCGAGGTCGGGTATAGCTAGTATAATAATAATAATAACTTTTATTGTCATAAATACGGATACACAATAACATTTTTGCAAAAACAATATTTGAGTGTAGTGCTTGAACATTTCTTATGGATTACGTACAATAAAAAGAATATTGTAAAGTAAGACCACTATAATTTATATATGCTGGCTATTCCATTAAATAAAAATAATACCAGTGAGACGATGCATGTTCCGCGAGCGCGGATCCCTTGGCTTGTTCTGCAGCAGCAGCTCGTAGTCCAATGCCAGACTGTCTGAACTGCGAGCGCGTCTTCGATTCGACGTCTTAGACCTGTAAAAAAAAAATGAATGAATTAATGAATTGAAATGAACATTTTATTGCGCACCAAAAAATTTAAAAAGTTTTAAAAATAAAATAAAAGTAAAAAATTAACCGACCTCAAGTATCTGTCAACTATATTCGTATCTCAAAACAACTGTTTTGATGAAATTTGAACTGTTCCCTAAGTTGGAATCTACTAAATTTAAATCAAAAATAATTATTTGGATATGGCTTTTTATTCCTGAGAAATTCGTGGAAAAACATACAAACATACCAACATACAAACAACTTCGAAATTTAGCACACGTACAATATTTGGAAAGTGCCGAAATAGGTAATCATTCTCAAATATTATCCAATTCCAACAACAAACGTACCTGTCAAACTAATTTTTTGAACATTTTCACTGATTGATAAATATAATAAAATGCCATGTTCATGTTTCTGAATCTACAGGAAGAACGTACGATATCTTAAACTTATTTGATTTTCTTGATTATGGATGAAATAACATGTGACAAAAAATCTTTTTTTTTAAATTCTATTACAATTGTGAAGCTATATTTCGAAAGAAGACCGTTCTTTTTCGATTAATACATATTCGATGAAACGTTCAGTCGAAGTAGTGTTTGGCGATAAAAGGTTGTTTCAAAATAAATTCCATTCGAACAATCGTTCAGTCGACTTTCCATTAATCGAACACGTGACTTTCGAAATTAAATTACGGACCCATTCATATTCCAGAAATTTTTGAAAATTCTAGAAATTTTCGAAAATTGTCGAGGCAATATTTGCAACTCAGTGTATCTCACACTGAGTTGCAAATATTGCCCCGACAATTATCCAATGCTGTATTACCATGATATCACACGTGACCAACCTATTGATATAGGTACAGATCTGTTCTCAAACAAGTAATGTTTTTTAGGTAGTAGAATTCCGCAACGTCACGACTGAGTCTGGGACCATCGCCTTATTTATTCGCACTAATAAAGTCGGTGTTTATTGCTGCCGTGTTCTGGTTTGGGAAGTAAGGTAGCCGATAAAATATGCATGTGGTGTTTACCCGTGATGGTCCTGGCCTCCTTTGAAGAATAGGTCAACTGCCGTTCTGCCAGGCAGGTCGTAAAAGGCGATCGATTGGATACGAGTCACTATCATCGTGGCTGCTAGATGGTAGAGTTCTGCATTGTCTTGCCCGGGTCTGGTACCAACGTCTTACTGCTGCAATAGCGTCAGTGCTTGGCACTGTCGTGTTCCGGTGTGGAGGGTAAGGTATCCGGTAAACTTATGCATGTGGCACAAGAAGTCGCCACAAGATAGCAACGCACCATTAACACCCTTGCTGGCTATAGGCGATGGTTGGACTCTTTCCGTCAGGAGACCCATCTGCTTGTTTGCTATCTTATACTATAAAAAAACAGACCACATAAGTACTAATAGACACGGTGTTGGGCTCAAAATGCGTAGCCGCTCATATGAGCAAATGTATGTAAAAATTACTCGCTTTTAGATATATCTTAAAAAAAAATAGAAATATGCCGAATTGTGCTGTTTTATCGTTTTGAATAAAAGGTTGAGGCGTAAGGAATACCTCTTGGGTTGATTTTATTTCATCGGTAAGTACTACAACTCTGTATTTTAGGGTGTAAATGCAAGTGACACTGACAAGCTAAGAAACCGCCTTGAAAGGCGTATCCAGTTTAATCTGTGGGTATTCCAAATTTGCTACGCAGATAGCAACGCACTATTACCATTTTTGGTGTATTTAGGCGATGGTTACAGATTTAATTCATTTCATCAAGATTTGAAGATCACCACTTGGTTATTTGCAATAATTTATCTATGTAGTATAGTAGTTCTACAACCATATTCTAAAGATATTAAGTTTCTATGTTTGTTTGTTGGAAGTAATCTCTAAAATTACTGAACCGATTTTTAAAATTATTTCGCCAATAAAAAGCTACATTATTCCTGAGTGTCGTGGGCTACAACTTATGCCAATTTTCCTGGGAGGTCGTTATATAGAATAAGTTAATTGTTTACCGTGTTGGTCCGGGCTGTTCGTCGTGTTAGACCGGACCATCTGCCGTTCTGCAGTTCGTAAGAGGCGAATAGTTGGTTATGCAAATCGCTACCATCTTGGCTACTAGGAGGTAGAATTCTGTATGTTCTTACCTTACCTTATCTATTCCTGCCGTAGTAGCGTCAGTGCTTGTCACTGTCTAGTTGCAGTTTAAAGGGTAAGGTAGCTGGTATACTTATGCAATGCCGCATGTATTGCCGTCCCGCCACGCGGCACAGCTCAACGCACCATTAATATCTTAAGTTTCTATAGGCGATGGTTTCTCATTCCATCCATTTCCATCAGGAGAGTCATCTGCTTGTTTGCTATCTTGTGATATAAAAAAAATTACCTAATCCTCGGTTTGCCGTCGATGTCATCTAAATTAGATTTAATTCTATCGGAGTAGAATTTTCGGGGGTTCCTTAAATAATCGGAGTTCTGTGGGTGGTGCAAAGCAGTCCGTCTCGGTCCAGTGCAATAGCACTTATTGCTATCAGCACAACTTTCTGAGTCGCAGGAACAGTAACTATAATCACCATCATAAGCTTCCCTGAAAAAAAAAACAAAATATTTTAAAGAAAAATGTTAAACAAAGAAAATTTTGACATTACTGGATTTCAACCAGAGACGTCTTAAAAACCGTGTAACGTTCTTACCGCTGAGCTACGTGTCAGTAGTTTAATATGGTGAAATTATTTTTTGCTTCACTGTCGTGTTTGAGTATAGAGGGAACGTTACAGTGAAATTATGCATGTGATATTACCACGGATTAAATAATTACGCATTTCAAGACAATTTCTTAATTTGTCAGTGTAGCTTGCAATTACATACAGAATTACAGAGCTATACTACTTACCAATGAAATAAAATGTAGTTTTAAACCTTGTCATCTCATTCGGTACGATAAAACAGTACAACATGGTTTATTTCTATTTTTTCACTATATAATAACCTACAAATGTATTAAGTTTTTGACAGTAATAGCAGCCTTTGCTTGTATGCGCGAGAACACGTTTCCTTCCCAATGGCGTGTCTATTAGTATTCTGTATAGATTGTGGTCTGTGGATATTACCATTCCGTCACAAGTAAGGATTTAAAAATCGGTATTTTGTGGTAACGTTATATTCAAGCATAACGTTATCCATAAATGATACAGAATTTGTTACTGTTTAATAACGTTATTCATTACGTTCTGTTATATACTACGAATTAACGTTATGGTATATGGTATTATGACGCCGTCTTCTAGCGCTAGTTGGCGAACTAATCACGAAATAACATGAAACACGTAAACATGTCAACATTATAACGTTATTTAGCGTTAACAATTTCGTTCTGTTATTTGAGTAGCGATACATATAGAGTTTGAAAATAATTTTGTTACTGAGGTATCGCTACAGTAATAACGTAAAATATGCTCTGTTATCTGATAACGTTTTAAATCCTTGGTCACAAGAATGGCAACACATTTTTAAGATCTTTGGTGTCTATAGGAGATTGTAATCTCTTTTCATCTGAAGAGCCATGTACTTGCTTTCTGTATTATGATATAAAAAATAACGGAATGAAACTGTAAATCTCTATGTAAACGCTATGTATAAAACGTAATTTAAAATAATAAAAATGTGTAATATTTTCATATGATCGCAATTTACATTGATTCTCTTAATCATGAAGCTGCACACAGACTTGTCATGCTCTGATTGTCAAACACACGTTTCATTTATTCAACGAGCTAGAAATTCTTATTCAACAATAAACCTTACGGTTAGTAAACTAGGAGCATTTCTTTTTATCTAATTCAAACATTTCCCTCGTGAAATTACTTCTAAATTACGAGACATTCGCTAATTAAAACGACGAAACAGATAAATATATTTGGTATACACCAATCAGAGGTTTTTGACTTAGGAAATAACATCAGCTAGAATTATATTCTCAATAAGATCGAGTTAAAACGCCATCTGTTATAACAGTAATACAAAAATTGTTTTATGTGATAAGTGTGTGTATATTTTTCCTTTTAATTTGTATAATAATTTCTGTGTCCAACAAGAATAAATTCTTGTCCCGAATCAAATCTTTAAATGAATTTAAATCACAACAAATCCATTTGAAAATTCAACGGGCATAATTGAATCATGTGCACATTTTAAAAAATAATACATTGCAGCAAGTATAAATTCTTTCAAATTGTTTTATTCCTAAGTTTTTAATTCAAAATCCATGCATTTGCAAAGACCTCCTATCGGGAGAGTGGTTTTCAAAACTATTCACGAATCTATGGAGCGATTCCCGACAGAAACAAATATTTATATGATTAACATAGATGTTTGTATTTCTGAGTTAGGGTGTTTATTATGTATGTTACGGTAATTACTCTTATGTATGTGTTTCTATATATTAGTATCGTTTTCTAACACCCATAACACAAGCAAATAATTTGCTTACATTGAGATTAGATAGAAAGATGAATTTATCAATACATGATGAATTGACAATTTCCTAAATAAGAAAGAATTTATATAATAAACTAAAATCCGTCTGCGATCCGATCCGAAAAAAACAGCGCAGTCGGATAAAATTATATAACCTGTTCCACTCTTGCAATTAAGGCGAATTTGATGACACCTCTTAAGTCCATCTCCATCAAGTCATTTATGCTACAGAGCGTACCAAAGAAAATGATCTGAGAGAGTTTGTATATTTCTAGGCGAACTTTGTAT
This sequence comes from Apodemia mormo, assembly GCA_036924255.1. Lineage (NCBI taxonomy): Eukaryota > Metazoa > Arthropoda > Insecta > Lepidoptera > Riodinidae > Apodemia > Apodemia mormo. The sequence continues at coordinate 16,139,426 of JAUPFN010000020.1, forward strand.
AGACACCCACTATTTTCCTTTCGATTTACCAGCAGCATATATCCAGATCCAACACATCGGATAAATAAATTGTTCCCGTATACTGTATTACATACTGTATACATAAACACTTACTACTTTAAATCAGTACAATGCATTGTCCCTGTGATATAAATAAATGTCACACAGCAGGATACTAAGAAATCAAATAAATATCATCATTCTAGTTTTTTTTATTCATTTTATTAGATAGCAAACAATTTGATGGGTGTCCTGGTGCAAAGAGTCAACCTTCGTGTATAGATACCGAAAGTATTAATGGTGCGTTGCTATCTAGTGGCGAGATCTAATATCACATGCATAAGTTTACCGGCTACTTTACCCTCCAAATCGGAACACGACAGTGACAAGTACTAATGCTATTGCGGCAGGAATAGTTAAGACGGTAGTTAGTACCAGGCCCGGCCGAGACAATGCAGAACTCTAGCACCTAGCAGCCACGATGTAACATTGCTATCCGTTTTGTTATCATCTTTTTGATTCATAAAGGATCATTATGATTCGTATTAACTTCTTTGTCTGTAGGTGATGGTTTCTCTTTTTATTAAGAGCTCTATCTGCTTGTTTCCAATCTAATGATATTAAATTAAAAAAAACAGATTCAGAATGATCTTATCACGAAACAGAGTAATATAAAATAAAACAAAAACTAGAGTCACGCTAGCTATTTATATAATTTACTTTGTTCCAAGGTCTTAGCTGTATCTATCCGCATTTTTTCTATCTTGCGATCATTATTGATTTATAAGCGTGACAGACTTTTGTATGTATATGTCATAGTGAAATTGTCAATACCGTTAGATTATAATCTACCTAGGGATTTTATAATTTGGTTAGGTTAGGTTAGCAGTTAAATTATAATATCACTTAGGTAGATTATAATCTAACGTCTATTGACAATTTCACTGCGACATAAATACAAAAATTTGTTTGTCACGTTTTCTCGATTAAACTTCGGAACCGATTTTGATAAAATTTGGTAAGGAGACGACACAGGATCAAACATAGAATACTTTTTCTAAAAATTGTTTCCGTGATAGTTTGTATTAAACATCGTATTGATGATATGTATATACTTATCTCGCGGTCGAAGCTGCGCGGATCAGCTAGTATTATACATGTAATAATAGCGTAATAGTGAAGTAAAATCTAAGTGACAATGTTTCTTTTAATCTCAAGATCTTGCTAATATCAGGATAATAACTATATATCAGACGAAATATAGATATTGATTATGATTACTTACTTTAGACATTCTTTGCAGCCTTTACTTAAAAGTTTCATTTTGACAGCATCTTTTCGTTCTTCCGCAGAACAGTAGCATTTTGATTTAGAACCAGGCTTCAATGAGCAATAACAACGATCCACACAACTTTCTGATTCACATTCTGAACAAGACACATAACCACTCGAACTATTTCTATTTTGACATCCAAGTCTATTACTTGAGTTTAAGAAATCTGAGTCCTCAGAAGCTGAAGTTCTCTCGCCTGGTCTTGAAGCTTTACCATTTCGCTTGGAAACCGCTTCAGTTTTATCTGAACGCTTAGAATTTCTCTGTCGAGCAGTTTGTCTTTTTGGCGCTGGCAGTTCTGACTCTTTTGGCCTAAACTGTCTTATATCATAACTGGTTGTTGACACTGAACTTTCGGAAATGGGTTTCTTGTCAACTGTCACCTGTGGTTTAAAAGCATCGCTTTGTTTATCTTCCACATGTTGTAAAGTCTTGCCGAAAGGCAAACGAAAGACCATCCGCAAACCACTAGCACCTTTGAAAAATTTCTTTCTTTTAATTTGAAATGAACTGTTTTTTCTTAACACTTTCTTTTTTTGTTTCTTCATAATTGCTTTACTGTGTTGAAATATTTCGTCTTTAGTTAGTGTAACGGCTAATTTTAATAGAAATTCTTTATAAATTGGCTTCAAGTCGTTAAAAGACATTCCTTCTGGATCTATGATTACATTTAAAATTTCATCCATCGAATGTAAGTTTTCTTGAACTTTAAATTCGCTGAATAGTTCGTTAAACCCCAAAGGTGAACCACCTCCTTTCTTTCCATTGTTTCTGGAAACACAAAGTTAATATTTTTACATAGATATAAACAAAAAATTATACAAACACGCTGGTTGCCTAGCAGGTCCCCCGTGTTGGTCCCGACTCCTTTAAAGAATAGGCCAATTGCCGTTCCGCCAGGCAGGTCATAAAACGCAACCGATTGGTTATACGTGTCACTACCATCCTGACTATTAAGTGGCAGAATTTTGCGACAACTCACCCAGGTATTTGGTACCACCGCGTACCTATTTTTGCCGCAATGGCGTCAATGCTTATCGTTGTTGAGTGGTTTGGAAGTTAAGGTGGCCGATATAATTATGCATGTGGCATTACCATCTCGCCACATGGATAGTAACGCACCATTAACATCTTTGATGTCTACAGACGTTGGTTTCACTTTCCATCAGGAGAATCAGGTAGAGTGAATCGAACGTTCACAGATGCAGTGATTCACCAAAATTAAATGGTTTGTTAGTTAGCTTAAGAGAAGGTGTTGTCCCACGTTGGTGACATGTTACCAAGTTGTAACGAGTATCGTTTGTGTCTCGCAGTAATCCAGACCACAGGTATTAAATGAAAAGTAACAGGATACTTTTAAAAATAAATAAATTAAAAATTAATAAAAGATGCAGAGAAGTCACGTCATAGAAGAGAACTGATCTTGCTCTTCAAGATATTTTACATTTATCAAATGTACGAAGATCAGTGTAATGGATAAAAATTTCCAATGAAGATTTCATTCACATAGATAAAATAAGTTGACGAATATACCAAAAGCATAACTGGTATTTGTTTACGTGTACATCATTACTCCGCAGCAAGAAAAACATGCCTTAGACTTGAGGTGTAACCAGTTTGGTGATTTTGATTGGTCAGCCATCGAAACTATCAACTTATTATGGGTAGACTATTTGTACCTTTGTCTTAGCATTTAGGAATATGTGTATGACAATATTTATTTATTTAATATCCATATTAAATCCATCTAATTCAAACAGTAGTTTTGTGATTTTTTTAGGATTCCGAAGTCTACTAGGAACCCTTATGGATTCACTATGCCATCCGTCCGCAACCTAGCTTAGACATTATTTGTTCTAGAAAGATGTAATTTGGCCCGCCTATACAATATATTAATCACGCCGACAAAGTGGTAAAATAAAATCTTGAAAACAAATTTTTCAGGGTACCTCCTGTACACGTAAAATGTTTCGCTGACAACCTCAGTTATTATATGTAGGTAGTCTTTGACACTTATTAGTGCTTAAAGATAAAGCAAATCACAACTTACTATGTATATGCAGAGGTAATATAGAGAACCACTGAATATTAATAAATTAGTAGAGTTCTGCAAAGTCTTGACTTAAAGTAATGTAAAACGGAGATGTAATTTTTTCCCGCGTACCACAAAGTATGGTAGCATCATTGGAAAACATTTTTTCGATTAAGGAATCTTTTGGTGAAAATATTAAGCTTTGAAGTACTAATTTTGTTTAGAGTTAGTGTCCACCTCCCCCCCCCCCCCTTCTGCTAGCTAAACTATTGACTTTGGATGTGTAAAAAATTCAGGTAGTAGTATATATAATGAATTTAAAAGTAAAACTGTCTTAGACCGCATTATTGTGAAGCAGCTACGGAACCTACAATACGCGTGGCCCGACACGCATTTGGTCAGTTATTTAAATTATTTTTTATAGTAATTTTAAATTTAATATAACTAAGTGGGTTGTTATTAGCCTAGAATAAAAGAATGTAACGGACGCGCTTGCATTAACACAATTATGGGCACGCAAAGTGTTGAAATACTTGGTTAATTACATTTTATTGGATCTCCTTAAAGTAGAAAGACTACATTTTAACTCAATAAGTAACCAGTAAACTAATAAATTAATGAAATAGCATTAAAAATAAGACAGTCGGTAATGAGACACTAATTTAATTAATTAATAGAGGCTTACAAAAAATATAATTAAAGATATGTATTCTACTGTATATGATTAAGATTATGTAACACGTATTCTTCTGCGGTTATAATACCTTTTCTCTTACAAAGTAATAAATTGTCAAGGTAAAAGGAATAAATCAATTTAAATAAATAGATTTAGTTAAAAGAGTTACATTACAATTTACAAGTGTAACTTCTTTAGTTAGATGTAATAAGTTATCATTTTTGCCATTCAATTTTCACAAGGCAGTGTTATATTGCTAGTTCATTACCGGATCGTTTTGAAATTTGTTTTATTTCTTTCTTTAAAACTATCTATCTATATAGGAATTATCGTTTGCTTTATTACGAGACAATTTGACTACGACTGAATTGACGAAATTAGCAAGAGACAAGAATAGTACTCACAACTTCGTTTTTTTCCCTTCAATAACACTAGTTCTTGATAAATAATTTCTTTCAAAAAGCTTCAATTATATATTTTACATTGTTCATACGTGTAGTAGGTACGTGTATTTACGCGTCATTAAAATTTGATAAGATAGAGCTTTATTAAACACACATTTCTACTCAAATTATATAACAGTCATGAACTTACCTATGACCAATAGATTTATAACGTGTAAGACCTCCTGCATTTAAAAAGCTTCCTGATCGAGGTATTGCTACTTTTGTCAATATATCTCCAGATTCACTAAGAGTTCTTCTTAGACTTTGTGTTCTCTTTAGGGGCTCCTTACTTACGTCTGCTTGAGATTGAGCGGATGGCTTGGACGGAATTGGCGGTGGCATTGTCGGCGGTCTCTGTAAGGGCTTTTTCTTTTCTAACTGTCGAAATAATTCAATTTTTTCTGAAACTTTACTTCGCACAGAAGATTCATTACAGCTTTGAGGATTTTTATGTTGCTGAATTGGCTTTAAATTGTAATGGTTTTGTACAAAAGATTTATTTGAACGGCGTTCTTCACTGCCACTAGTATCATTCTGTTTTATTACATCTAATTTTGCCTTGACTTCGTCAACTGTTATTTTCTTAGCTTCAATCGCTGCCCGAGATATATGATGCATTTGGTCGCTAGGAAATTTTTGAGTTTCTTTTGCCTTTTCTGTGAACGATCCACTGGCCGAAAATCCATCTGCTCTATCACTATCACCGCTTAAAGAAGATGAGCTTTGTTTTTTACGAGGAGGTCGAGCAGGAGCGTCATTTGCTACCATACTACTTGCTACACTCATGCAGCTGATTCCATTTCGATTTTTTAACTTTTTATTATAGATATGGCCTTGTCGACTCATATGTGACATAAGTGATTTATATAAAGTAGCAGCGATAACAATAGCGTCTTCTGTCGTTTGACACACAAACCCATGACACTCTAGTTGCTTCGCGACTCCAATTTTCCTCATCACTACAGCGAAAAGAGGCGAATGTGAATTTTCGTTGTGAGAGAGGATATACTTTTTATCCGTTGACTCTAATTTTTGAAACAGAGCATGTCGATCAATATTGTCAGGGTCGGTTATTAAAGGAACAAATGCATATTCGAAATTTTCATCTTTTTCTGACGGTTGTATTACAAATTTTACAGCAGACCATACTGCTATTGTTGGGAATGGATTTAATTGTTCTAAGTCTCCTCTGTCACAATTATACTTGACCTTCAGGCCGTTTTTTGAAATTTCTAATCGACCTGTAAAGTTATTGTTTTTTGGGCGAAAATTTCTACGATAGTTAAAATATAAATTTTTGAGAGGATTTTGAAGTCCCGATAAACTAGTGACTTTGCTAGATAGTGACGTGCAACCGAGATAGTGAACACAGAAGGTATGAACTCCTATTGAATCAGAAGAATTTGTACATTCACCAGCCATATCTGCAAACATTTTTTCTATTCTGTCTTGAACCGTATTGTTAATAGTCTTGATTTTACTCTGACAATAATTGCTTTCATCTTCCTCAGTTGGACTTTTGCTGTCATGTAATAAACTAGCCTGAAACAAATACAAACGATATTTATTTACCATCAAAACTATTTAATCATTTACTTACTTAGATTATTTATAGTTATGTATTAACAATATTAACATTCTTTATCCATCTATTCAACTAATTTTTAAAGAAAGAAGAATTTTAATTCGTCTGAATAATGTTAGGGCAAATATCTTAGGCAAATAGCATAATCAACGAATTACGACTATCACTGAGATCTTTGTTGTAATTTAGAGCAAATTTAAAGAATCAAATATAGATAGATATAGTCTGTTTTTAATAAGTCTCTATGAATTACTTCTCTTTTAATTGTGTACAATAAAGCATTAAATAAATAAATAAATAGATGAATATCCTATGAGATATACACCGCATTTATATGTTCTATGAAAACAAATCTACAACAAATTGCTTTTGAATCAAATCGTTTAAAAATTAATTTAAAACACACGATAAGTGTCTGGTTTTCAAGAACTTAAGGAAAAATAATAGGCATGTTTCCCCGTGTTGGTTCGGGCTCGTTTGAAAAATAGACCAACTGCCGTTCTGCTACACAGGTTGCAAAATACGTGTCACTACCATCGTAACTAGATACTAGGTGGTAGAGTTCCGCAACGAATGTATATTTTCTTATATGGGTCTATTCGTCAAAAAAGCCTGGACCAACATAGAAGAAACACTTTAATAATTAAGTACTCTAATACGATCTAGAAATATTTTAAATTACTTAAAGACTGGAGCATCGTTATTCCAATAAAATAAAAATACAAAAAACGGGTCATTGGCGATGTTATTCAAAACATTATAATCAGAGTGGAATATAAGGGAATATGCCATGCTTTGTACTAACACATCAGTAGTCAGTAGCGACCTATCACTTATTACAAAGACGTGACGTCATAGACTATGGCCATTTGCTTCGCGCGTTTTAAAAACTAGTTTTAAAAATGAAAAAAAAAGTAAATGAATGTTTACTTTATGTGTGTTAAACTTTCTTGCAAAAATAAAATTTATTTTGGCGAAAGTCCATACGTAAGAATAATATAAAATAGCATTTAAAAATTAGTCATTTTCCCTATTGTTAACGAAAATATTAGTAAAATACATAAAAATACGTAGAGACGAATATAGAACCATAGAAAAAAACAATTTTTGGATGTCAGTGAATGAGTATTTTGCAAGTACTCAAAATACGTACCTTGCTGTCTTTCCTCATAATATCTGATATGACACCATATCGTTGTAAGCTAGTGATAGATTTACTGTCATCGAATAAAGCGTCGATTTTTTGTTTGTAGAGTGAAAGTGAAGATATGCTGGCCGTATGTTGTCGTTGTTCATCTTCGCGGCTGCCGAGATGAAACCCACCATGAGAATTGGATCCGTTATCACACGTCACCATCTTGAAATAAAAAAATTTAATAAATAATTCAAATGGGTGGTAACACGATGGTCGGGTGGAGTTACCCTAAAAGTTAAGGTGCGCAAACAATATATCCGAGGAACCCTTAAGTTGCATCCATCGAAGACAAAATATCTGAGTCCAGGCTACGTTGTTACGGTCATATAAAGAGGAGACCCGATAACCATGTTGTGAAGAAGTGCCTTTCCATGGCCTCTGAAAAAAAAGGAAGAGGAAGACCTCAAACCACCTGGTTGACAAATGTCCGGAGAGACATGAAAATTGTAGGCTTAAACAAAGACGACACACAACTACGAGAAAAATGGAGACTCAAGATCAGGAAAGCCGGCCCCGCATATCGGGATAAGGCGAGGACAAAGAAGAAGAATAAATAATACAAATAAAAAAAAATACAGAGGAAACAGTTGTTAGTTGGTGAGTTGAGTGGTGATTCCCATAACTGCGTTTGTCAAGGTTTTAATATATTACATCTCATTTATGATAACCAAGATTCATGCGTTTTTCCAAGGCACTTTTTCAGGGAAGCGTTATCGCTCCCCTAACCATTAACTATATAAAACCCAGGATAAAACCCTATAATAATGCAGGGGGTTTGGTTACCAAAGTCACCTCACCACTGTGGAGGTATTGGATTTGGAAACTATTTGGATTTAAATTTGAAATTGAACTATTTGGATTCCTGTCACCGAATTTCATCATCAGACACAGAAATCTTTTACTTAAAGGAGGTTTTAAGAGTTATTGCAAAATACATTGTGATCTATTGCTAAAAGAAATAAAGAAATGTTGACTTTGATCTGATTTCAACATTGCGACAAAATTTACAGTTTTATCCACATCGTCTTGATGTCTAGTTCTACAATTGTGCGATTCTCGAGGCACCTTTTGCCCCACTTTTTCTTTGTGGGACTAATTATCGGTAAAGGGTTTTTCCAAACGAATCATCCTAATGAAAATATTCTTAAATTACACTAGCAAAAAGCAGAGCTTTATAAGGTCTCGCAAAGTTATACTATCTAGTAATATTGTTAGAAAAATATTTTTATGAGAATTACATCTTTTAATGTATAGACTTTATTTATAATAATAAAGTATATAATCTTCTAATGTATAGAAAAATAAATAATAAAGTATTGCGTCTCTCGCATTGTATATCTGTTTTGTTAATCTTTCACCTACCGTTCTTTCTACATGTCCGAACCAACGGAGCATGCCTTTTCTCATCTTTACACCAACACTTTTTTTCAAGCATAACTTCTATCTCACTTCAACATTACGAACCCGGTCCGCGAGAGTTGCGCGACATATTTTTCATAGCTATTTGTTTCATCGACTGCGTTGTTTATCTTTCATGCCCTTCTAACATACCCAACTCTCACTTTCATACAATATCGTTGGGATAGGCACATGATTATGCAGGGCAAGACGGGCGGGGACCCTGACTTAAAACTGGGCTTTTAAGTAATCTCTCTAACGCTCTATTCACTCTGTTCCCCGCGCACATCCCTGCTCTAGACCTAAAACCCCCTTGTGCCTAACACAACATTCCTTCGGACTTCCCTTGCGTTCACCTTTCCATGTTTTACTATACACCTTCGATGCTAAGCTGATCAAACTGATGGCCCTATAGCTATTTCAGTCTATACGTGAACCCTTGCCTTTATACAAGGGCTCGATGACCGCGCGCCGCCAGACAAATATAAAGAAAAGTATTTTGTGAAGTAGTCTCTTAATAAGTTCAAAAATCATTAATAAAAATCTTTAAACCGCATGATCCTGCAAGCCATCCCTGAAACCGTATTTAAAAGGATACTGTTTTAATTTTTAAAACTTTCGAATTTGATTATTGATTTTGATCTTTCACCGCAAACCGTTTTTCGATCAGCCAGGCCGTTTAAAATCTGTGAGAGATTTAATCACGTGAGATATATACATACTGACGTCATTGAAAAAATATAATCACGTTTCAAGAATCTCAAACCATGGAGATCTGATGAAAGCTCGATTTTTGAAAATCGCGGTTAATAATTATAATTTCCTGCGTAAAGTTTTAAAATCTTTTAAAAATATTTTTAAACATGTTATTTAAAATTGCTCTAATAATACTATACAAATATGAGACAATTTAAACGCAGAAATCTTGCAAACAGTTGATTTCCCACTTCCAGTATCTCCCGTACTCTGCATCAGATCTTCGTCAAATTAAAATAACCTGAGAAGTATCTAGGTACTCACTGAAATAAAAAAAAATCCTTATCGGTTCAGGCGTCTTCGAATATAATCAGTGAACATACTTAAAAAAAGATTCCGCCCAAATAGGAACCTCCTTCTTTTTGGGTAGTTGGCTGATTATTGCTGAAATTGCTGGAAAAGTTGAAACCGAGTTTTTTTTTATTTATTTTTTCACGGGACAAATTACACTTACTGATCTTACCCCAAAGTAAGCAAATTATTTGCTTGTGCTATAGCCGTTAGTCAACTATACTAATACATAGAAGTACATATATAAATACTAGAATATCGAACCCGAGATTGCGTAGTCAGGGTTGCTAACCACTCGACCAACCGGGCGGTCAAGACTGGAGTTGATGCTACAGAAGAGCAGCGCAAGGTAAAAATTGTCTCCAGAATTGCATAATTATAAATCATAACTCACAAAACATCAAGATGGCAGGATTTAAATTTTAACATAATCTGTATTATTAGTTACAATTTGCTTACATATTTTTTGTATCACTAATCTGGAAAAAGTGATGACTCAAAATTTGGAGGCGCCTACCCTCAATCGATTTTAACTCGTTAGTTTTATAATAGATGGCGTTACTAGAAATAAGATTCTAATACAAAACGTATCTTCTATTTTTTTAAGGTCTGTAAAATGGTATTTTTATGGTAGATAACATATCTAGACATGAATTTAAACTACTACGTCGAAGCACAAACCTAAAAGTCCGATAATTTTACAGTAAAATGTACCACAAGAGTGCATAGAAAGTGGCCTAGTGTAATAATGCTAATGAATTTAATATACAATATTTTAAAAACCCTGTCCGATCCAAAAGAGCTATATAGGTAGGTTAATGACATTATCAAAAAAAAAAAACGTTTCGTTAAGATAAAAAAAATCGTAATCTAAAGTGCCTCATTTTAGCACTAAGCTTGAGAAACTTACTTCCCCTTAAATCAAGCAAATATTTCGAAAACGTATCTACCAACATCCACAAAATGACACAGATGTGATTGTAATAAACTACCTAATAATACCTTTGACAATCGGACATGGTTTTTTTACACACTGCATGTATGCATTTAAGTACCATGATCTGATTTTTATCAGCAATTTCGTTTAATTATTATTAAACTCTAGCTGACCTATCAAACGTTTTTCTGCCTTTTTAAGTACTCTTATTTTTTTTCTATACTTTTTCACCTTTTAAACCTTCCCTGGACTTCAACAATTAATTCAAAGCCAAAATTAGTCAAATCGGTTCAGCCGTTCTCGAGTTTTAACGAGACTAACGATATGTAACGATATATATATATATATATATATATATATATATATATATATATATATATATATATATATATATAGTATGTATATTATTCCGTTCTATAGTTTTTTGCATCGCACGCGATGTTTTGATTTTTATTGGTAATTTTTTCGACACCTTAGGTTTCTCATTGGAATTTTGAGTTTATTATTTCCTATAAAAATAGATCCCATGTACTATTCCCTAAGATATTCTACAACTGGATTACTAGCTCTTTGGCAGATTATTTCAAGGTCATTGTTGTCTGTTCAAAGTCCATACTTTAGCTCAAGTTCAGTTAATACTGCTGATATTTCCCCATGCCTGAGTGCTATCTCTAACATTGATTGTTTTGCATATCAATGACACGTTGCAAATTAGCAGCACTTACTGCTATGCAGACGACAGTACAAGATGTTGATTCTTATTTTTTTATTATTATTGGATCCAAAGATGAAATGGCTTTCCTAAGAACTACAAAACTGTAAAACAAAGTAAAACAGTAATTATAACGACGTCAACCTATCGTCTTCAAGCTGAAACTGCTCAAAATAAACAGGCTCAAAAGATTAAAACAAGAACTTCGTTTCAACTATAATTATTATAAAACCTTCAAAGAAATGAAAGCGCGACAGCAGAAAGAAGATTGTCATGAAAAGTTTTTTTTAGACATAGATGTAAAATTATGTGCTAAATAATTATATATATATATATATATATATATATATATATATATATATATATATATATATATATATATATAAATGTGCTAAAAATTCGACAAAAGAAATTAGAGAGAAAAGCGATAAAAATATCAGAAAGGAATAATATGGACCAACCGCCTGAACTACTGTTCTTCATCTTTTTATTAAAATCAAGCGGATGTAGTGTGTAATTTTTAAATTGTAATTGACATTGCACTTATGCGAGATTAGAGGATGAGGATTATGATACAGTATATTTAGGTCAAAAATGTGTTGACTGTGATATGAACGTTTTGCCTTCATCTGTACTCCAGTATACCTGTATTCATGTGGTCTGTGGGTATACCACCTCACGGACGGACTCACAGATATTTAGGTTTTTAAAAATCCTAATATCTTGATTATCTGTGATTTTATCAAATCTAAATTCTTGACGTAATATAAAGATATTAATTTTGATTAATTTTACTTTGAAAAACTTTAATAAAATGGATAGTTTCTTTTACATTATTTTTTTTGTGAAATAAGGTTTATTTATACTGTGATATATGGCACTCAGTTCCCTCTGCAACACGATAAATATTATTGAAAGCCAATAAAAATACTTACTTCGATATTTGGTTGTGGGTCGGATACCCACAAATTATTATCATTTTTACGCCACCTCAAGTTTTATTTCGGGATCCTGTAACAAATAAATCTAATAAGCCATCAAAATAATTACTGACAAAATTTAAAGAATATCCTTCAAGTAAAAGAAAAATTACCAAATTGGTTGCATTATGTAGTAAGTTTGGATGTTTGTTCAATAAATTACAAAAAAAGCTAAACGGATGTGAATGAAAAATGTATACCTATACAGGTGGTATATATGCAGACTTATAAAATATATATTTTTATCAAATTATATCCCAAAGATATTGTATAAGAAAGATGAATATGACAGAAAAAGATTTGAAGTAATGGTTACTGTGAACTGTATAATGTTGTCATTTACCACCTCTTGATTTAATGGTTATCAGCATGAAAAATACGGGTCTTAGATTTTTTTTCGGGAGATAAATAAAGCGTCTTTATTTTATACCAATACATTATATAAAATAAATCTTTAATTTCAAAATTTTTATTTATTGGTAGAGGAAATAGCCTTTAAAAAATGTTCATATTAAAAAGCAAATGTGAAAAAAAACTTTACTTGTTGAACACAAGAACGAATGAATTCAGAGTCAAAAAACCGGGGTGATTGACGATTAAAGACAGAAGCAAGAGTTAAACAAGAGCCGCGCTGGCCAGCCATGACAGAATTTGTAAAAATAACGAAAGAAGTGAAAATTACAGGTTCCTACATTTTTGTAACGCGAACGGAGTAAACCGTAAAAGACGGAGAATTTGGCTACCCTAGTTGTAACGCTCGCGAATCACGCTCTCAATGCTGAAGTGGGAAGATTGGAATTTTAAGAAAGTAACGGTGTAAAAATAAATGTTGTAGGGCATTTATTTCATTTTTATTAATTTTTACTTTTTTTTTATTTCATAAGACCACCTCTCATGGTAACCATCGCCTATAGACAACAAAGATTTTAATAATATATTGCTATCCTTATGGCAGGGATGGAATGCCAAATGCATATTATTTTACCAACTACCTTACATTCCAAACAGCAAAAATAGGAAAAGCGGTGGTACTAAAACCTGTTTGAGACGTTGAAGAACTCTACCACCTTTTTTATAAGATAGCAAACAAGTAGATGGGTCTCCTGATGGAAAGAGTCAACCATCGCCTATAGACACCAAAGATGTTAATGGTGCGTTGCTATCTTGTGGCGAGGTCTAATTCCACATGCATAAGTTTACCGGCTACCTTACCCTCCAAACCGGAACACGACAGTGACTAGCACTGACGCTATTGCAGCAGGAATAGGTAAGGCTGTGGTACCTGGCCCGGGCGAGACAATGCAGAACTCTACCATCTAGTAGTCACGTTGGTAGTGACGCGCATAGCCATCCGGTCGCCTTTTACGACCTGCCTGGCAGAACAGCAGTTGGGCTATTCTTCAAAGGAGCCCGGGACCAACACGGGGGACCTAGTAAGAAGCAACGATGTTATTGACACGTATTGCCTTTTCTCGCCTTTAACGAAATGGTATATTCCTAAAAAATGTGGACGCTTAAATTCAACATTGGAAATCCCCTGCTGTGATTAAGCATGAATATGACGTATATGTTTCAAAACATTTGATAATTTTGCCCTTATATTATATCAGTAGCTGGTTTTCAAAATGCCCGTCTTACAGTAGGTAAGTATTGTGAACGACTGGTAATTTTTGTATATTATGCTTTAGTTTCGAATTTCGACTATTGCTCCTCTTTACCGACAAGACGTAAAATTTTATTGAGCCCGTGCAGAATTCAACTTTAAGTACATAGTTTTAACGTTTAAAACTACAAGTCACATGCTACTCATGAGATGTTTTCGTAATGTGACGCGTCCTGGCTGTGATTCTGATGTGCTGGCTGTGATTCTGATGTGATTGAATTTGATTCTTTTTGATTGTAGTACGCATACTTCCCAATATATTCATCATCAAATCTGAATCAAAAATAACAGCAGCAACAATTAAAAGCAGCTCATGAAGTAAAATCATGAATAAATGTGTGGTCTTATTTCGTCCAGTCACAGCAAGCGTAAGGGCACGTCACGTCACGAAAACATCTTATGAGTAACATGTAACTTGCAGTTTTAATCGTTAAAGCTATATTGTTAAAGTTAAATTATTCACGGGCCTAATAAAATTTTACTTCTTGTCGGTAAAGCGGAGCAATAACCGAAATCGAAACTAAACCATAATGTACAGAAATTACTGGTTAATATTAAGATACTTAGATGACGTCGCGATATTTTTATGCTTTTGTATATATTATCATTCTTAAGCCATTTACTTATGCTGAAGGCAGCGCTGACTCTTGCTATTTTGGATGGAAGTACACATACAAACACGGCACTTTTATAACAATCTCTGATTAGTAAGTGTGTTATTTAAACACCTAATAACTTTACTCGCATGAAATTAATGATCAAAATGGCTTAGAATTCATAGTTACTTTTTAAGACATAACGGTAAAGTTCTCTTATTAAATCTTAATTAGAATTTACAACCAAACTGTCGGTCATTATAATAAACTTCAACATAATATTGTTTTTAATATTTACATTCTTGTTGAATTTGGTAAATGGAACTTATTTAAAAATATAATAATTTAAAGTGATTTTATTTTTCAAGACATTCTAAAATATGTGATCTGGAAATCTAATTATATAAAAAACGTGTTTAGTTATTTTCAATCGACTTTCTAAAAGGAGGTTATGAATTCGACTGTTTGTTTTTTTATGTTTGTTTTCTCAGAACTCAGTCATTTTTGAAACGATTTTGAAAATTTCTTTTTTTTGTTTGACAGGGTATTCTCCTAGTGTGGTCTCATTTTAACTTTTTTTTATATCATAAGATAGCAAACAAGCAGATGGGTCTCCTGATGGAAAGAGTTAACCATCGCCTACAGACACCAAAGGTGTTAATAGTGCGTTGCTATCTTGTGGGGAGGTCTAATACCACATGCACAAGTTTACCGGCTACTTTACCCTCCAACCGGAACACGACAATGACAAGCACTGACGCTATTGCGGCAGGAATAGGTAAGGCGGTGGTACCAAACCCGGGCGAGACAATGACCTAGTAGCCACGATGGTAGTGACTCGTATAGCCAATCTGTCGCCTTTTACGCCTGCCTGGCAGAACGGCAGTTAGCCTAATCCTCAAAGGGGCCCGAGACCAACACAGGGGAGATTGATAAAGATCTAATAAGATAATTTGATAAAGATCTAGTGCAGTGTTAATAGATACTAGAATAAGGTGAGCGGTTACTCCGTTAGAAAATATTATTTTAAAACCAAAAGGTTTACCCGAATACCACATAGACCGAATACATACATACTTGGACATTACAGGTTAAATAAAAATTTTGCTTGCAATTTACATATTATGTATGTGATACTCAGGTCAACTTTTGCAGCTGAACTTTAAAGCTATTTTCCTACGAAAATTGAGACGAAATTTTGTACACACATTTAGTTTACATGACGATGTATGGTTAGATAAATGATGTCAATATGGCGGATGTCTGAAGATAGCAGACTAGTAATTTTTTGTGCGCTGTCATGATATGGGTATCAAATGAAAGGGTTTGCTGAGTAGAATAGAAAAACGCTGAAGTGCGAGCTGGACTCGCATACCGAGGATTCTGTATAAACTTCTAGGTAACCTTAGCTAGTACCCTGCAGGTTTTGATTCCATTGCGAAATCGCAAAACATGTGACATGATCGGTAATATATTTTAATCTCGTTTTTTTATGATGCAACCAAAAATTTACGGTTTTCAGATTTTTTCCTTTACATGTGCTGTAAGACATGATTGCTTCACGGATTAAATGGATACACCTTTCAAGACAATTTCTAAGTTTGTCAGCGTAGCTTGCATTTACATACAGAAATGCAGAGTTATAACTACTTACCGTTGAAATTAAAACACTCCAAGGGTAATTTTTAAACCTTGTCATCTCTTTCGGTACGATAAAATAGCACAACATAAACCATAATAATATTATATAATATAACCTATAAATGTATGACACTTTTGATAGTGATATGAGCGTTGCTCATATGTGCGGCGACATGTATACTTCCCAATGGCGTGTCTATTAGTATTCATGTGGTCTGTGGATTACTTCTTGTCAAATTTCATAATTCTAGGTCAATAAAAAGTACCTTATATTTAGTAGCTTATATAAGCTTATATTATAGGTTTCGATTTCTTTCTGAAATCGCAAAAATCGCAAAATATGCAACATAACAAATCTTTTGATCGCGTCGATTCACAAGTCAGATTCTTTCACAGCTGAGAGGACCGTAGATCCAAGTATTTGATGTAAGACAGATGGACAGACGGGAAACGAAGTGATCCTAAAGATTTTGTTTTCCTTTTCAGGTTCGGAACCCTAAAAATGGCTATTCTAAATCTCATATGGCGGACCATCCGAGACGGTGGATGAGTTATGTATAAACACTCTCATAATATGGGTAGCATTTAAATAAAACCTTGTCTTTGAATTATTTTTTTACTATTAATTTATTATTTATATTTTTCTGGAAGGTCCCCAAGTCGTATTCGTTAACAATATTCAAATATGGGATTTTATGTATTAACTACACAATTTTTTAAATAAACTTTCGATCCTTTATAACAATACAGCTGAACTTTTATAAAAGTTCAGCTGTATTTGGGTTTATCCATTCCTCTTCTTCTTTGATTTTTGATTTAAGAGTTCTGCTCTTGTTGGTGGAGTAATCGTCATTCTTTTTTATCCATAGACATGGTTTTTACCTCCTGATATGACACGACACTTACTTTGTCCTTGATTTGATTAAGGTAGGAGCGTCTAGGCTTCCTTTTCCCCTCTTTGCTTGTTGCTTTACCTTCTATGATTTTTCTTATAAAACTGTCGTGTCGTATCAGATGGCTAAACAATCTCCCTTTTCTATTCACTATAGTTTTTAACAAGCTTCTTCTCTTATTCCAGCAGTTGATTCACTACAAACAATTACATATTATCTTTTTATAATAATCGTGTTGATTTATTTACATGCTATTTTTAAACATTGGTCTGTATTTCTCAACAAAATGAACAAATAATTTTATTTGCAAGTGTTACGCTTTTGTAATATATTACTGTTGCTTACCATATAACTCTTGTATAATAATGTTTCATATAAATTACTACATAATTGCACTAACAAATTCCACCACAACACGGTTCGCAAATATTTTAGATTGTTCAAAATATTATAAATTGTATATAATGGTTTAAGAATATTAAAGCATATTTATGTCACTAATTCAAATATTTATTGAATATTCATAAACACAAATTATATTTTACTAGCGGCCCGGTACGTGCTCGTACATCGTACATCAAATTCCCAAAAAATGTGATAAATGAAGAACCGTTCTACCGATTTTGTGCAAACTTCACATAAACCATCTATTAAATAGTAAATTTGGTTTAGATAGGTGAGCCCGTCCTTGAGTTAAATTACAACGAAAAGTGGCATTGATTATTATATACAGGTTGGTCAAAAAATCGTGGATCAAACGAAACAGGGTGATAGTTGCGATTATTTGCAATAAAAATATCTCTACGGCATGCAGAGCTCAATCTTGATCTTCATAGAAGTTACGACCATTTTAGTGTTATTGACAACAATAAATGGTGCTTAGTTACTTCTAGGGAACGTATCAACACTACCAAAGTGCTTTTATGATAGTGGGTACCATGATTTATGAGTATTGTCACCTTTTTCAATTACTTTTAAGTCTCATTAAAAATTATTTGTAAATTTAGAACCGTACTGTAAAAAATGTATTACCAAAAAGTGAACTTGTATTAAAAAAACTTGCCTATAATTATCCCAACTATCACCCTGTTTCGCCCGATTTTTTGCCCACCCTGTATATAGATATGACACTAGCCTCGACTTCGTCCTCGTGGAACAATGTCTTAATTAAATGTAGCCTAAGTTACTTACTATAACACAAGAACGGGCTCACCTATCCAAACCAAATGTTTAGGCTTTGTTCAGACTATTTAGTAGATGGTTTATGTGAAGTTTGCACAAGATCGGTAGCGCGGTTCTTCATTTAACACGTTTTTTGTAACATTAATTCAATAAATGGCGAAACGTAACGAAGCACGTGACGGGCCGCTACTTTAAAATATTTTTCGAGCGCAACGCAGTCAAAAATCGCGCGTCT
Organism: Apodemia mormo; assembly: GCA_036924255.1. Taxonomy (NCBI): domain Eukaryota; kingdom Metazoa; phylum Arthropoda; class Insecta; order Lepidoptera; family Riodinidae; genus Apodemia; species Apodemia mormo. Next base: position 16,157,977 of record JAUPFN010000020.1, read on the forward strand.
TTTGGTACCCAAAATATAAATGAACCCGTAAAATGGACTCTACGTGGTCAATAGCATTGCCGCATTTAAAGAAAAGTTTGAAAATATTTTTAACAAACACAAACTTTGAACGTTTGTGTCAAATTGATACTTTTATTATTAGGACGGACTAGAATTTTTGCCAGAAACTATAAGTAATTACATAGCACTAAGTTCAAATTCTACCAAGTTACATTTTTGATGTGGAGCGATCTTTTTTACTTCTGAATAAGTTTTAAAGAAGAGAATAAGGTCATTTCATTCGTGAAGTTTGGTTCCATATTATGGTAATATGGTATGGTAAATTCTTCTATTCTTCTATTCCATTCTGAATTCTTCTATATCTCAAAATATAGAAGAATTCAAAGCTACGAATATCGTTCATCATCTAACGTTACTATTTCTATAACATTATTCACCACGTCAGCAACACAAACAAAAACGCACTATAAACATTGGTTTTACACATGATTCATTTCGTAGCCGAAGCATAAATAGAAACTGCCATTCACTTCTTACAAAAATATAAGAGTTCCTGGTAGTGATGAAATTAAGGCGAACAAGCAAAAAAAAGGCTAGGCCAGCGAAGCGAAATGTGTTGATCATATTTAAAAAATCCACTGAACATACCGTGCATGTCGTGTAAGTAATACCTAAATCCATTACAAGCTAGTTTAGATAACACTTGGTACCGCAATCGGGAGAGTACTTCTAACGCGTGAAGGCGTAATGTTCTCGTAATTAGATTTAGTAGCTATTGTGATCTATTTACGCAAATCTCGATACAAATCTAGATTAGGTTTGCTTTTCATGTCAGAGCATACATTACTATTGAGTACTTGCTTAATTAGTAGATTTCATAATGAACATACTTTGAAGGCTATAAAATAAATTTGGACAAATAACTAACATTATTTGTATTATTGATTGTTTTCCGGTACTATCTTGATATAGTGTTATGTTATGAGATATTTGAAAGTAAAAATGTGTAAACTATCGTGTTCTAGTTAGGAGGCAAAATAGTCGTAAAGTCATACGTGTGACATTTCAAGCAGCCACACACGATTAGTAACCCACTGTTAACACCTTTGCTGACTATTTAATTTGGTTGGTTATCACCGTTGGTTATCCATTTCCATAAGAAGAGCTGTCTGCTTGCTGGCTATGATATAGGTATTGTTAGGTATATTTATTTGTTATATAAATAATATTGTAAATAATGCTTGAATGTAATATTAATATTCGTTTATCACGCATAATAGATATTAGAATTTGTTATCAAAATGCTGCACTACAGAGGCGCCACTTCCGCAACATTGTGGAATCGTTATATCAAATTATGAACTTGGAAGTGGTGCCATCTGAACTGATCTGTTTGAAGTTGATATTTTTCAATCTACCCTACTTTTAATTATTGTAAAACTGTGTGATACTATAAAATACCTTGTGCCGGCCTACTCGGGTCATTCTGCTGTAAGTCTTGGAAGAATAAACATCTATGTACGTCAAACTGTCTATTATTAAAAACGAACCCAACAGTATGTAAAAAATATTTGTCATCCAAAATTAGTACTTTTTACAGTAAAATGATGACATAAAGTTGAAAGTATATTTGATTACAAAAATATAGAGTTGGATAAATGAGAAAAATGTAGAGTTGTACAAATAAGTTGTAAGCCGGGTTACTCAAAAATTTACTCGTAAAATTATATCTACTGCATGCGACACGCACGATAAGTATTACAAGCGCGCTAATTTCCCGCTAAAAAAAAGCATCGAAAGGGGTTTTTTATATATAATAAGAGATGTAATCAAGGAGCAGATGACTCATCTAATGAAAAACACCATTCATTGCCCATTAATATCTATAAGTAGGTAAGGTGACGTACCACATTCAGATGAGATGTGTCAGGGTGTACACTGTACACACTCACCAATTCTATATGCTATATACTCTAAGGTGTTAATGAATATTTAATTAATTCAGTCTCACCAGCTACAATTGTTATGTAAATAACGTTAAAAGGCAAACAAGGAAAATTACGAAACGAAAATGTACAATCGAAAATGTGAACTTGTTACTTAATGTAATATATGTGTGTATATATATACACTTTTAATTCATTTCACCTGCTTAATGTTTAGAAAAATGACCATACAAAATTTTAGACATTTTAAATAATTTAAAGAATTCAGTGGGGGCGCAATTGCACCCAGTGCCCCCCGTCCCCCTTTGGATCCGCGCCTGGTGGCTACTATATGGTAGAATTCCGCGTCGCTCTCACCGCGGCGGTCACCCAGACATTTAGTACTACGGCCTTATCTATTCCTGCCGCAATAAAGCGACCATGCTTGACATAGCTTGTTTTTTTTTTCAGAATGTCCGAATTACTGCTGGCCTTAATGACCTTCACAGCTTTACCGGTCGCGGGGGCGAGCGCAGTGCTCAGCCAGAGTTTAAAGCGGTTACGGTTACGGTACGGTTACGGCTTGGAGTTTAAAATAACCGGTTGGTATTTAAGACATTGGTATATATGGGCCAAGGTTTCTCTTCTCATCAGAAGAGCCATCAGCTTATTTATTATTTTATGATAAAAAGAAAGTCATAAAAATAACTTCTTTAACGGAAAGTTAAGTACACTTGAGATACTGAAATATCTATATGTATAGATACGATTCGTAAGTAGGTGACACTGAAATTAATAAAATTCCGATATGCATCTCAACAAGTAGCTTACTATAACTGTTCGTAAGAGTAGTGCGAGCTGCCACTTGCGGTTCCCATACCGTTATAATATGTTCAATGTAATATTTTGATTGAATCCGACGCCGAGGCATAGCGGCTTTTCCATTGAACTGGATAAAGCTTATTGGTAATAAATTTATTAAGGCGAGGTATTTCGACGAGCGTCAATTTTATAGAAAATGGGTGGCGCGGTATGTTCTGAAACAGCTGGAAAACGTGTTAATTTTCGGATAAATAAATATAAGACATCAGCTGAAAACTAAAATTAAGCACATTCTTTTTTGTATTCATAGATAAATATCATCATATAAAAATCATGTGGAAGATTAGAAATATTATTAACAAATAATTTGTTTTAGAGATTTTTTTAGCCTGTTTTCGGAATTTTATATGATTGAGTAAAGTACATTCTATCATATAATGAGTTAGCACATTCTTTAGATAATATCTTCAGGTATATTGTGTAATTTTTTCAAAATTTTTGTTTAACAATCAATACAAAAAAACGTGATTTAACAAATCAGTTTTTCCCGTTTGTCGCGATGCCTCGCCTTAAATTATTACTGTTTTGGAAAGGTTTTTAGGAGCAATATTGCGATAATTGTATCAAGTACGCGAAAAGACGTGGCGTGGCATGGATATGATGAGAACTTAAATATATAAAGTGGAAGAACATGACGGGAGAAGCGATGACGGGGACAGAACCTAACGAAAAATGTTGCAGAAGGTCAATGCCAAAAGGCACGTTGAACTAAAGTATATTCTATAACCAAAATAATGTTATCTCAGCATATATATTTTTTACTAGCTGTTGCCTGTGACTTCGACTTCGTTTACTCCGCACTGCTCCTCCCCTGCTGGCGATAGCGTGATAATGTGTAGCCTATATGTTGACCCCACCTGTTAGTAATATTCTTGCAAAATTTGAAGTAAATCCGTACAGTACTTTTTGAGTTTACCCCGAACATACGTGCAGACTAACAGCAAACAGACAAAAATTCTAAAAACTATATTTTTGTCTTTTTTATAAAATTTTATTCTAAAAACGATATCGATTGTAGATCACGCCCCAAGTATTCTTTTAAAAAAATATTCAATGTACAGTTTTGATATTTCTTTCTAGTTTTATTATATGTGTAGATAACATTAAAAATCAAACAATCAGAGGGCTTCTAATGAAACGAGAAACCATTGCCTATACAAGGGTGGATCCAGGGGGGTCATGGGTGCATGACCCCCCTTACCTTCCCTGGGTAGGGGTCTAATGTGGATTTATTAGTATTAGATAAGGATTAGAGCCTATCATAAAGTGCTATCACCGACCCTTTTTCTTCTGCATATCAATGATATGTTGCGAATTAGTAACATACATTGCTATGCAGATGATAGTACTGGTGATGCTACATACTCTGGCCATAGCGGTATTTCTCGGGAATACGTTGAAGAGAGCCGAAAGAAGCTTGCGTCTGAAGTCGAGAATCGACTTACTGATGTCTCGGAATGGGGTCGTCAAAACTTGATCACATTTAACCCCAAAAAGACACAGCTTTGCGCGTTCACCGCAAAAAAGACACCCCTTGTTATATCACCTCGATTTGAGGATACTCTCCTAACAGCCTCAGCCAGTGTCGGAATCCTGGGAGTCGACATATCAAATACCATTCAATTTCGCGGTCATCTGGAAGGCAAGGCGAAACTAGCCTCCAAAAAGTTCGGTGTGCTCAGCAGAGCGAGGCAGTATTTCTTGCCGGCCCATCGTCTCCAACTTTATAAGGCGCAAATTCGGCCTCACATGGAGTACTGGTCTCATCTCTGGGCTGGAGCTCCCCAGTACCAGCTTCTTCCACTTGACCGCATTCAACGTAGAGCGGTTCGAATCGTTGACAATCAGGCTATTACGAAACGGCTTGACTCTTTGGCATTACGCAGAGATGTAAGCTCACTCTGCGTCTTTTATCGTATCTATCATGGAGAGTGTTCCGACGAGTTGTTTGAATTAATTCCTGCTGCTAAATTTCACCATCGGACATCGCGTCAAAATTTGAAGTTCCACCCACACCATCTTGATGTCTGGAAATCCACAACCGTGCGGTTCTCCCGGCACTTTTTGCCTCGCACTACTCTTTTGTGGAATCAATTACCGGCGGGGGTTTTCCGAACAAATACGACATGGGGACCTTCAAGAAAAGAGTGTACTCATTTTTAAAAGGGCGGCAACGCAACTGCAAGGGCAAATATTGCAGATGATAAAGGCAAGTATTGCAGATGTCCATGGGCGGCGGCGATCACTCAACATCAGGTGCACCTCCTGCTCGTTTGCACCCTCTTCCATAAAAAAAAAGAATCTCAAATATGTGGCCCCCCTGAACCGAAGGCTGGATCCGCCCTTGTGCCTATAGACACTGAACATGTTAATGGTGCTTAGCTATCCGCGAAGCAGAGTGGCAATGCCACATGCACAAGTTTACCTACACCTTACCTCCAAACTTGAGCACGACAGTGACAAGCTCTGACACTATTGCGGCAGGAATAGTTAAGCCGATGGTACCAGACCAAGGCGAGACAGCGAAAAACTCTATCATTTAGTAGCCACGATGATAGCGAATCGTATAGCAAATCGTTCACCTCTTACGAACTGCCGACAGAACGGCAGATTCTTTAAAGGAGATAATTCTTTAAAGGGGATATTCTTTAAAGAGAGCCTGGACTTACGTGGAGAAAAAATATTCTTACTTTCTCATAGCCCAGAATAAAGGGCTACATTATTAGTATTGTTGTTATTATTATGTTGCAGTATTTGAAATAGATCATATACCATTCTGCCAGACAATTTTTAAATGGCGAAAGATTAGCTAAACATGTTACTACCATCTCGGCTACTAGGTAGCAGGATTTTACAACCTTGCAAAAGAAAGGTTTTCCTACCACCTATACCTGCTGCAATTTTATCAGTGCTTGTCACTGTCGTGCTCCGGTTTAGAGGGTGAGGTAGCCAATAAACTTACACATTTCAATTGTATATACATGTTATTACTATAGTAACGATTATATGGTAGAGTTATTTTCGTGTTACAGCACTCACCCCGTGCTTGGGAAAACTTGAAAAACTTTAAAAAAAACAAAGAAAAATATCGACACGCGGGTTTTGAACCTGAAACTGTCCTTTTAACTACTCATATTTTTTCTATATTTTCTCACCTTTTAAACCTTCCCTGGACTTCAACAATTAACTCAAAACCAAAATTAGCCAAATCGGTCCAGCCGTTCTCGAATTTTAGCGAGACTAACGAACAGCAATTGATTCATATATGTATATTGTATATTGTATATATATATATATATATATATATATAGCGGCAACAGAAAAATATCATCTGGGGATATTACAACTGTCTAACTATCACGGTTCATGAGATACAGCCGGATGACAGACAGACAGGCAGATGGACGGACAGCAAAGTCTTAGTAATAGGGTCTCGTTGTACCCTTTGGGTACGCAACCCTAAAAAGGAATTTTAAACCATACCAAGAATGAACGGTACATTTTATTCATTTGCCAATAACCGGTAATTGAACTTAGATGCATGGCTACATCGGCGTATCGTTAATGAGGACAGCATATCCCATTTAAGTAATTCGTATCATTCAAATATAAAACAAAAGGTTGCATTGTATTGTTTAAGACAATAAGCGCTCGGTGGATTAAAATGACACAAAAAATATCCGTCGATTCTTATAACTGCAATTACCGACATTCAAATACCTGGACTTCTGGATCTAATTATCAGAATTTAACCAAATTCAAAGTTGACCACAGAAATAGTCTTTTTATTATAAAAAGAGAATCAGAGAAATCGAAAAACGTTATGAAGAATTATTATTGAACAAACATTAAAAGGTGATTTCCTTCGTGTTGGCCCGGGCTCCTTTGAAGAATAAACCAACTGCTGTTCTGCCAAATAAGTCGTAAAAGGCGACCGATTGACTATACATGTCACTATCATTGTCGTTACTAGGTGGTAGAGTTCCGCAACGTTTCGCCCAGGTATTTGGTAGCATCGCCTTGCCTATTCCTGCCGCAATAACGTCAGTGTTTATTATTTTCGTGTTCCGGTTTGAAAGGTAAGGTAGTCAGTAGACTTATGCATGTGACATTGTCAACCCGTTACACGGATAGCAATGCACCATTAACATCCTTGATGTCTAAAGACGATAGTTTCTCCTAACATCAGGAGAACCATCTGCTTGTTTGCCATCTTATGATTAAAAAGAATTGTAGATGTTTGAAAAGCTGAAGTAGTGACACACAAAAAATTAAAATAATTCCAACGTTTTAAAAACCTTAATTCTTTGAATCATTTAGGAGAATTTTATGTTGAATATCTTCTGTGTATATAAAAAATTAAATAAAAAAAGCGTTAAGTATAAGGAAATATTATTGAAATATTATATAAATAAATAAATATTTTAAGTCTGCGCCGAGCTAATTTCGAAATAAATGCGTTCGGTAGATTATTTGCTATATCGTTTATTATTAAAGATTTAGCTATGCAATTCATAATTAAGATACTTAAGGATTCACGCCATAAATTATACAACTTAGAAACATAATGACTTGTACTTTCCTCGATAGAAAAAACATTAAAGTTAGCTCTGAACAAAAAAGATCAAGTTTCAGGATCAAATGAAACTGAACAAAGTCTCTGGTTGGATGAATCGACGTTTAAAAAAGATGGGTAAATCTACCTCCATAATTTATACCAGTGGCATTTGGTTAATCCACGTTTAATGCGAGAAGATAGATCGCAGTATCGCTTTAAAGTTAATCTTTGGGCCGGAATTTTGAACGCAAGGATTATTGCACCTTTTGAGCTTAAATGACCTAATTTTTTTTTAAAGATATAATTTAAGACGACGAAGACAGAATGGCTGTCCAGCGCATTTACACTACAAGTAAGAAATTTCCGGAAAGGTGTATGGGTGATCAGGTACAATTTCGTGGCCAGCTCCTTCGCCTGATTTGAATTCCCTGGATTTCTTTTATTGGGGCATTCTCAAAGAAAAAGACTATATTTAGCCCATTGAGAGCTTGGAGGAGCTGCGTGAAGAAATTACTGAAGCTGCTGCGGAGATCATTTTTAGAGAATATGCCCGTCTAATTACGAGGTCTATTTTAAGAAGATGTAGAGCATGTATTGAGGCTGAAGGAAAGCAATTTGAACATCTGCTATAATCAGACTAGAGCAAAGTTTTAATAAAAGTAATGTTAACAATTGGAACTAAGAATGTTGGTTCTCTTAAAAAGATTTTAATTCCAATAAACCTACCGACTAAATTCACTGCTAAGCGTTAGAATATTTTTAATAACTGTATGTAAATGCATATGATTTGTTAAGTAAATATACTAACTTATATTTTAATAATAACGGATGTTATTATAAAAACTCCTCTCCTGACGGAAACAGTTAACTATCGCCTATAGACACTAAACATGTTAATGGTGCATTGCTACCTTGTGGCTAGGCCTAATCCACATGCATAAGTTTACCTACCTTACCTCCCAAACCGGAACGCGACAGCGACAAGCACTGGCGCTATTGCGGCAGGGATAGGTAAGGCGGAGGTACCAGACCCGGGCGAGACAATGCAGAACTCTACCACCTAGTAGTCACGATGGTAATGACTCGCGTAGCCAATCTGTCGCCTTTTACGACCTGCCTGGCAGAACGGCAGTTGGTCTATTCTTCAAAAGAGCCCAGATTCAACACGGGGAAAATGTTTGACTGTGGTTATGGATATAATATTTATGGTAACGGTAACAACATTTGAATGGACAAAAGTAACACAAATTAGCCACAGTTGGTTACAGGGTGGAAAAATTTCGTGTATTTCTTGAAATACCTCTAATTTCTAGGAATCGTAGTATGGATTATTTTTTGTTATATTTTTCTGATGACGACGACTGTCTATCATATCGTTCCGATTCAGCTTATCCTTGAGTTTAAGAACACCCAGTATATAAAAATAAATCTTCACTCACTGACTGATACGCCTAGCTTAAACCCTTCGAACAAGCTGAAAATTTTCACAATTGTTTTTAAAATGTAAAGAAAGATAAAAAAATATTTTTTCGAAATTCATCCCAAAAAAATGGTGTAATATGGAATATTTTATTTCCACTCGGGCTCGGGTTCGATCTTCGACGGGGACAAGCATTTGTGTGATGAGTATAGGTAAATGTTTGTATATCCGGGTTTGGGTGTTTATTATGTATGTAAAAGAATTTATATATGTATTTCTATGTATTAGTATCGTTGACTAACACACATAATACAAGCAAATAATTTGCTTACTTTGGGGTTAGATCAGTAAGTGTAATTTGTCCCGTGAATATTTATATTTATATTTTATTAAAAAAAACTATCTAGGGAATATGGAATAAAATAAAATATGGGTTAAATTTCGAAAAATTGTGATATCCATCCTAATATAACAAATGCGAAAGTAACTCTGTCTGACTGTCTGTCCGTCTCTACTTCATGCCTAAATCACTGAACTAATTCGGGATTGAACCGAACGTGAACTATGCGGGTAAAAAAACCCCGGAACTCTCTTTAGAAATTTTTTCACGTGGACGAAATTGCTAGTTTCTTATATTAACATGTTAATTTATCAGCAGATGAAGCTGTGTGGGTCAGCTTATATATAAGAGTAATATTTTTTGTATTTAATAATACTTTTTCACAATATATTAAAAAAATAATAAATATCACTAGACAAATTAACTAGAATAATCTAAAATATAGAATAATCAACACTCAAACATAGAAATACAAACTAATATGTTCATCACACAAATATTTATACCTGTCGGGAATTAAACCCAAGCCTCTTTGATGCGTAGTCAGGTTCGACCAACGGGGCGGTCACAATAAATTAAATGTTATTATTATCCAACGTCAAATAATATGTTTGCGTAACCGGTTTAATATTAATATGATTATTTTATTGTGAAACAGTATGATTGTTTTATTGTGAAACAGTATAATAGTATATTTGTATTGCAATGAAAATATATTCAATTTTGAAATCCATTTCTACATGTACATGTCTAGAAGGTAGGACTGCATTGGGTTCGAGCAAAACACCGCCTGTCCCCTCTAGATCATCCACTAGTTCACCACTAACTTGACAAGATCTCAATCTTGTAGCGAGTAAAATTCCATAATCAACTGATCCAATACACTCAGTAAGTTGGACAGTACATGCAAATCACATATAATCCTATACTCACAACCACAGCTCATAACATTCCATTTTAAAATAGCGAAAACTGCGTCAAGCGTTATCACTGTCCGCATAAAAAGATAAGTTACTCTTAAGTCTCGCCTTACTGGAAAACACTTCAGAAGAAGCGTGGAAGCATTAAGCATAATGTCACTACTATCATAACAATTCCCCGCCCTATCTACGCCGATCGTTCTAGTATGTGCTTGTCACAGTCGCGTTCGAATATAGCAGGTTGAATAGCCGATACTTTTACCGAGTCCACTTGGTAAAACTAGACGCACTTGACAAGATCTCAAGCATGTAGGGAGCCGGTAAAAGTACTCGTACATACGCAACTGATGTAATAAACTCAGTAAGCTGTAGCATAAGGAAATTTCACTCAAGGCAACATTTGAAATTCAAATTTTAACGCGTGGCATTCATCAAAACATCGTAATATCTGGACGCGGTTGGAGCATAACAGTGAAAGCGTAAGTCACGTCATGACTCGAGAAAACTCGTAAATATTAACTGGTTTTTGTTATTTTACACGTACTTTGTACTTCGGCTCTCTTGAAATTTCGCGACTTAGTCCGCCATAATATATTAGACCTGCCATAAATTCTAAGTTATATTATAGGATCCTACTATAAAACGATCTTACCGAGCTGGTTAATAGATGAAAAGTATTTTATATCCAGGGGCGTAACTACCGCCGTATCTGCCTTATCAATTATACGGGGCACTCGGGACACGACAGCCCCCAACGTGTGTAAGCAAAAATTAATAATAACTTCCCAAATGGCAAAAGTCAAAAAAAGCAATTTCTTTTTCAAAATATTCAAGAAGAGTGTTTATTTAGTTTGAATATTTTGTAAAAATTTTGGAAAAATGAGAGATAAATAATTATGTATAAAACTTAATATCAATTATTTTATATTTATTCATTGTTGTAAATAATTAAACCCTTACAGCACAGTAGAATGATAAGACAGTAGATCAACTCCATTCAAGGCACCCGAATCGCCGCACGCACACAGACGTGTCGTTTACACGGCCGCTAACCTATCTTGTCCGGCCAAGATAGGTTAGCGGCCTTATTATTCTACTGTGCTTACAGTACATATATTCACTTCAGGTATTGACAGGAAAATGCCTAAGCGATGAATATGATTATTGCTGGCACTTGAAATATAAGTGGCCAGCAATAATCGTATTCCTAAGCTTAACTCCTTTCATTTTCAAGAAGTTTTACACTCCACACTTAAAAAAGTCGAAATATGAATCAAATATAATTCAGATCAGAAAATGAAATTTTATGTAATTAACCCGATCCATGCTTATTTAAAAATTTAGACATTTTGCGACTAAGAGGATTTGCGATGTGTTCGAAGTGAGATACAGGTAATTTAGATAATCAGACAAATTGCGATTTACACGATTTAGATAACTAGATTTTTGAGATTTAGGCAATCCACACCCTACCCAAAAATTCAGTCCAGAATAACCGCTCGGCCACGCGAACCGGCGGCGACGGCGGCGTGGCTGGCGAGGCGAAAATTTACGCGGGCGGATTTTCAGACCACGGGAACTTGCGTCCACCGCAGCGACCAGTATTGTCCGAGAGCAAGGTGACTTTTTCAACTTTATCTCGATATTGCTTGGAGGGGAGTAGTTTTGTAATTTTGTTAATACACTTGTACTATTGCCGCAATAGCGACAATATTTGAGTTAAATCGTTAAAAACAAACAAACAATCAAATGTTTCCTATTTATAATATTAGTACTTATAGATATAATTATTGTATAATATCCTCCTCTTTTCTAAAAATGTTTGCTGGGTCAACAATAATTGATAACTGTTTTGTAACTAACATATTACATTGTGGAATGCAAATAAATAAATATTTATTACTGTCACGTTCCGTTTTGATAGTTAAGTTAACCGGTAAACTTATACATGTAGCACAGGGCCGTCTTAGACTATGCTGGGGCCCTTGGGCACACAAGAATTCGGGGCTCTTTTGAAACGTAAAGAAAGCAAATTATACAATTTTTTTCACTATGGCCTGCTTTATTAATCCAACATATTATCATAACACAATATGTCATTAATGATATTAGTATGTATGCTGCTGTTTTTTTATTGTGATTACAATTGTTTCTTTAGAGATTTCTGTTAAGCAAAATCTTCTATTAAATCCTTAAACACCATTTTCTGAAAAAAATCATTTTCTATGCCCATAATTGACAAATTACTTAGCCGTTCTTGTAACATTGTTGTCCGCAATTCATTTTTTATTCTCTTAAGCTGCGAAAATGCCCTACCATAATATTTTGATATTAAATGTGAGAGAAAATTTCGATCCTTCGGGGTCCTCTGAAGATGGGGGCCCTGGGCACTGGCCCCGAGTGCCCTTATGGTAAAGACGGTATTGATGTAGCATCGTTATTCCGCCACACAAAGAGCAATGCACCACTAACATCTTTGTTGCTTATAGACGATGGTTGTCCCTTTTTCACCCGAAAAGCCATTTTTGCTATTCTATGATAAAAAAATATACAAGCAGACAAAATAATATTATTACAATAATGCTAATTTTTAATTATATAAGAACATTTTCAATTTTTTTATTGTCTCGAAAAAACATTAACCATTCAGTTCTAAAAAGAAAAAAAATAAAACAGGTAATATAGACCTTAATTACTTCTATGAATTTAACCCTATAACTGCGTTTTCTGAGTAGTTATTTAAGTTTTTATACGTAAATCATAATATTGTTATATATAAAAATCAATTGCTGTTCGTTAGTCTCACTAAAACTCGAGGACGGCTGAACCGATTTGGCTAATTTTGGCTTTGAATTAATTGTTGAAGTCCAAGGAAGGTTTAAAAGATGAGAATATATAGAAAAAAATAAGAGTAATTGAAAAGGCAGAACGTTTGCCGGGTCAGCTATTAATAACTCTGGCTATTTCACCATTTTTAATTAATAATGCTGACTGACTGATGATACTGTTGTATCCTATTACCAGGACGATCATAGGGTCGTCCTGGTGGAAAAAGTCCCACTACGACCCTATTGCTAGGCATTTTCCAGTTAACCCCTATGATATCTGATATCAAAGAAGCCGACAGCTGATATGCAAAGGAGCCGTGTAAACTTGATTTAACGTCATTAATCGAAATACGCCTAAGTTTCTTGTTTTTCTTAAAGCAAAAAGAAGTACTTATATCAATAAGTTAAAGAAGAAATATCTCTCTTAATTGAATCTACTCAGAAAAGGCAGTTATAGGAGGAAGTTCATACATAATTTTTTTCGGTTTTAATATGAACAAACTATTGAAAAAAAAAACTGGATCTACCCGCGCGCTTTTTAGAGGGTTCCGAGTAAACTAGGAACCCTTATAGTTTTGCTATGTCCGTCCGTCCGTCCGCACGATAGCTTAGTGATCCTTATTACTAGAAATCTGTAATTTTGCACGAATATACATATTAGTGACGTCAACAAAATGGTAACATAAAATCTTGAAAAATATTTTTTTTAGGCTAGCTCCCCTACATGTCAAGTGGGAATGTTAATTTTTTTCCTCACGTACCGTAAGTTTTTTCACCCGTAGTGTGGGGTATCGTTAGATAGGTTTTTAAAAAATGTTGTAGGTTTATGCAATCACGTTTTCGATTAAGGGATACGTTTGTAAAATATTAAGCTTTAAAGTGCTAATTTTTGTTTTAATGTGCCACTCCCCCCCCCTCTGCTAGCTAAACGGTTGGTTTTGGAGGTGGGAAAAAATCACTGTAGTAGTAGTAAATATAATGAAATTGAAAGAAAAACGGATTAGAAAACTTTACCAGTTTTTTAGTAATAGTCGACCAACTTATAAAATGTAGGTACTAGAGAAGTAAGAATAAGAAGTGAACTTATAGTGCGGATATATATTGTCGTTGACTAAGAATAGGTTAAATGTTCATAGCATAAAACAATAAAGCCCCCTTCTTAGTCCTCCTATTGTGATGGGCAAAATCGGAACCCTACATTGCGCGTGGCCCGACAGCCACTTTACCAATTTATTTTTAAATCAACTTGTATTATTTTTTCATATCATAATTCGCGACCGGTGAAGCTGTGACGGCCCATAAGGCCAGCAGTAATTCAGACATTCCGAAAAAAAATCATAACAAACAAGCAGATGGGTCTCCTGATGGAAAGAGACAACCATCACATAGGCGTTAATGCATCGCAAAGATGTTAATAGTGCGTTGCTATCTTGTGGCGAGGTCTAATGCCACATGCATAAGTTTACCGGCTAACTTACCCTCAAACCCGAACACGGCATGACTGACGCTATTGTGGAATAGGTAAGGCGGTGGTACCAGACCCGGGCGGGACAATGCAGAACTCTACCACTTAGTAGTCACGATGGTAGTGACTCGCATAGCTATTCGGTCGCCTTTTTCAACCTGCCTGGCAGAACTTCAGTTGGTCTATTCTTCAAAGGAGCGCAGAACCAACATGAGGAGATCATATGAAAATTGTCTGATGTCTTTGACGAAAAATTTCATGTACAGACTGACGCTACGGATTTATGTAATAGTAACATTTATATAGTAAATATAACCCTGTTTTTACGTTACCGCCTTAAAACAATGTTAGTTTTTTACTCCAACACAATTCTTGACGTTGAATAATAATATAATAATGAAAACTTACAACAAAAAAAAACAATATAAAGTTACTAAAGCTTAATATCTTAGTGTTAGTAAAATTGAAATTACTTAAAATGAATATAAAACTGTGTCATTTAACTAAAAATTTTATGAATTCATGATTTCAAAAAAAGAAAGTTGAAATGGATGTAAAATGCAATTGAATTCAATTTGACGTGTTCTTTAATTATTAAATTAGAAGGAATAAATTATAACAATAAAATAATTGTAATGTCATATTATGTCATAAATAATTAGGAAGCATTTAATGTATTTAATGTATTTTCGTATTACATATACAATTAGCGAATGTTATGAAATTAAAATTAAATTTCTGTCGAAGTTATGTGTAACATTTGGTTAAAAACCTTGTACATTTTTACATAATTTTATTTCTGAAATATTGCAGGCAATTATAATACGATTGCTATATTACTCAGTACGGTACTCAGAAAAGGTCTTCAGCACTCGATTCTGATATCGAATATGTAAAAAATAGGTACTTTAATTTGGACCAAAATTTCCAATAAAAACGTTTAGTATGGATACCTGCAAACGGCGGCCGAGCTTGTGACTAGACTAGATGTTCATTATAGAGTTAAGCGATAGTTTCTTTTTATTATATTTTTATTGTTTATTTATAATCAATAACTATCATGTCCTTCAGTATGTACAAACGACAAAATTCTTAATTATCTTGTAGTTTTTCTGTTATAGTCACTGCTGTATGTTCATTTATGTTGTTATATTGTGTGTATGCATGTTTATGTGTGTGTGTATATATATATATATATATATATATATATATATATATATATATATATATATATATATATATATATATATATATATATATATATATATATATATATATATATATATATATATATATATTTGGAATATGTATAATACACTATTTAGTTGTTTCCTAATGCAAAGATATAAATGTAAATAAGTACCTATCTAGTTTTATACTTCAATTCGCAATAATATGCTCTTATGCACTACCCAAGTTTTTTCTCACAGCATAACCAAGGTAAACTGTGAAAAATGCTTAATAGCAATAAGTTACGTCTTTTGTACTGATTTGTGCAATAAAGTAATTAAATTAAATTATGTAGGTACAATCTTTTACTAATCAATCTGTAGAAGGGTATATAGTGTTACTAGCAGTACTGAATCACTATTAGTTACAGCGCCATAAATTACGTCATATTAGAACATGGCTCGAAATAGCCGCTACTCGAATTGTGACATAAATATGAAATGGGTTTGTCAGGTTGCGTTTAGGTTTCCATTCTGGAAAGAAAACCCAGCCTGCGGGCTTCATCCACTTGGATCTTACCAGACTTGTTATTTTTTTATATCATAAGGATGCAAACAAGCAAGTGGCTCTCCTGATGGAAAGTGATGACCATCGTCTATAGACACCAAAGATCTTAATGGTGCGTTTGTATCCTTGTGGCGAGGTCTTAATGCGACATGCATAAGTTTACCAGCTGCGTTTCCCTCCAAATTGGAACACTTCAGTAACAAGTTCCTACTGACGCTATAGCGGTAGGAATAGGTAAGGCGGTGGTAGACCTGGGCGAGGTAATGCAGAACTCTACCACGATGGTAGTGACTTGCATTGTCAATCGTTCACCTCTTACAAACTGCCTGGTCAAATGGCAGATGTTTTGTTCTTCAGCTGAGCCTGGACCAAGGGTCACCGCTTTACCTGTTCTTGCCGCAAAGCATCGGTGCTTGTCACAGTTGTGTTCTGTTTTTAAGGGCAAGGTAAACTATTTTATCTAGTTTTCTAACCTCACCACACGCATAGCATTAAATTATTGATATTTTTAATATCTATAGGCTATGGTTATCTTTCTTCTTTAGGAGAATCATCTGCTTCCTAGCTATTTGGTTAAATAAAATAATTAAAACCAAATATAGCGCTCTTTGGCGGCTTATTTAAAATGTAACATGATTTTTATCACATTTATTAAGTCAATAACATTGACGTTGCAACTAGAAAAATAAAACATCACTTTCATTTGAATTTAAATGTATGATAATAATTCACTTTTAATAGTTTTATTGATAAGGTGAGGAATAAATTAAACTTTAACGTCATTGCTTGAAGTCGTAACTGTCAGCGCGTTGACCGAGCGTAAAATTGCATTTAACGTGCTGACTGAGGGTCAACCCACACCAAGAGCAGAGCACGTTTTCTGAGTTCACTGAAACATTAACTTTATGGCGATTAGTCAACAGTGCAAAATTGAATATAAGTACTTAAAAACCCGACGTTACCGTAAAGAAAAACCATAAAGTGGAACGTCACGTGTTGAAGTACATTCAATTTTGCACTTAATGGAAATAATCATAAGAGAAATATTTCAGTATTCTCCGAAAATGCTCTGCTATGGTATGAAATGTTATGCTACGAAAATTCTCTTGGTGATAATAAGCACGCGGTCTGCTTACTCGAAAAGCATTAGTTCCGTAATTAGGTAACGCGCTACGACAGCGTTTTATATTGGAGCTAACTTGTGCTCGCATTGAATTCGATTCCGTACTAATTCCTGCCGCAATAGCATTTGTATTTGTCACAGTCGTGGTCAAGTAGAATCAGAATCAGAATCAGAATCAGAAATATTTTATTCAGTAAAACTTTTTCCATCCATTCCATCCATCCATTTGGCAGGGATTTTTTGGATTTGGATGGCATTATATCCCTGCCAAATGGATGGCAACGCATTATCAAAATCATTGCTGTCTATAAAAAACGTGAAATAAAATAAATTTGCTATTATCCACGAACTGTTCTATATATCCTCCGCGATGGTACCGAAAATAAAGACGTCGGTATTTTGATGCGCGCCAATACTATAGAAAGTGGGCGGCGCGGTATATTCTGAATCCGCTTGAAAATGGTTTAGTTTTCGGATAAATAAATATAGGACTTCAGCTGATAACCAAAATTTAGTATATTCTTTTTTGTATTTAAAACTAAATATCACTAAATAAAAATCACGTAGAAAATTAGAAATATTATAAACGAATTACCTACTTGTTTTAGAGATTTTTTAGCCTGTTTTCGGAATTTTATATGATCGAGTAAAGTACATTCTACCATGTAATGAGTTAGTATATTCCTTAGATCTAATCTTCAGGTATATCGTGTAATTTTGGTAAAACCGTTATTGAACAATCAATACATAAAAATGTTATTGAGCAAACCAGTTTTTTCCGTTTGTCTCCGATGCCTCGCCTTAATAAATGGATAAGGCTCACCGATGGTCCGGACAAAAAGAAGACCCCAGCGGCACAATTATCCACCCACTTCCACCACACTTTTACACCCACGTCTCACGCCGGCACCAATCACAAAAGCACACAAGCGAGTGTAAGTATTACACTCTAATGTATGTAATGTATGTAATCTAATGCATTAATTGCATAAAAATCGGTTTATCCGTTTGGGAGAAATCGTTGACGAAAAATTCTAAAAAAGGTTGTTCCGACATAATATCGAAATTTTTCAACTAATCATTTTTTGATATTCCACGATATGTTAGTACTAAAAAAATTACGTCAGATGGCATTTCAAGAATCAAAATCGAATGTAATTTTCAAAAGTTACAGCTTTTCAAATATTAAAATTACGTCATTTTTAGCAAATTTACTTTATATTTTTAAAATAATTTTCAGGCTAATACACCGATGGACTTAAAAATCTTATCAGCTTTTCGCTTTTAAAAACTGCGTCAAATACCGTTAATTGGATCAAAATCGGGCAGTTTGTTTAGGATTTATTAATAATGAAAATATTTAAAAAAATGTTTTTTTGACATTGCTACGAAATTTTTCAACGTATCGATTATTTAGCTAAAGCAATATTTTAGATCTCAAAAATTGAGTTGAATGTCATTCGAAACATCAAATTCAATCAGTGTTTCCAAAATATACAACTTTTCAAAAATCAATATACTGCCATTTTAACAAAATAGATGTTTGAACTGAAACAATCTATGTTTATAGTTTTTACTCTTTTGAGCTTAAAATACCTTAATTTAGCGGGAAGTTTCAGGGACGGCCTGTAGGGCTAACCGCTTACACATTTTTTTTCAATGACGTCAGTGCTTTTCCTTACCGTGTTCTGGTTTGGTACAGAAAGCAACACGCCAGTGTTACATTCTTTAGGGTGATAAATAAAAAATGTTTTTAAATCGACAAAGTAATGAAATTACTACCTGGAAGGCAGGTTCTACGAGAAATATCAAGATCGTCAAAAATATCTACCGGCAGGAAAATTTTCTAAGATCATTTATTATATTAAATTATATTCAATATAATAAATGATCTTTTCAATACATATTATAAAGTTTATTTAAGCTTTTTCTATGTTATAGAATAGCAAAAAAACAGATCACACTGCTGATGGTAAGTGACAACTGATGCCTATAGACACCAAAGTGTTAATAGTGCGTTGATATCCCGTCTTGCATGCAAAAATTCCACGTGGATGTATATACATACTTCCTTACCCTTCAAACCGGACAAACAAGACATGTTTTTTTTATATCATAAGATGGCAGACAAGCAGATGGGTCTCCTGATGGAAAGAGTCAACCATCGTCTTTAGACACCAAAGATGTTAATGGTGCTTTGCTATCTTGTGGCAAGGTCTAATGCCACATGCATGAGTATACCAGCTACCTTACCCTCCAAACCGGAACACGCCAATGACAAGCACTGACGCTATTGCGGCAGGAATAGGCAAGGCGGTGGTACCAGACCCGGGTGAGACAATGCAAAACTCCACCACCTAGTAGCCACGATAGTAGTGACTCGTATAACCAATCGGTCGCCTATTACGACTTGCCTGGCAGAACGGCAGCTGGCCTATTCTTTAAAGGAGCTCGGGACCAACACGGAGTAAAACCGGGGTAAAATTAAACATAAATTCAATTGGATTGTACAACCCACCGTTATTAATTTAATTGCTTCTTATTTACTCAAAAACAGCCATAACCTCAGACGACCATAGTATTTATTTTCATTTTAATCGATCTGCCTAGCTCACTTTCGAGCTACGACCAACGATTAGTCTAAACGTTCGTTTCAGAACGTGATTTTGCTACTTAGATGTGTGCGCACAATGCGATCCCTTCGGTGTCCTTTTGGCAAGTAGTAGCTACTTAATTAACTATTAAAGTTAACGAAAGTTACTTAGTTCATTAACAAAGTTAATTCTTTTTGCGAAATATTAACTTCTATAATTAATGGTTTTGTGTGTTACTTTGAATGATTGCGGCAAGAAAAAAATAATTTTATTTAGTTTTATTTTATTAGGAAAACTGTACTGTATGGTTATAATATAACTTAAATATACAACTTTATAATACAAAAACAGTTAAGTACTAAGTTTCGACAATAGTACATTACGATACGAGGAACTTAAGTAACCGATTATTACACGTGGGAAGTTTTGTACCGTGTATGTATGTAGTATTGAACCGTGTTAAGTTATCGATAACTTAACACGGTTCAATTATCGGGTAATTAAGTAACACTTATCGTACACTATTTTATAGTACGAGTGACTTCTCTTTTTTATCTCTCTCTGTCTATTGTCAAACAAAATCCGTCGATCGTGTGGTTTATTTGGACAGTCACGGTGATGCGTTTTTATTTTGTTTTTGGAGCGATTATATTTGTTATTCACATATATATAAAATATTTCAATAATGTTTATAACATAATCTAATGTTTTGTTTATAATTTAAGATATTATAATAGATATTACTAATTAAAACTTTTATGTTTTTGTATAAACTAGCGAAAAGCAGAGCTTTGTAAGGGCTCGCAAAGTTATACACCTAGTAATATTGTTAGGAAAGTATTTTATGAAAATTACATGTTTTAATATTTATAAAGATCTAACCTAAAAAAATCCAGCGTATTTTTACCCAAACAGTTCTCATTTCCATCAAAAATTCCCATCAAAGATCATCCATCCCATGATACACATTCAGTGTCTCAAAAACATCCTCTAAAAATCAGCGCACAATTTTAAATTGTGCGCTCATTTCAAATAGAATCGCGCCGAACGACACTGTCAATTTTATTACTTTTTGTACATTGCTTTTTAAAAACAACCATAAAATTTGCGCTTAAGATTGGATATGCAATACATATGTTAGCAAAACATATGTTATGTTTTGCTATATCTACGAGTATAACTACTTGTGTGAAATTAGCGACAGTTTTGAGTGTCAGTTTTGTTCGAGACTGTGCGTCTTGGGTTTTTTATATCAATGGCGTAACATGAATTTTTTCGATTGTTTAACATTTCGCGTAATGACTTGGTAAAAATTTTTGTTCACCAAAATTGCTCGAATTTTTACCAAAAGATGGTTCTTGACTCGACTACGTAGTAACTACAGTATTATGTTTTTTCTCAAAATTATTTTAGGCAGTTGGTGTGTATAATCCTCACTACCAAACAACTCTCTTTTTTGGTAAAAAAAAGGTTGGTTAGGGTAACAACCAAGGGTAAGGTTGGGTAAGGTTGGTAGGGTAGCAACCAAGGGTAAGGGTAAGGTTGTTGCAAAAAAGGGCTTTTGCAACAACCTTAAACCTATAGATATTCATTAACTCAATCACAAAAAATAAGTTTTTTATACATATACAGCAAATAAGTATAAGAATAAGTAAAAGAACTTTTGCACTATGTGTAAACGTTTATCTACTTATTAAAATATGTATAGTCACAAAAAGATAAATTTCTTTATGCAACAATGTGCATAGACTTAGCACAATCTAGATAGAGATTATCGATGTTTAGTAAAAATATCAAACTACGACAGCTTATAAATCCACTTTGAATCTAAATAGCTGTGAGATCTTAGAATCGCGATTTCTATCCAATATATCGGAATAAATAGCGATTTACGTGAGAACTTAAGCCATATATATTTTACAAGTTAATGGTCGATTTATTGCTATTCAGCTGATATACGATTTTAACCAATGTGTTAATGTAATGATAATAGTTAACATTTCAAAGCGTTTTATAATTTAAAGTTTTGTATTTATGAACACTTTTCCTCTGACCTTTATAATGAATTATGTGAAGTTATATTGCTTTTGGTCCTTTAGGGAAAGAATAAAGTATCTTCACGCCTATATCCCAGAAGAGGTAGACGAGGTACAACAAGTGCACCCACGATTAGCCGAAGATACTCAGTCGCACAATGTGATAGGTGGGAAGCCTATCGCCAACCGCGCACTTTCCAATCCCGAGAATGTTGTTTTTATTAGAAAACTGAAAAAACATATTTTGTTGAATTGCCGGACCAAGGAGTCGATCCCGGGACCTCATGTGGTCAACTCCGACACCGGACCGATAGACCACAGAGGCGACTAGAAAGAATAAAAGTACATATATACTATACGCGAATACAGCAACAAGTTTACGGCATAAAGTTAACCATAACCCTACCTTCAATGCGTAGTTATAGTTACTTCCCTCTTGTTGGTCTGGGCTTCCTTTGAAGAATAGATCATCTGCCGTTCTGTCAAGCAGTTTGTAAGGCACGAACAAGGAAGTTATATTCTACCCGGAATGCTTACACGCGCTTCAAATCGTTCCGAAGAGTACCATGACATGAGTGGAGTGTGTCTCTTTCTACTAAATAAAGCGCCAATCGCCATATATAAGTGCGGCCATGCGTAGTTTGCAAATTACTACTAAGTAATTCTACTAATTTGAGAAACAGTTTTTGCATTGCATAAGTAATTACGTAATAATTAAAATAAAGCACATTTTAGAACTCATTGTGTTAATTGCAATACTTTTATGCTAATTTATTTATCAACGTGTATGAATAAAAAGGATTTAATGATTACTGAATATGTAAAAATCTACCATCTAGATAGTTTTATTTATACTGGCAATTGCAAGAAAGGGACAACATCCACTCATGTCGTTGTCTTGCTCAGAACGTTTTCCCCCTCTGTTAAGTAAGAAACAAATGTCAACTTTATGAGTAACGAAATAAAGTACATTTTTATTTTTCAAATATTGCTTTGTAACAATTCCAGTTACAGTATATAAGTTCCTTGGGCACGAATGAATGGAATACCCACGGAATAAATGGATACGCATTTTATGATAATTTCTTAGTTTATCAGTGTAGCTTGCAATTACATATAGAAATACAGAGTTATAGTATTTACCGACGAAATAAAATCAATTCAAGGGTAATTTTTAAACTTTGTCATCTCATTCGGTACGATAAAATAGTACAACATGGTTATTTCTATTTTTTCATGATATAATATGTCTACAAATATATAACACTAGCTGCTGCGTGCATCCCGCTGCATTATACATTTTTTTGGTGAATCCCGCGGGATTGCCTAATTTTTCCGGGATAAAAAGTAGCTTATGTGCTATTCCAGGTTATTATCTACATGTGCCAAATTTCATTTAAATCCGCTCAGTAGTTTTTGCGTGACTGAGTAACAAACATCCATCCAAACGTCCATCCAAAAATCCATCCAAACATCCAAATTTTCGCATTTATAATATTTAATACAGATTTTTGAAAGTGATAGGAGTGTTTGCTCATATGCGCGGCGACACGTTTCCTTCCCAATAGCGTGTCTATTGAGGAGAAAACTAGTCGCCGTGTGGCGTATTTATGTGATCTGTGGCTATATCAGTCAATAACGTCATGGCTACTAGGTGGCAGATTTCTGTATTTTCTCGCCCGGGTTTAGTACCAACGTTCAACGCCTTATCTATTCCTGTTGTAATAGCGTCAGTGCTTGTCACTGTTGTGTTCTAATTTGGAGAGTAAGGGAGCCTGGTAGGTATAATTTCGTGTAACTGTCCCCGGGCATAGATATAACTTTTTTAATATCATAAAATAGCAAACAAGGAGATAGTGCTGATGGAAAGAGACAACCATCGCTTATATACAACAAAGATGTTAATGTTGCGATGGCGAGATGGCAATGCCACATACACAAGTTTTTTTGGCTACCTTACCCTCCGAATCCAAACACGACAGCAACAGGCAAAGACGCTATTATGAAAGGAATAAGTGACGCGATGGTTCAACACAGGGAAAAAAGGTTCTGACACCTTAACGATTTTTGTCGGAATATTTTAACGAATAGAAATATATTTTTTTATATCATAAGATAGCAAATAAGAAGATGAGTCTCCTGATGGAAAGAGTCAACCATCGCCTATAGACACCAAAGATGTTAGTGGTGGGTTGCTATCTTGTGGCAAGGTCTAATGTCACATGCGTAACTTAACAGGCTACTTTACCCTCCAAACCGGAACACGACAGTGACAAGCACCGACGCTACTGCGGCAAGAATAGGTAAGGCGTTGGTATCAGACTAGGGGCGAGACAATGCAGAACTCTAGCACCTAGTAGCCACGATAGTACATAACCAATCGGTCGCCTATTACGACTTGCCTGGCAGAACGGCAGCTGGCCTATTCTTCAAAGGAGCCCGGGACCAACTCGGAGTAAAACCGGGGTAGTGACTCACGTAGCCAATCAGTTGCCTTTTACCTGCGTGGCAGAACGGCAGGCATTTTTATTAACTTTTGTTCGACACTTGAAATTGACTGATGAGAATAGGAAAACTGTTTCATCGACCAAAATCGCTACGATATTGCTACGGTTTTGAGAATTGGGGGGCGAGGAGTCCATAGAATGCTAACGTTACCTAAACGTGTCTCTACCATTTTGCCACTCAGATTTGGCACCACTACCTTACCTATTTCTGTTATTTTGCAATAGCACCTGTGGTTACGACCGTCTTGTTCAATTTGGAAGGTAAGGTTTACTCATGCTTATAGCCACGCGAATTGAAAAGAATCATTAAAATTTTTGTCTATAAGCAAGAATTATGCTGCCGTTAGGATGGCCATCAGCTTGTTAGCTGCAATGATATAAATGCAACAATAATACAAAAAAAATCACATAAGAGTAATCCATACTAATATTAATAAACGCTAAAATATCTATGTCTGTCTGTCTGTAATGCTTTTACAGCTAAACCGCTTTTTATAGAAAAAAGGGGCAAACGAGCAGGAGCAAACCTGATGGTGATTACCACCGCCCATGGACAGCCACATCGCCAAAGGTCTTACAGCTGCGTTGCAGGCCTTTTAAGAAGGAGTATGCTCTTTTCTTGAAGGTGCCTAAGTCGTATTCGCTAAAATTATTTCGATGAAATTTGGCATGGAGATATTTTAAAATCTAGGACAAAACAAAAGCTACTATTTATTTCAAAAGTCAACCCCGAATGTTTGTATGGAAAAATGGGACATATAATCTATTCTCGGGGGCGAAAATGCGGTAAGCTAGTTATATTTAGTATGATTGTTTGTGTGGCCCTGCTAGATCAATAACTTAAATAATTAATGTTATCTTAGTTTATTTATATAATCTATCAATATTTATGTTTGAATGATTGATTATAATTTGGCTATATATTTTATGAGACTTTGAAAATATTTGAATGATTGATTATAATTTGACTATACATTTTATAAGAGTGTAAATATTTTTATTTGAATGATTGATTAATCATTTTAGTATCATCACACCGATTTCCTTGTGTAGGCAGAGTGAACTGAATATTTGTAGACTTTTTTTTATATCATAAGATAGCAAACAAGCGAATGGGTCTCCTGATGGAAATAGTCAACCATCGCCTATAGACACCAAAGATGTTAATGGTGCGTTGTTATCTTGTGGCGAGGTCTAATGCCACATGCATAAGTTTACTGGCTACCTTACCCTCCAAACCGGACTACGACAGTGACTAGCACTGACGCTATTGCGGCAGGAATAGGTAAGGAGATGGCACCAGACCCGGTCGAGTCGATGCAGAACTCTACCACCTAGTAGTCACGATGGTAGTGACGCGCAAGCCATTCGGTCGCCTTTTACGACCTGTCTGGCAGAACGGCAGTTGGCCTATTCTTCAAAGGAGCCCGGGACCAACACGGGGGAAAAATTTCCGTTTCACCGGTTCGTCGGTTAGGGAGATCAGTGATGATCACTATAGGATCGAACACACTGAAACGGGCCGCAGCGGGCTGAGGCATTCCGCATCGCAACGAAAAGTGCACACTGGAGACGGGGCGGGGTGGCCTCATCGCAATCACAAAATTCGATCAGCCTTGCTGTACCCCGCCACAATATGCGATGATTCATATAAAAGTATGAAACTAATATACCTAGGCGGATTTATACGATGCGGTCCGGCGCGTTGAATCCCGCACACTAGCTCGACCCTTATCGTCGCATTTTACCTATCTAATAACAATTATCGATTATTTCTAGTGATGACTGAGACCGACACCCTTGCGTGTTCATCGAAGGCACGGTGGTACTTTATATACCACTTCAGACTTCGAGCCGCAACTAAGATTTGAGTTTTCGTGAGAAATCTCAATCACACTTTTGCCCGACTCAGGAATCCAACCCGGGAGATCCTGATCTATGGCAATTAGGCTAACTCCTAGACTACGAGGCACTTATCAAGTCGATAATTTTATCAACTAGTTAGTTTACAGCCAATAAAGTTATACTACCGTATGACAAGATTTACATCACTATGAGATATAAAAATATTGTATCGCTTTCCCATCGTAACACTTATGTTATATTATTATGTAAATTGGTGTAATTTTACGTTTACATAAACCATAAGCACCGACCAGTTTTTCGAAGCTTCGAATTGTTTTCTATCAATTTCGCAATCTTATATCTAATTGCTGGTAACATGTATTTGTTTACTTTCTTTTTTATAAGCACAATAATCGTAAATATAGGTCTTAAAACCGTATATTGTTTTCTCGATTTCAGATGAGTTTTCTACGAATGTTAATCTGAGAATTTCTAAAATCGTCCATTCGTTTGACCGTCCCGTTGGTCGAGTGGTTAGCGAACCTGACTACGCATCAATAAGGCTCGGGTTCGATTCCCGACAGGAATAAATATTTATTTGATAAGCATAGATGTTTGTATTTTTGGGTTTGGGTGTTTATTAAATCTACTATTGGAGTATGGAGTATTTATGTATATAAATAGTCCAATGGTAGATTTAATAAACTAACTCTATGTATTAGTATTATTAAATAAATTGCTTA
This sequence comes from Apodemia mormo, assembly GCA_036924255.1. Taxonomy (NCBI): domain Eukaryota; kingdom Metazoa; phylum Arthropoda; class Insecta; order Lepidoptera; family Riodinidae; genus Apodemia; species Apodemia mormo. The sequence goes on from JAUPFN010000020.1 coordinate 16,184,900, forward strand.
CTTTGGGGTTATATCAATTATTGTCATTTGTCCAGTGAAATTTATTATTATTACTTGTCCGTTTTCAGGCAGTTTGTAAAAGACGATTTGCCGTCGTGGATACTAGGTAGTAGTTATACATCGTGGATACTGTAATGTCTTGCCACGTTCGCGTTGGTACCACCGCCTTACATATTCCTGTTGCAATAGCGCCAATGCTTGTCACTATCATATTCTGGTTTATTTAGTAAGGAAAATACTGTCATTTTTACATATAGTTCATGCCATTAACCTTAAAAAAATTCTATGTAATGCATGTGGCATATCGATATCATCTTTTGTATCTACCTATAGGTGTTAAATCTTTTTAAGGTTTGCTATTATGATAAATAAAAACAGAATTTGGTTCTGGGTACTATATATATATATATATATATATATATATATATATATATATATATATATATATATATATATATATAATATATATATATATAAGATATATATATATATATATATATATATATATATATATATATATATATATATATATATATATATATATATATATAGATTTTTTTGTTATGAGCAGATTTAGGATACAAACAGATTTTTATTCAAATTATTATCATTTACATGATCCTTTCACTTTAACTGGATTTTTTTTTTAACTTTTTAGTCAAAAGCAGAATCTTAGTTATAAGCGATTTTTTGTTATCTAACCCCAAAGTAAGCAAATTATTTCCTTGAGTTATGGGTGTTAGTCAACATACATAGAAATACATATATTCATACTGGAATATATATTAAACACCCAAACCCGTAAATACAAACGTTTATGCTCATCACACAAATGCTTGTCCCCATTGGGGATCGAACCCGAGCCCAGTCGATTGCGTAGTCAGTGTCGCTAACCACTCGACCAACGGGGCGGTACATACAGTATACATAATATAATATATTTAAACTAATAATATTCCCTTTTTTATACTGCCTGTTAGGTGTGTCAACCTAAACCTTGAAGGGGGTAATAAGGTATCTGATTCTCATTCCAAATTAATAACCTTATGACCATTAACTATCGTGACTTTCATTTTTTTAATTTTATTTTTGAAGTGAAAACTTCTTTAGGCGCGTTGAGCGTTTTGGTAGAGGGTAAAATCCTCGGTTCGCGTCACCGACATGCTAATGATAATAGTATATCTATAGCTATGTTTTGCATATAGTTTTAATTACTCTCAACTTAATAGTTCCATTTTCACTTCTATCGGCAGTCCCACGACTGCTACTGTTTTTTGAAGTGAAAACTTCTTTAGGCGCGTTGAGCGTTTTGGTAGAGGGTAAAATCCTCGGTTCGCGTCACCGACATGCTAATGATAATAGTATATCTATAGCTATGTTTTGCATATAGTTTTAATTACTCTCAACTTAATAGTTCCGTTTTCACTTCTATCGGCAGTCCCACGACTGCTACTGTTTTTTATTTACTTTTATGCGCTAAAATTGTACATAAAACTAAATGCCTTAGACTTTAGAGGCATTATCAAAAAGTTTAGTATGTACATTTTTTTACTAGATAGCCTGTCTAAAGTTGTTCTTATAAAAAATAGATCTTAAATGGTCACAAATGGTACAGTGGCCACAATTAGTACTTCTTCCCTGCTGGGCATAATATATTTAGAAAACCTAGCTTACGCATAAATCATATGTAACACTCATGTAATGACTGACAGTATACGCAATTGCGTATAACTAAGTGAACTTAATAATACAGATAATTTCCAGCAAAATTACATTCTACGCATGCGTCGTTACTGTGTTATGGCAGTTGTAATGAACACTGATGTTATACATTTAGATGGCTTATATACTCTTTTTACTGCAACGACTTTGGAAATTTTCCAATTTTGACGATTCTTCCTATCTCTGGCAAAAAAGTACCTATCAATTATAAATAGTTCTAGATTAGTAAAAACTTATGAAAAAACTCCAAATAACATAATTTTTATTTAAAATAAGAACAAAATCAAAACATAATTTTATCCTTAAATAGGGTTAATAAACTATCAGACAAAATGGGAGATTCTGTGAGGCAGTTCGTAAGAGTCCATTGTGACAACTAATTAGTAGAGTCGGACAACATCTCGCCTGAATTTTAGAACCAACGCCATACCTTTTTCTGCCGTAGTAGAGTTGTTATAGCATATGAAACTTACTTACTTCTTTTTTACTTTTTTCTTACATTGTGGTAGAAGAATCTATAATTGTTACTATCGTGTTCCAGTTTTGAAGAGTAAAGTAGCCGTTAGACTTATTCATGTGGCTTTTTACACCGTGAGCTTTGCACCATTAACTTCTTTGGTAACTATAGAATATAGGCGATGGTTTATCTTTCCATCCTGCTTGTGGTATGTGCCTGCTTATGGTAACATACACTGGCAGGATAAAGTGTATCGGATTCAGCTTATACCTACATTAATAAATTATAGAAATCAGTGGAAAATTAAGAATCGAAGTCAATATCGTTATGTAGGTACACAATTATTACACAATTACAAAATGTAACGTGACAATCAGGCCACAGCTTGTACAACTCACATTACTTTCTAAGATTTGTTCAATAAATATATTGCCGGGTCGATATTCTTTGTTTAAAACCAGGGCTTGTTTACTGGTTAATTTTCACGCTTAAATTAGCGTTAGTACATAAAAGGCGTTTTGTTAATGTTTGGTTCTACATTAACCTCGAAAATATTGGTTCGCCTCTGTGGTCTAATGGTCCAGCGTTGGCGTTGACCATATGAGGTCCCGAGTTTGATTCCCGGGTCGGGCACATAAAAAAGTGTTTTTTCAGTTTTCTGATAAACACAAAGTTGCCCAGGATTAGAAAGTGCCCCGTTGGCGATAGGCTTGCCACCTATTTTGTGGAACCAAGTATCTTCGGCTAATCGTGAGTGCACTTGTTGTACCTCTGCCTACCTCTTTGGGGATACAGGTGTGAAGATACTTTACTTCCTTCTAGAGGAAAATTATAAGGGTCTTAAATCAATTAAGCGGTTTATAGAGTTTTTTAAATATTTCATTGATTTTCACCGGTCACAATTTGTGCCAACGCACTGTGCGTTACGTACCATTCGCAGATTTTCCCATAAACTGTTAGGGTTCGGAAGTAAACTAGGAACCCTTATGTTATGTTCTATATTCGTCCGTCCGTCCGCAGTCTATCTCAGAGATACAAGAAAGTTGTATTAGGCATGAATTTACATATTCAATCAACGTTACGTCAACAAAGTAGTAACTTAAGGGTGCGTATTCGTTTCGTAACGGAAACTTCATGTTTTCAATTTTTCTCCAAAGCAATGGCGTGATAATGTGAGCAGATTATTCGAAGGATAATACAGTTTTTGCAAGATTAAGTTTTTCGATTAAAGATTAAGTTTATCGTAGGTTAAGTTTAAGCAAGATTAAGTTTATCGTAGGTTAGCAAGGTAGGTAGTTTAGCAAGATTAAGTTTATCGTAAGTTTATCGTGTATCGTAGTAGGTTAAGCAAGATTAAGTTTATCGTAGGTTCAAAATTTGATCGGCAAAAGATTACGCGCGAGGATTTATAGTGTTTTTAAAATAATTCTTCTAAACAAATAAGTTCATATAACGGATTGAAAAAAAATCGGTAAATTAAACATTACCCTATTTCACGTATAATAAATATTTTAGGTTTCTATTGGAATACTTACTGGTGAAAAAAAATGTTAAAGTAAGCTGATTTTGTAATTTTTCAATATTATTTTTTAATATCTAACAACAATATTTTCGTCATTTGGGCTTTGTAGTGCACTTTAGGACCATATAGCCTGTTGGAAAAATACATAAAATAAAATGTTTTGGCACATTAGAATGGTTGTATTCGTCTTGAAAAATAACTCTGACGCTTATTTTCGTTAAACGCTATGCAGGGCTTGTCTCTTTGCTCTGTAGTGCACTAAATCAAGACTTAGTTTTACAAGAACTGTAAGGTCCTTTGAATAAATATATTCACATTATTACGATATTGCTCTTAAAAAAACTATAAAGACATGAAGTTTTCGTTACAAATCGAATAAGGAAGTATAAGGAAGTCGCGAAGGAGAATATAAATTCTTATTTCGAAACACTAAAGCCAGATTAAATCAAAACAATTTAAATACCTTTACCCATAGTAAAATTCTTTTAAAAATTATTTAACATCTAATTCGCTAACTCTGTCATGTTTTTAATTATCATTACTATATTTATTTCATTTTATGAAGTTAATGAGACGATTATAATGGCCAACATAAATCAACGCAGACACGACACTAGAATATCCATTATGCATGTATTATAATAAAAAGTTTGCATGACAGATAAAAATTTAGAAAATGACAAAAATAGCGATTCTATCACAAATATCTGTATTTAAGTATCTAAAAAAAAATCACTAAAATGTTGGTTTGGAATAAACGCACCAAATAGGATGATTTTATTTCTTTTGTTGTGTTTTTTATTGTCAGGACAATGTTGTGTACAAAAAAATGTTTAAACATCGTACGGGAATTTTTGTATGTCTCATCTAATGAGTAAGTAAGACATAAGATACTGTGTATTTGGTACCGTATTTTATCTCATTGTGACTTTGTTTTCATTTTTTTATGGGAACATCACGCGTGTGAAGCCGGGGTGAGCTGCTGGTATTATAATAAAAACTTTGCATGACAACTCAAGGTTTAGAAAACGACAAAAATAGCAGTTTTATGATAAGTTTAAATTATGGCAGTTAAAACTCGCAGAGTGATGCGAGCCCTGCGTGTAAATATTGGCACTAAGACATGCTAAATTTCTTGAATATTTTTTTCACACTGTGTTTATAACTTTAGACTCAGTTTTTTACATCGAGAAGCGTGCGTTTAAGGGTTTATTTTCGAAATGAATTTTAATCAGTTAGTCCAAATGATGGTTACTGCAAAACCGGGTTTTTTGGCAAGCAGAGAACTCAGCCAGACTTTAACTTTGGACATAGAACCCGCCTTGAGGTTGTCTCATGTGAGACCGTATCTCAGTGCAGTATCTTTACGATAAGTAGGAGCATAAGTGGCATCACAATTTGGACTCGTTAATAACTCTTGATATATGGTCTGTGCTCTTGACGGATCTCTGCCAAGTCGCCGCCGGCGGTATGCAACCCAGGCATACTTATGTGTATGGCTGTGTGACAGTGTGAAGCATTGGTGATTAGGGTCAGATAGAAGGCGCGCTTAAAGTGCAGGTGTAAATCACATTGTGCTATAAAATAATAAATAAATATCTCTGGACAATTTTACACGAAATGATCTAACCCCAAAATAAGCAAAACATTTGCTTGTAGTATGAGTGTTAGTCAACGATATTATTACATAGAAATACATATATAAATACTTAAATATATTTAATAAACACCCAAATCCAGAAATACAATCATCTATTCTCATCACATAAATGCCTGCCCCAATCGGGAATTGAGCCCGAGCCCCATTAATTGCGTAGTCAGGGTCGCTAACCACTCCATCGATTAATATACGATACGCGTGATTGATGTTGTCAATTATCGCGATAATATACACATTCAGGGCTAGCTAACCGGTTAATTTTTAAATCTAAATAACGGCAGGTACAAAAGGAGCGGTTTGTAAAGGTTGAGCTTTACCATAACCTCAAAAATACCGGTTTCCTTATGGAGCAAAATTATAAGGGTTTTGAATCAATAAACCGGTTTACAGAGGTTTTTTAAAAATATTCCTTTGATGTTTTATGTTTGCCGCTCTTAATTTTCATCCGCACTGTGCGTGACGTACATTTCACACCGGTTTATAGGTTTATGAAGCGCTCTCATCTCAGACACACTCCGAGCGAAACCTTTAATAAAATCCGGTAAATACCTTTACTAACCGGTATTTTTTAAACCAGTTTCAAGCCCTGTACAATTTGAGTCACAGATACCGTAATGTAGGTACTTACGTACTTTTATACGACGGTACTTTTATACGACTGTCTCGTGTACTAGTTAGTTTAGTTTAACTATCATCATGAACATCATATTCAATCTTCAAGTCAAGTAAAAATTTATTTATTACTTGCGGCCCGCCACACAAAATAACGTGATTTAAATTTTTTATAAGTTTTACGGAAAGAATATTTTTTATGTTAAAAATTAGTCTGGGAATCAATTACTTATATGCAAAATATCATCATCAAAAACTGCAATGCCTACGGAAGGACCAAGTCAAGTCTGTATGGATATATGCAACTCAGTTTACTCCGCCTAGCTCGTGAGGGATTTAGCGTTAACGTGTATGTATGTAGAACCAAGTATTTAAGAGGTGTAACTAATATAATAAGATCAAAATTTATCCAGTGGTTTTTATGTGATTCACCCACAATAGCAGGACTTAATCAATTATCTACCACGGAATATGTTACTTACATAGATGAAAGTTGATACATAAATCGCTAACAGAAATTAATTTACATATAACTTATCACTCGAATATTTTCTAATTCATCAAATATTCCAAGTCATAGCGTATTAGAGTTTACAGTTCGGTAGCATATAATAAACATTATTAATAGTCTAATAATATTATAGATGCCGCAATAAATTACAACTGTGGTTTTTCTGTAGTCAGACATAAAAATAGATATTCATAGAAACAAATGTCACTGATTTATTTTAAGTAAACTTTGGTTTGGTTTCATCTATTGGTTATCCTGATGGAAAGTTATAAACATCGCCTATAAACACTAAGGATGTTAATGAAACGTCACCATTTGTATGGTGAGAATGTGATACCATATACAGAAGTTTTGTCAGTAAACCGGAACACGGCAATGAAATCAGGTATCTACCACGCTCCTCGTTAAATTTTTATATAAAGGGAAACATACATATTTGCAAACACATCTTTATATCTGTGCTAATCAGCGCGCCACAACTGACCTGGAGAATACGTAAATTGTAAGTAAAGCCACGTAAAGCGAAGTAATGATGTTCTTAATTCTTATTTCGTGCTTGTCGTGACTTATACATTAAAGTCTATATTACCATATAGACTTTAATGTATTCATTTATAAAAATTAGTCTTAATATAAATAATTATTAATCTATGGCACCATACTGTCAATTATTTTTGTCTCCTTTTTTATTTCTCTGAATTTGTTTTGGATGTAAATATTGCCATTATTTTCTATTCGACAAACGTTTCTTCACATCTAACATTTTTTGTATCTAGTTACATATTGTTATATGTGTTACATATTTGCAGAAAATTTTGTGGAAAAATTGTAGTATATATTTTCTAGTTGTAAGTATTGTAATCTGTTCGTATCCCTACAATTTAATAAATAAATAGATGACCACTCATAGGGTTGAAGTAAGTTAAAATTGAATTGAAGAAGGGAAAGCTGTTCCAGTACCTCCCTGAGTTAGTGGCTAGAATATTTAATTTATTTCTAGTAGATTTCGCATAGATATAAATTATAAAATCAGATGGTTGATGAATTATTTTTGGTTATTGGTTATTGTACAATTTTTGGTTATTGTTTAATTATAAAAACTAGACTATGTTTGGCTTCTGGGGTTCAACTATCGCCTTGCCAAATTTAATTGAAATCGGTTCGGCAGTTTTGCTGTGAAATCGAAATAGATAAACTGAAAGATAACTTTCACATTCATTACATTAGTATTGGATGGGAAAATTTGAATTTAAAGGTTAATAAATAATAACATTAATAAATACCGCGGGTAAAATCACACTGGTGACGGGTCTATCTAACCCCAAATTAAGCAAATTATTTGCTTGTGACATGAGTGTTATTCAACAATACTTAAATAAATATTATACATTTACATATACATATACATATACATATACATATACATATACATATACATATACATATACATATACATATACATATACATATACATATACATATACATATACATATACATATACATATACATATACATATACATATACATATACATATACATATACATATACATATACATATACATATACATATACATATACATATACATATACATATACATATTTTTCACACAAATGTCCTGATCGGGATTTATACCGAGCGCCAACGATTGCAAAGCCAGCCTAATCACTCGACTTATGCAATTACTTTTAAGCTTAATGGGTTAATTTCTAATTATACAGCCCTATGTTAACTGACTATAAAAAGCATCTAAATAAAGTTTCACTTACGTAAAGACTTCTATTACCAAAGCTAGCGCACGATCTAAAGTTCGCTAATTACAGTTATTAGTCGAATGTATGATAATTATTGTAATTTAGATAATAATACCAAAACCGCTTAAATATTTTTCTGTTTTTGCTAAAAAATAATTATTATGTGAGATTTCGTAACTTATATAATTATTTTTGACTTTTATCGTTTTATTATCTAAACCTCCTAGAGATTTTCACCATCAATACGTACACCACCATAACACAACTGTTGAGTTTTATCTGTCACGTTAACTTTATTTATTTTATGCACTCGTCTAGCACTAGAGTATTTGTCCAAACAGAACAAATAAGTCCAATTTCGATTAGTTTATCTTATTTAGTTTAGGAGTTCTCGTGGTTACCTTTCAGTTCCATCATCAGATCCTGAAAATCATCTAGCACTAAGATATTTGCCAATACAAGACAATTGAGTGCTAATTCAAAAACTTTACCTCGTTTAGTTGAGGAGTTTATTGTAGTTGAACTTTGAATCTGGATTCTTGAAGTTCCAATGTCACTTTTTCGGCTCAATCTTCAGAGCCATATCATCATGAGAAAGATCTTACTGTAACAAATGAAATGACTCAAACTCCAGTATATTAGCAATTTCTATCTGTGAGTTACAATTACACTCTTACGGCTCCATGTTCAGTTCTTCGACATTATATGTAATGGATCCATCTTCAAATCCTCGTCATCATGAGCATTAATCAAACTTAGCATTTATATATTTTTTTTTTATATCATAAGATAGCAAACAAGCAGATGGGTCTCCTGATGGAAAGAGTCAACCATCGCCTATAGACACCAAAGATGTTAATGGTGCGTTGCTATCTTGTGGCGAGGTCTAATGCCACATGCATAAGTTTACCGGCTACCTTACCCTCCAAACCGGAACACGACAGCGACAAGCACTGACGCTATTGCGGCAGGAATAGGTAAGGCGGTGGTACCAGACCCGGGCGAGACAATGCAGAACTCTACCACCTAGTAAGTAGTAATTAAGTAGTAGTACTTAATTACTTGTATTTTTTTAATTTTTCTGATGACTATTATAACTTGGCCTATCACGGGTTTACGGCTTGACGTCAATTTACGGGCCATCCCGTATAATTAAATGAATAAACAAAATTGAATAGAGATAAAAATCAATGTTTGTTTGTTCGTATTTTATGCGCTGTTATAAGCACATACCGTTCAACTGGCATTACTTTGTCAATTAGTTGCTCCCACTTAAGCCCGATTACACTTTGATTAGTGCGAGTGCGGGTGTTTAATGCAGTTGTTTAGTATAAGCAAAAAATACGTGAAGACAGCCGTTGATCATTGCGAGTGATTAGTAATCAGCGTAGTAACAGTGAATAGACGCTGATTACATCACTCGCACTGATCAACAACTGTCTTCACGTATTTTTTGCTTAATATTATGCACCTGCATTAAACACTTTTTTTAGTATCGACAGGGAAGCGCTTGACCACGATCTCGCCTGATGGTAACCTAAGATACGGCCTAAGATGGAACGCGCTTCCCTAGAAGGTACCTGTTCACTCTTCTCTTGAAGATCCCTTGGTTGTACTCGTCGGGGAACACAGACTCAGGAAGCATGTTCCAGTCCTTTGCGGTTCGAATAAAGAATGTTGAGTTGAACCGCTTTGTCCGGGTACGTGGAACGTCCACCATATAGCGATGCCTAGAATTTGTGCGCCTGGACGATCGATTGAAAAACGGGGATGGCTGAATCAAGTCGTGCAATTCCGCAGTGCACTCTCCAAAGTGTATCCGATAAAAAACACTTGCAGTTATCAAAATGTAACCGGGCCTTATGTCAAGTTTATATACCCGATTTACTGCCAACATAATATACCTATATTCGAACGAGCATCATTTCCACAAATATTACTTCTGAGGCAGAAACACATTGAGTACGTATCAAATATTTAATATGCATTCGCCATTCTGCGTATAACTAATAAAGAATCTTTCTATTTATACATCTAAGGAAAGTAATAATGACCCGAGCGGTCGAAATTTGATTTATTTTTCTGTAGTGTATAAAATTATGTATTTAAACAAAATATTTTTACCACATCCATACTGATATTATAAATGTGAAAGTCTTCTAACTGGCAGACAGGCTGTTGAACCGATTTTAATAAAATTTCTAGAGAAACAGTTTAACCTGGGTTCAAACAGTCTTTTTTTCAAAAATAAACCCCTAAGAGTCTGTAATAGGGGATAAAATTTTGTATAAAAGATTACATTTGTGACATGGCAAGCCACTTAGCATAAATCATAAGACAAATTACATATTAGCTATAAATTACTCGCGACTTCGTTCGCGTGATCTACAGTCAATTACTTCCTTTTGATCACTCGAGTACAAAAGTGGATTATGTCCTGCACTATAATCTCCTCTATCTTTCAGTGAAAAACGGAACCCTATTACTAAGCCTGGGTCTGTCAGTCTGTCCGTCTGTCTGTTACTAGTCTGTATCTCATAAACCGTGGCTAGAATGTTGTAATTTTCACAAATTACGTATTTCCGTTGCCGCTATAACAACAAATGCTAAAAATATAAAAATGATAATATTAACGGGGTATCCCCGTACAACGAACGTAATTTTTTTCCCGTTTTTTATAGATAATGGCACGGAACACTTTGTGCGCGAGTCCGACTTGTACCTGGTATTTTTTTTGTGCTTTTATCCATATAAACCTTAAATATGATCAGGTTTTCGTACATAACAATAGGCTAAGAATTAATCGGATACATTATAGATTTTAATGATTAATTATGGTATGGAAATAACAAAAAACTCAAATATTCATGATAGAAGATAAGCTACCTTACCCTGCAAATCAGAACACAACAGTGACTAGCACTGACGCTATTGAGGCAGGAATAGGTGGTACCAGACCCGGGCGAGTCAATGCAGAACTCTACCACCTAGTAATCACGATGGTAGTTCCTCGAATAGCCAATCGGTCGCCTTTTACGATCTGCCTGGCAGAACGGAAATTGGCTTATTCTTCAAAGGAGCCCGGGACCAACACGGGGATAGCACTTTTGCCGATAGATCTAAGCCAAATAGGCTAAACTCTAAATCACAAGCTTCTTACTATTAATAGTCTGTTTTAAATATAACAATTAATTTTATCATGTGTTGTGTAGACACTTCAGTTCTAGATCACTATCTTACACTAGAGTTGCCAACAGTCTTGGTTTCCCGAGACGTGTCCTAGTTTTTGTTATGACCTAAGCGGCGGTTTTTAGAGGACGGTCTGATAAGGAAATTTATTTTAAAGGTTAAGTAGCTTGATCAGTAACGTAATAGACAGACAGATTTTTGCATTTATTTTAATTTAAAAATGGATTTTGTTCCCAAATTAGCCCAGTATTATATGGGGAAATGTGTATTTTTTGTATTTTTAATTCTTGACAAACCGGCTAACACATGTTTATAATGTATAATTCGTCAGAGAGTGGAAAGAGAGCACGGAGTACCAGTGATCATTATTTTACTTCATGTCATGTCACGGGCGCCATTTTCGCAATCCTTGATCTCACCGTTCACGAACGTTCGCGCTGCTCATTCGTGCGTCCTCTCTTTTCGAAATGGCTATTGCAGTTGACCTTATGGGTCGTTACTGCGTCACCGGGCTTTTTGGGCGAGCAGAGTGCTCAGCCAGAACTTAAAATATTAAAATTGGGCCTATAAACGCCCGCGCTAAGGGCTGTCTCCTGTGACCGGACCTCGGCTTAGTGCGACGTTCGGACTAGTGGTGGTGGGAGGAGTCGTGGCATTGCACCCCGTGTTAAGCGCGGGGCGATAAAGAAGTCTTCGCCTTCGAGACCGGCGTGCGTCCTATTTTTAAACCAAAGTATCCTGATATTCTAACTTCAAATCCTAGTTTTTGAAATTTGGAGTTGGTAACCCTATCTTACACCCCCTACAAGCCAGTTCACAAATAGAAAACTAACACATTCTGTATACGCGTGTAATATCTAGAGAAATATTCAGACCACTTTCTATAGCAGTGTAAAATTAATGCTTTCCGCTAGATCTCCCGAGATCACTTCAGTTAGCTTAGATTGATTACGCCTAATGCGAACAAAATGGCAGGAAATTACTCATGAAGACGTGGGCTATTTTCAATGGACGTATATTTAATGTTGCCGTATAAAACCCCGTAATTAGTACATTTAAAAATGTATTTACGCAACTGGATTTTAGGAATGATGTAAGATATGACATGAAGTGAAATAATAATATACTGTTTATGGTATGTACTAAGTAGGTACTCTCTAGCCAATCTATTTCGAATTACACGTTAAAAAAAAGTTAAAATTAAAGTAGATATTTCTGCGTACTAAACCGGGTTATTTTGGTAAAAACCATACTTAATATTATAAATGCGAAAATATTTCATTCTGTCTGAAAGATTGTCCCATTAGTATATTTTATAATCATTTTTAATATAATTTAGTTTTACTTTACTTTTGACTTGTAATTTAATGTTATTCATCCATAATAATCATCATATATTTTAGTTTTTAATTCAAGTCTGATATTATGTAAACGTAAATACAGGAACTTCATCCGCCGTGACCCACACACATTAATTTCTTTTATTTAGTCAGGTAAGATGTTAGACTTATTTTACTTAGTGATAATGTAGTTTTATTTTGGTGAAATAATTTTTACAATCGATTTACTAGTGTTTGACTTTATCCATAACAATCAAATTTAATAAGTGGGTTAAGTTGATGTAGCTAACAGTACCACAAAATCTTAAATTGTCATGCAGGACGATAGAAGTAATGTATGAAATTTTATTTTTTGAGAACTTTGGAGGTCTGGGAACGACCCCTTTTAACTTGGACCAAATTACAGATAGAATTTCAAAACGAAAAATATCGGTTCAGTATTTTCGAAGTTTATCCGGAACATACATCGTAACATGAGATTTTTATACTCCTAAGATATTAGAGCATAGAATAGTTAGATATTTATATTATGTTTTTGTAACCTAGTTTGTATTTCAAAGAAATAATAAGTGGAGCATATAAAAAAATCAAAATTTTAAATTAATTGAATGAAAATTAAAATTATTATCTTTTAAAGCAATCTCTTGGTTCATTTTGAGAGTTCATAAATATACATATATGAAGTATAATATTTTAATTATTTGTATTTTAATCTAACAGTGCCAAAATAAGTAGGGCAAGTAAAAACACTTTTTGGTAATATAAAATATTTTCTTTAATAACACAATAGAAAAATAAATGGGGCATACTATTAATGCAAAATTGTACGCAGGAATTTTCGTAAAATATTTTAATTATTGCGTGTTTTTAAATTAAAATACTTAACTTACTCATTTACTAGGACAAGACAAGGGCAAGTAAAATGAAATATTTTTAATACAATAGAAAAATTGGTGAGGCAAGCTATCATTGCAAATTCATTTATTATTAGAATATAAAATTCAAATATCTTTATTTTTTTCTTTCGAAGTAATTTCTTCATAGTTTTATTAAATAGTTTATATTAAATAAGTAGGACAAGAAAAAAACAAATATAAGTTATAAATTTAGAAAAACATTGTTTCTTTTCTCTACATTTTTTTCCTTGACTCTAAGAAATCAAAAACCCCTTCTATCTCCTGTAGTGGACGCGGTTATTATCCCTTATCAATAAAAGAGCCATATCCTTGTTTTTTTGTATATTAAAGCAAATAAACAAATGGGTCTTCTGATGGAAAGAAATAAGAATTGTAAACAGCAAAGGTGCTCAGTAACAGGAGGCGTTGTTGCCATGTGTTACGCCATGTGGCATGAATCAGATGCTGTAAGCATAACTTTACCGGCTACGCTACCCTCCACACAGGAACATGACCTTCACTTGAATTAAAAATAACGCGATTGCGGCAGGAGCAGTTAATAGTATCAAGCCCGTACAAGATGTTTCTAAATCTACCACCTAATTATAGCGATAGTAATAACATAATTGGCTAATACAAACAAACAAACAAAAAGTCTTTGCAAACTACTTGATCAGGACGCCAGACCAACTTGGCAAAATCGTTGTTATACTACGCTATTAAAGGAGCATTTATTTATATACAGGTTGACTGATACAACGAAGGAGAGTGTTCAGGACTCGAATTAGACATGGAATATGAAAAGAGTACACAAATTTTAAGCCGTGTTGGTCCCGGTCTCCTTTGTAGAATAGGCCAACTGCCGTTCTGCCAGGCAGGTCGTAAAAGGCGACCGATTGGCTATCGAGTCACTACCATCGTGGCTACTAGGTGGTAGAGTTCTGCATTGTCTCGCCCGGGTCTGGTACCACCGCCTTACCTATTCCTGCCGCAATAGTGTCAGTGCTTGTCGCTGTCGTGTTCCGGTTTGGAGGGTAAGGTAGCCGGTAAACTTATGCATGTGGCATTAGACCTCGCCACAAGATAGCAACGCACCATTAGCATCTTTGGTGTCTATAGGCGATGGTCAACTCTTTCCATCAGGAGACCCATCTGCTTGTTTGCTATCTTATGATATAAAAAAAAAAATAAAAAAAAAATGTTTATGTGGACACCCGCGCATAGTTATCGAAATGTATTGCTTACGAAACAGTGATTTGCCGAACTCGTGACTAGAGTCTAGTCGTTAGTGTGCCGCTATCGCCCGCGCGGTGACAATCCTATCTGAAAATTACTACACTATTCCGTTAATGTTTATTATGTATTTAAGCAATATTCTTTTCCTGTTATATTTCTATAGCTGTTTACCGCGAATTCATCCGCGCGGACTTTATTTACTCCGCACCTACTGGTCGTAACGTGACGGTTGGGGTATCTAACAATTTCGGATTTCTTCAAATCTGACTTGCGATTCCAGAGATTAGCGCTTTCAAACAAACAAAAAACTCTTCAGCTTTATTATATTGGTATAGATTGGTTATATATGATCATTAACTATCGTATCCTATAATATGTATAGTCTTATATCAATCAACCTTTGTAGTGGATTTTTTCTACAATTCTTAATTACGGAAATTTACTTACAAGTGGATATCAGGTTAACTATATGATAAGATAATTAAATCCATATTTTCTAGTTAGCGTTGTTAGTTATATTTATTAATATACAGTTTTATCTGTATGAGAAACCGTTAGTACTGCACGGCCTGATTGTCATTTAACGGAGGGTTAAATACATTAAACTCATTATATATTTTAACTAGTTTCTAGACGCGCCCCACGGCACAATACTGATGATATTTTAAAGCTACTAGTTGACCCGCGCAGTTTCGTTCGCGGATAGATTAGCATGTCGCCCATATAATTTTTATACAATCTTTCATTCCCTATTTCAACCTCTTATGGGTTGAATTTTAAAACAAAAGGTAAGCCTATGAGTAACCACGGATCTTTAACTATCTCCATGCCAAAATTTATCGAAATCGCTTAGACTTAAAAGCATAACAAACAGTACAGACTGTATGTTATGCTTTTAAGTCTCAACCGCTCCGTATGCTATAGACATACAGACTGTGGCGTTTATAACACTAGATCACCCGCGCAGCTTCGCGCGCGATTAATTTAACATCTCATTGATATAGTTTTTCATTTAAACTTTCGTCCTCCATTTTATCCCATTAGAAGGATGATTTTCGAAAAAATGTTACCTATGTTTGACCCTGCTGCCGCGCTAAGGGTAAGAGCAGTAAGTCGGAAATTTTAAAGTTGAGAAAATGGCGATTAAAATTTTCGATTAAATTTTTACTTATATCTACTTCAGCTTATAAGTTTTAGTAAGTCTGATTTTTTCAATATGTAGCTTAAATGGAGTTCTTTCATGATACCAAGTTAATAATTGCTATTTATTTATTATAATATATTTAAATGACGAAAACTCCCATTATGTCTAGTACGAGTTAAATCTATTTGTACTGATTGCTTAGAATAACCGCAGTAAGTACCCTAGTTACTGCTTTAATGCTAAGTATTCCATACAAACGATATCTATATTTTGTATGAAATTACGTGTCACTTTGGGGTCCAAAATTAAGATGTTAAGCTAAAGTAATAGCCAATTATTTTATATAATTTAAAAGATCATATAATGAGAAAACTATGCAAACTTTGAAATGTAGTATAAACTACGAATAGGTTTTTTTCTACAAGGCTCTGAGAGTACCTACATATGTAAAGTTATTTGCGTTTAATTTCTAAAAGATTTTTATTTTGTTTTTTTTGCATTAACTCGTTATATTTTATAACTACATCTATTTAGTTATAATTTTTGTTTGATATGAAGTGAAACTGAGAGGGGTAATGAGTGTTTGTACTTGTTGAAATGCGAGCGATGTGTAATAAATAAAATAATATATACAACAATCAAAACTTTATTGTTCAAACTTCTTATCAAAGTAACAGACACAATAAACCTAAAATATTTCAAACAATACCTAGAGCAAATAGGCACCTACTCCTGGGCCTAATATTGCTGAAATATTATAATCAGTCTTGCAATAAAATCTGCAACTATAAAATTGCAGATTTTATTGCAAGACTGTTTTCAGATTCATTGACTTACTGCTGTTATGCTTAATGATATTTTTAGGTTCCAATGAATATGGAAAAACGGGAGTAAGACCAGTTTATAGAGCTTTACGTGGCAATCCAGGATAGGTACTTAATTCATTTTTGAAAAAAAAAACGACTTAATGCTCTTTTTATTAGCGCGGCAGCCTGGAACTTCAACTAACTCCACGCAATTTTTTTCTAAAGGGAAGGACAGACTTTCTCATTCATAATATAATAAGTATTGATTTTTTTCAAAAGCAATCCAGCCTAGTACGTAGAAATGTGTATTTTAATTTTTAATTCTTAACGAATCTGCTTACACCTTACACACACTTTTAACGTTTAATTCGTTAGAGAGTACCGAGTACAATAAATTGTTATTTTACTTCATGTTATGTCACGATTTTACATCTTTCCCATGTATTAAAGAGTATCTTCACGCCCGTATCCCTGATGAGTTAGGCAGAGGTACAACAAGTGCACCCACGATTAGCCGAAGATACTTAATCCCACAAATGTGATACGTGGCAAGCCTATCGCCGACCGGGCACTTTGGAAAGTGCCCGGTCGGCGATAGGCTTTGGATAGTGCCACGTTTTACTTTGTGTTTATCAGAAAACTTTGTGTTTATCAGAAAACTAAAAAAAAACACTTTTGTTTATGTGCCCGACCGGGGAATCGAACCCGGGACCTCATGTGTTCAACGCCAACGCTGGACCACTAAATCACAGAGGCGATTATTATCCCATGTATTAAAAATTATAATATAATCTATGCCTTTGTAGCTTTCATTTATTTAATAAACGCCAATGGCAAATTTGATCGAAATCGGTTAAGTGGTTTAACCTTGAAAGGGAAACAGACAGACAGACTTCCGTATTCATAATATTAGTATATATACTCATATGGAAAATAAGTAAAAATATTTTTAGTATGGATTTGAGCATGCGTGTAAATTAGAGCTCCCATTTTGATCCGGCCTGACTACATTTCGCAAAAGGCGAGATACACTCATAAGTCTGGCAAGGTGACTACTACTAGTACCTTTTCCCCGTGTTGGTCCCGGGCTCTTTTGAATAATAGGCCAACTGCCGTTCTACCAGGCAGGTCGTAAAAGGCGACTGAGTGGCTATGCGCGTCACTACCATCGTGACTACTAAGTGGTAGAGTTCTGCATCAGCTCGACCGGGTCTGGTACCACCGCCTTACCTATTCCTGCCGCGATAGCGTCAGTGCTGTTCACTGTCGTGTTCCAGTTTGGAGGGTAAGATAGCCGGTAAACTTATACATGTTGCATTAGACCTCGCCACAAGATAGCAACGCACCATTAACACATTTAGTGTCTATAGGCGATGGTTGACTATTTCCATCAGAAGACCCATCTGATTGTTTGCTATCTTATGATATAAAAAAAGGTGTTACAGTACAGCAGGGTCTCGCCCGGGTTTTGGTACCATCACCTTATCTATTGCCGCAATAGTGTCTGTGCTTGTTTCGTGTTTCGGTTTGAAGGGTAACGAAGCCGGTACCTTTACACATTTGGTATTCTAGCAACTAGCAACGCACTATTCCACGAGAAAAACCATCAGTTTATAGCTTTATATATTCTTGCCGCAATAGCGTCTATGCTTGTCATTGTCGTATTCCGCGTTGGAGAATAAAGTAGACGGTAAATTTATGCATGTGGCATTGCTATCCCGCCACACGGATAACAACGCACCATTAATGTCTTTGGTGTCTATAGGCGATGGTTTCTCTTTCCATCAGGAGAGCCATCTGCCTCAATTTTTTTTTATATCATAAGATGGCAAACAGGTAAATGAGTCTCCTTATGGAAAGAGTCAACCATCGCCTGTAGACACCAAAGATGTTAATGGTGCGTTGTTATCTTGTGGCGAGGTCTAATGCCACATGCATAAGTTTACCGGCTACCTTACCCTCCAAACCGGAACACGACAGTGACCAACACTGACGCTATAGCGGCAGGAGTAGATAAGGCGTTGATACCAGACCCGGTCGAGCCGATGCAGAACTCTACCACCTAGTAGTCACGATGGTAGTAACGCGAATAGCCACTCAGTCGCTTTTTACGACCGGCCTGGCAGAACGGCAGTTGGCCTATTCTTCAAAGAGGCCCGGGACCAACACGGGGAACTGCCTACTTGCTATCTAGTGATATAAAAAAATGCAAGCCGGTTGAACCTCCAGGCCATCCCCAAAACTTTCCGCTAAATTAAGGAGAACATTTTAAGCTCAAAGGAGTTGATTAGATTCTGTAATCAATCAGTACATTAACTTGGAAGTTATTATAAAAAAAATATAGTTTTTCTGAAAATATTTTTGAGGTTTATTCAAAATTTCTCATAATTTCCTGAGCTAAATCGATTCGGATTTTCAGGAATCTAAGTTTGGAGGAACCCAATTGCATGCCATCAAGCACCTTTCGATCAGTCAAGCCGTTCAAAAACATGCAAAAAACCCACACACATCATCATCACCAGACGTCATCATAAAAATAGTCGGAAAATGTTCCTAGGACATCAAAACGTGGAGATCTACATCTACATCTACGTGAAGATAAAAGCGATGGATACCTTTTTCAATACAAGAAATTTGCTTATTTCCTATGCGTTATATAAAAAACAACACCTTTATACGCATAGTCAAACTATAGAATGACTCACGTTGAAATTTCTAAATGGAAAGTCAAAAAATGTTCAGCAGCTGATATCGCGTGAGCAACTAACTCTTTGTGTTGCAAATGTCAAAAGACAATGGGAAATATGGACATGGATGGACAAGTGATGGACATTTACAAGCGGGACCTATTTGTGTGTTTTCTCTAGTGAATTAGCTATAATATCACTTCCTAATTATTAACCTATAATCTATCTATATATCAATACGTGAAGCAAAAACTCTGTACCCCTTTTTAGCAAAAGGCTTATTTTAACTAAAAATAATCAGATATATTGTAGTTTCTAATGATTTATTATAATGATGATATAGAGTTAACGAAAAAACTAAAATATTTATTTAAAAGATAAGGATTAATAAGCTTTTAGGATACAATTTCGGAAAAAACAGACATTAGGTTACGTGACGATACATGCAAATTTAATAGTGATAGGTACATCACGTCACACCGTGGTAAAACATCATATTGTTTTCGACATTTTAATAGAAACCACAGTGTATATATGGTATTTAACACCACGGTGTGTTGTGATTCAAGACGGTAGGACAATCCAGAGTGTTTTCGCGGTAAATGAGACTGGCGGGTTTCCTGGGAATGTTCGGCCTGGTCACCTACATTAATAATGTCAATATTTCCTGATAGCATTATTAATTAAAAAACTATGTATGATAGCCATTTTTTTCATTAACTTGTCTAAAAATAGATATTTATCATTAACTTATGACATTATCGAGACATTATCGTCAATATCCAAAATCACTTACAATCCAAAGTCCGGTAGTAGTTCGCTAGGTCAACGTTAATGCAAGGTACACAATCCGAAATACAAAGCTAAGTTCAAAAATAAAGGTAATCGAAAGCACAATCAAAATTCTACGAAGCGCTAGCGCAACAAACGATAAACTAGATGTGACAGAATCGTAAGGTCTAAAATGATTGACAGTTTGTAGGTGACAAGTGACAGTTTACTGCCAGCCTATAAAAACAAAAGTTGAAAAATCGATTCAATAAACGATTATAAAAATCTGTAAATTCAATAAAAAAATATATATATCACATTACTATATCTAATAAATACATGAGTATTTACATACTTAGAGTTATAAGTGGTAAAGAATCTACTCTGATTAAAATATAAGCAAGATTCAAGCAAGAATAAATACGAAAAAAAATAACATTTTAAGACCAGTTATTTCACATCAGGGTCTAGTCACGATGGTAGTGACATCTGTGTGTCCGTCCGTTCATCCGCAGCCTAGCTCAGAGATTATTCGTACTAGGAAGCTGTAATTTGGTCAGAATATACATAATATTATTGACGGTAATACTATACAAAAAATTATCATAGCTAGGTAGGCTTCACTAGTTTACGAGTATAACTGACCAGCCTTAAAATGTATTCAGAAAAGTTTTAAGAGGCACAGAACCTTTAGTGCGGATTTATCATTGGCGTTAAATAGCTAACAATTTTTACAAAACAATAAAAAGCACTCTTCTTAGTCCCCATTATTGTGATGAGCAACTACGAAAACCTACATCATGCGTGGCCCTTATGTGCACTTGGCCGATTTTTTATAATTGATACCAGTAGAAAGAGCGAAACGGACATCAATAGAGGGAACTCTCACACTGGCAGCTGACGTTCAGAATTCAGATACTTCATTATTTAGTAACAATCAATAGCTTAAAGTGATCAAAGAGGCAATGAATACAGTAAAATTTTCTCAATAATCGTTAGACCATAAAACACTCTCAATTTCTATAACTGTATGTAAAGCTAAACTCTAACCTTTACTTTCGCCGTCAACAATAAACACAATAATAATGCCGCGTCATACTGAATTCGAACATCGCTTTAATCACATTTAACCGAACAATCAAAAATAACATAAGCCATTAACTTTACGTGACGGAACAAAAAGAAATTTTAAATTATACTTTTCGTGCACAAACAATGGGTTCCTATGTTAGTAAATTTAATTTATCTTCATGATCAAAATTACTTAATTTTGCTTTTGTGTTAAATAAGCTTTTAATGATTTTGATTGTTTGCTATTTTTAATATCAAAGACTGACAGCCTCACCAACTGGAAAATGATGAATTCACATTCCAAACTAATATTATAACTATGTGAAAGTTCGTCTGTCTTTCAAAGTCAAAAATGTTATATTTTTTTATATAATAAGATAGATAGCAAGCAGATTGCTCTCCTACCACCATCGTCTACAAACATCGAAGATGTTAATGGTGCGTTGCTATCCATGTAGCGGGATGGCAATTCCACATGTAAGTCTGACGGTTATTTTACATTTTTTAAACCGACGAAGGAACGGAAGTTATTAGTTTGACATAGGTACATCGCCCACCTCTTAATAAGTCCACCTAAGTTCGTCTGTCTTTCAAAGATAAAAATGTTATATTTTTTTATATCATAAGATGGTAGCAATCAGATGGCTCTCCTAATGGAAAGAGAAATCATTGCCTGTAAACATCGAAGATGTTAATGGTGCGTTGCTCTCCATGTAGCGTAATGACAATTCCACATGGAAGTCTGACGGTTATTTTACCACGGATTAGAAGGCTTTACACGTTTTTAAATAATAGTCGACCAACTTATAAAATACTAGCTGTTGCCTGCGACTTCGTCCGCGTGGACTTCGTTTACTCCGCACTGCTCCTCCCCTGTAGGTGATAGCGTGATAATATGTAGCCTATATGTTGACCCGACCTGTTAGTAGTAATATTCATGCAAAATTTGAAGTAAATCCATGCAGTACTTTTTGAGTTTACCCCGGACATACTTACAGACAAACAGACAAAAATTCTAAAAACTATATTTCTGGCTTTGATATCGATTGTAGATCACGTCCCAAGAATGCTTTAAAAAATATTAAATGTACAGTTTTGACTTTCCTACGATTTTATTATATGTAAATAGATATTTGTAGAAGTTTTTCTTCAACTTCGGAACCCTACCTACATTGCGCGTGGCGACGCTTTAAGGCGATAACATACGCCAAACTACGAAATATACTTCTCTTTGAAAGCCTACTTCTCCTAAACCGTTAATCCAATAATTTAAAAAAAATATACATTGTACGTAAAATATAATTAACTTTAACTTTTAAGTTCGTTTTTTCAAATTTCATTGTTATTTTTGACGAAAAAAAATCGAATATCTCTCTTATTTTTACGCAAGAATTTTCTTATAACTTCTAAACTACTGAAACGATTTTGGTGATTTTTTCACTTTGTTACAGACAATTTATTGCTTTATAAAATATAAGTTCAACATTTTACAAAATCATTATAGTGTGCCATTAAATCAATAAAAACCTTATTATTTCATTCGCGGACAGCGCTCGCTCCGAAAGTCAGTCTCCCGGTAGCGTTCGTACGAGGAGGCTGTGTCGCACGTCAGCGTATACCGCTCTCCACATTAGAGTCAAAGAGTAATAATACAGATAGTGCGTTTGGCACAGTAACAAGGTTGTGCTGTTTAAAAATTGGACATTTCGTTTACGCTTGAACGTTTTTTATAGTAGATAATAAGTTTGGAGCGGGAAGGCTGATTTTTTACAGAGGTTGTTCTTATGATGTAATTTAATCCCTTAAAGAGGTAAAAGGGGCGTTAATGATTGTTTTAAAAAAAATGTATATTACTTAAAATTTAGTATTAATGCTTTTTAATACAATTAAATAAATACGCATTTTTGAATTTCATCCCATAAAGGGGTAAAAGGAGAGTTAATTTTCGTATGAAAAATGAATTGTTTGTCGTAGAAATTACTAAAAATTTAGTATTTATGCTTTTTAATACAATTAAAGAAATTCATATTTTAGATTTTTTTTAATTTTATCCATTAAAAGGGTAAGTGTATAAGTTTGTATTAAAATAAAAAAGTTTATATTATCTAAACTCTCATAAAATGTAGTACCTGCTTATTCAATTCAATCCAAATTAAAGAAACATGCGCGTAATGAAGTTCGGAGTTTCATCCCTTAAAGGAGTAAAAATGGGTGTTACAATTCATATGAAAAATTAAACGCCTATGGTCAACATAACTTGAAATTTGGTACTTATGTTCTTCAACACAATTTAAAAATTATATATTTAGGGATTTCATACATTTATTCCTTAAAAGGGTAAAAAAAGCGTTTTTGTTTGTATTAAAAAAAATAGATTATTTATTGTAGAATATTGTAGAAATTATTTAAAACTTAGTATTTATGTTTTTTAACACAATTAAATGAATACGAGTTTAGTGTTTTTTAAATTTCACCCCTTAAAAGGATCAAAAATGTGGTTAAGTTTGTGTAATAAATAAAATTTGTTTCATCAAAATCTTTTCAAATTTATTAGTTATGCTCTTTACTTCAATTAAACGTGCATGTAAGGAAACTTTGAATTTTATCTCCTAAAGAGTTAAAAGAGGGTATTAAGGGGCTGAAAGCACTCGCACTATTGCACTCGGTTCTCTTTGCATACCTCGTAAAGGGACTGGCGTGAATATATATCGTCGTTGTTGTTGTTTTAGCAATAACCAGGACCGACTACTTTATGTGCTAATCCGAGGCATGGAAGTGGTAACACACCAACCGCCAGACTCCAAGCTGCTACTGAGATTTTTGAATTTTCGAAAAATACCTTAAACCAAACTTTAGGTTACTCCCTTGACTACGAGGCAGTTATTATAATCATTAGTTATTTTTTTCGACCTTGGTTTTTTGCAACACATCAACCCGGTTTTGGAACTACCGCGTTACATATTCCTGTCGCAATAGCGTCGGTGTTTTTAACTGTCGTGATTCAGTTTTGAGGGCAAGGTAAGCATATGCATGTAACATTCTAACCCTGCTACAAGAATAGCAATGCACCATTAACATTTTTAGTGTCTATAGGCGATGTTTATATGTTTCTATCAAGAAAACTGTTTACTTGTTTGCTATCATAAGAAATGAAATAAATATAAATTAAATATATTATACATACAAATAGTCTAAATTAACCTGTTTAAAACTTTCCTTTTAATTTAATTGAAAGCATACAGATATGGTTTCAATTAAATTAAATCTCTACTTTTTCTTATGAGATTTCTAAACAAAAACTTAAATTTTTAAAGGTTATTTAAGAGATCACTTTTTACAAAATCACATTTTAAAGGTTTTGTTAAAATTGTTAATTGTATGTATTAAAATAAAGCGCTACACGAGATGTATTGTATATTATAAGATAATAGGATACGTAACAGTCATGATTGTGTAAAATTGTCATATAATAATTCTTTTGTCGATTTTCGATATTTACTGTTTTCTCTTTCGATATTTATCGTTTTTATAAAATGAATCGATAAACGACCGATTATCGGTTATGGGTTTTGAGTTTGCTAACATTCATTTGATTCATGATGATAAAAGTTCATATAGGTAAACAAAAATGTTAAAACGTATCTGCACCCACTGTATATACTCTTTGACTTTTGGAGATATCGGCGTGCGGAATAATATTTACGCTGCGCCTGTCACTAACTCAAGGTCGTTCGCAGGTGTAATCGCCTTAACAATTTTATCACTGCACAGCATTATAATGCTGTGTAAAGTGTACCACAAAATTATACGTATTACAAGCTAATTCAAAAGATTCGCTTAGTTCGCTCAACAAACGCTACAATCACATAATTCCCCTCGTGTTGGTCCCGGGCTCCTTTGAAGAATAGTCCAACTACCGTTCTGCCAGTCAGGTCGTAAAAGGATTGGCTTTACGAGTCACTACAATCTTAACTAGGTGGTAGAGTTCTGCATTGCCTCGCCCGGGTCAGGTACCACTGCCTTACATATTCCTGTCGCAATAGCGTCAGCGCTTGTTACTATCGTGTTCCGGTTTAGAAGGTAAGGTAGCTGGTAAACTTATACGTGTGGCTTTACACCTTGCCACAAGATAGCAACGCACCTTTAACACCTTTGGTGTCTTTAGACGATGGTTGACTCTTTCCATCCGGAGACTCATCTGCTTGTATGTTATAAAAAAAAACAAATATTTAATAAGAAGGTACATAACAGGATATTTGACAGTAGTTAAAATAAAAGTATCATGCTCATTGCTTACACAGTTATTCAGTAATAACAGCGTCGATAACAACTTTACAAGAAAACGAGGTTGAACCCGATTATAGGAATTAAGATCTCGACCTAATGATTGATGTCGTGGTTTAATGTGAGCACAAATTGCTGTAATTTTCAAACTAATTGGTTTAACTGATATCCAATTCGTTGATTTTATAGTTACAGTATTTTGAATGTCGTACAGCTTTTGAATACAAAGTTTGGACTGCCGCACCGTTCATTTTTCAATCGTCTCTACGTTTATAAAACACTAGCTGACCCACGCAGCTTCGCCCGCGAGTATATTAATAAGTCGTCCAAATAGCTTTTAATAAAAATTTCATCCCCTATTTCAGCCCTCCAGGGACTGATTTTTGAAAAAAAAATTAGCCTATGTTTGACCCCGGATCTTCAAATATATGCATGCCAAATTTCATGAAAATCGGCCCAGCGGTTTAGCCGTGAAAGCGTAACAGACAGATAGAAAGACTTTCGCATTTATAATATTAGTATGGATATGGATTATTATGGATTATATATGAAAAATTGACCATAAACAGTAGCCAAAACATAAGCCATTTCTATAGTTTTGAGTTTCTGTAGACATCACTTAAATATTCTTTGAAAATATCATTACGGTATTAGTTATTACATGATGACCTGACACAAGTATAAAGAAAATATCTACAAATTCAAAATTGTCATTCGAAGGGTAAGGTAGCCGGTAAACTTATGCATGTGGCATTAGACCTCGCCACAAGATAGCAACGCACCATTAACATCTTTGGTGTCTATAGGCGATGGGTGACTCTTTCCATCAGGAGACCCATCTGCTTGTTTGCTATCTTATGATATAAAAAAAAAAAAAAAAAAAAGAATACCGCCCCATGCATTGGTCTAGTGGTTAGCGACCCTGACTACACAATCGACAGGGACAAGCATGGGTGTGGTGAGCCGATTTTGATGAAATTTATGCATTACATGTAATTTTTTGAAGAATAGAGCTGATTAGTTTTTGTACTCAATTGGTACATTAATCTGGAAGTTACATTAAAATAATAATGTTTCGACCAAATGTTTTTAGGGTTTTTTCAAAATTTCTCAAAATCTCCTGGGCTGGGCCAACTTATGAGATGTTTACATACACACATATACACACCCACACACACACACATACATACATACAGACATACTGACGTCATCGTGAAAATAGTCGGTAAAGGTTCCTAGGACCTCAAAACGTGGACATCTGGTGAAAACTTGATTTTTAAAAATCGGGGCAAAATCAGTAACGTCCGTATCTACTACATACGTAGCGGGAAGTTAAAAATACAGTTTGTAATTTTGTGAGTTTGTAGGAAGTAATCCTTAAAATTATTAAACTGATTTTTAAAATTCTTGCATCAGTAGAAAGCTATTTTATGTATTCATGATAGTGGCATCGGCTACTCGTACATTTTATACCAATCTAAAAAATATACTAATCCATACTCCTCCATACTAATATTATAAATGTAAAAGTAACTCTGTCTGTCTGTCTCTTTCTCACGTCTAAATCACTAAACCGATTTGGATGAAATCTAGTACAAAGATAGATGCAGACCCTACAAAGGATATTTTTTATCCTGGAAATCCCACGGGACCGGTAACTATGCAAGTAAAACCCCGGGACTATATCTATACACATAATAAAATCGTAGGAAAGTCAAAACTGTACAATGAATATTTTTTTATAAGTGGGGCTTCTTAAAACTCTTTAAAACTTGGGGCGTGATCTACAATCGATATCAAAGCCAAAAATACAGTTTTTAGAATTTTTGTCTGTTTGTCTATATGTCTGTTTGTCTGTTTGTCTGTATGTATGTCCGGGATAACCTCAAAAGTATTGCATAGATTTACTTAAAATTTTGCATGAATATTAATCTATTATTAATATTCATGCAAAATTTTAAGTTTAAGAATATTACTAACAGATCGGGTCAACACATAGGCTACATATTATTACGCTATCACCTACGGGGGAGGAGCTGTGCGGAGTAAACGAAGTCCGCGGACGAAGTCGTGGGCAACAGCTAGTAAATATATAAAAACGAGGTATAGAGGGTATTGATTGTAGCACATGTTCGAATTATGTACAGATAATATAAGAGAAATGTGTTCGAAGCCCTAATAACATCCTGCGTTTGCTCATGCACAATAGAAAATAAAATTGCCATACTCTTGACTCTCCAGTTATTTAGTAATAATAACGTCGACTATAACTTTATATATGAATGAGGTTGTATTCATATGCCAATTATAGAAATTAAGATCTCAGCCTAATGATCGATGTCTCTATTCAATGTGAGCACAAATTACTGTAACTTTCAAATTAATTGGTGTAAGTGATATCCGTTACTACAAAATGAAAAAGAAAAACCTTGCCGACCTAAGAGAATCTTATAGGTACACTACTAGCACGCGACTTCGGCCACGTGGAAAAAATCTATACGTATAATAAAATTGTAGGAAAGTCAAAACTATACATTGAATATTTAAAAAAAAATACTTGGGGCGTGATCTACAATCCATATCGAAGCCAAAAATATAGTTTTTAGAATTTTTGTCTGTTTGTCTTTTTGTCTGTTTGTCTGTATGTATGTCAGGGGTAAACTCAAAAAGTACTGAATGGATTTACTTCAAACTTTGTATGAATATTATTAACAGGTCGGGTCAACATATAGGCTACATATTATCACGCTATCACCTACGGGGGAGAAGCTGTGTGGAGTAAAGGAAGTCCGCGCTGACGAAGTCGCTGGCAACAGCTAGTTCTAAAATAAAACTAGTGTCCCCGTAGTAGTCCCCGTGTTGGCACCGGGCTCCTTTGAAGAATACGGCCAACTGCCGTTCTGCCAGGCAGGTCGTAAAAGGCGACCGATTGGCTTTACGAGTCAGTACTATCGTGGCTTCTAGGTGGTAGAGTTCTGCATTGTCTCGCCCGGGTCTGGTACCACCGCCTTACCTATTCCTGCCGCAATAGCGTCTGCGCTTGTCACTGTCGTGTTCCGGTTTGGAGGGTAAGGTAGCTGGTAAACTTATGCGTGTGGCATTAGACCTCGCCACAAGGTAGCAACGCACCATTAACATCTTTTGTGTCAATAGACTATGGTTGACTCTTTCCATCAGGAGACCCATCTGCTTGTTTGCTATCTTATGATATAAAAAAAATGTAAGTTTTACTGTGCCAGCTTTCATACTCCTCCGTTCGCTTAATTGTCGTAAAAAGTGGTAATTATAAAGTTTTCGCTTCACATATTAATATACTAGCTGAAGCATGTAGC
Source organism: Apodemia mormo (assembly GCA_036924255.1). Lineage (NCBI taxonomy): Eukaryota > Metazoa > Arthropoda > Insecta > Lepidoptera > Riodinidae > Apodemia > Apodemia mormo. The sequence continues at coordinate 16,213,894 of JAUPFN010000020.1, forward strand.
CATGCAGCGGGCTACACTATACAAAAGTTTTTCCCGCGGGATCGCCTAATTTTTCCGGGATAAAAAGTAGCCGATGTGCTGTTCCAGGTCACCATCTCCTGTGTGCCAAATTTGTTAAGATGTTGTAATGAAATTGATGTTTACTTGTTTTTTTTTAATTATTATTATTAGCATAAAATGTATTGTGATTAACACAGTGAGTTCTAAAATACACTTATTTTAATTATTACGTAATTATTTACGCAATGCAAAAACTGTTTCTCAAATTAGTAGAATTACTTAGTAGTAATTTGCAAACTACGCATGGCCACACTTATATATGGCGATTGGCACTTTATTTAGTAGAAAGAGACATACTCCACTCATGTCGTGGTATTCTTCGGAACGATTTTGAAGCGGGTGTAAGCATTCCGGGTAGAATGTAACTTCCTTGTGTCGGTCACAGGCGACAGCTAATTATGTATACCCATGAAGTATTAGGTATAGGTGAAGCTAGCACTCGTATTAATCAATTGAAACAAATATTTACGTTATATCTCTGTCTATAAGGTCTCCCCATCTCTTTTATACAGCTGTGTTAGAAAGAGAGGGTAAGGCCTCAGAAGATGAAAGCAGTATTTGAAATTTGGTTTCAAGTGGATATTAAAAGTGTTGCCTCCAGATATAATATTGGTTTATGATTACTTTTCAAACCGGAACACGGTGGTGACAAAATTGACGCTATTTCGGCAGGAATAGGTTAACACGCGTTGGCGAGACTGCGTTATTCTACCACCATATTTCACCATATCAATACCAAGATTAATACGTTAAACTTAGGGCTAATAAAAGCGAGAGCATATTTTAATTTACAACTAGAAAAATATGCAGTTCATTATATCACGAACAACGTTTACATTCACCAAATGTACCACTTTCAGAATGACTTGCGGATAATCAGTCGACTTGTCAGACGTCTCGAGGCTAAACTATGATGAACATAAAAAGTGAATAAAGGTGAAAATATACTTGACGGCAAATCTAATAGAAAATAAACAAGTCTCGTTTGTGAAATAAAATAACGCATAAACTAGATATAAATAAATCATCTCTCTTCATACATTTTCGAAGATGGAAGTTTCTGTTGAACCCTATGGGGGTCAAATGTTTATCGAATGTGTACATGGGCATACCCAGGTTCTGGGCCAGGGGGGGGGGGGGGAGCAACCGTAACAAATTCCAGTGGGAGCAGCTAATCGGGAAAAATTGGTCTCTTTACATATACCCACAAAACTATAACATATACATATTATGATTATATAAAGCTACCAAACAATACCATTAACGAACAGACAAGGTTTATTGTACACACTGTAAATTATTATAAAATCGAACTTCAGTTTTAATTAAGCTACTGCGAAATCTTTCCTCGTGTTGGTTCCGGGTTCCTTTGTAGAATAAGATCAACTGCCGTTCTGCCAAGCAGGCCGTAAAAGGCTTCCGATTAGCTATGCGAGTCACTACCATCGTGGCAACTAGGTGGTAGAGTTCTACATTGTCTCTAGTTGTAATACTGAAATACACGATATTTTACACAATTAATTATTTGTGGCCTTAGTAAAAATATGGGAGATGTTGTAGGCAGAGAAAATCCAGTGCCATACATCACGATCCAGACAGACTTATCTAGCTTACTTCACATTCATAACCCTCTTCATCCACCGTCCACCATCCATCCATAGTATCGATATCTATTCATTTAATGAATCGAGTCTAATAATAATCGAATCAAAAATAACAATCGTATCTAATCGAATACACTATTTTGTCACGCCCTTGTAACACGATACGAATTGAATCAAAATGAACGCGCATGCACGTTATCTGTCACCGCTGAAGCCCGCCTCTCCGACCGCTTTCATCGCGATCTCAGTTAAGATTGTAAAGAAATTTAACACATAGGCGTAATTAGCGCCTTACTTTACCAAACTACTTTCATTATCTTTTCGGTTGCTCATTAAAACTAGATTACTTAAATTAATGGCTGTCTTGTAGCATATAGGCTAGCCTATTCAGTCACAGAATTCGAGTTCGATCCTTGGTCGGGCAAGAGTGTTATTGAGGTTTTTTCAAGGTTTTTCTCGAAAATATACAATCGCAATAACAGCTCAGATTTTGGCAGGTGGCGTGTTGTTAATATCACCCCTTATCTCGGATGAGCACGTAAAGTTTTCGATCTTGGTTATCGCGTAAAACAGATGACAATCGTTGCCAAGTCAAAGACCACTACTCAGCTCGCCAACCGACAAACCAGTGAATCGTTGTGAAGCGGAAAGTCTATAGACATTCGGTTCACCTTGCTTACCCCGCAAGCGAATCTGCGTAATGATAATTTACTTTAAATTAATGGCAATACAGAAATACATGAGTAAATGTAAAAATCATCAGGTGATAGAGTTCTGCATCTTCTCGCAGGGTTTTTTGTTTCATCTTCTATATACACCAAATATGTTAATGGTGCATTGCCATTCATGTGGCGAGGTGTTAATACCACTTGCATAAGTGTACTGCTACCTTACCAACCAGAACACGACAATGAAAAGCATTGACGTTATCTCGGCAGAAACAGGTAAGGCGATGGTACCAAATAATCGGGCAAGACCTAGTAGTCAGTCAGTGATAGGTATAGCCAAAAGTTCGCCTTTTATGAATTGCTTGGCAGAATGGCAGATGGCCTATTCTTCAAAGCGAGCTCGGATATCAACCACGAGGAATTTAAATATCTAACTACCACCCCTTATATTGTTGCCGCAATACCATTAGTCGGACTTGTTTTGGCTTGAAGTGTAAAGTAACCGGTAAACTTATTCATGTGGGACACACAGTGTATACACTTTTAACATCTATGGAGTCTTTGGAGTTTTCGCCAAAAGTGAAAAAATAATCAAGAATTTCCCAGCCCGAAATTCAAACCCAGGACTTCATGCATTGGTCCAGGAGCTGGCGACTGGCAAAAGGGAAGGTCTTTTTGGCAGATTGGAATTGCGAAAAAATATAGTTTCGTCAAATGGTGATACCGGGCCTGCTAGTCTGGCAGAGCGATCGCGGTTACTTTGCTAATGCGCAGTATACAACATATTTTGCAATAAAAGAAATTCTAAAAAAGGGTATTTTTGGTAACTAGGTTTTTTTAAAATTAAAAATATAATATCCCAAAACATTTGTGTCGGTTTTAAAGTAGTCCCAAAACCCTTTCGAATATATTTTACTAAAGTTTCCAATAAATTTATTTTCTATTTATTTATTTAATGTTTTACTGTACACAACAAAATATAAATTAAAAAAAACATCCTCTTATTGATCCGGACTTATTTAAAGAATAGGCCAACTAATGTTCTGCCAGGCAGGTCGCAAAAGGCAACCGATTGGCTATTTATTATACATATCACTATCATCGTAAATACTAGGCAGTAGTTTAACAGCAACGTCTCGCCCGAGTATTTGGTACCACCGCCTTAACTTTTCCTGCCGCAATAGCGTCAATGCTTACCATTGTCGTGTACCGGTTTGGAGGATAAGGTAGCCAGTAGACTTATGCATTTGGCATTGCTATCCTGCCATATGGATAGCAACGCACCATTAACATCTTCAACATCGACTGTAACCGCATTTCAAGCCGAATTTTGGGTTGTGGCTCATAGTTGCGATGTTCTCACGTCAAGTACGCATTGGTGTTGGCGAATTATTTACCCAGCCTGTAGACTCAAATTTATGGAATAAATTGTTAATAGCGCGAGCGGTCTCAGAGGGACGACTTTTACAGATGCACCATTTTCATAATTTATTTCAAGAGAAGAGAGAGAAGCGCGTTCCATCTTAGGCCACATCTTAGCTTACCATGAGGCGAGATCGTGGTCAAGCGCTTCCCTATCAATACTAAAAAAAACATTTTTTCTTACTATAATGCGATTTTCAAGAGAAATTTAATTCATTGTAATAATTGCCCAACAGTATACTAATGACATGTCCAAAAATATATATGAAATCTGTCACGTAGTTCTGGTGTAACCCTATAAAAACAAAGCTCTTGCTGAGAAGCCTTTTATTATTGTATAATATAAAAATCAAGACTTCAAGAGCTTTTCTTACTTCATAAAGTTTATCAAGTGTGAAAAAGTGAAAATGTTTATTTTAGTAATATCTTTTTACGAGGGATTTTACTAGTGTCATAGAAAGTTTAATGTTATATTTAAGTAATAAGGCACATATTTGTCAAGTACACAATTAGTGACAGGAATAATGAAAACCATTACTCTTATAAAAATAATTTAAAAAGAAAAAATATATAACCGTATAGCATGTGAATATAATAAACTTTTTACCGCGTGTTTTCCAATACAGCGAGCTTTGCCTAAATTTAAACTTCGACATATGGGACTTTTCATACAAGTAGGTATCATAAGATAGCAAACAAGCAGATGTCTCTTCTGATGAAAAGATATAACCAATGCAGAATTTATTGGTTGTTATTCTTGCGGCAGAATCCTAAAGGCTCCTACACACAGCGGTTGGTCCATCGGGTTAATGCCGAGCGGATATACCGCTGCGCCGGCATAGACAAACCGCCGGCACGTGCCGCACAAAACCGCCGAGCATAATTCCGGTTGTGACAGTCGCATAGAACGCTAGTGAAGTGCATAATATTGGTTACAATGAATAATGAAATTATCAGCCTTGCTGATCGTCGTCGGACGATCGATCGAACGTAGCAGTTGTAATTTTTATTTTTTACTGTTTACGTTGGTACTGGTTTATTTTACTGGTTGAAAACCCAACTCACACTGTCAGGAATTTTCACGCTAGCTCTCATTATCACCCAAGACACCTTAACGCCGTTATTACCTCACACACTAATCGAACGATTGATCAATGCGATAAACCACATGTTCACAAAGAACTCAAACACGTACAAGAGGCGCTACGCAGGAACGGTTATCAGGTGAAAATCGGACAGGAACGAACTTAGAGAAACTATCCAATAAAACACAGCGTGGAACGATAAGCCGCGTATCTACCTTTTGTTAAAGGGGGAACGGACAAAGTGCGGAAAATCTTGAGTAAATTTTCGATGTAAACCATTTTACCCTGTTAAAGAAAATATATCAAAATTTGCGTTCCCCAAAAGATAGTTTACCGTTAGAACATCCAGGTCTCTATAAAATAGATGTAGCTGTGGGAGAGCATACACCGGTCAGACAATAAGAACCATATCATGTTGGGTCAAGGAGCATATAAAAGCAGTCAAGAATAACAACTTTAGTAAGTCAGCATTAGCTGGACATCTACCGAAGTCGGGCCTTAGCATGGGCCGTAGTCACTGAATTGAATTACATATAGGCCACGCGTATTATCGACAGAACGCCATTACATTTCACGACTAGTGAAAGAAGCCATTTAAATTAAAAAAACATGCGAATATCAACTGGGAAGACGTGTTCAAATTGTCGGGATCGTCGAATCCAGTGATCAGTGCAATAAAAAACCAAAGACAATCGATATGCCCAAATAAACGTAGTGATGTGGTTAGTGTATATTATTAAAGTGACTTTCGTGCGAGTTCCAGTGGTACGAGCAAACGAATAAGAAAGAGGGTAGACAGGCTTGTCTGCTCATAATGGTTCAACTACCCGCAACATTTCAGTTCCTCCGTGATCATGGTGCTTGCAACATCTTCAAAATATCAGGGAAAATAATCCACCAAGTAATCGCGGTAAGATCCCGTTAATTATTAATATTTCAGTTGAAAAAAGCCGCGAAACCTTAAAAGTTTATACAATACATAGTTCATTTTTACTCAATTATTTTATAACTATTAAAGTTAACAAGGGATAATAGTGTCCGACAAATACCGTGCTGCATTGTTTCAGACCGATAGGTTAAAATATATGACGTTATCAAGGATTTATGTTTCGCAGCGCTTTCGAAAAAAGTCGTAAATAGAAAGTTTCGTAGACTTGCCGAATTGAAGTCACTCACGAAGTTTACATTACTACCAATGTAATGATCATTCAACAAATGGGGCCTGTCGCTCAAACTAAGAGCTTTTTATTAGTAAAATCATTTCTAAAATATCCAATCATTTTTAAACATTTAGATAAAAAAATACAAATATTTTCTCTTTGTTTAGATGAGTTGTACCTAACTCAGTACTTACAAGTGTTTCGTTTATAAGTTATCTTTATAAATTATATCACCAAGTGCTGATGTTGAAGAGCATAAAAAATTATAATTCTAGTTGTATTCTATTTGCTATAACTGTTGTCATAAAAATGCAAGAATTACATATACAAATGTTAATTAATTTCGTTCGAGGAAGCGTCACGTTGACTGCTTCTTATTTTATGTGTAAGCTTCCTGCTTGTATGAATTCATCTTTAATAATCGTATCAGTAACTGAAGTGTAACAGACGTAACGTTTTCTTAGTTTTTTGCTGCCCATCCTTAATAATATCGTAATATACCGTCCGGGTCTTATCCCCGACAGGACGTGCATAGGGTATTAGAGCATCTACGATTGACCAATGATATTACATCCCATTATGTAAAATATGACAATTTCTTAACTAGTTTTTTCGAGTGGGTCCAGCACACTTAGGAAAATAATCCCTTAACTATTTGTCCATATATATATATATATATATATATATATATATATATATATATATATATATATATATATATATATATATATATATATATATATATATATATATATAGTTCGTCTCTTTTTTTTATAATGACTGAATCACTCCTAGCCTTAAGGGCCATTACAGTTTCGGGCGCGTGAGCGAGCAGAGTGCACAGCCAGAGCTTAAAGTTGTGGGGCTGTATGCCCTCCGCCCTAAGGGTGATTCCTGTGAGACCGAACCCCGGCTTAGGGTAGGGTCGTGGCTTGCGATAAGATTAATGTAATTGTTTTGTCATGTCATCAGCTGATCCTTGAACTTGGTCTCGGTTCGCTGATGGACGAAACAGGGTTCCTCGTCGCCGCTGGTGGAGACAGTGTCGCGTGTGTACCGTGTGACCTGTGTTCTGTTGGCCAGAGTTATTGGGTCATCGGAATAGTGAGAACATGGCGGGGACTACATAATTTGGGATCGACTTTTGGATCTGGTTTGTAGTCTACCGCGGCTACCACTAGCGGGTTAGGGTGCGAGTTTGTACCGTCGAAATATCTTTAAATGCTATGCTCAGCAATTCGAGATCCTTTATGACGCCATGTTAAAAATCAAAGCCCTTGTTTTCATTTGTCGAGTGTTGTTTACGGTTAACGACAGCATCTGCTCCGCTCAAAAAGCTCTGGTTCGAATCCCAACAGGGACACATATTTGTGTAATCTGTCTGTTAGCTGTCTGGCTATCTAAGTTGCGCATATACCACGGTGCACCCTAGACAATACACAAGAATTTGTTCTGTACTACTTGCAGCGGGTTCAAATCTTTTGGAGCGTAAGATAGCCGGTTAACTTATGCATTTGACATCAAAACCCCACCACAATGATAGTAACGCCCCATTAACATCTTTAAAATTTATAGGCGATGATTGTCCCTTTCCATCAGGTGAGCCATCTGCTCGTTTGCTATCTTATGATATAACAAATATAAAAAAACAAGATTGAAGTTTCTCGAAAGTCAAACTCAGTACCAATATTAATATCCTCAGGCTTTAAATAAATACGTAAAGCTAAAGATCCCGGTCATCGCAAGAAACAAACGACGTTATAGTTATTAGGTTGGTAAAATGTGCCGACGGACATCACCCATCTCGTCAACGAGAAAAGTGCTAATTCCGAACGTTTTTTACGTAACCGAACGTAAAAAATGCTCTACCTTTTTTTATATCATAAGATAGCAAACAAGCAGATGGGTCTCCTGATGGAAAGAGTCAACCATCGTCTATAGACACCAAAGTTGTTAATGGTTCGTTTCTATCTTGTGGCGAGGTCTAATGCCACATGCGTAAGTTTACCGGCTACCTTACCCTAAAAACCGGAACACGACAGTGACAAGCGCAGACGCTATTGCGGCAGGAATAGGTAGAAGGTGGTACCAGACCCGGGCGACACAATGCAGAACTCTACCACCTAATTCAGAAAGGAACAGGCGTGATGAAATTTATTTATTTATTTAATATTACTAATATCTTATTGTAGATAAAAATAAAACTAATTTATTTCTAACCTTAAAATCTGTCAAACGAAATCTCATAAACTTGAACGTCACGCGTCAAAGTGCCTGTAAGGGTTATGATATGAATAAAACATTTTTTGATTATGATTGAACGTATTAATGACATTCTGATTGCATATTAATTTTAGTTTAATCAATATTTATCAATAAAACTAAGGTCCTCTTGCACCAAAATATTTAAATGGGTACATTTTAAATGAATTCAACTATATCAAAATTCATTTAAACAGTGATTAAATACTTTAGTGCTTGCAAAAACCATCTAGTACTTTGTTAACATCCTTTCCAAATTATAACATCCCTACAAAAAGTCAGACTTCGAGCTAATACCCACTATTTTTTTTAAAAAACAATCTTAATAACGTTTTTTTTTTTTATATCATAAGATAGCAAACAAGCAAAAGGGTCTCATGATGGAAAGAGTCAACCGTCGCCTATAGACACCAAAGATGTTAATGGTGCGTTGCTATCTTGTGACGAGGTCTAATGCCACATGCATAAGTTTACCGGCTACCTTACCCTCCAAACCGGAACACGACAGTGACCAGCACTGACGCTATTGCGGCAGGAATAGGTAAGGCGGTGGTACCAGACCCGGTGGAACCGATGCAGAACTCTATCACCTAGTAGTCACAATGGTAGTGACGCGCATAACCACTCAGTCGCCTTTTACGACCTGGCTGGCAGAACGGCAGTTGGATCTTCAAAGGAGCGGGACCAACACAGGGAAAAAACGTTTGTACTCGGCCCGCGAATTGAACCCGAGACATCGTGACCTAAGCACAGCAAGTAAATTACAACATTACAATACGAATCACGTAAGCTTAGGTAGGGTTTATAAAATATATAAGGTGTGGTCTTACATATTTATCTACACGTAATTGCCTAGTGATCCAAATCCGATTTTTTATATAAATTAAAAATGTGTATTGGGCAAATCATAGAATGAAATAAGTATAACTATATAAACAACTATAACTATAGCCTATCTATAAGAATTCTTTTAAGTTTGATCACAAACTTTGTGTACGTCAAACGCAGTGTCAATCGCTTGGTTGTGTGTGTATCTTTTATTCATTTAATTTAGTTCTGAAATTTTAAAATATTTACTTTCGGCGCTTCAACACCATGCAAACGTTAACTATGCTAAATTTCGTACTTCAACATTCGCGCCATTCTCGTAAAAATGAGTACAAAGTTCACTTGACATATTGATATATATATATAGTGTTAGATTCGTTTTTAATAACAAACAGTTTGACGTACATAGATGTTTATTCTTTCCCGACTTAGAGCAGAATGACCCAAGTGGGCCAGTACAAGGTATTTTATAGTATCACAGTTTAACAATAATTAAAAATAATGTAGATTGAAAAATGTCAACTTCAACTAAATCAGTTCAGATGGCACCACTTCCAAGTTTATAATTTGATATAAAATTGTTTAATAGGATTGCACGATATTGCGGAAGTGGCGCCACTGTAGTAAAGTATTTTGATAACAACAAATTCTAATAATATCTATTATGCGAGGTAAACGAATATTAATATTACATTCAAGCACTATTTACAATATTATTCATATTTAATATTACAAATAAATATGCCCAACATTAGATAAAAATTCATTTTAAATCAATATTATCCTTTTTCCTTACAACTCAAACGTCTATAATCGCTTCGATTCACAACGAATTGTCGGTTTCTTGGCCAGTAAAATGACAAATAATCCGCATCGCCGCATTTGTGAACTTTAATAATTGCTTGTAATTTGCGAAACCCGAGCTCCACTCGTGTGCTCATCCGAGGCACAATATAGTACAGTCAATAAATCAAAATAAGCAGACTCTATGCTGTGTCTGAAATCTTTTATTGACGAAACTCCAATAATTTTTTGTCCATTACAGTAATCAATCCCTTGAGATCAAAGCTTGAATCACAGATAAAACTGGATGACCACTGGATGACGAAGTAATTTATTAAAATGCCATAATATATTTGAAAAAATATATTTTGAAATGATATCTATACTCTTAAATTTAGGAAAACTCAAAATCACACCATACTCCAAAGTAAACAAATTATTTGCTTGTAATATGGGTATAAGGCACTGACATTTATACATAGAAACAAATATAAAATACTGAAATATATGTAGTAAATACACAAACTCAAAAGTACCAAGATCTATGTTCATCCTGTCAGATTATCCCTGTCGGAAATTGAACCTGTTACTTGCCGGTTGTGTAACATGCGTCGCTAAACACGCGACCTACAAAGCGGTAACATACCATAATTAAGAAAAACATATGATTCAAAATAATAACATAATCTTATATTTAAAAAAATTAAAATCATATACCGTATACTATTTAACAAAATTCAAAATCATATACTCTTAGTAATTTAATCATTGTGAAAGTTTGCAGTTATTTAACCTAGCCATAACGTCTTTATTACTTTCACGTTGTAGTAAAAATATACGAAGAAGCTTCTCTTCATACAGAGATTTCGCGTAATCTAGGGCTGTGTCTCGCTTCACTTGAAAATCATAAATAAAATCGATTTTTAACTTCCTGCTGAGGAAATTTTTTTAGGAAGCTTTTCTGACGACTTTTACGAAGATGTCAGTATGTCTCAGTACTTGTGTGTATGAAACTCTCACAACTTTATAAAAGCTTGACTGATAGAAGGATGGTTGAAAGTACTTATGTGATTTTCCTGTTTCACTAAAATAAGATTTCCCGAAAATTTGAACCGATTCGGTCAACTTGATTTTGAATCATTTCACAAAAACTTAATCGCCACAACAATATTTAAAAAAAAAAAACTTTAGACTAATGAGCCGATAGTTCCATATTCGAGTCATTGTTATTGAAAATTTTTGAAAAAATATATATTTCGAAATTACTTCGAGATTTTTCCATCGATCGATTTAGAACTTAAACCATTTCAGAACTTGAAAAACTGTATTTAATGCTATTGAAAGATTTGATTGATCATCAAAAGTTACAAATTTTCAAAAATTAAAATAGTCAACAAACTTAAGATTTTTGACTACTTTGAGCATAGAATTTTCATCTTATCGGCAAAATGAGCAGCAATTTAAGGATAGCGTAAAATTGTTTGGGATATTTTATAGATTCAGATGTTACTTTACAGAGGAAATGTATAACTTAAAGAAGCAATTTATAGGATGCTTCGGTTACGAAGTGCTGAGAAAATATATATAATATTGTGTGATTTGTTTGTACTGCTTACGTGAAAGTGTAATATGAACGTAGGAGAATAATAATAATGCCTTTGGAGTCTCATTTATCTCAATGAATTTGTTACGTTTCATAAACCATTTCTCTTGTTTCAGTATTATTCTACGTAACTTGGTATGTGAATTAATGTATGTACATGATTTCGAAATCGTTAGTTTAAGATTTTGAAAGAAACTGTGAATTTTTATTTCAGATTTAGAAAAAATAAAGAAAAATATTTAGTTGTACAATACAACGATACCACTGTAAGAAACGTCTTATATATATATATATATATATATATATATATATATATATATATATATATATATATATATATATATATGACTTTGTGTAACTTAATAATGACTTGATTTTCGATAAAAAAAATTAAAGTCATAAAATATTGAGTGTATTAGTATTTTCGTAAAAAAATCGATGTTCCGATATTTATACATTGTCATTAGACATTTAAACATCGATTTATCTTCCCCAAAATTGATGTATCGGAATTACGCGATGTCATCAATGTGGCAGGCGTGTATTACCATAGTGCATGTGGTTTACCTACATTCTCCTTAAGCTGAAAAAACCTTGTATTCAGGTTTAGCCTACGTCTACCTTTTACACCTGCCTTGAAGGCAGTCTGTTCTTCAAAAGCGGCCCAAGTCAATACAGGCATGGCAGGACGAAAATTTAGTATAATCAAAAAAGAAATGAAAATTTTCCCCGTGTTGGATCCGGGCTCCTTTGAAGAATAGACCAACTGCCGTTCTGCTAGGCAGGTCGCAAAAGGCGACCGATTGACTACGCGAGTCACTACCATCGTAGCTACTAGGTGTTAGAGATCTGCATTGTCTCGCCCGGGTCTGGTACCACCGCCTTACCTATTCCTGCCGCAATGGCGTCAGTGCTTGTCGCTGTCGTGTTCCAGTTTGGAGGGTAAGGTAGCCGGTAATTTTATGCATGTGGCATTACACCTCGCTACAAGATAGCAACGCGCCATTAACATCTTTGGTGTCTTTAGGCGATGGTTGACTCTCTCCATCAGGAGACCCATCTGCTTGTTTGCTATCTTATGGTATTAAAAAATGTAAAATTGTGTGACTAAAGTACTGTTAGTTTGGATATGCATACAGTTTATTTATATATCATATGATAACTCAAGAGCAAGTGGCCCTCCTTGCGTTATTGTAGCAGGAATAGGTGAGGCGGTGGCACCAATGGCGAACGAACGTTGCGAAAATCTACCACCTAGTAGTCACGATGGTAGCCACACGTTTGGCCAGTAGTTCGCCCTTTACGAACTGCATGGCAGATTAGCAGGTATTTTTCAAAGAAAGAAAAATGATCAACACGGGATACTTTATATCATAAAATAAACAACGTACTGATGACATTCATAGGTCAATTTAAATTCTACCTTCAAAAATTTCGCTGTTAGATAAAACTTAAAATTATTTTTAAGTTTTATTATATACTAGGTGTTACCAGTGATTTCGTCCGCGCAGACTTCGTTTACTCCGCATAGCACCTCCCCGCTAGGTGATAGCGTATATGTTGACCCGACCTGTTAGTAATATTTATGCAAAATTTGAAGTAAATCCATGCAGTACTTTTTGAGTTTACCCCGGATATACATACAGACAAACAGATAAACAGACAAAAATTCTAAAAACTATATTTTTGGCTTCGATATCGATTGTAGATCACGCTCCAAGTATTCTTTTAAAAAAATATTCAATGTACAGTTTTGACTTTCCTACGATTTTATTATATGTATAATATAATATAATGTATAGATTAAGCGTTTGGTTATGAAATGAAATATTTATAGATCTATATATAATACCGATGTGCCATGAACTGATTTCTTTTAAAAGGAAACAATGCGAAGATGATTTTAGACTACCATACCACATGAGTAGATCCACATACCACCACATGATAGAGGTCTTTGACCATACGCTCTTTCATTTCCTGTCTAAGTAAAAAGCCACGAACAACAGTAATTCTATAATTCTGTGTCATAAATATATTTTTTAATTATCGCCTCCGCAGTCTAGTAGCCCGATGTCGATGTTGACAACATGACGTCCAGGGTTCGATTCCCGGATCGGAAATTCAAATATGTGTTTTTTCAATTTTCCGATAAAAACAACGTTGCCCAGAATTGAATAAGTGCTCGGTTGGTTGGGCGATACTTAGTCCCACAATGTGGCATATCACATCATCGGAATCGTGGGTGCACTGCTTACGTTTGTACCTCTGCCTACCTCTACGGGGATACGGGCGTGAAGATATCTATACAAATAAAATTGAAGTGTCTGTTTGTAATATTAAAAGAACCGCTTTTTACTAAATGCATATGGATGTATACACAGTACATACACCAAAATAACATTTTTACAATTTTCGTCTGTCTGGCTATTCCGACTAATCGCTGGAACGGCTAAACCAATTTTGACGGGACTTTCACTGGCACATAACTGATGTGATAGGAAGTAACTTAGGCCACTTTCTTTCGTCTACACAAATAAATAAAATTGGAGTTTCTGTTTGTAATCTATAAGAATAAATAAAGTTGAAGTGTCTGTTTGTTATATTAAATAAACCGCTTTTTACCAAATGCACATGGATGTATACACGGTACATATACCAAACTAACATATTTTTGTCTGTCTGTCTATCTTTCTGTTTGTTCCGGCTAAAATCTGAAATGGCTGGACCGATTTTGACGGACTTTCACAGGCATATAGCTGATGTGATAGGGAGTAACTTAGGCTACTGTTTTTCTTCTATAATCTATACAAATAAATAAAATTGGAGTTTCAGTTTGTAATATTAGAATAACTGCTTTTTACTACATGCATATGGATGTATAGACGATACATATACCAAAATAACATTTTTTACAATTTTTGTCTGTCTGTCTGTTTGTATGTTACGGCTAATCTCTGGAATGTTTGGACCGATTTTGACGGGACTTTCACTGGCAGATAGCTGATGAGATAGAGTGTAAGTTAGGATACATTTTTCGTCTATACATCTTCTATACAAATAAATAAAATTTGAGTGTTTGTAATATTAAAAGAACCGCTTTTTACTAAATGCATGTAGATGTAGACGCGGTACATATACCAAAATAACATTTTTTTTACAATTTTTGTCTGTCTGTCTATTTGTTCCGGCTAATCTCTGAAACGGCTGGACTGATTTTGACGGAACTTTCACTGGCAGATAGCTGATGTGATAGGAAATAACTTAGGCTACTGTTTTTCTTCTATAATCTATACAAATAAATAAAATTGGAGTTTCAGTTTGTAATATTAGAATAACTGCTTTTTACTACATGCATATGGATGTATAGACGATACATATACCAAAATAACATTTTTTACAATTTTTGTCTGTCTGTCTGTTTGTATGTTACGGCTAATCTCTGGAATGTTTGGACCGATTTTGACGGGACTTTCACTGGCAGATAGCTGATGAGATAGAGTGTAAGTTAGGATACATTTTTCGTCTATACATCTTCTATACAAATAAATAAAATTTGAGTGTTTGTAATATTAAAAGAACCGCTTTTTACTAAATGCATGTAGATGTAGACGCGGTACATATACCAAAATAACATTTTTTTTACAATTTTTGTCTGTCTGTCTATTTGTTCCGGCTAATCTCTGAAACGGCTGGACTGATTTTGACGGAACTTTCACTGGCAGATAGCTGATGTGATAGGAAATAACTTAGGCTACTTTTTTCGTCTACACAAATAAATAAAATTGGACTGTCTGTTTGTAATATTAAAATAACCGTTTTTTACTAAATGCATATGGATGTATTTACGGTACATATACCAAAACAACATTTTTTACAATTTTTATTAGTCTGTCTGTCTGTTTGTTCCGGCTAATCTTTGGATCGGTTGGACTGATTTTGACAGGGCTTTCACTGGCAGATAGCTGATGTGATGGGTAGTATCTTAGGCTACTTTATTTCGAAATATTTTCCACGCGGACGAACTCGCGGGCTCAGCTAGTTTTAAATAAACTGGACTTTCACTCCGTGTTTATCCAGACCTAAGTTTAGGCCCCAGTTGAAGAGTAAGCGACGAACGATCGGTTATACAAGTTACTAAGTGGTAGAGTTTTGCATTGTCTCCCCAGGTCTGGTACCACCGCCTTACCTATTCCTGCTGCAATAGCGTCAGTGCTTGTCACTGTTATGATCCGGTTTAGAAGCTGAGGTAGCCGGTAAAGTTATGCATGTAGCATTAGACCTAGCCACAAGATAGCAACGCACCATTAACATCTTTGGTGTCTATAGGCCATAATTGACTCTTTCCATCAGGAGACCCATCTGCTTATTTGCTATCTTATGACATAAAAGAAAACTACCAGCGTTGCTTCTAGGTGATAGAGTTATGTATTGCCTCGGCTGTGTCTGGTACCACCACATTACCTATTTCTATCGCAAGAGCGTCAATGTTAGTCATTTTCGTGTTCCAGTTTCGAGAGCAAGGTAGCCGGTAGCATAAGCATGTGATATTAACACTGACGCCACGAGAACAGCAGCGCACCATTAACATCTCTGGTGCTTATAGGCAATCGTTCTACCATCAGGAGAGCCATTTGCTTGTTTATTATCTTATGATATTAAAAAGCGATTTAAATCTTTACTAACTTAGCCCTACATTATACTAGTAAATTAATTTTAGACATATATCTAGTTATGTATAAATATTTCATCTCACTGTGTCTATGGTCACTCTTTTCTGAAACGGAACGACTTATTTATATATACATATATATATATATATATATATATATATATATATATATATATATATATATATATATATATATATATATATATATATATATATATATATATATATATATATATATATATATGAGAATAGGTGTTAAAACTTAAAATATGTTTCATATTACAAGGTAATTAGCGTGTCTCTACCTAGAATAATTATCTATTTTTTTAACGATTTTCTTTGTATTTTCATATTGGCATAAAAATACTAAAATACAATACGTAAATACTCGTACACTAATCCCCACCCCACCAAATATTCAATACAAATAATTTATATGGCAAATGAACTTTTCTCTGGGTCAGCTAGTAATTAAGTTACAATTGTTATAATGTAGAGCTTTTAATAAGCTTATGTTAAAATATTAATAATACCTACAACGTTTTAGATTCAGATCATTTTGTTTGTTTTAAAACTAATATTAAAATATATATATATATAAAAAATAAATATATATAAAATATATATATATATATATATATATATATATAATTAATATTTGTCATCTTTTATAAATAATAGCTGAACAAGATACACTAATTTATCTTGTGTTATTGGTGTTATTGAATCATATAAAATTATTTGCTTATAATATGGTACTACGAAACAGAAATACATATATAAATACTGAAATATATTTAATAAACACCCAAACCTATAAAAACAAACATCTATGCTTATCACATAAACGACATCCTGTCGAGAAGTGAACCCAAGCCTAATCGATTGTGTAGTCAGAGACGCTAACCACTCAACTAACGGGGCTATCAATATAAGACGTTTATTATATCAATATGGTATTTCATTTAACTTGTTACTGATCCATCTCCGATCCAAACCAAAACACAAAACATCACGAA
This sequence comes from Apodemia mormo, assembly GCA_036924255.1. Taxonomy (NCBI): domain Eukaryota; kingdom Metazoa; phylum Arthropoda; class Insecta; order Lepidoptera; family Riodinidae; genus Apodemia; species Apodemia mormo. Next base: position 16,231,060 of record JAUPFN010000020.1, read on the forward strand.
ATCATCCAAAATCCAATCCAAAACACAAAACAATTAAACTAAAAAATAAAAATACAAAAAAATAAACAATAATATATTACGTGTAACAATCACTCTAAATTATTATGTATTAAGATTCATAATAATTCAGAATGGATGTTTAAAATATAAACATAAAATTTAACGCTTATACCATACAAATAAACATTTATTTAATTGATATACAAATTAAGTTATAAACTTACCATAATAGTTTACTAGTGTCGTTAAATCCGAGCGATAAGGCGTTAATCCGGAGATAAAACTAAACTCGTTAAAAACTTATTAACGCATGAAAATTATCACCAATCAAAAACACTTCACATTCCAACTTTTCGTTGAAAATCAAGATCGCGCGCGAAATGTCCATAAATGTTTTCTTATTAATTAGGCTTTCAAATTCTTTCTAACATGCCAGTAAGTGAGGGCTTATGGAACGTGCGTAAGCGCCGGACGGTGGTCAACTCTTCACTGCTTCACTCATTCACTGTAGTCTGTACGGTTCTCGCTGTAACGCCGTAAGCGCAGTTAACGCACAGCGACATACCTTGACATGCATAATAAAATAACTGTCAGGTAATTGTTCTGAGGCATTTATGGATTTACAGCCTGTTGGTTTATTTTGTATGTCTACAAAAAATCTATATGAATTTGCTGTGATTTATTAACTGACTTCAAAAGGGAGATTCTCCATTTTTCCCATTTATTTGTGTACAATATGTATCTATACAATAATTTATTTTTACTGATTTATTTATTTATTTATGTATTTATGTATGTGTAGTATATACTATGTGAATATAAAGGCTTAGTTGTTTATATATATATATATATATATATATATATATATATATATATATATATATATATATATATATATATAAACTTGTTTACATTACTTCGACGTTTCAAAAAAGTTTTTTTTTTTATATATCATAAGATAGCAAACAAGCAGATGGGTCTCCTGATGGAAAGAGTCAACCATCGCCTATAGACACCAAAGATGTTAATGGTGCGTTGCTATTATTATTTATTATTATTACTACACAGAATAAAGCGATATTATTATTATTACACAGAATAAAGCGATTTTGACCATATTTACGATATTAAATGCAGGTTTTTAAGGAGAGACATAGTTAGATTTTGAAATCAATCGATATAATAGTTTGAAAGTTATTAATATAAGTGATTCCGAACTTGACCATCTTACCCCTTTCTACATTCTACGCGTGGTTTTCGGTACCACTTTTTCAGCTCCATCTTCAGATCCTCGTCAACATGAGCACTAATCAAACTTTATACTTTTAGCAACAAAACCAATGAGTCCAAACAAGGTTGTCTTGTTAAAACTCTAGATCAAAGAATTCCAGTCCCTACATAATGCGCTTTGTTAGATGGTACCATAGTATTGCATTGTCACTGAGCTTTTACAAATCTGTCAAGTTTTTGTACAAACGATATCAAAAAGTCATTAAAAATTTGCTTGCAATATTTAGAAAATCTGTTATTTACATACGAAAATTGCCAGTTAAATAGATGCTGATGATCTTCGAATGAGTGTGTTCGAGTGCATGCGTGCGTGCGTGCATGCGTGCGTGCGTGCGTCGTGCGTGCGTGTGTGCGTGCGTGGGTGCGTGCGTGCGTGCGTGCGTGCGTGCGAGAGTGCGTGCGTGCGTGCGTGCGTGCGTGCGTGTGTGCGTGTGTGCGAGTGTGCGTGTGTGCGTGTGTGCGTGTGTGCGTGTGTGAATGTGTGCGTGTGTGCGTGTGTGCGTGTGTGTGTGTGTGTGTCTCAACAACTCATAAGTTTTGAACGTTTGGACCGATCGAAACGCGGTTGATGGCATTCGATTGGATTCCACTCAACTTATACTTTCTGAAAATTTTAACCAAATGAGCCCAAGACATTTTGAGAAATTTTGAAAAAACCCAAAAAAGTTGTGGCGAAACAGTTTTTTTTTAAAATAACTTCCAGATTAATGTACCGATTGAGTACAAAAACTAGTCAGCTCTATTCCTCAAAAAATTACGTCTAATGCATAAATTACCTCAAAATCAGTTTATTCGTTTGGAAGTAATCGTTGACGAAAATTTTGAAAAAAGTGTTTTTTTGACATAACTTCGAAATATTTCAACCAATCATTTTTTGGTATTCTACGATATTTTAGTACTAAAAAGTTACGTCGAATGCCCTTTTAAAAATCAAAACCGAATCTTATTTTCAAAAGTTGCAGCTTTTCAAATATTAAAATTACGTATATAATAATATTTTTGAAATAACTTTCAGGCTAATATACCGATTGACTTCAAAATCTTATCATCTTTTCTCCTTTAAAAACTGCGCCACGTACCGTTAATTGGATAAAAATCGGCCAATTTGATCTATTAATGACGAAAATTTTTAAAAAAAATGTTTTTAGACATTGCTTCGAAACTTTTGATCATACCAATTTTTTAGCTAAAGCAATATTTAAATTGAGTTGAATGCCATTTAAAAGATCAAAATCGATCATCGTTTCCAAAATATACAGCTTTTCAAAAATCAATATACTGCCATTTTTATCAAAATAGATGTTTATACTGAAAAAAACTTATGCTTATAGTTTTTACAATTTGAGCTTAAAATACGTTAATTTAGCGGGAAGTTTCAGGGATGACTTGCAAGGTCAATCATTTACAGATTACAGACAGTGATAGGTGACCAGTCTATCACCCAACTGGGTACTTTTCCAATCCCGGGCAACGTTGTTTTTATCAGCAAACTGAAAAAACACATTTTTGATTTGCCTGACTCGGGAATCGAACCCCGAGAGTTTCTCTTAGGGAAAAATTCGAAAAATTTATTCGCTGAGTTTCTACCGCCAATTCTTCGTGCCTGCGGTAAGTCCAATATTAATTCTAAAAATTTTGAAAGTTAATTAAATTAAATTTTCTTTATAAGTTCAACTTTTATTTTTAAAACTCATTTTTCCTAGAAAACTTTTTTACAAGAAAGTTACCATAAATAAAAATTGATTTCTATCAATATTAGACTTCAAGAGTGAAGTGGTGGCGCGAGATAGACCTTGAGTTGCTACATATTATAGGTAGGTACTATATTATAGGTAGACCAGAAAAATGGTGTAAAATATGTAGATAACCTTTATACTTGTTCTGTATAGAAGATAATAGATAATAGATTAATAAATCAAGAGAATTTAAAAGATTTTTTCTTATACATAAGTACTAAAAAATTATCTTAGAAACATTTTATTTTTATTTTGGTTTTACTTTTCTGCGCCTCCCAAGATACAAAGCCTGACGACGCCTTTGATGCGAATATAATAAAGTCCATGATACATTAAAAGATGTAATTCGCATAAAAATACTTTCCTAAGAATATTACTAGGTATATATATATATATATATATATATATATATATATATATAACTTAGCGAGCCCTTACAAAGCTCTGCTTTTTGCTAGTTTATCTAATATTCGTCACTCCGAACGACACGCAAGGGATGTACAAAACCAAAATGGCCTGTGTTTTTTCGTACTCCACCGTTCACTAATTTGTGTAATATGTTAGATAAACTAAAAGTGTGTAAACAAGTGTTTTTAATAAAAGTAGAGTCGAATAAATATCTAAATGTAGGATTACTAAATTATAAGTTAAATTTAATTGTAAAACAATATAACAACTGTACTTTTATTGATTTAGATTCTTATTTGTCTAAATATAATAATCATTATTCGCATAAAACCTATATAGACTGTTTGTATAACAAATTAAAAATTAATATGGATTATCAGGAATACAAAAATAACTTTTTGTCATTTTCCAAACAAAAAATTAATAAAGTAACTGATAGTGAAAATAATAATAAGCAATTAAATAAACAGACATTTACATTCAACGAATATAAAGCAAACTTAGAAAAATTAGTGTCTAGTAGAATAATTAGTATCAAAAATGATCAATATCCTACCCCTAAGATAAACAAAGGTACAATACCTTATTATTTCAGTAAAAAACTAGGAAATAAAGTAGAAAACAACCTAAAACATTCAGTTTCAAATAATGTAATAAAAAAGGGTACCATACCATATTACTTTAATATTAAATCGAGAAGTGATATAAAAAATATAGATAACAAAGACCAGTTTTTTCGGAAATAAACACCAGTTTCAATTATTACACCAAAATATAGCAGGTGCTCTGAGTAAAAGAGACTATTTGCAAGTAGCTTTAAGTGAGCTTAGTGATGAATTGGGCAAAATTGATGTTATCTGCCTTTCTGAAACATTTCTTAAACAAGGTTCCGAACAAAATTTTAGAATAGAAGGTTACTCTATGGCATCTTATTTTTCTCGTGAAAACCAACGACGGGGTGGCACTTGTATTCTGATCAGAAATGATCTACAGTTCAAAACTCTTGATTTACAAATACGCTTACCATTCTCTTTTGAATGCTGCGCTGTTGAAATTATAGATTATAAATTAGTAATAATTTGTATATACCGCACACCCAACTCAAATGTTGAAACTTTCCTTTATAATTTAGAATTACTGTTAGAAAATATAATGAAAAACTCTAAGAAGAAATTTATACTATGTGGGGATTGGAATATAGATCTGTTACAGGATAATTATACTCAAAAGCAGTTAACAGGCATTCTATCAAATAGTAATATTAATCAGCACATACTTAAACCCACTAGGAAGCATGCATGTTTAGATGTAATTGCTAGCAATTTGGAAAATGTTCAGTCTTACACTCATTATCTCGGTTTATCTGACCATGAGACAGCCCAGAGTATAAAAGTAAATATTGAGTCCATCTCAAACTTTAAACCAAAACGAGCTTTTTGGTTTGAAACAAAACAACTTTTTAGTCAAGAAAATAAGAAAAAGTTTTTTGAATGTCTATCATCCTTAAGTTTTAATGAAGTTCTTGCAAGTTCAAATTGTGAAGAGGCATTTAATAATTTCCACGACATATTCTTATTGTTTTTTGAGCTATGCTTTCCAAAAATTCGTACTAAGGTATCAAATAAACCAATTAAAAATAAATGGCTGTCAAAAGGACTTCTTAAATGTTGTAAAGTCAAACGCCAGCTATATTTAAATTATCGGTTTGGTAAATCTAATAAGAATGAAAATAAAAATAATTACTTGCGTTACAAAAGAATTTTATCAAAATGTATACTAGAATCACAAAGGCAATCATCTCTGAAATTTATTGAAAAATCTTCCAATAAATGCAAAGCTTCGTGGGATTTAATTAAAAACACATTCCAGAATAAAACAAATATACAAGAAATTGGGAAAATTAGAGTGAACAATACAGAGTATACAAAATCCCAATCAATTTGTAACCTATTTAATGATTTTTTTATAAACCAATCAAAAACAAGTATTAACAATGACAAATTCACAAACACTTCAAAAATACTTGGGTTACCTAATAGCAGTAAAACTATGTTTCTTACACCAGTAGATGAGCATGAAGTATTTAAGATCATAAACTCCTTAAAAAATACAAGTGCAACTGGTTATGATAATATTAGTACAGAACTACTCAAAAATGTTGCTGCTGTAATATCAAAGCCGCTCAGTCATATTATTAATTTGACATTTTTAGAAGGGAAGTTCCCACAACGACTAAAAAAGTCTATAGTTAGACCAATACTTAAAAAAGGTGATCCTTGCGATATGAATAACTATAGACCCATTACACTAATTCCGATTCTCTCAAAAATTTTTGAAAAAGTTATGTATGATAGACTTCATAATTACTTACTGAAATGTAATATATTAAAAAATAATCAATATGGATTTAGAAAAGGTAGGTCGACAACCTTAGCATGCTTTGAACTGGTAAAGAGTATAACGGAATGCCTAAATACAAAAAGTTATCCACTTTGTGTATTTTTAGACATGAGTAAGGCATTCGACTTTGTTTCTCATAGAATTCTGTTGGCAAAACTTGAAAAATATGGTATAAGAGGGAAATCATTAGAGTGGATACAAAGTTATTTAGAAAATAGAAAACAGTGTGTAGAAATTTCAAAAATTTCTGGGACACATAAAAAAATATATACTTCAAATTATAGTTGTAGTGACTGTGGAATACCACAGGGAAGTGTTTTAGGACCCTTGCTCTTTTTAATTTACATTAATGATCTTCCAGAGACTATGCAACATGAGTCATTCTTATTTGCAGATGACACTACACTCCTCATTAAATGTAAAAATAAAAATCATCTAGTAAAAGAAACAACTGAAACCTTACTTAAAGTTTCGGAATGGTTAAAAAGTAATAATTTAAAAATTAACTTGACTAAAACAAAGATAGTTGAATTTCAAACATGTTATAGCAATAAAGTTCAAAAATCAAATATATTATTTAACAATATAAATATAGAAAATACTGAATACACTAAATTTCTAGGAATATTTATTGACAACCATTGCAATTGGAAAGCGCACATTGATTCTCTTTGCAAAAAAATTGACAGATTTATCTATGTTTTGAGAAGAATAAGAGAAGTAGCCAACTTAAATGCTGCATTGCTGGCATATCACGGATATGTCTCATCTGTATTGCAATATGGAATCTCTATTTGGGGAAACTCAGTTGATTTAATTAGGATTTTCAGAATTCAAAAGAAATGTATACGTGCAATATGTAATGTTAATCAACTACATTCATGTAAACCCCTATTTAAAACTCTTAAAATACTACCTTTACCTTGTCTTTACATACTGTCGGTATGCGTATTTGTAAAAAAACATCAACATTTGTTTAAAACAAATGCTCAAGTATTAGGGAACTCATATTTTAGAAACAGTGAGAAGCTACATGTGCCAAGCCAAAGACTAAATATTTATAAAAAAAATGCATATTGTATGGCAATTAATATATACAATCATATTCCTGATAGTCTAAAATTATTACCTATAAATAAATTTCGCAAAAAATTGTTTGATTTACTGTTAAATAAAACATACTATGATATTAGAGAATTTTTAGCAGATAAGATTAAATGTTAATAAACAGAAATATAAGCTTGTACAATTTACCTTGAAATTTAAATGTAATAAAAACTGAACGGCAAATTTGTAAAATGGTAAATTTTTTGTAAATTGTAAAAATTTGGATTGAGCATAAGATCATATTTTGTAAATTATAAAAACAACTTTTGATGTGAAATAATTCTAGTAAATTGTAATACATACAATTGTAATACGTGAAATAGAAAAAAAGAAGCCCGCTGAGTTTCTTCCGCCGGATCTTCTCAGTGTGTGGCCGCGTTCCGATCCGGTAGTAATTATAAAGAAATCGACCTAAATTAAAATGTTTGCACGCCATATTATGGTAGAATATGATGGTAATTTAATTTATTTTAATAACTTGTGACACCCATATTCTTGCAAATAAATATTTTTCATTTCATTTCATTTCATTTCGCATAATTGTCTTAAAAAGGGGTCCAACTTTTTTACAACTACAAAAATTTAGAATAGAGAACTAAATGTACATGTATTTTTTATGACAAGTAATTGAAATTAGAGTAACAGTAATAACTAAGTGTCGGTTAATAGTTTATTCATTTTTTATTTGTAAATTAAAAATTTGTAAATATAAAATATTTATTAAAAGATTTTGCGTGTATAATACGTCTTATTTTGCTTTTCAATTTCGTGTTTATAAATATCAATGTAAGATATTTTCTTGACGTGTTTTTATTTTAAACACCAACTTTTATATGAAATATTCGAAAACACCCGACATATTCCTTTATCATAAGACTACCTTTCTCCGTCATATTCATTATTTACAGAAAAAGACACAGAAAAGCTCGAAAAAGAATTCTGCAGCCTCAATTGGCTGCTTTGATCAAGGATATAATTTTTGTCCTCCGAAACAAGGTGTTATGAGTTTGACCGCCCTATGTGTATCTGTATTTCCGTCTGTGGCCAATGCACGAAACGTCATTTTAACGATAAATGTACATAAACAAAAAATATATTATTAAGAAGTGTCAAATGGTATTGAAAGAAATTTACTCCATTTGTAGTATCCCCATAATCCATTGTGATGAACTTACAATCACTGATAGCACGTTGCGACAACTCTTCATGTATCACATATTAAAACTTTTTCAGTCTTTTCGAATACTAACCCCCCTACTGGTCTTTTCGAATACTAACCCCCCTTTGGAAATAGACCAGCTGCCATTCTGCCAGGCAGGTCTTCAAAGCTTCTGTTGTTATTACAAATTCAAATTCGTTTCCGTTTATTTATATTTAAATTAAACACAGATGATGTTTCCCGTGTTGGTCCAGGCTTCTTAGGAGAATAGGCCAACTGCCTGCCAGGCAGGTCGTAAAAAGCGACCGAGCGACCGAACGTCTCGCCCGGGTAGAAACAAATTGAATAAAATGGCCCATATTGTAGCAAAGCAAGTTATTCTAAAGAAGTCAGGACGCTAAGTAAAAATATTTATTTACCAAACAAAGCACGCAACAATTTATTAAGCAACTAGCTTTTGCCCGTGACTTCGCTCGCGTTAAATTCGGGAAAAAGTTGGGGGTTAGAAAAAGACAAAATGTAGCCTATGTCACTCTTCATCCCTTCAACTATCTCCACTTAAAAAATCGTCTATTCGTCGCCCCGTTTTCCAGTGAAAGACGGACAACAAACACACACGCCGACGGATTCTACGTAAGTTTTCGTAACTTAAAAAATTGGATTTTTGTTTTATTTATGAAAATGACCAATTTTATAGATCTTTCAATAACATGAAGAATACAAATGGAATTTCTATTAGAAATGTCCGACATCTAATAGAAATTTCATTTTTATTCTTCTCGTTATTAAAAGATCTATAAAAGCAATAAAACAAAAATCTCATTTTTTTAGATACGACAAATTACGTATAACCCGTCGACATACACTTTCCTATTTATAATAATATAATATAATATAATTAGTATGGATTGAATAAAGCATCTTTGACAACAAAGAGTGGAAAACGCGCCTCTATTGATAGGGTTTCGTTCCCTCTCAATAGGATGCCTCAGTACAAATAATTTAAAAAAAAATACAAATAAAATTACTGAAATTTTTGGTAGACAAAAACACCAAAGATAGTTGTAGAAATGATTATAATGAATTATTCTCTAGGTGTAAAATTCTCCCTACAAATTGCAAAGCTTTATACCACATTGCTATAGATAATTATTACTCAAACGATTGTAAAGTTGTGAAAACTATGAATCGTTACACTAGATCTTCAAAAAAGAAAACCCTATTTCAGCCAACTATGAATAATTATTATGGACAGAGAACAAAGGAGTACTTAATTCCTAACGTTTATAATAAATTTCCCTTATTATTAAAAATAAAATAAAATAAAAATAAAAAAATAAAAAAGCCTTTTATTTCACGCCATTTCGGCCTTTTATTTCACGCCATATTATTACAAGAAGTTAAATTAAACATGGATGCTTAAAAACAACACTAAAAGTTTTTCTGCTAGAAATTTAGCTAGTTTTTCAGTGTCAAATATGGTTTTTCAATAATAAATTAAGAGTGTTTCCTTAAATCAATTAATTTGCTTTTTTTTAATTTTTTTTTTACCTTGAAACCATTAATAAGAAAATCTAAAATTATTACTTTATTATAACTAAACAGCTGTTTATTTATAGTGTACCTACTGGATGGATATATAGTGTAATTAGATATAGAACGCTTTGCCAACAAACTGTAATGCAGTTTGGCGAAATTTAAAAAAATATAATACACTGTTTATTTTAATTCGAAATAAATTAAAAAAAAAGCTAGCCTCTTTCCGTCTATCTCTCTTGAACATAAATAGGTAAACACTAGACATTTTCACAGAATAGAAGAATTTTGTGGTACCAAACATAAAAAATGCAACCGGATTGAAGACCTCCTTTTTGAAAGAATTTTTTATATCATAAGATAGCAAACAAGTTATATGATTCACCTGATGGAAAGAGAGACCATCGCCCGTAGAAACCAAAGGTGTTGATGGTGCATTGCTACACGGATAGCAATGCCACAATGGCGAGATGGCAATGCCACATGCATAAGTCTACCGGCTAACATACTCTTTAAACCGTAAGACAAAAATGACATTGACGCTATTGCAGCAGAAATAGGTAAGGCGGTGATTCCATATACCTGAACAAGAAGTTGTAGTACTACCCAGCAGTAGTTGTGATCATAGCGAATCATTCGCCTTTTACCTTACCTTACCTTACAAACTGGAACACGACAATGACAAGCTTTGACACTATTGCAGCAGGAATAAGGCGGTATTACCAAATACACGGGTGAGTCATTGCGGAACTCTACCACCGGAGTCACGATGGTAGTGACACTTATAGCCAATCGATTGCCTTTTACGACCTGCCTGGTAGACCGGCAATTAGTCTAATCTTCAAAGGAGCCCGGACTAACACGGGAAAACATTATATGTATTTAAATTTAAATAAACGGAAACGAACTCGGATTGAATGGATACGCCTTTCAAGACAATCTCTTAGTTTGTCAGTGTAGCTTGCATTTAAACACAGAAATACAGAGTCATACTATTTACCGATGAAATAAAATCACTCCAAGGGTAATCTTTAAACCTTGTCATCTCATTCGGTACGATAAAACAGTACAACATGGTTTATTTCTAATTTTTCACGATATATACTGGGCTGCTACGGTTTATTAAATTCATTTGTCTTGTTTGTGTAATTTGCGCACCACCCGTACCACAGATTGTCATACTATGATTAGAAAATAGTAGCCCCACGTCACTCTTAAAATGTGGTTTCTAAAAGTGAATGATTTTTTTTTTAAATCGGTCAAGTAGTTTTTGAGTTAAATGTATGACATTTTCGACAGTGATAGAAGCGCTTGAATTGCTCATATGCGCGGCGACACGTTTACTTCTCAATGGCGTGTCTATTAGTATTCATGGTCTGTGGAAACGAATTTGAATTTACAATAGTGAAATATAACAAAAGAACCTGTCAAACAATTACATAAGTAACTTTTCGAGTTAACAATTTTTTTCACATGACCACATTTTAATGTGTTTTTGTTATGTCGGAAGTCTATTGTCTTTATAAGTACCACGCCAAAACAGTAGAACGGTCAGGATTTTCAATAAGCAACGGGTCGTTGGCTTGAGGAATCTAAGCGTAGAATGTTTTTTTCTTCTTCTTCTTTGTCCTTGCCTTATCCCGTTATGCGGGGTCGACTTTGACTCCATTTTCTCGCAGTTGTGTGTCGTCATTGTTTAGGCCTAGGATTGTAATGTCCGGATATTTGTCAACCAGGTGGTTGGAGGTCGTCCTCTTCCTCTTTTTCAGAAGCCATGGAAAGACACTTCTTCACAGCATGATTATCGGGTCTCCTTATTATATGACCGTACTAACGCAGCCTGGACTCAGATATTTTGTCCTCGATGGATGCAACTTTAAAGGTTCCTTGGATATACTGGTTGCGCACCTTATCTTTTACGGTAACTCTACCCGACCATCATAGTATACGCATTTTCGTAGTATGGAGCTTCTGTAGGTGCGTCTTTTTGGTTGGCCAGACTTCATTGTTATACAAAAGCGCTGGTCTTATCGCTGTTTTATATACCTTGCCTTTGGTTCTTATTGGCATTTTACTATCGCACAAGACTTCCAGTTAACATCCACCATTTAATCTATCCACAGGTTGTTCAGCTCCAGACGGACTCCAGACATATGTATGGACTTTACAGTACATGTCCGCGACAAGACGCACATAGCATTCGGGGATACCATGTGCCCTCAAGGCTTGCCAAATGATACTTTTTGGTACGCGGTCAAATGCCTTTTCCAAATCGATGAAGACCAGCCATAGATTTTGTTTCTGTTCACGCGCTCTTTCCATCACCAGTCTGATTGCATGGATCGCATCGGTGGTCCCTTTTCCCGCTGCAAACCCGAACTGATTTTCCGTCAAAGATACCAAAGTTTACTCACTCAAAACCCGTTCCCAGATCTTCAGGGTATGTGATGTCAGTTTAATGCCACGGAAATTGACACAATCACGTACGTCGCCCTTGTTCTTGTAATATGGCACTAGTTCGCTCTTTCTCCACGAGTCAGGCATTTCCTCACATTTTAGGATGCTGTTGAATAATACTGCTAGCCACACTTCTGCATCAGCGCCTAGTAGTTTCCAAAGGTCTACTGGAATTTCGCCAGGGCATGTGACTTTACGATTTTTATTTAATTGATTTAAAAATCGTAGAAAATTATTCGTTTATCTAATATTCGTCATTCCGAAAGACACGCAAGAGATGTAAAAAACAACGAGGGCGTGTTCTTTCCATGTTTCAAGATCCTAGAAATCTTTTTCCTTTTTTACGATTACGTCAGTATGTCTATATGCGGGCAGGCGTGTCTCTCACTTTCTGTGCGTGTGTGTGTGTGTGTGTGTTGTTTGTGTATTTGTGTACATAATATGTAAGCCTAAGTGAGTTTTCCAGAACTTTTGAATGGCGTAACCGATCGAAACGGCATTCAATTTGATTCCACCCAACGCAGACTTCGTGAAAATTGGAACTGATTCGATGCAGATGTTGAAAATAAATAAATATAAATAAATATTCACGGGACATATTGCACTGACTGATCTAACCCCAAAGTAAGCAAATTATATACTTGTGTTATGGATGTTAGCCAACGATACTAATACATAGAAATACATATATAAATACGGGAATAGATTTAATACACACTCAAACCCGGAAATACCAACATTTATGCTCATCACACAAAGGCTTGTCCCCTTTGGGGATCGAACCTGAGGCCCGTCGATGGCGTAGTCAGGGTCGCCAACCACTCGAGGATCGAACCATCGGGGATCGAACCAGAACACTCGACCAATGGGGCGGACAAAAAATAATAAAAACCTCCAGAGATTTCAATTTTTCAAAAACTTTCATAAAAATGTACTAATTGATTACAAAACAAATCAGCATTTTTCTTAAAAAACAGCGCGAATGCCGCAAATCGAATCGAAATCAGTAGATTCGTTCGGTGTTATCGTGAAGTTATCGTGAAACATTTTGAAAAAAGTGTGTTTTCGTCATTACTTCGAAAATGTTTCAATCGATTTTGTATCCATGACAAAAAATTTTTAGAACTCAGACAATGTGCGTCGAATGCCGTTCGAAAAATCAAAGTCCATCGCTGTATCGCATCAAAACTTATACTCGTAGCTTTTCAAAATTTAAAATAGTGGAATTGTCAACAGTTTTTGATTTTTTTTTAATTAGAGCTCAAAAATCTATACTTAGGTGTATTTTTGCTATCTTTAAGCTTCAAATATTTCAATTTAGCGGGAATTTCTATGTCTAGAGGGTTTATTTATTTATTTATTTATTATTATTATTTATTTACAGATATTTATATTAAAATAGCTGCAGCCTGCTGCATTGTAAATTTTTTTACGAATCCCGCGGGATCACTTAATTTTTCCGGGATAAAAAGTAGCCTATGTGCTACTCCAGGTCATCGTCTACCTTTCTGTTTAATTTCATTCAAATTCGTTTTGTAGTTTTTGCATGAGAGAGTAACAAACATCCATCCATCCAACTATTATAAACGCAAACGTTTGCATTACTAGCTGACCCGCGCAGCTTTGCCCGCGAGTATGTCATCAAAATAGTTTTTAATACAGATTTTATCCCCTATTTTAGCCCTTCAGGGGCTCATTTTTGAAAAAAAAATTATCATCATCAACTATTTTCATGTCAAATTTCATGAAAATCGGTTCAGCGGTTTAGCCGTGAAAGCGTAATAAACAGAGAGACAGACAGACAGGCATTCGCATTTATAATTTAAGTATGGATTCACATTTGTATTATTAATACACGAGTAGATGTTAGGGAAACAAACACATTATAACACATAACTAGAAAATATAATTTGGACAAAAATAGTATTCACAAATAATGTAACACATATAAAACAAAAGGTGATAATTTTTTTTAATGAAATTGAGAGAAAATAAAATAAGGAGATCCATCTGATTATATACTATTCTCTTATATAAAAAAGTTAATACTTTTATTAATAATACGAAACTAAAGAGAAATTATATAAATCATATAATATAATGGTAAATTAGATATACATTACATTGTTTTGGCTTTAATTAAAAATATAATGAGGTTTCCAATTTAGAAGATCAAAACATTTTATGACTTTACGTAATAACTGTATGGGACTGAATATTATAAATTCATAAAGCGTTCGTAAAAATAATTTCGTGAAAGTCAGCATTCTTATTAAGCCTTCTTACACGCGTAAATTGTGAAAGTACACACATTTGTGAAGTAAAAATTTGTGAAATAATATAATCCAGATCTCCTGCTCACGATTTATCTTAGAAACAAGGTTAAGTGGTCTATGTGTTGCTGTAATTATGGACACGTTTCTTTACATATAAAGTGAAAACTACCTTATTAATTGTTTTTTAGATTCCATAGCATGTTAACTATACAATCCCGCTTAGGGAAAGTTGACCACCAAGAGAAAAAATTGACCACGAAGAAGAACTTTATCTCGTTTATTTTTTATATAATTAGATAGCAAATAAGCAGATTGCTCTTCTTATGGAAAAGCAAACCATTGCCTATAGACACAAAATATGTTAATAGTACGTTTTTATCCGAGGAGCAAGATGGCAATGCTACATGCGTAAATTTACCGGCTAGCTTATCCTGCAAACCGAAACACGACAATGTCAAGCAATGACTCTATTATGGGAGGAATAGGTAAGGTGATGGTACCAAATACCCGGGCGAAACGTTGCGGAACTCTACCCCCTAGTAGACGCGATGGTAGTGACACGTATAGCCAATTAGTCGCCTTTTACGACTTGCCTGGCAAAACGGCTGTTTGTCTATTCTTCAAAGGTACCCAGAAAAACACGGTGAATAATGGTACGACAAATTTTTCTTTATTGCATCGGAAAACGAGTTCTTCTTATTGGTAAAATCTCTCTTTTATCACGCGCGATATATCAAACGCTGTTTATCCAAGACAAGCTTTCTTGTAGGCCAATGCAGGCCTACGCCTTCTTTCTTACTATCATAGGGATATATTGTTTAAACATGTTATTATTAAGGTTTAAACAATATATCCCTGTGATAGTCAGAAAGAAGGCGTAGGCTTGCAATGGCCTACAAGAAAGCTTGTCTTGGATAAACAGTGTTTGATTTATCGCGCGTGATAATATACTAAATAAAAATGAATCGCCAAAATGTTTTGTCGCGTATAACTTCGGAATAAATGCACGAAATTGGATAATTCTTTTTTTATCGTGTTTTTAATGTCGGGAAAATCCATACTATTATTATAAATGGGAAAGTGTGTGTGTTTGTTTGTCCGTCTTTCACGGCAAAGCGGAGCGAGGAATTGATGTAATTTTTTAAGTAGAGATAGTTGTAGTGATGGAGATTGACATAGGCTACTTTTTGTATCTTTCTAACCCCCAAAAATGAATTTAACGCAAATGAAACCACGGGCAAAAGCTAGTGTTTATATAAAAAAACGTTAAAAGTATACACGGGAAAGTTTTTGTGCGAAGCCGGGATAAATAAACTCAAGAAAGAAAGAGCGACGTTTATTTAGCAACAATGGGGCATTATATTGAAATATACAGCCAAAAATAAAGACGAAATCTTTTTAATCAAAAGCCATTCTGCCAGGAAATTCGTAAAAGACGAACAGTTCGCCGAACATGTGACTAACGTCGTGACATCTAAAAGGTAGTCTTGCAGAGTTTCAGTCGGGTTGTATAACACCGCTTCACCAATAGCGTCAATGCCTAAGTGCTCTGACTGAGCAGCATGGGAAAACAAGAAATCCAGTATTACAATTACAGCTGTAAAATGATTATTTCGAAAAATAGTTTAATTTTCTGCTAATATAATAAATGTTGTACTTCTGTTTAGTAAACAACAATACCGACAGATAGGTAAAATTGTGATAATAAATATATTTAATAAAAATATCGACATATTTTCTTTTATTTTATAAAAGTATCTTCACGCCCATATCCCCGAAGGGGTAGCAGAGGTACAACAAGTGCACCCATGATTAGCCGAAGATACTTAGTCCCATAAATGTGATAGGTGGCAAGCCTACCGCCAACCGGGCACTTTCCAATCCCGGGCAACTTTGTGTTTATCAGAAAACTGAAAAACACTTTATTTTAAGTGCCCGACCCGGGAATCGAACCCGAGACCTCATGTGGTCAACGCCAACGCTGGACCACTAGACCACAGAGGACTATAAAAAAATATAATCACGTCTATAGACTTTCCGGTTCACCGTGATTCACCGGTTTGGTTGGTTGACGAGATAAGCGGTGAACTTCATCGCCGCATTTGTCGACATGTTAACGATTATCAATTCCTTCTAGCGATAACTGGGACCGACAGCTTTATATTTTCGAAAATCTTAAATTTCGGTAGCAGCTCCTAGCTGCTACCGAAATTTAAGATTTTCGAAAAAAACTCAATAACACTTTTTCTCGACCCGGGGATTGAACCGGGGACCTCATTATCTGATCCGATTACGCTACTCTTAGACTACGACTCTGCGTCGTAGTCTAAGAGTAGCGTAAAAAATGTAACGTAAATAAGTGTTTTAAAAAAATGATTCCCACATAACTTTTATAAAATAACGGCAGTTTTTAATTATCTTTAACTTCACGGACCAGAGGTTAAATAAGAACATATTATGCTTATTTTAATAATCAGCCATAAAAGTAATTTATATTACTATAGGGCAATATACTGTTGCTAATAAACCTACATAGATATCAACAGTTTAAGCACAGTTTTGAGTTTTCTGATAAAAGCAACGTTGCCTGGGATTGGAAAGTGCCCGTTAGGCGATAGGCTTGCCACCTATCACTTTGTGGAACCAAGTATCTTCGGCTAATCGTGGGTGCACTTGTAATACCTCTCCCTACCTCTTCGAAGAAATGGGCGTGAGTATAATTTAAACACAGTAAAACTGCGAGAACCGACTTCCGATCTCCAGTTCAAAGACATACTGCAACCAAGAATCGGATCTTTACTTTGATATCGAACTAAACATGAATCTTTTTTGTACGGTACAAAACAAAAAAAATTGGGTTAATAAATGTCCGAGTTTCGACGTTATCTATATATACATATAATAAAATCATAGGAAAGTCATGTATGTCCGGGGTAAACTCAAAAAGTACTGCATGGATTTATTTCAAATTTTGCATTAATATTACTAACAGGTCGGGTCAACATAAAGGCTACATATTATCACGCTAGCACCTACGGGGGAGGAGCTGTGCGGAGTAAACGAAGTCCGCGTGGACAAAGTCGCGGGCAACAGCTAGTAAACATTTAAAAATACACCCCAATTATGAACGTCATCGTTTTTGGAAAATCGTTTGAAAACGTCTATATTTATCCCATTATTATGCAAATAAAAATATATTCTAATATATGTTATTGTGTATCTTTTTCTATCCATCTTCATTAAACAGCTGATTATTGAAATTGCATTTTTTCTTATGTAATATATAACGCATTTTGGATTTTATTTTCTTTCTAATTTACACTTAACTTTAATAAATAAACATGTGAAAATATTTAATTTTGATGAAAGTGTTTTAATTATTACGTTTTATTATAAGTTATGTTATCTTTTGGTTTAGAAATAATGAGATTGATAAGTTTTTCAATTTATCTAAAAAGAAGTCCACTGTATGATAATAGAGCGTCGCACCGTAAGATTAGGAACATCGAAATCCTCGAAAGCTGGTCAACGAATAATAATCGAAAAATTTGGAAGCGTATTTTTTAATTAGCTACCTTACCGTCCAAGCCGGAACACGACCATGACAAATATTAACGCTAGGAATAGGAAAACCGGTGGTACCATATACCCGGGAGACTACGAAACTCTAAAATCTAGTAGTCATGATGATAGTGAAACGTATAGTCAATCGTTCCTCTTTTACAAACTGCCTGGCAGAATGACAGTCCGGAACAACAGAGTGCTAAGTGTGAGTTTTTCTTTTCGCATTCGATCGTGAGCGCGTTTGGAGTTTACTAGGAATTTGTATGTGATTTGTACAGCGCCACCTAGTGGTAAACGTGAGAAACCAGTTTACCACTAGGTGGCGCTGTACAAATCACATACAAATTCCTAGTAAACTCGAAACGCGCTCACGATCGAATGCGAAAAGAAAAACTCACACTTAGCACTCAGAGGGTCACTATGAGTAGTCCACACGTGTTCGTGGCATCCGCTTTTATTCGTTAAATGATGGAAGGGAGATCTCGCGACAAGAACTAAACTCGACACCGAAAAAAGCTCGTTGGCGTGAGTGTATCGTTTCTGAAGGAATACTTAAAGTATTTTCACGCCCGTATCCCCGAAGAGGTAGCCAGATGCACAACCAGTGCACCCGCAATTAGCTTAAGATACTTAGTCCCACTCTGTGATAGGTGGTAAACATATCATCAACACTTGGCACTGGCACTGGCACTTTTATAATCCGGGGCAAAGTTGTTTTTATAAGAAAACGAAAAAAACATTTTTGAATTGTCCGGGAATCGAATACGGGACCTCGTGTGGTCAACACCGGCATCGGACCACTAGAGGCGTTTATTGTCTATATCTACCCACTAACATTGTAGTGTCTGTAATATTAAAATAACCCCTTTTTGCATATGGATGTACACAGTAGCACAGAATATATAATAGTACAAGTATAACAGAAGGTACTGTAACACCTTTATGGTGTTACGTACAAACTGGCAGCTTTGTCTGCTTTCAAATGTAGAATGCATTTGTTTAGAAAAAGCTATACGAAACAATGGGAGTATTCTTTATGAGTTGACGAGGGATACACATCCCCGAAAAATAAACGAAGATATATTATGAAAGTCTATTATTAAAGAATCCTGAAAAATCTTGCTTATCTTCGGTACCTCGAGCAGCCAAGCGAGTATAAAGGAAGATTCCCTAATAAAAAAGGGGATATTATTGGTGGAGTAACACGTCCGGCTGATAGGTCGCCGGGCGGGTGTTACAAGTTGGCGGAGGCGCCGTGCAGTCGCTGTGTGCAGTCGCTGTGTGAAGTCGCTGCGGGAAGTCGCTGCGGGAAGTCGCTGCGGGAAGTCGCTGTGTGAAGTAGCTACGGGAAGTTACTACGTTCAGGCGCTACGCGCAATCACTACGCTAAAAAAACCAGGAGAGCTAAGTATTGTGGTCAGAGGGTAAGAGTTAAGATGGAGGCCATCAAGCGCTTCAACGGAACGCAGAATTTGGCGTTCGCAGAGTTTATTAAAGACTTTAAAACGGTCGCGGCAATAAATAAATGGGACATAGAGAGCTTACCTTTACTTCTGGGATTATATCTTGATGGTCCGGCGTTAGCATTTTATAAAATGATATATACCGACACGGCCAATTTCAATGAATTATGTATAAAAATTGAAAACGAATTCCCTATTTCGATAAATTATATGGAGCGATTTTATGTATCCAAACAGGGCCGCGATGAGGAACTACTAACATATTTTTATAGACTCAGCGACAGTGCAGCCAAAGCTGGGATATCAGACGAAATTTTCATAAAACAATTCCTTAAAACGATATTACCCTCGTTGAAGGAAAAGTTTGGATTGCAATTATATAAGTCACGAGAGGAACTGCGTGACACGATAAGGCAGTATAACGAATTATTTGGAGGAAAACCGCATTCCACGGTTGACCTTCCATTGCAGCCACCAATTGGGTTGCCACTGAAATATTTGTAGAGGGAGGAACCAGACATCCTGCCCGGTACGCCCATACGCTCGCAGGCAGAACGTCCACAGCCGTCGGAAGTTTTTCACACGCCCCGGTATAATTTAAGGCCGAGACATTATGAAAGAACGGCCTCAAACACACGTAATGATTTCAGACGCAGCCCGATGACACCACAACACCCAAACGTACAGGGACGCCGCCAATGAATGAAACGAGGGAGATGAGAGCTGCGTCCCAAACAGATGAAGATCTCCCGACGGAAAGCAAAGGTTTGTCCAGTCCATTTATACAGGTCATAATTAAGGGTCGTTCGTGTTCGGCGTTAATCGATACGGGAGCAGATATATCGTGCATGTCAAATGATCTCGCGGAACATCTAAAAATAACATTCAAAGATGATGCACCCAATAGGCATTTTGTAAAATCGCTAGGAGGATCGTTACTAAATGTAATAGGAAAAACGTGTGTAAATTTGATGATAAATAACAGTATTTTTGCGAATGAAATGTTAATAATAGAGAATATTAAAACTAAACTTATATTAGGTCGAGATTTTCTGAAAAAATATGATGCTGTAATAGACTTTTCAAAGAATTTCATATGTCTTAAACAGCGTTGCTATGTAGATTTCATTAATCCCTCATCGCTACGAAATAATGATGATCTTTCCAGTATGGACGGCTACCATAGAAACGTTGTAAATAGTAATGTCACTGATGTAAATAAATCATGTAATTTGTTAAAACCGGATTACATGTATTACGTGAATTATGTAGAGAAAAACGAGGATAAATTATATCCGCACGTAAATTCTAGAAATGAATGCGAAATGGATGAAATTAACATTAATCCGGACTTATGTAAAAAGCAAAAGAATATGTTACGAAATCTGTTTAGTAAGTATAGGAAATGTTTCGCATTTAGGCCCACAGAATTAGGTAGGTGTAAACTAACAGAAATAGAAATAAAAACGATAGACCAGGTAGCAGTACACCACCCGCCATATCGTGTCTCACCTAAACAACTAGAAATAATCAATACACAAGTTAGAGAAATGTTAGACAACGGTGTCATTCGCGAATCTAAAAGCTCTTATGCTTCCCCAGTAGTGTTGGTGCGGAAGAATGATAACACATGGAGATTCTGTGTGGACTATCGTAAGTTGAATAAAAAGGTGGTGACAGATAGCTATCCATTGCCTATTATAGAGGACATTTTAATATATCTTTCAGGTGCCCACTATTTCGCTGATTTAGATTTAAATTCTGGCTATTGGCAACTTATGATTTCGGAAAGTGATAAGCACAAAACGGCATTTATCACACCGTCAGGATTATATGAGTTTAACGTATTACCTTTTGGCTTAAAAACAAGTCAAGCAGTATTTCAGCGTACAATGGATAAGGTGTTAGGGGATATCAAATACAAGAATGCCATCTGTTATGTTGATAATATATTAATATGGGGGAAAACTTTCACAGAATTTAAGGAAGCATTAGAAAAAGTGTTAATGCGCCTTAGGGAAGCGAACCTTACTCTTAAACCAAATAAATGTAGTTTTGGGTATGGAAAGATAAGTGTGTTAGGGCATGAAATATCGGGGGATGGTATTCGACCAGATAGCAGGAAATTAAAGGCGATAAAAGAAATGCCTGCACCAACAAATGCAAAACAGGTAAAATCGGTACTTGGAGTATTCTCCTATTACCGTAAGTTCATTAATAATTTTGCCAAAATTGCTCTACCCTTAACAAAATTACTAAAGAAGGGGTCGAAGTTTTGTTGGTCCTCGGAACATCAAAACGCGTTTTCCATTATCATAGATCGAATGTGTAACCCACCTATTTTAAGTCATTATTCTAGTGATAAGGATGTTTTAACTAGGTTGTATATAGATGCTAGTGGAGAAGCTCTGGGATGTTGTCTAATGCAAGGGAAAGTAGAAATGCATCCGATATCGTATGCATCGAGGAAGTTGAGTGAGGCAGAAAAGAAATATTCCACTACTGAGAAAGAATGTTTAGGTCTAGTATGGGCGTTAAATTATTTTAAGCATTTTTTATGGGGATTGAAGTTCCAAGTCGTAACCGATCACAAGGCGTTGTGTTGGCTTAGAGATAGGAAGGATATGAATGGAAGGTTGGCGAGATGGTCACTGAGCATACAAGCATATGATTTCGATATTGTGCATTGTGCAGGCAGAGAGAATGTAGTTGCCGACTTTTTAAGTAGAAACCCGTTGAATGTAGAGAGTACAGCCGAGAACGCTCAGAAAGAATAAGAGGATGGTTTGGAAGTGTATAAATTAGAGGTAGTTAAGGTCCAAGAAGAGCAAGGGATGGATGAGTCATGTAGACGTTGGTTATCTCGAGTAAGGATGAGCGATACCGGAATATATAAGGGGTATAAATTGAAAGAAGGGATATTGTGTAAGAGAGTGAAGCGTGGACATATTATGAAAGATCTTGTAGTTATACCCAAGGGTTTGTTATGTGAGATCTTACAGGAACTGCATGACGACCCATGGTCAGGGGGTCAATTGGGTTTGGCAAAAACGTTATGTAAATTCAGAGATGGTTATTATTGCGAGAATGCTGAGAAAGAGATCGAGAAGTATGTAAAAACGTGTAGGTTGTGTCAAGAAAGAAAAAAGGTCAAACAAGTAGCTGAACTGCAACCTATAACTGTGAGCCATATGATGCAAAAGGTAGGAATCGATATTTTAGGGCCTTTTAGAAAATCTTTAAACGGAAATAAATATATTATAGTATGTGTTGAATATGTGTCGAAGTATGCGATATGTAAAGCGGTACAAAGAGTTACGGCAGAGAAAGTGAGTGAATTTCTGATTGAGGAGGTGTTTTGTAGATACGGAGGTGTTAAGGAAGTAATTTCTGATAGGGGAGCAGTATTCACGTCACACCTAGTAAAAGAAACTGTGAATCGATTTGGGGCAAAGTCGCGATTTAGTACGGCGTTTAGGCCGGAAACGAATGGGTTAGTAGAACGGTTCAATTAAACGCTGGTTCAAATGTTATCGATGTATGTTGCCAGGGACCAACGAGACTGGTGTAGATTGGTGCCATTAGTATGTCATGCATATAACACTAGCAAACAATCAACCACTAAAGTTTCACCATATATGATGATGTACGCTAGGGAACCGATATTCCAAAGCGACATGGGGGTAAATAGGGATAGTCAAAGCCGAGAAGTAAATTATGCCGAGAGACATAATTTACAAGGTGCGTTAGTCCGGAAGGCAATACAAAATATTAGAAGGGCACAAGTTAGGCAAAAGAGATATTTTGACAAAAGGGCTAAAGTAAAGGACTATTCACCGGGACAATTAGTGTTAGTATATACACCAAGACGGGTGGACAATAGGAGTTTGAAATTATGTAGGTTATATAAAGGGCCGTTCAGAATAGTGGAGAGAATATCTAATGTAAATTATGTAATTACGAAGTTAAGCAATAGGAGATATAGAGATATTGTACATATAAATAGGTTGAAAGCATTTCATGTACGTATGTAAAAAAAAAAAGATATTAGTGTACCTATAGTCATTCATTGTAGTAAATAATTGTTACATGTTAGACCATTACTTTTGTTTGGGCTTATATATGAGAATACTAATACTTGTATTTGTTTCATGTAATATGACGGGGCTCAACCAATGCTGTGATGATGGACCGAAGCTAAAAAGAAAAAAGATGACCAAAAGAATATTAAATGAAGAAATGTCATATTTCCAATAGCAATGTATTCCTCTCAAGGTCTTCCGTTCAATAATAGTCTTATGGGGGTATAATGTATACTAGGGACAGAGCCGCCTTAGTATGAAGTCGAAAGAGTCAGTATAAGTCAAGGGTTGAAAGTCTTTTGAAGGGGAGTTCAACTTTGTAGTACGACATAGTCGACACAAAGGATATCTGTATAGGATATCATGAACTCGGATAGTTATGGGAAATATCATAATGATGGTATTAATATGGTTCAGAGTAAGGAATATTTATGATCGTGGTCTATATATTGGGGCGAGCTCGATGTTGAGAGGAAGTAATACTTCAATCTTTTTTCTTTTGGTCCACCAGAGAAAAGAAGTTTGAATTGTTATGCCTTTCCATCTCTTATTATCTCTTATACAGCTAGAGCCCTTCAGGCTAAAGTGTAATAAAATAATAAATGTTTGCGGTAGGATAGGTTACGTGAGGGGACTGTGGTCTGTCTTTTAGAGGGGTTTTGGGAGACCAAAGTTTGTGCCATGGTGTGGTGGTAATGGTCAGAACCACACATGGGGCAAACTATCTTTTAGGAAAAGACAGTCCCACCAAAATGTACCTTCCCCTCGTAGGTAGGGCAATCAGGATAGGGATAGGTAGGCCATATGAAGGGAGACAAATGCCCCTCCAGTTTCAGCTGCTCCCACCTTGGGGGGTAGCTGATGTAACACCTTTATGGTGTTACGTACAAACTGGCAGCTTTGTCTGCTTTCAAATGTAGAATGCATTTGTTTAGAAAAAGCTATACGAAACAATGGGAGTATTCTTTATGAGTTGACGAGGGATACACATCCCCAAAAAATAAACGAAGATATATTATGAAAGTCTATTATTAAAGAATCCTGAAAAATCTTGCTTATCTTCGGTACCTCGAGCAGCCAAGCGAGTATAAAGGAAGATTCCCTAATAAAAAAGGGGATATTATTGGTGGAGTAACACGTCCGGCTGATAGGTCGCCGGGCGGGTGTTACAGTACCATATCTACCAAATAACATTTTTACAATTTTTGTCTGTTTGTTCCGGCTAATCTCTGACACAGCTGGACCAATTTTGTCGAGACTCACTGGCAGATGCTAATGTAAGGAGTAACTTTTATTTTATACTCGTAAATTTTTCCATGCGGACGAAGTCGCGAGCATAGCTAAACCTATGATATAATAACACTATTACGGAACAATACACCACTGGTATATTTTGTATATTAATATTTAGTAATAATATATAAAATAACTATTGTAAATATAGAAATATTTCTCTTTTCATCAACAGAACCTTGTTTGTTTGTTGATTTAAAAATCTAGACACTAATTGCACCTTTCATCAATTCAATTAGTTGTAATCATAAAATTTAAGCTATTTGCTATAAAATTAAGCTGTTCGCTATACAATTAAGTTATTTGCTATAAAATGAATACAGATGCCGATTTCGAATTTCACATACAACCTGTTATGTTTATCTTCGCTAAAACTCCATAAAGCGGTTAAAGGTTTAATAAATTTACAATTTAAAATTCCTGTCCTGATCCTAATTTGTTGATTTGATGTTTCCGAGAATAAAAATAATTACATACACGAACTTAACATAAGGAGTTGACAGTTAATTTATTGCTTTGTTGACGTAGTCGGCTGTTTAATATATTAAATTTAATACATGTATGCCGTCAAATTAAGAAATAACATATTTATTAGTCATGTTGATGTTAGTATTATTTATGAGAACAGAATATAAAATAGCCGTTTCATTTCATCAAAATGTCATTAATAGTAGAACTTAATTTATAATCTGTTAGTTCTTGCTCGCGTGCCTTCACTCGGATTAACATTATTTTGCTATCACTCAAAAACAGTACAATGGAAGTTCTCAATTCGGTTGCATTTATTTTATGTTTTACGTTAGGAGTCGATTATCAATTAACAGATTTGGATGTTTTTTGTTTGGAAGGGCTTATGTCCCATTTGGCCAAATTATTTGGGATCCGCTTAACTTAGATTTCCTGAAAATCTATCAGCCCGGGAGATTTTGAGAAATTTTGAAGAAACCTCGAAAAAATATATTGGCGTGGGCTGGGATTATGTATCAGATTAATTGGTAGTGTGTGTATATTTTTTTTTTAATTGAAGGTGTTTCTAATGTATACATAGTATTAGCTTTTTGTACTTCTTCACAATGTAAACTTTAACTGTGTCAATGTCACATTCCTCATTATGCGTTTGCGTAGATCGTGAAAAGGGATTTTTCACTTCACGGATTATACGATAGAAGGCGTAGAAAATTTGAAGATCTATAAAAAATCTTGCATGTTGGTTACATATAAGGTCTAAAGTAATGTCATATTAAATTTCTTATTGCCGGCCTATGTTCAGATTTGGTTATTTTAAAAATGTTCATAGATCAATTTAAAGAAGTCCTACGATAGAAGGAGTAGAACATTTGACGATCTATAAAAAATCATACATATTGGTTACATATAAGCTTTAAAGTAATGTCATATTAAATTTCTTATTGCCGACCTATGTTCAGATTTGATTATTTTTAAAAATTTCATTTAGATTGTGTGTTATAGAATGAAAAATGAGTTTTATTGAGAATGTTGTAAATTTACTTAGTGAATCTATTTTCAATCCACATTTGGTCTTATAGGATTCCTCTGCATTATGTGATATGGGATTATCTGGGGGAAACCCACGTAAACAAATATTACAAAAATTCTTTCTCCAAGAAAAAGGTTTCTTTTTCTCAGGGAAAAAAAATTAAAAATATTGATACTGTAATCTTCGCATTTACCAATCGTTAGTACCTATCCTTTAACCAAAGAATGTCTGGAAGAGGTAGATAAAGTAGGTTCGAATCACAATACCCGATACTTTTATCCTTGTATTTATATTTATATATTATATAATACTACAAAAATATCCCAAAAGCTACTAATAAAAAAAATCCCCAAAACTATCAATAAAAAATGTCGCAAAGAATGAACCTTTGATTATTTAATTGTGACAAAAAATGCTAAAAAAATCTGCTTCGTGTGAAGTATCACTTGCCAGGATTTAAAGAGTAAAAAAGATATATTTTATTTTACTATCTTCAATGCTAACCTTGCAACTCATCCTGCTTTAACGGACGAAGCCTTGATATTCGTTTATAATCTATGTCACAACATCTATAAAGTATCTGGCAAATAGCGAATATTCGGCGGCGATTTTGTTTCATTAGCGAGTTGATCGTGTTAGTATACATATTATTGGTTTAAGACAGATTAACGGCCGGTTTCTGAAACGCAAATTAATTTTAACAAGCAATTAATCTGTGTTTAACATAATTTTTACAACAAAGATCTGTTAAACACAGACACTCTGTAATTGCTTGTTAACATTAATTTGCGTTTCGGAAACCGGCCGTAAGTATTAGTTAATGGTCTTGCTGTATTTTATTACTGAAAATATTATCTATCTGATTGTCCAAACAATTATCTGCATCAAGAAATGCTGAAAATAATGTTTTTATTTATCCGTCAATCGGATCGTCAACGGAATGGTGAATGAATAATGTTTTTATTCATTCATCATTCCGTTTTTGTTTCGTTGAGCTTAAAATACCTCAATTTAGTGGGAAGTTCGAGGGATAGCCTGCAGGGTCAACCACCTTACAGATTTTCTTTATATCGTAAGATAGCAAACAAGTAGATGGCTCTCCTGATGAAAAAGAAAGAGAAACCATCGCCCACAGACACTAAAGATGTTAATGGTACGTTGCTATCTGTGTGGCGGGACGGCAATGCCACATGCATAAGTCTACAAGCTATCTTATCCTCCAAACCGAAACACGACAACGACAAGCATTGACGTTATTGTGCCAGGAATAGATAAGGCGGTGGTACCAAATGCCCAGGCGAGACTTTGTGGAACTCTACCACTTATTAGTCATGATGGTAGTGACACGTATGGCCAATCGGTTGCCTTTTACGACCTGCCCGGCAGAACGATAGTTAGTCTGTTCTTTAAAGGAGCCCGAATGGTGCGGCTGATATACTTGTCGTTGATGTTAAATAGGCTAATTAAATGTTCATAGTATGAAACATTAAAATTCGTCTTCTTAGTACGCATTATCGTGATGGGCAAATTCGGAACCTGACAGTGCGCGTGGCCCGACACGCACTTTAACCAATTTTTAAAATTTAACTTAAACTTTAAACAAATTAAATTATTAAATATAAAATTGAAATCTTTACTAATAACATTTTGTTCTCCATTCCCCCTCGCATTTTCAGTTACTTATTTTAAAAAATGTCATCGAGTACGATTAATTATTTTAACTTTTTTATTGGAGCCTGTAATAAAGCTGACAAGCACTCGTTATACATATTCATGGACTAGCTCTGGATTCCAAGGTATAAATCTTACGGCACAAGCGTTCCACCAAAACATGCAGTCAAAATCCAAACATTTTTAACACTTAAGTCAATGTCTTCTTCTTCATTATCAAGCGAATGGCAATTATCAGTGAACTCTACCAGTGTCGAGTGAACTTAGGAAGTGACACGTGTTATCGCTTCCTTGAAAATAGAATTAGGGAGGCTTCTTTTAGGATTGTAGACTTCGTCCAATGCTTCGTGCAATACACAAGGCTATCCATTATAGACTTGGACATAAATCGCGCATGCACCTTCATCCTTGCAATGGTTGGTGATAATTAACGATAAATGTATATAGAAATTTATTTTCAACCTGATATGAATAATAGAGGATACTTATAATTATTTCTTAATAAGTTCCTTTGCCAACATGTCGGGTGAGCACTAATTCTATCAAACTAAACAACTTTCATGATTTTTGAAAATTGCAATTGTTACCTACCAAAGTAAATAAAAATACTGAGTGCTTAAAACAGAGGTTTATAGATAATAAACCTTGAAAGCAATTTATTTTGTTTGTAAAGTTAATTTATATTGGTTTTTGGTTTTTTTGTGTTATAGCACTCGTCCCATGCTTGGGAAAACTTGAAAAACTTTAAAAACAACAAAGAAAAATATTGACACGCAAGATTTGAACCTGCGGCCGTCTCCCTAAAGCCGGGACGTTTTACCGCTAAGCTAGTGTCGACAGGCTTGACGTGGTGAAATTTTCTTCGCTATATGATCGATTCCGTCAATTGTTCTGATCGCTAGTTAGTAGTTAACTAGTTATACGTATATGTACGTGTACCACATTTTGTAAAAGAGTGTGTATTATGACTCACATTTCACACGAGTGAAGCCGGATTTTTATCTAGTAAAAACTATAATTTTAAAGCATTAATCGTGATGGTTCTAGGTAAAATATATTTATACAAGGTCCCCCTTCCAAAATAGATGATCATATTTCAACACAGCGTTCAACGTTTCAACAGTACGTCTAACCAATGATATACAGCTAAAAAGGAATGTGATTCAAGGGACTAAGACTTTTCGATTTTTACGAATAAAACATTTTTTTTATTACGCTTTACGCCTTTCTGCATAAAATAATCCATTTTTAACGTAAAAGTGAGTAGTAAGGTAAACAATCTTGCGCTATATTACGTTAAAAGTAGATTATTTTATGCAGAAAGGCGTAAGGCGTTATGAGACATTATTTTATTTGTAAAAATAAAAAAGTTTATTACTTGAATCACATTCCTTTTTGGCTAAATATCTTTGATTATGCATACTGCTGCTATATGATGACCTATTTTGAAAGGACCTTATATATGTATAGTAATATGTGCAACTTTTTCGAAATATATAAAATACTAGCTGACCCGCGCGCCTTCACCCACGTGAAGCATGACATCCATTAACCATATCCATATTTATATTACAATTAATGCAAAAATCTAACTGTCTGCCTGCTATGATTTATCGATTTTGATTATATTCTGCAAGTTAAGAGTCAAACATCGGCTACATTTTTGAGAGAATGCGGTTTGTATAAAAGATTATATTGACGCCGCTACTCCCTGGCGAAACGCGGATCAGCCTGTATCATAAATAGAAGTTATCATACAATCTTTCGTCCCACATGATCCCTTAGGGTTGTGTTTTGATAAAGAAAGTTTAACGAATTTGACAAATTTCATCAAAATCAGTTAGCCGTGGAAGCGTTACAGACAGACAGATTTTCGCCTTTATTATATTAATATGGAAATGCTAAGTACCCTTACTATAAACCATCATGCCTATTCTATTCTTAAGCCAGAAATAGGAAGTGTTGTATTGTATTTCTTTACATCATGTTCTATTTCTCTCTCTTCGTTGCACGATAGTTCGCTCAGGAACCGTTATGAAAGTCTTCCATAAAATTATGTTATAAAATTTTTCCAAAAACTCGTAAAATTAATTGCTCTATAATTTAAGCACTTCAAAATTAAGTGTAAGTAAATATAATCGGAAGTCCAATTATCTTTCTATTATATACCGATAACGCTATCTAAAAGAACTTTGCAACAATCTCTAACGTGATCGATAGTATCAACTTGGAGGCGAGACATCTAAAAGTACAATTTCGTACTACTTGGAAACATAATTATTTACAACTAGCTGCAGTGTGCAGCCCGCTGCATTATAAAAGTTTTTGGTGAATCCCGCGGGATCACCTAATTTTTCCGGGATAAAAAGTAGCCTATGTGCTATTCTAGATTATCATCTACCTGTGTGCCAAATTTCAATCAAATCTGTTCAGTAGTTTTTGCGTGATTGAGTAACAAACATCCATCCAAACATCCAAACTTTCGCATTTATAATAATAATATAGATTAATTATTAATATTAATTAATTAATATTAATTAATTGATACTAATATTAATTAATTAATTATTAATTAATGAATTAATATATTAATATAGATTCATCCCACTAAAATTATAAATGCCAAAGTCTGTATTTGTATGTGTGTGTGTGTGTGAGTGAGTGTGTGTGTGCATGGATTTGAAAACAATTTAACTACACAACGAGCTTAGTGGTAAATCTTAAGTGTTTAAGGCGATAGGTAATGCCAAACTACGAAATAGACACCTCTTTGAAAGCCTACTACTGCTAACCGGTTGGTCCAATAATTAAAAAAAAATATGCATTATGCGTATAATATAATTAAGTTTAAATTTTAAGTTCGTTTTTTTTAAATTTTATTGTTATTTTTGACGGAAAAAAATCGAATATCTTTCTTATTTTTACGCAAAAATTTGCCTATAACTTCCAAACTACTGTAACGATTTTGATGATTTTTTCTTTTTATTACAGACAATTTATTACTTTATAAAATTTAAGTTCAAAATTTTATAAAATCATTATAGTGTGCTATTTAAATTAATAAAAACCTTATTATTTAATTCGCGGACAGCGCTCGCGTCGACTCGAAACTCGAAAGTCAGTCTCATAGATAAATATGTGTATTACTATATGTATAGATAGGCAACTTTCTAAATCTATAATGGCTTACTACTGGCGTCATCTATCTTATAGCCTGAGAACTATTTTGTTTCGACAGCTGAATATAGGTACCTACTTTTTTATTAAAATTTTAATAGTAAATAGGAATTTATCAAACACTATACAGCGTGCCATTCAAACAAAATGTAACTCTGACAAGTCCTTTTGCAACTTCGTTTGATTGCCACGCTGTATAATGTTATATATTCAGAATAAAAACATTCATAATTTAAGCCTTTATTAACTCACAATAAATAGCACAATATATTAGTTTTGTGTCACGATTAAGCAATCCGGAGAATAAAAGTTCAAACTCAACGAAAATAACACTAATACACACAAAACAAACTGAATTTCAATAATAAAATGCGCACGAGTATCAACATTTAACACCATAACGACGCCATTTGTAATTGTGTGGTTTTTTGTTTGATAGATTGGCCAAACTTTGTTATTTTGAAAAATAAGCGTATTTACCACAAAACAATATATGTTTATAGTTCAGATAGTCAAAAATTATAATGTAATGTGATATCTTATTTAAAAATATATATTTAAGACATTAAAAGGTTATTTTTAATATTCGTATGTAGTGGCAAAAACCTTGAATCCAGATCTTAAGTCTTTTGAAATAAAATCTTTTTCAGTACGTGTCCTAGATGACGCTATTTTCAATACAATTATCAAATATTTTATAGTACTAAATTACCATAGCATGGTCAGTCTCCCGGTAGCGTTCATACGGGGAAGCTGTGTCGCATGTTAGCGTGCTCCGCTCTCCATATTCGAGTCAAAGAGTAATAGTACAGATAGAACGTTTGGCACAATAGTAAGGTTGTGCCATTTGGAAATTGAACATTTCGTTTACGCTTGGATGTTTTTTTATAGTAGATAATGAGCTTGGACCGAGAAGGCTGTTTTTTTACAGATGTTGTTCTTATGATATAGACAAGGAATAAGAAAGGATTTTTTTAAATTCATCCCCTAAGATGGTAAAATAGGGGGTGAAAGTTTGTATGAAACTCTGTTATTTTTGAGTTGAAATGAATGATATGCCGTAATTAAATTATCCTTTAACTGAAAAAAAATTAAATACAAATTTAATATTTTTTTGAATTCTAGCCCATATAGAGATAAAAAGAGGCTTTAATGTTTGTATCAAAATGAATTGTTTATTTATTGCATTACTATAAAATCTAAATTATTTTAATTTAGTATTTATGATTTTTAAAACAATTAAGATGTACGAATTTTCGGATTTTTTAGTACTTATGTTCATCAATCGAAATTGAAGAAACATGCATGTAATGTTAGAAGTTTTATCCATTAAAGGAGTAAAAGTGTGTGTTACAATTTATATGAAAAATCAAACGTTTATGGTCAAAATAACTTGAAATTCGGCACTTACGTTCTTCAACACAATTTAAGAATCATATATTTGGGGATTTTTTAAAATTTCATTCCTTAAAGGGTAAAAAAAGCATTGATGTTTGTATAAAAAATAGATTGTTTATTGTAGAATATTGTAGAAATTATTTAAAACTTAGTATTTATGATTTTTAATACAATTAAATGATAGGAGTTTAAGGTTTTCAAATATCATCTCTTCAAACGATGAAAAAAGTGGTAAAGTTTGTAAAAAAAATAAAATATGTTTAATCAAAATCTCTTCAAATTTATTAGTCATGTTCTTTAATTCAATTAAATAAACGTGCATGTAAGGATGCTGTGAGTTTTATCTCTTAAAGAGGTAAAAGAGGGTATTAAAGGGGCTGAATGCTGATACTTTATAAATAGTTTTGTTTGCGAGTAGACGCTGAATAATATTTTGAGACTATTCATGTACTTACCTACGTTTACGCTTGAATTTTTTATTAGCTATAGATAGACAAGTATTTTGTCAATATTTTGTATAAATGTACAAAAATAAAAAAATAAAACATATAAACAGCGAAGATAATTCAAGCAAGCGAATAAAAAGCAAAACTTAAAAGAAAAAATAAAATAAAACTGGTACTATTTGAAGGTAGTAAGGACTTCGCAACTAAAAATAAATAAATTAAATATATTATACATACAAATAGTCTAAATAAACCAACTTATTTAGTAATTTCCTCTATAAACATTAAATCAATTTATATATCTTCTTTTTTATTACGAGATTTTGAAACAAAAACTAAGAAGCTAGTTAGTTTTAAAATATTATTCAAGAGATTACATTTTACAAAATCAATTTTGAAAGGTTTTGTTAAATATTAATTGTTGATTGTATGTATTAAAATAAAGTGCTACACGGGATGTATTGTATATTACAACACTTTTAAAGAAATAGGATACGTAACTGTTATTATTGCGTAAATTGCTATATATAATTTTTTGTTGATCTTCGGTATATTTTTTTTCTTTAGATATTTATCGTTTTTCTAAAATGAATGTATATGTAATCGATAAATAAGCGATTACTGGTTATTGGTTTTGAGTTTGACAACATTCAGTCGATTCATGATGATAAAAGTTCATATAAGTGAACAAAAATGTTAAAACGTAGGTATCTGCATCCACTGTAAATACTCTTTGACTTTGGACCATGCCAGCGCGCTAAATAATATTTGCGCTATTCCTGTTAGAAACTCAAGGTCGTTCGCAGCTGTAATCGCCTTAATATCCATCTGCCATGGCCCGAGAGTCATTTAAAATAATTTCCATATGTAACGTACTTTATCATAAATCATAAGAATATTTAAAAGAAATCTAAAATTAAATTCGCTATTTTTCAATTGTCATGTAGGTAGTCGTGACGTCAGGTCTCTGTCACTCTGTTGTGTAGAGACATTTGTACGTAGTTATTGGAGCTAGTGGAGTTTGGATTTTGATGTCGAAAAAAATTGCGCACTACTGTTGCATAGTAGCATGGAGCACCATCATTTTGAAAAATCATTTGTCGCTTTAGTTGCTGATTAACATTTTCCAGCAAAACAGATAAGTCGTGTTCCAAAAAATTTCTGTATGTTTCGCCAAATTCACCATTAAAAATGCCGGACCACATGTACACGCTGAATCTTTTTTTTTATATCATAAGATAGCAAACAAGCAGATGGGTCTCCTGATGGAAAGAGTCAACCATCGCCTATAGACACCAAAGATGTTAATGATGCGTTTCACACTTTCGCATTTATAATATTAGTATGGATACTATTTAATCCGCTAAACGTTGTTATGCCATATAAAGTATTGAATCCCTAATTATTTTTTTTATATCATAAGATAGCAAACAACAGGATGGGTTTCCTGATGCAAAAAATCAATCATCGCCTATGGACACCAAAGATGTTAATGGTGCGTTGCTATCTTGTGGCGAGGTCTAATGCCACATGCATAAGTTTACCGGCTACCTTACCCTCCAAACCGGAACACGACGGCGACAAGCATTGACGCTATAGCGACAGGAATAGGTAAGGCGGTGGTACCAAACCCGGGCGAGACAATGTAGAAATCTACCACCTAATAGCCACGATGGTAGTGACTCGACAGCCAATAGGTCGCCTTTTACGACATGCCTGGCAGAACGGCAGTTGGCCTATTCTTCAAAGGAGGCCGGGACCAACACGGCGAAAAAGTGAAGTTTACTAAAAAGTGAAGGCTCTCACAGCATATGGATTTTCGATCATCCAGAGATGATAATTATGAATATTGAATATTCCAGTCCTCTCAAAACGGGACTCAACTATCCACAAAATAAATTTTATCAAAAAATCCTGGATCCTCTCGCTGTTTCCTTAGCATATTTTGGCAAAACTCTATTCTCGCCTGAAAAGTAGGCATTAACGCTTGCACACGTTGTTTGTGATATGGGTGATATCCTTCTTCGTGTAGTATGTCTTGGATACAGCCCAACCGACAACAACGCACAGCCGCGGTGCGGCTGATTTTTTTTTAATTTAGGAAAATACACGATTTTACAAAAAATAATACAGGACGAACAACCGATTTCTAACTGTCCAACCACCTCTAATTAGATCTTTACCAAATTCATATGTGATTAATCACGAAATAGTTATTCCGTCCCAAAAAAATATCAAATCGATTAATAAATAACGGAATTCGGAGACTACCACCACCCAGGGACATCGGCAATATCATAAGTCTTGCATTAGCGTTGCCGGTACTTAAGCATGAGTAAGCTCTTTTCTTCAAAGTCTCTAAACCCCGGTCTCTAGGAATCAACTCCGCCGGTAATACATTACAAAAAAGTGAAGTGCGACATACTGGAGCATATAAAAACGCAGTTGAGGATTTCCAGACATCGAGGTGGTGAAGATGAATCTTTGAGTTTTGAAGCGGTGTCTGATGATGAAATTCAACGACTAAACACCCGAACAATTTCTCAGAACACTTATAAATGCGATAGAAGATGCAGAAAAACAAAATTTGCATAATGCCAAAACAATCAATCTTATTAGAAAAGCCTGTTCGTCAACAGTTGATCATTGAATTCGATTAAAAGGAAGAAGCTGGTACTGGCGAGCTTCAGCCCGAAATGTTTTCATCTCTACATACTCCTTATGAGGCTGAATTTTTGTCTTATTGAATTGTGGGAACTATTTTGCTCTGCGCAACAAACCATAGAAACTTAAAAAAACAGCCGAATCACAAACCTACTCCTTCTCGGTATCTTTTCAACCGACCTTCCAGTCGGTTGAAAAGATACCGTGTCCTTCAAATTTCCATCCCTTCAGATTTGCCTTTATACCTCCAAATTCATTACTCTTCACGCCGTTTACGAGAAATCTTGACACCGCCTTGCGATTGAAGCTTCTTTTACACATTTAAATAAAAATACAATATACATATTGGTTTAACTATATTTTTAAAAAGGACATTAAAATACGCGTTATATCGTTTATCTAAAAATAATTATTACAAAATCTATATACATTTGCTATATAAATTCCGTAAAATATATTCAATATAAACTAATTATTAGATTTCGTATAAAAATGGAATAAAATTAATGGCACTCATAGCCTAAAATATTTTCAAGATTTTCATTTATTTATTTACAATTATTATCTAGTTTTAAGTACAGGTAAAAATATTCAGTGATAAAAAAACGTAACAAATGCGAATTTAAAACTAAGCATCTTCTAGGTATATTTTACAATTATACAATAATATGACGACTTATTAAAATATGTTTACAATAACTGTCGAACAAACAAAACTTCATTTATACTTGGCTTATACATTTATACATACATTTTTATGTACAACCAGAAGAGCTGCAAATCGACTTTAAATTAATTACCAGCGCCTGTAATATAACACTTTATCCCTACTATAACCACAAATAATACAATAACTACTATTGGAACTATTACGCTTATAACAGTACCACAATCTTTTGGTCTTCCAGGAGACAAAACTTAGCCCAGGCGTTAAATGAGGTTTACACTATGAATTTTTTTGATAATTCATATAATATCCCTTGACAAATTACACGAATTGATCTAACTCTAAAATAAGCAAATTATTTGCTTGTGATATGAGTGTTAGTCAATGATATTACTACATAGAAATGCATATATAGATACCGAAATATATATAATATACACCCAAACCCAGAAATACAGGGTCACTAACCGCTCGAACAACGGGGCGGTCACATACGACAACATTCTCATTGTGTTACAAATTATCAGCAAATGTGTATATGTGACCACATATTTATTGTGAATGGCTTATTGGATTGGAAGTGGGGAAATCAACTTCATGGAAAATAAGTATCTTAATCAAAAAATACTTGGGGTAACATCAGGAAGCCTAGAAATTTGTTATCGTAATTCGTAAAGATTATCGTGCTAATGATTTTATATTTAGGAATATTCGAGATTGAGTAGGCATTAATGACAAACGCGGAGTTTGGGCTTTGCGAGGATAAAAGTGAGATTAAGAGTTGCTATACACTGTAAAGACTATATTGAAATAATATTACCTACTATAAAGCGTCATATCTGATAATGTAATATAAAGTGTCATAATATTAAGAACTGAATAATTATTTACAAAAAAATTGTAAAACGTTATTTTCTCAAAAGTAACATAAACGAATAAGACAAATATAAATGAACTGATTCATACTGTGGTTATGATGTCGATGCAAATAGCTAATTAGTGTTTACTATATCTGTGAAACCTATTCTGTGCTAATTCTAACGTTACTTAAAACAATATGTGAGGTTTTTTCTGTACTTTATATTAACGTTAAGGTACTATTTTTCATTATTTATCTATATAGATTTTAA
This sequence comes from Apodemia mormo, assembly GCA_036924255.1. Taxonomy (NCBI): domain Eukaryota; kingdom Metazoa; phylum Arthropoda; class Insecta; order Lepidoptera; family Riodinidae; genus Apodemia; species Apodemia mormo. Next base: position 16,268,482 of record JAUPFN010000020.1, read on the forward strand.
ATTTAATAAATCCTATGTATTTGGAAGTAAATTGTAAAGGAAGCTTAGGGTTTCAATTCGTATATATTCATTGTACGATGAATTATATCAAGGATTTATAACATTACTAGCTACGATACCCGGCTTCGCTCGGGAGTGGATATGAGATTACGTGGTAGTTGAAATATAACAAATGTAATTTAAGACTATTGAAATTGGAATTTTAAATTTCGTGCCGTTACTACAGATGCTCCAATTGCGCGCAGCGCCAATCGAAATGCAACCCAAATAATCGTTGTTCTGAATGAAGTTCAAATACTCGACAACAGATGGCGCCACTGCACTTAATTTTCAAGTTGAAGGGTTGGAAAAGCCCTTATATCTTTAAAAACACGCCCTTTAGGTTAAAACGGGAACTTTCGTCTTCGAGGGGGGATAAAGGGCTATCACACTATATAAGTCCGTTTATCGTGCCGGGACTTCTTTTTAAGTTTTATCGGCACGCACATTTTATCAACTTAGTTTTATTATAATACTAGCTATGATAATGATAATATTGGTATGTTTGCGTCGTCGTGACTGGTTATGGTATATGATATTATGACGTAGTCTTCTAGCGATAGTTGGCGAACCAATCACGAAATAGCAAACATATCGATATTATAATGTTTAAAATCCCTGATTTATATATAAAGCATATTCATTCTAAACAGATAAGTTTATATCTTACCACCATTTAAAATTCTACCAGAATCAATTTTGTGTTTTTTTATTTGTAATTACTCAAGAAAATAGAAAACTAGCTAATAAAAAACTATGGAAAAGATGTGAACCGTTTTGATTTGCCTATTTACATATTTATAAAAACTATTCAACAATAATTTTTATTTCGTTTAACAGATTAAAATATTTCTGACCTCCATTTAAATAGTTTTCTAACACGACAGTAGAATTAACGCTTAAGAATATTTAGATAGTGCGATTTGCAAGTGTTGCAGAATACTTTTTCTTAATTCTATAGTTAACATACTTGCACTAGTCATAACAAAAGTGTTATTATCGTTTCAATATAACCAAAGACGCGATGTGCCGTCAACCAAATACAACTTCAAACCTTATCTACTAAGATTAACATATGTCGCATTTTATGGTACCATTATTAATAATTCATTATTCAATTATTAAATATCATTACACTTTATTTATTTGGATCAGGTACATCTATCTATCAATATTCAAAAAATAATGACATACATATGATTGTATTAGGCTACCAAACGATCGGAAACGGTTTTTCGTTACTAATATATAACTACTACTTATATATAGTATACATATAAATATATAAAATATATATTTATATGTATACACAATATCACAATGGTTTCGTTTTATGTCGCTTCAATGGATTTGCATACAACTAGGAGAAGGTTTACCTAATTTAACACATAGAATGCTTTATACAGCCTCAATAATCTAGCTGTACCAGTATTAGGAGTTTTATTAGTTTGATTCATTCAAACTTAATGTTACCAATGAATAGATGTAACAAACTTATTGCTAATTTACTAGCTGGATCAACAGTTGATATTACCAGTGTAAGATTAATCCAAAAAAGTTGGATGCAAATCTGTTTTTAAACAACGAAGAAAACTTGCAATTTAATCTGCTCAAGACTACAGTCAATGTAACTTAATCGAAACGTCGAGCTTCGCAAGTATTCACTATAAGTATAACACGTTACCTTTTTAAATAAGATCAACTAGATGTAATAAAAGAGCAGCAAGGGGTGAGAGAGAAAATAAGATTCACGAGAGCAGGCAACAGGCAGTTACCTAAATATTTGATATGTCGCTCATAAAATGACTATTTTCCAGAATAGTGTAGACTAAGGTGAACGCACACTTATCCGAGCCGAACGCGTCGAACGAAACAAATTTTAGAATTTTGTATATAAAATCTCATGAATTCGACGTCGATTCGACGCGGGTAAGCGTGCGAGGTTTCATGCGACTTCATATACAGAATTCTAAAATTTGTTTCGTTCGACTCGTTCGGCGCGTTCGGCTCGGATAAGTGTGCGTTCACCTTTATGATCATGTGGGCTCACTGTCAAACAAGATTATCCGGTATGATGCAATGTTTCGATAATGATTGAGTAATTTCGTTAGCTAAAGCAGTTTGTACGTGTGTGGCCCGCATTACATATTATATTTATACTTCACTTAAATCTAATTTAGTAAATTTTATTGAAAAATTGAAAAGAAAATGTTATTTTAATACTCGTGTACTTTTTAATAATGCCCGTTATAAATTACGTATCAGAACTTGCTAAATTGTCGTTATAACTTTATAATGGCATGTCCAATGCCATACCATATAAATAGATTTGAAAAATGTTTTAAGGTGAGGCACCGGAGACAAACGGAAATAAACTGGTTTGCTTAATCACATTTTTATGTATTGATTGTTAAATAACGGTTTTACAAAAATTACATGATATACCAGAAGATATTGTCTAAGGAATGTACTCACTCATTACATGATAGAATGTACTTTACTCGATCATATAAAATTCCGAAAACAGGTTAAAAAAATCTCTAAAACTAGTAATTTGTTCATAATATTTTTAATTTTCCACATGATTTTTATACGGTGATATTTAGTTTTAAATACAAAAAAGAATATACCAAATTTTGGTTTTCAGCTGAAGTCCTATATTTATTTATCCGAAAACTAAACTGTTTCCCAGCGGTTTCAGAACATACCGCGCCGCCCACTTTCTTTAGTTATTTATTGGCGCGCGTCAATATACCTCGCCTTAAATAAAAAAACGTTTTCAACTTAATCTTGATGTACTGTGAGTTGCTATTTTCGATCTATGTCTCGTGACTATGGTACTTTATATTTTATTTATTAAAAATATCTTCGATCTTTTTTTAATTTAATAATCTTTAAATTTAGTAATTTATTAAATTATGTTTAAATCTTGAATATAATAGATACTAACAAAAATTATATCAGATTTTTTGAGTGTCAACTATAATATGAAATTAATTTCGAGGCCGGTAACCACTAGTACCACCCTTGGTTACCGTTAGAAATGCTGCTCCCTTGTTAATATATTTCAATAAGATCACTATTTAAACATATTTTTAAAATCTCCGTTGGTTCGGACATGTAGAAAGAATGGTAGATGAAAGGTTAACAAAACAGATATATAATGCGAATGTGGAAGGTATAGGTACCGAAGAAGATCAAGACTGACGTACCATGATCAGATTGATCGGGTACTGTCCGAAGGTGGTGTCAAGAGTCTTCGCAACCGGCGCGGCGCGGCGTGTGTGTATGAAGAGAGTATGAATGTGGAGGAAGCGAGACAAGCCTGCAAAGATCGTCATGTATGGCACTCGGTTCTCTCTGCGTACCCCTTAAGGGATCTGGCGTGAATATATGTATGTATGTAAAAACGCTTTCTTATAGAACAAGGGCTAAACAAGCAGAAGCGTTAAGCGTTAGCGGTAAGCGTTCGCCACTATTCAATACCCATGGACACCTAACTTGGTAATATTTTCTTAAACACAAATTTTTTCACACACTCCGAAATTTGCCGATCCTGTAAATTTGACGCTCGGGGCATTAGGCCTCAGTACCCCTAGTGTAAATTCGGCGCTGCTCAATTTATAAAAGCAGGCATTTCCTAGTCGTAAACCATAAGTTTTAGAAAAAATCGAAATACCTAATTTAATTTCCTATATTTTTTTATACTTTTTTCTTGAAAAATATTCTTAATAATTATTCTACTTAATTTAATTAAAATGGTATACTTGTTTAAAATTTTCTGCAAATCTGTCAAACCGCACTCGCGAGCTGTGGTACATAGCTGCGAGTGTATGGTACATATATAAAAACTTTGCTATCCCAGAGTCGACGATAGCAATGCATTATTTGTTCTAACATCTGTGCGGCAGAGTTATTGAAATCGCATTGCAAGAATTTCATTAAATTGGTTTAAATTGAGTAAATAAATGTGATTTTATGCAAAAGTTGACATTTGATATAAGAATCTATCGTAGTGCAATTTCCTCAATAATGTCCATTTAAACTATTAGGTTAATAGCCGTTATTTGAGGAGTTTCGATGTCTTAAACATAATATGTCTTCTTTCTTGACTCGTTTATGATGGCACTGCTACGTTGAAGCGATGTTATCTGAAAAAGATATAATAATTGATTACATAATGTGAATATTTTAATTAGTCATAACATTTTTACCGACCTCATGACCTTTATACCCGCGACACTGGTGGCATCCACCATTGATATCATTAATACTTATAGCCGATAGGTATCTCACTCCATCAGCAAAACTCTATGTTTTTAGGGTTCTGCAGTCAACTAGGAACCCTTATAGTTTCGCTATGTCTGTTCATCTGCAGCCTAGCTCAGAGATTATTCGTACTAAAAAGCAGTAATTAAGTCCGAATATACGTATTAGGCTAGAGCCACCATAGCCTACTGTTGAGAGACTTAAGGCCAGACAACACAAAACAAACTACATAACACAACAGTAACAACACAACATAGTAAAATAATTAGAGATTTTAAAAAACAGAAAATAAATATTGCTGGAATCTATATAATGTAATATAATTATCAGCATATTATGGTAACAATTATTATAAAATAGCACCACTAAAATAAGGTTCATACATATGTATAATTAAGAAAATGAAAACTAGCTAGGCATATGTCTCTGTATAATTACTATTATACACAGACATATAATAATATGTAAAAGTGAGGGTGTGTATGTGTGAACCATTGTAAGTAATAATAGAATTTAAATAGAATTAATTAAATAAAATGTACAAATAGATAAGTCACAATTATGAAAATATTAAATCTAGTAGAAAATAAAATCAGAAAAAACGTTAATAGACGCAGCAGGAAAGGCAAAATGTAAAAGCAACATATATATGTAGCCATATATAAATATATATATTGTTGCATAATTAATGCAACATATATATAGTAAATAAATAGGACCTGCTGAGTCTAAAATATTAACAACATAAGCAAATAAAACTGTAACTAAAAGAATTGTAAATAATAGGGACACCAGATAGGAACGAAGTTCCTTATTATAAAAAATCTTACGCTTGTTTTAAGTTTTAAGTTAACGACGTTTTTTGCCAGCTAGGGTACCCCTCCGCAACGCCACATAAAGAACTTCGTTCCTAAACACGTGTGTGTACTTATGTACGCACGTAAGAAGTTATAAGTACAAATTTATAATAATTACAAAACAATATCTTATAACTCCTTACGTTACTGCAGCAGGAATAGATGAGGCGGTGGCACCAATGGCCAAAAAATGTATCCCTATATTTGTAGAGAAAACGACACTAACAATAGAATAAAGGTACTATTTAATACATTCAAAGTTTTATTATAACGCATTATCTAATTAAATAAATTTTATTTAAATGTCATAAAAGAATTATTGCAAGTAATTAAAAAATGGACAAACTTTTAAAAAAACTAAAATGTTGACTAGTTTATTTCATGGCGTCGGTTTTTCGTGACGGTGAGCGCGCGCATCATAAAAATTTACTCTTATCGTTTTTCCCTAGAAAAACGATAAGAGTAAATTTTTATGATGTCCGTTAGGACGGACCAAAAGAAGTATAACTTTTTAATCTCGATATTTTTTACCCTATCTGTTTTGATCCTAGGCATTGATCTATGATGATCCAACTGGGCATTGAGCTAGTGATCTCTTTTGATCATAACCAATTAGACTAAACACTAGAACATGAGACAATTACAAGGAATAATTTATTTTTCTATCGTCCGCTGGTCGAAACTTAGCTCCTGCAATTCCTGACCGCCCGGCGTTAGTCGAGTGGTTAGCAACCCTGACTACACAATTGACGGGGTTCGGGTTCGATCCCCGACGGGGACAAGCATTTATGTGATGAGCATATATGTTTGTATTTCCGGGTTTGGGTGTTTATTAAATATATTCTAGTATGTATTTTCGGGTATTTCTATGTATAGGTATCGTTGACTAACACCCATAACACAAGCAAATAATTTGCTTACTTTGGGGTTAGTAAATGTAATTTGTCCCGTGAATATGAATTTATTTATTACTAGCTGTTGCCAGCGACTTCGTCCGCGCGGAGTTCGTTTACTCCGCACTGCCCCTCCCCCGTAGGTGATAGTGTGATAATATGTAGCCTATACGTTGACCCGACCTATTAGCAATATTCATGCAAAATTTGAAGTAAATCCATGCAGTACTTTTTGAGTTTACCCCGGACATATATACAGACAAACAGACAAACAGACAAAAATTCTAAAAACTATATTTTTGACTTCGATATCGATTATAGATCACGCCCCAAGCATTTTTTAAAAAAAATATTCAATGTACAGTTTTGACTTTCCTACGATTTTGTTATATGTATAGATTTATTTATTTATTCTATTTATATTAAAGCAGAAATATGTAATAGGCAAATAATAGAATAAACAAACTACAGCTCAGATTGATCATAGACTATATTAAAATCTTTTATGTTTGACAACAGACTTTAACTATAAACAAAGTAGTTTTTATGTATATGAAATCAGAAATCAGAAGTACTTTATTCAATAAAACTTTTTACAAGCTATTTTGACGCGTCAACATTTTTTTAAACTACTACCGGATCGGAAACGCGGCCACACACTAAGAAGATCCGGCGGAAGAAACTCAGCGGGCTTGTCTTTTTTTCATAACATTTTTTAAATAAAATATTACATAATATTTAATTAGTATCTAATTGTTACATTAATAATAAGGATTGCCGATATGAGGAGCAGTTAATCCCATGCTTTCCTGTCATCAAGGTATTCAGATATTTTATAGTAAACTTTTTTACACAGTTTTGTTTTAACACATTTTTTCAATTTGTCAACTGGTAAATCTCTAATGGCATCAGGCAGCTTATTGTAGAAGCGTATACTTTGCCCCATAAAAGAGTTGCTTATTCTGTGGAGACGAGACACATGCACAGCAAGATTGTTTTTGTTCCTTGTATTTAGGGAGTGAATATCACTATTCTTTTTAAAAAAGCAAATATTTTTACGAACGTACATCAAGATTTCGAATATATACTGAGAAATTACAGTTAAGATATTGATTTCTTTGAATTTTTCTCTCAGGGAGGTCCTTGGACTAAGATTGTAAATTGCCCTTATAGCCCTTTTTTGTAATACAAATATAGTATTTATTTCGGCGGAATTCCCCCAGAGAAGAATTCCATATGACATAACACTATGAAAGTAACTAAAGTAAACAAGGCGTGCAGTATTAACATCAGTAAGCTGTCTCATTTTTTTTACTGCGAATGCTGCTGAACTTAGTCTACTGGCCAATTTCTCGATATGTGGTCCCCAATGCAATTTTTTATCTACAGTAACCCCTAAAAATGTAGTAGAGTCCACAAGGTCTATTATTTTACCATTAACTTGTACATTGGTATCTACATGCCTTACATTAGGCGTTGAAAATTTAATACACTTAGTTTTTTTTTTATTTTTTTTTATTTTTTTTATTTTTGGGAAACATACAATATGGTATTACATTACTAACATAACAGAAAAAAAAAATTACATAAATCAATTAAGTTTCCACTTATAACTATCACATTTAGATTAATTTAGTAGTTTGTAGCAGCAATTAATATATTATAATAAATTTAAACCAAATTTAATAAAAACTGAGTAACATGGCAAAACAAAGTTATAATTAGGTAAGACCTGCTATTATTTGTCGTATGTTTCTCTTATAAATTCCAATTGAACAGCCAAAAGGATCTGCACTAATAAGGTGACGATTATAAAAATTACATGCGCGATAGAGAAATGAGTGTGTAGCGTACTTTCTTTTAGTAGAGTGAGTATAAAACAACGGTTTATGTCGTGAGTTTATCCGAGGGCAGCTGAAATGTATTTGCTGAAGAAGAAATGGAGAATCTACATAGCCATTTAAAATTTTGTACAAGAAAATTTGATCTCTTTCTGATCGTCTGTTTGTGAGGGTTGTGGTTGTAAGTACCGATTTATAACGATACATTTGATGTCTTGTAAATAATCTAAAAATTCTGTCAATCTTTGTTTGTTTAGTCTTGTGCTGTGGGTTCCAAATAATTGAGCCGTACTCCAGTAAAGATCTAACATAAGCATTAAAAAGCATTTTGTTGCCATTTAGAAGCAAATTATTAACACTGAACCAGTGTACAACTTTTGAAATCATATTGTTTACTTCGTCATACTTACCAATTTGTCTTTTCACTTTAAATAAAAGTGAAGTGTCATCCGCAAACAATACAATTCCATGTTTATCACCCACATAGGAAGGTAAGTCATTTATATATATATAAGAAACAGAAATGGACCAAGTATGGACTCTTGTGGGACACCCATTGTGACAGCAGCGCCAGAAGATCTTATTCCGTTAACTTCAACCTTCTGAATTCTTCCATTTAAATAAGAAATCAAAAGGTCGAGAGCCTTATTTCTAATTCCATAATGGTGTAATTTCCTGATTAATATGCTATGATGAACACAGTCAAAAGCCCTAGATAAATCACAGAACATCCCAATCGCATCCCGTGACTCTTCCCAGGCTTCATATATGTTCTTTAATAATTCTACACCAGCATCTGTAGTTGAGCGACCCTTTGTAAAACCAAACTGTTTATCATGAAATAATTTAAATTTATTAAAATGACTTAACATTTGATCGAGAATGATTTTTTCAAATATTTTACTCAGGGTAGGCAAAACCGAAATAGGTCGATAGTTGGTTGGTTCAGATTTAAAAATGGGAATAACTTTACTGAGTTTCATCAAATCAGGAAAAACACCATATGTTATACAGCTATTAAATGTTTCAGCTAGGTATGGTGCGATTACATTTATTACTGAAGCAATGATTTTTAGGGAGTGACCCCATATGTCAGAAGTTTTTTAATTTCTAATTTTTTAAAAGCTTTAAGTATATCCTTAACATTCACAAAAGAAAATTCAAAAGATTTTTCACATATCGGTACACATTGCTTCAGTAGTGATTCTGCAGAGCTGGCCGATAAGGTAAGAGCTTGAGTTGTTGAAGTAGCTACATTGGTAAAGAATTTTTCAAACTCCATTGCTACATCTAAATCTTCCTTTACAATTAATCCATCTACTTCCAACTGATATTCGTCATTAAAAGTCCTGGACTTGCCGGTTTCACAGTTAATAATGTTCCATGTAGTTTTAATTTTGTTTGGAGATTGCCTTATAATATTTTTTATGTACAAGGATTTTGCAGAATCACAGACCCTTCTAAAAATTTTTGAATAGCTCTTCACATATTCCTTAAATACAGAACTATGGTTATAAGATTTTTCATAATATAAATCAAATAACCGTTTCCTACTTTTATAAATTCCTGTTGTTGCCCATTCCCTAAATTTTCTCTGATTGCACAATGATAGTGTTTTAGGAATAAATATTTGTTTATATTCTGAGTTAATTAAATTAAATAATGTGTCATATAAACTATTTGGATTTTCGTGATAGGGCAACTTAGGCAACTTCTCGACTAAATAATTTTTAAAACATTCCAATCTATAATTATTTATAGGAACAAAAATAATTTCTTTCTTTGGAAGTTTTCTTGTTATTCTAGGAAATTGAACTAATAGGCAACAATGATCTGAATTTAATACATTTTTAACTGTACTACTTGAGGGGGTTATATTTGTAAATATATTGTCTATACAGTATGTCTATACTACAATATGTGTGTCAAACGCATGGTACCTAGTGTTATTGTTATGTATGTAGTCTGTGTTATGATTTAATTTTATTAATTTAATTTTTTTTATTGCATTTGATATAAAGGCTGTATACACTTCTTCGCTATATAAACTTTAAATGTGTCAAATTTCATGCGCTTCAGTACGCGGAATATTCGTTAAAGGGGATACAAAGTTTTCACTTCACGTACTAATGCGTATTAGTGTACTAGTGTTGGTTCCGGGCTCCTTTGAAGAATTAACCAACTGCCGTTCTGCCAAGCATGTCGTAAAAGGCGACCGATTGGCTATGCGAGTCACTAACATCGTGGCTAGTAGGTGGTAGAGTTCTGCATTGTTTCGCCAAGGTCAAGTACCACCGCCTTACCTATTCCTGCCGCAATAGCGTCAGTGCTTGTCGGTGTCGTGTTTCGGTTTGAAGGGAAAGGTAGCCGGTAAACTTATGCATGTGGCACTATACCTCGCTACAAGATAGCAACGCACCAATAACATCTTTGGTGTCTATAGGCGATGGTTGACTCTTTCCATCAGGAAACCCATCTGTTTGTTTGCTATCTTATTATATAAAAAAAAATTAGAAATTCAATGCTTTATATGGCATAACAACGTTTAACGGATCAAATTGTATCCATACTAATATTATAAATGCGAAAGTGTGTTTGTTTGTCCGTCTTTCACGGCAAAACGGAGCGACGAATTGATGTGATTTTTTTAAGGGGCTATAGTTGAAGGGATAGAGAGTGACATAGGCTACTTTTTGTCTCTTTCTAACCCCCCACTTCCCTAAAATGAATTTAACGCGAGCGAAGTCGTGGGCAAAAGCTAGTAGATACATAAAATACTAGCTACAGCTTGCAGCCCGTAAATAAGTTTTTTCGAATCCCGCGGGATCACCAAACTTTTCCGAGATATGCTTGTGGATGTGCTATCCAGCCAGGTGTATCTTACTTCTAGTATCTTACTGTGTGCCAAATTTCATTTAAATCCATTTTGTAATTTTAGCGTGATTGAGTAACAAACATCCATCCATCCGTCCAAACATTCAAACATCCAAACTTTTACATTTGTAATATTAATATAGATATAAAGTTAGAGAGAATATTATATATTAGGGTGTAAACAAACGGGCTGCATTTCAACTGATGCATTGCATTGCATGCATTTCAATTGAACTGCAATCGGACTGAGCATTTGGTTTGCAGTTCTATTGCAGTCGTGTCAACTGCATTCAAACTGCATCTTAACTGCTATTTAGCAGTCGGATTGCAGTTGAAATGCAGTCCGTCTGTCTACACCCTTAATGTATGAGGATTTTTAGATATACATACCTTGGGCCATGTCTGATTCTCATCATATGTGGCGGCACCTCACGACGCTCAACTTCATCGGAGTTGAGCTGCAGACCAGCTACAAGTTGCATTATTTCCCTTTCTTTCTTCAACTCTTCTCGACCTGTCTCCACCTGCAATTAATATTGTCAAAATTTGAACAACATGTTCTTTTCGTATATTTGTTATTTTAAAATTCTCCCGACATTTAGTAATAACTTCGATAGCCAAAATCAAGATGGCTTCTCAGATATTTTATGAGGTAAATTTCCGTGACGTCTCAACCGAGATAAACGCTATCTTACTCCTTCCTATTGCAGTAGCATTATTTTTGTCTTTTTTATGTACTAGTTTAGAAGGTAAGGTAGTCGGTAAACTTATGCGTGTGGCGATAAGGTTTTTATAGGTTTTTTCGAATATTGAAATACTAAACACTAGCTTGGAGTGCGATATTTGTATTTTAACAATCCTGCAGCCCGAATAAATAAGCACTTCAAGGTGTTTATTTCGGTTATCTATATTTTAATACGTGAAGGAATAAATTTGGACCCCTTTTTAAGAGAATTGCGCGAACGGTGGAGTATGAAATTAGATACAGAGGTATACATTGCGGAGGACTGCAGAAACCCTAAATTTTTAAATAAAATACATTAGAAATAAATTAAATTAATGAAAATATAAATGAAACACACTACATTCATGTGACATATAATAATATACATACGTAACACATGTATGTATTTTCTTTATGACTAAAGTCTGCTGTCAAACTTAAGAGATTTTATTGCTTAGTATATGGTCGAATTTCGAACACAGGCGATCGCTAGTCATAAGAAATATGTAGAGCTGGATACTTAGATGAAGGAAACTACTACTAGCATTGATATAAAAAACCCTAGGTGCACAGTCCCGAACAAAACTGACACTCAAAAGTGTCCCTAATTTCATTTAAGTAATTATAGATATGGCAAAACATATGCATTTGCATATCCAACCTTAAGTGCACGACTTATAGTTGTTTTTACAAAGCAACGTACGAAAAGAAATAAAATTGACAGTTTTGCGACCGACGCGATTCTATTTAAAATGAGTGCACAATTTAAAATGGCGGACTTAAGAACAGCTGTTTACTGTCTACTTATCAATTGATAAATTATATTGCAATTGGGCATGTTAGGTTTTTAACAATTCGTTTTTATTTTAGAATTAAGGTACACACTAAAATTATAGAAAAATATAAATAAACTCTCAAATTTATTTGATATTTTGTAAACAAAAGGGTTATTTGACATTTTACGTACATAGACAGCGTATTTTATAGTTATGGCGTTTTGGCCGTAAGCTGTTTAAGATGACGTTATTTTTTTAAACGATTTGAAATTAGAGCACTGACAAAATTTTTATAGCTTTGTCTATTATGAAAATTCGAACTGGTTAGACAGAGATAAAGCCATTTTTATGTGTTCTGCGTTGGAATGCATGCAATTTTATAATGTTGATTTTTTATGGAAATCAATGCCAAGTCCTTATCTTTCTTTTGTCAAAGCCTGGATAAGGTTGGTGAAATCAGACGATAGATATCGCCGTTTATCTACTGCCAACTGTCAAACCGGTGAATAGTGATTAGTGATGTAATGCAATGACATTTAACTCTCAACTCACTTTTCGCGCAAGGGAATCGGCGCGCGGTGTGATGATATTTACATTTTTATGAGCGAATCCGCGTGCAAAAGCCAGCCATTGGCAATTACTAATTGTATATCACGACAAAAAAATATAAAAGAATCTAGGTTGCACGTAAAGACTTAGATTTAACAACGTTCATTGCAAATAGTTAAGGCGACCTGATCACGGCATCTTTAAAGGCGCTGTTACGCAACTGGTTATGTAACTTTTAACTATAATCGGTAAAGCAGTTAAATGTTATTGCTTCCTGAGCTGTGCGACAACCCTTTCTCGGATTTGCGGAATTTTTTAAAACGATTTAATTTAATAATAAACATCAAGTCTAATCGCCCTGTTGAGTTTTAGCGACCCAGTTTGTGCAGTCTATGGGTCTCGGGTTCGATTGCCGACAGGGGCAGGCATATATGTTTATATTTCTTGGTTTGAGTGTTTACCGTAGTATATATTAATCAGCTGTCACACTGTTTGTCGACGATTGACTCCGAAACTACTGAACCGATTTCAATGAAATTTTGTAGATATTAAGAGCCATTTCACAAAATCACCCAACTGAAATTTAGGTATTTTCTAATCGATGCGAGAGCTGGACGTCGTCGTCCATATAGTGCACCAGCACTAGGTAAAATGAAAATAGTATTGATACTTTTAACATTTTAATTATTACTACGCGGTTTTAATTTTACCACACGGACATAGCGGATTTTATACCTATTCTCTTTTATATATTTTTGAAAAAAAATATTAATGAATATTATTTGAGTGACTTATTTTTGCATAAGAATAGAATATAATTTTATTTTATGACAATTTCTATAGGAAAATATTATTATTTGATAACAAAAAAACCCAGTTTATGTTTTGTTAGTTTTCGTTGAAATAGGCATATTCGTTTAATTAATTAGATAGATCTTTTAGGAAAAAGTAATCCATTCAGGCACAATTGTTGCATGTTTTTGGTAATTTAGTATTTTTTTTTAATTAAGTTTGTTGATTCTAACAGTAGCAATACCTTTTGGAAAAATAGCTTCCTTGCGTAATTGTCGAAACTTGATTTCGGAGAACATGTAATTATAAGAAACACAATTGATGATTAAAAAATCTGTTGCTCTAGCTCAGTGAAAGAGCGTCCCGGCTTGGTCCCGGCCTGCGACCGTCTCCCTAAGACGGTCGCAGGTTCCTCCTGCGTGTCGACATTTTTCTTTGTTGTTTTTAAAGTTTTTCCAGTTTTCCCAAGCACGGGATAAGTGCTATAACACAAAAAAAAGACGTGTGGCACTCGGAGACTGCCGCGGTAAAACTATTGCATAGCATTTTTTATCAACTTATGCAATTTCAATTATATATTTATTTTATTTATGCAGTATTTTTTTTTCTTTGTTTTTTTTTTCTTTGATAATAATGCAAGTTACACTTTGAGCGTGGTGACCGATAAAAAACATTTTTTTTTCTTTTATTAAATAAATGAGATGTTAATATTGTTCAAAATATTTTTATTATCTTTCAATACATGTCGGTTCTTCGGGAATATTTAATAAATGCATTTTTGTTTATTGTTTATTCATATTTAAAACACTTTGTACACAAATTATACGAGTACAGATATTCACTGTTGTACGTAGATGATAAATACCTATACACCTATATAGTTTCTCACAAACAGCTGATTACGATAGTTTTCCAATACAACCAATGCCATCTAAAGGCGAGTTGCTGAACTAAAGAGACAAGCGTGATATTTCAAAAATTCTTTAAAAGTTCTGGTATTTATCGATAGATGGAAAAACTAAAAAGTATCACCGCTGTGCCGGTCGGAGTGGGGGGTGTTAGGTTTTTTCGTTACGGAATTTCAGGATTCGGTCTCCACGCTCAAGGCCCACGAAAAATAATAACACCTCTACATTCATATGACGTACATGATAATATACACACATGCATACTACTTTCTCTACGTCTAAAGTATTTTATTAAATTATAAAAATGTAGTCTTTGTTTAAAGTAAATTATTTAATGGAAATTGATTTTAGGAAAAAGATCGAGGAAAACCGCAAGACTCGATTCTTGAACTTTTTGTCATATGTACTTCGTACGGAATCCTCAGTAAGCGAGTCCGACTCGCTCTTACCGTTTTCAGTGACATCATTACATTTTAATGAAAAAGATAAAATGAGCGCCTGTTTACAACCGTGACTAAATTAATTAAATAATAAAACCCGTATATAGGAATGTAAAAAATTTAGTTTTTGTAGACTATTTAAATAATAAAATCCTATTTTAAATAAAACTAGTTTTACAAGAACAAATCATAATCTGGTTGATAAAAGCAATAAGTCACATAACCCAATCGTGGTGAAGTAGGCTTTTATAAATCTAATAATATAAATGCGAAAGTGTGTGTGTGTGTGTGTGTGTGAGTGTGTGTGTGGATATAAGAGATCTATAAAAAACTTAGTTTATCCAATCACTAGCTTTTGCCCGCAGCTTCGCTCGCTTTAAATCGGGGGCATATTTCCAAAAAAAAGACGCACGATTTTTTTGTTAATCACAAATAGTCCGCATATCAATTTTTATCTTTCTACCTTGAAAATTGCGGAAACTTCATACGAACTCCCACCCCCCTTTTGGAAAGTGGCGGGTTAGAAAGAGACAAAAAATAGTCTGTCATTCTCCATCCCTTCAACTATCTCCACTTAAAAAATCACGTCAATTCGTCACTCCTTTTTGCCATGAAAGACGGACAAACAAACACACATATACACTTTCCCATATTAGTATGGATTCGCCATTTACAAATTACCTGGTTGTGAGGCAGTAATTCTATTCGAATGAAAAGTATAAAATAAATTCATCTAAAACATTTTGGTGTTTAAAATGAGTATATTTTAAATTTACTACTAAGTTATTAACATTTAAAAAAAGAATTTGTTACTATTATAAAATGTTTTTTTAAAATTTCTTTTTCAACAAGAATAGTATTGTAAAAAAGGATATAAATACATCGAAGGCCTCGAAAATAAGTAAGACCTCAGCGGCACAACCGTCCATATATTCATCATATATTCCGCAGTACGAACAACACAACCTACGCACTCAACACATGTTTTACTTCGTAACCGAAGCAATCTCATCATCCATATAGCATTTAACCTAATAAAGTTGAAGCAATAATTATAAATATTACTTAAACTTTACAGCAACAATAAATTCAATTCTTGCACCATTTCTTGGTCTGTAGCATGACAAAAGTCTCATGTTCGCGACAAATTGGAAATTAAATTATCTTGAGTTGAAAAATAAATTTCTAAAGTTACGGATTCCCACAAAGTAACACTTATATTAAATAACGTCTGAATCTATAAAATAGAGTATTTTACCGTCTACCAATTTGTGTTTGTCATGATACAAACATCAAATATCAATCACATCTAATGACAGATAAAAAACACAGTGACATTGCAGAAGGCATATTTTCGCGGAAAATTGGAAATTAAATTACGTTAACACATTTCTAAAGTTACAGATTCCTGCAAATTTTGCATAGAAACACTCATGTTCTTTGTCTCCTGTATAACATTCTGTTCAATCCTATAACACCACATTACTTAAAAGAAGATTTTGAGTTTATTCATCCACCTAGTTCTCCAAGTTGTCCGTCACTTTCCACCCTTTTACGTATTCCCATGCAAAGCTTCAGTATTTTTTCTCACTCTTTTACAGTCACTGCTATAAATCTCTTGAACTCGCTCCCTCATCATATCCGTAACAGTACTTCACTTTGCTCTTTTAAAAAACAATTGAGAGTTTATTTATCGTCTTTATCTGCAAGTTAGAATTAGCATCCATGAAACTAAACTATTTGTTTTTTTATTATATAAGTAATTAGAGTTAGTTTTTTTTGTGTTTCAATTAAATTGTACACGGAAGTTGTACGTTGTATTTCACTGTCTTGGATTAGCTGTAACATATCTCTTATTAGGGATAAGCTCGCCTTTTTTACTGTTTTCGTTTATTATTCTCTGTTATGTATTTTTTGTGTTGTGTGTTGTGTTAAATAAATAAACAAAGTAACACTATGTACCTAAGTAACATCTAAATCTATAAAGTACGCTATTTTACCGTCTAAAATATACGTTTGTCATGATATATAAATATCAAATAGGTATCAGTCACATCTAATAACAGACCAAATGTAGTGGCTTTGCAGAAGTCACATGTTCGCAGAAAATAGAAAATTAAATTGCTTTAATATATTTTTGTAGTCATGGGTTTCCGCAAAATACCACTAAATATCTAAACCTCATCTGAATCTATGAAATACACTATTTTACCGTCTTCCAAATTATATTTGCCATGACATAAACGTTAATGATAATTGCCATGACACAAAAGTTAATGATAGACCAAACACAGCATTACCAATTAAGCCGTTGTGTCATATTACTCGAATGACTAAATTGAAAGAAAGCGTGAATGTAAGAAAAGGTAAAAGCTGCTAATAAACATGTGTAATTTTCAACTGACCACGTCTAGTTATATCATTTCGAACTTTATCTAAAGAAGATAAGGTTACAAATTCAAAAATATAATAATGAATACGTATGAATCGAAAGTGTTATGAATGAATTGACGAGAAACGATTTACTATTTGCCCTAAAAGAAATATTACAATAGATATCTTGATAAGTAGTTACTAGTTGCTGCTTTAAATCATATTAAAACAGCGAATCGAGGTCTTGTTGTCGATTGCCACAACTTTATCTATTTCGCTATAGTATTATTTTCTGCAACATGGCGCAGAGTATGGAAAGTAACAGCTTCGGGGTAGAGCGCCAAAATTAATAACACTAAATATTAATACGTAAAGGAAAATCTTTGGACCTCTTTAAGACAATTACGCAAACGTTGGAGCATAACATTTGGTTGTCATAAAAACTGCTGAAGTTTACTTTAATTGTGCCAAACTCATTGCAGAAACCCAATTATCTATCTATATATATAAAAATCAATTGCTGTTCGTTAGTCTCGCTAAAACTCGAGAACGGCTGCAACAATTTGACTAATTTTGGTTTTGAATTAAGTCCAGGGAAGGTTTAAAAGGTGAGAAAATATGGGAAAAAATAGAAGTAGTTAAAAAAAGGGCAGAACAACGTTTGCCGGGTCAGCTAATTTTAAATAAATAACATTAGAAATACATTAAATTAATAAAAATAAACTTTACACACACTACATTCATGTGACATACATGATAATATACACACATATATACTATTTTCTTTACGGTTAAAGGCAGTTGTCAAACATAAAAGAGGATTTATTGTGTTGTCTATGGTTGAATTTCGGCCACAGGTGATCGCTGGTACAATTTGCTATAGATATAAAGGGCGCCAAGTGCGTGGCCCTGCCGGGTATCTGGATAGGTAAAGCTAGCCCTGGGCATGAATTTTTCATGCTTAGGTCTAGCCATTTCATTCACTAAATAATTGATTTCTGTTATTTACAGATTGTTTTATATATATATATATATATATATATATATATATATATATATATATATATATATATATATATATATATATATATATATATATATATATATATATATATATATATATATGACTGAATGACTACTTACTTTAACACTGATCTCAAAAAGTTTTAAAAGAAGTTGAAAAGTTTGATACACGTGGTTTTTTGTAGATGAAGGATACAGATATCCCGTAACTAGATATTTGCTATTTCTGTAACAAGATAGCAAACAAGCAGATGGCTCACCTGATAGAGAGGCAACCATCGCCTATACAGACCAAAGATGTTTAAGATACGTTGTTATCCTTGGCGCAGGGTCTTAATGCCACATGCATAAGTTTACCGGCTACCTTAAGGCGAGGCACCGAGACAAATGGAAAAAACTGTTTTTAATCACATTTTTTATATGGATTTTTAAATAGCGGTTTTACAAAAATTATACAATATACCTGAAGATATTATCTAAGGAATGTACTAACTCATTACGTGATAGAATGTACTTATCATATAAAATTCCGAAAACAGACTAAAAAATCTCTAAAACAAGTAATTTGTTCATAATATTTCTAATTTTCCCACATGATTTTTATATGGTGATAATATTTAGTTTTAAATACAAAAAAGAATGTACTAAATTTTGGTTTTCAGCTAAAGTCTTATATTTATTTATCCGAAAACTAAACCGTTTCCCAGCGGTTTCAGAACATACCGCGCCACCCACTTTCTATAGTATTGGCGCGCATCAAAATACCTCGCCTTAACTTCCAAACCGGAACACGACTAACGACAGTGACAAGCACTGGCGTTATTGCGGCAGGAACAGTAGAGGCGCTAGTACTAAACCCGGGTGAATAATGCAGAACTCTTAACACCTAGCAGTCATGATGGTAGTGACTCGCATAGCCAATCATTCGTCTCTTACGAATTGCCTGGCAGAATGGCACATGGTCTATTCTCCAAAGGGCTCCCGGACCAACACGGGATAAAAAAGTGCTCTGTGGTAAGTAATAATTAATAGGAAAGGGATATAAGAAGAAAATCGAATCGCCAGCGTAAAAATGTCGTTGTGCAATAAAGTACCTGACATGGCGAGTTTGGATGGAAAGTTGACGTACGTGTTTAAATATGGCCGCTTACCAAAGAGGATGCGAGAGTGACGCACTTGCAATTTCCTATGTTAATTAATGAAGCCTAACCCTAAAATATCTTAATGGCATGTAAATATTTTAACTAGAATCACTACATTATTATCCCATGGTAAAAATATGACTTCTAAAATAAAACTGGTACATATATATTTAAATCTGAATATACAACCCACGGATTAAATTGGATACGTCTTTCAAGGCAATTTCTTAAGTTGTTAGTGTCTCTTACATTTACACCCAGAAATACAGAATTATAATACATATCGATGAAATAAAATCACTCCGGTATTCTTTAACGTTTAGCTTTTTATTCGACACGATAATAAACACAATATGGCGTATTTCTATTTTTTACGATATAATAACTCTGACAGCGTTTGACTTTTACATATATTTGCTCATAAGAGCGGCTAGGTCTAGTGGTCCAGCGTTGGTGTTGACCACATGAGGTCCCGGGTTCGATTCCCGGGTCGGGCACTTTAAAAAAAAGTGTTTTTTCAATTTTCTGAGAAACACAAAGTTGCCCGGGATTGGAAAGTGCCCGGTTGGCGATAGGCTTGCCACCTATCACATTTGTGGGACCAAGTATCTTCGGCTAATCGTGGGTGCACTTGTTGTACCTCTGCCTACCCCTTCGGGGATATGGACGTGAAGATACTTTACTTTACCGTGTCTATTATTAGTATTTGTGTAGTCTGTGATACAACCTAACATAAAATGTCATCTAGTTCCATCTAGCCGTTTAGTAAATGGATTTAGTTCAGCGGTGTCTAGAGTCAAAAAATGAGACAGTTAACTAATGTCGACAATGCCAGAATTGTCTAATTTATTACTTCTACGGCATTATGTCCTATGAGCTTCTCCCCTTAAGGAAATTCCTCTAAAATAAATATTATATTTGTAGCAATTTAAAAAAATGTAAAGGTCTAAAACTGTAAATTGTACAACTTACAGTCTTTTTCAAACGAACCATTTAAAGAAATTAATATTCTAACTAACTCTAATATCGCACGTAGACCACGGAATCCTAAACAAGTAAGTCAGGGCAGTAAGTTGAATTTTATGATATGAGCCTCGTTCATGGACGCAAGGTGGCTAGTTTATCGGTTTGTTATCGGATACACTTTGGAGAGAACGCTGCGGAATTGCACGACTTGATTCCGCCATCCCCGTTTTTCTATCGATCGTTGAGGCGCACAGATACTAGGCATGGCCATAAGGTGGACGTTCCATGTACCTGGATAAAGCGGTTCGACTCGACATATTTCATTCGAGCCGCAAGGGACTGGAACATGCTTCCTGAGTCTGTGTTCCCCGACGATTACTATCTGGGAATCTTCAAGAGAAGAGTGAACAGGTGAACAGTGAACCTTCTAGGGAAGCGCGTTCCATCTTAGGCCTCATCTTAACTTACCATCAGGCAAGGTCGAGGTCAAACGATTACCTATCGATAATAAAAAAAAAAGATAATAATCTGATCGTAGTAGCATCAAGCCAGTGTTTTATTGGGTAGTTAAAGATCATAATACTATCGCTAGTTTCTTGCAATAACCCAGACCGACAGAATAACGTACTTATCTGAGTGTTCACCTGTCGAATCCCAGTCGGTCATATTTGACCGCTTCGTATTTTTTAAGTTTCTACCGGCGTTCAATGGGAAAAATATGACCGTACCTAATTTGAATTTGAATTTTATTACGTACTAGCTGACCCAGCAGACATTGTTTTGCCTTTTTAACTTCTCTTATTTTTTTCTGTATCTGTATCTGTATATATATATATATATATATATATATATATATATATATATATATATATATATATATATATATATATATATATATATATATATATATATATATATATAGAAGTAAAATATTTTACTGAATAACTTTATTTTGAACACTAGTAGACAGAAAAGATATCTATCAATACGTAATCGTTTACAGAATTATAAAATATGGTTTAATTATAGAAAAATCATATTATTTGTACAATGCGGTATCAGCGTTGGCGCGGGTCAATTAGTAACGAATGCCACCGCTAAATACCGCGCGTGCGAGGATGGGACTCGGGGAATTAACACATTACCAATAGACTCTAGAATTAGACAAAATTAGAATCGACTAAAGGTCATTTCTTGTTCCTGGCCCAGAAATAGAGCCCTGAACCCATAATCAAAACTGAATATTCTACCCACTAGGCCACGATGCAAGATTTTTGAGGTTTCCTGAAGTAAATATTCTTCGTAACGATTATAATTACTTTATTATCTGTGAAGCGTGACAAATCAGTTGGGCGTGCAACGTTAATAACCTGAAAAACTGACAGAAAAACTGACTGACAAAAATTGACAGTTTGTATGTCAATGGCAATATAATAATATTGGTTCCTCAATTTTTTGAAATCCTATCAATAATTTTTATGCGAAAGTTGATCATCCTGCGCCACAGAGTGTGATGTATCGCGTGCGAAAATAGAGGGGAGTGCCGAATAAGAAGAACTGATATCTCGTCTAGGGTAAACAGCCTATAATAACATGTCGTGCGTGAAAGAAGAAAGATTTAACGAAGAAGAAATACTAATATCTCATCTAAGACGTAAACGTAATATCACATACTATCATGTATGTCACAATGTGACATACATGATAGTATGTGATATTACGTTTACATCACAAACATAACATTCATGTGACATTGTCACATGAATGTTATGTTTGTGATGTTTAATTTTATTAATTTGATATACTTCAACATTGATATATAAAAACCCAAGATACACAATCAGTGTTTCAAAAACGTCCTCTAAGAATGAGTGCACAATTTTAAAATTGTGCACTCACTTCAAATAGAATCCCGTCGCTCACGTCACTGCCCGCGCGTCAAAAATACAGAATTGTTCTCTGATAAATTGTAAAATACAACATCATGAACGTTAAAAAATATAAGATATTGTATTTTCGGTAAGTATAAGAGTTTATCGATTTATTTTTGTCGTTTATATTACTAAATATAGGGTGTAATGTATGATTTTCATTTTATTTGTCTTAAAAATGTACTCGACGCTCCAAATATAATACGACAAAATTTCAATGGTCACTTTTTCAGTAAAAGGATAGTGCATTACAACCTCCTTTTAATTTAGTCGAATAATACAAATTGATCCTGTTATTATTATAATAATAATAATAATAATAATAATAATAACCCCCCCAGGGAATGAACCTTGTCGAGGTGGGGGGGCTTAAGAAGAGTAGGCACTATTAAGTCAGTACACCATGACCAAACTTACCCCTATCGGGAGATACTCATAATTAAAACCTAAAAGATCTGGGTTACCCTCTTCGAACTAATCATTACAAAACTTAAACACAATGCAGTCTTATGAAAATCGTTATAATCTTCGGCCGCTGCCCGGGGGTCGCCGGGGCGCATCTGGAGCCGGTGCTGGATGCTTCAGTATGCGGGACACCGGTGGCAAGGCGCTGAACAGGCGGGCGTCCGTCACACAACATGCTACAGCCGATCGTCGGAAGTTGAACAGGCGGGCTTACGACGTCGAAACTACAGCCGATACTACGACTACCTCAATAATAACACAACCACTTATATCACCTTCATCCACTGCATCTAGACAACCATATAGCCCTAGTACTATTTCCTACGTACCAACACCTATACACACAGACATAGACACAGACTCAAATAACTCTATAACTCCCACCTTTGCTGTTACGCAGGAGGTCTCTCAAGCCTTTTTATCTGCGTCCACTAAGGCAGGGAAACCTAGAGTACGCATGAAATGGTCTCCAGATATTAATGAATTCATAATGCGTACTTACTACTATATAACAAAGCTGGAAACAGACATGACAATGTATAGGGTATTACTACATCACAAATTTACACAGAAGTACCCCGGAATCAACGTAACACAACAAAGGGTATCCGATCAAAAACGTGTCATTTTAAGAAATAAACTGCTGAGTGAAGAAACATTAAAAAGATTAAAAGAAGAAGTAAAGGCGCAACTAGACGAAGAACAAAGTTTGAGTGCCACTGAAGGAACAGCAACCTATAGGGAGGATTACACAAGCCCTAATTTTGCAAGTACAGCACAATTGCATACGATATCACATTTAACACCAGATAAATCAGACTTTACTCACCCACAAATTTGTTCTCACGACCAGAATATTACAAACTTGTCAAATTTATCCACGCAAACGCAGAATATTGATTATGAAACGTTGGCCTTAAATGAAAGCGTACCATACCTAGATGAAAACGCTACACATCTGGATACTAAATTACGATTAACGCTTTTACGATATGCAAACTCTGATCCCACAAAGAGACCCAGATTACCCAGACTAAAGTACCAATTTAAACTACAAAAGTTAGTTGATATTTTTAACAACAAACTACTCCCCCAGTTTTTAACCACTGACACAAAACTTACACATATCCATACGCTAATATATTGTACAGCTCTAGTTATTACAAAAGAACTAGGTTATAAAATAAAAGAAAATAGCAGCAATATACACCACAAAACTCAGGCCAAACCAGCATGGCAAATTAGGCTAGAAAAAGAAATACAAGAACTACGTGCTGATATAGGAAGACTCACACAGTATATTTCCCATAACAACAGATCAAAAAGGGTAGTGGATCGAGTTTCTGCATTGTTTGTAAACAGAACAGTACATACTAGACATGAAGATAATAACAAATGTCCAGAAGATTTCCTTGATACGCTGAAACAAAAATTAGCACTTAAAGCGAGCAGATTAAAAAGATATAAAAAAACACAACAAAGAAAAGATGACAACAATCTGTTTACAAACAACCAAAAAATATTTTATAGAAAGTTAAATTTTAATCCTGGAGACAGGGAACAAGAACGCTTAAACACGCCAACTAGAGAAGAACTTGAAACATTTTGGTCTAACATATGGGAAAATGAAACAACGCACAACTCGAAAGCCGATTGGATTGCTGAGGAGGCAAAACGATGGGAATCAATAGAAGAGATGCAATTTAAAGACATAACTGTGTTACAGTTGACTGTGTACAGAAGACATTAAACAAATAACATCTAAAATACAAAATTGGAAATCACCTGGCATTGATAGAATCCACAACTTCTGGTATAAAAAATTAATTATATTTCACGAACCATTAGCAAAAAATTTTACTGAAATTTTATTACAGCAGCAAAGTGTACCAGATTTTTTAACAAAGGGCATGACGTTTATGTTGCCTAAAGGTGAATATACATCACAACCTAGTCAATATAGACCCATCACTTGCCTACCTACTATATACAAAATACTGACAGCCATAATCACACATAAAATCCACGCGCATACTGAATATCACAACATAATAGCAGAGGAGCAAAAAGGGTGTAGACGGGGCCACATGGGATGTAAGGAGCAACTGATTATAGACTCAGTAATACATAAAAATACATCTAGTAAGAAACACAATTTACACTGTACATACATAGATTACAGAAAAGCTTTTGACAGTATACCACACTCTTGGTTAATAGAAATATTAAAAATATACAAGATAAACAGCTCTATTATAAGTTTTTTAAAGAATGTTATGCCATTGTGGAAGACCACCTTATATCTAAATACTCGTCACATTCCTATAGAAACAAGAGATATATCAATTAGGAAAGGTATATATCAGGGAGACTCCTTAAGCCCATTATGGTTTTGTCTTGCAATGAACCCTCTTTCTTATTTACTTAAAAACTGTTTAGCTGGATATCGCCTAAAATACAACACCACGAACACTATCATTTCACATTTAATATATATGGACGACATAAAATTATACGCAAAAACAGATAGGGAAATGAAGAAATTAATAGATAAAACAACAATATTTAGCAAAGATATTAATATGGAGTTCGGTATAGATAAGTGTAAAACGGTACACATCATAAAAGGTAAAATAAAAACCGGAGATTATATAATAGAAGGAACACAAAATCAAATCATAGTGGCCATGGAATCCAATGAAATGTACAAATACTTGGGATACTATCAACTTAAAGGAATAAATCATAAATGTGTAAAAGAAAAAATTATTACAGAATACAAGAAAAGAGTAAAAAACATCTGTAAAACGCGTCTTACAAGTAAACATTTAATAAAGGCTGTTAATAGTTATGCCATTCCAGTGCTAACATATTCATTTGGTGTAATACAATGGAACAAAACAAATATACAATCAATAGAACGAACCACCCGTACAATACTCACCAGATTCAATTATCATCACCCAAAATCAGCAATGGAAAGATTAATTATTAAAAGGCAAGATGGTGGCCGAGGGCTTATTGATATTTAGTCCTTATGGCTCAAACAACTACACCAATTATACACTTTTTTCCATAACAAGGCAGGAACAAGTAATATCCACAAGGCAGTTGCAAGTAGTGACAATAACTACACACCTTTAAATCTGAGCAAACCTTTTATACATGAGCCATACAATACAGACAGTGAGATTAGGTTAATAGACTCATGGAAGACAAAGACTCTCCATGGCCGCCATCCACATGATCTAGATCTACCCCATATAGATAAGGAAGCGTCTAACAAGTGGCTAGGAGTTGGTAGTTTATTCCCAGAAACAGAAGGTTTTATAATGGCAATTCAAGATCAGGTTATAAACACACGCAACTATAAAAAACACATCATCAAAGACCGGGAACTACTTAATGACAGGTGCCGAAAATGCCACTTACATTCAGAAACTATCCAACATATCACTGGAGCGTGCCCCAGCCTATCACAAACAGATTACATGCATAGGCATAACCAAATTGTAAACATTATTCATAAATATTTAGCCATCAAACACAAACTTATACCGGAAACTACAACACCATACTATCAATATACACCTACAACAGTTTTAGAAAATTCTACACACAAAATGTATTATGGTCGTGCAATATTGACCGATAAAACTATCCACTTTAACAGGCCGGATATAACTCTGCGAGACAAAATAAACAAAATAACTTATTTAATCGACATCGCCGTACCTAATACTCACAACATAACAAAAACTATAGCGGAAAAAGCACACAAATACACAGAGCTTAAAGAAGAAGTCACTAGGATTTGGCAACAAAAACATGTACACATTATACCCATCGTCTTGTCAACAACTGGTGTAATACCTTACCACTTACACCACAGCCTTAAACAATTAGAAATGAACCAATATTTATATATCACTCTACAAAAAGCAGCTATTTTAAATACTTGTCGTATAGCCAGAAAATTTTTACAAATACCGGAAAATGAAACATAACAAAACATAATAGACCAACTATCACAGCAACAATAGGTATGTAAATATTTTTACTGTTTACTTGGTACTTGATGCCCGTAAACAATGTAATGAAACCAGATGCTTATAGCACTGAGAAATAAAAACGTACCCATAATAATAATAATAATAAAGCTTTATTTAATTCCAAACAGAATAGCGTTTACATTTGATCTATACATATAATAAAACTGTAAGAGGTCGATTTCTGTACATTGAAGATATTTTAAAAATTTTTTTTGGAAGATACTCTTTAATCGATACTGAAGCGAAAAATGTAATTTTTTAAATTTTTGTCTGTCTGTCTGTCCGCGCATCACGTCGAATCTACTGAACGGATTCAAATGAAATTTAGCACGATTAGAGTTCATACTCCGAAGAAGGTTATAGGATATTTTTTATTCCAAAATTCAGTACGGTTCCCGTGGGATAGGGGATGAAAATAAAAACGTATGTTTAGCTTTAATTCATTAACATGTCATCCGAAATTCTTCATTATTTTTTTTGTCAAAAGTAACTACTATAAAGATTATCCCTTAAAAATTTCAAGGTCATGAGTTTTATAATTTAGAAGTTACAGACATCGCAAGTTTCAACGGTTTCGGATGGATGGTCCAGTTGAACGTGACACCCGGAATGTATGCAAAACCTTTGAACGCACGGCTCATTATAAGTTAGCGTTATCATTTAATAGTATTTGTATATTGGACATAACCCGAGAGAATCAGTTCTAGAATGTATACTGTTTTATTAAAATGTTATAAATGCATTTTTACTAGCCTAAAAATGAATAAAATATGTGTAAAATGTAAACCTAAACATTTTAATTATAATACATCTATATCTATACATATAATAAAACTGTAAGAGGTCGATTTCTGTACATTGAAGATATTTTAAAAATTTTTTTTGGAAGATACTCTTTAATCGATACTGAAGCGAAAAATGTAATTTTTTAAATTTTTGTCTGTCTGTCTGTATCAAGGCCGCGCATCACGTCGAATCTACTGAACGGATTCAAATGAAATTTAGCACGATTAGAGTTCATACTCCGAAGAAGGTTATAGGATATTTTTTATCCCAAAATTCAGTACGGTTCCCGTGGGATAGGGGATGAAAATAAAAACGTATGTTTAGCTTTAATTCATTAACGTGTCATCCGAAATTCTTTATTATTTTTTTGTCAAAAGTAACTACTATAAAGATTATCCCTTAAAAATTTCAAGGTCATGAGTTTTATAATTTAGAAGTTACAGACATCGCAAGTTTCAACGGTTTCGGATGGATGGTCCAGTTGAACGTGACACCCGGAATGTATGCAAAACCTTTGAACGCACGGCTCATTATAAGTTAGCGTTATCATTTAATAGTATTTGTATATTGGACATAACCCGAGAGAATCAGTTCTAGAATGTATACTGTTTTATTAAAATGTTATAAATGCATTTTTACTAGCCTAAAAATGAATAAAATATGTGTAAAATGTAAACCTAAACATTTTATTTATATTTATGTAAGAATTATAATACATTTGAAAATAAAACAGGTCATTTTTCAGTTTCTTGCCAATATCTCAGAAAATATGCATCTAATCGACATTAAGTATACTAATAGAATTTGTTTTTTACAAAATTTTACGTAAGGATAGGCTATTGGGAAAATTCACTATTTTGTTTTTACATTGCATAACGTAAACAAGGGTAAAAAAAGTATCTAACCGCCCATACCCGGAATACGTAGAGCGTACCCACGATTAGCCATATATCTCACACAAAGTGATAGGTGGCAAGCCTATTGCCAACCGGGTCCTTTTCAATCCCGGGCAATGTTGTTTTATCAGAAAAGTTAAAAACACGTTTTGTTTTGCCCGACCCGGGAATCGAACCCGGGACCTCATATGGTCAACGATGACACCGGATCAC
Organism: Apodemia mormo; assembly: GCA_036924255.1. Lineage (NCBI taxonomy): Eukaryota > Metazoa > Arthropoda > Insecta > Lepidoptera > Riodinidae > Apodemia > Apodemia mormo. The sequence continues at coordinate 16,297,291 of JAUPFN010000020.1, forward strand.
TTAACAACACGGTGAATATTTCAAAATTCTTTGAAAATGAATGAAATTTCTGCGAAGTGTAGATGTTGGAGTGCCTAAACTACTTAGTGTACTCATTAAAGTCAGACTCCAAAATACTTTTTAAAAAATTGTTAAGTAGAATATACGAACATGTACTTATAACTTCAGGCCTGGATAAGATCACCATATTACAGAAAAAACTTTAGACATAGATAACTTCATCAAAACAAATTCAATAAAAAGTAACGTAACTTTACTTTATTTGTAAGAATCGAAAATCAAAAATGTGAGAAAAAAAAATACGTGGCTTTGTTGTTTTTTATTGAAGTATCATCACTCCCGGTTCCCTTGCGGGGTAGGCAGAGTAAACCGAACGTCTATTGACTTTCCGCTTCACCGCGTTTCACCGGTTTGTCCGTTGGTGATATAAATGGTAATCCTCATCGCCGCATTACAACGCCGCATACCGACACGTTAACGATTATCGACTATTTTTAGCGATAACCGGGACCGACAGTTTTACGTGCTCATCTGAGGCACGGGAGTGGTAATACGCCAGTCTCCGAGTTGCTACTGAGATTTTAGATTTTCGAGAAAATCCTCGAAAATATCACAATAACACGTTTGCCCGATCCGGAGATCGAACCCGAGACCTCACGATCTGAGCCCAATAGGCTATCCCAAGACCACAAGGCAGAGTAGTTTGTTATTAATTAAAAAACCCTTGACTGTTTATCTTGCTAATTGAAAATTATACAAATTTACATTAAAAACGTCTTTTAGGGATTTAAAAATAATAATAAATTTAAGAAAAGTGCAACAAGATTTTTTACTGCAAATTGTTTTCAATGAAAAAAGATAAGCTTCTTAGTCAAAAGCTATTTTGTTTTTTATTAATAACAGACCACAAAGCCATGTGTTAATTATTTTATTTTTGTACTTCCCGCTACAAAAAGTGCCTTAAATAAAAATGATTCAAAAAATAAAACTGAATAAATAACTTTTCATCTTTCTAACTAGGTATATATTTTTAACTTCCCGCTACGTGTATAGATAAGGAAGTTACTGATTTTACCCCGATTTACGAAAATCGAGTGTTCACCAGATCTCCACGTTTTGAGGTCCTAGGAACCTTTTTCGACTACTTTCATGATGTGTGTGTGCGTATGCGTGTATGTGTGTGTGTGTGTGTGTATATGGGTGTGTGTGTGTATGTGTGTGTATGTGTATGTGTGTATGTAAACATCTCAAAACTTTAAACGACTTGACCGATCGAAACGCGGTTAATAGGATTCCATTGGATTCCACTCAACTTAGACTTCCTGAAAATTTTAACCAATTCAAGGATATTTTGAGAAATTTTGAAAAAACCTCACATACGTTTTTGGCGAAACAGTATTTTTTTAATACAATTTCCAGATTAATGTACCGACAGAGTACAAAATTTAATCAGCTTTACATCTCAAAAAACTGCGACGAATGCATAAATTGCATCAAAATTTATTTATCCGTTCGGGAGTTTATAATCGACGAAAAATTTTGCAAAAGTATTTTTTCGGCATAATTTCGAAATTTTTTAACTAATCATTAAATATTGCAGAAGATTAAATCTTCTGCAATATTTTAGTACTAAAAAACTACATTGAATGCCGTTTCAAATATCAAAATCGAATCAAATTTTCAAAAGTTACAGCTTTTCAAACAATAAAATTACGTTGTTTACAGTAAACTTACTACATATTGTTTGAATAACTTTCAGGTTTATATACTGATTGATATTAAATATCGAATTAGACTTTCGATTTTTATATCAATCGGTCGGTATACAGTAAACTTATTACATATTGTTTAAATAACTTTCAGGTTTATATACCGATTGATATAAAAATCGAATTTGAGTTTCCCTCTAAAAAACTGCACCAAATACTGGAAATTGGATCAAAGTTGTTTGATTTATTTGGGATTTGTCAATGAAAAAAATTAAAAAAAAAAGTTTTTTTTTACATTTCTTTGAGATTTCTTAACCTATCGATTTTTTAGCTATTAAAACAATTTTGAGTTAAAAATTTCGTTGAATGCCATTCAAAAGATCACAATCGATCATCAATTTAAAAAAAATATGATGTATATTTTTCAACCATTAATTTCCTAAATATCATTTTTACAAACTGGATTTTTTGTACTCTTCGAACTCAACAATGTATACTTAGGTATAGTTTTTGCTTCTTTTAGCTTAAAATACTTCAATGAAGCGGGAAGTTTCAGGGATGGCCAGCAGGGTCAACCGTATTACAGATTTTTATATTCACTACATAAAATTATTATAAATAACTACTTTTTGATTACTATTTCTCTCATGTCGATATCTTATTAGAATATTTGATAATTTTAAGAATTATATAATTTTGAAAAGTTTACCTTTTTACGTTGAATGCTAATTTTGCGATATAAAAACAAATATTGCAAATTTTCACAATAGCCTACCACTAAGTGAAATTTTATAGACCAAATACATTAATATACATGCTATCGATCGTTGAGGCGCACAGATTCTAGGCATCGCCATAATATGGTGGACATTCCACATGCCCGGATAAAGCGGTTAGACTTAAGATTCTTCATTCGAACCGCAAAGGACTGAAACATGTTTCCTAAATCTGTGCTCCCCGTCGAGTACAATTTGGGGATCTTCAAGAGAAGAGTGAACACCTACCTTCTAGAGAAGCGCGTTTTATCTTAGGCCGCATCTTAGCTTACCATCAGGCGAGATCGTGGTCAAGCGCTTCCCTATAGATAATTAAAAAAACATGTTTATATTATATTTTACGAAATATTGGCAAAAAATTGCAAAAACCCGTTTTTTAATTGTTTAAACAAAATGTTCCTAACCTCCTACACGGTCAAGATATTATGCTTAATAATAATAACATTGCAATTATAACCTTTACTACAAGCAAATACTATTTATTTCTCTCTGACTAATAGGTCTGTCGTCAAATTTAGCCTACTGCAAAGGAGTCAGATATTGTTATTTATCAGACATACGCCACAGATTTCAAACCAGCTTGAATAATCATCGTTGCCCATTAAGAACCTAGGTACAAGCCGATAATTTCACCTTCAATGTTTTTTATCCGGTGGAAGGATAGCCCCAGCCATGCTTAAAAATGACAATACAGTTAAAGACTTTTGCTTCACGGTGTGTGATCTTTCTCCCAATAAAAAATAAGTTTTGTAAAAATGATCTTTAGTCAAATTTAGTCATATGGAATGAGTATATAAAGTCAGGCAAATAAAACTTCAAGCATGACTGTAGAAAATAAAAGGCGAGGTGACTTCAGTTAAACACTGCTTAAAGCCCTATAAGGCACAAGGGTCGTTATCAAAATGAACGTGTTTTCAAATCCACACTAAAAGAATCCTTTCTTAATATTTCTCCTTTGATAAAAGTGCTTCGCCGTCCAAAGTATTGCTGAATACGAGAAATACTGTGGTCAATTACTAATAATTACTCTGCAAGGATGGCCAAACGCGAACGAAGTCGCGGGTACAGCTAGTTATATATAAAAATATGAACATTACCAGTTAATTTAATTATAATAAACAACATGCACCAAAGCTATTATCACTATATATTATTTATATTAATCATTATTTATTTATATTATTTATATCTGTTTGGACCCCGTTTGGGTAAAAGCCTCCCCCAAAGAGTGCCACGCTTCTCTATCCTTGGCTGTGTCCATCCAACTTCCGCCTGCCCTCGCTACTATTTCATCTGCCCATCTGGCTCTTGGTCGGCCTCTAGTTCTAGTGCCACTTGGCCCTGACCACTTTACAGACCTTTGAGTCCATCTATCATCTTTGTAACGAGCCAAGTGTCCCGCCCACTTCCACTTTCCCTTCAGTGAAAAATTTAAGGCGTCGCACACTTTTGTCTTTCCTCGGATGTCAACGTTCTTTACCTTATCTTTCAATTTTATACCTAGGCAACTTCTTTCCATTTTTCTCTGGGTAGTCTGAATTTTATTCCTGGTTTTGAGATCAAAGGTCCAAGTTTGGCATCCATAAGTGAGACACGGTAGTATTGCTGTGTCCATGACTATTTTCTTAGTCGATAGCGAAAGTTGTGACTTAAATATTTCTTTATGATGCCAGAACTTGTTCCAGGCAATCGCTACTCTTCGGTGTATTTCTTCAATGTTTCTTTCTTTACTAAAAGAGATCTGTTTGCCTAGGTATATGTATTTTTTAACATACTCCAGAGGGGTGTTATTTACTAGGATAGGCGATACGCTGCGGTTAGTCATAATTTTAGTTTTCTCAAGGTTAATTTCTAACCCAACTTTTGTACTGGCCTGGTTTAAGTCATCTACCATTGTGTTTAATTGCTTAGGGGTTTCCGAAAACAAAATTATGTCATCGGCAAATCTGAGATGACTTAAGAAGTTCCCATTCATATTAATACCTCTATTGGACCATGGTAATTTTTCCATTACGAGTTGTAAGACGGCTATAAATAGTTTTGGTGAAATAGGGTCACCTTGTCGGACTCCTCTCTTTATGTGGATAGTTTCACCTACTCTATCTAACTTGACTCTACTTGTGCTGTTATTGTAAATGTTTCTTAGGATATTAATATATTTTTCGTTTATGTTTATTACTTTCAGTGATTCCCAGATGCTTTCGTGTGAGATAGAGTCAAAAGCTTTTTTATAGTCTACGAAAGCTAAGTACAGGGGCTTACTGAATTCCAAGTATTTCTCTATCACCTGATCTACTACTTGGATATGATCCATTGTGCTGAAACCACTTCTGAATCCAGCCTGTTCGATCGGCTGGTGTACATCTATGTCTGGGGCTATTCTTTCAAGTAGACAGGAGGCAAATAGTTTGTAAAAAGAAGGCATGAGGCTTATGGGACGGTAGTTGCCTATGACGGCTGGGTCTCCTTTTTTATAAAGTAGTATGATTTCCGATTCCGTCCATTGGTGTGGCACAGCTTCTTCCTTCAGTATTTTATTCCAGAGGATAGTAATTGGTGTCAATAGTAGAGTCTTTGCAACCTTGATACATTCATTTGTGATGCCGTCTGGTCCTGGGCTTTTTTCTGTCTTTAGTTTCATTAGTTGTTTTAAGATTTCTTTTTCTGTAAACTGTTGTATTGGAGAGGTATCTATACAGCGGTAATTGGCCGTATTAAGCTTTGGTGTGTCTGGTTGACTGTATAGATTAGCGTAAAAGTCAGTAGCGGCATTTATGATTTCTGTGCGAGTCTTGCATATTTTATTATTGCTAGACTGGAGAGAAGGAATCCATGTTTTAGTTTGAGTTAATTCTTTATAAGCTTTTTTAGCAGATCTAGAGTTATCGAGGTGTCTTTGTATTGTTGACTTTCTGTAGACATCGTAGCATCTTTTAATTTCTTTGTTAGTAAGTTTATACAAAGCTTTTAGTTCATTTTTGTCAGATTTGCTTAATTTAGGCTTATTTTGTAGTTCGCTTCTTTTCTTCATGAGTTTTAGCGCTTTTTCCGATAGAATTTTGTTCTTTTGTGTTCCTTTAACGTTTCTTAGGCTTAACTTGATGTAGTGAATGATTTGTTGGTAGTACTCATCGGCATTCAAGTCATTTTGAGTGTTTATAAGTTCTGATATAAAATTGTTGAGGTTTGTAAGATACGTTTCCTGTTCCGCTAGAGTTTTCAATTTATTGGATGTATTAAAGAAATTGCGTCTGCTTTTCTTTGATAATTTTAGGTGTATTGTTGCTCTTATTAGTCTGTGGTCCGATCCGAAGGAGAAAGATGGCAGTACTTCATAGTTAGAGATCATGTGACGTTTCGTGGTCATAATATAATCAATTTCATTTTTTGTCTTCCTATCTGGAGAGATCCACGTCCAACGGTTTTTAGGTTTTATTTTAAACATTGTATTTACAATTTTTAGGTTGTATTCCTGTGCGTATTGAATTAGTCTCGTACCTCGAGGACTTCTGGTACCATAGCCATACTCTCCTGTAGTGGAGCGTTCGTACTCCTCGGGAATTCCAATTTGAGCGTTAAAATAAGATTAATTTTTTTCATTAATAATTTTGAATACCTTTTATAGTTGTTAACCAACTGCCAAAAGGGAAGAGGACATCAATTTGAAATGTTTCGATCGATTTTAAATTATTTTGAGGACCAAGTTAGGTGATTCTTTTTATTCTATTTGTACGAATATAAAATAACAATATATAATTGTGATTCTTACGATGAACTTTGGAAGATATATTACGAAACTTTTAATATAACAATAGGAAATCATAAGTAGCATCGATTTTTGTTCTGTTTACACGTGTTGTTGATAACGATTTCTTAAGTGGAAGGCACAGGTTGCATTAAGAATGTTTATTTTTTGATTTAATAATTTATTTTTAATAAAATGTTGTTTTTGATTGCGGATATCTTATATTATACATATTATAAATGTTAAAGTTTGTATGTTTGGATGTTTGATAATCAATCGACGACATTTTTCGACACAACGACAAATACGACATTTTTGTTATTAAAATGTAAGTAAAAAACGTAAGACCTGAACTTCCTATAACTTCTAAATTTTCTATACCTAATATCATAACTAACTATACCTCAAACTAAAAATACCTATTAGTAACACACCTATCGAAAAAACTAACGTAATTATAAAAGAAATTTATAATTAACAGGAAATATCTAATCTGAAATTACATTTAGCAACAATATTATATGTACTAAACTATACTCCAAACTAAATATACGTATCTATTAGGATTTCTGTGTATGTAACACACCTATGTAACCAACTAATGTAACTATATTAAAAAAATCTGTGAGCTGGTTGACCCTACAGGCCACCTGAAACTTCCCGCTAAATTTAAGTATTTTAACCTCAAAGAAAAAAACTATGCCTAAGCATAGACTATTGAATTAAAAAAGTTCAAAAATCCAAAGTTTTTTTTTAAATGATGCTTAGTTATTCAGTATTTGAAAAGATGTATATTTTTTCAAAATCATCAACGAGTTTGATCTTCCGAATAATATTGAACACAATTTTTTAGCTCTAAATTGTTTTATTGGAATTTTTTATACGAGGGTCAATAAAATTTTCGGAAGCCGACATCGCATTAGCAACTAACCTATTGTGTTTCAAATATCTATGGGCAGTATTCGCTCGTACGTCTGCATATACTATAACTAAACAAATGTTCGTTTACGTAATACTGCAAAAAAAAACAGAAAAACTGAAATCTAATTCAAAACGAGAATTCTACGAAAAGCTAAACTTATTTCTAGGAAATTAATGCGTTTCCTTACTATGTTGTCGATACATTACATAATAAGTTTGAAAAAAAAATCGTGCCTGTTATCATGTAAGAATCTATGAACTTTATAACGTAGTCATAGTCACCATTGCAGTAAATTTCCTATTTCAGTATATTCTAGATCTATTAGACTATGCAAAATAAATGTATCAATATCAAGCGTCAAGTACTACATGGCTATAAACCCACAGTTTGCCTATATGTGTAGGTTCTTTTTTTTTGTCATAAGATAGCAAACAAGCAAATGGGTCTCCCGATGGAAACCAAAGATGTTAATGGTGCGTTGCTATCTTGTGGCGAGGTCTAATGCCACATGCATAAGTTTACCGGCTACCTTACCCTCCAAACCAGAACACGACAGCGACAAGCACTGACGCTATTGCGGCAGGAATAGGTAAGGCGGTGGTACCACACCCGAGCGAGACAATGCAGAACTCTACCACCTAGTAGCCACGATGTTAGTGACTCAATAGCCAATCGGTCGCCTTTTACGACCTGCCTGGCAGAACGGCAGTTGGCCTATTCTACAAAGGAGGCCGGGACCAACACGGCGAAAATTCTTCCAAGGTTCTGTGTAATAGAACCAATAACCTATAACGTTTGAAATATAAATAAATTATTTTAATGGTCATTATTTGTTTTATTGATATACTAGCTGTTGCCAGCGACTTCGTCCACGTGGACTTCGTTTATTCCGCACAGCACCTGGCCGCTAGGTGATAGCGTGATAATATGTAGCCTATATGTTGACCCGACCTGTTAGTAATATTCGTGCAAAATTTGAAGTAAATCCATGAAGTACTTTTTGAGTTTACCCCGGACATACATACAGACAAACAGATAAACAGACAAACAGACAAAAATTCTGAAAACTATATTTTTGGCTTCGATATCGATTGTAGATCACGCCCCAGATATTTTTTTTAAAACAATATTCAATGTACAGTTTTGACTTTCCTACGATTTTATTATATGTATAGATAAATGTTCTACGCAAAAACAGATTTTCGACAAGATTTTTTTATGTAAATTTTACAAACCCTTAAAATACTACCTCAATGCATAAAAATATTTATATTCGACTTCACATATGCCTTGTCCTACCGGCTAACTTAAGTCAAAAATTTTATTGCTTTTTGTACATTGTTTTTTAAAAATGACTTTAAATCTTGCGTTTAAGGTTGAATATGCAAAAACACGTTTGTGCCATAACTATAAACTTTTTAGACTGAATTAGCAACAGTTTTGAGTGTCAGTTTTATTCGGAACTGTGTATCTTGGGTATTTTATATCAATGTACTTCAAACGCATTTTATCTTAAAATATTAGGTTTCTGCAGTCTCCGCGATGTAAACTTTAACTGTGACAAAGAACACAGGCGATTTTGGTTTTGTACACCCATGCGTGTCTTTCGGAGTGACGAATATTAGATAAACTAGAATAATTTTCTAGGTTTTTAAATGAAATAAATAAAATATATATCTAGGAACAATCATTTAAAAAATATGGAGATTTTAATTTAATTGACTACTATCATCGTATTTAAGTGTTACCATTGCATAACCCTTTAATTACATTTGCATTGAAATAGCAATAAGTTTATAAATCATAATATTCATCATAAGAATCAAATAAAAATTCTCTCTGTTTTTTTGCATTAAAGAATAGTTTATTGCTAATCTATTTTTTGTTCTTTTAAGTATCTCTAAAGTGTCTTCGTAAAATCTTAGCTCAGAATTCTGTCAATCTAATTTAGATTTCTGAGATTAGCAGTTATTGTACTGAAGACACCCAATGACAAGACTAATATATAACCACAGACTACTAAGGAGAGAACTGATTGAGAACTGAAATTCCAACTTTATTTAGCTACTATTCCCCAATTTAAAAAAAAATTCTTAAATGCGGATAAGTTAAGGAGTTGATATAGAATGTTAGGGAATATATTAAACTTTAAGGTAATAACTAAAAAAATGATGTATGAAGTCTTGCCCGTGTCATTTTGTAGATCAAAAATGTTTCCGTCCCGTATTTTAATATATAGATAGAAAATGTGTCAAACTATTCTAATAAGATTCTGTAGCTCCTAAATATCTCCGTAAATCTTTTAGTTTTTTGCACTCTCCTGATTCCCCAAGTCGCTCTAACGTTAGAAGCTTGTTGCGTTTTCCTCCTAGTAACTCTGCTGCCTTCTCGTACTCTTTTACGGTACATGAAGTAAATTTGTGAAACTCTCTGTCTAATGAGATTCGCCTCTGCCAGACTTTTGATTCCTTTAAAAAACGCGTTAAAGAACATTTACTAGCTGAATTGTAAGATTCCTTTATATGGTATGTGTTTTTTTTTTATTTTTCTTTTTTTTCATGATCACCTATATATATTTAGTTTATTTATGTAACCATAATATTCTTTTGTACATTTACTACTCATTTGATTTTTTTTAAATTTCCTTTTACGGGTTGGCTGGAAGAATCTTTAGGTAGAGATAAGCTCGCCCATTGTACTTATGTTACGTTTATTTTTTTCCCTAATTGTGCTGTTCTCTGTGTACAATAAAGTATTAAATAAATAAAGACTCAATCGAGATACAATTGAGTCAATTATAAATTAGCAGACTTGGGCCTCTATCCTCTCTGTCTTTCTTTATTACCTGCTATACCATGTCGATGGAGCAATCGTCAATCGCGTTTGTTTTTACCTGCCTTTGTTTTCACCTCTTGATAGGACCGATCTCCCAATTTCTCTTTTAGTTTTACTTCATTTTCCTTTTATCTTTCCTTTTAAAATTGTTTTAAAGAGGTCGTCATATTTGATTAAGTGGCCAACCATATTTCCTCTCCTACTTTCGATAATTTGTACTATCATTCATATTTTATTAATCACAGCACTTTCTCATTAAATTTCTTTTCTGTCCAAACTAATGTTTTCATTCTACACCAGTATCACATCTCCAAACATTTTATCTATCTTGTAAAATTATAATAGATAAAATATACTGATAAGAATAAAATCGTTATTTGCAACAGACATATAGTTATTTAATAAGTCTGATTCACAGACCACGACCTTCTTTACGCGTGGAAATATTTCTGTTCATTAAGTTTTTGTTTTATAAAAACCGGATCATCGCGTTAAAGAACTCGTACCTACATTAGGTTTGAAATTTTGAACATATTCAAAACACCTCTAAACAACGTTTTAAGTGTATACCAATATTTTTGCCCAACTGCGCTAGAAAGAGTGTTATATTTTCTTAGTTTATATATGTATGTTTTATTTTAGATGTGAATACGTCTTTAAAATTGCCTACATAGGGGGGACAGTTCAAAAAGCGTATGATAACAAAATTGGGGGATACAGTTTGGTGTTATAGCTACATAACTATCACTAACATCCAAAATCTAATTATACCACTAGATAGCTAAAGAATCAAAGAATTTGATAATCTGAACGCAGATTACAATGCTTTGCGGGGAGTGGAGTAGGAAGTGCGGCCATTTTTAGTAAATTTTACTGCGTTACATATTTTGCATAATATGGTATATCTTTAGACTCAGAGCAACTATTAAATTCGATTAACTTTTATTAGAAAGCTCTTATAGAGATTTATTGATTATATTTTTGCCCAACAAATGAATCGTATTTTACAAATATTGTATAAATTGTCTTTTATATTTTGTTGTGATATGTTTTTTTGACGTCGACAAGTGTTCTTAAATGTACCTACGTCGAATAAATATTATTTGAATTTGAATTTGAATATAATTTCAAAAAATAGTTTTCAACGCTAATAGTAAATATATATGGCACTTAAGTGAAAAATGTTGTGCAAAACTGTAATCAGCCACAAATAAATCTTTTAGAAGCCATATAAAATTCAAGGAATGTATAACGTCTGAAAGAGATTTTAAGTAGTAATCTAATGATACCCATGAATCCCCATATGAAAAAGTTAAGAAGTGTCGCAAACGCAAAAAGATGAAGGCGTTCGAACGGATCAACGATAGCACCTGTATACTGCTGGTCTTAACGGCCTTTACGGCTTCACCGATCGTGGAGGCGAGTAGAGTGCTCAGCCAGAGCTTCAAGATGTGGGATCGTACGCCCTCCATCCTAAGGTGCTTCAAGATGTCTCCTGTAAGACTGATCCATGTCATAGGAGTGGCGTCGTGATTTGTGATAAGAGGGATAGCGGCATTGTCCGTGTGTAGGTGTGTAGTGTTTTGGTATGTTACGTTAGCCGCAGTTATCAGGTCATCGGGACTGGTAAGAACGTGGCGGGGCCTACGTAATTTGGTATCAGAATTAGGATCTGGGATGCAGTCCGCCGCAATAGGTTAGGGTTGGTGCGATTGAAATATATTTTGAAATTATCTTGAAATGCTTAGCTAAGCTCGGCAATTTGAGATCTTTATGAAGGTCAATGTATACGCGCAAATCTTGTAAAGTGTCACCTAAGTGACACGAGTGCGGGAAACTGGCTGTGATCGACCTATGAGTGGAGAATGAGCCCACTACACGGAATTGAAATCGGCAGTTGGTTGGTTACTCTAGTATAATGAGTACTAGTCTGTTGGGCACTCCCGGCATAACATTTGGCATAGCTTGTATTGTATTGTGCCAGATCTTATCGAACGCCTTCGCGACGTCGGAAAATAGAGCACCGGTGGGAGTTTGCAGCCCAGGGCTGCATTTAAAGAGATTAAAATGTATTATGTGAGTCGGTGCACTTAAAGAGTGCAAGAGTGAGTAAGCCGCTCGGAAACCAAACTGCTCATATGTTATGAGACCTTTCTGGTGAACAAATGCTTTAAGGCACGATAGTGTGTTTTGTTCATAGATTTTGCTTAACGTATTGATTAGGCTAGTGAGACGGTAACTACTGACATTATTTTGGGGTTTTCCCGGCTTGTGTATTCCTATGATGTTGGCTTCTTTACACTCGTCCGAAAACGCACAACCAGCTAGGAGTGCATTAAAGATGCACACTAGTAGGTATACAAGGGAGGGAGGGAAGTATTTAACTACCTTATTTGTAATTTTATCAGAACTCGAGACTTTTTATTGTATAGGTTTTTAATTATTTCATCTACTTCTTCGGTATCGGTCACAATCTGATACTAACGCCACCCTACACTCTACTTCGCTATCCACAAGATGGACGTGGTCTAGACCATCTAGGTCCTTAGCCTAGAATGACGAGGAACATTGTGATTGGAAGGACGAATGGAAAATGTTACCATCACAAAATGTTACGCGTGATGTAGACGTATTCACGTAAAAGACGCACGGCTGTGTCCAAGACACAGCCACAACCCATTTTTTATTTTAACATAGGATAGCAAAAAAGGTGGAGTCTGAGAGAGACACTACTGAAACTAGTGGTAAAGAGTATTACTTGTAGATATTATATTACTTGAACATGACAGCGTACCACCGACACTAATGCGGCAGGACGCGGTAAAGCGGTGCTACTAAATCCTTTGGAGACGCTGCAGAACTCTAGCACAATTATATATATATATATATATATATATATATATATATATATATATATATATATATATATATATATATATATATATATATATATATATATATATATATAAAACAATTAGTTGTTAACCTCTTCTAAGATAAAGAGACTTTTCAGTAAAATAAACACTCATCGCTACACGACAATTTTCAAGAAAGAATTTTCGAAGCTATATAAAACTTGCAAGGCAGGTCGTAAAAGATGACCAATTGGCTAAGTGAGTCACTACCATCGTGGCTAATATGTGATTGTCTCGCCCGGAGCTATGACCACCGTCTTACCTATTCCTGCCGCAATAGCATCAGTGCTTGTCATTGACGCGTTCCAGTTTTAAGGGTAAAGTAGCCGGTAAACTTAGCATATAGCATTAGATTTAGTCACAAAATAGCAATGAACTATTAACATCTTTGGTGTCTATATGCGATGATCAACTCTTTCCATCCGGTGACCCATCTGCTTGTTTGCTGTCTTATGATATAAAAAAAAAACTGCGGTTGGATTAAAATATCTTGTAAATACGAGTGAAGTAAAAACTTTACACCCATTTTTCCGACAATTGCGCAAATGGTGAGTGAAATTTGAGTGAGATTTTCCATCGTTTTGGGAAGTCAAGATAAGAAATGCATTCGAGATTCGAGTTTAGCTTGTTATAAATGTAACCGGATAACGTTATGTTTATTTATATAAAATATAATCAGACAGTAAGCAATACAGTTAATAGTTCTAGATAAAAATCTATACATATAATAAAATCGTAGGAAAGTCAAAACTTACATTGAATATTTTTTTAAAAGAATACTTGGGGCGTGATCTACAATCGATATCGAAGCCAAAAATATAGTTTTTAGAATTTTTGTCTGCTTGTCTGTTTGTCTGTATGTATGTCCGGGGTAAACTCAAAAAGTACTGCATGGATTTACTTCAAATTTTGCATGAATATTACTAACAGGTCGGGTCAATATATAGGCTAAATATTATCACGCTAGCACCTACAGGGTAGGAGCTGTGCGGAGTAAACAAAGTCCGCGTGGACGAATAATGAGAAGACTAGATAATTAAAAATTGGTAAAAAACACGTAGACAAGCTCCTAAATAATTTACAACAAAAAATGTCAATTTAAAGATTCTGTGTTGATTCGCGGGCCCTCGGTCGGGCCGTATTGTTCTGCCAGGCAGTTCGTAAGGGGAAACGATTGGCTATGTGAGTCACTATCATCGTGGCTACTAGATGGTAGAGTTCTGCATTGTTTCGCCCGGGTCTGGTACCACCTTCTTACCTATTTCTGCCGGAATAGCGTCAGTACTTGTCACTATTGTGTTCTGGTTTGGAGGTTAAGGTAGCCGGTAAACTTATGAATGTGGCATTACAACTCAGCTACCAGGATAGCAACCCGCCATTAACGTATTTAGTCTCTATAGGCGATAATTGTTTCTTTTCATCAGGAGAGCCATCTGAATGTTTGCTATATTATTTAAAAAAAAGATTAAGTATCTGTTATCCACGCTTTTATTTGCATGGCCCAAAAACACTACTTTCTTTTACGCAGTTAAAATTTAATCTATAGCATATCTCGTGTGCTATCATATATGGCTATCATACAAAAAAAAACATTTCATTCAAATAAAGTCCGGAGATTAGTGCATTCAAAATTCGAACTTCAATCACACAAAAAGATTATTCCAATTTATTATTTTAAATACATGTATTTAATATTTTTGCCTTATTAATATTTTAGAAACATATACACTAGAAAGGGAAACTTATACACTAAAAATTCTATTATAATAAAAAATAACATCAAGTGGGTTTCTAAAGGGTTACGGTTTAAGTCATTTATTTCTCTAAAGAATATTCAAACATTCGCTTAATATTTATAATTCTAGATAGAAGAAAATTAAATAATATTTTATTTGACCGGTAAATCGAATCCGGAAACTCATTATTTAACTCGAACAGGCTACAACACTAGGCCACACTCGCCTCTGCACAAGGACATTTTAACATAAGGGCTTGTTGCTAACACACTGGCTTCTCCGCCTTTATACTCGTTTATCCGCCTTTTAAAATTAGCTAGAGGGGATTCCTCGCACTTTGTTAAAGCTCTCCACCAAATAACCCTTTATATATCGCTGAGCATCTAGGGCAGCTGTAAAAAAACCCAATAACTTCGGCTTGTGAAAATTGTCAGATTATATCTATTTCGTTATTTTTATATTATTTTCTTCAAAATATAAGAAAATTTAGACGCGCTTGCTAATCTCAAGTCAACTTTGTGACCCTCCACTCCCTTACGCTACACTCAAATCGACACATTTTCGAAATTTCAGCTGGAAATTAACCCACCTTGCCTTGCAGCGCTTCAGTGCTTTAATATCACTGTCTTTTTTTACATTTCTGTAAATGCTTTCCCCACCATTGAAATGAAAAACGTGATATAACTTCATATTTTTCCAATCATCTTATCTACAAAATCCAATAGATCCACACGACGCTCGAGTATATTTCAATTTAGCATTCTGGGGCTCCTCTACTATAAGTCATAATACCCCGGAAAAATAGCTAGGAAAGTTATTCCATAGTCTATATGCGTAAGAGGTATGTAAGAAAAAGCTGTAATGGATCGTGTTCTTCCACTATTTACGAGTGCCTATGTAAGTAGGTGGTGCAGCCTTCACTGCGGCGAGTAGGTCGTAATCCGCGTTAATACATTGACATATCAAAACAATAACCCAAGTACGTGCGATTGTTTCTAGTTAATATCAAAACAAGCGATAAGAGATGTATATAGCCCATTGTTGCTTTAACAGCCTTCGTTTTATTACTTTCTGTTACAGATAATAATTAACATTTAGTATAGTTTGTAACATAAAATGAACCAGAAAAACACTTGAGATTCTAGGTACTTCAAATAAAATAATGCAAATAACAATTTATAAAAAATAATTAATTTGCAAATATTTGGACGTAGTTACACGAAAAGGATCCAATCCACGCAAAATCACTTTAGAAATATTGAAATTTGAAGTTGGATATTTTTTAATTTTTTGACGTGCCATACATGGGGACTAGTTCTAAAGTTAAATAAAGTAAAAGAGAGCTGTTTTTGCGTAGATGTTTTTACTGGCCATAATAGTATTGATGTTTAGCATCAGTTTGGTGCTCTTAACTCATTTTTGACCATATTGTGGATTGGATTCTTTTTGTTTAACTACGTCCATTTTATTTCCTGTGTTAGTCCGGTCCCATTTTAACGAAAGATAAAAATAATCTTCGTGTCTATACTAGGTCGTGTCTCTCCCCGTGTTGGTTCCGGGCTCCTTTGAAGAATAGACCAACTGCCGTTCTGCCAGGCAGGTCGTAAAAGATGACCGATTGGCTTTCAAACTTTCATTCATTCATTTTAAACAAAAGGTTATAAAAAACGTTTATTTTTTTAGCATGGGCTTTAATAACTAGACGTTTCTTTACAACAACAAAACAAAATGTTTATTGTCACTCGATCACAGATTACATAGATGTCAGATGACACTTGTTTCTTCGTTGCATTAGGATGATACTAAGAGTAGCATGTTTATACAGCTTTCTTTGTTGTAAGTTTCGACTATAGTAATAAATCTTTCCAATTTATTACATTTTATATGATTTTTTTTAACATTTTGCGTCTTATCTATCCGACATATTTCTAACTTGTTCAGTGGGTCATAAATAAAAGAAAGTGTTAACTTTATGGCAGAAGATTGTTTGATTAAGAAATAAGAAAATGCATATAAGTTTGATTAGTTCCACGACTTCCAAGTACATTCCTTAAAACAATTATTTTCTATTAAATTATAGACCTCGCCACAAGATAGCAACGCATCATTAACATCTTTGGTGTCTATAGGCGATGGTTGGCTCTTTTCATCAGGAAACCTATCTGCTTGTTTGCTATCTAATGATATAAAAAAATATATATTAAAAAGTGTTCGTTGAGTTCTTATTTTGGTTGACGCTATATTCTTGTGGCCTATCTCATTAATCTCCTTTATGCATACGGTCTTAAACTCCGCGACTCGAATATCAACGCAACATTAACGTCTTTAGTGTCTATAGGCAATGGTTGTCACTTTTCATTAGGAGAGCCATCTCTAAACTTTATAGAAGTTATCAAAGAAGCAATTTTACCTTGCATTTATCCTTGTTTGTTTTGTTAAAATTTGTTTTAGATAATTTTTATTCTCAAATGTACATCATGCCTGCTGTTTATAACTAGTGATTTTTTTCAACAACCTCTATGGCTGGTTTTGCTGGAAGAAATCTCTTAGAGATAAGCACGCCATTGTACATATATTTTCTTTTTGATTAAGTATTATTTTGTATTTCTGTGTGTACAAAAGAATAAATTTACATTACCGTGTGTGTCTACAGGTAATGATAGTCCTTTTTAAACAGGAAAGCCACCTGCTTTGATATATTATATAAAGAATAGAAACTTAAGTTATTTAATTTGAAAATTTCCGCCATATTTTACATACGACTACTTAATAACTGAAACGGGAAATAAAACAATCTGACCGAAGATGTGAAACTTAAAGAAGATTTTAGGAACACAAATGTTCCTCTGCAACACCAAATTTCAAAGTTAAAAAAAACACTTTATACGCACAAAACGTACACTTCGCAACCAAAGCATCTTCAGGTGATTATTCTCCTACAACATAAGGTATCTTCTTTCAAACGTTGAAATACTTAAACTTCTTTAAGTAGTGAAATCATCATGGTCGTTTTCTATTAAAACGTTAACAAATATTTGTTGATTACAAACTTGAATGAACATGCCCACATTTACTCATCAATATTAACTGCATACAAGGTTTATAACGAGAAAAATACTTTCTACAGAGTCAACATTGTTTAAAGAATACAAAATTAATTTTAATAGACGTATTACGTAGACATGGGAAGTAATAACTTACGTAATAAGTATAGACAAACGAACTTTCAAGTGATACGTATTTTTGTTGATACTCGGCAAGTAAACGTAAAGTTAAATAACCGGCAAGTAAACGTAAAGTTAAATAACCGGCAAGTGTATTCTTATAACATAGGATTAAGCTTTGATTGATTTTTGATTGTAAGTACGCCTATTCCAATTCCGCCTTTACCTATTCCTGCCGCAATAGCGTCAGTGCTTGTCGCTGTCGTGTTCCGGTTTGGAGGGTAAGGTAGCCGGTTAACTTATGCATGTGGCTTTAGACCTCGCTACAAGATAGCAACGCACCATTAACATCTTTGGTGTCTATAGGCGATAGTTGACTCTTTCCATCAGGAGACCCATCTGCTTGTTTGCTATCTTATAACATAAAAAAAGTAAACGACGTTAAAAAAATCCTAAAATACGCTCTACGAAGCCGAAATTAGCCGATTGTCTCTTTCCAAAGGTCGATGTGCAATATTTATCGCCGGGTACTGTAAGTATTTTAATGCCAGATTACAGTTTTCTAGTACTAAGGATCAGAGTGCTAAGTGTGAGTTTTTCTTTTCGCATTCGATCGTGAGCGCGTTTGGAGTTTACTAGGAATTTGTTTGTGATTTGTACAGCGCCACCTAGTGGTAAACGTGAGAAACCGGTTTACCACTAGGTGGCGCTGTACAAATCACATACAAATTCCTAGTAAACTCGAAACGCGCTCACGATCGAATGCGAAAAGAAAAACTCACACTTAGCACTCTGATCCTTAGTACTAGAAAACTGTAATCTGGCATTAAAATACTTACAGTACCCGGCGATAAATATTGCACATCGACCTTTGGAAAGAGACAATCGGCTAATTTCGGCTTCGTAGAGCGTTATCTCTGTCGCACAAAATACAAACAGTCCGGTACCTATTAGGAGCTGTTAAAACAAGTGATTTGCTTCTTTTGATATTTTTATTCTTTGTATAAAATACACTAATTTTTCTATAAGTGATGGCTTTAGGTTGGGGTAAAATAAAATAAAAAAACATTTTTACATTATGTTTACGTATTTAATTATTTTGGAACATTACAGCTTTAGTGTACATAATAAACACCATTATACCTATTGCTAAAATGAGACATTGCAATAAAAATAATAATAATTCTAATTCTCAATTACTTCCATTTCACTATCTGTGCTCTCAAAGAGGTCAATATCACTGTCACTATCAGCCGTATTTATTACTAATCTATCAGTGTAATTGTCTAAACTGTGTTGAATGCTTCTATATTCATTCTCACATTTGATTGCATGATCGCAAACCTTTTTCCACTCTTCAGCGCCGATCATGTTTACTTTTTCAGTCAATAATGTTTTTACTGTAGTTAAGTTCATACCCACATTTCTAGAGGCTACATAGCCTTTCAGTTGAGACCATATATTTTCAATTGGATTAATAGTTATCGACAATTATAGTTATCGACAACGCACCCTATCACAACAAGTATGTTGAGAGACCCCCCAACTCAAACACCATTAAACGGGAAATGATCAACTGGTTAAACAGACATGAAATTCCAGTTGATCCAAAATTAACAAAAACCCAGATTTACGCTATTATATGTCAGCACAAGGAGAGGTATACAGAGTTTTCTGTGGACAAAATACTTGCCGAACATGGGCACACTGTGTTGCGATTGCCACCATATCATCCGGATTTTAATCCAATTGAAAATATATGGTCTCAACTGAAAGGCTATGTAGCCTCTACAAATGTGGGTATGAACTTAACTCCAGTAAAAACATTATTGACTGAAAAAGTAAACATGATCGGCGCTGAAGAGTGGAAAAAGGTTTGCGATCATGCAATCAAATGTGAGAATGAATATAGAAGCATTCAACACAGTTTAGACAATTACACTGATAGATTAGTAATAAATACGGCTGATAGTGACAGTGATATTGACCTCTTTGAGAGCACAGATAGTGAAATAGAAGTAATTGAGAATTAGAATTATTATTATTTTTATTGCAATGTCTCATTTTAGCAATAGGTATAATGGTGTTTATTATGTACACTAAAGCTGTAATGTTCCAAAATAATTAAATACGTAAACATAATGTAAAAATGTTTTTTTATTTTATTTTACCCCAACCTAAAGCCATCACTTATAGAAAAATTAGTGTATTTTATACAAAGAATAAAAATATCAAAAGAAGCAAATCACTTATTTTAACAGCTCCTAATAGGTACCGGACTGTTTGTATTTTGTGCGACAGAGATAACGCTCTACGAAGCCGAAATTAGCCGATTGTCTCTTTCCAAAGGTCGATGTGCAATATTTATCGCCGGGTACTGTACATATTAGTCATGGCAATAAATTGGTAACATTAAATCTCGAAAAATATTTTTAGGGAAGTTTCACTACATGTAAAGTGGGGATTTTAATTTTTTTCCTCGTGTATCCCATAGTGTGGAGTGTTGTTGGATAGGTTTGTGAAAACAACTTTTCAATTAAGGGACTTGTATGTGAAGTATTAAGCTTCAAAGCGCTAATTTTTGTACATATAGGTTAAATGTTCTTAGTACGAAACAATAAAAATTTACTTCGTCGTCCGCATTATTGTGATGGGCTACTTCACAACCCTATATTACGCGTGGCCCGACGCGCCCTTTACCATCTTATATACATATGTTTTATAAAATATATTGTAACAATTACTTCGTTGACAAAAAAATAATGGAATTGGTAAGAGGGGCAATTAATCCGACACATTTTTGTCCCATATAAATAAAAATAGAAGAGGGGACAAACGAGCCGTAAGTGCACCTAATGGATCACCGCCGCCCATGGACATCTGCAATGCCAGAGGTCTTGCAGTTGCGTTACCGGCCTTTTAACAATGAGTAGGCTTTGTTCTTGAAGATCCCCAAGTGGTATCCGTGAGAACACACCCCAGCCGGTAAGTGATTGATTCCACAAAGAAGTAGTGCGAGGCAGAAAGTGCTGAGAAAGAAAGAGAAAGAAACACACGGTTGACGATTTCCAAACACTTTTAAATTTTATAATTTGAAATACTTTAAAATTTTATAAGCGAAAGAAAAACAATTTTTATATAAATGTATATAGTGCCACACAAATGAGTTACTTATTCTGCGGAAATGATGAAATATTTAACACGAGAATATCAGCATTTTTCACAAATGAACACTAATATATTTTTACGAGCATATACATAAGGTTATTTTCGGGTTATTTACATAAGCTTTAATATTATATAAATAACTTGAAAATTAACGATTCGATTCCCGGGTCGGGCACATAAAAAAGGTTTTTTTTCAGTTTTCTGAGAAACACAAAGTTGCCCGGGATTGGAAAGTGCCCGCTTGGCGATAGGCTTGCCACCTATCACATCTGTGGGACCAAGAATCTTCGGCTAATCGTGGGTGCACTTGTTGTACCTTTGCCTACCCCTTCGGGGATATGGGCGTGAAGATACTACTTTTTTGAAAATTAACTTTTTCAATCAAAAACAAAATTCCCTATCGGGAAACCAATCCGAGCCCCATCGATTGCGTAATCAGGTTCATTAACCACTCGACCAACGACGGGGCATTAATGCATTATTAACATCTTTGGCTGGCTAGCATTTTATATTAAAAACGCGTCGAATTACACGCTTTATCGAGTGAACAAATTCTGCCACTAAACCAGAACTATTGAATATTTCATAACATCGTATTCGCTTCCTCAACAATTACTATTACATTTCTTTAACATGTTAATTTGTGTTTACAACGATGTTTAAACTAACAAGGAATACTTTTTCTAAATTCCGGAATAGTTTAACTATTAAGTATTTTATGTCGATTTTAACTAAATACGAGTAATTAAGATAAAACTATCCTATCTTTTAAGTTAACCCAAACAGTAGATAGATATTTACAAAATTTCGTAGAAAACAGTTCAATATTTTCGAGTCCACCGCGGACAAACAACGTAACACGTAATTTATATTTAAGATTTTGTTTTTGATTAGCGCCAAAGCGGCCAAAGTCTAGTGACATGTCATTCAAGTGTAAAATGGAAATGACCTATCTATTCACTAAGGATCAAGACGATATTGCCTTTTGATCAAAGACCTTACCATCCCAACTTGGACACCAGTAGTTTAATGAAAGTATAAATACATAAGTATATATATATACACCAGTAGTATAATGAATCTGTTATAGAAATTAGCAGTTTCGGCTTGGTTTGCGTAATATATTATACTACTGTTACGAGCTTAGGGTTAGTATTGTGCAATAAAATACCACTTATATTAAAACTGTGTATTACAACACAAATGTACGATACACACTAACAAACACTAAGAACACCTTCACTATATTCCACTAGAACTAACCGACTAAGCCGAATCACTAAACTTTTCGTATCATTTTTCACTGCACTATATCGTTTCACACTATTCGTCCGAACTATCGCTTCCGAATCGCTTTATAAAACTCACTAGTTATTCGCTAACGCGTCCTTATTTGTATACAAGGTAAAGTTCAGACATGTTCTTGAAAGTTCCGAAAATGACTCGTAAACAACTTAGATGTAAATAAGTCATAGTACACGCCATTTTCACCCTTATGCCCTATGCTAGAAGGTCAATTTTAATTAACAAGCTTAGCTGTGTGACTAACGGCAGCTAGTTTATTGATAGAAGCAGCTATATCTTTGTTTTATTTCTAGATTTTTTCGGTGTTCTCACTCTACTTTTCTAGATTATTGGCAACACTACAAATAATTTATGGATTTCTATTTCATTACTGCGACATAGCCGCAGCTAAGAAATAGTCAGCAAATAATTTAATATTCAGTGTATGTGTAAGCGCATATGTTTGCTTACTTCAAGGTTAAATCATCAGTTCGTGTGATTTGTCTATCGACTTATTTTTAGTGAAATTGAGGTTATATAGGTACAATAAAAATCATCATCGTTTTCTTTTTTAAATAAACAAACACCGTATTTTTTATGTATTAAAATTTTTAGATTTATTATTATTTTGATAGATAGTAATAAAAATTCGTTAATAAGTACTACATTTTGCAATTAACCGGGATTTCCTTTCGGGTTCGCAATTAACCATTCTGGATGCACTTTAAACAAAGACCAATCAGGGGAATCCCCAAATCATTACACCCTTAGATATAATTATTATGAACAACGATAATTTTCGCTGAATTCGTATGACAATGGTACTAAATTTTATGTTGTGATTTCGGATTTGTCCATGTGTGATTGCATAATTTGTATATATAGAAGTAAAATAGGTATATAGTCATAAGGTAATATAATAGTATATATGTCGCAGTGAAATTGTCAATGCCGTTAGATTATAATCTACCTAAGAGATATTGTAATTTAACTGCTAACCTAACCTAACCAAATTATAAAATCCCTAGGTAAATTATAATCTAACGGCTATTGACAATGTCACTGCGACATATACATCTATTATGGATACCCTACCCTACTCACCTTTAAATGTTATCCTTATCAACAAAGGTTGTCTGGCAGAGATCGCTCTTTTGGCGATAAGACCGCCTTTGTGTACTACGAGTATAGTAATTAGATAGACTAAACATTGTATTTTTAAATTCTAAGTTTATGCACAATAAAAAGTTTTCATTCATTTCATTCATTCAAAAAGTATCTTCACGCCCGTATCCCCGAAGAGTTGGGCAGAGGTACAACACGTGCACCCACGATTAGCCGAAGATACGTGATCTCACAATGTGATAGGATAAGCTTGCCAGCCTGTCGCCAACCGGGCACTTTCCAATCCCGGGCAACGTTGTTTTTATCAGAAAACTGAAAAACACATTTTTGAATTGCCCGACCCAGGAATCGAATCCGGGACCTCATGTGGTCAATTCCGACAACGGACCACTAGACCACAGAGGCGATCATTTCATTCATTCATATTGTGAAAACTGCATTTTCTTACAAATATAAATCCATACTTCTATCTCTATATCCATACTAATATTATAAAGGCGAAAATCTGTCTGTCCATCTGTTTGTTTGTTTGTTACGCTTTCACGGCTTAACCGCTGAACCGATTTTGATGATGATGAAATTTGTCATGGAGATAGTTTGATAACTGAGATCATAATTTTAATTCTACTCGCTGGCTCGTCAGCTAGTTATATTATAAATGCGAAAGTGTGTCTGCCTTTTGCGCTTTAACGGTTACACCACTGAACCGATTTTGATGAAATGAAAATGCTGAAGAAAGGAGTTGAACTCGCAGTCAAACGTAGGCTACTATTATTTTCAAAAATCGATCTATTAGAGGCTTAAAGTATGAATATTTGATTTTATAAAAAACTAGCTGTTGCCCGCGACTTCGTCTGCACGGACTTCGTTTACTCCGCACAGCTCCTCCCCGTAGGTGAAAGCGTGATAATATGTAGCCTATATGTTGACCCGACCTGTTAGTAATGTTAGTAACATACTAAATTTGAAGTAAATCCGTGCAGTACTTTTTGAATTTACCCCGGATATACATACAGATAAACAGACAAAAATTCTAAAAACTGTATTTTTGGCTTCGATATCGATTGCAGTAAGTATTCTTTTAAAAAATATTCAATGTACAGTTTTGACTTTCCTACGATTTTATTATATGTATAAGTAGTATAAATAAACCGACGGAAAGTTATGCATGGTCGTCTATATATTAATACGTGAAGGGAAAACTTTGGAACCCTTTTTAAGGCAATTGCGCGAACAGTGGAGTAGGAAATTGCAGTTTACATTGAGGATAAGTGCAGTTTTTAAACAAAAAACATTAGAAATTCATTTAAATAATGAAAATAAACATAAATCACATTACGTTCATGTGAAATACATGATATTATACACACAAGAATACTACATATTTTCTTTTCGCCTAAAGTCAGTTGTCAAACTTAAAGTTATGTGTTGTCTAATTTAAAAAAGAAACACGCAAATTGAGAACCTTCTCCGTCAGTTGAAAAATACATCGACGACATGTTATCCTGCGTGGTCGGAGTACGACGAGTCGTTGTGTCGTGTTTATGTGTGTAGAGTAAAGTAGTGTACTCTAAACAGTAGTGTACTCTACACAGTAGTGTACTCTACACTACTCTACCCACGGAGTAGTGTAATCTACACTACTCTACCCACATATATGATTTCTGTGACTCTACCCTACACGCAATGCGAAAGTCTGTCTATCCATCTGTTTGTCTGTTTGTTACGCTTTCACGGCTAAACGGCTGAACCGATTTTGATGAAATTTGTTATGGAGATAGTCATAGTGTCATAAACACGACTCAACGACGCGTCGTACTACGACACAGCATAATTAGAGTACACTACTGTGTAGAGTACACTGCTCTACCATACACACAGAAACACGACACAACGACGCATCGTACTACGACACAGCATAATTAGAGTACACTACTGTGTAGAGTACACTGCTCTACCATACACACAGAAACACGACACAACGACGCATCGTACTACGACCACTCAGCATAACGTGTCAGAAAATGTGTAATGGCCCTAAACGCTTCGACTCGATTGTAGTTTGTTTCGTGAATCGGGCCCCAGCTAAGTATTAATAAACGAACAGAAGCTCTGAGGGCTCTATCGGCTAACAAATACTAAATATTACAAACGAAATATCTCTAAACGTCCTGTTACTATGAATATTCATACAAAATTATCATAACTTTGCATGTTAATATTAACATTGAAATAATTTTTATATATTTCATTATTACGAGAAATAAGTCCGAAGTTATAAAACGAAATCATTTCAAACGATAGTGTGTCAAAACTGTATAAATCATTCCGAATTCCTCATTCCGACGTTGAAGGTGAAATACCTGAAGATTAGCGATGAAAGTCGACGACCATGACTAGTGTTCACGCTGTTGTTACTGTAATTGAAATATAACGGTAATTGGCTGACAATTCAATTGTCTTTGGCGTGACATAATTTGTTTTATTACTATTAGTTTTCGATTTCGTATATAGCCTTCGAGGATAATTTAAAAGGTTTTTAGAATTGTATGTTGTCTGCATCAGTAAGTAACAACTACCAAAACTGCTGCTGAATTAAAGTTTTTTTATGGATCCTACGGAAATTAGGCTTTATCCTGAAAATTAAAGTAAGTCTCGGTTTAGACTACTCATACACCAAAATCTGTCCAACAGTTTTAGCATGAAGAACAACACGTTTTCTTAAATTTAAGTATTTTTAGAAGAAGCACTATAGAGCAGGCGTTATTTCGCCGAGCCTCCCCGAGCCAAAAATAATATTTTCATTCCTTACATTCCTTATTTACCTACTCGTTAATTTTTTTAGGAAATGTAATCTTACATGTTACATACGACGCCCTCCCCCTAACATTTCTCTACACCTCCCTAGGGAGGCGTGCCCCCCTGGTTGGGAAGTCCTGCTATAAAGTATACGAATAAACCAAACAACACAAAGTTAAGGAAAAAAAATCCGAGCTGAACTTCGGTGGCTTCCTATTAGACAGCGAAGAAAAACTCATATCCTTTGCTTGCTACACAAGATTCTTTTCAATCCTATAGCCCCTAAATATCTCCGTGACTCTTTTAGTTTTTTGCACTCTCCTGATACCCCGTGTCGCTCTAACGTTAGAAGCTTGTTGCGCTTTCCTCATAGTAACTCTGCTACCTACTCGCACACCTTTGCGGTACATGCAGTAAGTTTGTGGAACTCTCTGCCTAGTGAGATTCGCCTCTGCCAGACTTTTGATTCTTTTAAAAAACGCGTCATTTTTGTATCTTCATTAATATATATATATATATATATATATATATATATATATATATATATATATATATATATATATATATATATATATATATATATATATATATATATATATATATATATACACGAAACTTACAAAAAAGTATAACACACCACACCACTACTAGACTCACTATAACTAATTTCGATTTGTTGGGATAATTCTGTAAAAATATTAATAATATTAATATAATATTAATAATATTAATAATATATATATATATATATATATATATATATATATATATCTATCTATCTATTTTTTTTGTACACCAAGTCTACTTTATTTGATTTCTTTTTTATCTCCTTTATCGGGTTGGCTGGAAGAAATCTCTCTAAGTAGAGATAAGCTCGCCCATTGTACTTATGTTATGTTTTATATTTTTACTCTAATTGTTCTGTGTACAATAAAGTATTAAATATTAAATAAACAATTTCTCACACAAACCAACAGTTTTCATCTCATGGTTTAAATCCGTGGTTCCTATTTTCGGTAGACCATCCCTTACACGCACATATTTATTACGGACAATTTTAAATTGATCGGGTATTTGTATGTTTATTATTATGTTTATTGGTTAGATTCCTAATAATATGACTTTATATATTTATTTTGATAATCGAACCATTGTATACACTCAAAAGTCGTCTGCATAATATGTATTGAATGACTACTGAACGTATACAACGTATGCAATCAAAAACATATCTCACGAACGAAATAAGTTCACGGCTAAACCGCTGAATCCATTTCAATAAAAATTGGCTCGGAGATGTTTGAAGATTCATGGTCAAACCTAGACTACCTGTTTTTACAATAATTTATCGATAAGGGGCTGAAATAGGGGATAAAATTTTCTGTGAAAATGCTTTTCAGCATCTTGTTTCGGTGTGGAAGGTAAACTAGCCGGTAGACATGCATATGATAACATTGCTATCCAGTGTCGTAGCTAGCTGGGTGTCACATACAGACCACACAAATATTAATAGATACGATATTGGGCGCAAAATTCGTAGCCGCTCATATGAGCAAATGTATGTAAACGTCAAACGCTTTTAGATATATTATATCGTAAAATAATAGAAATATACCATATTGTGCTATTTAATCGAGTCGAATAAAACGTTAAGGCTTAAGGAATACCTCTGGAGTGATTTTATTTTATTATATAAGTAAGTATTATAACTCCATATGCCTCTGTACAAATGCAACCGACATTAATATCCTAAGAAATTGCCTTCAAAGGCGAATCAGTTTAATCCGTGGTGTCACTAGATGCAGCCCTTATAGTATCACCCCTACTCTGAAAGCTGTCTATGGCATTAAAATGCGTTGAAGAAGCGACATTGGCTCAGTGGTAAAATTGTCCAAGATTCAAATTTGTATTTAATGTGTGTTTATTAATGCAACAAATCACCCTCGATATCCGTACTTTGATGAGCACGCAAAATCATACTTCCTGGGCACTATATTTTTCTTTTATTTCTGTAATAAGGTTTTAAGCTTCGAATGGGTGACACCCCGGGGCGGACCACCCCCACCGCTTCTGTCTAGCTACGCCACTGTTGCTATCCCGCTAAACAGATAGCAACGCATCATTAACATCTTGTGTGTTATGCGCTGGTTTTCTTTCCATTATGAAAGTCATCTACTTGTTTGCTATTTAATAATATAAAATAGGACCATTTTTTACAGTTTCCTCATTAATTCATTAAACTAAAGACACAATAGAGAAGCTATTGCATAAAAGGAGGAGCATTCTTAATCAGCGTTAACAGAGGACGCTACAATCAGCTGTTTGAAAGCTTCAACCTTGTGAGACGGCGTGACGGTGCAACGAGACGTCAGACAGTGACCTACAAACACTGTCAAACCGTACGCCGTTAATACTTCTAAAACGGTACTTATTACTTTAGTGGATTCCATTGATTTTTATATAGATCCCATTGATTTGAGTAGTAAACGCCTCCCTGAACGCTTAGGATAAGCAACTTGAGAAAATTTTGTTGACGACTGCTTTTTATATAACACTAGCTGTACCCGCGACTTCGTTCGCGTTTGACCATCCTTGCAAAGCAATTATTAGTAACTGACCACAGTATTTCTTGTATTCAGCAATACTTTGGACGGCCAAGCACTTTTATCAAAGGAGAAATATTAAGAAAAGATTATTTTAGTGAGGATTTGAAAACATATTGACTTTGATAACGACCCTTTTGCCTTGTAAGGATTTAGGCAGTGTTTAACTGAAGTCACCTCGCCTTTTATTTTCTACAGTCATGCTTACAGTTTTATTTGTCTGCCATTATATACTCATTCCATATGTCTATATTTGACTAAAGATCATTTTTGCAAAACCTATTTTTATAGGGAGAAAGATTACACACCGGTGAAGCAAATGTCTTTATCTGTATTGTCATTTTTAAACATGGCTGGGGCTATCCTTCCACCGGATAAAAATGTCACAACTAAAAGACGCCACTGCCAGGGCAATCATAATCAGCCAAGAGGCTGCGAATTTAATTCTTATTTGTAAAAAAATGTTTTCGTCTACCTTGAAGTGAGTCCTAAAAAACTTTCACCCAGAGTTGTTTACGGCGTTATCCTTGCTCCATTGACAGCTGTCCGCTGTTTAACTACTGTACGGTTTAGTTTATATTTGCTATATTACGTGCAACGTTTGTCACGTCATAGCCGGTTTTAGAGCATAAGGCTCGGTCAAACAAAAAAAATGTGGTTAAACATAACTTTGAGATATTTCAACCAGTTAATTTTGGCCCAAGACAAGTTTTTTTTATCTTGCTAAAGCTGCGGTTAATACTGTTTGAAAGATTAAAATCGATAAAATCGCGATCAAAAGTTACATCATTAAAACTTCACAATAGATATTTTTGGTTTCAACAATCTTAGGTATTATTATCATAACAACTTTAAATTTTTTGAGCAGATTGAACGTGAAAGTATCGGCTTGTACCCAAGTTCTTAATGGGCAACGGTGATTATTCAAGCTAGTTTTAAAATCTATGGTGTATGTCTGATAATTAACAATATCTGACTCCTTTGCAGGCTAGTAGGCAGTAGGCTAAATTTGACTACAGACCTATTAGCCAGGGCAAAATAAATAAGATTTGCTTACAGTAAACGTTATAACTGCAATGTTATTATTATTAAGTATAATATCTTGAACGTGTAGGAGGTTAGGAACATTTTGTTTAAATCAATTTAAAAATGGCTTTTTGCAATTTTTTGCCAATATTTCGTAAAATATGCATGCATGTAATCGACATGTTTTTTTTTAATATTAAAATGGAAGCGTTCAACCACGATCTCGCCTGATGGTAAGCTAAGATGCGGCCTAAGATAGAACGAAGAGAAGTTCCCTAAAGTTCGAAGAGTTCAAAAAATCTAGTTTATAAAAATTATACTTAGGAAATTAATATTGAAAAATATATATCATATTTTTTTTAAATTGATGATCGATTATGATGCTTCGAATGGCATTCAACGCAATTGTTTAACTCAATTTTTTTTAATCGATAGGTTAAAAAATGTCGAAGAAATGTAAAAAAAAACTTTTTTAAATCGCTATTGACAAATCCCAAATAATCAACCGATTTTGATCCAATTTCCAGTATTTAACGCAGTTTTTTAAAAGGAAAATCTAATTCGATTTTTATATCAAATGGTATATTAGCCTGAAAGTGATTTAAACAACATGTAATAAGTTTACTGTAAACAACGTAATTTTAATGTTTGAAAAGCTGTAACTTTTGAAAATTTGACTCAATTTTGATTTTTGAAATTCAATGTAGTTTTTTTAGTAAGTACTAAAATATTGCAGAAGATTAAAAATGATTAGTTAAAAAAAATTCGAAGTTATGTCGAAAAAACACTTTTGCAAAATTTTTCATCAACTATAACTCCCGAACGGATAAATAAATTTTGATGCAATTTATGCATTGGACGCAGTTTTTTGAGAAGTAAAGCTGATTACATTTTGTACTATATCGGTACATTAATCTGGAAATTGTATTAAAAAATACTGTTTCGCCAAAAACTTATGTGAGGTTTTTATGTCATTATTTCTATGTCATAAGACATCAAATAAGCGACGGCTCTCCTGACGGAAAAATACTAAAATCGTTTACAGACACCCTAAATGCTAATGATGCCTTTCTCTCCGTTTGACGAGATGGTGATGCCATACCGTACCATATGTTAACCGCCTACCTTACCCTCCAAACCCGAACACGACAGTGACAAGCATTCACGCTATTGCGACAGAAATAATTAAATTTGTATCAAAATCGGGGCGAGGCGTTTGAAATAAACGTTACACCTCGATACCTAACACAATTTTTATGTTAATGAAGGCATCAACTATTCATTTTTATTGCATTTCGTATTAATAATCATTAGTTTGAAATAAAATTTAGGTAGGCATATGAGACTTATAATGTAGAATGTGAATTAATTTATGGAGGAATTTGGTTATAAAATTCTCCATTTGTGAGGTAAAATAGGAATTTTTTGTACTTTCTTGAACTGAATTAAATTATCGAAGAAGTTTGTAATGAAATAACATATTCGTGAGTGGCCTCATTATAGGGGCGGCAAAATCCGTACAGTAAATGCTTAATTTCGATAATCATTCTCTCACGAAACAACAAAAAATCGGCATAGTAATCGAGGCCTAGGGTAAATCATTCGTAATCACTCGTAAATCCGCCACTGGGTAGCATGGATAATTTTTGTACCTGATTTGTTAATGCACTGGATAGTGTGTTTTAGTCTTGATTGTTGTCAATTATTTGGGCCGTGATTAAAAACTAGGATTCATTGTCTTATTTTCGCATAACTCAACAAATATACATAGTGTTTCAACGATATATGTATGTAAAAATTATGTAAATTCTTTTAAAGAACCAAGATTATGAATACGAATTCTCCTCCCCCTATAGAAAGAAAGAAAGAAAGAAAGAAAATATTTATTTGCAAGAATATGGGTGTTACAAGTTGTTAAAAATAAATTAAGTTACCGACATATTCTACCAATATATGGTGTGCAAATATTTAAAAAAAATATCATTATATAATATTACATTTAAAACTATAAATTGTATCGATTTTTTAGAATTACTACCGGATCGGAACGCGGCCACACACTGAGAAGATCCGGCGGAAGAAACTCAGCGGGCTGGTCTTTTTTTCTCTAATTAATGTTCTTGTTATAAATATACAAGGATGATTCCATATTACAAAGTTATTTTTATAATTACAAGGTTCATATTTTGAGTAATTTTTTTTTTTAAATTAGTAGAAAGACTATCTGTCATTTTGCCATGCATTTCGTAAAGGATTGTGGCACCGCTGGTCGGTACCACCGAAGAGCTTAGCGGTAAGTTCAGCATGCCAACTACTGTCAGGGTGATGTCACAACTGTGGAGGTCCATGACATGGTTCCACAAGGATGTTGAAGATTGTCCCAGACAGGCAAGATGTACTGCCTGGGGACCGAAGTCCGTCTGAGAAGCGGTGAAACTTGCACATGCATAATTTTATCAAATAAATAATTGTAATATCATTTAGGATTTTACTTTGATTGTATATTTTTTTTTAATAAATAAATATTCACGGGACAAATTACATTGACTGATCTAACCCCAAAGTAAGCAAATTATTAGTTTGTGTTATGGGTGTTAGTCAACGATACTAATACATAGAGATACATATATAAATACTTTTACATACATAATAAACAGCCAAACCCGAAAATACAAACATTTATGTTCATCACACAAATGGGCGGCGGTTTTATATCATAAGATAGCAAACAAGCAGATGGCTCTCCTGATGGAAAGAGACAACCACCGCCTATTAACACCAAAGATGTTAATTGCGTGTTGCTATCCTAGTGGCGGGGTCTTAATGCCACGTACATAAGACTACCCACTACCTTACCCTCTAAACAGGAACATGACAATGACAAGCATTGACGCTATTGCGGCAGTAAAACATACGCTAGTGGTACCAATTAGCCAGGCGAAACGTTGCGGAACTCTACCACCTAGTAGTCACGGTGGTAGTGACAAATATAGCCAATCGGTACCTTTAACGACCTGCCTGGCAGAACGGCAGTTGGTTTATTCTTCAAAGGAGCCCGAAGGAAGGAATTCGCTCCAATTTAAAAAAAACCAACACGGTTTTTTTTTTTAATTGGAGCGAAAACCAACATATCACCAACATCCTGGCCACTTGACGGTAATCACAATGTTAACCTGTGTCTTAATAACATACCGATCTTGTTCGTGGTTAATATCGAGTCCCATGTAAGTTGTCGTAACTTAAAAAATAGAAATTAGATTTTTCTGGTTGGTTAGTTGGAAGTTCTATAAAAATGGAATCGTTTTTATCAATAAAACAAAATCCCATTTTTTAAATTACGACAAATTACGTAGGACACGTCGATACAACACTCATGTCTTTGTAGCTTTTTTTGCATTCATCACTCATCTCGCTTACAGACAAACGAGTTTATCTTAGTAAAACTGAGTGTCTATCGACTTCGCTCTACATTTGATTGGGAACACGCATAATGGCAGTTAAGTACTATCAATTACAGCAAATCATGTGATAACTCGTAAGAAATTTAGGGTCACTCAAGCAACAATCAATAAATTCAAACCGAACCAACGTAATGGAGTCTCGATTTTAACTGCGAGAAAGTAAAATACACAAAAAACTCGTCCGTCGAGTTTCACCCGCCAAAACCGGGGCCACTGACCGATTGACATTCGATGATATGTTTCGGAAGATTGATATTGAAATCTTAGCCCGGCAGTCTAGGTTTTAGCCTATGCGGCTCAGATTATGAGCTCCCGGGTTGGATTCTTGGGTCGGGCTTGGGTGGGTTGGAGTGTTGACTACAAGGAGATAGAGTTCTGTAACGATTGGCCAAACGTGTCACTATCATCTTGACTACAAGGAGATAGAGTTCTGCAACGATTGGTCAAACGTGTCACTATAATCTTGACTACAAGGAGATAGAGGTCTGCAACGATTGGTCAAACGTGTTACTATCATCTTGACTACAAGGAGATAGAAGTCTGCAACGATTGGTCAAACGTGTCACTATCATCTTGACTACAAGGAGATAGAGGTCTGCAACGATTAGCCAA
This sequence comes from Apodemia mormo, assembly GCA_036924255.1. Taxonomy (NCBI): domain Eukaryota; kingdom Metazoa; phylum Arthropoda; class Insecta; order Lepidoptera; family Riodinidae; genus Apodemia; species Apodemia mormo. The sequence continues at coordinate 16,331,171 of JAUPFN010000020.1, forward strand.
ACGTGTCACTATCATCTTGACTACGAGGAGATAGAGTTCTGCAACGATTGGCCAAACGTGTCACTATTATCTTGACTACAAGGAGATAGAGTTAGCAACGATTGGTCAAACGTGTCACTATCATCTTGACTACAAGGAGATAGAGGTCTGCAACGATTAGCCAAACGTGTCACTATCATCTTGACTACGAGGAGATAGAGTTCTGCAACGATTGGCCAAACGTGTCACTATCATCTTGACTACAAGGAGATAGAGTTAGCAACGATTGATCAAACGTGTCAATATCATCTTGACTACAAGGAGATAGAGGTCTGCAACGATTAGCCAAACGTGTCACTATCATCTTGACTACGAGGAGATAGCGTTCTGCAACGATTGGCCAAACGTGTCACTATCATCTTTACAAGGAGATAGAGTTAGCAACGATTGGTCAAACGTGTCACTATCATCTTGACTACAAGTAATAGAGTTCTGCAACGATTGACCAAACGTGTCACTACCATCTTGACTATAAGAAGATAGGCTTCTGCAACGATTGACCAAACGCCTCACTATCATCTTGACTAAAAAGTCACTACCATTTTGAGTTCTAGGTGATAGATTTCTACAACAATTTCCAAACGTGACACTGCCATCTCAACTACTAGGTAATAGACTTAGTTCTACAATGATTGGAAAAATAGTTTACTGCCATCTTGATTATTAGGTGATAGAGTTCTGCTACAATTGGCCAAACATGTCATTACCATTTTGACTTCCACCACCTTAACTTTCCTGTCAGTGCTTTTCTCCGTCGTATTTCAGTTCGGAAGGTAAGCCGGTAAAATTATGCTTGTAGTATTAGATCCTCGCCATACGAATGCACGTACGTGGACATCTTTGATGTCCATAGGTCATAGTTATTTTTTTCCATTAAAAAATATCTGCTTGTTTGTTATCCTATTGTATCAAAATAATGACACTCAGTCAATTAAATAGACCTTATAATTAAGAGGGACGGTTAGTAATAGAAGGCTGAGAATCATTTTATTAGTTGAAACGCGTCATGATACAATGTAATTTGCTCATCAATAATTACATAGATTGCATTGGCGATAACCAAAGGTCAGTGATTTCTTTTGCAACCACTCAGCAACCACAAGAGATACGATGTTATTTTTTATGTATATAAGGTTAAGGGCTAAATTTGCTTACACTTGAATGTTATGCGTTGTTGTATTCGGAACGCAAGTTTATTCGAAACCCGCATTCCAATCGGCGTACCACTTGCGCGACATTTGCATTCACGTATTGGGACCTAGATAAAGGTATTTGTATGCATTGTTCCTTAATTCGATAGCACTAAGGTTCGTTTTAATGATTCACGGCGTTAAATTTACTTAGTGCTCGTACATCACAAGATTTAATAAATTGTTTATGGATATGCATGCCAGTGATTAGCGATGTTCGTACGTTTTCACTTGCAAAGCGATTTCCGTTGAATATTTACTAACGACAACCACACGTACACTTTATAAATAGCTTCTTAGTTACAATATATGTTTATGTTATATTAGTTATATGCTTACCTACAATTTTAGCGAAATCTGAGTCACGACGGACTCGACATTTTATAATTAATAATTTAAACACTGCAACAACTGATTTCCTTAATAAATCCTAAATAAATTGAAGAATTCTGATCCAGTTTACAACATTTGACGCAGTTTTTAAGAATAAAAGCTAATTAGATTTTTAAATCAATCTGTATGTGAGTCAAAAATTATTTTAAAAATAGGTATGAAGTAAGTTATTTGTAAACACGATAACTTTAATATTTGAAAAGCTGTAACTTTTGGAAACTTGATACGATTTTGATTTTTGAAACGGCATTAGACGCAATTTTGTTATCACTGTCTTGTTCCAGATCAGAGGGTAAGATAGCCGGTAAACTTATGTATGTGGCATTAAGACCCCGCTACAAATATAACATTAACATCTTTGGTGTATATAGGCGATGGTTGTCTCTTTCTATCAGACGAGCCATCTGCTATCTTATGATATATAAAAAATACAATTGAATTGAGAATTTTGGGAAGTCTTCCTTTTTGGGAAGTCGGTTAAAATACCCCGGTTCCTTGCTGTTCTCTACATAGAATTTTGTTATTCCTACCGCAATAGCATCAATGTTTGTTAATTATCGTGTTCAAGTTTAGAGATAATATGTACCCTCTAAAACAAAATATATCGATTAATAAATACTGAATTCAGAGTTAGCAAACATAAAAAAATGCAACCAAATTGAAAACCTCCTCTTTTTTGGGAAGTCGATTGAAAATACACCAACTTCTTGCTTGAAATACAGCAGTATCTTCACGCCCGTATCCCCGAAGAGGTAGGCAGAGGTACAACAAGTGCACCCACGATTAGCCGAAGATACTTGGTCCCACAAATGTGATAGGTGGCAAGCCTATCGCCAACCAGGCACTTTCCAATCCCGGGCAACTTTGTGTTTATCAGAAACTGAAAAAACATTATTTTTTAGCGCCCGACCCGGGAATCGACCCCGGGACCTCATGTGGTCGACGCCAGCAGTGTTTTTCAATATTTTTCAGGACGTGACCCCCTTAACATGTTACAAAAATCATCGCGACCCCTACCCACTGCCACCTAACTTACATTAAAAAATCAAATCCTTTAAACTTTTTCCTTTTTCTTTATCCATACTAATATTATAAATGCGAAAGTCTGTCTGCCTGTCTGTCTGTCTGTTACGCTTTCGCGATTAAACCGCTGAACCGATTTTCATGAAATTTTGCATGGATATAGTTGAAGATCCGGGGTCAAACATAGGCTAATTTTTTTTTTAAAAATCAGTCCCTGAAGGGCTGAAATAGGTGATGAAATTTTTATTAAAGGCTATTTGGACGACTTATTAATATACTCGCGGGCGAAGCTGCGCGGGACAGCTAGTTATCAAATAAATATTTTATTTTTGTGTTTTAGTAACACTAAACTATCATCCACGACCCCTTGCAAAGGCCTCGCGACCCTGTAGGGGGTCAGGCCCCCCATTTGAAAAATTTATTTATCTAAACATATAATAAAATCGTAGGAAAGTCAAAACTGTACATTGAATATTTTTTTTAAAAGAATACTTAAAAGGGCGTGATCTACAATCGATATAGAAACCAAAAATATAGTTTTTAGAATTTTTGTCTGTTTGTCTGTTTTCGGTATGTATGTCCGGGGTAAACTCAAAAAGGACTGCATGGATTTACTTCAAATTTTGCATAAATATTACTAACAGGTCGGGTCAACATATAGGCTACATATTATCACGCTATCACCTACGGGGGAGGAGCAGTGCGGAGTAAACGAAGTCCGCGCGGACGAAGTCGTGGGCAACAACGGGTAATAAATAATCAAAAATGTTTACACAACTGTGAACGGGGATCTTGCTCCTCGGTCAGTTATCGACGTTTTCACACAAATGACTCATTCAACCAGTTAAACTTGACCTCCTTTAAGTCACAGTGACAGCCTCAGATATAGCCCATGGAACTCCGATTCAACCTTTGACAAGAGTAGTTTCCTTCATCTAAGGTTTCAACAGAGTATCCATAACCCTCTCAATTTATTACTACCGTATTTTGGTTTTGTAGTCAAGATTTTATATCTATTAATACGATCAGAAGAGCCATTTTCTTGTTTGCACCTCTATGATATCCATCTATACATATAATAAAATCGTAGGAAAGTCAAAACTGTACATTGAATATTTTTTTAAAAGAAACTTGGGGCGTGATCTAAAATCGATATCGATGCCAAAAATATAGTTTTTAGAATTTTTGTCTGTTTCTCTGTTTGTCTGTTTGTCTGTAATCCATGCAGTACTTTTTGAGTTTACCCCGGACATACGGGGTAAACTCAAAAAGTACTGCATGGATTTACTTCAAATTTTGCATGAATATTACTTACAGGTCGGGTCAACATATAGGCTACATATTATCACGCTATCACCTACGGGGGAGGTGCTGTGCGGAGTAAACGAAATCCGCGCGGACGAAGTCGCTGGTAGCAGCTAGTAAATAATAAAAGTTATTTAAAAAATTAAACTGACTTGAAATACCCGTATCTCAATAACTACTTAACCAATTTTGATAAAATTTGAACTGTACCCTAAATTGGAATATACTAAATGTAAATCAAAAACAATTATCTTGATATTGTTTTTTGTTTCCGAAAAATTTGCAGACAAACATACATACACTAGATCATCCAATTCCAACTATATTACATACCTTCATGCCAATCTGATAACCTCCGTTTTTTCGTCGGTTGAAAAAGAGATGCCTTTCATTGGTATGATGTCCAATAATACAAATACCTAAAATGTGAAATTCAAACACAAACGCATACGTTTCGTGACCTTTTCTATTTTCTCCTCGTTTCGACGAGCCATTCGTGACTGACAATTTTACACTTATCAAATAGCTGTTAAATTTGGAAACTGATGCTGTTCATTCTATACGTAATCGAATTGAAAATCATTCTGTAACTGATGTTTGTCGTTGTTTAAATTGAATTCTTCAATCTTGCTTTTAAATTTATATTATTTTCATAGAATATTATCTACCACGGCAACGATTAAGTTTTTCCGTTTTATTATCACTACATAGTATAAAACAAAGTAGCTTTCCGCTGTCTGTTTCCATATATGCTTAGATCTTTAAAACTACTCAACGGATTTTGATGTGTTTGTTTTAATAGATAGAGTGATTCAAGACGAAGGTTTATATGTATATTCATTACATATGAGAGAAATACTGTTATAAATATATTTAGTAAACAGCGTTTGTCAGGTCAGCTAATCTTAGTAGGTATATACGGACTGACTGGTGAGTTACCTTCAATGTTTAAGGACGTGATAGTTGGCGATCATATATGATGAGAAAAAATAACATTAAAAATAAATATTAAAATATTTCTTAGTAAACTTAGTAAACAGTACACCGAGAATCCTATATTTACCTGCGCCATTCTTGCACACCGCGCGGACGTACGTATCGCGCTGCGCGCTAGCAACGAAGAACAGCGGGGGGTGGTGGCGGCGTCTCCTTGACGTCGATTAGCGCGTACCGCGGCGTGGCGTGCTTAGAGAGTATAATAACCACATTTCACTTATTTTTAGAGAAATATTGGTCAAAAATTAAGCCCCTATTTTTATTAAATCATTTTAACGAGAATCGAGTACCGAGTACTCTCGTATCGAAGGTATCATTCCACCAATCATTCTGTATAAATTACGTGTCAAGTTGTTTGGCTGCGATGGACTCCAAAGCTACTGAACGGATTTTAATGAAATTTTGTAGATATCTACGGTTTGGACCACCTTAAAGATAGGATACTTTTTTAAAGATAGGATGTATGGCAAAACAACGTTTTCCGGGTCAGCTATAGAAGTATATATGAACATTTAACCGCCGCCGTTGGTCGAGTGGTTAGTGAACCTTACTGCGAATCGATGGGACTCTGGTTCGACTTCTGACAGTCGGACATCGGACATACATTTGTGTGATAAGCATAGATATTATATTTCTGGGTTTGCGTTGTTCAAAAAAAAACTTCTTTCAAAAATTATCCTCCACTCTTCAAGTACGTTTTGGTCGTTATGATTTCTTATCTAAATTTTTTACCTTCGAAGCTGAGTTGTAGGAATACTATACCAAGAATACTTCCTCTAAAGCATTCTCTTTCTCATTAAGAATTATAGTGTCATTTGTCTAGTCTTCAAATATAATTACGATAGTAATTATCATGTAATCGGAAGTATATTTTCCCGATCACTTTTAATTTGGTCGAAGGCTTTGAAATATATTAATTTAAATTTTGCGTAATTGAAATTATATCCATGCGTTTTGTTTTTCTGTCGGATAAAATCGCCTCTGTGGTCTAGTGGTCCAGCGTTGGCGTTTACCACATGAGATCCCATAGGTTCGATTCCCGGGTCGGGCACATAAAAACTGTTTTTTCAGTTTTTCTGTGAAACAGAAAGTTGCCCGGGATTGGAAAGTGCCCGGTTGGCGATAGATTTGCCACCTATCACATTTGTGGGACCAAGTATCTTCGGCTAATCGTGGGTGCACTTGTTGCACTTCTGCCTACTCCTTCGGGGATATAGGCGTGAAGATACTTTTTGTCGGATAAAAAAAATTGAATTTTTATATTATCCTTTTTTTACTGCATAAATCGAACATATTATCGATTTTGAACAGCCTCTGAAAATTTGGCCGGACCTGTAAAAATAACCCTTGTACATGTATTTCCTCCATTCATGTGGTCTGTGTGTATTACTATGTATTAATGACATTGACTAGCACCCATAACACAAGCAAATGATTTGCTAAGTTTAGGGCCTTTAGAGTTCGGTGAATTTATGTAGGTAATTTGCCAAGTAAATATTCATTTATCTTCTATTTTGTTATCGCGAAAAGTATTTCGAGAAGTGGTAGGACTCTATTTCTGCCTATGGATTTCACAATCGGACGTCGCGCCAAATTTAAATTCTTTTAAAAGTAAAAGGTAAGTACAATTCAGTACCTATTAGCAAATCGTACACACAACGTGTACAACAAATTCAGAACGATTAATTAATATATATTAAACAAGGTTAATGTTTAAATTTCATTGCACTTATATTTCAACAATCCGTTAAAAATGTATGTTTTTGATTATGTTACTGAAGAAATACGAAAGCATACATTTGCACTGCAAAAGTAACTTTTTCTTGTTAGAATTAGAGTCGCAAATAGTTTAATATGGTGTAAGTTGTCTTCACGGTTTACAACTCGTAATGAGACAAGTTTTACCTGTGCATATGACGGTTATGCAACTACATATCTTGGTAATGTCGGTATTACGTTAACTATAGGAAATCTCTGATAAACCCACGCGAATTATTAGTAGTACGTTTAAATGTGCTTGCGTATGAGAAAAACATTGGTTATGGTGTTATTATAAATGTGAATTTCATCTGTAACGATGAACTCATTTTACTAATTATACGTATGTATACCTAGCGAGCAGTACAATCGACGTAATCGATCATATACCAAAGAAGAATTTCGCCACGTCAAACCTGTCGACACTAGCTTAGTGGAAGAGAGTCCCGGCTTAAGGGAGGCGGTCGCAGGTTCAATCCCTGCGTGTCGATATTTTTCTTTGTTGTTTTTAAAGTTTTTCCAGTTTTCCCAAGCACGAGGTGAATGCTATAACACAAAAATAATTGGTTATAGTGTTCTATTTTTTAGTTTGAAATGTTATTTTAAATCAGAGGCTCTTTTTTTGAATTTGAAATTCTATTGCAGTTTCGAGATTCAAATGTTTATTAGTTCTAATGATATTTCGTATGTTGTATTAGTGATAATAATTTTCATTTTTTATATTTTATGTTTCGAATATTTTACTTAGCATTTTCGCTTTGATTTTTATTTTTGTTAATTTGTTTTTCTTTTCTTATATTTGGGTGAGACAATGGCATTATAGCTAGCTAAGTCATCGTAAGAAACTTCTACCTTGCAGTGACATATTTTTTTGCCTCTTACTAATGAAAATGACAGAAAATAAATCAACGCTGTGTAAAAAACTGTTGTACTTATGTACGCATGAAACAAGCGATTTTCCTTTGGTGGAACAAAACAAGAAATATTTTTTATTTTTGTCGATACTAGGTCGAACACCTGTTATGTACGTATATAGAAATACAGGAATTAATTTAATATCATGAATATAGATATCACCTCACGCTTAACTTAAAGAAGTTTATCGACTCTCTTACGCAACTCTACAAACAACAGGAGGATTACTTAAAATTTCCATAGACATAGATCATTTTCAATTTCAAAATTACCACAAACCCCTGTTGAAAATATATGATGGGAAAATAAGACAACGTATTCAGAAATATAGTCAGTCATATTTATTTTTCTTTGATACTAAATTAATATAATGCTATATAAGATAATGAGAGGGATTGCAATCCGGCATCAATTTCATTGCGTTTTTTTGTGTTTAGTCTGTGGTCGAATTTTGGCCACAGGCGATCGCTGGTACATTTCAATATGCTAACGATAGCCCGCTGGTCAAAATTCGACTGTAATTTTGGCCATAGACTGTATTCAAATCTCTGTTAAGTTTAATAACAGCATTTAACCATAAACAAAATAGTAAATATGTCTGTATATTACGATGTACGACAAAGAATGACAGCGTGTGTAATGTTTATTTTTATTGGAACGAAGTTCCTTACGGCAGGCTTGGAGGGGATAGGGATTTTGCTGCGCGACCGAACTGAAAAAAATGTGATAGTAAAACCGTAAGAAAAAATGCGTGGAATAAAATCGTTAAATGAGACGTGCGCAGGCGCGACAGTCGCGTACACAAGCGAGTAGTGCCGAAGGAACTTCGTTCCTACCTGGTGTCCCACGACACCACATCATTTTTTTATTTTATGTATTTCTAAAGCATCTATTAATATTATAGATGTGAAAGTTTGGATGTTTGGATGGATGGATGTTTGTTACTAAATCTCGCAAAAACTACAGAACGGATTTGAATTAAATTTGTCACACAGGTAAATGATGACCCGGTATAGTACATAGGCTACTTTTATCCCATAAAAATTAGGTGATCCCGCGAGAATCGCCAAAAACTTGTATGATGCATCGGGCTGCATGCTGCAGCTAGTATTTTATAAAGATATTAGCTTTCTGCACTCCTTCATCATTTAGCTTTAATTTCATACTCATCCGTGTCAAATTTCATACTCATCCGTTCGCGTAATTGTAGTAAAAAGGGGTACAAAGTTTTCGTTTATCAATATATAGATTTGGGTATCAACTGTGTTATATTTTGAAAGTAAAATGTATATATATACTTTTTACTGCCTGTCATTACGAGAGGTTTTCGGCGCCAACTTATACTTATTATTTATATATTCAAATTCTGCATGAATATTACTGACAGGTCGGGTCAACATATAGGCTACATATTATCACGCTATCACCTACAGGGGAGGAGCAGTGCGGAGTAAACGAAGCGCGCGCGGACGAAGTCGCAGGCAGTATATATAAAGAAAGAAAGAAATAATTTATTTGCCAGACTATGGGAGTTACAAGTTATTAAAATTTGATTAAGTTACCAACATATTCTACCATGATATGGTGTGAAAATATTTTAAAATTATAATTATTTATCACTAAAATAATTTTACTACCGGATCGGAACGCGGCCACACACTGAGATATGTATGTATATATATATATATATATATATATATATATATATATATATATATATATATATATATATATATATATACATATCTCAGTATATATATATATATATATATATATATATATATATATATATATATATATATATATATATATATATATATATATGCATAATCCATGAGGAATGAAATGTCTTACGGGTTTACATTTCATAATTGACACAAATGGTCAAATAGCGTAGGTTAATATTTTTTTTCAATTAAGTTAAATAAATTAACCAAGATTCGTACCTACAATACTATTATAAATATTTGTCGAAACAATATGATTTTATGAACAAAACTTTGTACTAGTTGTACAATAGCTTGATCACGTATTAAACACAACATATTGTGATCACCAGCTTTTAAATCAATCAGATTACGGATGGCAGACAAGTAACGTATTAATGATTCAGTGAATGTACCGGACATTCAATAAAATCTATCAAGTATTCGTTCTTTCCGGTGAATTTTCCGCTATCCGGCCTTTAACCTAATAAAATTATAAATACTATCTGCTGTGTTTATATATCACAGGATAACAAACACATGATTTTAAAAAAACCAAATATACCTTTAGTATTATAGGTGATAGTTTTCTCTTTAACGGTGTTTTGCACATTGCCTTACGTGGTTATCTTCTATACATATAATAAAATCGTAGGAAAATCTATTGTTTATCATCATCATCAAATCATTGAATATTTTTTTAAAGAGTACTTGGGGCGTGATCTACAATGAATATCGAAGCCAAAAATATAGTTTTTAGAATTTTTGTCTGTTTGTCTGTATGTATGTCCGGGGTAAACTCAAAAAGTACTGCATGGATTTACTTCAAATTTTGCCTGAATATTACTAACAGGTCGGTTCAACATATAGGCTACATATTATCACGCTATCTGCACCTACGGGGGAGAAGCTGTGCGGAATAAACGAAGTCCACGCGAAAGAAGTTGCGGGCAACAGCTAGTATAATAATGTAAATTTATAAACACGGATGGCATACACAGATGGAATATAGCATACACAGATCTAATATAGCATACACAGATGACTGTTCTGATGAAAAGAGATAAATATTATAACGAAGTAGTTAATTGCGCGTAGCATCCATGTGGCGGGCAGAAATTACATACATAAATTACACTTAGTTCATTGGCTACCTTACCCTTCTAACAAGATTGTAACAGAGACAATCATTATTAATACTGAAGCAGGAAAAGATAAAACAGTAGTACTAAATCCGGACGGAACGTTACAAAATTTTGCTAATCTGTCATTCTTTTAGTTCATCCCCACAAGCGACGGCATAGTTTTGTTTATAAGATTGCAAACCAACAAATTGATCTCCTGACAGAAAGAGACAAACATCGCTGTAGACACCAAGGATATTAATGTTGCGTTGTTAACCGTTTAACGGGTTGGTAATACCAGATTCATGGACAAGTTTGCCCGCTACCTTACCCTCCAAACTGGAACACGATACGAACATTATAACGCTATTGCGACAGGAACAGATAAGGCGTTGATATCAAAACCCGGGCGAAACGTTGCAAAAGTCTACCACCTAGCAGTCACGATGGTAATGGCACGTATAGCCCATCGTTTGCATTTTACGAATAGCCTGGCAGAATATTGGTGGTCTATTCGTCAACGGGGGCCAGGGACAACAGGTATTTGGGCTCTCTCCACTTCTAACTTTATAACTCCTTAACTGATTGGCCTCATGTTCGAATTTAAGAATATTTTTGTCTCATTAATTCGCCTAACAAATCTCTACATGTTTTAATCAACGATACTCTTGTTATTAATGAACGAACATTTATAGATACATAAATAAAAAAGGCATATCATAAAATAGCAAACAAGCAGATGAGTCTCCTGATAGAAAGAGTCAACCATCGCCTATAGACACCAAATATGTCAATGTTGCGTTGCTATCTTGTGGCGAGGTCTAATGCCACATGCATAAGTTTACCGCCTACCTTACCCTCCAAACCGGAACACGACAGTGACTAACACTGACGCTATTGCTGCAAGAGTAGGTAAGGCGGTGGTATTAGATCCGGTCGAGCCGATGCAGAACTCTACCACCTAGTAGTCACGATGGTAGTGACGCACATAGCCACTCGGCCGCCTTTTACGACCTACCTGGCAGAACGGCAGTTAGCCTATTCTTCAAAGAAGCCTGGGACAACACGGGGAAAAAATGTTCAAGTAGTCTCAAAGAATTTACCTCGCTTCCCACGCCGCGCTCTTTTAATTACTGTTTATATTTTATTAAATTATATCACGTTGTTAGCTTTTCAAAAGATTCAGCCTGGTTTGGCTGGCAAAAAACCACATTTGAGTAAGTAATATTGATACTTGAGTGACACACATAACCAGAATTTGCGTTCCGATGAGAATTTGTTCCTACGCATTCCCTTTTGCCGCACGAACTACTTTCTCAGCCTTTTCCATTGATCAATTCGTTTGTGGAATGCGCTTGCTGCAGATATTAGAAAATCTCCTTCAAATTTGTCATTTAAGACAGCTGAAATTGTACATCCATGAGTAAAAGTAGTGAAGTCATTTTTGCAAGGTTTGCGTTTAGATTGTTCGTTGCTCATAGATGTATCATTGTTTATTTGTGTATATATTTCTATATGTATGATTTATGTTTTTTTGCATGTATGTATAAATTCGTATAATTTCATATAGATATATGTTAATTTAAACTGTATTCTTTTATTCTGTGTTAATTTCTTTTTTCGTAATAAGTTTACCTCTTCTGTTAATTTTTTTTTTACTACATGAAGTTAGCTGGCATAGAATGCTCTTAAGCGTTAAGTCAAATCTTTGTCCATTTTGTTCATAATTATACCTAAGTAAATAAATGATAATTCACCATTAACTGAATATTGCCCATGTTGATGTTTGATTTTTGAAATACTTGTCCCTGTCGGAAATCGAGCAGGAATCCTAGCGTAGACGAGGTCGCTAGCCACTTTTAAGATTATCGACGTTATCATTGCAATTTTTACTAGGTGGTAGAGTTCTGGATTGTCTCGCCCGGGTCTGGAACCACCGCTTTACCTATTCCTGCCACAATTGCGTCAGTGCTTATCACTGTCGTGTTCTGGTTTGGAGAGTAAGGTAGCCGGTAAACTTATGCATGTGTCATTAGACCTCGCTACAAGATATATATTTATTTATAATATTATTTGTATTTCGAATAAAACTATTTTCAACCGACTTCCAAAAAACTACTATATACAGACTGACTGGTGAGTTACCTTCAATGTTTAAGGACGTGATAGTTGGCGATCATATATGATGAGAAAAAATAACATTAAAAATAAATATTAAAATACTTCTTAGTAAACTTAGCAAACAGTGCACCGAATATCCGCTATTTTTTTTATATCATAAAATAGCAAACAAGCAGATGGGTCTCCTGATGGAAAGAGTCAACCATCGCCTATAGACACCAAAGATGTTAATGGTGCGTTGCTATCGTGTAGCGAGGTCTAATGCCACATGCATAAGTTTACCGGCTACCTTACCCTCCAAATCGGAACACGACAGCGACAAGCACTGACGCTATTGCGGCAGGAATAGGTAAGGCGGTGGTACCAGACCCGGGCGAGACAATGCAGAACTCTACCACCTAGTAGCCACGATGGTAGTGGCTCGATAGTCAATCGGTCGCTTTTTACGACCTGCCTAGCAGAACGGCAGTTGGCCTATTCTTCAAAGGAGGCCGGGACCAACACGGCGAGGGCTGTGTATATATTTACCTGCGCCAACTTGGACACCGCGCGGATACAGGTGTCGCGCAGATAGTGAGTTTGAGGTTGGGGGTGGCGGCGACGTGCCCTTAATATCGACTAGCGTGGCGCTTAAAGAGTATAATATCCACATTTCACTTATTTTTAAAGAAATATTGGTCAAAAATTAAGCCCCTGATTTTATTATTTCATTTTAACAAGAATCGAGTACCGAGCACTATCCAGAAATATCGAAGGTAACCATAACATCAGTCAGTCTGGATATCTACAGTTGGTAGCCCTGCCACCAACTTATCTGTTCACTAGGCACCATGAAGCTGTATTATATCTGGAGGCAGCACTTCTAATACCTACTTGAAACACAATATTAAATACTGCTGTCATCTTCTAAGGTCTTACCCTCTCTTTCTAACACAGCTGTATAAATAGAGATGGGGAGGCCTCATAGACAGAGATATAACGTAAATATTTATTTCAAGTGATTAATACGAGTGCTAGCTCCACCTATACCTAATACTTCATGGTAGACACAATCGCAATTACAGCTGCCATCTTGTGAAATGTCATACTGCTGTCAGTTTTCTTAGTAAACTTTTTAAATCGTTTACCGGCTACCTTACCTTCCAAAACGGAACACGACAGCGACAAGCATTGACGCTTAAGTAGGCCAAAATTAAGTAGGCCATTTTGGTAGGTCCCTAATTTCCAAACTTCCGTGGTGCAATAGCAATCAGGCTTAAACTGATTGTAAAAGTCTCATTTCGTAGCATTTTTATGTTATTAATATTTTGCTGTCTCCTCCTTAAAAGGAAGGGAAACAGGATGTATTTTCCTACTCCTCCTATATACTTCCGATTAATTTCGTTGCGGGTCCCAAGACAGCTAAGCTTTTCCCCAGGGCACCCTGAGCTCGCAACTCAGAGGTTATCAGGTCGGTTGCCGCTGTTGATTCTGGTTAACAGAAGTTACAGTGGAGGGAACGAGAGGTGGGCCAATTTCCCTTTAAAAAAAAACAAAAAGCATTGACGCTATTGCGGCAGGAATAGATAAGGCGGTGGTACCAGACCCGGACGAGACGAAAATTACGAAATGTTTCTTTGGGAACAGAATATTTTCCCTCAAAAGTATTACCATTGCATTGCATTGCATTGCAATAATTCAATAGTTGTACGAGCATGATTTGTTTCGGAAATAAAGTTATAAGCATAGGCGCGTAATTTCAAGTGGAGTAAAAGTAACAAAGAAAATTATAAATTAAAATCTTTTGGCACACATTGTTTAGATCAGAAAGACAGATAACCGAATATACCAATTAAGAAAAAAGTAACGGTTATATTGTTAGATAATGACGTGATATAAGCCTAAATATTTATATAACCACATAAAATTCCTTCAACGCGATTCACAATTTTCCATCGTAAATAATTTTGAATTTGTGTGTTTGTGTGTGTGTGTGAATTGTTTGGTAGTTTGTCCTGTATAGCCGGTAGACTTATGCATGTGGCATTGCCATCCCACCACACAGATAGCAAAACACCATTAACATCTTTGGTGTATATAGGCGATGATTTCTCTATTTATTAGGAGAGCCTTTGCTTATTTGCTATATTATATTATAATAAATAAAATCTCTTATAATTTTAGTACCTGTTAATCTAGTAGTGCATTCGCGTTCATTGCGTTTCGTTTGCATGACCCAAAAACATATGTTTGTTGTGTGTATGTTGTCTTTGTTACTCCTAAACATTTTTTTAAAACGGTCCAGTGTTTGCTTAAAACAAATAAAATCTGTTAAAATTAAAAGTTTGAGTTATGGACAGACAGAAACATATATCACAAGGTAGAGAAGAATTTCGCCAACGAGAACCAGTCGCCACTGACTCAGTTGGTTAGAGCGTCCCGGCTAAAGTAAGGTTACAGGTTCAAATCCTGGCGAAGTGAAAATTTTCATTGTTGTTGTAAGTTTTTCGAGTTTTTGCAAGCACGGAGTGAATGTTAAGCCACATTTGTAGTAATAACACAATGATATTAATTTAAACTCAACCTTGACCGAGAAAAAGTCAACAAGTCCCTATACACACAAATCACATACAAATTCCTAGTAAACTCCAAACGCGCTCACGATCGAATGCGAAAAGAAAAACTCACACTTAGCACTCAGAACCAAACTGTGCAGTGCCGTTTGATGAACGTTCAAACCTGCACCAAACGGTATTATCAAACACGTAAGGTTTGAATCAAGCCGTTTTACCATCTCGGGGGCATTTTAACTGTGCCATATTTCGTACTCCTCCGTTCTAGTAATTGTCATAAAAGGGCAACAAAGTTTTCGCTTCAAGTATTAATATTTAGTTATAGATAAACGTATAAATGCGTGTGGCATTTCCCGTTATGCAACCCACGGCCGTTGACAAGTAAATCCGTTAGCTATTGCTAATTGGAAGTCGAAAACTGGGTACGACACGCTCAATCGTTTTATGGAACGTATGAAATTGATACATTGGCGCCCATATGTAATTGTAGACCATAGATTATGGACCTTGTCGACAGTAATTGACTTATATTTATAGATTCAGGCTCTACGTTACGGCAATCTTTAAAGGATTTAAATACGGGTGTCAGCAACGATACATATAAATAGTGAATCTATATATTAAAAAGTGAAGGAAAACTTTGGACCTCTTTTTAAGACAATTGCGCAAACGGCGGAGGATGAAGTTTTGCACAGTTAAAGTTTACGTTGGGAAGGACTGCAGCAGAAACCTAATATTTTTAAATATTTTGCATTGGAAATAAAACATAATCACTACATAGTATAAAACAAAGTCGCTTTCTCTGTCTGTACCTATGTATGCTTAAATCTTTAAAAGTACGCAACAGATTTTGATGTGGTTTTTTAATAGATAGATTGATTCCTAAGGAAGGTTTAAGTATATAAACCTTTGCGATATTCCCACGGGAAAAAAAGCTAGGTGGGTGAAACCGCGAGCAGGTCGCTAGTCTATACATATAATAAAATCGTAGAAAAGTCAAAACTGTACGTTAAGTAAATATATTTTATAAAGAATACTTGGGACGTGATTTACAATCGATATCAAAGCCAAAAATATTTTTTAGAATGTTTGTCTGTTTTTCTGTATTCCGGGGTAAACTCAAAAAGTACTGCATGGATTTACTTCAAATTTTGCATGAATATTACTAACAGGTCGGGTCAACATATAGGCTACATATTATCACGCTATCACCTACAGGAGGGGAGCAGTGCGGAGTAAACGAAGTCCACGCTGACGAAGTCGCAGGCAACAGCTAGTATATAAATAAAAATAAAAATAAATAAACAAAGGAACATTGCAGAAAAATAATTTTAGTTTAGTATCTTCACGCCCATATCCCCGAATGGGTAGGCAGAGGTACAACAAGTACACCCACGATTAGCCGAAGATACTTGGTCCCACAAATGTGATAAGTGGCAAGCCTATCGCCGACCGAGCAATTTCCAATCCCGGGCAACTTTGTGTTTCTCAGAAAACTGAAAAAACAATTTTTTTATGTGCCCGACCCAGAATCGAACCCGGGACCTCATGTAGTCAACGCCAATGCTGGACCACTAGACCACGACGGGACGACGACGACGGGAGTCGACATATCGAATACCGTTCAATTTCGCGGTCATCTGGAAGGCAAGGCGAAACTAGCCTC
This sequence comes from Apodemia mormo, assembly GCA_036924255.1. NCBI lineage: Eukaryota > Metazoa > Arthropoda > Insecta > Lepidoptera > Riodinidae > Apodemia > Apodemia mormo. Next base: position 16,347,959 of record JAUPFN010000020.1, read on the forward strand.
CAAAAAGCTCGGTGTGCTCAGCAGAGCGAGGCAGTATTTCTTGCCGGCCCATCGTCTCCAACTTTATAAGGCGCAAATTCGGCCTCACATGGAATACTGCTCTCATCTCTGGGCCGGAGCTCCCCAGTACCAGCTTCTTCCACTTGACCGCATTCAACGTAGAGCGGTTCGAATCGTTGACGATCAGGCTATTACGAAACGGCTTGACTCTTTGGCATTACGCAGAGATGTAAGCTCACTCTGCGTCTTTTATCGTAACTATCATGGAGAGTGTTCCGACGAGTTGTTTGGATTAATTCCTGCTGCTAACTTCCACCATCGGACATCGCGTCAAAATTTGAAGTTCCACCCACACCATCTTGATGTCTGGAAATCCACAACCGTGCGGTTCGCCCGGCACTTTTTGCCTCGCACTACTCTTTTGTGGAATCAATTACCGGCGGGGATTTTTCCGAACAAATACGACATGGGGACCTTCAAGAAAAGAGCGTACTCATTTTTAAAAGGGCGGCAACGCAACTGTAAGGCCTCTGGTATTGCAGATGTCCATGGGCGGCGGTGATCACTCAACATCAGGTGCACCTCCTGCTCGTTTGCCCACTCTTCCATAAAATAATTTTATCCGAATAAACTACCTACGCAATTCCGTTAAAACGTTTTTACATGATTTAGTTACAAACACCTAAAACAAAAATATTTAATACAAATGTACAAATAGTATTTGTCAAATACAAACACAAATACTTTATTTGCACAAAACAGGGTTGGAAAAGATTTTGTACATATATCGATGTGCTTAAATCTATTTTGTCAGATAAATGGCAAGCAAAATTTGTTAAATTTATGGCTACAGATTACTATACCATTTAAGAATATATTTACATGCCGTTTTCCTTGTGGAGAGGGCAGAGTGAGACGAAATCAATAGACATTGTAATTTTGAGATATAACAACTACCGATCGTTTCTTCCAAAAAATCGCAACCGAGTGATTAACGTGCTCATTCGAGTCACGAACAGGTAAGAGCACACCTCCACCTTAGGGAGACCAAATGTTCCGAATTTTACGGGTTACCCCGTTTTTCGTATTACAGATATTTATGAACCCGTAATTATCAACATTAAGTACAGGGTAAGTGAAGCTCTATTTTTAAAATTCCGTCTTGGCTACGCAGACATGAGCGTTGTGTTTGACCCGCTTTGGGTGTTTGACATTGAATTTGTTTGTTCATGTGTATTAAACACTTTCCTTTGAAAAGAAATATAAACTTTAAAATTTAAGATTTTGTCATAAACTGATGCTGCTTTGATTACCGCCCGACCTCTCGGGCGAAGCTGCGCGGTCCAACTTGTAAATAAATATAATTAGCTAAGCGTAAGCTTTTATCGGGGTACCACATTCAGTCAAACAAATGCAACGGCATTTTAGCTTAACTTTCTTGACATAGGGATTGTTTTTCTGTGAAGATGATATGAATAAAGTTATGCATACAATGGGTCACACGGTCATCAAATTATGTCTCGAGAACTAGTCCAATGTGAACTGGGATCGGCATAACCGTTACTGTCTTCTTGGATTATTCCGATTTAAATTAGCTGTTACCCGCGACTTTGATTGAGTCATCCGAGACCCTATAGTAAGGAGTTTATATATAAATTTCAACAAAGTAATATTTTTGAGCATCTTTTATTTATATTAAAAACTGACTGTTGCTGGCGTCTTCGTTCGCGTGACCTAAAGTGATTTTTCCTTTTGCTCAGTCGGATAAAAATTTCCTATGTAATTCATGGATAGTTTAGTTTTCTACTGGTGAAAGAATTTTTAAAACTGATCCTGTCGTTTTTGAGTTTTATCATTACAAACAACAATATTTTGTCTTATTAATTATAGTGTAGACTAGCTAATAACCGCTCTTCGCTGGTCGTAACAATTTCAATAAAGAAAATAATATAGGTATCTCACTCACTACATACCAATTTTCTTAAAGATCGGTCAAGCTGTTCTTGAGTTATATCGAGGCATACAGATTGAAACACAAACAAAAAATTTCAAAATATCAAACATAAAACGAATGTTCAATAAGAAATTTGTCAAAAATTAATATATTTTAATTTTTATTTAATTAAATAAAAAATCATTCAGAGTAAGATTACTAAAAAAGAAGGTGAGACCTCAATACAGACAGTGTTGTTTTCAGATTAAGGGGTGAAGTTCAAGGTTAATAGCTATACGTTGTCTGTTGTTGTCGTTGTCAGTCAACCAGTTTTAATACAGTTACAATCTTAAGGGCTATACGTTGTCAAATGTCAGTCAGTCAGTTTTAATACAGTTTCAATCTTAAGGGCTATACGTTGTCTATTGTGAGTCAGTCAGTTTTAATACAGCTTCAATGCTAAGGGCTATACGTTGTCTATTGTCAGTCAGTCAGTTTTAACAGCTTCAAGATTAAGGGCTGTGCGTTGTCTATTGTCAGTCAGTAAATTTTAATACAGCCTCAATGTTAAGGGATATACGTTGTCAATGTCAGTCAGTCAGTGTCAGTTTTTTAATAGTAGTACCACAGATTACACGAATACATAGACACAATGTTGGACGAAAAACGTGTAGCTGCTCTAACCACGCCGAGGGCAGCGGGAAGCGCAGATGTTTATATACAGTCGCCCTGAATAATTACTTCTTCTTAAGTGGGCCTTGCACAATAAGTTTCTCGAACATTAAGGGCAACATTTTACTTTATCTATATTTATTACCAAGTTAACCAAAGCTATAGCGACAGTGCTTGTCACCAGTGATGGGACTCGAGCCGTGTTTCACTAGAGTCACTCAAGTAGCTTTTATTTTACTCGCGCTCTACTCGAGTATAACTAATAAAATATATGATAACTCGGATCACGAGTAACTCGAGTCAACTCGAATGACTCGGACCATTTGAGTGGCCTACCGACTCGAATGAGAAATTCAGGTTTTGACAGGCTTAACCGATGTATCTTTAATCTGAACTTCAGTACAAATCTATGCAGGACGACGACTAATATAGTAAAATATTTTATTTCATTATTTTTATAATACCTGCCTATGTTGTTAAAGTAATGCGAAAACCTAAAAAGAATTTATGTTAAAAATAGTTACTTACCATAGATTAAGTATTTATAAATTGCGACGGTTCCTAAGTGTATTATCTATACATATAATAAAATCGTAGGAAAGTCAAAACTGTATATTGAATATTTTTATTAAAAAAATACTTGGGGCGTGATTTATAAATAATCGATATCGAAGCCAAAAATATAGTTTTTAGAATTTTTGTCTGTTTGTCTTTTTGTCTGTATGTCTGTATGTCTGTATGTCTGTATGTCTGTATGTCTGTATGTCTGTATGTCTGTATGTCTGTATGTCTGTATGTCTGTATGTCTGTATGTCTGTATGTCTGTATGTCTGTATGTCTGTATGTCTGTATGTCTGTATGTCTGTATGTCTGTATGTATGTATGTCTGTATGTCTGTATGTCTGTTTGTTTGTATGTATGTCCGGGGTAAACTCAAAAAGTACTGCATGGATTTACTTCAAATTTTGCATGAATATTACTAACATGTCGGGTCAACATATATCACGCTATATATATTATCACGCTATCACCTACAGGGAAGGAGCAGTGCGGAGTAAACGAAGTCCGCGCGGACGAAGTCGCAGGCAACAGCTAGTACTTAATATAAAATGTGGTAATAATTAATATAAAGTTATTTAAGTTTCAAGTACCTACTTTAATTGGCATAGCTATAGCATAGTTATGAGGAGTCCAAGAGTTTCAAAATATACAAAAATTAACTACTTGTACCCGAACTTCTAAATAATGACATACAGCATTTAAAAGTATCTTCACGCCCGTATCCCCGAAATGGTAGGCAGAGGTACAACAAGTGCACCCACGATTAGCAGCAGATACTTGGTCCCACAAATGTGATAGGCGGCAAGCCTATCGCCAAACCGGGCACTTTCCAAACCAGGGCAACTGTGTGTTTAGCAGAAAACTGAAAATAACACTTTTTTTAAGTGCCCGACCCGGGAATCGAACCCGGAACCTCATGTGGTTAACGCCAACGCTGGACCACTAGACCACAGAGGCGATAAAGCATTTAAATTAATTTTATATATAAACACAAATATTCCTGCATGTCAGATAAAAATTGTACATAATAATACAAACCCCCTAACCTCCTCCCTTGTATACGCCCATGCCTATGTTGTAATTTATAAGCAGTACGCGTTCCACGATGAATGTTAATATAGTAATAAACAACACAGACGAGATTGCAGGTATCTGTCAGGCTTTAATAAATACATTTCCTTATTAATTTCCTACCAACTAATGAGCCACGAGGCACAGGTCGTGAGTCAAACGCTGTGAACAATAACATTTGATTTTAATAACAAGCTTACACACATCCGCTCCACAGTCCATTGGACATAAATTCATTGAAAATATAAAAATTATACGGTCTATAGTTTACGCAGTCACGTATTCCTAATGTGTACAAACTTCCATCAAGCTTTGTCAAGGCGTTCTGTATTTATAACAGGTCTTGCAGACACATAGGCACAAAATTTTAAAATGGAAAAATTGATACATGTTAGTCTTGAAACGAATATTTATCGGAATTTTCCCCCGTATTGGTCCGAGCTCCTTTGAAGCATAGTCCAACTGCCTTTCTCTCAGACAGATCGTAATTGGCGACGGATTGGCTATACGTGTCACTACCATCGTACCTACTAAATGGTAGAGTTCCGCAACGACTCGCCCGGGTCTAGTACCACCGCCTTACCTATTCCTACCGCAATAGCGTTAGTACTTGTCACTGTCGTGTTCTGGTTTGGAAGGTAAGGTAGCCGGTAGACTTATGCATGTGGCGTTGCCCCCGCTACATGGAAAGCAAGACATCATTAATATCTTTGGTATAGGTAATTATTTTCAGGAAAACCATCTGTTTGTTTGTATGTGTAGTCGGTTAATTCTAGTGTTAGTATATTGTTATTATTTTGATTTTTTATATTATAAGATAGCAAACAAGCAGATAGGTCTCCTGATGGAAATAATCAGCCATCGCCTATAGACACCAAAGATGTTAATAGTGCGTTGCTATCAGGTGGCGAAACCCCTGTACCTGAAATATATCTATTATATTTTTTATTTTTTTGTAAAATATAATTATAGTACTTACTGTTGATTAAATTAAATATTAATCAAGAATACACATTCGCATATACTTACGAGCTTCCATTTATATATATTTTTTATAGTATAAGATAGCAAACAAGCAGATGTGTCTCCTGATGGAAAGAGTCAACCATCGCCTATAGACACCAAAGGTGTTAATGGTGCGCTGCTATCTTGTGGCGAGGTCTATTGCCACATGCATAAGTTAACCGGCCACCTTACCCTCCAAACCGTAACACGACAGTGACAAGCACTGACGCTATTGCGGCAAGAATTGGTAGGGCGGTGGTACTAGATCCGGGTGAGACAATACAAAACTCTACTACCTAGTAGGCACGATGGTAGTGACTCGTATAGCCAATCGGTCGCCAATTACGATCTGTCTGACAGAAATGCGGTTGGTCTATGCTTCAAAGAAGCTCAGACGAACACGGGGGAAAATTCCGATAAATATTCGTTTCAAGACTAACATGTATCAATTTTAACATTTTAAAATTATGTGTCTATGTGTATGTAAAACCTGTTATAACTGCAGAACGCCTTGAGAAACTGAAGTTCTCAATCCAATTATCATTTTTCAAGAAAAATAAGAGAAGACCCACCCAGTGGTCTCATTGATCAATATCAAGACTCACTAATAAGTCACCAGACCACGTCGCATTCAGACATTGAAATCTATATTGTATTAAGAATTTAAAATAGGAGGATAAAATCATGACGAACATTAGAACTCGGGAATTTTTATTGATAAAGTGGTCGCGCAAACATTTCATCATATCATCGCAATACATGATTTCTTCTAACTAGGAATTTACGAGGCCAAGTGAAAATGTAATACCGGTATTTAAGCAATATTAATCTAATTATCGCGCAAGTAGTCTAGATGAATGGTCCTTGGTAAACACGTACGAGGTACTGGGTTTGAATTTCAGGTCGAAGAATTAATTCTAAACCACTGTTGGTTCGTCTTATTGAGTAAAGTGCTATTCGACTCTCCTAGGGATGCTTCGGTTACGAAGTAAAACGTGCGTTGAATGCGTATATTGTGTGTTTTGTTTGTTCCGCAGATGTATTAGAAAGTGTGGTTGAAGACGGACTCCTATCCCCCAGTGACAAAGACTTCTTACCTCTATTGACAAAGACAGACTCCTCTCTGCAGTAACAATCGTTATGTATACGCTTCGATCAGAAATGTACTATGTAATGTATACTAAATTTTATATATACACAATGTCATTATAAATTTGATTTGAAGTGCAAAATTTTTAAAATGTAATAAAAATATTATGTAATTTGTTATTTTTTTATAGATTGGTTCTATTTCAATAAGCCAGAAACGACACTTAGATGGCCAGAAATGGCACTTCTACTATACTCCTGCTGGTACTATATTTCTTCTGCTATATTTCTACTACTATACATTTACTAACATCGAGTTCTGTTAAATGTTGCACAGATTTAGTAGGTACTACGGCATTAACTTTTACTATAGCAACAGCGTCAGTGCTTGTTACTGTCGCTTTCAAGTTTTAAGGACAAGGTAGCATGCAGACACAGATTTCACATAGCTAATTAGCTATTTCTTTAAAAATAGACCACTTCTTTAAAAACTATTAGATAAGATATTATTTTAAGATAAGATATTATTTATTTGCAAGAATAAGGTACAGATATACAGATGGTCAGATACAATTATAATAGAATCAAACTTATTCTACTCAGTGAGTGTGCAAATACAACATTTAGTAAGACTAGTTAGTCTACAACAAACATTAAATCATACAACTCTGATACTTATTACATTACAAGTATATAATTACATTTATTGTCAAGTTCGTAATCATCGTGCCTGTTCGATTTTTTCTGTGGTATCTTTATGAAGTTTTCATGTAAATCTTAATGAATTGATCGTTTCTTTTCCGCCCAGTAATTGCTCACGTTATAGTTTAATCCATAAACTGCCTCACGCTTCATCAAGTCAGTTTAGTGTACGGGAATTGTATTTATAACTAACTTAAACTTGGCCATTTTTAAATTCCGACGGTAAAAAATACGCTTATAACCAATGTTAGTCCGAGCTTTCTTTAAAGAACGTAATAACTGCCTGTCTGCTAGACAGTTGGTAAAAGGGAAACAAGGCTATGTAAGTCACTACCATTGCGTCTACTAGATGTAAGAGTACTGCATTGTCTTTTTTTTAATAGTTTCCCTCTGATGAAATCTTTTTCAGAGACTTTTTATTCTTGTTTTTATTTATTTTCCTTTATTTTATTTTTCTTATCTGCATTGTCTCGCTCGGGCCTGGTACTACCGTCTTAAATATTCTTACTGCAATAGCATCAATGCTTGACATTTTCGTATTCCGGTATACCCCCCATACCTAAGATACCTAAGGTATCTTAGGTATAGATATCCGGGTACCTAAGATAACCGTTAAACTTATACATGTGGCATAAGGATAACAACGCACCATTAATATCTTTGGTGTCTGTAGGCGATAGGTGTCGCTTTCTATCAGGAGAATCATAATAATAATTATTATTATTATCATCTATAAAAATAATTACCATAACAACCAAAGCTAATAACACATACTTACAATTTATTAAATTAAATATGCATAATTTTCCGATTCAACCAAATATTTATAGTCTGATATATTTAAACAATTATTACTACTATGATAATGTTTGGGAGTAGTAGTAAGTTTTGTTGATCATCATAAAAACCCCAAGTTTTTGCATTAAGCTTACGCAATAAACATATTTGGATGACCTCATACATTAACACAAGTTTATTGATGTTTAAATAACTATTATACTTGTATGGCAACATGAACTATGACCTGGAAATCTGAGTAATACACACAAATATATTTTGTGTGTAGAGGCTATATGTGCATGTATGTATGTGTGAATTTGTACTAAAAAATTTTTTGTAAACCTAACCCCTAAGAGGTTGTAATAAGGGATGAAAAATTGTACTCGAGGGTGAAGCTGACGTAATTGCATTTGTTGAGCACGCGTTGATGTCTTTTTGTCCTTGAAACAGCAAATCGCTGCATCTGCTTCTTCCTTCCTTCCACCCATTGTGTTTCTACTCATTAGTATGTGCATGTATGCAGTAAAATATAAGTAGAACTGCATTATTTATTGTTATTTTATGTTAAAATTGCTGAGCCCGCGACTTCACCCACGTGGAAAATTTTCGAAAATAAAAGTAGCCTATTATTTCTTATCACAGTAGCTATCTGTCAATGAAAGTCCTGTCAAAATCGATCGAGCCGATCCCAAGATTAGCCGGATCAAACAGACAGACAAACAAAAAGTGTAAAAAAATGTTATTTTGGTATATATACCATATTTACATCTATATGCATTTAGTAAAAAGCGGTTATTTTAATATTACAAACGGACACTCCAATTTTATTTATTTGTATTGATGTATTTTTTTCGAAATGACTATTGCAGTTGACCTTAAGGGTCGTTACTGCGTAACCGGGTTTTTTTGGCGAACAGAGTGCTCAGCCAGAGTTTAGATTTAAAGGGCAATAAACACCCGAGCTCAGGGTTGTCTCCTGCGAGACCGGACCTCGGCTTAGTGCGGCGTTTTGACTAATTATTAGGGGGGAGAGGAGTAGTGGCATTTGGCTCTGCGCTAGGCGCAGGGCGGAATAGAGGTCTTCATCGCCGTTGAGATCGGCGGCGGCGACGGTGTATTTGTGTAGTGTATGTATTTTGTAACGGATTGGCGGCTATAGCCGCCGCTATGGGATCGTCGGGATCGGTTAGTACATTGCGGGGCCTCCTATAACTATTATCTAGGGACGCGGTCGGTATCGGCGACGTAGTTTGCCGCGGCTACTACTAGTAGGTTTGGATGGTCGGTTGCTTTTGTAAAGTACGTTTTGTTCTTTGAAATGTTAGATTTTAACACTTGTACTGTTTCACAAACTATATAATACATAGTTTGTGAATTGTGAAGTGTGTACATATATTATATAGTTTGTGAATTTTAAAACAGTATAAGTGTTAAAATTTAAAATAAAATAATAATTATGACGCAGTTTGACCGAGTGTCGACGATGAAGAGTATAAACTACATTACATATTATTTTGAAACTATTTGGATTGTTTCCTGCCGCCGAATTTCACCATCGGACATCGCGACAAAATTCAAAGTTTCATTCGCAATAGCTCTATGTTGAAACAACTATCGGCAGATTTTTTCCAAACGGTTACGACTTAGGTACCTTCAAGAAAAGAACTAATTCTTAAAATGACGACAACGCAGTTACATGATCCTTGGTAATGTATGATTTGATTGATTTAATGTAAACAAATAAACATTGTTCGTTAGCTTTTTATTATCAAAAGTACGAAAACTGTTACCATAGCTCTACATTTAAAATAAAAAAAATACATTCTTTATTCATAAGACAACCTTAAAACACAAAAAAACATGAAAAGATCTAATCTTCAAATAGGAATCCTGAAGCCTCAGGTCAAAGCTACTTTGTCATTGCAACATTATTGTAGTAACAGAATACCAAGTTTCGTATCAATCAAACGTGTACCAGTTGCTTAATACTTTTTATGAGCTTACAGCCATGAAATATGTGAACTAGTCTTGATAAAACATACCTAATATAAGAACCACAGCTAAAAAATCTTTTAGATAAAAAAATCGTAGCTACAAGGTAGGTAGGTACAGTGGGAAAAATATATAAATCCTATGAGGCAATACCATCACATAAACAAAAGGAATATTCATTCCTTAATGCAAATGAGGTATCTATTTAGATACCTCATTAGTCGTTTGCATTTATTAGAATTAGAATTAGAATGTTAAACTCATTACCCTTCATTGGTTTCTTCGTGATGTGAAAAATATTATGTTTTATGTTATTTGCCAGCGTACAAGACGAAAAATGTTGCGGCTGTTGATGGAGTGTTGATTATCGAGTTGGACGTTGAATTGCGGTTTCGTCGATTAAGGAACGGCCGTCAAACCAGTTAGAAATGTTGCGGACACGATGTTACCGCAGATTTGTCCTAGCACCGTGTGAAATATTATCGTTTTGTTCGTACGCTTACGCCATTTTCATCATTACCCAACTTTAAATGGTCTTTCTTAAAAGTATATACCTAGTTGATGGAAATTTAAATACCATGCTGTTTTAGTTTTTTAAGTTCTACTTCTTTTGCGCGGTAGAGAAAAAATATTGAACGCATGGTAACAGGTAACATAAGAACGATTTAGCTTTAAGACTAGCTTTTACCCGCAGCTTCACTTACGTTAAATTCATTATAGGGGAGTGGGGGTTTAGAAAGAAACAGAAAGTAGCCTATAGTCCTTCAACTATCTCCACGTAAAAAATCACGTCAATTCGTCGCTCCGTTTCGCCGTGAAAGACGGACACACAAACACACTTTACCATTTATAATATTAGTATGGATAAAAATATACAAAAATAGGTAAAATAATTTATTTAAAGTCAGTTAAGTAGTCCAGTCTGTGGTTTATTGGTCCAGCGTTGGCGTTGACCACATGAGGTCCCGGGTTCGATTCCCGGGTCGGGCACATAAAAAAGAATTTTCAGTTTTCTGAGAAACACAAAGTTGCCCGGGGTTGGAAAATGCCCGGTTGACGATAGTCTTGCCACCTATCACATTTGTGGGACCAAGTATCTTCGGCTAATCGTGGGTGCACTTGTTGTACTTCTGCCTACCCCTTCGGGGATATGGGCGTGAAGATACTTTTTTTTAAGTAGAACTAATTTTAAATAAAATATTTTACATTAGACAAGATACAATATTCCGGAGTATTACCTTACCAGATTTCACATATGAGAGCTACAGTATTCTGGAGTAGCATAGGCCACTATTTTCCCACACTAAACAAAAAGAAGCAATGTTTTTGTATCACTCGAACGATGTCACAAGCATATAATAAAATGTGATTATAAAATCTATCTTATACATAATATAAAAAATGTGTAAGTGGTTGACTCTGCAGGCCATCCCTGAAACTTCCCGCTAAATTAAGGTATTTTAAGCTCAAAAGAGTAAAAACTATAAACATAGATTTTTTTCAGTTCAAACATCTATCTTGTTAAAATGGCAGCATATTGATTTTTGAAAAGGGGGCAAGATTTATAGTTGTTTTTACAAAGCAATGTAAAAATAAATAAAATTGACAGTATCACGACCGACGCGATTCTATTTGAAATGAGCGCACAATTTAAAATTGTGCGCTCATTTCAAATATTTGGAGGACGTTTGGAGGTACATTTTTGGAGGACGCTTTAGAGACACTGATTGTGTATCTTGGGTTTTTTTATATCAATGCCTACCTATACCTGATCAATGTAAAAAGGTCCATAATAAAAAGCAAACAAGTGTGAGTCGGACTTGCACACTACGAGTTAAAAAAATGAAGTGTCTGTGATTTCAAAATAACTAGGACTTTTCAAGTGCAGTATGGTCGTATTTTCGCTTGGTCTGGGCTCCCTATATAAAATTCTAAGTTATAACTTTATAGCACAAAAATCTAAACTAGGTATGTCATTGATTGACAGAAAATGAATTGAACTTCATCTGTCAACACGGAATTGCGTTTTTCTATCGCCTTATCCTTTTTGTGTAACTCAAAATTGCCATTCGTTAAAGCGAGAAAGGTAACGGGAATGCGATAACATGCGGAGGAATCTTCGAGGAGATGGCAATCCTGCTATTTTTCTCGCTCTTAAATATATAAATATATTTACTGCATAATTAAACCACAGAATACATAATAGTACAGGTAGTTAAACCTCAACAAAATTACAGCAATCATATTCAAAAATTATGGTCATGGCTTGGACGACAGTACCTTATTAACGAATCTAGTTACGAATTTGACAAATCGCTGTTTGTAAACAACGAATTTTGATATCCATGCGTGGGTATCCATACATAAACATTTTTATTGTATAATGAGGTCAAAATTTAAGTAACCATTTGTTACATATTCAGTACCAGAATCGAGTAGGTACTAACCAGTACGTACAGTTTTTTAGTGATCAACCTATATATCATAGGACAGTGAATGGCTCTATAACCATAGCCTTTAGACATAAAAATATAAATGGTACCTTGCCATCCGTGAGGTAGGGATGTAATGCTACATACATTAATGCACCGGTTACCTTACCCTCCGTATCGAAACACAAGTAACAAGCTCTGGAATAAATAAGGCAGCTGTAATAAACCTGTACAAGACGAGTTGCAGAACACAACTAGTAAATTAACGGAAGATATAAATGTAAGACAAAAGATAAAGTAATGCGAGCCTCTTTATGCAACTGTTCTGGTTTAGAAACATTGAAGCAATTTTATTATTAATCTCAATGTACCCAATATAAATGAGCATAACAATAAAGAGATTCCAGAATAAATTAACTTGATTAAGATAACAATGACTTACCTCTGGCGGGGCCGCGAATTTCAGATTTGCGAGAGAACCGTGGGACCGGCTTCTGTGCTCTTGTCGTATGCTGTAAGAAAATGCTCGCTCGTTCAAATGCCCCTTTTTCCTGTATATGCCTCCAGAATCCTCCACATCTAAACCAGTCATACTTTGAGCTGCTTTCATTGCTGATGGAGGAGGTTTTGAACGTCTAGGGTCAACTGTCGCGTATTGCAATCGCCCTCTACCTGGAGGTGGCATTCCTGGGAAGGGCGCTGGTGCTAATGCGACTGGTAAACGACCCCTATGTCCTAATGTGGCTGGTCGGGCGTGGGGTAAGGTAGCAGCCGGATGAGGCATCAGTACCATTGGATGACTTGCCGCCCAAGCAGGGGGTACTCTTCCTAAAGATCTTCCATTCATAACAGGTGCGGGGCCCGGCATTGTTGCGTACATTTCATCAGCAGAAGCAGATGACTTCTTTTTTGGCTTTTTCGTTGTAGATTTCTTTTTAGGTTCCTCAGGTGGTGGAGGCGGTGGGGGTACAGATGCGGGGCGCGTTATCTGCCTCGGACGTGGTGCCCGAGTTGAATGAGGTATATCGTCACTTGTATCATCTCGTTCTATTTCTCCAACCCAAACTTTATGGTTTTCATCCCCATCAAACACTTCTACCTCTTCATCTGGCTCTGGAGGTAGCTGAGATGGAGATCTTTCTGCCTCTAATCGCTTGGCATACGAACTATCAGCGTAAGCATGAAAACAGCATCTGACTAATGCATTCGCAGCAGCTTCACGGCGACAGATAAAGGCATGACATTCTAGAACTTTAATACCTTGCGTTCGACGTAATACTGCTGCAAATAAAGGAGGTCGTCTTGGCGCTGGTGCTCTCGCGAACGGTGAATCTAAAGGTAAAAATCTGGGCGCACCCTCAACACTGACACGTCTTACAGCTGCGCAATAATGCAAACTGGATATTGGAAAGAACCTTGACACCCTAGACCCACTTTCATCTACATTCTCCAATAAAATTCCATTAGACCAAACTGACAGCCATGAGTCTATGCCGCCGGTAGTTGCCCCCTTTTCCGGGTACAGTTCGCGCAAAGGTTCTTGAATGCCCTGTAACCCGTCCTTGCTCTGTTGCGGTACCGCCGACCCTAAGTACAATACACGGCACCGACATATCGGCGTCGACTCCATTTTAAGCACTGCACTATCACATGACAATTAACACTTAAAACACTGCAATGATAACTTTTGTTTCGAACGTGTACGGAGTACGTGCGGTGGCCGCGAGACGGGCGCGGGTCTGAGTGAACGGAATTCAAGATGGCCGGTAAGTGGGCGCGTAGTCGGAGGGGAGCGGGTCGCGGAGGCTTTACCTGCGCTTACGCACCTGTGAAGACGCCTCTACGAAGGGTATAGCTAGAAGTGCCGATGAACCGGCATTGTGTCAAATGAATTGTCGCGAATTCGGTCGCATTTCACTTAACTGACGCGTCACTCCACGGATAAATCAAGGAATGTCACACTTTTATTCACTTGAGTGAAATCTGAAGGTCAGCGGAATGAGAACCACTAATGACGACATGGATACATACATTTTTAATTTGATTGTCGTAATATATAGAAGTTTTTTTTTATATTTAAGCCATTCAAGTTTATGATTAAATACTTACAATACAATACAATCTTTACTAATATTAAAAGCCACTATAAAATGAGGACGGGGACTATGTTTTGAGAAAAAACGATTTCTGGCTTTAACCCACATATAAAAATCAAATTTTAACTGCAAATACTTTTAAATAAAAAAATAATTATTTAAATTGGTAACATGTCATTGTCCCTAAGTATTAATTTAGGTAGAGTTCGTGGAAAATAGCAAATCTATATTATATTAATACATGAATCTTCCCTGTATTCCGGACTCCTTTGAAGAATAGGCCAACTGCCGTTCTGCCAGGCAGGTCGTAAAAGACAACCGATTGGCCATGCGAGTCACTACCATCGTGGTTATTAGGTGCTAGAGTTCTGCATTGTCTCGCCCTGGTCTGGTACCACCGCCTTACCTATTCCTGCCGCAATAGTGTCAGTGCTTGTCACTGTCGTGTTCCGGTTTGGAGGGTAAGGTTGCCGGTAAACTTATGCATGTGGCGTTAGAACTCGCCATAAGATATAGCAACGCACCATTAACACCTTTGGTGTCTATAGGCGATGGCTGGCTCTTCCATCAGGAGACTTCCCGCTTATTTGCTATCTTATGATATAAAAAAAAATGTAGTAAAAACTTTGTACCCCTTTTAAGACAATGCGAACGAAGGAGTATGAAATTAGGCATAATTAAAGTTTACATTGTTTACATTAGGCATAATTAAAGTTTACATTGTTTACATTAGGCATAATTAAAGTTTACAGGTATAAATGTAAAAAATATGAGATTTTCTTAAATAGTACATAACAATAATCTGAACTCATAAATTTGCATGCCATTTATCTGGCAAAATAGGTTTAAGCACATCGATTTATGTATAAAATCTTTTCCAACCCTATTTTGTGCAAATAAAGAATTTGAATTTGAATTTGAATTTGCGGGGGACTGCACAATCCTAAAATTTTGCATGCATTAGAAATAAATTAATTTAATAAAAATAAATGTTACACACATGACATTCATAATGATATACTATTTTCTTTATGGCTAAAGTCTGTCAAACTTAAAATAGATTTATTGTTTAGTCTGTAGTCGAATTTCGACCACGGGGCGATCGCTAATTAAATTTATTTCTCATTTTTAGTTCACAAAAAACAGCGAATTGAATTAATTTCACGTAGTTGCAAAGGAATGCTTAAATCAAAAAAACATTATATTACGAATTATAGATGACTAGCTGCACCACCGTGTAGCCCGCTGGTTTATCAAAATTTTCGATAAATCCTGCAGGACCTACTCACTTTTCCGGAATAAGAAGTAGGATATGCGCTATTTCAAGTCTGCGCTACCTGTGCGCTTAATTTCATCCAAACCACCC
Source organism: Apodemia mormo (assembly GCA_036924255.1). Lineage (NCBI taxonomy): Eukaryota > Metazoa > Arthropoda > Insecta > Lepidoptera > Riodinidae > Apodemia > Apodemia mormo. The sequence continues at coordinate 16,363,658 of JAUPFN010000020.1, forward strand.
TTATCACTTAGGGAATTAAAAAAAGATAACCGATTCTCAGACCTACTAAATACACATATAAAAAGTATCTTAACGCCCGTTTCCCTGAAGAGGTAGGCAGAGGTACAACAAGTGTATCCACGATTTGCCGAAGATACTTGGTCCCACAAATGTGATAGGTGGCAAGCCTATCGCCAACCGGGCACTTTCCAACTTTGTTTATCAGAAAATTGAAAAAGCCCTTTTTTTATGTGCCCGACCCGGATTTCGAACCCGGAACCTCATGTGGTCAACGCCAACGCTGGACCAGTAGACCACAGAGGCGAAAATATAAATATACATATAAAATTTCATCAAAATCGGTCAAGCCGTTCCAGAAGAGTATGGTATCTAAAACTGTGACACGGGATTGTTATATATTTGATTAAACGGACACTTTTTAATAGCAAGTACTCGTAGGTTTGTTTTATAGAAAAAAGGGGCAAACGAGAAGGAGGCTCACCTGATGGTAAGTAAATACTACCGCCCATGGACAGCCACATCACTATAGGTCTTGCAGCTGCGTTGCCGGCTTTTTAAGAAGGAGTATGCTCTTTTCTTGAAGGTCCCTAAGTCGTATTCGTTCGGAAACACCCCCGCCGGTAATTGATTCCACAGAGGAGTAGTGCGTGGTAAAAGGGGCCTAGAGAATTGTACGGTTGTGTATTTCCAGACATCGAACTGATGAGGATGGAACTTTGAATTTTGTCGTGATGTCCGATGATGAAATTCAACGGCATGGATCAATCCAAACAGTTCGTCGGAACACTCTTTTTTTTTATATCATACTAGCGACCTGCCCGCGGTTTCACCCGCGTAGCTTTTGTTCCCGTGGGAATATCGAAAAGGTTTATATACTAAAACCTTCCTCAAGAATCCATCTATCTATTTAAAAAAAAGCGCATCATATTCCATTGCGTAGTTTTAAAGATTTAAGCATACATAGGGACAGACAGAGAAAGCGACTTTGTTTTATACTATGTAGTGAAGATAGCAAACAAGCAGATGGGTCTCCTGATGGAAAGAGTCAAAAATCGCCTATAGACACCAAAGATGTTAATGGTGCGTTGCTATCTTGTGGCGAGGTCTAATGCCACATGCATAAGTTTACCGGCTACCTTACCCTCCAAACCGGAACACGACAGCGACAAGCGCTGACGCTATTGCGGCAGGAATAGGTAAGGCGGTGGTACCAGACCCGGGCGAGACAATGCAGAACTCTACGACCTAGAAGCCACGATGGTAGTGACTCGATAGCCAATCGGTCGCCTTTTACTGCCTGGCAGAACGGCAGTTGGCCTATTCTACAAAGGAGGCCGGGACTAACACGGCGAACTTGACCAATTTGAATTAATTGAACACAATGTTGTTATTATTTTTTTTATTCAATTCAAGAATTTTTAAATAATAAAGAATTCTTAAAAAAGCAAAAATAAAATTTACCAATTGAAGTGAAATACAATTCTATAATAAATACAAAAATCTGACTCGCATACATTTTCTTATTTTTAAAACAAACTAATAGTAGGGGAGCCCAAGAGGGAATTTTGGTATTTACTCGAGGGCATCAGATTAACATAGGAGGGGGTACCTCGCATACTGTTAAGGCTCTCCACCAAATATAAGCTCTTTCTATTGAGGAGGGTGACTATGGCAGAAAAAAAACAAAACTAAAATAATTTCAGCTTGTGGAAATTGTCAGATTACACTTTTTGTAATTTTTACATAATTTCCAAAGAAAATTCATTCGCTCTCGAGAATGTCAAAACAATGTTTTCTTTGCAACTTTGTGACCCTCCCACTCCTTTACGCTACACTTGTTTTATTTACGACGAACGAAACAAGTTAGAAAAATATTGGATATGTAGAACGAAAAATGTTTTAAAATATATAATATAAAATGTAATAAAAAGCGAAGTATTTATTATAAATAGCCGAAGCTTACAATTCGCAAGGCTGTATAAACATAATATTCTTGGTATCTTCTTACGAAAGAAATAATAGTGACATAATTAATCTGTGATGGCATAATTGCTTTATTTATTATTTTTTTATGATTTTTTTCAATAGACCTTTAAAATCAATTATAATATGATAAGAGATACAAAAAGTATTTAATCTATGTTTCCATATATATTTTGCCGCGAATGTTTATAAATTGAATTAAATAAATTACCGTTTGTACAAATTCAAGTTACAATAATCCATGTTGGTTTTTCGTGAACCTATAGCATTTCCGTGATACAATTTACATTTCAGAAATTACTTATTTATCATAAATTGATAACAATATATTAATTCTAGGCAAACTTTGTATGGGCACTCATTATTCTTCTTAAGCAAATATTTTAAACTAAACTACATCACGTCCCGTCAGCAGTAGCACGACTTTGACGTCGTAGCCGCCTCTATACTTTAACTTCAAAGACTCTATACTTTAACTTTTACGAACATGTCACATTTCGTGTTACCATAGGTCACATTTAAAAATATTATTGAAGATTGTTTTGATCGGGAAAATAATGAGACATATATTATCGTATTAAGCTACCAAATAATGCATATGACGATTGGACATAACTTATAAATAAAACCAGAACACTACAAAAGATAGTGCAAAGAAATGAGTAAAATAGTTCAGAACAAATAATAATAATAAATAATAATAAATAAATAAATATTCAAGGGACAAATTACACTAACTGATCTAACCCCAAAGTAAGCAAATTATTTGCTTGTGTTATGGGTGTTAGTAAACGATACTAATACATAGAAATACATATATAAATACAAGAATATATTTAATATGCATACACCCAAACCCGGAAATACAAACATTTATGTTCATCACACAAATGCTTGTCCCCGTCGGGGATCGAACCCGAGCCCCGTCGATCGCGTAGTCAGGATCGCTAACCACTCGACCAACGGGGCGGTCAAACAAGAACAAGACTCTACAATTCATAGCAGAGGTAAAACAATTGGGAATTAAAAAATCCAATGCACGTCTTATGACGCTCGCTTAATTTCAATAATGTATATATATAAAAATCAATTGCTGTTCGTTGGTCTCGCTAAAACTCGAGAACGGCTGAACCGATTTGGCTAATTTTAGTTTTGAATTAATTGTTGAAATCCATCGAAGGTTTAAAAGGTGAAAAATTTTTTACATCAATTCTTTAATATTAAATGGCTTGATCTCGACATGTTGAGGATAGAGCACTACACCGCTTCACGGAGGTGTGCAATAACAATTCAGCTTTAATAAACATATTACGGGCATAATTTTATAATAAAATCACATTTGTTTATTCTCTTATAAATGTCGTTCCAAGAAATTGTGGTATCAGCAGATTTTTAGAGCGATATTCAAAGCTGGTTGCCTCTGTAGTCTAGTGGTCCAGCGTTGGCGTTAACCACATAAGGTTTCGGGTTCGATTCCCGGGTCGGGCACTTAAAAAAAGTGTTATTTTCAGTTCTCTGATAAACACACAGTTGCCCTGGTTTGGAAAGTGCCCGGTTTGGCGATAGGCTTGCCACCTATATCACATTTGTGGGACCAAGTATCTTCGGCTAATCGTGGGTGCACCTCTGCCTATCCCTTCAGGGATACGGGCGTGAAGATACTTTTATATTCAAAGTTTTTCATTTATTATTATCACCTAATAATAATAGAATTTTACTGAGCTGCAACAGTGGAACAGTGTTTGTTTCTTTCTTATATCGTAGGATAACAAACAAATCGCACCTCCGATCAAATAGTGTCACAATTCAAAAAATCTTAAAATATTTTTATTGCACCATTCGCATCGTATTATGCCATAGTTTTATCTCGAATGGTGATCTACTACTGTTTTCAATAATTTGATACTATATGGGGTTAGTGACGTTAGTGGCGTTGGCTGGAAAAGCGAAAAAAATAGGCAGGAATAACTTTAAACCCTTTTTACTCGAGAATCTTTTTTTTGACTTATGACACTATTTGAGCGTAGGTGCTAAATAGATGGCCCTTCTGATAGAAAGAGTTGTCTTTTTCGTCTGTAGATACCTACCAAAAATGTTAAGGTACGTTGCCATTGTGGCGGGATATAATACAATCAAGTTTACCGTCTACCTTATCGAGTAGGTAAAGCGATGATACCAATGCGGTGTTAAAATTTTATGTAGTGTAATGTAGCTTCGCTAAAACATCAATCAATACTTAAACTATGAAGTGTGCAACATCCACACAAACCTACAACGAGGTTTAAGGATGTTGAAAAAATTTGTAAGTTTATGTTAATATTTTTGATGAAATAAAAAAAAAGCGAGATGCTGCAAACCACAACCATATCTGCAGGCAGGTAGATGACATATACTTCAAATGGGGTCTGGACCAATATATGGAAAAAAGTGTTTTAAATGTAGCAGGCGCTAATTATAAAATTTTAATAAAATTGATTTTTAAGCCACTGATGACTATTTTAGTAGGGGAGCCCAAGAGGGGATTTTGGATTTACTCAAACGCGTCAGAGTAACATAGCTACCTCGCATACTGTTGAGACTCCACCAAATATAAGCCCTTTATATAGAGGCGGGTTATTAGGGCAGAAAAAAACAAAATTCCAATAACTTCGGCTTGTGGAAATTGTCAGATTATATTTTTTCGTTATTCTTACATCATTTCCTATATAATAAAAGAAAATTCAGATACGCTCGAGAATGTCAAAACAACATTTTCTTTGCAACTTTATGAACCTCCCACTCAGTCAACTTACAGTTTTTTTATTTTTTTATCCGTAGATTTTTTTCTCCACCATTGAAATGAAAAACACAATAATATAACCTTTTACTCTACTCTCTACATAAACGACTAGCCAAAAGAAACAAAATGTAAAAGTATATTATTTGCCGATGACATAGCAGTAATATATATCAGATATATCAGATAACCATAATAACAAGAATAAATATAAACAAACACTTCTATCAACAATTGACTCTATAACATCCTGGTTAGAACGAAACAACTTAACGGCCAACCTTTCAAAGACAAAGTTAGTCCAATTTACAAATTACAAAAATGAGTGCCATGATTTAGAAATTAACTATAAGGGTAGTTTAATTAACGAAGTAAAAGAAGTAAAATTTTTAGGAGTAAACTTAGATAGAAATTTGAACTGGAAACCACATGTTGATACAGTTTGTAAAAAAATCAATAAATTTGTATACGCCCTCAAAAAAATCCGAAAAACGGTGGGACTCAATGCAGCATTAACTGCTTATCATGGTTATATAGGCTCTGTTTTGAGGTATGGACTTATTACTTGGGGTAACTGTACCAATATAAACCAGGTTTTTATTGCGCAAAAGAAATGTGTTCGAGCTTTGTGTAGTGCGGATCCAACTGAGTCATGTAAGCCATTGTTTAGGCAACTTAACTTGTTAACCTTAACTGGATTGTATATATTAGAGTCATGTTTATTTGTTAGAAAACACCAAGAACTATTCAATAAACTAAATGATAACAAAAGGGTATGGTCTAGGGATCCAACCAGGCTACAAGTCCCAACGAGTTTTTCTGCATTGTACTCAAAAAATTGCCATGCTATGCTATTGCTATAACAATAAATTACCTAAAACATTCCGCGAACTACCATTAAGACAATTTAAAAATGTATTATCTAAACTGTTAACGCAAAAAGCTTACTACAATATTGCCGACTATCTAAATGATAAAATTGTTGTATAATAATAATTATTCCCTGTCTTATAACTAGCAAGTATAATCCACTGGATATGCACTTAAGTTTGATAATTTGAAGTTATAATAATACAACGAGTTATCTGTTTCTTCTTTTTATTATAAAAATGTTAATAAAATATAATTATATGTATATTATCAAATATTAACTAATAATAAAATAAAATGTGACATTCTCTTTTATCGTTATCTTAATAAAATATAATTAAATGTATATAATCAAATATTAACCAATAATAAAATAAAATGTGACATTCTCTTATATGTATATATAAAATATAATGAAATGTGAATTAGCAAATTTTAAATAACAATAATACATAATGCCTCATTTTATATAACATTTAATTAAATAAGTTATAAGTTTATAATAGTTTTGCACACCGGCACTACCGGTTGACTATGGCGGCCTAGAAATAATGTTGTAACACCTATTGTATAACCCATTTTCATGCAAATAAAATATTCTATTCTAAATATTCTATTCTATTTTATTTTTCCTATAATTTAACCTACAAAATCCAAGATTTCCCTACGACATTTAGCATCTTGGACTCCCTACTATTTGATTAAATTTAATTGAATTGAATATATTAGGCCAGGCTCTCTCAAACTTATACCTCAACATACCCCCATTCGTTTTTCAAGACAACGGCAAACCCGTAAAGATACAAGCTGTAGGTAGAACAAACAATTTATTTAAAATACGCGACAGAAAATTGCTGGATTGTAAATTCGTATATTTACAACACAATGCAATAAGTAGATACGCATTAATTCCCCGTGTTGGTCCCGGGCTCCTTTGTAAAATAGGCCAACTGCCATTCTGCCAGGCAGGTCGTAAAAGGCGACCGATTGTCTATACGAGTCACTACCATCATGGCTACTAGGTGGTAGAGTTCTGCATTGTCTCGCCCGGGTCTGGTACCACCGCCTTACCTATTCCTGCCGCAATAGCGTCAGTGCTACCTTATCCTCCACACCGGAACACGACAGTGAGCGCTCGGACTATTCGAAGAAGATTCAGAGTGCTAAGTGTGAGTTTTTCTTTTCGCATTCGATCGTGAGCGCGTTTCGAGTTTACTAGGAATTTGTATGTGATTTGTACAGCGCCACCTAGTGGTAGACTGGTTTCTCACGTTTACCACTAGGTGGCGCTGTACAAATCACATACAAATTCCTAGTAAACTCCAAACGCGCTCACGATCGAATGCGAAAAGAAAAACTCACACTTAGCACTCAGAGAACGTGATTAGGTTTCGCATAAGCCAGCTACTAGCTCCCAGCTAACGCGAGCTCACCGAACAGCATCCCAGCTATCTTGAACCGTATACCGTCCGGAAATATCTTCGTGACGTGGTATCGCAGCCGTGACGTGGTATGGAAGAAGCTTAGATATGAAGTACGAACCCAATCGAACATTGATTAAACGAGCTAAAGAGACGTGTTCGGGCTCGCCGGCCACAGTGCAGACAATGCAAGAACTGCAAACTACCACAATAGAGGAAAGGGAGTTGATACTACAAAGCTTCATGAATATTTAATAGTTAATTACTTTTATGCCTAACCATATAGAAGCTATCGTAGATGTCTTTAGTGGCGACACTAATTATTGAATGTTGTTTTTGAGATAAACATTTGTTTTCTTCAAAAATCCGGAACAAATATTTATTATAGCAACCAGCGATAGTCGTTATCAGATCGGAAAAATACATCGACGTGGAAAGCCTGCTTGATAATCATGCCAACCGACAATCTGGTAAACCATGTTGAACCGAAACGTCACGGTTAACCATACCACGGTAATGTTATCTACCAGTATTTTGACTCGGCCCTGTCCTTAAAATAAATACCTACAGCCGGCCGTGCCGTGTTGTACGTAAAATGCAATAGGGCTGCCCGCCTTCTATATATTAATTACATTTGCCTGTGCTGTTACATCGGTCGTTCGTCACTGCGGCGCAACCCTCACTCTGTTGCGTATCAAGTGCATGCCGAACTCCAAGCACATAGGTATAACTCACGTTCCACCCGTTTATATGAAGATAGAATACTGATAGATAACATTACCGTGACCATACCTACCACGCAAGGAAATCATCGTGATATTTATTTTATGTTATTCTTTAAAAAGTCTAGACAATAAAAGGTCATCATTTTCGATTTTTTTATTAAAATCAAAAGTACATATTTACAATGTATATTATATATCTTAACATACAAAAGTGTAACATTATACACATACATTCCAGGCTACAAATTCAGAATCGCGCAGATTTGAATCCAGGCTCCTCAGCTGAATACTGTGGTGCCTTACGCTTCTGTATGATATTTTGAATCTGAAACAATAATGTAATGAATTACTAATTGTTAAATTAATAAAAAATATCTTTCCATCTATTATCTTGAAGATCCAGTCAGGCTATAAAAAAATAGCCAGTAAATAAGCTTAAGGCGCGGTGTTACCTCAAAATTCACAAAACTGGGTTGCTTTAACACTAGAGTACAAGGAAAATATCGAGCGAGTACGAAAAAAATACAGAGCGTAGAAAAAGGTCTAAAGAAAAATGATAACCAAATAGAATATTAAATATTTTTGTTTAACATTTTCAATAAAAAAAAATGTAATTTGCTTTACAAAAATAAACTTTGGAGTCGATATTCTCTGTATTTTCAGGGGTAACAACTGTTTTAAAAAGAATATAATAGGAATATGGTTTTATTAAAACTTTAACCAGACACATATTGAATTAAATGCGTATATAGTCGTAAAATAAATAAATAAAATAAAAATAAAATAAAATAAATATATTCTGAGTTATCTAAGGAAATCCCGCAAATTAAATGTTTATTTGCAGTAGAGTTACAGCTTTAATAAAACATTTTTGTTTGCTTTGCTTTGCAATTTTCAACCTTATTCAACGTCTCGTAAATATAAAATTAGATTACCCACTAATATGCAGTTGTGTAAGTAAAATCGACGTTTTTAAATCGTAGTCATACCGCACCTTAATAATATTTAAAAAATCGACAAATAGTTTTTTTAACGCGACTAGATTTTTATTTGTTAAGTTTAAAATACAAGGGAAAGCTTGCAGATGTGCCAATACACATATACATATTAACTGAAAGCTGATAATTGTTTATTTTTTAAATAAAACCATAGTAGTTGCACAGATTAACGAAAACAGCTGTTACATATGCATTGTTGGAACAAGACGATGAGTGACGAAAATATAACAAGTGTTATAAAAAATATGTGGTGTAACACTCGCAGATTGCGTTCGAAATTTGTTGAATCAAAAGTTTGATTTTTTGTATGATTATATATAAAAAAAAACTATATATTAAAAAAAAAATACTGATAAAATTAAATATTAATAAATAAGTCATTCAATCGACCGCCCCGTTGGTCGTTTGGCTAGCGACCCTGACTACGCAATCGACGGGACTCGGGTTCAATCCCCGACGGGGACAAGAATTTGTGTGATGAGCATAAATGATTGTATTTCCGGGTTTGGGTGTTTATTAAATATATTCTAGTATTTATATATGTATTTCTATGTATTAGTATCGCTGACTAACACCCATAACACAAGCAAATAATCCGCTTACTTTGGGGTTAGAGGCCATTCAAGTATTACATAAGCACTAAAGGGAGGTGGGGGTCTTTGCTTTTTTTTTTAATGACAAGGGTGTCTAGGGGGGGTCTAAATGGTGATTACGTCAGCAAAATTATTTTTATTTTTATTTTTCAAGTTTTCTGTATATTTACTGCTTGCTACATTACATGTTTGAGTTTAACTCTTATCTTACCTACCTAACCCTATTACCTACATTTAAACTTAAAAACACTCATGTATCAATCACAAAACTAAGGAACAGATTTTTAAATAAATTTACAAATATTTACGTAAGCAAGGGGGGAGGGGGTAAGTGATTTTAGGTTTACTTTTGCTGACATGGAGGAGGTTGGAGTCAATAATTGTTAAAAATCTGCTTACATAATACTTCAAAAGCCCCCTAAAGTGGTGTGTGCAATTTGTCCCGTGAATATTTATTTATTATAATTAAATATTGCTGGACTAATTACACAAATTGATCTAACCCCAACGTGAGCAAATCATTTTGGTTGTGTTGTGAGTGTTAATCAATGATACTAATATATTTCCCCCGTGTTGGTCCCAGGCTCCTTTGAAGAATAGGTCAACTGTTGTTCTGCCAGGCAGGTCGTAAAAGGCGACCGATTGGCTATACGAGTCACTAACATCGTGGCTACTAGGTGGTAGAGTTCTGCATTGTCTGGCCCGGGTCTGGTACCACCGCCTTACCTATTCCTGCCATAATAGCGTCAGTGCTTGTCGGTGTCGTGTTCCGGTTTGGAGGGTAGGGTAGCCGGTAAACTTATACATGTGGCATAAGACCTCGCCACAAGATAGCAACGCACCATTAACACCTTTGGTGTCTATAGGCGATGGTTGACTCTTTCCATCAGGAGACCCATCTGCTTGTTTGCTATCTTATACTATAAAAAAAAGTTAAAATTCATACATAAATTAATATACTATTACATGCTATTAATAAAATAGTCAACCTGTTACTTTCGATTGGTATGGAATTATTATCCAAGCTAGTGAAACTAAAAAAATGTTATTTAATCAGATCCTGGACTGAAATTTTTTAGTCAACCCATTTGCCATTTTTTAGTCAATTTAATGACATATTTAATTGGATACAAAACACTTTTCATCTATTAATTACCGCCCCGTTGGTCGAGTGGTTAGCGACCCTGACTACGCAATCAACGGGGCTCGGGTTCGATCCCCGACGGGGTCAAGCATTTGTGTGATGAGCATAAATGTTTGTATTTCCGGGTTTGGGTGTTTATTATGTATGTAAAAGTATTTATATATGTATTTCTATGTATTAGTATCGTTGACTAACCCCCATAACACAAGCAAATAATTTGCTTACTTTGGGGTTAGATCAATAAGTGTAATTTGCCCCGTGAATATTATTTATTAAAGCAGCTCAGTGAAGGTTGTTCTAAAGAGAGATCTTATACAATATATTGTACTTAAAATATTTTACCATAATATGGTGTACAGTTACATGCAATGAAATACATGGACAAGTTTTCATATCAATATTCAGTCATTGCAAAAGAAAGTACATGGAGCTTAGCTTAATAATCAGCTCGGTGAAGGACATTCTATCTTAGACTAATATTAATACACAATAACTTGTAATACTAAGGGTATATTTTTACCCATATTTTTGCAAATAAGCATTCTTTTTTCTTTCCACAGAAAGAAACCTACAAGTGACGATTATATCTTCACATCCAGAAAGCGATCTGATTGTATGCAATCATACAACAGAAAAATCTTCGCATAAATATTGTTTATTGAGTTAAAAAAAAGTTAGTTTCAAAAAAAGCGACGTTAAACAACATAGAGAATAAAAAACACTTGCCTGCTGCCACTCTCTGTCTAATTCTGCTTTTTCGCTCTTGTCTTTGGTCTTCCTCGTCTTTCGTCCATCTTGTGTCTTCACGCCATATTGGAACGCGGCCTTTGGTAACGCTTCTTTACTGCTCATATACGCGGAATACTCTTCTTGTGTATCGAAATCCCAGCGACCTGTTTAAATCCAAAAAATAAACATCCATGAACAAAATACATGAATTGTACAAACCCAAATAGGCGGTTAGCCCGTTATATGCAGAGAGTACTTTGTAATGCACAGACAACTTATATATGTATTTCTATGTACTGGTATTGTTGACTAACACCCATAACACAAGCACAAAATTTGCTTACTTTGGGGTTAGATCGATTTGTGTAATTTGTCCCGTAATAAATAATGATAATAATAATAATCATAATATACCTAAATAGAGGTTTTTCTCAAGGCATAAAATGCGAACAAATAAAATATTTTCTTTTTGTAAATACAGATGGCGCCACATGCATAATTATTTTCATTTTACTACGAACACGTGTTTATTTTACTGAACTAAAGGGACTGGTTACATAAAATTTATACACTACGCTCAACTAAACCTAGGTATTAACACTTATTATAAATCCTAAAACCTATATACCATAGTAGCACCAATGGCCGATAAGAACCAATGATCAACATTTTTTCTGTAATCGTAGAAAATAAGCATAGGACACGATTTAATGATAAAGCAAAACTGTCTCATAGACAGTATGGTGTCTACTCTCATTTAGCGACGCTTAAAATAAAATCCGTCACTTTGTTTGAAAATTACCACCTTATAAGGGAGTGTGGGTAGTGTTCTTACTAAAGAAAGGGCATTGTTAAAAGGAATCTTTAGAGAAGTATATACAGTTTTACTTCATTATCTTGATGTAACTACTCACTTGAATTTGATATTTTATATGGATTATAATGGGAAATATAGGATCGATTTTTGTTATAAATATAGTTTAAAATTTATTTTGGCTTTAATTGCTAGTGTCGGTTATTGGTTCTCATAAACTAGCTTTCTCGAATACTCGACAAGTGTCAATAATAATTTATGGAAAAAAGTTTTACTTGGCAGGAAAATATGATTCTATTTTCTTTACTATTAACAAGAAAACAATTATTATCACCTCGATGCATTAATGGAACAGCGCCATTTATTTTACAATCTGGGAAACAAAACTTGTGGTTGTAGTAAAACGTTGTAAGAACAGTACCTGGTTACACGAAAGTTCCTTATCGATAAAATACAATGTATTTTATCGATATATCTTATATCTTATATCGATAGCTTATCATATACCTGCCTTACCATATACCATCATATATCTTTCACCTGACTGGTGAAAGACTGCACGTAATGGAGGAGCGTTCATTGTTCTATTCTGATACCGAATATGTAAAAAATAGGTAAAAAGTATCTTTACGCCTATATCCCCGAAGACGTAGGCAGAGGTACAACAAGTGCACCCACGATTAGCCGAAGATACTTGGTCCCACAAATGTGATAGGTGGCAAACCTATCGCCAGCCGGGCACTTTCCAATCCCGGGCAACTTTGTGTTTCTCAGAAAACTGCAAAAACACTTTTTTTTATGTGCCCGACCCAGGAATCGAACCCGGGACCTCATGTGGTCAACGCCAACGCTGAACCACTACACCACAGAGACGACTAAAATATAGGTACCTAAATTTTAACCTAATCATCCAATAAATTCGTTTACACTGAGCAATTGCGGTCTGGTGTGTAGAATCTCGGACTATACTAGAATAGAACTTAGGAAAAATATTGGCACAAAAAGCTGTATCGATCATATATATTTGTCCGGTCCCGCACACGAGATGTGCATTGTGCGGTTATCGGAACTGTACTGGCAGACCACTGTGTTACGATTGCTTCGTTTGGTTGCGATTCGCAGATACAGGCTGCTTCATTTAACAAAATTAAATACGATAATAATGTGTTGTTCAATAAATTAATCGCAATTGACTGGGAACCAGCTCTATGTCAGAATGATGTATGCAAAATATATAACTATATAAAATCCGAATTCCATAAATGTTACGAATCTGCGAAATATGTAGATTTCAACAGGTATAAAAAAAAGCGGAATCAAGAGGTTTGGATAAATAATCGTATAATAAAGCTGTGTCAAGAAAGGGATAGAAAATACATGGAAATGAAAAAAGATACATCAAATATAGCACTTAAAGTTGAATATAATAAATTTCGAAATAAAATAAATAAACTAATACATAAAAATAGGAATAAATATTACAAAAATATGATAAATTCTAATATAAACAATCCAAGAAACTTGTGGAAAATATTAAATAGAATGACGGGAAGAATAATGACGTCTGTAGATGACGCAATTCGTGAAGCCTTTATAAATAATAAGGAAAAAGAGCACGAAATTGCTAACAACTTTGCTAGGGTTTTTACTAAATCAGTTAATAATATAATACATGATTGCTCAATTCCATTGTTGGATAAAACTGAGTATAGTAACTGCTGCAATGTCTCCATGTATATAAAAAAGGCAAACACAAGAGATATTCTTAATATTATTAAAAAATTAAACACAAAGAAATCGAAGGGAATTGACTGTATAAGACCAATTGACATAAAAAACATTGCGTCTAATATGGTAAATGTTATAACGCATCTCATTAATACCAGCATTTGCACTGGAATATACCCGTCTCAGCTAAAAACAGGAATAGTTAGACCAATATATAAAAAAGGAAATAAAAAAGATTATGACAGCTACCGGCCAATTACAATATTACCTGTACTTGATAAAATTTGCGAAAAATATATATGTAATGAAATACATAATTTTTACAAAAAATATAATGCGCTGTCAGCTGATCAGTATGGTTTTCAATCTAAAAAAAGCACAACACAATTACTTTCCAATTTTACCGATTATGTTAATAATTGTCTAAACCAAAGAGAACATGTTATGGTAATATTCATAGATTATAGTAAGGCGTTTGACACTTTACAACATAAGGTACTCAAACAAAAACTTGAGAATAGTGGTATACGTGGTCCTCTGCTAAAGTGGTGTTCGAACTATCTCGAGGATCGCTCTTATTACGTAAAAGTAGGAGCCGATTACAGTAATAAAACATTAGTAACACAGGGAACGGCACAAGGTTCTGTGTTGGGTCCACTTCACTATCTCGCTTATGTTGATGATATAAAAAACGTCGTTCACCATTGCAAAATATTTCAGTACGCGGACGATACTTGTATAATATCTCATGATAGAAGCTTTGATCTTGCGCTCTCAAAAATAAATAAAGATTTTATGTCCATATGTAGATGGTCCCACGACAATGGTCTTGTGCTTAATACCAACAAATCCAAAGTAATGCACATACACTCCAGTCATATAAAAGCCACGAAAGACGTGGAAATTAAATCTCATACCCATCAGTGTTTACATGATCGTAATAAATCACAAGGATGCAGCTGTCCAGCACTGGAACAAGTTAGTCAGTATACTTACCTTGGACTAATTATCGATAACAGACTTAACTGGAAGCACCATATTAATGTTATTTGTAACAAATTACGAGGAATTCTGGCAAAATTTCGTATTATTAATCAACGTATACCTTATTATATCAAAATGAAAATGTACAATGCCTTAGTAGAAAGCATTATATCATACGGACTAAGTAGCTACGGTCGCACCTTCAGAACATACATTGAGCAAATAATGACGCTACAGTTACGACTCCTAAAAACTATCGTTCCAAGTGCAATTAAAATAAAGTATAAAAAAGATCCCGAATACTTATTCAAATATTGTAAAGTGTTGCCTGTAAGCGAGAAAATAAAACTCTCACTTATTAAAGAGAATTATTTTAAATATATAGAAAATGAAAGAAAAAGTTATATAGTAACTAGACAAATAACAACAAAGAAACTATGTACTGTAGGTGCTAGGAATTTTTATGGAGAAAGAACAACTGACTACTTAGTACCTAGATTAATTAATAATAATATAAATATTGAAATGCGAAATAAAATCAATGAAAATAATTTGAAACATATATTAAAAGCTATTATAGTACCATAAATTAAGTGCTTACTTGAGCGAACTCTTTTTATTAATCATGTGTACATATAAATTTTAACACGGTTACATTAAATTTATATGCAGATAAAAACGCACGCGCACACATACACACATACACAAGTACACACACAAACATACACCCACACACAAATATATACTGACATGCATTGTTCACACACAAGTACACCTGCACACACACACATATTTTATCATAATAAAAGGAGCAGCCTGTACGCATTGTATATTGTGTACGTAACGACGATCGCATTATCTTTAATGCACAGTAAAAGTATTTATGAATCAGACCAAAACTGGTTTTAACTACAGTTAGCAATGGAATATGGCCTGTACGCAAACGACACAGAGTGGAACACCCAGTAGCAAGTTGATTAAAGATAGGTACTAGTTTATTTCAACTGATAAGAGCGATGGTAATGTTAAAATTTTATGTAGTGTAATGTAGCTTCGCTAAAACATCAATCAATACTTAAACCGTGAAGTGTGCAACATCCACACAAACCTACAACGAGGTTTAAGGATGTTGAAATATTTGTAAGTTTATGTTAATTTTTTTGATGAAATAAATAAATAAATAAATAAATGTACGGACACCCACACTTCACTGTTCGTTGCACAGATCAGATGAATACTAATAGACACACGACATTAGGAATGAAATGTGTCGCCGCTCATATGAGCAAACGCTCCTGTCATCACTGTCAAAAATATCGTACATTTGTAGATATATTATATCGTAAAAAAATAGATATAAACCATCTTATCATACCGAATGAGATGACGAGGTTTAAAAATTACCTTTGAAGTGATTATATTTCATCGGTAAATAGTAAAACTGTATTTCTGTACGTGATTGCAAGCTGCACTAACAAACTAAGAAATTGTAGTGAAAGGCGTATCCATTTAATCATTATTGTAGTTCATTGTTTATAATCAGCATTTATTGAACCCGTGACTAGCCACGTAAGTACGCCGCCTTCGCCTAAGCCAAGACCATCTTTCCAAACTAGCTTACCAATAGGTCCTTTTTTGTTCCCAGCATCCATCTTAGTGTAATCGACCTCATCGTCAGAATCATCTATGGCATCATCCATTTCCCTAAGGCCGGGATAACATTCAGCATAACCCTCGGGCTCCGCCGCTAAACGAGACAGCAGTGCCGCTGATCTTTTGTCTCTTTCTTCTGGATTCGCTTGCCGCCGGGGTAAAGGTCCGGGACCTAAAAAACACCAACAATCAATTTAACTACTGAAGTACATATAAATATTTTGCTAAATATCAATGGTCTGCTAATATTTATTTTCAATCACGTTAAGTTGATAACAATAACTTTAGGCATTTATTTTTATTTAGTCTGATATATATATATATATATATATATATATATATGTTACATCTTCAGCGCATATGAAGCCCGCCGACCCTACATATCAAGACAAAGCTGCTCAAACCCAGGCCTGCCGATTTTTTTTGAATTGCTCGCGAACGGCAGTTGATTACCGCAGCCACTCGATTGGTATTACGGTTTCGATAAAGTTAAAAATTAAAATAACATACAAGAAAAAGCCACCAATAATTTTTGGTATTCACCGATTTTTAGTACTAAAAAAACTACTTCGAATGCCGTTTCAAAAATGAAAATCGAATTTAACTTTCAAAAGTTGCAACTTTTCAAATATTAAAATTACGTTATTTTCAACAAATTTACTTAATATTTTTAATATAACTTTCAGGCTAATACACCGATTGACTTAAAAATCATTGCTTTTTTCCTTTAAAAACCAACCAAACAACCAAAAAAGTTGTACCAACTACCAATGAGTATCTTTACGACTGTATCCTTTGCCTAAAGTGTACTTTTGCCTATATCTTCGGGTAGCAGCGCACCCACGATTAGCCGAATATACTTAGTCCCACAATATGACAGGTGGCTAGCTTATCGCCAACTGGCAGACGTATCACCTAACGTTTACAATCCGCCAGCGATCAGCGATGACTTTCAAACGTAACCAAAAACTCATCAAAAACGTTGCCAATTGCTTGCTAGTCGCTAGATAGATGCACTTTTTGTAATGGCACAGTACCAAAACTAATCGAGTGGTAACGACTGCCACTTATACACAAGGCTGTTGTGTCTTGCAATAACTAAACAATTACGATAATTTCGCATTGCTAGTTACGTGATAACTCCGCGGGCACTTCTCCAACCTTGAGCAACATTGTTTTTATCAGAAAACTAAAAAAATACATTTTTGAACCGGGAATCGAACCCGGGAACTTTTAAATAACTAACCTTCCTCTTTCTCAGTTTCGACCGGTTTGTCGAAGTATCCGCCAGTTCGCGCCCTGTCATCTCGGCGATCGCCTCGTCTATCGCCCGCCACGTAATCGCCAATATCGCCGTATATCGAATCATCATTGCGACCTTTCTCCGTTGTTTTATCCTGAAATTATAGTTAAATAGGTAGCGTTAACTTGACCTCCTCATTACTGTTTATAATAGAAGGTTACAGTTTTAAACACTACAATATATACAAATAAAAAAAACAGTAGCAGTCGTGGGACTGCCGATAGAAGTGAAAACGGAACTATTAAGTTGAGAGTAATTAAAACTATATGCAAAACATAGCTATAGATATACTATTATCATTAGCATGTCGGTGACGCGAACCGAGGATTTTACCCTCTACCAAAACGCTCAACGCGCCTAAAGATGTTTTCACTTCAATAAAATCGTAGGAAAGTCAAAACTGTACATTGTATATTTTTTTAAACAATTCTTGGGGCGTCATCTACAATCGATATCGAAGTCATAAATATAGTTTTTAGAATTTTTGTCTGTATGTATGTCCGGGGTAAACTCAAAAACTACTGCATGGATTTACTTCAAATTTTGCATGAATATTACTAACAGGTCGGGTCAACATATAGGCTACATATTATCACGCTATCACCTACGGGGGAGGAGCTGTGCGGAGTAAAGGAAGTCCGCGCGGACGAATTCGCGAGCAACAGCTAGTAATAAAATATATACACCTATATAATTGTACCCTTCTTCATCGATACTTAAAGAAACTCTTTCAATTTGTTTCTTTGAATTAAACATATTTTGTACCACAAAACAAATATGTACAGAAGTCAATCTCATGTATATACTTTATTTTTCATACCTACGCTCGGCGGTCACGCTAGGGTTATCAACTTTGGCTTATGCACAAAAAACTGGTAGTGGCAATCGTATCTAGGTGTTTGATTTATTGCTGAGAATGAAACAGAAGAACGGAAATGTAAACCAACAATAATAATAATAATATTCACGGGACAAATTACACTGACTGATCTAACCCCAAAGTAAGGAAATCATTTGCTTATGTTATGGGTGTTAGTCAACGATACGAATACATAGAAATACATATATTAATACTAGAATATATTTAATAAACACCCAAACCCGGAAATACAAACATTTATGCTCATTACACAAATGCTTGTCCCCATCGGGGATCGAACCTGAGCCCCGTCGATAACCTACGCATCGCTATCGACGGGGCTCGAGTTCGGTATTCTGTTTGGGGTAGTTTTTTTATATTATAAGATAGCAAACAAGCAGATGGATTCCTGATACAAAGAGTTAACCATCGCCTATAGACACCAAAGATGTTAATGGTGCGTTGCTATGCATTTGGCAGAATGGCCATATGCATAATATGCCGGCTACCTTATCCTACAAATCAAAACACAACAATGGCAAGTATTGATGCTATTGTTGTAGGAATAGATAGGTACCATCACCAGACCCAAGCGAGACGTTGCAGAACTCTACCATCTAGCAGTAGCACGATGGTAATAACATGTTTGGCAGATTGTTCTCTTTTAATGAACTGCCTGATACAATGGCGGATTCTTGAAAGGGAGTTAAATACCCGAGGAACCCTCACCTTGGTTTTCTTCAATTTACGATGCCGTCCATGTCTCAAATACGAGAATATCTGTGCCAATTTCTCCAACACCACATCATTAGTACTAGCTGCTGAAGTCCTCTCGTCCATTTCTGGCACATCCGCCTTGCTGCGAGTAAGGGTAGTTGGAATATCGCTGTCTATAGTTCCTTCCTCGTCTAATTCCACTACATATGCCATACGACCAGGTGCGAATAACTCATTGCGATTCACTTTCTTGGATCTATGGACACATAATAACTTTTATTTATAAAAATAGACAAATAAAAATACCATAACATATATTCACACCAAATCTTTTACGGGTAGGCAGAGAGATATCTGTTTGAAAGAGAAAAAACTTCGTACAAAAAGTATTCCCACTCTACTGGTAACTTTTTGTCATACTGATTTCTTATCTAAATCTTTTACTTCCGGAGCTGTGAGTATTTAGAATACTTTTCCCACCATTTTCTTTTTAAAAACTAGCAGAATAATGGTGTCACACTCTATGGTAGTGTACTTTGGTAGTGTAGTAAAAAACTATTTCAATATCGTTGTCTTTAGATATTATTTCATTTATTCTTATAGTCGGCAAATCTGATTTCAATCCTAAAATTGGAAAAAAGAAGTTGACAAATACAGAGATAGCGTAGACTAAAACGTCTAATGTTAAGTGCAGTGCCTAAATATCTGATCATTATGAGACAATTAGGCACTGCACCAAACATCATTAAACGATTGATCCAATGCCTATTCTGTTAGGTAACGGCGCGATATTATTATTCATTTAAGGAAATTGCTCAAATATTATCTTATCAAATGTTTATTAATGATAATGATATGCATGATATTACCTAACATGTAATTAACACAACTATATCTTAACCTTTTATATACTAACTAGCTGCAGCGTGCAGCCCGCTGCATTATAACAATTTTTTGTTAATCCCGCGGGATTACCAACTTTTTTCGGGATAAAAAATAGCCTATGTGCTATTCCAGGTCACCATCTACCTGTGTGCCAAATTTCATTCCAATCCATTCAGTAGTTTTTGCGTGATTGAGTAACAAACATCCATCCAAACATCCATCCATACATTCAAACTTTCACATTTATAATATTACTAGCTGTGCCCGCGACTTCGTTCGCGTGAAAAAAAATCTAAAATAAAAACTCGCATAGTTCCCGTTCCCGTGGGATTTCCGGGATAAGAACTACCCTATGTCCTTTCTTGGGTCTCAAACGATATTTGTACCAAATTTTATCCAAATCGGTTCAGCAGTTTAGGCGTGAAAGCGTAACAGACAAACAGACAGACAGACAGACAGAGTTACTTTCGCATTTATAATATTAGTATGGATGACAACATTAGATAGATGTATATATAGCTATTTATGTAATATATGAATATTTATACAGAAGTACGTTTGTCTATATTTTATTTGTATTAAATATGTATGTTGTAATATCTCACGATATTAATGTTTTATTGAATTCACATATTACCAAGATATTATGTTGACAGCAAACAAAGGTAAAGTTTTTCTAATTTATCTAATTTTTGCAAAAGATGTTTAAACTCAAAATCGTCTGTGTTCTTTTAAGTAAAAAATATTTAAAAAAAAAAAATATCTTTGAACCTTAGTTTTTAGAAACATATTTTTTTATTCATTTAGATACAATGTTCAACCCTGCACAGCTTCGTTTTGTACTATTTAAATGTTATATTATTGTCTATACCTATTAAACCAGATACTTACTTTTGTTCCATAATTAAATTGTGAATATTTCTTGCCATGGGATTCTTAAACTGTATTTCTTCTTCCTGAAATGCAAAAAAAATAGATTTTTTTATTTTATAGGATAGCAAACAAACAAATGGATTTTCTGATGGAAAGATATAACAATCCCCTATAAATAACAAAGATGTTAATAGTGCATTCATTTCCACATGGCAGGCAAGTAATGCTACATGCATAAGTATTGTCCACCTTGTCCTCCAAAACAGAACTTGAGAGCGACAAGCACTGATTCTATTATGGCTATTATAATGCTTGTCATTGTCATGTTCCTGTTTGGAGGGTAAGGTAGCTGGAAGTTTTATGCATGTCGTATTACCATTCCGCCACACAAATGGCAATGCATCATTAACATTTTTGGTGTCTATAAGCAACATTTTCTTTTTCTGTCTGGAGAGCCATCTGTTTGTTTGCTTTCTTATGATTTAAAAAAACTACCATCGAGACTACTAATTAAGTAAATGTCTACCAAGTCTCACCCAGGTTTGTACCACAACCAACACACAAATGTGTTGAAAATTCAATAAACAAAACAATCGAGAGATACAAGATAAGGCCTCTTCTCTATATTATATATTATAGGATACAGGACAATCAGATGGCTCTCCTACTATTAGAAAGGAGGAAATGACCATTTAAAGCCATTATTGGCTTTTTAATATCAATATTTTAAGGACTTAAAGCCAATAAAATTAATATTATAAGGACGAAAAAATTTAAGTGCAAGTTCAAAACCTTGCTTGCTGCTAAGCTTTTTATGAAGAAGGTCTTTTTTCAATGAGACCGTACTATTATGATAAATTTTTAAAATATCTTACTTACCGCAGCAACTTCTTTTTTCTCTTTAACTGCCTCTTCAGGTACTGATACTAGTCTTTCCATTTCCGCTTCTTGTTCTTGTTCTCTAGTTTGGATTTCTGAACGTACCTAATGTTAGATAGATGTCATTATTTTCACTTATATTTTTCACTGTCACACTTGTGTTTATATTATAATCAGATTATAGAAAGGTATTTATCTTTTGTAACACCAATAAGAATAAAACACAAATAAGAAAATAAATACACTGCCATTCTTACTAATATTATAAATGTAACAGTCTTTCTGTCTGTTACAATTTCAGAGCTAAACTGATCGACTGACTTTAATAAAATTTGGCAAGGAGAGAGTCGGCGATCCGAACTCTGACATAGACTTTGTTTTGTTTTTAAAAGACAACCCTAATAGGCTGATATAGGGGATGAAAGATTGTATAAAATTTCTTATTTTGATAACCTAATAATCTATATTTAAGCGAAGCTGTCTGCGTGGGTCAGATAGTAATTTGTAGGAGCGGTTATGCACTGCATCTGATTTAAATCTGAGAAAATACAAATCTAGAAAACTAAGAAGGAAATCCAATATTTTTCCTTGCATTGTTTCCGATCCAAACTCGTAAAAATATCTAAAATAAATTAAGCAATTCATGTAAATGCAATTTTATTTATAGACACTTTAGCAGTAGAGCTTTCACATTGTTCATTATGTGTCCATTTAACTGACATCAACTGTTGTCACTGGGTATTGTATGTTTTCAGCATTTTGGGTCTGCGTGTATATTGATGGATCTAAGTTTAATGCTTCTTGGGTCCATCAATATTTGGAAAATTGATATTCACCGATGATGGAAAGTAATTGAATGATATCTCAGGGGTAGTGCACAACTTTCTTTACAAATAGTTCTACAACTACTTCAGAACACAATTTCACAGATTCAGATATAGTGCGTAACCTCTAAACGCCCTAATGATTTTTTTAAATTCATACTGTAATAAAATAATCTATTATTGCAATCACAGATATCAGAGTTTTTACTATATTAATTGAAATATGATTCTAATAAAACCAATAATGGCATACCTTTTGTAATAATGCATAATCTAAACCTTTCACCAAGTGAGTGTGTTCCATATCACCTCCAAGATATTTTGATTCCTGAAAAACAAAATTGTTATGATTAATTAATAAATTTAAACACAATGCTTTGCTCGGTTAACAACTTGTTATAAACTCGAGCATCTAATAATGCTCAAGTTTATATTTCACTAGTTTATCACTCGGTTAGATGAGCAATGATTACAATTGGCACATTTTCTAACCGTTATGCTTATTGCTTGTTACTTGTGATAAATGTGATACTAGGGGAGCCCAAGAGGGGATTTTCGCGTAAACTCGAGCACATCAATTGACATAGGGGGGTACCTCACAGTATGTGGCTGTGAGGTATTGAGGCTTTCCACCAAATATTAGCCCTTTATAAGTCATTTCTTCAAAGAATTCTCTTTAGCTGACTTTACTTTTCTGTATTTTACCTTAGTGTATTTTAAAACTATTGTATAACTTGTCATGTATAATTTTGCTTATAAATGATATCGATAACTGTTCCTATGTGTACCCACATCGAATAAAATATTATTTGATTTGATTTGATTGATTGATATAGAGGCAGGTAACTAGGGCAGAAAAAAAATCTGATAACTTTGGCTCATGGAAACTGTCAGATATTTTTTCTTTATTCTTACATCATTTCCTCTATAATAAAAGAAAATTCTGATGCACTTAAAATGTTAAAACAATGTTTTCTTTGCCACTGTGTGACCCTCCCACTCCCATACGCTACACTTGAATTAGCACGTTTTCTAAATTTTAGCTGGCAATTAACCTACCATACCTTAATCTGACATGATTTATTGTTTGTCACATTTCTCCATCATGGAAATTAAAAACATTATATAACCTATTATTTTCCCTATAATTTAATCTACAAAATCCAATAGGTCCCTAAGACGCTCGAGTAACTACCTACTTAGCATTTTGGGCTCCCCTACTATAACTGACTGCTTTACATGCTCTTCATAGGGTTGCTGATTATAGGTTTTTCAAGGTGGGAGATTGATTGGACTGTTACTAGGAATTTCCAAATTTAAAAAGCCTCATGATCATATTAACCCATAGATCAGTTTATTATTAATTATTTGGAAAATGAAAATGCTTCAAATTACTCCTCTTACCTATCTCAAATAGATATTATTGCAATTGAAGAAATATATATCTTATTTAAAAAATGTAAACAAAAAAGTATGCTGAGTTTCTTCTGCCAGATACATCTTGTTCAGTTCAATCCAGTAGTAATGCAAGTAAAAGTGCATTAGAGGTTAATTTCTATTTTTTTTAAATTTAATTTCATTTATTAAATTGATATACCTGAATCATTTGCCTTCTCCTCTCTTTTGCATCCATTCCAGACTTAATATCAGGAGCTACAGCTCTGAAACATTATTAAATAAAATATTAATGTATGATTTAAAATGAAATGGGTGAGCTTACATATATATCATTCAATGCAATGTCTAATAAAAACATTGCAGCTCTATGGTCTTTGATTTCTATTGACATATAGCTGAGTTTATTACATTTGTCTGTCTACACTACACATATTTTTGAAATAATGCAAAATCTAAAATTTATTTGTTTAAAATCTAGAGTAAAATCGATTGTACTATGTACTTTTAAAATGCGATCTAGCCTACTGATGATATCGAACCCATACTTTCAAGACAGCATAGATATTTAACTTGATTAGAGCATGACCATTTAAAATTATTTATTTTATTGGATAGCAAACAAGCAGGTGATTCTCCTTATGGAAAGGGATAATCATCGCCTATAGAAATGAAAGATTTCAATTGTGCATTGTATAGCACAATTGTATAGCACAAACACTACACATATTTTTGAAATAATGCAAAATCTAAAATTTATTTGTTTAGGATCTAGAGTAAAATCGATTGTACTATGTACTTTTAAAATGCGATCTAGCCTACTGATGATATCGAACCCATACTTTCAAGACAGCATAGATATTTAACTTGATTAGAGCATGACCATTTAAAATTATTTATTTTATTGGATAGCAAACAAGCAGATGATTCTCCTTATGGAAAGGGATAATCATCACCTATAGAAATGAAAGATTTCAATTGTGCATTGTGCTATCTGTGTAGTAGGATGAGAATGGAACAATCCATAAGTTTCTAGCTACCTTACCTTTTAAAAAATGAAACATGACAGCAACAAACATATACAAAAAATTATATACCTGTAAGCACTTCCAGCATTGCTTGTTGGATCCAAAGAACTAATATCATTTATACCATCTCTTCTTTCCCTAGCTCTGTCTCTATATTTCTCAGCTAATTCTGCAAGTTTGTTATCTTCTTGCTTCTTTAGAGCTGCATAATACGATTTTTTCTTACGACGTAATTCACTCTTATTTTCAATTGGAGGTGGCATAGACCTATAACAAAAACACACCAATTTTAAAATTGCAGTTTACTAACCATAGCTTTTTAGCCTTTAGCATAGCTTTTTTTAGCTGGGCTTATATAATAGCTAAAAAATAAAATAGATTTTCAATAAAAAATTGTTATTATGAAAGAATTTTTATGATTTTCAACAATATGTTATATATTTACGAGGTGCCATATTTCTTTGGATTAATTTTATTAATATTTAAAATATGGCAAATAATGATTATGATTTTAAGTTAGACAAAATGTACTTATTAATAACATCTCATAAAAAATAGTGCAAAATAATTCAAGATGGATATTTGAAGTGTTTTTAAGTATTTGCATACATTTTGAGGTTAGTATAGGGTAGTTTTTGGCCTATAACTTTTTTTATAAACATTTCCGTAGGGGGGGGGGGGTTTACTGGACCCCTATCCCCCTTCCACCCCTCAACCCCAAATTCGTGCGGCCCGTTTCTAATGCAATACCGAGTTTAGAGCTAATGATAACAGAGAATATTAAAACTAACGAGAACAAAATAAAAAATATAATTACCCAGAGTTGGCCATTGCCTCACGAATAGAACCAGCTGGATGTGCTCCTCCCGAAGGAGTAGCTCTGGGAGTCATCAGCAACTTTCGGAAATCATCATTAGTAAGTCTTTGAGAAGCAGGCGTATCTTCAACACTTCTATGTTCATCCATCTTTGCAGAGTGGATGCTAGTAATATATTTAATGAATAAATATTAAAACTATTTTGTCACGTATTTGTGTTCACCCTTAATTTCATTTAAAAGTATTATCGTTTGTATGTGAAGGCAACAATTTTTTTTGCAGGAAACAAACACTAAATGAAGCTCAATACCAGTGGGATGAAGCTTAATGTCAGTCGGCCATCTTGAATACAATGTATGGAAACTAGCGACAGCTAGGAAACTACCCCTAATTACTTAGTTACAACGTAGTTCTTTGTGTTATGCTAGATGTCACTAATACAATCAACACAAAATGTTACCAGTATTTTGATGAAATTTATATCTCTCAAAGTAAAATATATATTTCTAGAAGAAAAACTACAGAAGTTAATTAAAATGTACCGTAATTATATAATAAAAACAATAAATTATAGAAAATTTAATGAATATTATGTACTGTAAACACCGGTCTAAAGTTTTTGGACTTATAGCCATTTCTAGTCTGTGCTTACAGGGCTACCAGATGTGGGGATCATAATCGTATTTGTATGATTTTTTGGTGTAATGCCATATATGATCGCTAGAGCAAGATCTTATGGAAAACGTACGAATTGACATAACTTATTGCTTAGACAACCTGTTTTGGTTATACAGTGTCTAATAGTCTAAGATCCGACCGCGTGATTTATACGTTCACATGTTTGATTAATAAAATATAATTTTTATCGATATTTATAACTAAACCAATGCAGATCCGCAAAGGTGGCCATCCAAATTTGGCCGCAATTAATTTTAATTAAAATGTAATTAATTATTTATTTTTGAACAATTACGTTCACTTGTAATTGTTAAAAAATATATTTCATTAGAAAGAAATATACCTGAAACACCGAGAAAGTTCAAGGTGCCATCCCTCACTTGGCCGCAACCTAATGTCAGCCAGGTGTAAACAGGTATAATTTCGTTAAATATATACGTTCATAATGTATTATCATGTTATACATACCAAATTGAAGATTAATTCTTTCCCTACATGATGAGATATAGGTGCCTATGCAAAAATGCCCGCAAATAGTGACTGCCAACGATTAAAGATAAATAAAAGCGAGAGAAACTTAAGATAAACACCGCATGTCGAATAAAAATAGAGCATGCCAGCTGCTTGTCGTTTTCATGCTACTGCGCATGCGTCCATAGATAAGGTGCTCAACTAAATACCGTACTGAATATTGCAATCATATGTTTTAAAATATATAATTAACAAATAATATTTTTAAACAAATAATAATTGTTAAATAAATGATTCCAACATTTTTTGTTTTCAAAAAATAAAACTGAAAAATTTATATTAATCAGATCCCTGATTAAAGAACCGAATTAAAAGCAATGGAAACAGAATTCAACAGAATTAAAAAATCAGTTCTGTTTAATTCTGTTACCATTGTTTTTAATTCAGTTCTTTAATCAAGGATTCAAGGAAAATAAACGAAACTTTATATTGATGAAAATAAAAATAAAAAAAACATTTGTGTATAAAGATAAATTTTAATATAGATTCAAATTAACGTCTTACAGTTCAAAGTTATTGTTTGAGTTGGATATAATTAAAAAAAAATTAAAAACACTGGTTTGGATATTAATTTTTATGACATTTTTTATGAAGACCGAAAATAAACGAAACTTAATATTGTTAAAAATTGTAATAAAACAAAATTTATTTAAAAGAAAAATTTTATATTTAAAATGACGTTTCACAGTTAAAAAATATTGTTTTAGTTGAATATAATTAAAAAAATATTGAAAACACTAGTTTGGTAGATTAATTATTATGACATATTATTTTTACTGCTCAATTTTTGGAGTATTTTAAACTCCAAGCAAATACGCGAGCTACTAGTTGAGCACCTTATCTATGGACGCATGCGCAGTAGCATGAAAACGACAAGCAGCTGGCATGCTCTATCTTTATTCGACATGCGGTGTTTATCTTAAGTTTCTCTCGCTTTTATTTATCTTTAATCGTTGGCAGTCACTATTTGCGGGCATTTTTGCATAGGCACCTATATCTCATCATGTAGGGAAAGAATTAATCTTCAATTTGGTATGTATAACATGATAATACATTATGAACGTATATATTTAACGAAATTATACCTGTTTACACCTGGCTGACATTAGGTTGCGGCCAAGTGAGGGATGGCACCTTGAACTTTCTCGGTATCTCAGGTATATTTCTTTCTAATGAAATATATTTTTTAACAATTACAAGTGAACGTAATTGTTCAAAAATAAATAATTAATTACATTTTAATTAAAATTAATTGCGGCCAAATTTGGATGGCCACCTTTGCGGATCTGCATTGGTTTAGTTATAAATATCGATAAAAATTATATGTTATTAATCAAACATGTGAACGTATAAATCACGCGGTCGGATCTCGTACTATAATTTTATTGCTCGATATTAGAATATACAATGCTACACCTATGTAGTGAGTGAATATTTATGCGTTGTAATTAGTTAAACTTATATAACAACATACTGTGGGTTATGATATGATTAGCCAAAGAATGGTAAAAATTAAAAAAAGAACTTTATTTTTCCTCCTTTTAAAATAAATTCCAATGTCAGTTTCGATTTCCTTTTTTCGACTGTTTCCTATTTGGATCCAGATAATGGCATTCACTGCAGTTTTAATAGTTTAAAAATTTAATTTTGAAATCTGTAGGTACATAAGTTTGAAACTCATTTTGAAATATCTATTTTTCACTGACTTTTATATAATTTCTTGAAATGCACTTAATCGAATAAACGCACTTAATCGTAATTTGGTAGAACCAAATCAAATACTACTTATCGCGTTACGATCGGTCTACTCATTCATAAGTTATGAGAAGTTCCATACACACACAGATAAATCAATACAGATGTATTGTTGTCATACAAATTAGGCATGTTAGACGATGTGTGCCCGAAACGACAAAGAAAAATTTTAACCGATTCGTTGCGGCCCATATTTTCCAAAACTTTTAGCATTGGCGAAATATAAATATTTTGTGACACGGCTGCCGTGTCAAACGTCATAGAAGTTGATGACATGGCTAACGTGCCACCAGCCATGCTTAAAAAGATTTATTGGAACAAAGTTCCTTACGGCAGGCTTGGAGGGGATAGGGATTTTGCTGCGCGACCGAACTGAAAAAAATGTGATAGTAAAACCGTAAGAAAAATGCGTGGAATAAAAGCGTTAAATGAGACGTGCGCAGGCGCGACATTCGCGTACACAAGCGAGTAGTGCCGTTTAGCTGAAGGAAGTTCGTTCCTACCTGGTGTCCCGCGACACCACATCATTTTGTTTTACACGTGTTTAGACTTGATTTATTTAGTTGAAACCATATTATCATGTGTGTAAACGGAAGATTACGTTGTTTTGAGTAATTTTTGAGTAGGTTTACTGTTTTCCTCAAAATGGAAGATAAGTTTATACACATACTTTTTTATTCAGATTTTGCAAGCCTTTTGTAAAATAAAAGTTTGAAAAATAAGTACATTAAATGAATGTGTTTTTTTTTTGTTTGGATGTCCGTTCGATACGTAGCGTTTTGTAGTTACGTTATGGCGACAGTAATAGTTGGAAGATGGTGGTATTCAAACCACGGATCAAGCGAGTCACCGCAAGACCATCGCCGTTCAAAACACCGTTATTTGTTTATTACCAACAAAACATAATATAAGTTAATAACAATCACATTATGATTATCTACGACTAATCGTGGGTGAAATGATTGTACCTCTTTTATTTTTGGTTTTTGTTTCATTTGTAAATATTAATGCAGCTTAAAAAAGGTTGATAACCTCTAAATTTTTCTATTCCACAGAAAATTCATAAACGAAGCCTCCAGGCTTGATTTATGTAAAAGCAACCGCTCCGTTGGTCGACTGGCTAGCGAACCTAATTACGAATCAAGGTGGTTCGGGTTAAATTCCTGACACGGACAAACATTTGTGTGATGAGCAAAGATGTTTGTATTTCAGGGTTTGGGTGTTAATTATGTATGTTAAAGTATTCATATATGTATTTCTATGTATGTACCAGTATCTTTGTTGACTTACACCTATAGCACAAGCAAATAATTTTCTTACTTTGGAGTTAAATTAATTCATGTTTTTCTTTTAGAAGAGGAGACAAACGAGCAGGAGGTGCACCTGATGGTAAGTGATCACCACCGCCAATGGGCATCCGCAATACGAGAGGTCTTGCAGTTGCGTTGCCGGCTTTTAAGAATGAGTGAGCTTTTTTCTTGAAGGCCCCCAAGTCGTATCCGTTTGGAAACACCTGTGCTGGTAATTGATTTCACAACAGAGTAGTGCGAGGTAAAAAGTGCCGAGAGAAACTAAAAGTTGTGGATTTCCAGACGTCGAGATGGTGAGGGTGGAATTTCAAATTTTTACGCGTTGTCCGATGATGAAATTCGGCTGCAAAAATTAATACAAATAACTTATCGGAACACTCCTCAAGAAAAATACGATAGAAGACACTGAGTGAATCAACATCTCTGCGCAATGCCAAAGTGACTCTTTGCCGTTTCGAAATAACCTGGTCATCAACGATTACTATACTAAGGAGCTGCAGGCCTAAGATGGGAACAGTACTCCATTTGAGGCTGAATTTAAGCCTTATAAAGTTGAAGGTGACGGGCCGGCAAAAAGTACTGTCCCTTGCTCTGCTGAGACACACCGAGCTTTTTGGAAGTTAGTTTAGCCTTAACTGCCAAATGGCCGCGAAACTGAGCGTAATTTGATACGTTGACTCCCAGAATCCCGACACTAGCTGAGGCTGACAGGCGAGTATCCCCAAATCGAGATGACATGACAAAGGGTGTCTTTTTACCGGAAAACACGCAAAGCTGTGCCTTCTTGAGGTTAAAAGTGACCAGGTTTTGACGACCCCATTCCGAGACATCGCTTAGTCAATTCTCAACTTCGGACATAAGCTTGTTTCGGCACTCTTCGACGTGATCCTGAGAAATACCACTACGGCCGACCAGTACTGTCATCTGCATAGCAATGTATGTTGCGAATTCACATCATGTCATTGATATGCAGAAGGAACAGTATCGGTGATAGCATGCAACCTTGTGAAACACCAGCATTGACAGATTTAAGGTCAGAGCATGCATGGTCGACTACAGCCTTGATGTTTCGATTAGCCAAAAAACTGGTGATCCAGTTGCATATTTTCACGGGAAGCCTATAGGAGGGCAGCGTCGCGAGAAGCGCTTTGTCTTTGTCGCTAGAAGAGCCTGAATAGGCATGTTAATACCGACGCCAGTTCTAGAGCACATGCTTTAAATACACTCGGAGGGATGCCATCCGGCCCACTTGACTTATGTACGTCCAAAGAAAAAAGAGCTTTACGCATGGAAGACTTTAGGAATTTTAATTCCGTCATAGAACTATAGCACTGTGGGATTTTAGCCGGAGCATTTCCTTGGTCATCCAGAATCGAGTTGGCCGCAAAGAACGAGCACTGAAGATTGGCCTTTTCCTTTGCAGTGTGGGCCAGAGAATCATCATCTACGTGTAAGGATGGAATAGAAGACTATGAGAGATTCCCCAAGGCGAGAGACCAAAATGCACGGGTTCCCGAAGGAAGGCGAACTAATTTCTCACTATTTCTGCCAATGTGTTCAGATTTTGCCCTGGCGATAGCTCTTTTGAAGAACCTTGAGGCGGAATTATACTCCTTGCGTAATGCCCTGATTTTTAATCACGAGATTTTGACGCTGCAGCCAAGCCCGGTAGCATTCCCGCTTTTGGCTTGAAGCCATTTTGCAGAAGCGACCAAAACAATACTGCAGAAAATGGAATGAAAAGTTTTATGCCATGCAGCACCACATCAGTATTAGAGTCAGCGATGACACTCGGATCATCTAGGGAGAAGTACATCCGCCCCCATGAGTAGGACGCAAAAAAAGACCACATCCCGTCCCATTCTGCTGACCTATAATGATGAACGCGCCGACAGCCTGCAAAAGGAGGCCGTGATAGGCACGTAACCAGTATTTTACTCCGGATCAGGCAGTGGTCTGGCGTAACAAAAAGGACGTCCACAGATACCTGGTAATGGTCTGGATGAGAGGTTGGCAGAAGGTCCAGCAGTGAAGGCTTATGATTGTCCACATCGGGAACTCGCGTTGGCGAAGTGCCCAAATGTGTTAGACCATACGCCAAGGCAAAATCTTGAACCGACTTCCCCACATGATCGGTAGTGAGTGAACATAGCCATTCTGCGTGGTGGGCATTAAAATCGCTAAAGATCACGATCTCAGCGGAAGGGGTCTTTTGTAATACGGAATTCACAGCCGTTTAAAGAGCTCACAATTCTTTGAATATAATTCTATGAATTTGAGTATCATATAACTGTGAACGAACTAATTTTCCAGTCTGTTAATAATATTTTTTGATAAAGATACTAGTGGCCTAATATTAATGACAGTGAAATAGGTAACAAAAATAAACGAAAATTGTACGAATGTTTAGCTAACAGAAGTACTAAACATAATGACCACAGCAAATATTATAATAATTATTAAATAGGCAGAAGTATATTAAACAGTTTTATTGCAATATTTTTTCTAAAATTAAACAAACTTTTATTTTGGTAAAAACTTCTAGAAAGTATACTATATTTTAAGACTTCGTTTTCGTATAACTTTTTTTTTGTATTTCTTGTGATGGTATACGATCAAATCTTTTTTGCACCTGGTAGCCCTGGAGTATGACAAAGAGAAAAGAAATTTGTGTTTGGCATTTTCAGCCATTTTTAATTTGTATTTTTAATAATTGTCAGAAACGGATTTTAAAATTTATAATCTCTTATAATTTAAGTTTTTACATATTTTTTGTTTTCCGTTCCGTTTTGTGTGCGGTGTTTATTAACAGGTATGACATTTGTTCAGTCGTACATCCTAAATTAGTAGCTAACATAATCACGAAATGACGACTAATTAGTTCAAAAAGGATACACACTACTTTGAAGAAAACATTTTGACCAACAGGTCCTTCGGCTCCTTTGAATCATCTGCTATAAAAGCAAATATCATTCGAACGTTTCACTACCATCGGGACTACTAGGACTTCTTGGCGGTGGAATTCCAGAAGTCTCGCCCGGGTTTGGTACCACTGTCATACTTATTCCTGTCGCAATATCGTTAATACTTGTCACTGGCATATTCTGATATGAATAAAGTAGCCAGTAAACTTAAGCATATGCCTGCTACACGCATAGCGGCGCACCATTAACATCCTTGTTGTCTAGGCAGTAGTTGTTTCTTTCTATCAGGATAGCCATCTGCTTGCTTCTGTTCTAAAATAAAATGTTTAATTTCACATACAACATTTTTTATAGTAGAGGGCGCAAACGAGCAGGGGGTGCACCTGATGGGGCTAAACTGTACTTTAGCACCCCACGAATTTCTGTGTTTTCGGGGATGGGGGTGGAAGGGGGGAGGGTATTAGACCATCCTACAAAGAGGGAAACCACCCCTGATATTTTTTTTAATAATAGAAGGGGTGGCACTATATGATATAGTACCTGAAAACAGTAAATTTTTAAAGTTTTTTGGGGTTGTATTGTGTGGGAGGTGGGGGGAGTTCAAATGGCCGACGTACAAGGCCACCCTATACGGGTGGTATATTGTTTCTAACAGAAAAGGAACTAACCAACCTGATGTAAACGTTTGTGAGTCACAAGGTTAGTGCTCATTTTTTTCGTCAAAAACTTATAATTCTGCGGGCTGCATGCTGCAGCTGCCTAGGAAAATATTGAGTATATATGAATGGTAAATTTGGTGGCAAATTAAATCAGAAGTACTTTATTCAATAAACTTCTTACAAGTTATTTTGACATGTCAACATATATTTTTTTAAACTATTACCGGAACGGAAATGCGGCCACACAAATTGAAGTGACATTGACATGTTTACATTTTTGATCTCGAATTTCATTTCAGATTGTATACCATTCTTTTGTGTTGTGAGTGTATATGACATTCTATTCTGGATAGCAATGTATCCTTGGTACAGACACTAATGACTTGTAGACCAGATGTTAACTATTGATTTTGTCCTTTGTTGTCTCCTTTCATGTCGGGGTCTCCTTGTGTTTTTGTTATCTTTTGCTATAAAGATTTAAATTAATGATTTTATTGTTCTTGCTCTGCATGTATCATGTCTCCACAGAATAAGTAACACTGGGGGCAGTCTATCTACCAATACAGAAAAATTATATAAAATCAAAACTCTGTACAAAAATCTGAATAGTTGGAAAATAATAAAGTATGGGATTAATTGCTCCTCATACCAATTGCATAGTAATTATAATAAATTGTTGTAAATACATTATATAAAAAAACATATATGCATAAAAAAGACAATCCCTTTGAGTTTGTTCGGCCAGATCTCAGTGTATGGCCATGTTTCCGATCTGCTTGTACCTCAGAAAATGTAAACTCATCAGAAAGTGCCTTGAAAGATAATTCGAATAAAAATATTTTTACTTTTGACTTATTGAGATAAGCTATATTTGAAATTTGGCCTTGAATTATTTTTAATTTTATGTCTTTACCGTATGGGTTTGAAATTACAGTATACTTTTAAATTTGATATCTGTAGTTCATAATGTAAGTCACACTTTGGTTAAACAAATAGTTTTTTTTCTAATCACATAATCATTTATGCAAGAAATACATGTGCTTTCAGTTCTGGTCCAGACCTTTATTGTTAACCAAATCCAAAAAAATATCCTTTGGAATTTGCAAATTGGATAAATATAATAAGAAAACTAATTATGAAGAAGTTTATAAACATAAAAGAATTTGTGCTCGACATTTTACAGATAATGATTGGAATCAAAATAATAGGCTAAAAAGAAATGCTGTCCCATCTCTTTATTTAACAGGTAAATTGCATTATTATTCCTAAAAATTTGCATTTGGCTAACAAAAAATAATCTGGAATTTCTATCATTCTTTTATTAATGTCACATTTCATTTTAGGGAATTTCATCAATAGAGAACACAGAGGCATAACAGATATTACTGCTAGGACTATTAATATTCAAGATCATGCTAGCACTTCATATCAAGTTAATACAGGTATGGTACATCACATGCATAATTATTAATTATTTATCATTTGTGTAATTATTTTTCAAACTCACTCTTTTATTCTGTGGTAGTAAGTGAAGGAGTTTAATGTGAATATACATAATGTTAATAAGGACGCTACGACCTGCCGTTTTGGTGTAAGATAATTATAAAATAAAATTGAAATTTTAATTACATTGTCATTTTAAAATTTGAATTAATTTAATTACTAAACTTATAATATTTACTCAAATATAGGTACTGAGCATAGTCATAATATAATAATATTTTACATGTCATATCTTAATTCTGTAATAATATTTAAATTGTATGACAAGTGTTTGTTTGCAGCATTTATTTACCATTTGCAATCAAAATATTCATCAATAGTATAAAATGACTTATTACATAAAATAACTCTTAATTTTTTCTTAAAAAGCTACAGGTCATTTATGTCTGAGATCCAGGCTGGTAGATGATTATAAATACGCTGCATCATAAAGGCAACACTCTTACCGTAAAAAGCAGTTCTGTGTGTGGAATAGATTTAAAGAAACTAGCAAGTGTCCTGAGTGATATAGATATTAATTTGGATTTTGTGTTACATTTTTTTTTATAGTAAAAAATAGCAAACAAGCAGATGGGTCTCCTGATGGAAAGAGTCAGCCATCGCCAAAAGTATTAATGGTGCGTTGCTATCTTGTGGCGAGGTCTTATGCCACATGCATAGGTTTACCAGCTACCTTACCCTCCAAACTGGAACACGACAGTGACAGGCACTAACACTATTGCGGCAGGAATAGGTAAGACGGTGGTACCAAACATGGGCAAGACAATGCAGAACTCTACCACCTAGTAGTCACGATGTTAGTGACTCGTATAGCTAATCGGTCGCCTTTTAAGACCTGCCTGGCAGAACTGCAGTTGACCTTTTCTTCAAAGGAGCCCGGGACCAACATGGGGGATTATTATAGTATTTCCTTCAAGCTTATACATTACATAAGCTTGAAGGAAATACTTTTATAATAATGACACCATCCATATGTCATGTTATAAAGAAAACTGAGAGAACTAAGTTCCAAATATCAAGATCCTTATAGATTTACCTTGCATTTAACTCTTATCTTTTGATGTTTAAGCAACATCTATACTCTATACATATAATAAAATCGTAGGAAAGTCAAAACTGTATATTGAATATTTTTTTAAAAGAATACTTGGGGCGTGATCTCGATATCAAAGCCAAAAATATAGTTTATAGAATTTTAGTCTGTTTGTCTGTATGTATGTCCGGGGTAAACTCAAAAAGGACTGTATGGATTTACTTCAAATTTTGCATGAATATTACTAATAGGTCGGGTCAACATATAGGCTACGTATTATCACGCTATCACCTACGGGGGAGAAGCGGTGGGGAGTAAACGAAGTTCGCGCGGACGAAGTCGTGGGCAACAGCTAGTCATGAATATTTGAAGACTTTGACAGTGCATGTTTGATCAGTTGCCCAGTACGTACATATTTCTCCATTTACATTTTATTCCAGTTATATTAATTAACCTTACCTATTTTCAGCACATGAAAACCATTACAAAACGAAGCAAACAAGCCGATTTGTTAACCAGAAGTTGCTACTTCTAAGGCTTCCTTGTGAAGTTTATTGACACCCTTGTCTTCGTTGTGTTATTATTTAGTTATAACTTGGTCTTTCAAAAGGATAAATATCTAATTTCATCTAAATTAGTGCTGTGATTCAGCTGCAGAAGCGTAACACCAAAATACAGAGTTGCAGGAAGCAAAAATCGAAACTATATACATATAAATTTAATAGCAAAATCTTGCAAACAACAGATTGCAAAAAGTAGAAGAGAACCACCACCCATAGATATTTACAACCCCAAGGTGTTACAGATGTGTGCTACCATTGTAGTAACATTGTTTCACTTCCTATTTGAGTTCAGTCACGTTCACTCACTTTCTATTGAGTCTTATCCTCTACATTAGAGGGTAATTCAACACAAATGCTATGCTTTACATTTTATGATTTTTCAGAAAGTTTAGGTGAAATCAGTAAGTTAATAATCAAATATGGAGACTATTTGAATATATTCTTAGGGTTCCGAAGTAAGTTAGGAACCCTTATAGTTTCGCTATGTCCATCCATCCGTCCGTCCTCACGATTGCTCACAGATCCTTATTACTAGAAACCTGTAATTCATAAGTTTATCTGCTACCTTACCCTTCAAACCAGAACACAAAGGTGACAAGCACTGAGACTACTGCATCAGGAATAGGTAAGGCACTGGTATCAGACCCGGGTGAGAAAATGCAGAACTCTACCACTTAATAGTCACGATGGTAGTGACACCCATAGCCAAACAATCACCGCTTGCTAGCTTTACGAATTTTTGGAATATTAGTTGACCAACTTTTAAAATGTACTTGAAGTTTTTATAATAGTTAAACATGTGGTAGGGAAATATCGGTAATTGATATTAGAAGTTTGTAATATGGAACAACAAAAGCCCTCTTCTTAGTCCGCATTTTTCTGATAGGCAACTTCGGAACCCTACACTGCAAGTGGCCCAAGTCGCACTTTACTAATTTTTGGTGTAGGGACATTATAACTCTATTGCATACTTAATAGCTCATGAGCTTTTAAGAAACTAATGGGTTGATTACACCTAACGAGTACAGCGGCAAGTCAGTATCCTCGGTCGAGTGCTCGGTTTATTCAGTGCTACAAATGCAGATCCTTTGAAGCATGATCAAAATTGAGCTGACTCGCCACTATAGTAAATACGTGTAACCACCCACTCAGTTCGGTAACTCTCTGGGCCAAGAGCTCATTTACTGACTTGCCACTGTACTCTTTAGGTGTAATCAATCATAAGAAATCTGCAAAACAAGTGCAATTGTTCACCACCAAATGAACACGCTATATCCATCTTCATCTAAGTGGGATGATAAAAATGTTAAAAAAGTACAGTAAACCCTTCCAATGCGGCCTATATTACATCAAACCTAAACTCATTTACCACACAATTGCCGTATTATTTGTTTTAAACAAAACCTCAGCTAAAAAATATACAAATATGTAATTATTAATTTCAGATGCAACTTGTGTGTCCTGTGTTCATGTAGATCACAGCTACTGTAAAACTACATTAAATACATTATTAAAACCTCATACTACTCAACAAAAAAGTAAGTAATATATTTTATTTATTTTTATTTTCTGAATTTAAACATTAAGATTGTTTTCATACTTTTATCACTTCTCATCCCCACACTTGATCATTATATTCCTATATCATTTTTATCCTTATCCCCATCATTGTGTTCATTCTCTCTTTTCCAAAAATACTGAAAAGGTAATTTTGATTGCTGTCAAAAATTTTACTTATATACAAACACATGTAAGAATTTATAATTAACTAAGCCCCAACTGTTTGATTGTTAGGATACGCAAGCATCATTATCTGTGGGAGGGGGTCAATAAGTAGTACAAAGTCTCAGTAACATGCTCTTAAGGAAAGTGACTGTCAATGGGTTTTTGATTTAAGAATTTATATTTAGAGCACAAAACTGTGGTAGAAAGCTTTCCTCCAAGTGATAGTATGTATGCCGTCTATTGCTATTGCAATAATGAAAATATCATAAATATTCACGGGACAAATTACTCTTACTGATCTAACCCCAAAGTAAGCAAATTATTGCTTGTGTTATGGGTGTTAGTCCACAATACTAATACATAGAAATACATATATAAATATTGGAATACATTTAATAAACATCAAAACCAACCACCTAACCAACCAACCAAACCAACACAACCACACCAACACACCAAACAAATATTTGTCCCCGTCGGGGATCGAACCCGAGCCCCGTCGATTACCTAGTCAGTGTAGCTAACCATTCGACTAACGGGGTGGTTAATCGGGCGGGCGGTCATGTTTCTGATATTGGAAATTGATGTAGCAGATAAAAGACAATAGGCATTTTGTTCGAGAATTTTACCCACGGCGTACACGAACAAAATTAGGTTAAAAAAAGTAGCCAACTGTCTCCCTTAAATGATGCTTCAAGGCGCATTTCTGTGGGGTATGGTGGAACGGAGAATAAAATATATACAGTACCCGGCAATAAATATTGCACATCGACCTTTGGAAAGAGACAATCGGCTAATTTCGGCTTCGTAGAGCGTTATCTCTGTCGCACAAAATACAAACAGTCCGGTACCTATTAGGAGCTGTTAAAACAAGTATGATTTGCTTCTTTTGATATTTTTATTCTTTGTATAAAATACACTAATTTTTCTATAAGTGATGGCTTTAGGTTGGGGTAAAATAAAATAAAAAAACATTTTTACATTATGTTTACGTATTTAATTATTTTGGAACATTACAGCTTTAGTGTACATAATAAACACCATTATACCTATTGCTAAAATGAGACATTGCAATAAAAATAATAATAATTCTAATTCTCAATTACTTCCATTTCACTATCTGTGCTCTCAAAGAGGTCAATATCACTGTCACTATCAGCCGTATTTATTACTAATCTATCAGTGTAATTGTCTAAACTGTGTTGAATGCTTCTATATTCATTCTCACATTTGATTGCATGATCGCAAACCTTTTTCCACTCTTCAGCGCCGATCATGTTTACTTTTTCAGTCAATAATGTTTTTACTGTAGTTAAGTTCATACCCACATTTCTAGAGGCTACATAGCCTTTCAGTTGAGACCATATATTTTCAATTGGATTAAAATCCGGATGATATGGTGGCAATCGCAACACAGTGTGCCCATGTTCGGCAAGTATTTTGTCCACAGAAAACTCTGTATACCTCTCCTTGTGCTGACATATAATAGCGTAAATCTGGGTTTTTGTTAATTTTGGATCAACTGGAATTTCATGTCTGTTTAACCAGTTGATCATTTCCCGTTTAATGGTGTTTGAGTTGGGGGGTCTCTCAACATACTTGTTGTGATAGGGTGCGTTGTCGATAACTAGAACAGAATCACTGGGTATATTTGGGATTAATTGGTTAACCAGCCATTTCTCATAGTTATCGTTATTCATTTCATTGTGATAGACACCTGTAGTGTCCGTGGATTTATACGTTAAAAAAGCACCGGGTACAAAGCCTTTTTCATTTCCCGCATGAACTATTATCAAACGTTGACCTTTTGAAATTGGCTTTTTTACTCCTTTTTTCTTATCGTCACTCCAAGATTTCCCTTTAGTGTGGGATGCATGTATATATGACTCATCCATGTAGACGATATTTTTTCCTGTTTCGCGAAATTTGCGTATTTTATCAAGGTATTCCATTCGTTTGAGACTAACGTCGTGCTTTTCCATTAGAATTTTTCGATTATCTTCCATTTTAGTGAACTGAAATCCCATGTCATGAAGTATTTTTCTCAATGTTTTTTCAGACCCATTGTAATTAATAGCTTCAGATAACTTAGCTTTTAATGATTTTATTGTTGGCAGTTCATTAAATCGTAAGTGAAAATCATACACCATTCTTCGAACAACATCGTAATCAAAATCGTCCATATCCAAACGAAATTGCTTTTTTGGTCTCCCTTTTTTTGGAGTGCTGAACTTAATTTCAGTCGAATGTGTTTCAGTACTGACTTCGTTTAATATATTGTTCAAAGTTCTTCTTGAAATTCCAGTAGTGGAGTGCCTGGAGCATTCAAAACCGTAAAACCTCGGATTAGAGTTATAGTGAATGAATTAATATGATCGATGTGGGATATTGTTTTTTAAACTATAAATTGCAATGTTTACCCAAATTTTTTTTGTGCACTCCATTGTTTCATTGTTTAACCAAATTATTATGAAAAATTAATGTTTGACCATATATATTCACTTTCAACAGTATTTTTTTTTTTAATTCATATGTTAAATCTTACCTGAGTAGACATATAAGAACATTTTTCAAAGATACCTGTGTGTAAAAATAGGAGTATGGATTTTGAACAAGTAGAAAAACGTGGAGGAGAGAGCGGAGAACAGATGCTAGGTACAATGGAATTTCTCGGCCAGTTTAATTATAAATGAAACGTACTCTATTGTGTACATTTAAAAAAATAAGGTAATTAATTACGACTAATGAAAAAAAAAATAGTACAAAATCTGTTTATTTAAATATTTTACATTGTTGTCTACATCAAATATTTTCTCTTATTATTATTAATATAATATTATTATAAATAAAATTAAGCTGATCCGGCAAACGTTGTTTTGCCTTACATATTAGGAACCCATAGCGGACAAACAATGTGACACATAATTTATATAAGACTACGGGATTGTCCTACGCAGCCAAAATGGCATAAAACTTTATATGGTGGTTAAGTATTCTTAAATTTTCTAATTTTCCGCGCAATTTTCTTAATATTTTCTTTTATAAGAACCTTCTCCTTACAATTACAAACACAATAATTTTTTTTTATCGAAATTGGTCCAGCCAATCAGGCGTGATGTTGTGACCAAGGAATATAGGGATTGATTTTTATTAGGGCGAGCGCAGCGAGCCCTACTCTAGGCCACGATCTGTGCACTTTTGTGGTACATTTTACTGCAAAACCATCGCATTTTTTAGGTTTGAGCTTCGACGTGGTAGCTTATATTCATGCCTAGATTTGTTATATACCATAAAAATACTATTTTATAAACATTAAAAAATAGAAGTTACAATTTGTATTAGAATTTTATTACTACTAACGCCATCTCTTATTAAAGTAACGAGTTAAAATTGATAGAAGATACATTTTCTATTAGAATTTTTGAACTTATTAAGAGACTACTTCATGAATTGTTTCTTCATATTTGACATACGGCGCGCGGTCATCGTGCCCTCGTATAAAGGCGAGGTTCACGTATAAACTGCAATAGCTATAGAGCCATCAGTTTGATCAGCTT
Source organism: Apodemia mormo (assembly GCA_036924255.1). Lineage (NCBI taxonomy): Eukaryota > Metazoa > Arthropoda > Insecta > Lepidoptera > Riodinidae > Apodemia > Apodemia mormo. The sequence continues at coordinate 16,405,894 of JAUPFN010000020.1, forward strand.
GGCATCGAAGGTGTATGATAAAATCATTGAAAGGAGAATGCAAGGGAAGTTCGAAGGAATGTTGTGGCAGGCACAAGGGGAATTCAGGTCTAGAGCAGGGATGTTTGCAGGGAACAAGAGTAAATAGAGCGTTAGAGAGTTTCACAATATGCTTATTGTGAAACAGTACAGATGTATTAATTGATTTATATTGTATTGAGATCAATTCCCAATCTTAGCCCAAGGGTAAAAAGCTAAAAAAAGGTATATTCACGCCCGTATCCCCAAAGTAGGTAGAGGTACAACGTGTGCATCCACGGTTAGCCGAAGATACTTAAGACCCACAATGTGATAGGTGGCCAGCCTATTGCCAGTAGGGCACTTTTCTAAACCCGGGCAAAGTTGTTTTTATCAGAAAACTGAAAAAACACATTTTTTCATTTGCCTGACTCTGGAATCAAACTCCGATGGTTTCTCTGAGAGAAATATTCGAAAAATGTATTCGCTGAGTGTCTACCATCAATTCTTCGTGCCTGCGTTAAGTCCAATACTAAGTCCAAAAATTTTGAAGGCTTATTTAAATAAAACATTTTTTGATTTTGATTTCGTAAATCGACGTAAAACCAGGAACTTCCTGATTTTAGAAAAAAAATCAATTATTTCAGTAAAATGTTAAAAATGTGTTTTTTTATAAGATCAATCTTCATTTTTAATACCCATTTTTCCTTGAAAATAGAACAAATATTCCTAGTCCAAAGCCTGACGACGCCTTTGATGCGAATGTAATGTTTAGATGAAAATGCGCTGGGATTTTTAGGTTAGATAACTGTAAATAAAATCCATACATTAAAAGATGTAATTCTCATAAAAATACCTTTCTAACAATATTACTAGATAGTATAACTTTGCGAGCCCTTACAAAGTTCTGCTTTTTGCTAGTATATATAATAGATAAGAGGTTACTCCTCTACTAATTTTTATAATTTCACCTAAATTTGTTTCGGAAGATGAACCCAGGTGTATAGTAGGTCACACTATAAGTTTTGCGTAACTTAAAAAAACAACATGTTATAACCAAAATATTATGTTCATTGCTTTTCAAAATAATCTCCTTTACCTTTTAAATATTTTTTCATGCGATCGAACCATTTTTTAAAATAGGAGGACCACAGATCTGAAGGCATGTTTTCTACGGGCTGATTGAATGCAAACACTGCCTCTTCGGAGTTGGTAAAAGTAAAACCTCTCATCAAATCTTTGATTTTGGGGAAAATACAGAAATCACAGGGTGCTAGGTCAGGGCTATGCGCAGGATGAGTGACGAGATGTACTTTTTCGGAATCTAAAAATGACTTTTTTGTTGGCCGTGTGTGAAGAAGCGTTATCATGGTGTAGGAGAATGCGGCTTTTGGGTCGTCTTCCGCGAACTTTTTCTAACACCCTGGGTAAACAAATTGTAGATTACCACTCGGCATTAACACTCTTTTGATCTTCAAGTGGAATTGTGCAGATGGGACCCGTAGCTGAGAAAAAAATCGCGATCATTTTTTTACCAACGTTTCTCGCATGTCTCACTTTTGTTGGCCTGTTTTTATTTTCAAACACCCAATCAAGATTGCTGTTTTTTTTTCGGGTTCAAAACAATAAATCCACGTTTCGTCTCTTGTGACAATGTTATAAACAGCATTAGAATGTCCGTGGTCGTACTTTAGTGGCGTCTGTGAGCACCGTTCCACATGAGCCTGCTTTTGCTCCGCTGTCAGTTCATGAGGGATCCAATGACAACAAAGTTTCCGAACTTTCAATTCTTCGTGTAAAATTTTCTGAATTTAGCTCATACCAATCCCCAATAGTCCTCGAATTGTCTCATAGGTAATCCGGGAGATTTCTTCAATTAACCGCTTAACAGTAGCCACATTATTTTCGTTGACGGTAGTTGAAGTTCTTTACATGACGAAATTCGTCATGTAAAGAAACTCGACCTCTCTTTGAAGACGAGCATTTTGAAGACGAGCAACACAGTCTTGCGGAGAAAGAGAACATTTAAAATCATAAAAATCATCGCTCTAAAATCTTTTCAACTTAATTCTATTTTCGTTGCGTACGTAGAACTTTGTTGTGTGATAAAAAAACAATTGACAAATCATTCCATACTAATATTATAAATGCGAAAGTCTGTCTGTCTGTTACGCTTTCACGGCTAAACCGCTGGACCGATTTTCATAAAATTTGGCATGGGTATAGTTAAAGATCCGGGGTCAAACATAGGCTAATTTTTTTTTTCAAAAATCAGTCCCTGGAGGGCTGAAATATAAAAAAATTGGGGATGAATTTTTATTAAAAGCTATTTGGACGACTTATTAATATACCCGCGGGCGAAGCTGCGCGGGTCAGCTAGTTCATTATAAAAACGTCGTCTTCAATACACCTTCCAGTACAAAAATATACAAGAATTTTTCACTAAAAAACCAAATTTTCACTGTTATAGAAGCACAATATTCACAGAACACGTGTTACTTGCAACTAAACTAGCCGAGAAATTCCATTGTACATAGCAGCTGTTCTCCGCTCTCCCCTCCACGTTTTTCTACCTGTTCAAAATCCATACTCCTGTTTTTATACACAGGTATCTTTGAAAAATGTTCCTATATGTCTACTCAGGTAAGATTTAACATATAAATAAAAAAAAACTGTTTGAAGTGAAAATATATGGACAAACATTAATTTTTCATAATAATTTGTTTAAACAATGAAACATTGGAATGCACAAAAAAATTTTGGGTAAACATTGCAATTTATAGTTTAAAAAACAATATCCCACATCGATCATATTAATTCATTCACTATAACTCTAGTCCGAGGTGAAAACCCCCAGGCGCTCCACTACAGTGGCATTTGCAACTCGCTCTTGAATCTTCTTAAAATAACAACTTACATTTTCATCTACTTTTTTTTTAAATCTATCAGCTTCGCTTACAAAGTATTTATAAACATTGTAGATAATTTCACGTGACTGACCTCGTAAAGGTTTCCCTCTTTTTCCGAAAGATGCCATATTACAACTTTAAATTATTTAAATTTGTGGGTGTTATCAACTCTAAATATATATTTTTTTTCGGGACGCGACTGCACTCTATCGTACTTGAACAACGACTGACTAAACGTCACATAGGTAGTGTGGGACAGAGATAACGCTTTACGAAGCCGAAATTATCCGATTGTCTCTTTCCAAAGTTCGATGTGCAATATTTATTGCCGGGTACTGTATGTATTTACTATTTACGAAATAATAACTTATGAGGGCTTAGTAAAACGAAATTAGGTGCAGTTAGTAAGCAATCGTATTTTCTACATAATTGTACATGTCTCATATCTGTAGATATAAATTATATATATGCAGAAATCACCAAGAGATTGTGGGTGCGATTCCTACGGGGGGCTCACATAGTGAAAAAAATCTCCTTGTCAGATTGTTCTCAGTTAAGATAGGCTAGGGCAGTTTAGTTAGCACATTGCAGGTTGAATCACCTGGTTGCCTGAACTGACAAGAAAGATGATTCCGTCCGTCGTCCGGAGGGCACGTCAAGCTGTCAGTCCCGGTCGCCATTTGTTGACAGCGCTAGTTACTGCGCTGGGCGCTGTTTGTGACAGTAATCCGCATTGTCATATTCCCGTGTGGTGCAGAATTGAGAATATTCATGCAAAAGGATCTTATTGTAATTAAAGGTCTAACACCATACCAATAACTAACTCCTGTGAAACCAGAACTCGGTTAGATTCACCTGGCAGTATAAACTTCTGTAACATCATATGCGATAGCCAGATTTTCCCTATATTTAATTATTTCAATGTGTTTACATATTTAATTTTGTGGAAGAGATGGAGAAAACACAGTTAATACCACTGTCGCCTCTGTGGTCGAGTGGTCCAGCGTTGGCGTTGACCACATAAGGTCCCGGGTTCGATTCCCGGGTCGGGCACATACAAAAAAAGTGTTTTCAGTTTTCTGAGAAACACAAAGTTGCCTGAGATTGGAAAGTGCTTGGTTGGCGATGATAGGCTTGCTACCTATCACATTTGTGGGACTAAGTATCTTTGGGGTGCACTTGTTGTACCTCAGCCTACCCCTCCGGGAATACGGGCGTGAAGATACTTTTTTTTAATACCACTTTGTTAATAAATAAATAGACCACTTTGTTCTAGACCGGTGTTGCTTATTTTGCAGTCATCAGAAATGTTAATGATTTTTATTATTGCAGGACCTTCTGCTTTGGCAGATAATAAGGCAAAGCACATTAATTTTCAAGTTAAAAACTTAAAGAAGGAAATAAGAAGATTGCAAAAAATGGGACAAACATTATAATATAGAATTAAAAATGCTGAAGCCGTAAATAAGATTACCGCATTCCAAATGATTACTATAAATATGACACAGCCTGGTAAATTATTTACGGCTATGCAGTATTACAAAACGCCCAAAAAACCTTCTGGGAGACGTTTTACCGTAGAAGATAAAATTCTTTCCCTTTCTCTTTTCAAACGAAGTCCTAAAAGTTATACATTGCTTTCAAAACTGTTTACACTTCAAGAACTCTCAGAAAGTTTTTAGGTAAAATGAAATTGGGGACTGGTATAAATAGAAATATATTCGAAAATTTAAGAAAAACTGTTAGTAAACTAAATATAGAAGACCATCTTAGTATTTTAATTTTTGATGAAATGTCATTAACACCACAAATTCACTATGATGTGCATAAAGATGAGCTAAAGGGTTTTGCGTGTAATGATCCCAAAAAAATCGCAAATCATGCATTGGTTTTTATGATAAAAGGTATCAAAAAAGTTTTAAACAACCACTCGCTTTTTATTTTACGAATAATTTAACAAAAATTCAATTAAAACATTTCATCAAAGATGTAATTGAGCACATACAAAGTACAGGGCTACACTTACTGTGTATGGTATGTGATCAAAGTCCAGTAAATGTAAGTGCTATTAATGAAATGGTACAAGAAACTAAATGCAACTATTTGAAAAATGATTCTAAATACAAATTTCAATGTAATATGAGTGAAGTTTCACAAAAACAAATCATTTATGATGTTCCTCATTTAATGAAAGGTATCCGAAATAATCTTATAGGAAAAGACCTTATGATCGTGAACCTAATAAAAACGAAGGATATACTATAAATGGTGTTATTTGAACAATTATATGAAGCAGATAAAAGTTTTGGTCAATTAAGATGCCTTCAAAAATTAACTGAGGAACATATTAATGAAGACAAAATTAAAAAGATGTGCACCAAAACTGCTACGCAATTATTTAGCCACAGTGCCGCATTTATCTGCACGTGGCCTTTTACAACAAGAATGCAGGCAAATGATTTTTTTTTTGTGAAATTACTTGATAATTTATTAAATTCTAGTAGTTTTTATCCCAAAAATGGAAAATATACAGATGTGGTGTTAAAAGAAATTCCCCACACCATCAGTTGTGGAATAACGCCTTAAACGTATTTAAAACTGTTAAATTTATCAAGCAGATAAAAATGGGAATAAGATTAGATTTGTAGAATCTGTAACACCAACTGTAAAGAATATGCAAATCACTATTGAAGGCAAAAAATCGTTATGGAATATTGTGTCACAAAAGTGTTCTTTGGACTGTTATTCACCAGAAATCTTAATCAGGACCCATTAGAAAATTTCTTTGGTAATATTCGAAGTTATGGTACAAGAAATGTTGCACCAAACACAATAGCTTTCGAAGGTGCATACAAAGCCCTTCTAATAAATAATTTTAACTCTATGCATGCAGTTAATGCAAATTGTGAAGATCATAATTCTTGTTTGCAAAATTTTAGTACTTTTATAATAGAATGTGATACGGTTTCCAATATTCCCAAAGAAAAAGATAATGATATCATAAATTTTAATAAAAAAGTTTTAAATCTTTGTAATAATTATGATAATGATGTAGGCCAAAGGAATTATGTTTGCGGATGGGTCCTGACTAAACGCTTAAAAAAAATTATAGGTTGCAAAATGTGTAAAAACATTAGTTGAATCGACTGATACGAATGCTAATGAGTATACTAGAGCCAAAAATATACTATAAATAAAAAGTGGCTAGCATATCCGTCAAAAGAATTGGAGTTATATTTTTCAGAAATTCAAAATATTACACAGTCTTTTTTACAAAAAGATGGTCCTAAATTTAAAATTAAAAACAATATAAAAATTTTGGCAGATATGCCTACTAGAATTTCCATGCGATTGTCCTACGACTATATGCGATGAAGTCAAAAAAGCAGTACAAGTATACTATAACACTCATAAAATAAAATAGTTCTTTTGTGTTTTCTCACGAGGTTGACATCCACGCGGGAAACTTGCTATAAATTATAGATTTCTACTAGTGACAGAATTATCAAAATGGGTTCAATAGTTCCCAGACATTACAAACAAACTCGCAAACTTATAACACTAAAACTCATCAGAGATGTGGACAAGGACTAAAAATGTATTATTATTAAAACAACAAAACGTTAAAAAGTAAACTTTTATTCATAGTCATATTGGAAAAGATCTACTTATGCTGCTGTTAACATGGACATCTTTAATCATACTACATGGGGAATAAGCATGAAATCGTACTGCTTGTGGGCAACGCTTCTAGCTCTATTGTGACTTGACACAGTTAAATGACCAGCTGGTTTCAGAAGTTGTACACTTGGTCCATTACAAACAATCTTTTATTAAAAGGTAATAAGAACTAAACGTGTCAAATTTTCTCTGCCTATATAAGGCATGTAGATACCAGTGTACAATTTAATAGAAACAAACTGGACCAGGTGGTACCTAAAAACATTAGTAAATCTATTTATTTATTGCTTTATTGTACATAATTAAAAGAGAAGTAATACATAGAGACTTATTAAAAACAGACTGCACAATGGGCGAGCTTATCCCCAATAAAAGAGATTTCTTCTGTGTTTTTAGGTATAACTCTTGATAAAAAATGCAATCGGGACCGCATTTTAATAAGTTATCAATCAGACTTAATTAACTGATGAACGAAAATATTAACGAATACGTTAGTTACTTTGAGTAATGGGATTCTTCTCTAAGGAATTTCCACTGAAAATAGTACTATATTTTGTTTTGCAAAAAAAGCTGCAATTATTTTAGCCGGATGATTTCCTTAGAGAAAAATTTAAGGAAATCAATATTTAAATTCTAATTTCCTAGTTAGTTTGACAATTTAATGTATATTCTTAAAATATTTGCTTGTTATGTGCACTGCTAAATACAAGGAACAAAAGCAATCTAGAGCATGCATCTTGTCTACAGAATTATTACTGCTTTTTGTGGCTTATATCTATACGCTTTAAATACAAACTTTCCAAGCTATAAAAGTCTACTGGTAAACACGTTAAAAATGTGTTACAAAACTATTCAAATGGAGGTGTTATAAAATCTTAGATTATTTATATGACAAAATCTTGGGATTTAATTGCTACTTAATTTCTTAAATTTTTTATATAAAATAATTTTGATAATCAATTCTAAGTAAGTCGTACCTAAAGTTTTCTCATCGGTGTCCTATTGCATGTCAATATTTTTTTGATATTGCTCAACAAAAAAAATCAGACCTTTAATGGTGTGGAACAACCACTACATATTTCAAACGACGAAAAGACGAAGGTCATCAGTTCATGTATGTATGTAATATTATTAAAATTTAGTTTAGTTAATCAATAGACTTAAATGGCACTGCCCTTTTTCAATTGGCTAAAAAACTATTAATATTAGCACGAAATCTTGATACTCAGCAAAATAGATTTTATCGAAAAATATTTCGGTAGGTACAATCAAAATTCTCTGCGAGTTTTGCTGTTTGCGGTCTGCCGGTTTTTGCGGCAAAACGTGCAGAGTGCGTGACTAGATTGTTTTTGTTTTGTGTAACTAAAAGGGTGGTGGTGGTGTGTGGAGCTGGACGAGCTACGGTCGCGGGACTTCCCATTGCAAACTAACCAGTTTCACTAATTTAGTTCACGTACAGTAGCAACAATATGCACGTGATACAGATGATTTGTTTATTATCTATATTTAATATTATAAATGCGTATGTGGATGAATGGATATTTGTTACTCAATCACGCAAAAACTACTGAGCGGATTTGGATGAAATTTGGCACACAGGTAGATGATAACCTGAAATAGCATATAGTTTTTTTTTTATCATAATATAGCAAACAAGCAGATGGGTCTCCTGATGGAAAGAGTCAACCATCGCCTATAGACACCAAAGATGTTAATGGTGCGTTGCTATCTTGTGGCGAGATCTAATGCCACATGCATAAGTTTACCGGCTACCTTACCCTCCAAACCGGAACACGACAGCGACAAGCACTGACGCTATTGCGGCAGGAATAAGTAAGGCGGTGGTACCAGACCCGGGCGAGACAATGCAGAACTCTACCACCTAGTTGCCACGATGGTAGTGACTCGATAGCCATTCGGTCGCCTTTTACGACCTGCCTGGCAGAACGGCAGTTGGCCTATTCTACAAAGGAGGCCGGGACCAACGCGGCGGAAAAGGCTGCTTTTTATCCTGAAAAAATGAATTGTTTTAGTGGGATTCACATTTATCACAATAAACGGTGTAGCTAGTTGTAAATAAAAAAAAAATGTTAAGTTTGTTTGCATTTCTAAATAATAAAGATTATATTTTTTTTAATTATCTATAGGGAAGCACATGACCACAATCTCGCCTGATGGTAAGCTAAGATGCGGCCTAAGATGGAAAGCGCTTCCTTAGAAGGTGCCAGTTCACTATTTTCTTGAAGATCCCCAGATTGTACTCGTCCGGGAACACAGAGTCAGGAAACATGTTCCGGTCATTTGCGGTTCGAATGAAGAATGTGGAGTGGAACCGCTTTGTCCGGGTGGAACGACCACTATATGGCATATATGCAGATATCGCCATCATCTTATTTAATTTTCTTCTGTTCTGCGTTTTATTGTGTTGAAATGAACCAAAAATATAGTCAATTGATAATTTTAGTCTATTTATGTATCAATTTTGTCTACTTATTTACATACACAATCTTTTCCCCAAATTTCTTACAGAATAAAACAGAGAACAGAATGCCAAGAATCATGCACACAGATTACGGAGCTTTTATATGTTCTTTACTAGATTGTTAGTGCATTTTAAATCTGGCAGTAATTAAGAAATTGTCAACCAGTCAAAAGAACCTCGAGTAAAATTATAATGTATCCAAATAAAAAAAAAGAAATATGTATATATATTGTATTTTTTCTGAACCCATCCAGTATAGCCTAGCAAAGTTGCGTTTTTGCGATAATCCTAGAAAGATTGTAAAAAATTGGATAGTTGAAATTAATTGCATATATAACTTTCAACTAAATTATATTAATAAAGTTGATTGATTCTGGTTTTTTGCAATCAGCTTGGATCCACCGCAAAGACCGTATTTTTTCCTTTTTTTCAATAAATGGAAAAGATATATATATACTGGATGATTATAAAAGGCTTTAGGAAAGAAAATGGGTATAATCAGTAAGTGAAATGCCTTTTCTGTGATTATTTTGAGTTTTCAAATCTCCCAAGCAAGCAAGAAAATTATTTTATTGGGATTTTTGTGCCTTATAAAAACAAAATAATCATGGAAACGATTTTCATTTCACTTACTGATTATGCTCGTATTTCTTTCCTTAGAGCCTTTTATAATCATCCACATATATATGGATGTGTATATATGTATACACGCACGCACACATACACGTCTACTACTAACGCCATCTCGTTTTCTGCCCCTAAACTATTGTACTCAAGTGACATTTGTGGGGGAAAAAAATCGCCCCAAGGTACACTTCTCTTCCGTTAATTATATTGTTCTGTGCTCAATACCCAAAGACCACTCGTAAATGTCAAAACTCAAATGACAATTGACAAATGACAATTTAATTGACATTTGACCAAGGTACTTATATAACTGGAATTTACGAAGCAATATTTGAAGAATAAAAATGTACTTTATTTCGTTATATATAAAGTTGACAGTCGTTTCTTACATAACAGAGGGGAAAAACGTTCTGAGCAAGACAACGACAAGAGTTGATGTTGTCTCTTTCTTGCAATTGCCAGTGTAAATAAAACTATCTGATGGTAGATTTTTAAATATTCGGTAATCGTTAAATCCCTTTTACTCATACACGTCGATAAATATATTAGCATAAAATGTATTGTAATTAACATATTAAAATACATTTTATGCTTATTTTAATTATACGTAATTACTTATGCAATGGAAAGCTGCAAAAATTAGTAGAATTACTTAGTAGTAATTTGCAAACTACGCATGGCCGCACTTATATATGGTGATTGGCGATTTATTTAGTAGAAAGACTAAAGAGACACACTCCACCTCTCTCGTAGAGAGTATTATATTCTTTGCACTCCACCAATGTCGTGGTACTCTTCGGAACGATTTTGAAGCGCGTGTGAAAATTCCGGGTAGAATGTAACTTTCTTGCATTTGACAAATAACAAATGACAACCATCAAATGTTCATAGATATACTACACATTCCAAGCAAATGTTTTTATTTTGCTCTGAATAAGGATTAAGGAAACCTATTAAACTGCCATACCTACGTATAAAACGTGCAATAGGTACCTACGCAACAAACATGGCGGATTACATACTCCGTGTGGTACTTCATCAGGAGAATATTATTATTGTTCTACTCGTATGCTTTTGTATTTTACTAAACACAGTTATATACACTTATCTATAAAACTATCCTTGAAGCTTATTAATTTCGTAATAATGTTCACTTTGACATTATCTTAGGGTTACTTTGACATTATGGGTTTTTAGGGTTCCATACTCAAAAAGGACAATGGGACCCTGTTAATAAGATTCAGTGTCAGTAGCAGTAGATAATTGTGACAATACTAGCGTACTACTACAACTACTGCTGAATTATATTAAAATTATAAACGATTATATTTTAACCTGTTTAGTAGTATTTAGTTTAGTTATGTAACCATAATATCTTTTTTGTACACCAAGTCTACTTCATTTGATTTTTTTTATCTCCTTTATCGGGTTGGCTGGAAGAAATCTCTTTAAGTAGAGATAAGCTCGCCCATTGTACTTATGTTTATATTTTGTATCCTAATTGTTCTATGTACAATAAAGTATTAAATAAATAAATAAATAGTGTCCACAGAGTATATTTATGGTTTATAACGTAGGTACATAGCGTCGAAAATTGGCGGCTCGGCACACTCGTGACGTCACGTAAAATATTGTCAATTAAGCAAAACTATTGCGTATAGAATTGGCTTGTTTTCATTGCATATGTTAGTTATTATTTCATCTTCTAAACTATTACATAGGTACCTAAGTACCTATCTACATGACATTATAACATTTCCATAGGTTTCCTTATTCAGAGATATTTTGTCAATCAAATTGTCTAAGGTGTTGACTGAGAAATTAATACCTTGTAAAAACATTTTTCGAACGAGCTTTAGTTTAATTTAAATGCTCTAAAAACTAAAAAGTAATATCACTTATAATAAGAAGACAGTGCGAAACGCCATTTCTTATTACTCCGCTCGTACTATTAAATTTTATTATGTGACAGAGGTCAGTTTATTAGTAGAGACTAGAGGCCTTAACCGATTCGTTGCGGATGATACGGCAACCGTGTCATGATTGTTTTTAACGTATGACGTATGACACGAGAGTCGTGTCATTTTTAAATCGATTATATCTCCCTCAAATTGCATTTTAAAAGATTCTATCTACCCTGAACATAACCCTTATAATTTTCCACGTAAATGAAGCCTGTAGGCTTCGTTTGTAAAAAATCTGTGAAATAGAAAGATTTAGGGGCTGTCAACCTTTTTTAAGCCGCATCAATATTAACAAACGAAATAGAAATTAAAAATAAAATAAAAACAAACTAATCGTTAATATATTGATGTTAGTATATTCATGCCCGTATCCCCAAAGAGTTAGGCAGAGGTATAACCAGTGCACCTACGATTAGTTGAAGACACTTAGTCCCACAGTATGATTGATATTGACTCAAATTATTTGTTTTATAGGTAATACACACCCTAAATTCTAATTCAAACTTGAATTATATCACATCGTGACCTTAACGGCGGTAGAATCCTGCGGCAACTCGCTTGATCGGTGGGAACGAGTACCACCGTCTTACCTTTTTTGTTCTCGCAGGAGAAATGCTTCTAACGCACTACCGGGCCACTCGACGCGGCCCGAGTGGGACTCGCCAAACGGAACCAACCACTGCCTACTAAAATTCCTACGTCCGCTCCACTGTGCCATGGTGGCAGGAAGGTGGTAACGCTTGCGCATTATTCCACCGTCCCACCGGCACTTGCCAGCCTAACCGCCATTAATTCACGGCTGTGGGGAAATCTCAGCAATCGGCTTAAAGGCGCGCGGTGTGCAGAACCACCGCGAGCAACTCCAAATGGCCCTTGGGCAGAGCCACAATCACTGCGCCGGATCGGAATCGATGGGAGAGACCCCTGGGCGAGTGACTTGGTTCTCTTGGAGGAAGCGGTCACTCCTTCGCTTCCTCAGGCGCAGCCCCTGTTGTACCATGGGCAGGGGCAGCTCTCCTTCGCCGTCTGACCTTGGGCAGAGTCCCCTTACAGGAGGGAGACTCGACCCTGTGGCCCGCTGGTAGACCCGCCACTGAGCACACACACAACAACAAGGGTCGCCGGAACAATCAGCGGCCTTGTGCCCATTTTGATCTCAGCGATAGCACTCATCACTGCGGTCAACCCCGGACCTGCATTGCACCCTTGTCTGCCCTACTATCAGGCAGCGGTAGCATCGCAGGCGCCTGGTGGGTAGCATCTACACTTGCGCGGACACCCAGCCCACCCTGAGTCTGAAGCTGACCACCTTTTTTGCTGCAGCCACCAGGGAACGTATGAAGACCGTGCCACGGTCTGACGGAGAGAATTGTATTGGCCCCGCCTTGATGGCGTTGGCAGCGCAGCCCCCACTTCTGGCCGCAGCTTCCACCACTTCTTCTTTCAAGTCAAGCCCAGAAATGAGCATCTCTGCTAATTCTTGAGCTTGACGACTCTGTCAGTATCCTCCAGCAGGACCTCCCGCAGCCTTGCGGCCAGCTGGTCGGCCTTATCCTTGCTAGTAGCGCCCGAAATTTCTAGAATTCGGGCGCCTGTTGTTCCGTTTCGGTAAGTTTCTTTTAAGGGCTGGTATGCCCAGCTCGGCGAGAGACAACTTGTCTCTGGCACGAGCGAGGACGCCCGCGTACGTTGCGCCCTTATCCGCCGCACCAGGTTGCCGCGTCAGGACAACAGCCGCTGTCCGGGGCGAGCACAAACGTGATTCGACCTGACCGGCGTTCTTTCTCTTCTCGGTCTTGAGGACAGGAGGGGATGGCTCCTTCTTCGCCTTCTTCCTTCTCCTTTTCTTCTTTCTGATCTTGGTCCACCCCTCGTCAACTGGGGTGTTCTGAGCGAAAGATGACGGCGGTGCTGTCGGCGGGGTCACAGTGGGCTGGGCATTTTGTCCCTTGCCATTGCCTTTGCCTTTGGTGGGCTTGAGCTTTTGCGATCCCGTGACGACATTGGCGGCAGTCCGTCTTGTGGCAGTGTCAACTGGTTAACTCGTAGGCGCCGTTTCGACCTCTTCTATATCCCCTCGCAGTGGGGGGCTTATACGCCGTTCTGGTAACAAGCCTTCCGAAACTGAGGCCATCTTGGCGTCCATCATATTGCCTACTTGCAATATGATACGACCCAACATGGCCTCCTCCATGGAGAGCCGTACCACAGAGAGGTCTATGGTATGGCTCTCCTGTAGTTCCTCCTGTAGTTGTACTTCGGATTTGGGCCACTTCCGCGCGCAGCTCCGCCAGCTCCTTCTCCTGGTGGAAGTTTGCCGCGTGGAGCAGCTCCACTTCCTCCCCTTCCGTGCGCTCTTTCAGAGCAGTGACCACATCCTAAATAGCCCAGGCCGCTTGCTTAAGGGCACGCACCATTGTGCCCTTAAGGTTTTTTAATTTCTGGGCAACGTTCAGAATCAGATCGACCCCATTCTGAGCGTGCGCAGCCAGGTGTTCAGAGGAGCGGTCGTCTCTCTTCGATTTTTCTAGGGAGAGAATTTGCTCCTCGGTCAAAACCCTGATTTCCTCTTTTTTGTTTTCAACAAAGCCTCCTTCTGCTGTCGTAAGCCAACGTAGGCGCCCGTTGTTTATCAATTGATTTCAAAATCTAATCAACTCCTCCTCCTAAAAAGCTTCGCGTCAATTACTATTAATCGGATCAAAATCGATTGATCCGTTCGGAATGTATCAATGACGAAAATTTTAGAAAAAAGGTTATTTTTTCGACAGTACTGCAAGATTTTTTAACCAATTGATTTGGTAGCTAAGACAATATTTTAAAACTTAACAATTTGCGTAGAATGCCATACGAAAGATCAAACAAGTGTTTAACATAGTATATAGATTTTCAAAAATTAAAATACTGACATTTTTAACAAACTTTAAATTTTGGAACTCTGAGCTTAAAAATTTATGCTTACTTATATATTTTACTCCTTTGAGCCTTAAATCCAAATTTGGCTTTAAGTTTCATGGATGACCTGTAGAGTAACTGGTTTAAAAAAAAATCATGGAAAACGGGGTGAAGTAGCTAGAAGCTCCCCTGATAGCAAGTTTTTACTAGGTGGTCTGCATTGTCTCGCTCGGGTCTGGTATCACCGCCTTATTTATTCCTGCCGCAATAACATCAGTGTTTGTCACTGTGGTGTTCCGATTTGGAGGGCTTACCCTCCAAACTGGTAAACTTATGCATGTGGCATTAGACCTCGCCACAAGACAGCAACGCACCATTAACACCTTTAGTGTCTATAGGCGATGGTTGACTCTTTCCATCAAGAGACCCATCTTGTTTGCTATCTTATGATATAAAAAAGTACTCGGCAACGTCATCATCTATTTACTTCTTAAAAAACTAAATTTTACAATTATTTTTGGGAAAGCGAACAATTTTTTGTCTCTTCCCCCGAATTTTGCCGTCCCTGAAAATTTGCTGCACTGCAATAGTGGGCACTAGCCCCAAATGCCCCAAGTGCAAAAATCCAGGATAATGTACCTATGCATAGCATATTACACTCTAAGTGTAAAAAGTGTACATTAATTTTGCACTGTGCAAAATAATACCGAATTAAACTGAGCATCAACAAAGTTTTAAAATTGAAAATGGGCGAGTTGTAGATATCGATAATCGTAGATGTGTCATTCTTCGGAGTACAATTTTTGAGCGTAACAAACTTTTATCTCCTATATAACACCGAATTAAACTGAGCATCAACAAAGTTTTAAAATTGAAAATGGGTGAGTTGTAGATATCGATAATCGTAGATGTGTCATTCTTCGGAGTACAATTTTTGAGCATAACAGACTTTTATCTCCTATATAAACAAATATTTTTTGCATAAATGAACTATAACATTGTTTATAGATTCTATATGCATAGTGCCATATATATTTAATTATGTAATAACCATTTATATAGGAGTTATTTACCCTCAACACCTCAAATCCGGTTAATTTTGCACGTTTTGAACGCGTAACAACTAACTGACGAGGTCTAGACCTATCGGGATTGGTTTTTGTGATTCTGCAGTTATGCTGCTGCTTATGGGTCAAGTAGTCGTTGCTTTGACTCCCTCCATTTTGGTGCAAGAGTCAGTACTCCGATTTTTCAAACATAACATTTTTAGAATGTAATCATACTATTTTTAGTAAACGGGTATTGAGGTGTTATACCTTACTCCCAAATGTAAATAGCTAATAACAAACTAGCAGCTTACATCTTTCCAATGGCGAAAACTTTCAAAATATTATATACTTTTTGGTGATTTCCATGGTGTAATTTCTGTGTATAAAACACCATGAAAGTTACATAAAACCCATGGAAATTACTTTATTATATTTTATTTGCAATAAATAAAATGAAATATTCAATGTTTATACTGTAATTCATGCGATCACCAGATTAAGTGATGAATATTGTTTGTCTGTTATTTTTTTTATTTAAATCTGCTATACCAAAGCTCATTATCATTTAGGCTGCCTCGTGATCCAGAGTTCGATCCCAAAGGCGGTATTAAGGTTTTTCGAGGTTTTCTCGAAAGTCATAAACCTCAGTAGCAGCTCATAGTATGGTAGATCGTGTATTACTAATGCACCTAAAGCTTTCGGTTCCGGTTATCGTTAGGTATATTCGATAATCGTTAACATGTCGGTAAATACGGCGATGAGGAAAGCGATTGGTTTCGGTTGAAAATTTTTTTTCAACCGAAACCAACCGTTTAGCTGGCAGGGGGGGATACTTGGCTCTAACAATATTAGCATTTTAAAGCTTAATATTTTGCAAAGGAGTCCATTAATCGAAAAATTGCTATCATAAACTTACAATATTTTTGAAAAGCTATGATACACCACATTTTGACGAGCAGGAGAAAAAAATTAACTTCCCTACTTTACACAAACGGGAGCTACTTAACTCAAAAAATATTTTTCAATATAATAATAATATATTACCACTTTGTTGCCGTGACTAATATGTATATTCATATCAAATTATAGATTTCTAGTGCTAATAATTTCTAGCACAAAAAATATCATCATTTATTTGCTTTGTTGACTACACTTTAGTAAATACTAATTGACATTTATCTTTAAGCATTTAACATATTTTCCATTTGCATACAATTTCTTAAATTTTTCTCATTATAAAAACTATAAAAGGCAAGGCCACAATCTTAGTTTTAATTTGGCTGGGGTTTATTAAAGATGCAATACATACCAAGCAACCCAATTCTTAAATTTAAATCTGATTCTTTACAATTTATAAGAAAAAAATATGATTTGAACAGACCAGGAAGAATGGAAGACGCTATCAGGATACTCGAAGAGTGGATAAAGAAGCAGGAACATTTTATTAAAAAAGATTTTCGTAAGTAATTTTTATGTTGTGTTTATACAGCGCGGCGTGTAAGGCACGGTGTAGCAAAAAATTAAAAAACATGTCATTTTTAGGGTTCCGTACCTAAAAGGTAAAACGGGACCCTAAACCTCCGCTGTCTGTCTGTCTTTCTGTCACAGGCTGTATCTATATATAAACCGTGATATTTTTTTTACTGTCGATAGGGAAGCGCTTGACCACAATCTCGCCTGATGGTAAGCTAAAAAAATCCTACACTAGGCCACTTTCTATGCACTTTTGTGGTACATTTTACTGAAAAAATATCGCATTTTTAGGTTTGAGCTTCGACGTGGTAGTTTATATTCATGTCTAGATTTGTTATCTACCATAAAAATACCATTATATAAAAATAAAAAAATAGAAGGTACAAGTTGTATTAGAATCTTATTACTACTAACGCCATCTCTTATTAAATTAACGAGTTAAAATTGATAGAAGATACATTTTCTATTAGAATTTTTAAATTAGACTATCTACTTCATGAACTGTTTCTTCATATTTGACTGGCGGCGCGCGGTTATCGTGCCCTCGTATAAAGGCGAGGTTCAAGTATAAACTGCAATAGCTGTAGGGCCATCAGTTTGATCAGTTTGGCATCGAAGGTGTATGATAAAATCATTGAAAGGAGAATGCAAGGGAAGTTTGAAGTAATATTGTGGGAGGCACAAGGAGAATTTAGGTTCAGAGCAGGGATGTTTGAACAGAGTAAATAGAGCGTTAGAGAGTTTCACAATATGCTTATTGAGAAACAGTACAGATGTATTCATTGATTTATATTGTATTGAGATCAATTCCCAATCTTAGCCCGAGGGCGAGGGTAAAAAGCTAAATAAAGGTATATTTACGTCCGTATCCCCGAAGAGGTAGGCAGAAGTACAACGTGTGCATCCACGGTTAGCTGAAGATATTTAAGTCCCACAATGTGATAGGTGGCCAGCCTATCGCCAGTAGGGCACTTTTCCAATCCCGGACAAAGTTGTTTTATCAGAAAACTGAAAAAACACATTTTTACATTTGCCTGACTCTGAAATCGAACTCCGAGGGTTTCTCTGAGAGAAAAATTCGAAAAATGTATTCGCTGAGTGTCTACCGTCAATTCTTCGTGCCTGCGTAGACCAAAAATTTTGAAAGTTTATTTAAGTAAAACATTTTTTGATTTTGATTTCGTAAATCGACGTAAAACCAGGAATTTCCTGATTTTAGAAAAAAAAACAATTTTTTTATTTATTTATTTCATCAAAAAAATTAACATAAACGCGTGGTCTGACACGCGCAATTTAGGGTTCCGAAGTTGCCCATTACAATAATGCGAACTAAGAATAGGGCTTTTATTATTTCATGCTGTGAACATTTATGCATGTGGCATTAGACCTCGCCACAAGATAGCCACGGACCATTAACATCTTTGGTGTCTATAGGCGATGGTTAACTCTTTCCATCAGGAGACCCATCTGCTTGTTTGCTATCTTATGGTATCAAAAAAATTAACCTATTTAACAGCAATGCCGAATATATCTTTACTACGTTTAACTACGTGAAATGCAGTTTTAAAAATCAAAATCGAATCAAGTTTTCAAAAGTTACAGCTTTTTAAATATAAATATTTTGTTGTTTACTTTGATATTTTTCAGCCTATAGATTATGTAGCGAAGTAAACATTTTAGAACTCTAAAATTGCGTTGAATGCTATTCGAAAGATCAAAATCAATCATCGTTTCCAAAATATATACTTACAGATGCTCAAAAATAAATTAGTCTTTATAACAAAATTTAGATTTTTGAACTCTAAAAAATATATGCTTAGGTATAGCTTTTGTTCATTTGAGCTTAAAATATCTCAATTCAGCGGGAAGTTTCAGAAATGTCCTGCAGGGTCAATCAGTTTACAGATTTTTTTTCTATTTTAATGCATAGGTATAGCATTGCAATTGTTGTTTCAAGATTATTATACGACTCTCATAATATTTATTTTGATCGAAATCTTAATCACTTAATTCATTTTTAGTAAAAGCAATTATTTCATTATTACGCTTTATTTATGTTGTAGTGAAGGCCAAGTATACAATTAAGGTAAAAAACTGCATAATTACATTATACTCACACTCAAATCATTACTTTTCATATAATTTAAAAATATAATAAAAACGTTAATTAAATAAAATATTTAACATACTTCATAAATTCAAGAAGAGTAAATGATTTATCAAAAAAATACATTAGATAAGAATACTATAATTTAAATAACTAAATATATATAAAACTACTTGGGAGTTTTAAATTAACAATTTAAACAATATCTTTTCTTTATTTAAGTATTTATTATATCTATATATAAGTACTACAATATACCCGTCCGTTTTACTGTGTATAAATGTCACTGACATTGTGGCATTCCAACCCTGTCACACGGATAGGAACGCACTATTAACAGTCTTGAGGTTTATACGCGATGGTTATCTCTTTCCATTAAGCACTGCAATCAACGTATCCATCAAAGGCAAAGGACACGTTTGCAATGTTTAACCACCGACACGAAGCTCAGCGCTCAGAGTTGCTTGGCTTTAAAGTTTAAAACAAGGTCGCTGACAGAAAATTAATTTAGAGCTATAGCTAAGAATTTATGTTAAGTAAAAGTCGTGTTCTATGCGCATGCCTAGTCTAGTAAATTAGTACATAGTAGTCTCTCGTCGCTGGTTCAAATCCAGTCGTGCTTTTTTTTTAATATCTAACTTTTATAAATATTTTATTAATTATTCAATTTATTTTCAGGAGTAACTTATTTGGAAAGGTTAATTATAAATAACAAAGGCTCTATAGAAAAATGTAAAAAGAAAATAGATAGAAAACTCACAATGAGGACGTTCCTTCCAACATTTCACGAAATTAAACATTTAAGCCGGGACAGATTCTTAAATGTTATGTAAGTAACATGATGTCCTTTGTATCGCCATAATTATCTTGGGAAGACGTATCTTGTCGGATTATAACGTTTTTGTATAATTTTCGACACAACTCTTTGTTACTGAGTTTGGTATGGACCACAGACATATCATACGTGGGATTGATACATAAACTACTTTTTTTAAATCATAAAATAGCAAACAAGCTGATAGCTTTCCTGGTGTAAAAGATGGAATCGTCACCTATAGACATCAAAGATGTCAACGAGTAATAAAATACCGCTTATATCAAAACAGTATTTATTTGCCACCAAATGTATATCGAAACTCGCACCACAATACAAATCGTAAATACGCACTGACTTACACTGTCAGTTTACAAAAATGTTCATTATATTCATGCTAACATTCACCAAAACCAATCGACTAAACCAATTCACTATGCTGTTATACTATCCGTATGCAGACCAATTCGCTTTTTATCACTTTTCACTTTACTATAACGTAGTCACACTGATCGATTCATTTTACAAAACTGACTTGCTTCGCATCAACACGCCCTTATATAATATACCAGGTAAGCTTCGAAAATGTTCTCAAAAGTTCTGCAGTAGACCAGACTAAACAATGAGCCATAGGTACAACTTATAGTATACGCTGTACTATAAGTTGTACCTATGGCTCATTGTTAAAATGTTGTTACAATAAACGTAAACAACTTATACTTAGTATACGCTAATCATTGATATTTTTTATATCATTGACGCTAATTTTAACATTATGTAGGTTCATTATGCCATCGTTGTTTATGTGAAAATTAGGTACCTAATGTTATCCGATAAAAGTCTCTTTCTTTTTATCTAGATTATTCTAGTAACACTATTGTATTCCGATAAAAATAACTGTATCTTTTATCTAGATTAACTGCAACATTATTATAAACTATAAAGGTTGAATTCGGCAAATAAAATAAAACAAGAATTTAGGTATAGGAAAAAGGAGAAAGCGAAAATGAAGATTTTGAAATTGTGAAGGTTAATAATGATAAATACTTTTTTCTCTACGGTGTTTCTAAGAAGGCTTGCATGGGTTTGTATCTCCACATACATTTTCCCGAAATATTTTCAGAGTGTGTCACTGATGTTTTTCAGGTTGAAAATTTTTAGTAGCCAGAATACATGCATATGTCGTTATACTCCCAGTTCCCACTACATTAATAGCAGCGCACTTTACATTAGGATAACCAAGATATTTGATATTTTATGATGTAAAAAATTAACGGATTATTTTTAGAGTTTTTGTAATTCTTATCAATATTAACATCAACAAATCACAAAAAAAAAGATTCTGATGATGCTTATGTACTTTACAGGAAAAAAATAAAGTTTGTTTCATTTATGTTTTGAACAGAATACCTCGATGCCATGTTTGTTTTCAGAGTTAATGGAATTTTACCGGAATTAACACCAGAATACAATAGAGTGATAATCGTTAAACACCGTGGCACAAGTTACAAATCTGACGAAGTTAGTGCTTACCTCAAATACGTCGTAAATGTATGTATTGTAGCAGTAAGAATTGATGTCTAATTAATTAAGATTTATTATTATTGTTACGTACTCCTAAAGTCCTAGCTGGATCCAGAAAAATAGGCATGGGTGTACCGAGGGGGGAGTGTAAATGTATCGGGAAACAATGAATCACTTCTTATCGTAAACATGTTATGAGTCATAAAACCTAGTACACGCTACTTTCAACCTTATGCCATATTCCACAATGTCCATTATGGCATAGCCCAGGTCAACTATTTGTTTGTCAATAGGAGTAGCTATCTCTTTCTTTTATTTCTAGATGGTTAGCGCGCGCGCTCTAACTCTACACGCTACTAGATTTTTCGTAACATTATTATTATCTTGCGTAGTTACGTGCTGCGTTTTGACGTGAAAATTTATATCTTTCCTTTCTTTTATCCCGCCTTGGCCGGGCGTCATTTGAAGAATAAACCAATTATTATTCTTTCAGGCAGTTCGTAAAAGGGAAATCTACCATCATGACAGCTACATGATGGAGTTCCGCAACATCCTTCAGGGTTCGATACCACCGCCTTAGGGCTCCCACACATAAACACGATACGACGTCGCGTCGTACTACGAATTACGATGCGGCGTCATTTCAAGATGCGACGTCGCGTCGAAAATCTACGACGTGACATCTTGTCTCGTGTCATCATCAACATCATAGTATTATTTAAAAAATAACATTTAATAGCATAGTGGTGACAACCGCTGAGGTACTTTCATTAGTTATAATAAAATATGCTGACTTTATATTAATCCTCAGGTAAGTGAGTACATAGAGCTCCATGATTATTGCAACAGTATGATATATGTGATAGATGTAATGGACGTTAACATAGTGGAATTAGTGAAGTGCATTAACATTGAGGAATATCGATATTGCTTGGACGCACTAACAGTAAGTACCTATTACTTATATCGATTTAACAAACGGCCTTTAATTATGTAGTGTCAAGCGAGTCAAAGCTTACAATACTATCGTGATTCTATTACAAATCTAAAAATACGACAGTTTGTCCATGTGTAGTCTTTACAACTTGCAATTAGAAAATTAGAAGCTATATAAATTTACTGTAAAACTTGACACTTGTGTTTTGAATCAAAATATTGCTTGTAACAAATACTTTGTCCAAGAAGTAGTTATTCCATAAAGATGAATGTTCACTAAGCGCTGACCAGTGGCGGATTTACCAGCAGGCTAATTAGGCTGGAGCCAAGAGCGGCAAATTTTAGCGGCGTTATAGAAAAACAACTTTCAAATTGTGTTAAGTATCTTCGGCTAATATTAGGTGCACATGTTATACATCTGCCTGCGTTTACGGGGATACGGACGTGAATATATTGTATAGAAATGCAAAGATATTGTAATTGTAATTGAAGTTAAGGAGCCTTTTCCTAGTAATTTTAATAGAGTAGCAGGTATAAATAAAATAGGATATATGTAATTTAAATTCAATTCAGATAATAAATAATGACCGACCGAAACTGGATTTTAAGCCGAAACTTCAGTCAGTTTTGGCCGAAACCTCAACCGTAACATTTTAAGACCATATTTTTATCGACAACAGTAGATAGTTAGTAGAGAGGTAAAGAAACTCCGGGAGGGGGGTAGCTGACCCTCCCTCCACTCCCCCCTCGGTACGCCCATGCCTATATGTATCTACCTAATAACCTGCTGACGACAAATGTGTACATCCATCATTGGTTCTGACGATGAAGTTTTTTTAAATTTCATAGGATAACAAACAAACTGATGGTTCTATCGCAAAACAAATAGCTATCTATACAAATCAATCTACATACAATAAGGGCACTCACTTAGACACTTCTCACGGACGCGATATCTCGGAATAGTTGGGAATAATGCAATCGCGAATGACACCAGTTTGACACGCGTCAATGGATTTTTCTTGCGCAGAAAACTTGTAATAGGTATATCAATAACATGAAAAACATTTTAGTTACCTGTTGCGGTGTCATGTTTGCGGTGTAATATTTGTTTCCATTTCTGTTTCATTCTCAACAATAAATCAAGCATCTAGCACTATCACTGTCAATTTTTTGTACATAAGCCAAGGTTGACAACCCTAGCGTGACCGCCGAGCGTAGGTATAAAAGTGAAGTACATCCATTAGATTGACTTCTGTACCTATTTGTTTTGTGGTTCTACTGATGTTACCAATGCACAACCAAAGATGTTAATAGTGCGTTGCTACGTCACATGAGTACGTGGGTTGGAATGCTTCATGCATAAGTTTACCGGAACCTTATCCTCCGAACCGGAATACTACAGTGATTAGTGACTAAAACTTGTATTGTTCAAATAAACAATTTTATGATTATAAACTATATTTTTCTAGCGCGCTACGTTATAGACTATAAATAAATATTCACGGTACAAATTACACATACTGATCTAACCCCAAAGTAAGCAAATTATTTGCTTATGTTATGGGTGTTAGTCAACGATACTAATACATAGAAATACATATATAAATACAAGAATGTATTTAATAAACACCCAAACCCGGAAATACAAACATTTATGCTCATCACACAAATACTTCGTCGATCGCTGATCGAACCCGAGCCCCGTCGATTGCGTAGTCAGGGTCGCTAACCACTCGACCAACGGGGCGGTCAATATAAAACTATATTATAATGTGTGCGTGTATTATCTTAACGTGAACACTAATCGCGCGAGCCCGTCGAGATAGCGCGTGACTCATCATAACGTCATACGTCATACAGAGAGTGACGACTGAGCGCTATAACGCTATAAACTATATTACAACGTCTAGCGTCTACGGTCTAGTACGTTACTCGTTAGATAGTTTGTAACTTCGTAGATTATGATGTTATAACTACGGCCTATGCTAGCCGCTAGGTATATATAACGTGGCGTTATGCTATAGCGCCGAATGCGAATCTAAATAGCGTACGCTATACGTTGAGTATATATAGCGCGCTATAATTTAACGCTATGCGTTTTATTAACCATCATTAACTACAGTACAGCGTCTCCAGAATTTGGTACCACCATCTTGCCTGTTCCAGCCATAAAAACAGGAGAACCGTCTGTTTATTCTTTATCATATATTTTGTTTGTGTGGGTATACGATTTATTAATAAACTTTGTTATAGAGGGGATACTTAAGGGTTAACGGAATTCATTTTTTATCATCTTCAAATATGCTGAGCTTGTTGATTTCATTATGTAAACAAGTTCTAACTGCCAAATTAAGTACAAGATTGTATACTCATAAAGATTTAAGTACTTTGTACAAGGTCATACCACGAGAAATATTGCCCTTGGAATATGGTGGCAAAGAGAAACCTTTAGCTGAACTGTGTGGTAAGTTTATACTAACTACAAATACTTTTTTCAGGATTTGATAATCCCACCGCCGCGCCGGTGAGGTAACTTTTGTTGCAATTCCACCAGTGCAGTGAGTCTCCCAAATTAGTGGAAGTGCTCTGATAGTTGAATAGGCCGGCACGCCGCAGGAAATACCACTTTCTCACTTATCGCCGATGTAAAGTTACAGCTTAGCTGTTGCATTTTATTCGGTTTGTGGAAGTCCCAAAGGTCTAATCCTCCCCTCCCTTATGAGGGGACATACATGGAAACGTAATGTGACGGTATTCCCTCTAAGGGAGTAATACTTGCGCCAGTAGTAGAGAATCACTTTCTGGGCATTCATGCTCTGGATTCTCTAAATAGCCAAATCGTAAATGCTCAGGCTGCCCTGCGTATATGGGGAGGAAAAATTGACGCTCATTAACCACGCTGCACAGGGCAAACTGAGCAAGAAACTGAAGGTATCTCCTACCACGCTTGTTATGTATACTTATAATATTAGGGGCCTTCATTCTAACCTGTTGCTATCCACTACTTACTCGAGATGGCTAAGCCAGTCTCACTATATTTAACCGAGGCTTAAATATCTTCTCCCGGTGATACTCCCTACGTCTCCAATCCGGGACACATGTATTGGAAAAATTCTTTATACCGCGGGCTGGTGTGTTTGCATACGCCACAAAAGATATCCACTACCGGGGCCCCAGCAGCCTTGCAGACACGGACCCAAGGATGGATCCAGTCTTTGGCTCAGGTGGGGGGGGGGTCACATACTTAAGGTTCAATCAACATAGGCTCTAATCCTTATTTGCTGGCAATAAATCCATACTTAGACCTCTGTCTAGGGGGGTCATGACCCCCATGACTACCCTCTGAATCCGCCCTTGCACGGACCTATGCATTAATTGATTGCACAGAAACTTCGACGACCATAGCGGAAATACCGAAGTCGAACTTATCCCATAGCACTTATAAATGGGAATAGATTTCGTGCTTCAACAGACTCTTTCTTTAGACATAGTGATCTTAGACGAATGCGTATTTTTAACATAACCTATACAAAAAACATTTTTAGGGTTCTGATGTAAACTAGGAACCCTTATAATTTCGCTATGTCCGTCCGTCCGTTCGTCCGCCCAATTGCTCAGCGATCCTTAGTACTAGAAAGCTGTAATTTGGCACGATTCACGAATATACCTACATATAAGTCACATCAATAAAGTGGTAACATAAAATCTTGAAAATATATTTTTCAGGGTAGCTCACCTAAATGTAAAGTGGGGATGTGAATTTTTTTCTCAACGTACTCTTGTGCGGGGTATCGTTGAGATTTTTAAAAAATATTGTAGGTTTGTAAAAACATGTTTTCGATTAAGGGTCTCTATATTATATTTAAGTGCTAATTTTTGTTAGTCCAGTATCCCCCCCCCCACCCCCTTTGCAAGCTAAACGGTTAGTTTTAGAGGTAGGAAAAAATTATGGTAGTAGTTATTAATATAATGAAGTTAATAGGAAAACTAACACGGCTTAGAAGACTTTACAAGTATTTTAATAATAGTCGACCAACTTATAAAATGTACTTAGTAAGTTTTTACAGGCGGTGAACATGCGATTAGAATATACTCAAATAGTGTAACAATTCAAAAAATCGTAAAAATCACTTTTTTGTACCATTCGTATCGTATTATGCCATACTTTTATCTCGAATGGTGATCTACTAAACGTTTTCAAAGATTTCATACTATACGGCGCTAGTGACGTTAGTGGCGTTGGCCGGAAAAGCGAAAAAATAGGCAGGAACAACTTTAAACCCCTTTTACTCGAGAATCGTTTTTTTGACTTGTGACACTATTTGAGCGGAGGTACGATATATTTGTTATTGACGTTGAATGGCTTAAATGTTCATAGCATGAAACTATAACAGCCCTCTTCTTAGTCCGCATTATTGTGACTAGGCAATATCGGAACCCTATATTGCGCGTGGCCCGACACGCACTTTACCATTTTTTTAAATTTTAGATAACTTATCCAAGGAATTGAATTCGGAAGATTTTAAGAAATTTAAGGAAGAAATGGAGGAAGCGCGCATAGACGAGTCTCGTCGGCCAAAGGAACAATTTACGGACGAATATTTGGGACTATCTGGAACGTTTAGAACCTTGAACTTTGATTGATACACACCTAAACTATTAGCGAATCCAACACATCATCGATGTATTTCTTTCATCACTATCTCCTTGCCACACTTTTGATGTAATTTAGAATATTAGACGTTATTTTGCATCAAGAATTAAATAATGATCAAGATAAATTAATGAGCAACTTTTATATGAGTACTTTAATGTCACTAAAACAAGAAAAGCAACGTTATACAAGGCACCAGAGTTCTGCAACTTCTCACCTGGTTTTTGTTCCGTACTCTTGCCGCAATAGCGTCTACATGTACTTATACATGTAGCATATTTTTACCCGCAACACGGATAGTGATTAGTGACCCACCATTAATATCTTTAGTGTCTATAGACATTGCTTGTCTCATTTCATTAGATGAGTCATCTGCTTGTTTTTTTTCTTTATTTAAGTGTCGACGACGACGTGTGGGAAGCGCTTGACTACGATCTCACCTGATGGTAAGCTAAGAAGCGGCCTAACATAGAACGCGCTTCCCTAGAAGGTACATGTTCACCCTTCTCTTGAAGATCCCCAGGTTGTACTTGTACTCGTCGGGGAACACAGACTTAAGAAGCATATTCCAGTCCCTTGCGGTTCGGATCAAGAATGTCGAGTCAAACCGCTTTCTCCAGGTACGTGGATCGTCACCATATGGCGACGCCTAGAATCCGTGCGCCTCGACGATCAACAGAAAAACGGAGATGGCGGAAAAAGTCGTGCAATTCCGCAGCGCTTTTACAAGCTCTAGCACACCGTTAGTTGTTGTTACTTTGTTGTGTACACCGTGGTACTAAAACCCGAGCGAGACATTGCAGAACCCTACCACCTAGTAGGAACAATGATAGTGACACGTGCAGCCAATCGTTCGCCTTTAACTCTCTAGTAGAATGGTAGATAGTCGATCTTTCTCATATTTTTCGCCGTGTTGGTCCCGGCCTCCTTTGAAGAATAGGCCAACTGCCGTTCTGCCTGGCAGGTCGTAAAAAGCGACCGATTGGCTATCGGGTCACTACCATCGTGGCTACTAGGTGGTAGAGTTCTGCATTGTCTCGCCCGGGTCTGGTACCACCGCCTTACCTAATCCTGCCGCAATAACGTCAGTGCTTGTCGCTGTCGTGTTCCGGTATGGAGGGTAGGGTCTTTGGTGTCTATAGGCGATGGTTGATATATATATATATATATATATATATATATATATATATATATATATATATATATATATATATATATATATATATATATATATATATATATATATATATATATATCTTTATTTTTGTTGTGGATGTTTAGTATTTATTTCGCCTCTGTGGTCAAGTGATCCGGTGTCGGAGTTGACCACATGAGGTCCCAGGTTAGATTCCGGGGTCGGGCAATTCAAAAATGTGTTTTTTTCAATTTTCTGATAAAAACAACGTTGCCCGGAATTGGAAAGTGCCCGGTTGGCGATAGGCTTGCCACCATTGTGGGACCACATTGTGGGACCAAGTATCTTCGGCTAATCGTGGGTGCACTTGTTGTACCTCTGCCTATCTCTTTGGGGATACGGGCGTAAGATACTTTACTTTTTAGTATTTAACACCGAGTTTGAAATTATCTTATTAATAAAAACCCATTATTTCCCTATTAACCCCTGTGGGAGTAAAATCGAAGTTCGTAAAACTAAAATGGCGGACAACAGGTAAAAACCCGGCCGTATATATTTAGGATCTTATTCAATTACTGAGTGGACATAGAAGCCCGAGCGACATAATTATATCACGCGACTTGTCAAGTTTCCTCTATATTAACAGTTTCCTTTATAAAAAAACACACCCGTAAAATTGATACATTTTGGAGTAGGATAAAAAGTAGTCATGTGTTTATATTGTACATAAACTCCATCCAATCAAGAAAAAGCATAATTCCTACCTAGTACCTACTTAAGCATTTTTAAACTTCTGCTATTAAATGTATTTTTTAAACCTCTCTTAATCCTTATTTAAAAAAAGAGATAAATGTAACATGAACAATTATGACACCACATCTTTAGAGTGGATTAAAAGCTATCTAGAAAATAGAACAATGTCATTAACGTGTTCTGACGTTCAGAATTGCTTAGTCAATCTTTTTCCCATTGTGCAATTCGTTTGTGGGATGCACTTTCTGTCGAAATAAAAAGCCTCCTCTAAAGTATCATTTAAAACAGTTAAAGACACATTTTGATACATTTAAATAGTCGGGTGACTTTAGATACGGTTGGTTTATAATCAATATTATGTTTTTTGTTTGTATCTATAAATATACGTATGTACATATCATGTACTACGTATGTTAGTATGTATTATGTGTAGTATATATGTGTATATTTATTTATATATGTAGGTATACAGATTATGTATGTATAATGTACATATTATGTATTATTGGTAGTATATATGACATGTGTAATGCTTTAAAATAATGCCTGTTTTTTTTTATCTGTTAATATGCACCACCTCTTTTATTCTTTCTCTGTATAATATGAGGTTGGCTAGGATAGAATGCCCTTAGGCATTAAGTTTAACCTTTGTACATTTTTTGTTATAAATTTAAATAAATAAATAAAAAGTGTTTCGAACTACCAAAAATATGCAGGAATCGTAGAAAACTTTACGTTATCGTTGTAGCGACACACAGAGTACCACAGGGCAGTGTTTTGAAGGCCCTTACTTTTTTATTTATATTAATAATGATCTTCCGGAATGCATCCAATACTAGTAAATCTCATTACAGAAGACACTATCCTACTCATTAGGTGTAAAAATAAAAACCATTTAGAAACAAGTTTTAAGTTTTTTTTATTTATTAATATAGAGGAAGCTTGACAAGTCGCTTGATATATGTCACTCGGGTTTCTATGTCCACCCAGTAATGGAATAAGGGCTTAAGAAACAACTGAAACTTTACTCAAAGATACAGAATGGTTAAAAAATAACAACTAAAAATTAACTGACCAAAAGTAAATAAAATTTCAAACATACTATATTAAGAAAATTAAGAATTTGAATATATTTTGTTGAAAACTTTTCTAGAAATAGTGACTGACAAATATTGCAATTGGAAAGCACACATTGATTTTCTGTGTTTAAATTGAATTGCAAAGATAAATGTTACTTTATTGGCTTATCATGGATATGTTTCTTCTATTTTAATGTATAAAATCCCTATTTTGCGAAATCAAGTACTTAGTTAAGACTTCTCAGTCCAAAAAAAAAATGTATATGCAATGTCAGTCAACTACACGCATTACGTCGAATATCAGATTGTGTGTGGATCTATCACCTACGCATATAAATACATAAAATATCGCAAAGAAACTGCAGGTTTTTATAAGCAATTTATCTGTGTTTAACATAATGTTTTTTAACTTCCCACTACGTATGTAGATGAGGAAGTTACTGATTTTACCCCGATTTTCAAAACTCGAGTTTTCACCGGATGTCCACATTTTGAGGTCCTAGGACCTTTTTCCGACGAATGTCTGTATGTATATATGTATGTGTGTTTGTGTGTGTGTGTGTGTGTGTGTGTGTGTGTGTGTGTGTGTGTGTGTGTATGTAAACATCTCATAACCTTTTAACGCGGTTGATGGCATTCGATTGGATTCTGCTCACCTTAGACTTCCTGAAAATTTGAACCGATTCGGTCCAGGAGATTTTGAGAAATTTTGAAAAAACACCAAAAAAAATTTTGGCGAAACAGTATTTTTTAATATAACTTCCAGATTTATGTACCGATTGATTACAAAAACTAATCAGCTTTATTCCTAAGAAAACTACGTCTAATATATAAATTGCATCAAAATCGATTTATCCGTTTGGGAGTAAATCGTTGACGAAAAATTTTGAAAAAAGTGTTTTTTCGACATAGCTTCAAAATTAGTCAACAAATCATTTTTGGTAGATATTCTACGATATTTGAGTACTAAAAAAACAACGTCAAATAACGTTTAAAAAATCAAAATCGAATCTAATTCTTAAAACTTATAGCTTTTCAAATATAAAAATTACGTTGTTTTTAGCAAACTTACTTATTTTTTTTAAATAACTATCAAGTTAATTCACCGATTGACTTAAAAATCATATCAGCTTTTCTCCTTTAAAAACTGCGTCAAATACCGTTAATTTAATCATAATCGGTCAATTTTTTTGGGATTTATCAATAAAGAAAATTAAAAATAAAATGTTTTTTGACATTGCATCCAAATTTTTCAGTCTATCGATTATTTAGCTAAAGCAATATTTTAGATCTCAAAAATTGAGTTGAATGCCATCATCGTTTTCAAAATATACAGCTTTTCAAAAATTAATATACTGCCATTTTTAACAAAATAGATGTTTGAACTGAAAAATCTATGCTTATATTTTTTACTCTTTTGAGCTTAAAATACCTTAATTTAGTAGGAAGTTTCAGGGATATATATATATATATATATATATATATATATATATATATATATATATATATATATATATATATATATATATATAAAATACCTTAATTTAGTAGGAAGTTTCAGGGCTGGCCCGTAGGATCAACCTTTACACATTTTTTATAAATATTATGCTGAAGTTCTGGCCAGACCTCTGACATTAATATTTCAGCGCTCTCTTCAGCAAGGGGTATTTCCTGTAGTTTTTTTTTTATATCATAAGATAGAAAACAAGCAGATGGGTCTCCTGATGGAAAGAGTCAACCATCGACTATAGACACATAAGGTGTTAATGGTGCGTTGCTATCGTGTGACGAGGTAAAAGCCACATGCATAAGTTTACCGGCTACTTTACCCTCCGAACCAGAACACGACAGTGACAAGCACTGACGCTATTGTGGCAGGAATAGATAAGGCGGTGGTACCAGATCCGGGCGAGACAATGCAGAATCTACCACCAAGTAAAAAGTCCCGTATAGAGTGGAAAAAGCCCCGTATAGTTCACGTTTTTAAAAAGGGTGACCGGGACAACGTAGAAAACTATTAGAATTTGCGCATAACACAAACATTAAACCATTTTGAAAATTGGAGAAATAAATAATTATTAATATAACACGTTTTTATTCATTAGATATAAACTTACATAATCTTTTTACTTATATTATTGCCAATATGATTTTATTTTCGTATACACACACACTAGATTTGATTTATCAATTATCCAAATAATGCATGGAAAGTAGTTCCCTTGAACCCAACATTGCCAGTAGGTTCATCTTGAAAGGTGATATACATTCTGAAACAAACAAGCACTAATAAGAAAATAAATTTAACAAGTATTATTAAATAAACATTAAGCAAGTAATATACACTATACTAAACAAATCGATAAAAAAATAAATCGGACTTTATAGCATACTACATCTAGTTTTTGAAACATCCATTTTTTATTTATTAAGTGCCTAACTTAAGATATAAAAACGATTTTATTCTGCGAAATCGACACAGAGCGCCATATCGAGAGTAAAGCAAAGCCCCGCTTGCGCAGCGGCGTGCAAAAAAAACCGATTGGTATCCGATCCGAAAATCCATATTTTCTAGTGATGGGCCGAATGTGGTTTGAACCGAATTCGAACTTCGGCCGAACATTCGGTGAAAATAAGAAATTCGGCCGAATTTCGGCCGAACTTCGGTTTAATTTTGGGAAGCTTTCTTAAAAGCGACACGTCGTGACTTTTTTACGAATTTGCTTAAAATTTAATTATTTTATACTAGCTATTTACCTATTTTACTATTTACTACTAGCTATTATATTGTCCGCGGCTTCACTCTCGTAAAGTAAGAGAAAAAGTAAACTATGTCACTCTCCATCCCTTCAACTATCTCCACTTAAAAAATCACGTCAATTCGTCGCTCCGTTTTGCCGTGAAAGACGGACAAACAAACAGATACACTTTCCCATTTATAATTTTAGCATGGACTAGCTATTGCCCGCGACTTCGTCCGCGCGGACTTTGTTTACTCCGCTCTTACTAGTCGTAGCAAGATGTTATATAGCCTATAACCTTCCTCGATAAACAGGCTATCCAACACAATCGGTTCAGCAGTTTTCGAGATTACCGCGTACAACCAAACAAACAATCAAACTCTACAACTTTATAATATTAGTATAGATATATAGGATATCGTTAATGGGTTTCGCAACGCACGTGAATTAATGACGTAACAGCAAAATTTTGATACATTGAGTTACATTGTTCCAATTTAGGCATGGATTTTTATTTTTAACTTTCTGCTATGTAGGTATATAGATAAGGAAGTTACTGATTTTGCCCCAATTTTTGAAAATCGAATTTTAACCAGATCTCCACGTTTTGAGGTCCTAGAAATCTTTTCCGACTATTTTCACAATGAGGTCAGCATGTCTGTATATATGTGTATCTATAAACATCTCATAACTTTGTACATAAATAACATACATAAATAAATAACTTTGTATAATCTAAGTACATAAATGTATAGATTAGGTACAGAATCTAATCAGCTCTATTCCTACAAAAACTGTGTTCAGTGCATTAATTACATCAAAATCGGTTTTTCCGCTCAAGAGCTATCGTTGATGAAAAACTTTAGAAAAGTGTTTTTGACATAACTTAGTAAGACGAAGAAAACTAGTTATTTTGCAATTTTCCGCGAACTTTAAGTGTACTTTTGTGATGTTACTGAAAAGGAAAACATATAAAAGCGGTGTAAGAAATGGAACAAACTTCCGTAGGTCTGAAAATAATGAAGACCCCAGTGGCACAGTTATCCACCCTCGTCCACCACACTTTACACCACACTTTATACCACGACAACACCAAACACAAAAGCACACAATTGACGCACTCAACGCACGTTTCACTTCGCAACCGAAGCATCTTCAGCAGGCTTAGGATAAGCACCACGAGATATATATCGATCGAGAAAGTGACGTTTGCTTGACATTTATTAATATCTCGATGGACGTTATTAAGCATGCCACGATAAACATTTAAAACGTCAGAGATAAATTAAACAAAAAGTTTACTCGAATAGAGAAATAAATGTTGTCACTAGAAGACATAGATATTATACTAATTCTGATTTTTAAGATACACCTTTGGTGCATTTAACTTGTGTTAATCATTATGAGCTTTTGTTTACATTTATAACTTCCTGTCATCATTTCTCTTCTTTGTCGGAGTCGAAGGAAATATAACCAAAGCCTAGTGTAGCCGTACCTATTTACAATTGTAATTAGATATTTTACAGGTTTTTGAATTATTCTCTCTTTTTAGTTTTGACCATCAAAACTAGTTTTTTATTCTATAAAACTGAAACAATGAATTATGATTCATAAGATGTTTTAATGTAAAGGGCAATTAAGATGCCAGCGTGTATTTATTTCTGGTTGTATAACTGCGTAACTAATTATGCGTAAAAGTGCGTAACAATTATTATTAACAAGCTATTTTTTTCCACTATAATTATTCCTTTCAATTATAATTCTAACATTATTGAGTAAATTAACATCTTCTTTTAGACTAATCAATCAACATTTTTGATTAATTTTTTTGATGAGAAACTTCCATAGAATTGTTGTGATTTGACAATGACACGAAAATGCATTACGATAAACAAACATAAATGTATCGTATTATGCCAACTAGAAAATAAGATAGAACAGAATACAATTCACAGTATTTTATGTTACAAATAATGTTATCTATTAATAGCTCCAAAAATCAGCCAGATGCAAGCAATCCAACCTAAGACTTACTGTTAGACCGTGGTCTCCAAGAACAAACTGAATTTTTGTGAACAGCTTCGTTTTGACGAGACAACCATATTTTCTATCTTTGAAAAATCTCGAATCGGGTAACTAATAAAGATAGATAAAATAAGGAAACTTTAGAGTGTCAGACTAAGAAAAGTTTCCACTTTACGTGTATGACAAAGTTACCGTTGAATTACAATAATAATTAACAAGCTGTTGTGAAAAAATTAGGTTATTTTTAAATTGATTAATATCAATTTAAAAATCTCATAAGTGGAGTGGGATTGTCAGAAAAATCATCAAATGTGTAGGACAAAAGTTTCATCGTAGTTTTCATAATATAATTAAGCGATTAAAGTCGAAAAATAATTATTGTTATTAATAAATATTTATTATTTACCGAACCCAATGTCTTCGCAGCATTAACTTTATTAGTTACCCGATTCGAGATTTTTCGAAAATAGAAAAGACGGTTGTCTCGTCAAAATGAAGCTTTTCACAAATATTCAGCTTGTTGTTAATCAAAAAAAAGTTAGTTTGTGGGACCACGGTCTGTGATTTACATCTCAAGAACGAAAAACATTTTTCTTCGACTTTTCAGTTTATCTCTTTGATTCAATGACTTACTCAAAGAGTATATAAATTTTATTTTATTTTGTCTTCTTACATTTACTTCTAACGCAAAAACGAGTGTGAGCTACACTCGATTTTTTTGTTATTTTTGATTGATTAATTAATATTTTGATTATTATAATATGTTTTTATGTATTATTTTTCCTGAGTATATGTTATTAATAGTAACATTAAGTAATACAAAATAAACACCAGCTTTAAATTAACCTTTTATTTTACATTTAGTTTTCTACTGAATTTTGTAGAAAACTTTGTAATTTTGAATAGAGTTGGTAACACTGAGTAGCACGAGAATTCGTAGAATTATTTTCTCTATACGAAAAATTAAAAGTTTATTTACATTACGTCAAAAAGTATTGTACTTTAACTAATTTGTATTTTGTAATTAATTATAAATTAATTAATTATCTAACCATTACATACAAGGAATTATTGATTTATACTGTTTGGTTCTCACATCTCTAAAATCATCATCATTCTTCCGATTCTAGTACAAAATTAAATTGTGTTAGGTATGTGAAATGGGAACACAAAATAAAACGTAAGTAGTGTACTTCTTTATACTTATATTTTTTAAAAGCCTATATAGGTTATTAAAAATAATTATGATTTTCTTTTCAGGATAAGAAGTAATAAGCATAAATTAACTTTGTCGCCATGGTGGATTCATGGACTAGACTTGTAGCACCAAAGATTAAAGTCTTTAATATTGGGAAAGCATAATATAACACCATATATTCTACAAATACTTCATACATTATAGTTTCTAGAGGAAGAAAGGAAAACAATGGAACACTGTGTAAGTATTTATTTACATACATATCTCCATGACAAATCATCTAACAAGGTAGACTGAAAGAATCAAATTATAAACATATTTTAATATATTTCTTTCATTGTAAAAGTTGTGGTTTTTTACACAATTAATATCATAAATTCAAGATTATATCAAAAACTTGATTCTTGTAAAAAAATCCTGAATAATATGAGAAGCTTTCTCTGGAGAATAGTGTAGGCTTCTTTCACTCCCTTTTATAAATGTAACCAATTGTTTTTTCGACCCCATTATATAATTTACAATGCAAATCTATATAACACTACACAAAATGCAACATGCAAGACTGGGAGTCATAAGTCCTGAGTTAACTGACAAAAAAATATATTAAGTAAACATATATAACAACATTTTGATAAGATATATTTGTTTACAGGTTGACTAAACAGCGAGTAATGGAAATAGAATAAAGAAGCCTTTCTATTTATTACATTTTTTGAAATTGTTGATTAAGAAGATTTATAAGTTAACGCTGAATATTATATTTTTCTTGCTGTTTTTAATGGTTGTGCAAGATTGAAAAATAAATTTTAATTTGTAGAAAACAATTAAGTTTATATCATGATAGTCTTAATGTACCTAATATGTGTAATTTTTAAAATTTAAATTAATAGAAAGTTAATGTTACCTTAGGAAAAATATTTTACTTGTTGATTTTTTATTTTCAAGTGAAATTCCATACTACTCATACTATATAGTAAACTAATTTTTGATATTGAATTTTCATTACTGATTAATTATGTGAGATAACAAGAGATATTTAAATTGTAGAAAACATTTAAATTTAAAATATAATAGCTTTAATATAGTGTGTGTAATCTTCTATAAGTTTGTTACATTAGTGAAAATTCAAAGATACATGTTAATAAATTTAAGTCATAAGGTGATAAATTGTGAAAATTATTTATCTATTCTGAGAAGTACAAACATTAATAATAATTGTTAGTTTAGTAAAGTAGATGTGTTTGTATATTTTTTAAAACTCAAATTTAATTTTCTTTACAAGACTGCTTCATATTACACACTTTTTATAATTATTCATTTTGTATTTTGTGTGATTTATTCATTTTGTAACTTTATTAAAGAAAATAAAAATTATTTCTCAAGACTTTTCCATATAGTAAAATCTATGTTTGGCATTAAAACATTAAATACTATGAATAGTGTGTCATTAAACTTATACTTAAAATTAGCCATTGATGACTATAAGTTTCGTTTTTATTATATAAAATTATTTAATACTTAGATAGAAGGTTTGCCTAGAGTATATATTTTTGTAAATAAATCTTATACAACACTAAAGTATTTTATTATACCAATAATCCACTAAGTATTGTTATTACCAAAATCACTTCGATTAAAAAACAACAACAAAAGTAACAAAGTTAACACTTCTAAAAGAAAATACTTGTAATTATCATATCGAAGGGTCCTACGTATACTTGTGCAAGTGCAATGACACAACTTTACTGGAGGCCGGATTAAATGTTCTGTAGCTTGTAATCTATACCTTTCATATAATAAAATCGCAGGAAAGTCAATGTATGTCCGGGGTAAACTCAAAAAGTACTGCATGGATTTACTTCAAATTTTGCATGAATATTACTAACAGGTCGGGTCAACATATAGGCTACATATTATCACGTTATCACCTACGGGGGAGGAGCTGTGCGGAGTAAACAAAGTCTGAGCGAACAAAGTCACGGGCAACAGCTAGTTTTGACATAAATCAATAGAAGTATTTGAAAATTTGTACAAATTTTCAAATACTTTATTACATTAGGACAAATATAAGATAATTTTAAGGCTTTTGAGGCAAGAAAATGGTTTCCGTTGTTTTGCAAGTTGCACAAGTATACATAGGATCCGTCAATATCTTCTATTATGTAGTCTTCGCATTTCATCTATTTCAATTATGTCATATGAGGGCATCATTTGTTCTTCTAGGATATTTGTCAGTAATATTAAAAATTCTGCAGTTGAAGTCTTATCTGCAAATAATAATTATATTTTTTATTGACATACTTATATTATTGTAATAAACAATAATAACAAGAGCTGACTGCCTTTCTGTATGGTAAATTATCTTTAAATGTAGACAAATATAAAATAATAATGTTTACACATGTAGGTACCTAGGTAATTGAGAACTACATGTGTCATATTGGATATTTTAAGTTATGAATATTACAGAAAATAATTCATCATAGTAGGATGTTAATCATACATGGAACTTGGTCTGAAAACAACTGATTAAAACAAATACTTTTTTTGACAAAATATAACTTGAATGGGTAGTAAAAACTCCTTAAATACATAATCAATGCAAGCCTTAGAGGAATAACACATTTGCATCATTATTCTATGATGTAAGCATTGTTGTTGTTTGTTGGTATGTGGCTGTAAGTATTGTGAAAAGTTGACCACCAAGAAAAGGATTATTACTTGTATCCAGCTGAAATTTAACATACACTTGACATGTATATGTAATATATTAACTGTTTAAAAAAGAAACTCGAAAAACTACAGATAACTTTTGAAAAAATATAACTTTATTGAGTTCACCTAAGTCAAATTAGTATTTACTACAAAGATATTCTGTTATTACAGTTAATGAAGTTGGATGGCTGTCATATCTACTAGAAACTGAATTACAAGTCTCTTATGTTCACTTACCTTTAAATAAAGAGGCATGCCTTGATCGGTGTGTGGCTCTAAACCTCAAAATTCACAAGGGTCTATATTATTTAGAGAGCCATGGTTATTGGGTTTATTGAAGCGCTATAGTAATTGGAATGCTCCGTCCGTTGTGTAAAAAGATCACACAAATTTCCTATGTGCCTTCTTTGTATTTTGCAGGCTTGCCGTTAACCGTAGATATTTAGCACATAATAGGTATAATATGGAACTGCCACCACTATTAAATACATATATGCCATACTGCCTGCCTGCCTGCCTGCCTGCCATACATACTACTGCCAACACTGGACCGAAATCTATATTTAATAAAATGAATAGAAATCAAAAAGTTTTGTAATTATTGTATAATTAAAGTATAATAATATGAAATAGTGGATAAGGTTATCAACATTTTAACCAAATTTTAACGAAGTGTCAAATGACAAATCGATAAAATGACAGCAAGACGTTTCGATCGATAGAGAAAATAACTACCGTCGAGTAAAATTGATCATTTTCTCTTCCTTTTAAGTATCATGTCGAATCAAGTGTCAAATGCGTTAGCGAATCGAGAAAGTGACATAAAAGTCGAGAAAACGAGGTCGATAAAATTTTATCGTGTTGCTTATCCTAAGCCTGCAGGAGACACGAGCACTACTACACTCAACGAGAGCCGCGGTAGTACGTACTACCGCGGCTTTTTTTCGACATTTTTTAACCTACCGATTTTGGAGCTAATAAAACCATTTAAAGGTAAAAATTACGTTGAATGCAATTAAAAACATCTAAATCATTGTTTTAAAATATATGCATCTTCATCTATATCAAACTTTAGATTTTTAACTTCCCGCTACGTATGGAACATTTTCTGACTAGTTTCGTGACGTCAGTATGTCTGTATGTATGTGTGTGTGTATGAGAGAGAGTGTATGGTTGTATGTATGTGTGTATGAAAATATTTCATAACTTTTGAACGGCTTGACCGATCGAAACGCGGTTAGTGGCATTGAATTAGATTCTGCTCAACTTAGACTTCCAAAA
Source organism: Apodemia mormo (assembly GCA_036924255.1). Lineage (NCBI taxonomy): Eukaryota > Metazoa > Arthropoda > Insecta > Lepidoptera > Riodinidae > Apodemia > Apodemia mormo. Next base: position 16,445,936 of record JAUPFN010000020.1, read on the forward strand.
ATTTTATCCAATTCGGACTAGAATATTTTGAGAAATTTTGAAAAAATCGCAAAAAAATTGCCGAAACATATTTTTTTAATTAATTAATTGAAGTTAATGTATCGATTGAGTATAAAATTTTATCAGCTCTTTTTCTTAAAAAACTGCATCTAATTCATAAATTGTATCATGATCGGTTAACCCGCTCGGAAGTTATCATTGACGAAAAAATTTGGAAGTGTTTTTAGACATAAATTCGAATTTTTTTCAAATACAGTTTCAAAAATCAAAATTAAATCAAGTTTTCAAAAGTTACGGCTTTTGAAATATTAATATTTTGTTGTTTACAGCAAACTTAGCATTTTTAAAATGACTTTCAGACTAATATACCGATTGACTTAAAAGTCTAATCAGCTTTTCTTTCTATAAATTGCGTCAAATAAGCAAATTGCATCAAAATCGGACGATTTTTTTGAGATTTAGTAATATCGAAAATTCGAAAAAAAATTTTTTTGATATTGCTTCGACTTTTCTGAGACTAGATTACGTAGCTATAAAAAAATTTTAGAAGTCAAAAATTGCATTGAATGCCATTCGAAAGACCAAAATCAATCATCGTTTCTAAAATATATAGCATTTCAAAAATTTTGAAATTACTGTCATTTACAACGACTTCTATGTACTAACGAATATTTGTAACAAATTTAAGATTTTTGAACTCTGAAAAAATCTGTGATATGCTAAGATATAGAAAAAATCTAGCGGGAAGTTTCAGGGATGACCTGCCGGGTCAACCAACCGTTTTACATATTTTTTGAACTCTTCGAACTCAAAAATCTATGCTGAAGTTTTTTCATTTTCGTTTTAATGTTTTTTTATTTACCGGGATGTTTCAGGGATGGCCTGCTGGGTCAACCGTTTTACGGATTATTTACGAAAGTATAATTATAGCCTATGTTACTCGGGGATGATTTCATATCTTTCTAATGGTGAAAGATTTTTTCAAAATATAGAATACAAATCTTTCCTCTTTATAACATTAGCGTAGATTTCAAGCAAAATAGTGCAAGAAGATACTTTTTTCTAGTGCCGAATGTTCGGCATTTAAACCGAATTTCGGCCGAATGTCGAAGTTCGGTTCAAGCTGCCGAAATTCGGTTAAACCGAATGTAAAACGAATTTCGGCCCATCCCTATCATTACATATCCCTCTAACATGGTTGCGTAAAAATGATACTATTATATTACATAGCTTAATTATTTTTTAAATCATTACATAGCAAACAAACAGCTCTCCATCTGGAACGAGAATGCATCGCCTATAAACACCAATGATGTTAATGGTGCGTTGCTATTCGTGTGGCGGAATGGCAATGTCACATGCATAGGTCTACCGGCTACCTTACCCTCCAAACGACACGGAACACGACAATGACAAACATTGACGTTATTGGGACAGGAATAGGTATCAAATACCCAGGCGACGTTGTCAGACGTCAACGTCAGACGTTGCGAATTCTACCACTTAGTAGTTACGATGGTAGTGTCACGGATAGCTAATCAGTCCTTCAAAGGACCCCGGACCAACGGGGTATATTGACTGACTGAACTGAATGATTCACGCAATTAATGACAAATGAAGCTATTTAGGCTGAATCTCGCAATTCATGACAAATTTAAAGCCAAAATCCATCAAGCTATTTTGAACCAAAAAATATAATCGCCTCTGTGGTGTAGTGGTCCAGCGTTGGCGTTGACCACATGAGGTCCCGGGTTGGATTCCCGGGTCGGGCACATAAGAAAAGTGTTTTTTCAGTTTTCTGATAAACACAAAGTTGCCCGGGATTGGAAAGTGCCCGGTTGGCGATAGGCTTGCCACCTATCACATTTGTGGGACTAAGTATCTTCGGCTTATCATGGGTGCACTTGTTGTACCTCTGCCTACCCCTTCGGGAATACGGGCGTGAAGATACTTTTAAATATATATGTACAAAGACATATATACAGCGGCGGCCTTACCCATTGCAAGGCTCCGGGCAGCTGGTCTTTGCGAGGCCCTTTGTATTCGGGAAAACTATGTGATGCGGAAGTAGGTCTGGTTGTTTGGTTTAGGTATTTTTCATGTTTGACGAGAAATGGTAAAATTGTACAAATAAATAAAAATTTTGAGTTTTAAAATATTTTACATTATACGATTTACAAAATTAACCAATACAGACATGATAAATTTTAAAATTGATGTTTGCGGCTTTTCCTTAGACAAACATTTTTAGTTAAAGCAAAATAATCTAATGAATGAGCTACGTCATTTTCGATTGAAAGAATAGCAAGGGCTGAAGCCGATTTGTGTCATTGAATTCAAAAGTTTTAAATAAAAAAATATGGTCAAAAAATCTATACTTCTAAAAATTTTGTTTAGGTTGCCCTTTGCGATTGCCCTGTTCACCATCCCCTAAGGCCGCCGCTGCATATATATGTACAAAAGACACGAAACAATAACCCGCATTTTAGCGCAGTCGAGTAAAAAATATATAGCCTTTGTTACTTCTACAATTACGACGAATCTAATGAAACTTAGCAAGCATAAATCCATCACACCGTTATATTACAATATTATCATAACCTTATAGATATTTTATTGTTTACTAGCTGACCCGGCAAACGTTGTTCTGCCTTTTTAACTACTCTTTTTTTCTTCTATATTTTCTCACTTTCTCACCTTTTAAACCTTCCCTGGACTTTAACAATTAATTCAAAACCAAATTTGCCAAATTTGCCAAAATTTGCCAAATCGGTTCAGCCGATCTCGAGTTTTAGCGAGACTAACGAACAGCAATTGAATTTAAGACTTATCAATCACATGTTAGACAAATAATTGGTTTTTATATATTATTTAAATCTAACTTTTCCCGCGACTTCGTCCGTGTGTACTTTGATCTATCTGAGTTTGAATTCTCTTCGTACGTAGCCCCAAATCTACTTTTAAAATAAAAGTAACCTTTAAAATCAACTTATCTCTCAATGAAAGTCCCTTTAAAATCGGTATTGGTATTAGTCGTTTTGTAGATAAGCTAGAACAAGCAGACAGACACACATTAATTTTTCAACCGATCTTTTTTTATTTATACAAGAAATACTTATGTACTTAACATACCAACATTCATATGCACTTAGTAAAAAACTATTATTTTAACGTTACTGTCACTTATTATTTCCTCCATTGCCGCGGCAATAACATCAAAGCTTATCAATTGTCATCATATTACGGTTTTAAGGATTTTTAGGTCTTTAAACTTATGCATGTGGTAATCACCATCCCCGCTCACATAGATATCAACGTACCGTTAACATCTTTGATGTCTATAGGCGGTTGTTGTCTCTTTCTATTAGAAGAGCCATTTGCTTATTTAATATTCAAATATCCTAGAATATAAGAAAAATCCTACTAATATTATAAATGCTAAACTATGTTTGGATGGATGGATGGATGTTTGTTTCTCGCAAAAACGGCCAAACAGATTTGGATGAAATTTGGCACACATGTTGATAATGATCTAGAATAGCACATAGGTTACTTTTTATCCCTTAAATATTAGTTAATCCCTTGAGAGTCACCAAGAACTGCTATAATGCAGCGGGCTGCAACACACAGCTAGTTATATATATATAAATCAATTGTTGTTCGTTAGTCTCGCTACCCGACAAATCGTCTTGGACGTTCATACGCCAATGTCGGGTAATGCCGACACAAACATTATGCAAAAATAAAACTATTAAAAGGTGAGAAAATATAGAAAAAGAATAAGAGTAGTTAAAAAGGCAACGTTTGCCGGGTCAGCTAGTATGTATATAGAATTAAAGTATCGGTGTAAAAATGAGAAAGGGCATGCTCCGCTAGTTCAGACATGTAGAAATAATTAACAAAATTATTTGTTTTGTTAACAATGCGAATGTGGAAGCATGTAGGTACCTGGGAAGACCAAAACTGACATATCATGATCTGATTGAGCGGGTACTGTCCTAAGGTGGCGCCAAAATCTTCGCTACCGGTGTTTGTATGAAGAGGGTAAATGAATATTGAGAAAGCAAGACAAATCTCCAAGGATCGTGACATACATTGCTGTACCTATTGAAATGTACTGAAGCAGACACAAAAACCTATTACCTTATCATAATTGATAAACTTGTCATCACTTTTATCATAACGAGCGGAAACTGCAGGTTTTAACTAAAGACAATACTTGTATTGTTGCATTGTATGAAAATACTCGTGTATATTTAAATATGTATTGTTAGTAATCGCAATGGATAATTTTTCACTTATTAAATTTTAATCTAAATACAATACATAGTCGACACTAAAAAGAATCTGATGTATTGTTTATCTGTATATGATGTATTATTGTATTTCTAATCAATGTTGTAGATGTTCAAAGTTCAAAGATTACAAACTCAACATATGTAATGTATTTGGTATTCATTATTAATTTATTATTGATGAATATTAAAACATAAATTGAGCTTAGTCATAGAATTGATGAGGTAATGAGCTTCAAATCAAGTTCGAACCTTGACTCGATGCTACTGAACCTCCAAAGCGCGAGCTTTATGGGACAGCAAGTAAAACCTCAAATCTTCTATGTTTGAGACTTGACGACTCCCGACAAGCTAGAGTTTAAGTCTTAGGTTGCGTACACACGCAGGCCTAGGCAGCTTGCTTAGCACCTAAAGCCTAGCGAACCATCTAGCGAGTAGCTTAGTAAAACGAACGTTCTAATAATTTAGCCTTAGCAACTGCGCTTACCAACAAGACAGCCGGCCAGGTGTGGCGCACCTGTGCGATTTATGCACCTATTATTGTGAGATAATGATGTTAATGTTAACAACAATGAACAAAATATAGATAAGTATAAAAAAGCTGTAATTGTTGTGATGTTTTATATTCATTGTCATTCTATCGCTTGTTGAGGGCGTTACTCTGCCTAAAAATTATACTGTTCGTGTAAGAGTAATTCAAGTATTATATTTGGCCAAACTGCTTCTCGGTTATACTAGCTACCGCGAAGTGCAGCCGATACTAAGCTACTCGATAGGTGATTCGCTAGCCGCTAGGCTCTAGGCGCTAAGTAATTCGCCTACCTGTGCGTACGCAGCCTTAGACTACGCAACCTAATAGAGCTCAAGCTTTGAACCTATTTTTTTTGACTTGGCACTTTAGCGCCCCTTGCCACCTGGCGCTTAGAGCAACCTCTCTTATCGCTCTACCACAGGGCCGCCACTGTTAATATGGTCGAAAAAGTAAACAGGAACGTCCATATCGCTGGAAACTTTGGCTAAAATTGTATTTGCATTTTCACCCGATGTTAGTCCATGCTCTCGTTGATAAATAGACCATCTGCTATTCTGCCAGACAGATCGAAAAAGACGAAAGTTTCGCTATACGTGTCTAGTAGTGTCACTTCACCATTGTGACTAGTATGTGGTAGAGTTCATACTACTACTACTAGTACTACTACTACACTACCACACTGACTACTAAGTGGTAGAGTTCCATAACGTCTCGCCCAGGTATATGATGCCACCGCCTAGCCTATTCCTGCCGCGATCGCGTCAATGTTTGTCATTGTCTTGTCCCGATTTGAGGGTAAGGTAGTTAATACACTTATGCATGTGGTATTGCCATCCCGCCACACGGATAGCAGCGCATAATTAACATATTTGTTGCCTTTAGGCAATGGTTTCTCCTTCCATCATGATAACCATCTGCTTGTTTGCTATGTAATGATATAAAAAGACAACTATTAACAAATAAATTATGTCACTTAATAGCTTGAGGAAATTGGGCAGTAATACACTAAAATACGTAATAAACTAATTTTTCGATTGTGAAAAATCAAACGATTTGATTTCCGTCCCATATATTATCACCCCACATTACCCTATCCGATTATTACTAGATATTATATATCCCCGTGTCGGCCCGGGCTCGTTTGAAGAATAGGCTAACTGCCGTTCTGCCAGGTAGGTCGTAAAAAGCGGCCGATTGGCTATGCGAGTCACTTCCATTGTATTATTCTATTGTGCTACCATCGTGGCTACTAGGTGGTAAAGTTCTGCATTGTTCTGCAGTGCCGCAACAGCGTCTGTCAGTGATTGTCTATGTCGTGTTCCGGTTTGGAGAGCAAGGAGCTGGTAAACTCACCACAAGATAGCAACGCACCATTACCATCTTTGGTGTCTATAGGCGATAGTTTCTCTTTCCATCAGGAGAGCCATCTGCATGTTTGCTATCTTATGATATAAAAAATCCTTATTAAGTAGATACTTTTGTGTTTCTACACGTGATCTCCGTTCAATACGAATTCATAGGTATTTATTATTGAACTATTCTAACAAAAATTATACCTTCTATTTTTACTCATGTTGATCCGGGCTCGTTTGAAAAATAGACTAACTACCGTTCTGCCAGGCAGGTCGTAAAAGCCAACCATTTGGCTATACGTGACACTATCATCGTGTCTACTAGGTGGTAAAGTTCTCAACGTCTCCCACGGATATTTGTATAGATAGTTTCTTTTTATCAGGAGAGCAATCTGCTTTTTTGCTATTTAATTATATCTATCTATATATATATAAAAATCATCAACTATTTTCCGTGGTCACATCACGCGAGAATGGCTGGACCGATTTCACTAATTTTATTTAGTTGTGTTTGTAATTGTCAGAAGGTTCTTACAAAAGAAAATATTAAGAAAATTGCGCGGAAAATTAGAAAATTTAAGAATACTTAACCACCATATAAAGTTCAATGTCCTTTCAGCTGCCTGGAAGGACAATCCCGTATACTTAATAAATGAAGTGTCACGTTGTTGGTCCGCTATGGATTTCTAATATGTATAGCAAAACAGCGCTTGCCGAGTCAGCTAGTATTGCCGAGCCAAAAAAACTAACCTATCGATTTTATGGGTTAAAATGAACCTATCGGTGAGCATTCAAAGTTTCCCATTTAAATAACACGTAAAAAATCTTTTTTCATTAAAAATAATGTAACTTTTGAATCACTTGAGATAAAAAATTTTTGATGGCAGATTCTTGAAAGGCACTAAATTTCCTACAAAATCATACCTGGTTCCATTTTTTAAAATCAAAAATTCATATATTTACTGGCCATGAAACTTAAACAAAAAATCAAAATAAGCAATTTTAAGCATTTATTGTCAGAATACTTTTTATTTAAGGAAATAAATTACTTTACAATTACATCGTCAGCAATATCCTAATTGTAATAAGTTAAATTTTATTAATAGCTAAATAAATGTTTTTAACATGCCTTATCTCATTTCAAACTAATTTATTTCCTTAAATGTAGATTTCTGACAATAAATGCCTAAAATTGCTTATTTTGATTTCATGTTTAATTTTCATGGCCATTAAATATATGAATTTTATACTTTAAAAAATGGAACCAGGTATAATTTTGTAGGAAATTTAATGCCCTTCAAGAATCTGCCATCAAAAAATTTTTATCTCAAGTGGTTCAAAAGTTACATTATTTTTAATGAAAAAAGTTTTTTTACGTGTTAATTTTTTTATTATATATATATATAATATATTATATATATATATATATATATATATATATATATATATATATATATATATATATATATATATATATATATATATATATATATATATATATATATATATATATATATCAATTGTTGTCCGTTAGTCTCGCTAAAACTCGAGAACGGCTGAACCGATTTGGCTAATTTTGGTTTTCAATTAATTGTTGAAGTCCAGGGAAGGTTTAAAAGGTGAGAAAATATAGAAAAAAAAATAAGAGTAGTTAAAAAGGCAGAACAACGTTTGCCGGGTCAACTAGTTATTAATAAATCTACTAAATTACATTTCTAGAAAGCTTTCGTCTCGATCGTATTATAGAAATTAAATAAAAGGAATTAATAAGCGTTTAAATTATTTCACTACTCTTTGTGCCCACGTTGTAGGTATGTCTTGTATACCCATGTGATTCTATATCTATTAGTAAAGACCAATTTGATCCAAAAGTAAAATAAGGTAAACTCTAATATCCCAAACTATTTGCGAAAATGCCAATGACTTGCATGTTACAACATGTTTTATAACATGTTGTGTGCATAAACTTTGTTTAAACATCCAAGATGTTTGAACAAAGTTTATGCACACAATTATGTCACTTTTGCTTCACATTATGTTAAATAATGTATGAAACTATCTGTCTAGGGGCCATTCAAGTATTACGTAAGCACTAAAGGGGGGTGAGGGGGGTCTTCCCTTTGCTTATTTTTAATGACAAGGGGGGTGGGGGGGATGTTTAGATGGTAATTACGTAAGCACTTTTTTTTTTTACTTTTCGAGTTTTCTATATATTTACTGCTTGCTACATTAAATGTTTGCGTTAAACTCTTTTATCTTATCTACTGCTACTAATAAAAACTGCTACTCATGAATCAATCACAAATCTGAGGAACAGATTAAAAAATTAATTTACAAATGTTTATGTAAGCAAGGGGGGAGGGGATAAGTGATTTGCTTACTTTTTGCTTACATGGGGGAAGGGGGAGTCAATAATTGTAGATCTGCTTACGTAATACTTGAACAGCCCCCTAGATTTTATAAATCAATAAATATTTTTTAAAAACCATTGCTCTATCAGCATTTAGCTCTCTGATCCATTGTAAGTATGTAGGCAAAATCTATGGTATATGATTAGTATTAAATAATTCTCATATTGACACCAACGGTTTTATAACACAGGCTGTAGAGCAGCAAACGGCCAGACTGCTTTTATTTTGAAAAGAAATAACAACTGCCTATAGACGCAACAAGAAAATGTTAACATGTCATTGTAACTATAATAAATGCATGAAACTGAAACATTCAAATAGATTAAAGTATCAATGCGTCCTGTTCCCTTGCAGGGTAAGCAGAGTAAGCATAGTAAATCGAACATCTATAGACTTAATAATTCACCACGATTCACCGGTTTGTCAGTTGGCAAGGTAAGTGGTGATCCATATCATTGCATTTTACGACTGATAACTATTATAGTCTATATTTTATAGCGGTAACCAGGATCGATGGCTTCTCGTGCTCATCCGAGGCGTTGCTACTGAGATTTAGGATTTTCAATAAAAATCTCAAAAAAAAAACTCAATTATACTTGCCCAATTCGGGGATCGAACCCGGAACCTCATGTTCTAAGCCGGATAGGCTATCACCTAGACCGCAAGCAGTAAAATAATCGTCACGAGCAGTAAAAATAGATTGTTTGCACAAAAAACACTCTTGCAATTTGAGGGACCAATATTACACCATTCAATACTTAATGTTAAGGTGCATATATATATATATATATATATATATATATATATATATATATATATATATATATATATATATATATATATATATATATATATATATATATATATATATATATATATATATATATATATATATATATATATATATATATATATATATATATATATATATATATATATATATTTGAGATTGAACATTAAATTATCTCTTACTAAGTTGTTAGGCTATTAATGTAATCTCATTTACATCTTATTTTTAAGATATTTAATATCAACCTAACCAATATACATTATATTATTATATATTACATATAATATTTTATATTCAATTCTTATACAAAGTATAACATCACTTTTAATTACAAGTTTAGGTTTTTTGGTCATCATTGTCCAATTTTCTGAAAAATCAATTTCATATTGATTAATAGAATTGTGGTAAATTAGTGGTCTTAATCTTTGTTACCTCAATTGAATTGTGGTAATTATAAAATTTCGATAAATTATCTTACTGTTTTTTAACAAACTAACATAGTTTGGTGAAAATTTATTTCTACATTCAACAACTTATTAAATTAACTAGGTACATTCTTAATAATAATAAGTTTGTTTTAATTTAAAATTAAACACAGTCTTTATCAGTAACAACTGTTTTGATATCCATGACTTATGCATGTAGCATCATAATCCTATCACACAGATAACAATGACCTATTATATTTTGTGCCTATAAACAATGGTTATCTCTTTTAATAGGGAGAGCATTACAATAAAAATTAAGGAATATCTGCCATTCTCTATAAAAACAAAAAATATTTTGTCTTGCCTGAGGTCATTGCATAGCTAAAACACTACACAAACCACAGATGGATAGGGCTAAAATTCTGGATGCAGATAAGTATAATAATGGCGGCATTTGCTTGAATTCTTAAATTTCAACCCATAAAGGGATAAAATTAAGCAATGCCACATTTTTCTATATATATAAAAATCAAGTGCTGTTTGTTAGTCTCGCTAAAACTTGAGGACGGCTGAACCGATTTGGCTAATTTTGGTTTTGAATTAATTGTTGAAGTCCTGGGAAGGTTTAAAAAGTGAGAAAATATAGAAAAAAAATAAGAGTAGTTAAAAAGGCAGAACAAAGTTTGCCGGGTCAGCTAGTAATAACTAATTATTTAAAATAAACTATGAGTGTCAATAAAAGACATTACCTTTCTCTAGACACACCCAATTCTGTTTCAACCAAATCGAAGAGAACTTTAGCATGTTTCTTGTTTTGTTCCACTCCTAGAGCTCCAATAGACATCAGATTGGCAATTGCACATGGTTCACTAGAGGCTCCAAAGTTCATAATTACATCAGGGATGACTGAGACCACACAGTACTGAAATAATTATATTTGTGAAAATATTATGTTAGGCGGCAACAGAGTAATAATAAATTTGTGATGTAGCTTTGTTCTGAGCATCATTTTAATGACTACATAACTTTTAGTATGGCAAGACAATCTTAGTAGTGTCTATCTTTATATTCCTAATTTGGCCTCATGCCGGATGACCCAGTAGGAATATTACTTTTTTAATAGTGACAACCCCATTGGTCTAGTGATTAGCTTCTTAATTATATAATTTAAGAGGCTTGTATTTACTTTCCAACAAGGAAAAACATATCGCCCTCCCTAGTTAGTTTAGTGGTTAGTGACTAACTACAAGTTTTAATTAATATTGTGTTTGTACTGTTTTGCTGGCTTTTAATTTCATCACCACCAGTTTTAATTTCACACCAACCAATTTCACGTTATAGTGCACAATCAGGGCAACAATTCAATTTTGCTTACTAAAGTTGACAATTTGAAAATCTTTGGTAAACAATTTGATTTGTTGCCCTGATGATGCTTTAAAACGCACAAGCGGTCGGTGTTAATAAATAAAAATCAAGTAAAACAGTGCAAGTGCTTTTAATACAATATAAATTCAACTTAACATGGAGTTTGAACAAGAGCTGATGATATTCAGTGTTCTAACTACAAATCATAGTTGAGCATAAATGTTCGTATTTTTGGGTTTGGATGTTATTATATATATATATATATATATATATATATATATATATATATATATATATATATATATATATATATATATATATATATATATATATATATATATATATATATATATATATATATATATATATATATATATATATATATATATATATATATAAAGCGGCAGGCAAAGGTACAATCAGTGCATCCACGACTAGCCGAAGATAGGTTAATCGCCCCGCCGTTCGAGTGGTAAGCGAACCTAACTAAGAATCGATGGGGTTCGGGTTCGATTCCCGACAGGGACAAACATTTGTGTGATGAGCATAGATGTTTGTATTTCTGGGTTTGGGTGTTTATTATGAATGTAACTGTATTTATATATGTAATTATATGTATTAGTATCATTGACTAACAACCAAGCAAATAATTTGCTTCCTTTGGGGTAGATCAATTCGTGTAATTTATTCTCCTAGCGTTTATGCCACTTGTCTAGACATATTGATATCTGAAAACGATTTTCAATATCGATATGAAAATTAAATATCGATTAAATATCCGTTTGCAAATAAATACAAAACGCCCATGTCTATAATAAATATAGCTATTAGCTATCACACACAAAGAAACTTTTTTCAATCCAACTACTTGTTCCAAAAATTAGCACGTTTAAACAGAAAAGAAACATTCAATTATGTCAACGATTTGATTAAATGTATAGGTGTTTCAATACGTTAACGCGATGTATTTTCATGCAGCGACATCTAGTTAATGTGCACTACATTACGCTTTACGTTACACTTTCTTCTGATTAATTTTATTTCCCGTGGAAATTTTCCCGCAGTAAAAAGTAGCCTATGTCCTTTCTCAACGTCTTATCTATGTTTATACCAAATTTTATCAAAATCGGTCCAGTGGTTTAAGCGTGAAAGCGTAACAGACAGACAGACAGAGTTACTTTCGAATTTATAATATTAGTATGGAAGTATGGATAGTATGGATTAGTATGCATTGTTATAATATTGTCTAATGAGCTTAATTAAATTTATTTTATATCTTAGTCATTAGCACTTCTGGTATAGTGTTAACATCTACCTCCATAGTATCTATGTTCCAAAATGCCCCGTTTCACATAATTTATTCACTAATCCATACTAATATACTAATACTAATAACCGCCCCCTTGGTCGAGTAGTTAGCGACCCTGACTACACAATCGAAGATGCTCGGATTTGATCCCCAACAGGGACAAGCATTTGTGTGATGAGCATAAATTTCTGGGTTTGGGTGTTTATTTAATATATTCTTGTATTTATATATGTATTTCTATGTATTAGTATCGTTGACTGACACCCATAACACAAGCAAATAATTTGCTTACTTTGGGGTTAGATCAATAACTGTAATTTGTCCAGTGATTATTTATTATTATTTTATTAATATTATAAATGCTAAAGTCTGTCTATCTGTCTGTTAGACGTTCACGGCTAAACCGCTGAACCGATTTTCATGCAATTTGGCATGGAAATAGTCAAAGATCCAGGGTCAACCACAGGTTTTTTTTAAAAATCAACCCCTAAGGGGCTGAAATAGGGGATGAAATTTGTATGAAAAGTTATATTGACGACATTTTAAGCTGCAAGGGTCAGCTAGTATACAATAAATATAATAGATATACCTAATTATTTTTACCACTTAACACTTTTTACTTTGAATTATATTTAAAAGATTAATATGTTTATAAATTATTATAAATGATTTCAAAAAAGTTCAACAGTAATATTTTAACATTCTATGTGACATTAATTTATTTTAAACTAACTGGCAACTGGCACATTGCTGTCTAAAAAATCCTCTTTCAAATACATTTACCATGGATTTACCCTGCAACCTTCCTGGATGTGGGAGTAATAAATTGACAAAGTTGCATCAATAACCAACAATTTCCATCCAATTTTAACAAAAAATATTAATATTTAACTTAATATATCGTTATATGACAGGAAAAGATCATGTTCAAATTTTGAAAGACATTTCGATGAAATTTTCCTTGCCTCTACTTTAGAAAGAAATGTAGTTAATGACATTTTTTTCTTTATATGTTATTATGAAATGTGTTTAGGGACTTGTTTAGGCTATTTCCAGGTCAAGATAGAGTTTAAATTAATAACATTGTATCAATAACATTGTATCAGTAACATCACCCAAAACTGCACTTAGTGGGACTAGGTAACACTTAGGGCGGCTTGCACCAAAATGCTTAAATCATTTTAAGTCACTAAATACATTTAAAGTGACAGCTTTTAAGGCGTTTTGACATTTGCTAAACATGTTTAAGGGATTAAATGCATCTAATAATGTACTAGGGACTAGGTAAAACATAATAATGTACTAAATCCATACATGAACCTATATATTGATTCTTACCAACAATGTATATCTTTATTAGATAGTTTATTCAAGGTTTGAAGCATTAATAATATGATATTTAAAATTATCTTGATTTTTCGATTTATATCATAAGATAGCAAACACGATGGCTTTTCTGATAGAAAGAGACACCCATCACCTGTAGATACCAAAGATGTCAATAGTGCATTACTATCCTTGTGGCCGGGTTGTAATGCCACATTGTATGTCTTGCAAAAGATCCTTACATCAATAATATTCCAATGAAGGGATACATTTTAGTAAGTTGAAAAGACCTGTTGAAATTATGTGATAAAAACTATATGTCTATTAAGAATGTTTCACATAAATTTACAATATAAGTAGCCCTGCTGTAGGAAGTTCCTGTAGTACCTAAAAGCAACCTAACAAATCTATTGCATATTTAAGTAACAAGTTGAGTACTTTTGAGTCAAAATTGAAGCGCCTAACCTATAAATCTAATTTAAAAAAACTTCACATGTTCGTTAAGTTTTATTATAACAAATGGGGGTTACCGGCTTCCAGTAACCATCCATATATTTATTCTTTTTTGGATTAACTACTCAAAAGCGGCACATTTTTAAACTCAACCCATCGTTTATCTCTCCGAACTGATGACAAATAACAAAATTACAGTTACAAAAGAAAACAATATCTTAAGACGATAAGCATATAAGATAAAATTATAAAGATTATGATTTATCCTACTCACCGATATTTTTCAAAAAGCCGTGATACAAATAAATTTGTAAGTCTTAGTTAACATAAATTACTGTTAGAAAAACAAAGTTAAGTATAAAATTGAATTAAAAATTTATTTTATTGCTATTTCTTGGATATATACTATATGGATTTCATTAATAAAGTGTATAGGTACCTGTTCAGGTTTACCGAGTGCTTTTGACAAAACAGGAACAGCTTTCGAAGCAAAATCTGGCGGTATTTTACTTCTCGGCACATTTGTTTCGATTCGAAAATGAGGCATTTTTATTTTGTTTTATTCAAAATCACCTTTAATTAATAATATATGAAATGAAAAATAAAGTGACAGCAAAAGACGACCAAAAGACAACAACTCTACAAATTGTATTGTATTGTAATTGGTCTGTGGACAACAAACAAATGTAAAATGTAAATTAAATTGTAATCTAGAGTAGAGATGGGTTAATACCGATATTTCTCAAGATTAGGTGATACTAATATATTCACTTTCAAATATTATAATGTCTTAACTAATATGTCAGTATTAACTAATATTTCACTGTAATTTGGACCTTAAAGTAAAAATAATAAGATCTGATACTGATACGGCAGGAAAATATCTTAACTAATATTTCACTGTAATTTGGACCTTAAAGCAACTGTAATAAGATCTTATACTGATACGGCAGGAAAATATTTTAACTAATATATCAGTATTAACTAATATTTCACTGTAATTTGGACCTTAAAACAACAGCATACTGCAGGAAATACGCCTGTCTCATTCGTACGTACGACGCGGCGTATCGTGAAAATATTTTAATATTTTCACGAATCCGAACGGGCGCCAATTAGTGAATCCGAACTATTCCGAAGATCGAATGATATTATCCGATTCATTTTGGATACCCCTTACAGATATTAGGCGAATATATAATATTAGCATATTACAGTTCGCCGGATTACTAATCCACGAATCCTTTCAATATTACTAATATCTTAGCGAATACTAATATATCAGTCACACCCTTAATCTAGAGTGATCTAGAGTGTAGACTGGGCGATTGTGGATGACATTATTCGAATAATTCGATTGTAGAAATCATTCAAATTATTCGAATAAGCTTATAACTCCAGCTAAATACGTTACATGCTCTTTGTATAACTTATTCGAATTTGAAAAGTAGCGAGAAGTAAATACGTATGTATTGCGTCGTCTCATTCTTTCGATTGAAATTTTATTACTACTAGTTTATATATTCGAATATTCGTAACCTCATCTAAAATTAAACTCTATGTATAGTGAAATAGTACCCAGTTTTGTGTGGTAAATTGAATAATTGAAATTAACGATAATTACTAGTTTTTATTCGTATATCGTAGTTTTTATTGCACCCATATAAAATATGTTGATTCTAAAAACTAATTAAATTAATTAGTGTCATCAAATAAAACTTAAAAGTAATTTTTATAGTACGAAAAAGACAGTCAATTTTGTATGGCAAACTGAATGAGTAAACTAGCGGTTCGTAAATCAGTAACTACTTAATTATTACTACGAATATCAATTAAAAGTAGACTTTATTGTAAATCAATACAGACCAGTTTTGTATAGAAAAGCAAATGAATGAAACCAGCGGTTTTATTCGAATTTGCAAACTAGCGATCGATTGTTTTTGTACTCGAATATTAATATTAGTAGTATCAAACCACTCGATTGTTGGAATCAGTAAGAATCGCCCATCTATACTAGACACAAGGAACTTATATAAGACAAGGAACTTATATACGATAACTGGAATTACTGCGTAGCAGTATTTGGAAAATAAAACAGTACTTTATTCCGTTACTAATAAAGTTGACATTTGTTTCTGACTTAACAGATGGGGACAAACGTTCTGAGCAAGACAACGACAAGAGTGGATGTTGTCCCTTTCTTGCAATTGCCAGTGTAAATAAAACTATCTGATTTTATTCGATTTCTATATTATTCGGTAATCGTTAAATCCCTTTTATTCATACACGTCGGTAAATACATTAGCATAAATTGTATTGTAATTAACACAGTGAGTTCTAAAATGTGTTTATTTTAATTATTACGTAATTACTTATGCAATGCAAAGCTGTTTCTCAAATTAGTAGAATTATTTAGTAGTAATTTGCGAATCACGCATGGCCGCACTTAATATGGCGATTGGCGCTTTATTTAGTAGAAAGAGACACACTCCACCCATGTCATGGTACTCTTCGGAACGATTTTGAAGCGTGTGTGAATATTCCGGGTAGAATGTAACTTCCCACCTGTTAAGTAAGAAACAAATGTCAACTTTATGAGTAACGAAATAAAGTACATTTTTATTTTTCAAATATTGCTTAGTAACTGGAATTAGTTATCATATATAAGTTCCTTGGCGCTAACTCAAGTCATAGATAAACTCAAGTCACTGAACGGGTGTGTCAACCAGTGTCAACTCACTTATTCAAAATGTGTTAGCGCACGCCGCAGCATAGTTAGGGATCCGCAAACAACACGGGCAAGACTTCATACATCGTTCGTTTTAGTTATTACCTTAAAATTTAATATATTCCTTAAGATTCTATATCAACTCCTTAACTTATCCGCATTGAATAAATATTTTTTTTTACTTGGGGAATAGTAGCTAAATAAAGTTGGAATTTAGGTAAGGTTAACGTAAACAATCAGTTCTCTCCTTAGTAGTTTGTGGTTAAGTATTTATCTTGTCATTGGGTGTTTTCAGTAAAACTGCTAATCTCAGAAATCTAAGTTAGATTGACAGTATTCTGAGCTAAGATTTTGCAAAAAACACTTTATAGGTACTTAAAAGAACAAAAAATAAATTAGCATTAACTATTCTTTAATACAAAAACAGGGAGAATTTTTATTTGATACTTATAATGAAAATTATGATATATAAACTTGTTACTGTTTTAATGAAAATGTAATTAAAGTTTTATAAAATGGTAACACTTAAATATGATGATAGAATTCAATCAAATTATAGTCTAAATTTTTATATATATATATATATATATATATATATATATATATATATATATATATATATATATATATATATATATATATATATATATATATATATATATATAGAAAAGGGGGCAAACGGACAGGAGGCTCACCTGATGGTAAGTGATCACCACCGCCCATGGACAACCACACTATCAGAAGATTTGCAGTTGCGTTGCCGGCCTTTTAAGAAAGAGTAGGCTCTTTTCTTGAAGGTCCCTAAGTCGTATCCGCTTGGAAAAACCCCTGCCGGTAATTGGTTCCACAGAAGAATAGTGCGGGGGAAGAAGTGCCTCGAGAATCGCACAGTTGTGGATTTCCAGACATCGAGATGATGAGGATGAAATTTTGAATTTCGATGGTGAAATTCTGCGGCTGGAATTAATCCAAACAGTTCGTCGGAACACTCCCCATGATAGATCCGATAGAAGATGCAGAGCGAAGCCACATCTCTACGCAATGCCAAAGAATCAAGCCGATCAGAAATAGCCCTGTTATTGACGATTCGAGTCGCTCTACGTTGAATGCGGTCAAAAGGATTTTTAAATGATTGTTCCTAGCGATATATTTTATTTAATTGATTTAAAAATCGTAGAATATATTCTAGTTTATCTAATATTCATCACTCCAAAAGACACGCAAGGGTCGTACAAAATTAAAATGGCCTGTGTTCTTTTTGAAAGTATCGATACCTACTCGATACCAAGTATCGTATCAAACGTATCGATACCGATAAAAGTATCGGATCAAAAGTATCGATACTACTCAGTATCAAGTACTTTTTCTTTGCCTCGGGAAACGTATCAAAGTCTCAAAAAAGTACATTCTCAATTAAAGTCATAATTAAAAATTGTTTATTTTTCTGGTGTTAAGTATATATTTTTGGTTACAGAAAGAAGAGACCATAGCAGTAATAACATTGAAACAATTTACATTGTTTATTATTTATTTAGATAGCTATGGTCTTGTAACGGTAAATAGAAAATATATCAGTTTAATGACATTCGGCATAATCTAAATAGGTATTTAAGGGAAATGCGAATTATCAACACGGAGAACACTACACAATCTACACCAACAATATGGTGGACAACAAATGGTTCCGATTTCTGCCACGCGCAGACTCACAGAACACTTATACTCTCTACGAGACTGCGCAGACTTATCTGGCACGCACGTTACATACTCTTTGGCGCGCACTCTACAGCCGCGCGGTACGTGAACATGCAATAGGGTTGCCAGCCTCAAGCATTTTAATTACATTTCCCTACTTTGTGTTTCCATTTAGTTTTGTGATTATAAATATACTTTTTTTATATAAACAAATAAATTACTTTGTGAATCGAACAGGAAGTGTTCATATAAAATGCGTGTTGTTTTTTAATTGGTCGATTTAATTACACACGTCATATTAAACATATTCTTGAACTTATTTTTAGTAAAAAAACTTGCGTATTTATTGTTGAAAAAACAATACACCGTCCGCTTTTCACTGCGTCACAGCCGCGAATATAAAGCTATAATAGTACTTATAGCTATAATAGTACTCCTTTAGGAGTATATTGTTCTGTGGCCGCGGCCGTCTGCATGTCGAGATCGAGGCGCTTAGTCATAGCTCGCACTTCGTCCGTTTGTATGAAGATGGAATATTGTATAGATAATATTACCGTGACCCCGGGGACTAAAGGGCGCATGTCACACGTCCTCCATGTTCATGTTCAAATATCAAAATCATGTAATAATTTACTTTTTGATCAAAATTAATCTCCCACGAATGTGTGAACAGCCACTTCACAACGGCACTCTACTAATGTTTCGTCGAATGATGAGACGAATAGCGAACACGAATCTGTAAACGCCAAGGAAGTTACATTCTACGCGGAATCTTCGCTTCGCTTCAAAATCGTATCGAAGAGTACCACGACATTGGAGTGTGTCTCTTTCTACTAAATAAAGCACCAATCGCCATATATAAGTGCGGCCATGCGTAGTTTGCAAATTACTACTAAGTAATTATACTATTTTGAAAAACAGTTTTTGCATGTCATAAGTAATTACGTAATAATTAAAATAAGCACATTTTAGAACTCACTATGTTAATTACAATACATGTGATGCTAATGTATTTATGGACGTGTATGAATAAAAGGGATTTAACGATTACCGATGATATAAAAATCTACCATCAGATAGTTTTATTTACACTGGCAATTGCAAGAAAGGGACAACATCCACTCTTGTCGTTGTCTTGTTCAGAACGTTGTCCCCTCTATTAAGAAAAAAATGACAACTTTATGAGTAACGAAATAAAGTATATTTTTATTTTTCAAATATTGCTTCGTAATAATTCTAGTTATCGTATATAAATTCCTTGGTACGTACCTATTAAAGAATGTATAAACAACGATTAAAATAGCTCAAATACAGATAGGTAACATATTTTAAAAAATAATATCTTTTTCACAGGCCTTCCGCGGACAAAATCAATATTCAGAGCAAGGTTTAATAAAATTATAAGGTTTTTAGTAGTAGTTGTTTTTAATTTAAATACAATCATTTTTAAAAATACCAACACCTTTGTTCTTTCGGGAAAATCCCGAATTTAGGCGCCCCATAGACCTACAATAATATTGTGCAATATTACGTATTGTGCAATATTATTGAACGTTTAGAATTAATATTGAAGATTGAACAAAAGTTTGAGCGGGTTTATATTTAATTGTGCAATTTTTTTGCGCTGTTATACTTAATATTGCACAATACTTTTCAATTGCTGTTAGGAGCGGTCGCGGTCGAATTCGGTCAGTTACGGTGCTTAATGTATGGCTACGTAGTAGGTACTCTAATTGGTCTGTGGTGTATGGCCGACGGCTGTGGTCGACGGCCGTGTCGTAAATTACAGCAAAATGGCGAGAAAGAATGCTATAAATGATAAAGAAGGGACCTTTTTACTTGAGCGTATAGAGTTGTATAGAGATTTATTTAACAAAATGCCGCCAAAACTTCGTCATCAGACATGTTGCTCGCATGAAAATATTGATCGGACTGGTTTGTCAATTTTATTGAGTGAATTTATTGAACGTTTGAAATCAAAGCGATAGTTAAATATTATTGCACAATAAAGGTATTGCGCAATATTATTGTAGATCTATCGGGCGCCTTAGATTCAGTGTGTAAATTCATCTTAAAGTTGCTGTATGTAAAGATTATTTAAATAGCTTCTCACCATAGAATTTATCGTATTTTTGCGTACAATCATTGAATTGGAATTGTTAAGATAATCTATATTAATAATTTCCTCAAGAGTTACGCTAGACTCGATCAAAACCTTACCTAATTTATAAAACGTAAAAAAAAAATAATTTTGAGTCGACAACTTACATCCGCAAAAATCGGATTGTCGAGTAGGTATGTTGTAAAAATAGTGATTAAAAATTCTAACCGTGCTGACAGATAAATCGGCCATATTTCTTTAAAGGTTAAAATATGTGGTGTAGATGGCGTGAGCGTTTTTTAAAGTATCGTAGAACGGAGCGCAGATTATCGTGAAACTTATTTCTTTTCGTTCTTATAAGAGAAGAAATTAAAAAATAGCAACACTATAGTGTTTTCTTTATTAATAAACTAACGTAATAGTTGAAAGAAGACGTCACTACAGTGTTGCTACTTTTTAATGTCTACTATTTGAGTTAGTATATGCTTGCATCTCTAAGTGGTCTGTGGTTAGTATATAAGATTGCGTATTAAGAGACTTCCGAGCAAAGCCGGGTTTTCATCTAGTATTTAATATAATATGCAAATTACTTTTAATCTTCATATCGTCAGAGACAAAAACTATTATTATTTTCTGTTTACATACAGCGATAATATTATTTTTTGAAGAGAAAAAAACAAAACACAAAAATAATAATATACGATTTTTAAAACACAAAATTATCATGGAGAAACTTATTATTAAGTAGGTTTTCTACAGAACTCGTAGGTCGTAGATATTACTCATTTTAACAGGAATAGTATGTATGGCAAATTATCGTGCAAATACTATAACTATAGCACAAAAGTGAACACTGCCCAGACCACAAATCTTATGGTCTGGGCGTAGGTAGGTACGTGTTCCAATTTTAAGTAATTAGAGAAAGTTTATCTGGCAACTTTGTTTAATGGGAGTCTCAGTCCACAGATTATTTATGTATAAATATTGTCCAAGGAACTTATATACTATAACTGGAATTGTACGAAGCAATATTTGAAAAATAAAAATGTACTTTATTTCGTAATAAATAAAGTTGACATTTGTTTCTTACATAACAGAGGGGAAAAACGTTCTGAGCAAGACAACGACAAGAGTGGATGTTGTTCCTTTCTTGTAATTGCCAGTGTAAATAAAACTATCTAGATGGTAGATTTTTACACATTCGGTAATCGTTAAATACTTTTTATTCATACACGTCGATAAATAAATTAGTATAAAATGTATTGTAATTAACATAGTGAGTTCTAAAATGTGCTTATTTTAATTATTACGTAATTAATTATGCAATGCAAAAACTGTTTCTCAAATTAGTAGAATTACTTAGTAGTAATTTGCAAACAACGCATGGCCGCACTTATATATGGCGATTGGCGCTTTATTTAGTAGAAAGAGACACACTCCACCCATGTCTTGGTACTTTTCGGAACGATTTTGAAGCGCGTGTGATCATTCCTAGAATATAACTTCCTTGATATTGTCTCAGTCGATGCTCAGTTCTCAACTCTATGGTCGGTACATACCTAGGCAGTAGGCACTACCATAGAGAATGGGAATTGTATATTTAATATACAATTCCTATTCTCTATGGTAGTGCCTACTGCCTAGGTATGTACCGACCATAGAGTGGCACTACGCACCGCAAGGCGCAAGCAAAGAATATAATTGGAATATAATACCGTAAATACGTTACATACTCTTTGTATAATACAGAATACTCTCTACGAGAGACCGCAAGGCATCGTAATTGTTAAAGACCATTTGTTTGTGGTCATAAATTTTTATTTGTTTTTATCAGTTGCATTGCAAATTTCAATATTTCTTTAGTCATTGCAATTTGAAACTACATTCGTTTCACATTTTGATTTTGTCTTCTGATTAAATAGGTACGTACGTTACATACGCTTTCTTCTGATGTCTCGCCTACGTGACGTTATATAAAATTAATACTTACCTACTATAATTTTTGTATGGTTCCTAGTTAGTGCCGCTTAGTGTATGGTTGCAACAAAATAAAGGATTATTTAATGAGAAGGTAGACCGAAGATTATCAATAATCAAAACCTTAAAATATTTTACCGTACACCATGGGAAACGAAAATTCGAGTGCATCTCAAAGGAATAGCCAATCGTAAGTATTTATTTATATTTATTTATTAGTACTATTAAAACACGAAGAAGTTGCATTTATATTCTTTTTTGTTTCAACTTTTTAAAATGTTTTCAGTGGCTTGTCAAATATATTCATTAACTTATGCATGTGTTAAATTTAATCAGCTTTATTCCTCAAAGAAATGCGTCCAATGCATAAAAAATAAATTGCATCAAACTCTGTTTATTCGTTTAGGAGTTTCAAGAAGTGTTTTTTCGACATAACTTTGAGATTTTTTAACCAATCATTTTACAATCTTCTATAATATTTTAGTAATTAAAAAACTACGTCAAATGCAGTTTCAAAAATCAAAATCGAATCAAGTTTTCAAAAGTTACGGCCTTTGAAATATTAATATTTTGTTAATTTAAGCAAACTTACTTAATATTTTTAGAATAACTTACAGACTTTGAGATGGAGAGAGATGGATATTTTAAATAAAATAAATAAATTCTATTATTTATTTTACTCCAACCTGAATTTACCACCTTGGTGATTTTGAGCCATATGCTTATAATACTTAGTACTTACTCCTTTAAACTTAAAATACCTCAATTGAGCGGGAAGTTTCAGGGAGGGTTCCTGCAGGGTTCAATAGGGTTTTACACATTTTTAACTTCCCGCTACGTATGTAGATAAGGAAGTTACTGATTTTGTCCCGATTTTCGAAAATTGAATTTTCATCAGATCTCCACTTTTTGAGGAACCTTTTCCGACTGTTTTCGCGATGTTGTCAGCATGTCTGTATACTCTGTATGGTTGTATGTTTGTGTTTGTGTGTGTGTGTGATGTGTGTGTATGTGGTGTATGTGTATGTATGTAAACATATCTCCTAAATGCTAATCTGCTCAACTTAGACTTCCTGAAAATTTGAACTAAGTTGGCAAAGGAAATTTTGATGAATTTTGAAAAAAAGCCAAAAAAAAATTTCATGTTTTCAAGTTTTTTCTAGAGCAATATCGTAATAATGTGAGCAGATTATTTGAAGGATATTACAGTTTTTGCAAGATTAAATCTTGATTAATCAATTTACTGCAGGTTCAAAATTTGATTGGGAAACGATTACTCACGAGGACTTATATTAAAATAATTTTTCTAAATAAATGAGTTCATATAATGGACTGAAAAAATCAGTATATTAATCATTACTTTAATTCACATAGAATAAATATTTTAGGTTTCTATTAAAATAGGTACATACTGGTGAAAAAAAATATTAAAGTGAACAGATTTTGTAATTTTTTAATATCTAACAACAATATGAAAATATTTGAAAAAATATTTTTTGCCATTGCTTCGAAATTTTTCGTCATATTTAGATCAAAATAACACATTTAGTTGAAACAAATTTAGTAACAAATTTAGTTGAAAACAATTTGAAAGATCAAAATTGATCATCGTGTCCAAATTATACCTACAAATTTTCAAAAACCGATATTCCATTTTTAACAGAATAGATGTTTGTACTGAAAAAAATCTATGCATATAGTTTTTACCTTTTTGAGTTTAAAATACCTTAATTTAACGGGAAGTTTCAGGTATCACATGCAGGGTCAACCGTTCACAGATTTTTTTCTGGCAGCTGAATCATGAGGAGGATCATGTTTAAACTCTTTAAACCAGTTTTAAACATTGCACTGTTTAAAGCTGCAGTGGAACGTAATGGGGCTTCATCGTGAAAGGCCAATCGAAGTCTATCATAACTTTCTTGTTGACTTAAATGCCATCGAAAGTCATACAAAATTATGGCATGAAAATTGTCTCGCATTAAATTCATGCTGACGTGACACAATTTTCAGGTTGCTACCAAAGCAAATCTGAAAACAAATGACAAATGAATGAAATACCCACAGAATGAATGGAAATACCTAATAATATTTGCAGAGAATTCCATTTTCAAAATTTAAACTTATTTTCTTATTATATTGACCCTCGAAATATCTACATTTGTTTTAATTGGACCCAAATAATGAAATAAGACCACGAATAAATGTGTGGTCTACATTTATTCGTGCTCTTATTTCATTAGCCACTTTTGAGGCCGCAATCTTGAATCTAGTTATTTTTGTTCGAAGGCTAGTTTGTGAAACTGTGTGTTTATTAACCAACTTAAAAAATGAGGTTATCAGTTTGACCTACATGTATTTGATGTTGCTGGATAATATATTTGAGTATGATGATCTCCAAGCACATGTGCTAAATTTCGTAAGTGTATGTATATTTGTCCACAAATATCTCGGAAATTAAAAATCATATTGAATAATCTTTTTTGATTAAAATCAGGTGTATCCCAACTTAGGGAACAGTCTAGTTTCTAGTTAGTATATAGCAAACAAGCAGATGTGACTCCAGATGGAGAGAGTCAACCATCGCCTATAGACACCAAAGATCTGAATAGTGCATTGCTATCTTGTAGCGAGGTCTTATGCCACAATCATAAGTTAACCGGCTACCTTACCCTCCAAACCGGAACACGACAGTTACAAACTCTGACGCTTTTGCGGCAGGAATATGTAAGGCGGTGGTACCAGACCCATGAGAGACAATGCAGATATGTACCGCCTAGTAGCCACGATGTTAGTGACTCGCATAGCCAATCGGTCGTCTTTTACGACCTGCCTGGCAGAACGGCAGTTGGCCTATTCTTCAAAGGAGCACAGGATCAACACGGGAAAAACATCATGCCTGTCACTTGCAGGGAAAACAGTAATAAATGAGTTTAAGCAATCTTCCGCAATGCAGGAATCCTACTTTAAACCGGCTTAATTTGTTTTAGATACCAAGCAGAGGTAAACGCTAGAATATTACAAGAGCAAAAAGAGTTGTATGAAAGAAAATATAGACAGTTGTTGGAAAGACGAGAACAAGAATTAAATGCGAAAGTGTAAGTATTTTACAATATTTATAAAACTAAAAATTTCCAGAATGGGTGTTGAGTTACATGCTTCGTAGGGTTCTGTGGTTTCCAGTCCAGTCACATTTTCACAGTTTATATTTAAATCTATTTACCTCTAATTTTCCTGAGCTTTTGACTTTCACCTACATGATAGTATCATGATAATGGTTTCTTGCGTAGTAGGCAGATTGAACCGAATCACACGCGTTAGACATGATGACTTGATCACCATCACTGTATTTTTACCACAGACTTCTGCAATCTGCATGCCGTCACTCCGATAGCAACTTACAATTAATATCTTTGGTGTCTATAGACGATGATTTCTCTTACCATTCAGGAGAGCCATCGGGTTATTTGCTATCTTATGATATAAAAAAACAACCTCAGAAGTCTTACTCGCTTCTAGCAATAACTGGTACCGATTACTTTACGTGCTCATGCGAGGCATTGTATAGATAAATAAATATAAATATTCACGGGACAAACTACACTTACTGATCTAACCCCAAAGTAAGCAAATTATTTGCTTGTGTCATAGTGTTAGTCAACGATACTAATACATAGAAATACATATATAAATACTAGAATATATTTCATAAACACCCAAACCCGGAAATACAAACATTTATGCTTTCACACAAATGCTTGTCCCCGTCGGGGATCGAACCCGAGCCTCGTCGATTGCGTAGTCAACGTCGCTAAACACTCGACCAATGGGGCGGTCAGTATGTAGCTGTTAATACAACCATCAGACTCCGATATGCTGTTAAGATATTGTTATTCCAGGAAAACTTCCAAAAATAATTAGCCAGGCCACAAATAACAGTCCATAAAACCCTATATTTTTTCAAACAGTTTTATCGCTTTATCAATGTTAACAAATTTTACTTATGCTAAATTACAGAAGTTTTGTACAAATAGTCTTTGAGCTAAGCTTCAAATAGATAGATGCAAGGACATGTTGAAATTATATAATTCTTGTCTGATTAGGGAACACGAAAAATTTAGTTTAGTCATCAAGATAAATCTTAATATTTCCACTTTCTAACCACTTGTTTTGATTTCAGAAATAATGATATTTGTAAAGTGCTTGATTCTTTAGAAGAGCAGAAAAGAAAATATGAAGAGAAATACAATGAAATGTTACGTACACAAGCTTCTCGAGAAACTTTAGAAAGGTATTCTATAACTAGATATTCTCTATTAGAAGGGTAACAACATGATGCTTTAACCACAGAATGCTGGAGACTAACAGAAGTCAATGTTACATACAAGTAATATTCGAGCATAGCACGCATAGATACCTCTCACGGACGCAATATCTCGGACTGGTGTGGAACAAACTGTGCCGAACAAATTCGAGATATTCTGTGTTTTTAACGTTGGCAAGGTCTCTTTAAGTATAGACTTTTTATATCATGAGATAGCAAACAAGCTTATGGCTCTGTAGATGGAAAGAGACAACTATGTACTTACACTAGACATGTAAATATTGCTATCCGTGTGACAGGTATGAAATGCCAAATGTATGATGTAATTGGTTATCTTACCCTCGAAATCGGAAAACGACAGTGACGAGCATTGACGTTAATGCGGCAGGAATTGGTAAGGCCTTGGTACCAAATACCCAGGCGAGACGTTGCGGTACTCCACCGTCTTGTAGTCGCGATGTAATTGACACGTATAGCTGATCGTTTGCCTTTATAAACTGCCCAGCAGAACACATGGTCTATTCTTCAGAGGGGACCAGACCAACATGAGAAAAAAAATATTTGACTTGCTATTAATTAAAAATTGCGTGGACCAGACCAACATGAGAAAAAAAATATTTGACTTGCTATTAATTAAAAATTAACATCCTGCTTATGAACATGACGACTATTTCGATTACCGGGACCAATAATTGTACATGGTTATTAGAGGCACGGGAATATTAATATACCACCATACTAATTGTTAGTGTGTGTGTGTGGGTGGGTGTGGGTGGGTGTGTGTGTGTGTGTGTGTGTGTGTGTGTGTGTGTGTGTGTGTGTGTGTGTGTGTGTGCGTGTGTGTGTGCGTGTATGCGTGCGTGCGCGTGCGTAGTGCGTGTATGCGTGCGTGCGCGCATGTGTGTGTGTGCGTGTGTGTGTGCGCGCGTGTGTGTGTGTGTGCGTGCGTGTGCGCGCGTGTGTGTGTTTGTGCGTGCGTGTGCGCGTGTGTGTGTGTGTGTGCGCGTGTGTGCGTGTGTGCGCGTGCGTGCGCGTGTGCGTGTGCGTGTGTGTGTGTGTGTGTGTGTGTGTGTGTGCTTGCGTGAAACAATAGCAATAGCACAAGGCAGAAAACAATTAAATGCTTTTAATGTTTCTATTTCCTTCACATCGCAAGTGATGTGGTACCTGAACGGTACCACCTTAGCCTCCACTGCAGCAATCGTGCCACAGCACTGATTTTCAGTGAGTTCAGATTTTTTTGTCTATCTCTAATTATAATATAACTCAAGATCAGTTTGTCTATTTTTGATGAAAGTGAAATACTAGATATTGGTAAGCGCATCGTTGTTGAGAATAGCTAGAACAATACGGCTTATTAATCCTAACTAGTACAAACAATAAGTTTATATCGCTGGACAAATAACACGAATTGATTAACCTTACAGTAAGCAAATTATTTACTTGTGATAAGTATGTTAATTAACGTCACTAATAAAAGGGTTTTCAACAAGAACTTTGTTTTGTAAATCAAAATAAAACAATAAATTTAGATGACAATAACATGAAATATTGTTGTCTTAAAAAAGCAAAGTTTGGCTATTATAAATGAAAACGATCAACTCTGTCTGTCCATGGTTACAGATGTCGATTCCTTCATCAAAGTTTTTAATTACTTCTTGACAAAATGGTGAATCTATTTTGTTAATCACTTCACGATTTTTTGCGTGCAGCCTATCGAGAAATTAAATTGTGAAAGACAGTACGGAGTCAATCGTATCGATATATGAATGGCTCCATATAGACTGTCTCTGACATAACCCCACAAAAAACAATCCAACGGTGTTGAATCACATGGCAAGCTCGACTGGCCACATAACAGCAAAATTTCGTGAAATTATGCGATCATGAAATTTGGTTTGCAATAAACTCATTCTTTCGGTGGCTGTTGGATTTGTGAAAGCATCTTGTTGAAACCACATGCTAGTGATATCCACCATGTCTTCAATAATATGCCAAAATTGCGTTATTAACATCTCTCGATAGCGTACCCCATTGACCTTAATCACACTTCCAGCCTAATTTTCGAATGTGGCACACGGCTGCGATGTTCTTACTTGAAAGACTTGGTCGAGTAGGTACACGTTGGTCTTTTATTTTTTTTATTTTTTTTTTAATGCGATTTTCGTTTCAAATTGACATTATTGTAACAATAGCCCAAGTTTCTACTATAGATATTCCAGAAAACGAAATATCAAAATTTTTAAATATATAAACGGGTCAATAACGCGTACATATATAGAACTTACTTGTAAAGCTCGACGTTTCGGCCAAGTTACATTGACCGTGGTCACGAGCAGACTGGAGCAGCGAGTTTCCTCCGTCGTTCACGTCGGGATCGATTTTCATCTACCCCCTTCTGGTCTTGTTTTTTCGAATTTAGCCTACACACAACACTAACCGTATCTTGGACTTTATTTGTTTGCAGGTGCAAAGGCTTTATTCTGCTGATCACTGGATTCCAAGCAGGAGACAACTTAAATCCGTCTTCCCTGTTGAAATTTTTATATTTTCTAATTTCAATAGCTTCCCGTACCATACGGGGAACATAGTGTCGCTCAGTAGAGAGAACCTGAGGTCGGTGGAATTCAATCCAGTGATCAGTGCTGGAATCCAAAATATGTTCAGCTATAGCCGACTTATTAACCTGCCTGTTTTTTACAGCCGTGATATGCTCTTTGAGTCTATCTGCGATAGTACGTTTAGTTTGGCCTATATAAGCACTACCACAGCTGCAGTCCACTTTATATACCCCTGGCGTCTGGAAGGGTATGACATCCTTAGGCGTGCCCACATGCCCGACTACCTTTAAGCTTGGCGTATAGACGGTAGGTATGGAATATTTTTTCAGTAGCGTTCCAATCTTATCGGTAATCCCTTTAATATATGTCATGAATGCCGGCTGCCTTTTGACTATAGGATACCTAACCTTTTTATTATAGCGCTTAATGTTCTGCCTTTCTTTATAACCATTTTTCCTAAGTATATCCTGAACATGATTTAGTTCAGGCTCCAGATGTTCGGAGTCGCATAAGTCAAATGCTCTATTTATTAATGATGTGGCTACAGATTGTAAATGGCGGGGGTGATGATGAGATGACGCATGTAGATATCTGTCAGTGTGTGTAGGTTTTCTGTATACACAGTGAGCTAAGGTCCCATTTGGTCTCACAGTCAATTTAACATCCAAGAAAGACAATGATCGGTCATTTTCCATCTCATATGTGAATCGGATTTTCGGGTGAATGGAATTAAGGTGGTATTGAAATTGATCTACTTCCTGCCTGTTACCTTTAATAATACAAAAAATGTCATCGACGTATCTCTTCCACAGTCGAACGATCTTTGGGCCTAGACGTAGGGCTTGTTGCTCGAAGTACTCCATCCAGAGATTGGCCAACACTGGTGCTACTGGACTGCCCATTGCGACGCCATCAATCTGGAGGTAATATTGACCTTGGAAAAGGAAGTAGCTACCGTCTAGACAGTTTTCTAGTAGATCGATATACTTTTCGGACAAACCATGGTCTCTGTCCGAAAAGTATATCGATCTACTAGAAAACTGTCTAGACGGTAGCTACTTCCTTTTCCAAGGTCAATATTACCTCCAGATTGATGGCGTCGCAATGGGCAGTCCAGTAGCACCAGTGTTGGCCAATCTCTGGATGGAGTACTTCGAGCAACAAGCCCTACGTCTAGGCCCAAAGATCGTTCGACTGTGGAAGAGATACGTCGATGACATTTTTTGTATTATTAAAGGTAACAGGCAGGAAGTAGATCAATTTCAATACCACCTTAATTCCATTCACCCGAAAATCCGATTCACATATGAGATGGAAAATGACCGATCATTGTCTTTCTTGGATGTTAAATTGACTGTGAGACCAAATGGGACCTTAGCTCACTGTGTATACAGAAAACCTACACACACTGACAGATATCTACATGCGTCATCTCATCATCACCCCCGCCATTTACAATCTGTAGCCACATCATTAATAAATAGAGCATTTGACTTATGCGACTCCGAACATCTGGAGCCTGAACTAAATCATGTTCAGGATATACTTAGGAAAAATGGTTATAAAGAAAGGCAGAACATTAAGCGCTATAATAAAAAGGTTAGGTATCCTATAGTCAAAAGGCAGCCGGCATTCATGACATATATTAAAGGGATTACCGATAAGATTGGAACGCTACTGAAAAAATATTCCATACCTACCGTCTATACGCCAAGCTTAAAGGTAGTCGGGCATGTGGGCACGCCTAAGGATGTCATACCCTTCCAGACGCCAGGGGTATATAAAGTGGACTGCAGCTGTGGTAGTGCTTATATAGGCCAAACTAAACGTACTATCGCAGATAGACTCAAAGAGCATATCACGGCTGTAAAAAACAGGCAGGTTAATAAGTCGGCTATAGCTGAACATATTTTGGATTCCAGCACTGATCACTGGATTGAATTCCACCGACCTCAGGTTCTCTCTACTGAGCGACACTATGTTCCCCGTATGGTACGGGAAGCTATTGAAATTAGAAAATATAAAAATTTCAACAGGGAAGACGGATTTAAGTTGTCTCCTGCTTGGAATCCAGTGATCAGCAGAATAAAGCCTTTGCACCTGCAAACAAATAAAGTCCAAGATACGGTTAGTGTTGTGTGTAGGCTAAATTCGAAAAAACAAGACCAGAAGGGGGTAGATGAAAATCGATCCCGACGTGAACGACGGAGGAAACTCGCTGCTCCAGTCTGCTCGTGACCACGGTCAATGTAACTTGGCCGAAACGTCGAGCTTTACAAGTAAGTTCTATATATGTACGCGTTATTGACCCGTTTATATATTTAAAAATGATATTAGAACGCGTTAGTTTAAAAGAAATATCAAAACTCTCTTATATACTACTACTACTACTACTATAAATTACAATTCAAAATTTGAACACAACTATCTTGGTTTTAGAGGAAATATCCCTAATTTTCCCAGACATATACACAAAATTATTACATCATTCAACTTTAACTGGCTGTGCTAAAAAATGTGTACTACGCTATTTCTGCACGTGGCATTAAAGGATGGCGTTGGGGGCATTTGTTACTGAATAATGCTATTATTCAGTAACAAATACCCCAAAATAATTAAGCTAAGTAAACATTTTGTAGTCATAACAAAAGTGTTATCACTTTTTTTTATATGCCTATAATTTTTAGAGTGCAGATAAAAAAATCATTTATTTTTGAGAAACACCATCACATGGCCCGTCATCCGTTTTTGGCTTGACGTTGATTTCTGGGATACCCTGTAGATGTAGATTACATTTGTATAATTTATTGATATATTAAAAAAAAATCTTCCAAAGTATTAGTAAGTATTAGAAAAATAACTTATTGCGATCAAATCGATAGGTAAAAATATGTAAGAAAGTATTGTAATAAATATTTTTTAGTTTAAAAAAGTTGAAAATATACTTGCAAATTGTAATTATTTATGTTGGACTTTTCGATTAGAAGTACTGTTTTCAAGGTATAAAAAAGTATTAATGCGAGTGAAGCTGCGAATAAAAGCTATGAATTCTATATTTGTTTCTTGGAAGCCTCTAATATATGTGGTTTAATAGTGATTTTAATATTGCAGCTTGAACAGGGACTTCCAGCATATGATGAGAGGTGATAACTTATATCCAAATCTACAAAACATCGATAACAATAATGTTCAAACAAGAAGCGCCCACAACTCTCCAGCGTCTTCTGGCTCGTCTTATAATCCACCTCCGAATTCCAGCCATGCGCCAACTGCCTTTGCGTACGTTTATTTTTTATTATAGATATAATTTTAAAACAAGTAATTACGTTAAATAACCGTAAAGCGAATGCATGTTATTTACGGCAAAATAGCAGGGCAATAAAGGAATAGACGTCCTCTAATTTAATATTTACTCACTGGTGTCGAAGCTTAAAGGCAACCTTCACCCCGTGATGGTCCGGGACCCCTTAGAAGAGTAGACCATTTGCCGTACTGTCAGGCATTTCATAAGAGATGAATGTCTATGCGATCTATTGTTGTGTATGCGTGCCACTATCATTGTGGCTAGGTGGTAGAATTCTGCTTTGTCTCGCCCTGGTCTGGTACCACCGCCTTACATTCTTGCCGCAAAAGTGACAGTGTTTGCCACTACCACCATTATCACAGCAATATCTCGGTGTCTAAAGGCGATGGTTCTCTTACAGTTAACATTTACGTAACAAATCAGGTAAGGTCTTAGTCAACGGAGCCCCGCTTTCTATGTGTAGACCCTAAAGGCCCTAAATAAAATTATATATATACATATATATAATAAATATATATATATATATATATATATATATATATATATATATATATATATATATATATATATATATATATATATATATATATATATATATCAGGCGCGTGCGCTCCTTGTAGGCAGAAAAGCAGTGCTTTACTTGCAATTCACAGATATTTTAATAAAACGTTCGTACGTTTTAGATGATTTTAATTAATAGTAAGTAAATGAATAAAATGTGTCATAATCATGTGCACGCCGCTGATATATATATAAAAATTCCATTAAGTATGTACTAAATATGACTTTTATTTATATAATAACTAGCTGCAGCGTGCAGCCCACTGCATAATAAAGTTTTTGGTGAATCCCGCGGGATTGCCTAATTTTTTCGGGATAAAAAGTAGCCTATGTGCTATTCCAAGTCATCGTATACCTGTGTGCCAAATCTATACATATAATACAATCGTAGGAAAGTCAAAACTACATTGAATATTTTTTTTAAAGAATACTTGGGGCGTGATCTACAATCAATATCGAAGCCAAAAATATAGTTTTTAGAATTTTTGTCTGTTCTGTATCTGTATGTATGTCCGGGGTAAACTCAAAAAGTACCGCATGGATTTGCTTCAAATTTTTCATGAATATTACTTATAGGTTGGGTCAACATATATGCTACATATTATCACGCTATCACCTACGGGGGAGGAACAGTGCGGAGTTAACGAAGTCCGTGCGGACGAAGTCGTAGACAACAGCTAGTTCATGTAAATCCGTATATAAACTTTTTTTACAACTATGTGTATATCAAAAGTTTATACTAAAAACATATTTTTAATGTATATGGACAAGTTGAAAGGTTAAAAATGAGAACTTTGACACGGCTGCAACATAGCCTTTGTTGTGACATTTCTGATAATGGTGGTGATGTCAAAGTCATATTTTACTTTAAAAATTTTTGCAATGTCGCTAATTTAGGCAAATTATTGTATTTGGGGTTGGGCATGGGTTTTGCCGACATGCTCTTACCTTCGTATATAAATAACACCAATATATTCTTTAAAGTATTGATAAGTGCAAAAAGTTCATAGCTAGTTAGAAACACGAAAGAAGTGTTCGATATTATTAATGTAACTTTCAGCTGTTACGATGAACTCATTTAACTAGGATATTCGTATATTTAGCGATCAGTACAATCAACGGAATCAATCGATAGCAAAAGCAAAGAGAAATTTCATTGCATTGAACTATTCGACATGTGACTCAATTGAATAGAGCATGCCGGCCGGAGGCAAGGTCGCAGGTTGAGTCCTGTCGTTTTTTTTATTATATTTTTATATATCATCAGATAGCAAACAAGCAGATGGGTCTCCTGATGGAAAGAGTCAACCATCGCCTATAGACACCAAAGGTGTTAATGGTGCGTTGCTATCTTGTGGCGAGTTCTAATGCCACATGCATAAATTTACTGGCTACCTTACCCTCCAAACCGGAACACGACAGCGACAAGCACTGACGCTATTGCGGCAGGAATAGGCAACGGCAGTTAGTCTATTCTTCAAAGGAGCCCGGAACTAACATGGGGAAAAACATTTTTCATTGTTAAGTTTTAAAGATTTCCCTAGCACGAAATAAGTGCTAAAACATATAAATAGCTCTATTGTGGATCTAATAAAAATTTAATACTATTTGCTGCATAATAATAATAGTTCCTATATATTTACGATCATACTTAATTTAAACTCTGGCTGAGCACTTAAGGTTCCGTACCATTATCTATATAAATGGTAAAAAAATTACGTTTGTTGTGTGGGGGGGTCCCCTTAAATATTTATTTTATAACGTATTTGTATAATTTTTATTGTTATAGCAGTAACAGAAATACATCATCTGTGAAAATTTCAACTGTCAAACTATTATGGTTCATGAGATACAAACTGATGATAGACGGACAGACATACAGACAAACAAACAAACAGACGGATGTGCAGCGGAGTCTTACTAAGGAACCCGTTTTACCATTTGGATATGGAACCCTAACAAAGATTCCGATGAATTGTAAACCTCCTCCTTTTAGAAAGTTAGTTGAAAATGTTTTGAAACGGCCTGACACACCTGAGCGTACGCCGGCCATCCCAGATTCCATTTTTCTCTTATCGCTAGTTACTGCAGTCGTTAACCGTTCATTACAGGGCGAATGTTATGACTTATGATACTAAACACCCGTTACTTTATTGCTTGGTTTAAAAAAGTCGAGGTGTGATATGTACGAGAGTTTAATTATAACTTATTTCACAAAATTCTTTGTAATATATACCTAAATTGTCTTCGATAGCATTAAAAGTAACCACATCATCTGTGGTCTAGTGGTCCAGCGTTGGTGTCGACCACATGAGCTCCTAGGTTCGATTCCCGGGTCGGGTAAATAAAAAGATGTTTTTTCAGTTTTCTGATAAACAAAAAGCTGCCTGGGATTGGAAAATGCCCGGTTGGCGATAGGCTTGCCACCTATCACATTTGTGGGACCAAGTATCTTCGGCTAATCGTGGGTGCACTTGTTGTACCTCTGCCTACCCCTTCGGGGATACGGGCGTGAAGATACTTTTTTTTCACATCCAAATTTCTTAGTCCCTGATCATTCTGTCCAACCCAGGTAAGGTTGGGGACACGCAACTTCAGATTTTATAAAACAATGACGATCTGGCCAACCAGAGCTCTTGCTCTATACGTTGTGTAAAGAAAACCCGGTCCGATTGTCAAAGGCATTATTTGGTAGCTTAATACAAACATATTTGTGTCGTTATTTTATGTATTTGATACATCATTCTTAAAATATTTGCTTGATTTAAGGGGAAGTCGCTCAATTTTAGTACTACAATATTTTTCTTATTTTAATATATATATATATATATATATATATATATATATATATATATATATATATATATATATATATATATATATATATATATATATATATATATATATATATATATATATATATATATATATATATATATATATATATACAGGGTGTCCCAGAACTCAACGTCAAGCCGAAACGGGGTGACAGGATAGATCATAACCATCACGAGAAAAATCAGAAAAAAAATCTATCCCATGCAGTTTGAAAATTATGGGCATTTTAAGAAAAACCTAGAAATTTGGTCTAACTGTACCATTTTTCGGTTATTGTGGTTAATTTTTATTATTTTTGTTCATTTAAACTTTGGAACCGTAACCCTAAATAACATCTCGAGAATCACAGTCTAAAATAATGACACAATTACCCCAAGTTTCCTAGAATTTAGACTATTTGTTAAACTATGAATTTAAAATTTTCAAACTTTGTCGACTTTGAAACACCCTCCTTTAAAAAAAATGTACTAGAGTGCCTTGGCAAGTGCCATTAAGAGTTGGCGCATTTAATCAGGATTGTAAAATGGTACAATACTTGTTAGTTTCATACTAAAAAAAAACGAGTAAAAAATAAAAACCTCAAGTAACCCGATTTTTGCTAACCCATTTTACTCAGTTAAAATGTTTTTTATTCGCACAAGCCTTTAGTAGATTCTTTATTTTACGGCAAAATGATGAGAGAGATGGATAGTGGACATGTTTGCCATGAGCGAGCGAGACAGATAGTGACGCCACGCAGTGAGACGGAGATGCGTCGTTTAAACGAGTGCGAATGAAACAGATACTGGACATGTTTGCCATGAGCGAGCGAGACAGATAGTGACGCCACGCAGTGAGACGGAGATGCGTCGTTTAAACGAGTGCGAATGAAACAGATACAGACGCCATACCAAGCAAATAGCTACGCTGCCAGTCTGACACCAGTTAGTACATTTCGCTCATTCGTCTACTGCGCACCTTTCCGTATTCGCTTGTGTTAATTTAGTACTGACAACTTTGGCTTTTCTTTTTGGACTTGGATTTTTGTGAATTGGACTTGTTGATTACATACCGGCAACTTTGGCTTATCTCTTTTGGATTGGACTTTTGTGTTGACATCCTTGTCATCACTATGCCTACGCGCTACACTTCACAAGAATATGCGAACATGCATCTCATTTATGGGGAATGCAGATGCAATGCAAGTGCCGCCGCTAGACTTTATCGTGAAAGATATCCAAATTTAGAGCGCTATCCGGATCACCGCGTGTTTGTTAATGTGCACCGTTCACTCACAGAGGGCGGCCATTTTCCGAATCAAATACGGGCTGGAGGTAGACCTCGCTTTCCTTACGAAGAAGAAGTGTTGGAAGAGGTCGCAGATGACCCAAGTATTTCCGTTCGTGGAATTGAAGAAAGAACGGGAATACCCAAAAGCACAGCACATCGTATTTTACAAAGAGCTGAAATGCATCCGTTTCACGTACAACGAGTTCAAAGTCTTCTCCCTCGAGATTATCCTGAAAGGATTTCATTTTGTAGAACAATGCTACAGAGGCATAATGAAAATCCCCAATTCATCCAAAAAATTCTCTGGTCAGATGAATCTACATTTAAAAAAGATGGCTACATAAACTTACACAATTTTCATGAGTGGCATGTGGAGAATCCACATTTAATGCGAGAAGACCGATCCCAATATCGCTTTAAAGTTAACCTGTGGACAGGAATTTTAAACGGCAAAATTGTTGGGCCTTTTGAGCTGCCTGAGAATTTGAATGGCACGAATTATCTAAATTTTTTACGAGAAAATTTACCAAGTTTGTTAGAGGACGTACCACTAACAGATCGTCGCCACATGTGGTATCAACAAGATGGCTGCCCAGCGCATTACGCAGTTCAAGTAAGAGATTTCCTTGACCAAGTTTATCCGGGAAGGTGGATTGGACGTTCAGGCACTATCTCGTGGCCAGCCCGTTCCCCAGATTTAAATCCCCTGGATTTTTTTTATTGGGGCGTTCTCAAAGAAAAAGTTTATTCTAAGCCCATTGAGAGCGTAGCCGAGCTGCGTGAACGAATTTCTCAAGCTGCTGAGGACATCAACTCTCGAGGATATGCCCGGCTAATAAGTAGATCTTTTTTAAGAAGATGTAGGGCGTGTGTTGAAGCTGATGGTAAACAATTTGAACATTTGTTATAATAAAAAATGTTATTTTCAAATCTGACTTTTATTCCAATAAACCTAAACAAAACAAGGTCAACATTTTTCATTTTTTTATTAGTATTTTGTTGCTTTGGTAAAAGTGGCGTCACTATCTGTCTCGCTCGCTCATGGCAAACATGTCCACTATCCATATCTCTCATCATTTTACCGTAAAATAAAAACCTACCAAGGGCTTGTGCGAATAAAAAACATTTTAACTGAGTAAAATGGGTTAGCAAAAATCGAGTTACTTGAGGTTTTTATTTTTTACTCATTTTTTTTAGTATGAAACTAACAAGCATTGTACCATTTTACAATCCTGATTAAATGCGCCAACTCTTAATGGCACTTGCCAAGGCACTCTAGTACATTTTTTTTAAAGGAGGGTGTTTCAAAGTCGACAAAGTTTGAAAATTTTAAATTCATAGTTTAACAAATAGTCTAAATTCTAGGAAACTTGGGGTAATTGTGTCATTATTTTAGACTGTGATTCTCGAGATGTTATTTAGGGTTACGGTTCCAAAGTTTAAATGAACAAAAATAATAAAAATTAACCACAATAACCGAAAAATGGTACAGTTAGACCAAATTTCTAGGTTTTTCTTAAAATGCCCATAATTTTCAAACTGCATGGGATAGATTTTTTTTCTGATTTTTCTCGTGATGGTTATGATCTATCCTGTCACCCCGTTTCGGCTTGACGTTGAGTTCTGGGACACCCTGTATATATATATATATATATATATATATATATATATATATATATAGATAATGTCATTGACCTACCTATATACCTCTTACACAATTAAATCAGTTGTCAAACTTAAGAGATGTTATTGTTTACTCTGTCATTTAGATACACATATGTCTTATGTAAGAGGTGGTTTAAATACCAGGTTTTGAGCGCGCCGATAGCGCTTGACACGCTTTTGGATCAAATCGGATCGCATCTTATAAGTTTTGGCAAAATTGAGATGTTGGTTTTTTATTTTACGGATTTATTATTTAATTTAACGGATCTACATACTTGTGTTAGCAAACAAATAATTACAAAGGATGTTTTAAGTTTTGTTTCAAGTAGCACCTATTATTTGTAGTATATAGAATGTTTGACTGTTTAAAATTTTATTTTACATTTTTTTATTTCAAAGTATTTAAATGGTCTAGGGAAAGCTTTGATAATATTAACGGCACTATGTATATAAGATAAACGTTAATGAAGTCATGGACAACACCTATTATACACCTCCACAAACCCTTTTGATTTTCCACAGATGCTCTCTACAGAGAAATCGGGGTTTTGAGGGTCCGCCAACTGTTCATTTTAAGAGCTTGCATCTCGACTCACAAGTTGACGATAAAATCCAACAGTTACAAGTTGTTATTAAAGAAAAGAGTTTTTAATGTAAAGTTACCAAATGTGAAATCTGCTTTTGCAAAAAAATTTCACTTTATGCACACAAAGCAATTTACAATTAAGTCATAATAAAGTCATGTGACGTTAGGAATTTTACTGTGAAACATTGTGCACACGAAATTACCAAATGGTTAAAAATTCTAGATTATAACAGTACTGAATCAATTTTAGACACATTATAAAATTACTAAAATTTTAATTCAATATCAAATTTTTTCCTAAATGTAATTTGTTAGTTATAATATATGTTTGTTTGCGTTCATTCAAATGATACAATTAATAATGGCTTCTCAAGACACAGGCTCTGCCTAGTTTGAGAGCCCCTGGTAATTCATAGTGATAATAATGTTAATTTTATATGTATCTATAATTTGATGTGTTCCTGATTACATTACTAATTGTAATTCGAATATTGAAATAAATTATTATTATTATTATTATATGCTTGTTTGTAATTTTAAATATGTTTTTTTTTAGATTTTCACCATCTGCTCCATCCTGTCCATCGAATATTGAAATAAATTATTATTATTATTATTATTATATGCTTGTTTGTAATTTTAAATATGTTTTTTTTTAGATTTTCACCATCTGCTCCATCCTGTCCATCTGCTCCAATCACATCAACATCTGCAAGGCCAACCAATCCACGGCCTAGACCAAACAGCTCCCAGGGTGCCATCCCTAAAACAAGGTAAAAATTATTTAAGACCTAAAGAACCATTACAGTTGTAAATTTGACATCACTTCCTATATGTGCATGTTTGTACATAATAACATAATATAGTAAGTGACCTAGAATAGAAAATCTGCTCCATTCTTTCGCTTATTTTTTAGTGCCATAGAAGTTATTTTTCGGATTTTCTATTAAATTTAGTCTATTTTAATTTGAACACATTGCAACCTTATTTGTGAAAGTGAAACGCATCTTCGGAGATCCCATAAACATGGATATGCTTACTGAGTAAACAATCATTCAATACAGCAAACATCTAATCCCATCGAATGCATATGAGCTGAGATCCCGTAATTTAACTTTATATGCCAAAAATTAAAAAAGAAAAAAGCAAATAAACATTAATATTATAGTGATCCCGGTCTACCTCCTGAACCCCTCATTCTTTTTCTAAGGGAAATTTACTTTATAAGTTAAAGTGTATCAAGGAATTTTTCAGAGCTTTTTGATTTTCGATTAGAAAAAATTGCCTAGGGTACATTTAATTAATTTTCAAACCATGCAATTTTATGTAACAACTACAAAATCACTTTTTCAATAAAAAATGTGGGAAAGGCTGACCCTGCAGGTCATATTTACAACTATCTTAAAAAAAACTATCTTAAAAAAGCACTTGTTTCACAGATTGACAAATGGTAATGATATCTTTAAAATGTGTCGTTTGATTTGAAAATTTTAGTGCCATTCTACATTTGACAAGAGAAGATTTCCTTCATCTAAGCATTCTACACAGTTTATAAAAGCAAAAATTGTTATAAGAGGTACATAGTTCCTGCCAAACGTATTATCTCCATGCCAAATTTCCTTTAAATCAGTTCAACGGTTTAACTGTGAAAGCGTAACCGACAAAAAGATAGACTTGCATTTATATAATTAGTACGGAGCATTGGAACGAAATTCCTTGTGGGGCATTGCAAAGGGGTACCCTAACGTCCGACACGTTAAAAAAAGCGCAAGATTTTTATAAGAATGTGGTGAAAACCGTGTGGTGTTGTGGGACACCAGATAGGAACGTCCTATCTGGTGTCCCACAACACCACGCGGTTTTTTATTATTGTGGAGGATCACTTTTGTTTCGTTGTTACAGCACAAACTAGAGCCTAGACTCTGTTCTCAAAAGTAATTTTTATTGTTTTAGCAATAAATCTATGGAAAACAACAATTCAGGTAATATTCCTGGCTGCAAAACATGTAACCGAAGCTTGGGTGAGCAAATTTTCAATTGCTCTATTGGACATAGTTCCTGTCAAACATGTAGGACGAGGAACTTAGCTTGTGGTGTTTGCTCCAACCCGATCACTTCTATGAGGAATATAACTCTGGAGGGTTACATAGCGGATTTGAAAGTTGCAGCATCAGCTTCAAATACAAATCATCAAGTAAGTGTGTATTGCACGCCGCACAACCGGAGTTCTCTACTCTTAACATGTCGTAGTTAAGCATTTTTCTTGACGGTATCTATTTTATTCATATTACACTAATCTGTACAAATAAATAAAATTGTTGTGTCTGTAATATTAAAATTACCGCTTCTTACTAAATGCATATGAATGTATACATGATACGTATACCAAAACAACATTTTTTACAATTTTTGTCTGTCTGTCTATCTGTCCGTCTGTTTGTTCCAGCTAATCTCTGAAACGACTGGACTGATTTTGACGGAACTTTCACTGGCAGATAGCTGACATACTAAGAAGTAACTTAGGCTACTTTTATTTTAGAAATTTTTCCACGCGGAAGAAGTCGCGGGCTCAGCTAGTATACAATAATATAAGTGAACAGATAAAAAGAATCGCCTCTGTGGTGTATTGGTCCGGTGTCGGTGTGGAACACATGAGGTCTCAGATTCGATTTCTGGGTCCAGCAATTTAATTTTTTTTCAGTTTACGGACAAAAATAACGTTGGCCGGGATTGGAAAAAATGCCCGGTTGACGACAAGCTTGCCACCTATCATATCATGGGACTATGTTCGTTTAATCGAGGGTGCACTTGTACCTCTGCCTACCTCTTCCGGGATATGGACGTGAAGATATTACACAAAAAGCTTATAAATTAAAAAAGACATTAAAAAAATAGTTGACGTTCGGATGTCTGAATATCGCATCTTGAAAACAAAAGTGACATTAACCAAAAATAGTAATTTTTCAGTATGATGGTTTAAAGTTTTTGATGCAGCATTTGATTCGTTTGAAATAATATAGATATCGTTTTAACTAAAAATTACGTTTTTTGTATGATACCATTTTTGTTTTTAAGGTGCGATATTTTAATGTGCCACAATACCTAACGTATCGGTACCATTTTTAACAGCTTCAGTATATCATACGTAAGATTATTTTACTCCTCCCCTAAAAAATTAGTCAACTCTTCAAAAAAAAGTCTAAAACCCATTTTTTTAATGCCTGTAACCCTAAAATAAAGAAGTAGCCGGTGGCAACCCTACCCGCATTTGCTCGTTAGGCCGTAAACTGGATGTCGGCGATCTGCGGCGCGCGGCGAAAGCGGCGCGATCTAACAAATGGATTCTTATGGAAGTGAACTGGATGACAGCGGCGCGACGGCGTCGCGGACAATGTGTCAGAGCGCTAAATCGCGTCGCTCTCGCTGCCGCGCCGCAGATCGCAGACATCCAGTTTGCGGTCTTAGAGGAAAGAGCGGTTTGACCAATAAGAAAAACATATCTCGATTCTCGATTCTAATACGTATGCCGCTACAAACATTTTCTTGTTGTCACGTACAATAAACGAGATATAAGTTATATTCTATATTTTCCATCGTGCGAACTTGGTGAACTTCCATTATAGTTACACAATTGACTAAGCACTTGTACTTACAACTGTACGTTTTTACTTTTACTAATTACATCCTGAAGATGCTTAAAAAGTATAACCGGTTGAGTGATATACTAAAAGTAAAATTGTGAAGTGAAACTAAAGTACAAGTTCTTAGTCAATTGTGAAACGAGATGTACGTTCTTATTGGTATAATCTGCTGGCTATCATCCGACATTTCATACGCTGTTCATATGGTCCAATCCCAATTCCAAAATGATCCAATCCCAAAGTAAGCTCACCTCAAAATAATTGCTTGTGATATGTCATAGAAATACAAATTATACAAGGTATAAAGAAACCCTGTCCGATCCGGAAGAGGTATATAGGTAGATCAATGACATTATCAAAATAATAATAAAATAATTATTTGTATTAAAATAAAAAATAGACTAATTTTAAATCACGCATATAATGCGTCATTTTAGTACTATACTCGGAATTTTAATTCGATTCCAGATTTGACAATTTCAGTGTTGCAACTTTATGATAAGTACTTAATAGTGACGTTGCGAAATTATTCGATACGGAAATGGAATATTTTCGGATCGATTTCTCTCGTTTATAGTATA
Organism: Apodemia mormo; assembly: GCA_036924255.1. Classification (NCBI taxonomy): domain Eukaryota; kingdom Metazoa; phylum Arthropoda; class Insecta; order Lepidoptera; family Riodinidae; genus Apodemia; species Apodemia mormo. Next base: position 16,490,025 of record JAUPFN010000020.1, read on the forward strand.
TCTAAACAACTACTACTTTAATAGAAACTAAATATATCAGTAAATTAAATATTTCTGAACGGATAATTTAGTTATGACGATTAATTTTATTAAGGACCTGAGAGTTTTCTTTAAAAATTGTGTGTGAAATAAATAAAAAAATGTGATCATGAACATGAGAAATAAAACAAATAGATGTATTACGGTAATATTTTATTTTAATAATCGTCGCCGTCATCGCTATCGCTATCGCTGTCACTTTCTATAACATTTATTGTCAATTAACATATCTAGCCTACTCATTTTTTCCTCTTCTTTGACAACATAGGATACGCATTTAGACCATTCGGTAGCCGTAATGTTTTGAATGCCTTTCTCAAAGAAATTTCTCACGTCTGTCAAGGTTTTATTATTTTGAGCTACATGCCCCTTTCGCCACTGCGCCCATATCAATTCGATAGGGTTCAGCTCGCAATGGTAAGGGGGCAGTCTTAAAACCGTGATCCCATGTTGTGCTGCTATTTCGTCTACAGCGTACTTATTAAAAGACTCGTTATGTGGAATCAGTTCTAAAAGCGTAGCTTTAACTATATCTGGTTCGTAATGAATATTTTTATTTAAAAGCCAGTCTTGAATGGCAGCTTTTTTACAGCTCATTTTTGGTGCCGTTTCCAATTTTCGGAAGTGGTAAGGTGCATTATCCATCACCACAATTGAGTTTGCGATAGCTGCACGAGCACGCACGGGTTGATAATACAGAAAACGTATCTATCTAGGCTCTTATTATAACTTTTGTTTTTAATATAACAAACAAAAATATTAACTTTTGATAAAATAAATCAGTGGTTACTAATAAATAAATAATTATTATGAATAATTATGTATTTATTTAAATAAAAATCCATAACTTAGTCTTTAATTGGCACACCAATATTAGATATAATTACATAAACATAAATCGCGATTGTTTATCGATTTTTGTGTTCATCACTACACTATTATATGTGGTATCATTATTTTACAAAATGACTAGTTAATGTCAAATGTGGAATCGAATTATAATTCCGAGTTTAAACTTAAAGAACTTCCCCTTAAATCAAGCAAATATTTATCTATTAATAATATGATTGTATTAAGCTACCAAATAATGCCAATTGACGATCGGGCAGGTTTTTTCACTCACTGTATAAAAATCACCATACTGAAAATTTACTATTTTTGGATAATGTCACTTTTGTTTTCAAGGTGCGATACTCAGACATGCGAACGTCAACTTCTTTTTTTAAATGTTTTCTTTTCAAATGTATTTAATAAATACCGAAACCCACAAATACAAACCAAAGGTATTAATGGTGCGTTGCTATCTTGTGGCGAGGTCTAATGCCATATGCATAAGTTTACCGGCTACCTTACCCTCCAAACCGGAACACGACAGTGACAAGCACTGACGCTAGTGCGGCAGGAATAGGCAAGGCGGTGGTACCTGACCCCGGCGAGACAATGCAGAACTCTACCACCTAATAGTCACGATGGTAGTGACTCGTATAGCCAATCGGTCGCCTCTTACGGCCTGCCTGGCAGAACAGCAGTTGGTCTATTCTTCAAAGGAGCCAGGGACCAAAACGGGGAAAATAATCACATACTTATTAAGCTTTTGATTACAGTTTAAAGTGACATGTCCAAATTCCGCGGATGGCTGTTCTCTAAGATTCAAACAAGAAGAGATTAGTTCACACTTACAAGAGTGTCCGTTTAGAATTATGGATTGTCCATTGATAAGAACTCACATTTTGGAAGAATGCTATTGGCAAGGTAATGTGATTTTGCTTTGTATATTATTTAATTGTAAGATGCTTTAGTTGTAGATGTAAAAGAAAAAAAAACCACAAAAAATGCATAAAATATAGCACATGTTTTGTGGTTTTCGTCAGTGTTTTTTTCCTCTTTTTTTAAAACTCTACACACATTCTATTATGATTCTCTATAAAAGTAGACCAAGCATGTGCTATAATATGCGTAGCTGCCTATTAAGCACACAGAATTGTCGATACAGGGCTGTAATAAGATTGGTTATGCTTACAATTTGCAAATATTGAGTAGAAATCAATGACATTTTTACATAGCACTGGTAGAAATTATATTTTTTGTCCAGATTAATAAAACATTCATATCCTAATGTCAAATTCCAATCACAGGGTAGACAAGAACTGAGTCATACAGCACCTGTCAAGGCAGACTTGCCTTTCTCAGCTTTTGCACATTCGCAACTTTCGTCATACAAACACACCGATTTCGGAGACTTAACACTAACCACCTAATTTGATCACTTTTATCATCATAGAATAGCAAACAAGCAGATAGCTCTTATGACGAAAAGTGAAAACCATCATCTCTATAGGCGTAGGTATAACGTCTATACGTTAAAGATGTTAACGGTGCATTGGTATCCATGTGGTGAAATTGTACGTTTGGATGAATAAATGACGTTGATAAAGCACTGACGAGTTTGTCGCAGGAATAGGTAAGGCGGTGGTATCAATCTCGTGCGAGACCACTGAAAGTGTGGGGACACAGTATGGAATGGGCTGACACAACTTAATATGTGAAGACATCGTGGGACGTTGAATACAAGCAAGATCCGAGTATAAGGAGTATGTATGAGATTCAGGTTCGAGATAGGTTGGCGAAAGTGAACCTACCGGACTTGGATGTAGACGAATGTTGGAAAGTTTTGAAAGATAGTATGATAGTAGCCGCGAAAGAAGTATGTGGTAGTGCAAAACTGTGCAAGTCAATGAAAGGAGATGCATGGTGGGATGATGAAGTGAAAGCTGCGATTGAGAGAAAGAAGAAAGCATGGCTAGACTATGCATCATGTTTACAAGCGAATGATGGTATGAAAGACAAGAAGAAAGAATTGTATCGTTGTTGTAAGAATGCCACTAAAACCTTAGTGAAAGAAAAGCGTGAAAGAGAATGTTTGAAAGCGGAAGAGAGACTGGCGAGCAACTTCGAGGCAAACACCAAACTTTTTTGGAGGGAGGTGAAGAAGTCTAGGAGTTGTTCGGCAGCCTCCAGAATGAATAGGATTAAATCTAAGAATGGTGACATTCTTACAAGCACAGAAAGCGTGTTAAAACGATGGAGTGAATATTTTGGAGATATGTATGATGCTGTTCAGAACGCTGCCTCCGTCTCTGACTCAGTAAGTGACTCAGAGACGGTGGAAACGTGCCAGGACATTACTATGCAAGAGATCGTATGGGCGATAAGAAGTATGAAAAATGGAAAGGCTGCGGGAATAGATAAGGTGACTGCTGAGATGATCAAATACGGTGGTCCTGCCGTCTGGGACTCTTTTTGGGTCATTGAAAGGAGAATGCAAGGGAAGTCCGAGGGAATGTTGTGGGAGGCACAAGGGGGTTTCAGATCTGGAAGAGGATGTATGGATCAAGTTTTCTCACTCCGCAACATCGTAGAGAAGCATCTGGCTGTCGGCCAGAAGGTTTTTTGCGGTTTTGTGGAATTGGAGAAAGCGTTCGATAGAGTTGTGCGAAAGAAACTTTGGGACATTTTACCCAGTTATGGGATAGATGGGCGTCTGCTGCGTGCTTTGCAATCTATGTACTGGGATTGCAAAGCATGTGTGCGGGTAGACGGCAACATATCGCCCTGGTTCGATGTCAATATCGGCATCAAACAGGGTTGTGTGTTGTCAGCTCGTCTGTTTATTCTATATCTGGATAAGTGTCTCCAAAGATTGAGGTCATTGAATGTGTGAATGCGCATGAGTGATCTAGTGGTGAACTGCCTGCTTTATGCAGATGACGCTGTACTTTTAGGCTCAACTCCATCTGAGCTGCAAACACTGGTCACAGTTATGAATGAGGATTGCAAGAGTATGGGCTTACATTTGAATGGGAAGAAAACTAAAGTTTTGGTATTTGAAAGAGAAGCAACCAGAACGGATGTAAGAGTTGTGGTCGATGATGTAGTGCTGGAACAAGTGGATGAGTTTGTATATCTTGGATGTGCTTTTAGCAGGGATGGAAGGTACACCCCTGATGTTGAAAGAAGAGTGTGTGCAGGGAACAGAGTGAATGGAGCGTTAGGGAGATTAATTAATAGCACAATTTTAAGTCAGGGTGCCCGTCTAGCGCTGCATAATCATGTGCTTATCCCAACGCTATTGTATGGAAGTGAGAGTTGGGTATGTCAGAAAGGGCATGAAAGTAGAATCAACGCGGTCGAGATGAGGTCGCTCAGAAAAATATGTGGTGTGACACTCGTGGACCGGGTTCGTAATGTCGAAGTGAGAAAGAGGTTAGGTTTGAAAGAAAGTGTCGGTGTAAAGATGAGAAAGGGCATGCTCCGTTGGTTCGGACATGTAGAAAGAATGGTAGATGAAAGGTTAACAAAACAGATATACAACGCGAATGTGGAAGGATGTAGGTACCGGGGAAGACCAAGACTGACATACCACGATCAGATTGATCGAGTACTGTCCGAAGGTGGTGTCAAGAGTCTTCGCAACCGGCGTGTGTGTATGAAGAGAGTGATGAATGTGGAGGAAGCGAGACAAGCCTGCAAGGATCGTGATGTATGGCACTCGGTTCTCTCTGCCTACTCCGTAAGGGATCTGGCGTGAAGATATGTATATGTATGTGTATGTACGTAATACAAAATATGCACTATTTATAAACTCTATTAATTCTCCAATGCCAACTGCGACAACCGAATCTAGAAGTAAATAGTTTCCTTATTATACGGCCTGTTAGGTAAGTCGACCTAAACCTTGAAGGGGGTAATGAGGTATCTGATTCTCATTCCAAATAAATAATTATTAAAAAATACCTTTAAATTTTAACCTATTTATTTAGTAAAATCACTCCTTATTACTCCCTTCAAGGTTTAGGTCGACTTACCTAACAGGCTGTACATATAAATTGAAAAAAATTCCAAATCGAATTTCCTAATTTCAAAATAAGCAAATTATTTGCTTTTAGTACGGGTGTCAGTCAACGATAATAATAGATAGAAATCGTGATAGAAATACACATAAATACTCAAATCCATACTAATATTATAAATTTGAAAGTCTGTCTGTCTCTCTGTTACCCTTGCACGGCTAAACCGCTGGACCGATTTTCATGAAATTTGGCATGGAAATAGTTGAAGATTTGGGGTCAAACATAGGCTAAATTTTTTTCAAAAATCAATCCCTAAAGGGTTGAAATAGGGGTTGAAATTTGTATGTAAAACTATATCGACATGTTAATCTACTCGCGGGCCTGCGCGGTTCAGCTAGTATACTTTATAAATACTCAAGCCCAGAAAAACAATTATCTATACTCATCACACAATTGTTTGTCCCTGTCGGGAATCGAATCCAAGCTTCATTGATACATAGTAAGTATTGCTAACCACTTGACTAACTGGGCGATTATTGTTATTTTCGTGTAATCGATAAGGCGTTAAACAAAAGAATTAATTAAAATTTGTAATTTTTAGGGAAGATAAATCAAGTTGCAAGACATATCAAAGAAGAACATCCCCAAAGAGTGGCTAATGTGGATGCAGAAAATACTTTAAAACACGAGTTTATGGACAACTACAACTCTGGCTTTACCCAATATGTCCACTTAAATCCTTTTAATTTTTTAATTCAAGTTAAAGTTGACGGCAAAGAAAAGCTATTGTTTCTGGCGGTTCAATTAATAGGAACCAAAATTAGTGCTGCGAAATGGTCCTACAAATTTCATATCTACAATGAATGGCAGAAAAAGAGGTCATACGAATTCTTTGGAATATGTCACTCGAATTGCGTATCACTTGAAAATATCTTTATGGAACAGAACTGTGCTGTGATTCCTTTAAATTATTTAAAAGGTTTTGCTAATCGCGATGGCAATGTAACTTACAAATTTTATTTGAAAAAAGATTTTGAGGGCAGACGAAAGAAGAAATTAGGTGATGATAGAACGGCTAGCCCAGGTCGTAACAAGTAAAAATCTAAACGGACTGATCTAGAGTTGCATAAAACCCTAATAAACTATGTATCTTTGATTTCCAATTCCTATAATAATAATATAATAATCTATAATAATAATAATCCTAATATTTTCTGACATATATATGCCAATTTAAATATCGTATAATTTAGTAGTCATTACAATAGGATTCAGAAAAATTTGCTACCCCGAAATCCAATCGTACATTCTATGATCAGTTTTCTTCGCGTCGCACAAAATACAATAAATTTAGTACAATTGTTGTTAATTTTACCCTTACCGCCTGGCGCCTAGAGCGACTCCTCTTGCTCTACCCCAAGGCCGGCGCTGCCGGTTAGGATGCCTTAAATTTTCTAGCTGCAATTACAAAAGTACTAAGTATTGATATAAAAAAAACCCAAGATGATGAGACACTGAATGCCGAGTCCATTAAAAATGAACGCACAATTTTTATTCCAAATATAATCTCGTCAGTCGCGACACTGTCAATTTTATTACTTCTTATCGGCGAGGGGATGTTCGCCTTTTACGAACTGCCTGGCTGAATAGCAGATAGTATTTTCTTGCAGTATAGCCATCAGTACCGGTTATTGCTAAAAATAGTACATAATCTTTTTGTACATTGCTTTGCAAAAACAACTATAAATCGTGCGATTAAGAGGCTAATAAGATCTAATTTATTGAAACTGATGTTGTTTAAGCAGTTTTTAAGAAAAACTATTTGTTATAGCACATTACAAAAAATATATGTTAAAAATTCATCATATGTCAAAGGCCGTGACTGGACTCGATACATAATTGAACAAAATTGAATGATTTTAAGACTTCGCAATTATTTTCTATAGAAACTAATTGCGAAGTCTTAAAATCATTATTAAACGGTTATATATATATATATATATATATATATATATATATATATATATATATATATATATATATATATTCTTGACGTATGGGTCTACAATTAAAAACGTAGTTATACTTAAACCACTAACGAATCATATTTAACAAATAATCTACACTTTTTTTTCAATATTTATTTATTATAAGACCTGGCCGCCCAGTTACACTGACAGTGGGCTCTCGTTCATTCCTATGGAAATAGAGTGCGCGTTTTTGGTGTTGACAGCGTCTTAAGGTTGGATATGCAAAAATATATAACTACATATCGTTGAAGTGACAATACCTCCTAACTAACATTTTTAACAAATTTACTTTTTTATTTTAATAGACATAACATTCAGTTTTGTATTTATAGAATTTTCCCTTATTTTTTAACAATTTTCAGAATAAAAGTGTGAGCTTTGTTGAAATATAGCTTTAAATTCAAATCAACACATTTAAGACTAGATGTCAAACGTTTTTCTCCTCTCCTGTAAAATTAACATTTATACAGTTAGGAGGTATTGTCACTTCATCGACGATATGTGAAATTAGCGATAGTTTTGCGTGTCAGTTTTGTTTTTTATGTCAATGGGTATGACACATTAATTTTTTTGCAGCAATTACAAACGGAAGAGCCATTTGCCTGTTATCCTATTGAAAAATTAATCTTTAAAAGGCAAACTTGTTCATAAAAGTTTGCAATACTTATAATGTTTAATTTTGTGATAATTCCTATAAACATTTTGTTAAGAGTGATTGAGTCGGCTAATTTCAAAGATGGCAATCTGTCCTTTTTTTCAAAAATAAGGTTTTGGTATGGCAAGAATATGTTGAATTACAATGTACCTATTATTTATTCATTTTGTAACAAATCTGGCGTTTTGCCATGCAAAATGCACATCAAAATCTGAAGTTATTAGCATTAAATCGGTCATTCTGTGATACTTATTTAAAAAATATATATTTTTCCACAAGTTTTCTTAGCGATAGAATTATGTATACAGTTTAACTTTGTAACTTTAAGGATCATAGGGAGCAAATAAGTAATAAGTTTTTTAGTTTGCCGAAAATGTAGGAAAAGTCAGATTACCACTTTGAAATTAGTCGACTCAATTATAACAATGTAAAATAATTACAATAATAGACGGCGGTACATAAATTTTTTATTTTGTTATATATAAAAGTCTGCTCAATGTTCTTTTGATCTCAGCATTGCATTCGAAAATGTTAATAATAGATGTGTATATTGCAGTCAAAATGTAATGTCTGTCGAATTTTTAGTCCAGTGGTTATTAACCTCAGAACCCGTTTTTTAATCTAAAAAAAGAATACTAGCACCTATTTTATTTGTCTGGGGCCACTTGACAGAGATAAGACTACTAATCATTTATTGCTATCAATTATTTCATTGCTAATGATGATACAAAAGGTTAAAATAATTATATTTCCATAATTTGTTATTTGAATAGAGACCAATTGATTGATTTTATTAGATGGTAGAATTCTGCAACGTCTCGTCCAAGTATTTGGTATCACCGCTTTATTCCTGTCGCAATAGCGTCTGTGCTTGTCACTGTCGTATTCCGGTTTGGAAGATACCTAAGGTAGCCGTTAAACGTATGAAAAGTGGCATTACCATCCCACCATGATAGCAATTGACCATTAATACATGGTGTATACAGGCGACGGTTTCTCTTTTCATCGGGAAAGTCATTTGCTTGATTGCTATCCAATGATATATAAGAATGAAAAAACGTAATATAAAAAGAACAGATTAAAAAAGAAATGTAGATTTTTAATATTGTTTTAATATCCTTGTAGACTATAAAATTCCTTGGATCAATATTGCAGAAAATTCTAACCCTATCCAATATATGTATGAAATAATTAATTTACTTAGGTACCAACCATTTAGCTAGTTAGTTTGTGAAGATAAGTCTTTATATATTGTTGCGTTTACAATAGTTTTAAGAAAGTATTCATAAATAGTGCATAGACACACTATTTACGAATACTTTATGAAAACTATAAAATAAAGTAAATTTTGTATTTTTGACTAGTAGCTGGGCGCTAAAAAGCGAAGGGTACAAAACTTCCCATAAGGGCACGCTTTAAGAATGTTAACATTTACTCAAACATAAGTTTTGGGTGCCCAATATTACTGTAATTGAATCTATAGCCATTGTATGTACTTATTTCTATAATAATATGATCTAATAGTGCTTACAGTATCAAAGGAGCGTGTTTGCTTGAAACGTTAAATTATATTTGCAGGTCTCTATTTAACTATCAACTTTATTATATACATATAACGTCTTTCTAAAGAAGCGTACAATGTCTTTTTGTGAACATAGGTAGGTATACAGTTATAATCTTTAAGTCGTGTACATTACAATGTTCTAATTTGCATGTTCAATAATATAATCCTCGCTTCAATATTTGTCATACATCATTTTATCTATCATAAGTTCTTATTCTTTTCTTTTTAATTTTTTAACATTTTTATATTTATCTTCTATTAAAAGTACTATTATTTGTAATGGAGTACAAGGAGATAAATGGACCATTTAAAATCCAAATTGTTTAATTATGATTATTTTAAATTATTTCATTAAATAGTTGAAATATATTAAAATGTTTTGACCATTTATTATTATGACTAAATGTTTAGTAGTAAGGCCTATCAAACCATGGATATGAGCTTTTATACTTACATATTGTTAGCAATACGCTTCTTATCAAGTAGGTATGATAGAAACTTGTTGCTAAGAGAACTACTGATATACCTTGCAAAGATAAGAAAGACGATCAGTTTATGTTGACAGAGACCAACAAAGAAAGAAGCAAAGATGCCAATGATGATTACTATTCTTGTAGTTTATATTTGTAGATTCGGGTGCATCCATAGAATTATAACGCAGCGTCTTATATCCATAGAATAATAATAGCGTTATTACTCTATGGGTGCATCTAAATAAGGTTCAAATAAAATTTATTTTAAAGAGTTTATCAGCTATCACTGCTCATGCCACGTAACGGCGTGCAGAACTAGCGGTCGTATACAGCAATGTTGTAGTACGCGGGTTATCTATAAAAACTAAGTTACTTTTTAAAACGTAATCTTAGACATCGACGCGTAATGCGAAAAGATAAACCCGTCCAAAGACCACAGCGGTGGCATACTTCTCTAAAGATTTGAGTCATTTATAACTGGATATCTACATAGAATAAAATTAAACAGTATCTTACTGTCTAATTTATGAATGTAATGAAGATGACGTTATTTGATATAATCACGAGAATCTTCATAGGACTCTGGGGTGGTGTAGTTAAGAACAAATTAAGTAATAATTGGTAAATATTCCAAAATTCGCTCGATCGCTAAGAGATAATTAGAGTTGATAAAGGTCACCAAATGTTGATTTTAGCAGTAATTTCTCGAAAATAAAAGATGACGATTAATGTTGAAATATTTAAAAATGTTGATTACGTATCAATTTATAATCTTATCTTCGCTGGAATATAAAAGAGATTTGTACAAAAATATAATAGTATTTCTAAAATCTTGAATTATTGAAATGACTAGGTATATAGTAATTAAGCTGTGGATATTTCTTCCTTTTGGCCAGGCGCGGATCAAAGGGGGGTACAATCCCCCCTCCCGTTCTCCCAATTACATTCAATTCTTAAAATTATTGGAATCGTAGGATTTTCAGCTATTATTGTAGAAGATTAAGCTGACAAAATGAGGTAGAATAGACATAAGGTGGGTGGACCATGAAAAGCCACGTTAACAAATAGACAGTTATTATTCTTATATTTCCTGAATAAATAAATAAATTATATTATTAATTAACACTTTGCTTTATCATGTAACATGTAAAATACTTTGATTTATTACAGATTTAATCACTATTTATTAATCTTATGTTTTAATATACTCTTCCAAACGGCCTTCTAGGAACAAAGCTCTCTACAAGGCCGATGTAGTATATCAGTATTTTAACTTAAAACTGACGTTGTGGCAATTGAAACATCTCTTTATACTTAAACTACATAAAAAGGTCTTTTATTTAAATGAAACATTAAATGCTTATAATAATATTCACTTATAAATGCGATTTACAGTGTGTGTTTAAGCAAATCACATTTTTAATTGGCCTTCGAAGGACCATGGTAGGTTACTATAACAAATAAACCGTTATTATTATTTTATTTACTGGATAAATGATACAAACAAATTCTTAAATATCGCTTTGTTTTATCATGTAAGACATAAAATACTTTTTTTCTTATTTCAGATTTAATTACTATTTTTGGTAAATTAAAATCTTCCAAACGGCCTTGCCAAGAACAATGTTCCTTACAAGGCCGATATAATAAATTGTTTTTTTTTAACTTAAAACAAACGTTACACAAAATATCTGATTACTTACACTTAAACTACATAAAAAGGTCTTTAATTTAAACGAAAAACAACAGGCTTACAATAATATATTCACACAAAAGTGCGAATTTCATTGTGTTTGTATACGAATTAAAGGTTAACTTCATGTCGATATCTGAATTTAGCAAGGGACCTCACTGGCAAAATAGTGGCACAAACGAATCGCCGCTACGTCTGTATTTTTGAGTTCGATTAATATTAGTGTGAGTAGAAGGGATTTGTCATCACGTGGCAATAACTATGCGTTTTTAATAATAGGCCTTCGAAGGAGCATGGCCTTCCATGGTTCACCCACCTTATTATGTGAAATGACGAAAGTGGCCAAAACTCGATATAAGTAAATTTATTAATCTTACAACGAAAAAAGTTTACATGTAATTTTTCTCTATCATATTATTCTTTTTTTTGTATTATTAAGTAAGCATAAGATAGTTCATGGTTCATTCACGAGGAAGAATAAAAACGTAAGTATGTGCGTCTATGAAAAAATCATATATTACTGTTACCACATGAATAGATAACAAGTATTCATGTGCTTTTACTGTGTACATTGTACCTGTTGTGTAATGTGAAGAATATATAAAAACCAATTTTGTTCATCTTAGATAGAATTTTTTGATTCTGTTGTACAATTTGATGGCATTTAAAGTAGTTTTGGTATTCTTTATTTATATAGCTAAAAATACCTATTATAGTAATTTTACTAAATATGTAGTAGTTTCTTAAGAATACGGAATATAAAGGCTAGGGATATAATGTTGAATCTTGAAGCCTAAATGTCGCTCGTGTAGCGGAGGATATAATTTGAAATGAGTATGTTTTTTGAGTTAAAAGTTTTTGGCGCTTCCTTCAAAAGCGAGGTCCACTGGTACAGCAACGCCACATCAAGCTCAAAAAACGTTTTATACAATTAAATCTTCACAGGCACTTTTGACATTTTTAGAATTACTATCGGGTTGGAACGCGGCCACACACTGAGAAAATCCGGCGGAAGAAACTCAGCCGGCTTTTGTCATTTTTTTTCTATATTTCATAACCTTTCACTTTCTTTAAGGCTGTTTTAGAAACATTTATGATGGGTATTGTGTTCCTGGTCTTTATGTCACAGGCAAATTGTGTCATTATGCACATATTCTTTCTGCGTGGACGTTTCATGATTCTATTGCCTATAATTTAATTTTTATATTTTGTGTGTAATTGTATAAATAAAATTAAATGAAATTTGAAGTTAAAATGTGTTTATTTTCTCTCGCAATAAAAACTTTTAGTTTTAAGTGGCGTACCTGTTTTGTGAGTGTGGTGCTCGTCATAGGTTCCAGACTTGTGTTGCAAGTCACCAGTACCTCACTTCACATTGAGTAGACAAGCTAGATGTGCGTAATTATAACTTTAGATCAAGTTGAATGACAAACTAAAAGATATTAGTTATTAGAATTGGCCGATTACACTGCATTCCGTGTGATAGGGTTTTTTAAACTAAATTTGGCTTCGCCAGCTACATGCGCAAATAGAGAAAGAATAATAACAAAATACGCCAGCGTTCGCCGTTGACGAAAACGTCAAAGAGGACAATCTATACTATTTAACGTATAATAAAATCGTGGGAAAGTCAAAACTGTACATTGAATATTTTTTTAAATAATACTTCAAATTTTTATTTACTTCAAATTTTGCATGAATATTACTATTTTTTTTATATCATAAGATAGCAAACAAGCAGATGGGTCTCCTGATGGAAAGAGTCAACCATCGCCTATAGACACCAAAGGTGTTAATGGTGCGTTGCTATCTTGTGGCGAGGTCTAATGCCACATAATAAGTTTACCGGCTACCTCATCCTCCAAACCGGAACACTACAGCGACAAGCACTGACGCTATTGCAGAGCGTCTAGAGAGACAATGCAGAGCTACCACCTAGTAGCCACGATGGTAGTGACTCGCCTAACAAATCGGTTACCTTTTACGACCTACTTGGCAGAACGGCAGTTGGTCTATTCTTCAAAGGAGTCCGGAACCAACACGGAGGAGCCTCACAGTATAACAGGTCGGGTCAACATATAGGCTACATATTATCACGCTATTGCCTACGGGGGAGGAGCTGTGCGGAGTAAACGAAGTTCGCGCAGATGAAGTCGCGGGCAACAGCTAGTAATAAAATAAAAAAATAATAAGTTATTAGAACTATGAATACCTATAAAAATAAGAATATGTAGATTGGTAGGGTAGGTACATCCAGCAAAAATGAACAGCAGAATTAAAAAACAATGGTTGTGCCTCTGCATACCTCTTCAGGGATATGGGCATGAAGATACATTGTTTTTTAATTCTGCTGTTTGTTTTTGTTATGTAATTTCATAACTAAACAAATCGATACAATCTTTAAAATACTTAAAATTTCAAACTAATCACATTCTAGACTGAACAGTTTTAAGGCAACCTATACACGACATATTACTTCTGTAACACATTAAAATATTATCTATATATACCTACATATAATAAAATCGTGGAAAAGTCAAAACTGTACATTAAATATTTTTTTAAAAGAATACTTGGGGCGTGATCTACAATCGATATCGAAGCCAAAAATATAGTTTTTAGAATTTTTGTCTGTATGTAAGTCCGGGGTAAACTCAAAAAGTACTGCATGGATTTACTTCAAATTTTGCATGAATGTTACTAACAGGTCGGGTCAACATATATGCTACATATTATCACGCTATCACCTACGGGGGAGGTGCTGTGCGGAGTAAACGAAGTCCGCGCGGACGAAGTCGCAGGCAACAGCTAGTAATCTATAAAGATAATTTAAAATGACGGGCATTCCTGTTAAATGACAACAATCTTGATAAAATTATAGGATTTTAACCATCCACCGACACGCAATCCCTTGGTATGGCTGACAAGATGCAAACTGACAGGAATGTACCTAAACGTGTGGATGGTAATCGGAGGATTGTTTTTCCGGTTGATTTGGAGTGTTGTGATAATTCAGGGGAAAGAATGTAGGATTTTTGTTTAATTAGTGGCTACAACGGTTTTATTTTATCCCGTCGCGTTTCTGTACGGTTTGCACCTCAGGACAAGTTTGAAGCAATTAACGTTAGTGGATGGGCCGCTATTATAAGGTTTGCGTCAGCGCATTCCATACTGGGTCCCACATAAAAACCCTGTTCGACCCGAAAAGTTCATGAAAGTAGATCGATAATACAGAAAGATAATAAAATGGTCCTATTTATAACAATTAAAGTTGAGTGGTATTTTAAAATGACTTAAACTTTAATTTCTCTAAAATGTAGCGAATATTTCAAACTTCGTCGACTTGTGCACGCCTGTGTAGTTGCGTCTGACGTCTGTGTCTATCGATATTTTATCTGGCCAAAGCAATTCTGAAACGTTTTACCGACAAATGTTTCTCTGCCGAATGAGCCGCCGACAGCATGTTTCGATTATTGGTTTCTTAACGACAGAACCTTACAACCACGAACCTTACAACCACGAACCTTACAATGACAGAACGATTCATTCATGTCCGAACCGAGGACTGAATCTTTCCACTATGAACGTTTCGTCGACAGAATCTTTCAACAAAAAAGAGTTCGTCGACAAAGCTTATTTTGGTTGTTAGGTGATGTCGTTAAAAAACCAATAAACGAAACATGCTGTCGGCGGCGGCTCATTCGGCAGAGAAACGTTTTGTCGGAGAAACGTTTCAGAATCGGCCAAAGCAACAATCGAAATATCAATTAAGATTAAATATTTTGATCGGCGAAAACTTAACTTTTTATAACCACGAAAAACCCTTTACATAGGTAGATTACTATACTACTATACTATAGATTATGTAGTTATTGATATATTTAATACAGCTTTCAAATTATTAGTAACTAGCTTTTGCCCGCCGCTTAGCTCGCGTTAAATTCATTTTAGGGAAGAGGGGGTTAGAAAGAGATAAAAAGTAGCCTATGTCACTCTCCATCCCTTCAACTATCTCCACTTAATCACGTCAATTCTTCGCTCCATTTTGCCGTGAAGACAAACAAACACATTCACTTATAATATTACTAGCTGACCCGGCAAATGGTGCAACTTTGTGTCTACTTTTTCGTTTTTTTCCAAATTTTTTCACCTTTTAAACCTAACCTGAACCCTCACGAATATTTTAAAACCAAAATTAGCCAAATCGGTCCAGCCGTTCTCGAGTTTTAGCGAGACTAACGAACAGCAATTGTTATTTATATATATAGATTAATTAAAAGGTTTTTGTTTTGGCAAAATGCATTTGCCAAAATGTATTTACGTTTTGTAGTCATAAAACAAAAAATTATGTAATATGGACTACTAACGCCTCTGTAGTCTAGGTGGTCCGGTATCCATTTTGACCACATGACGACCCCGGTTCATTTACTGGGTCGGGCAACTCAAAATGTGTTTTTGTAGTTTTCTAATAAAAACAACGTTGCCCGGGATTGGATGTGATAGGTGGCAAGCCTATCGCCAACCGGGCACTTTCCAATCCCAGGCAACTTTGTGTTTCTCAGAAAACTGAAAAAACACTTTTTTTTAAGTGCTCGACCAGGGAATCGAACCCGGGACCTCATGTGGTCAAAGCCAACGCTAGACCACTAAACCACAGAGGCGACAACGCCTAACCTTTTGTTCTAACGAAATACATATAAAACAATCGATTATTATATATAAGATTGTTGTTTGACCGCTCCGTTGCTTGGTCGAGTGGTTAGCGACCCTGACTACGCAATCAATGGGTCCGGGTTCGATTCCCGGCAGGGACAGGCATTTGTGTGATGAGCACAGATGTTTGCATTTCTGGGTTTGGGGGTTTATTAAATATATGAGAGTATTTATATATGTATCTCTATGTATTAGTATCGTTGATTGACATCCATACTACAAGCATATAATTTGCTTACTTTGGGGTCAGATCAATTCGTGTAATTTGTCCAGTGATATTTATTTATTATTTATTAAACGTAATTAATTCCGTTTATATTTTCATAAACATTGACCACATTTAACAGTTAACCAGCGATGTTCTCTTAAGAGTTTTTAGGGTAGCACTATCTGGGCGATTAGTTCTACATCAGTTCTAATCATTTACATACTTTTTATTCATTAAATTCATTACCAATGTAATAAATAGAACTGAATGGAAAAATAAAGCTAACGATGATTTCTAAGAAAGTTTATTTTTATCACTTAAACATGGGAGTAGATATCTCTCAACGGCGGCGGCGATTATTTTTATTAAGTATATTTTTTTAAACTTTTCTCATGAATACTGTAATAAAAGCACAAAACGGAAGAACAAATGATTATTCAAACAGTAAGCAAATGGTTTGAGGACAGGTATCGAATAACTTATTTCTAAAACGTAGTGATTATATACTCTTTGTTATTTCGCATTGAGACGTTACGAGCTACTATTAATTGTTATCATTTGTACGACGGATAGGTTTACGGGCGGATTTTACTCTTTTGTTCAATAAAAATTTAACTTAATGTGATCGAGTATAATAAGTGAATACTAGAGATAATATGGCTGGGCGGAAAAGTGCAGTGAGTTTACAAAAACATAATTTTACCGGTAAAGACAAACTCTAACGACGTTTGGACACGAGCAGAACACGTTTTGGGAGTGGTACAAATGATAACTATCAATAGCAGCTCGTTGTCTCAATAAAAGTTATTGAAATCTTCCTTTTTCTTAGTAAAGGAAGAATAATTTGTTCTTCAGATTTGTGTTTTTATAAAAGTTAAAAAATTAAACTTAATAAAAACTAATTGCCGCCATTGGAAGAAATCTACTCCCATATCGAGTGAGCGAAATAAACTTTATTAGGTAAACACTTTGTTAGCTTTATTTTTCCTTCCAGTTCTATTTCTTACATTGGTAATGAATTTAATAAATAAAAGTATGTGATTAGAATTGATGTAGAACTTACCGCTCCGATAGATTTTATTGCCCTAAAAAGTCTTATCTAAGAGAATATCGCTGGTTAACTGTTATAGTTGAAATATTTTTTTATAAAAATAGAAACGGAAGAGATTATGTCATATATGTATTTCGATAAAACATATACGGAACTAATTACGTAATGTATTCATTAATTTTTACGACATGGTCAATCGCCAAATACAGCAACACCTTTGGCTAATATAATTAGCTCTTGGGAAACAGCGCTGAAGTCTTTGACGAAATTGTACCTCGCTCTAAAATTAACAGACAGAAATGAAATTAAATGCGAAAATATGCATCACACTTTATTTCCAAAAATTAATCAGCGTCATCTAACACTACAGGGTGATTCACTACACTCCAACAAATCTACCCACATTTTCACACCTGTGATTTTACTCTGAAATACATTACATTTTATATTGATATCACGTTATACCGCGCCACGCGATGTTACGCGGGATTGCATTTTGTTACATTAAATCCCACATACAAGCATCCCAGTATGATAAACGCAGAGTAACTGACGTGCGGCGCCATTTTCCCACACATCATCGCGTTGCGTAGGACAATGTGATTATCACTTTAATATCCAAATGTAAATAATGAACACATGGTATTCGTATTTAGTTATCATTAAACCAAGGACACTTATAATGAAAACAACACTGGACGGCATATTTGAGATCTTTTAATTATTAGGCAATCTATACACTCGCATTCGTTTTTTTTTTGATAAATATAAAATACAATAATTGATGTCTTCTTTTAGATTGTGATCTAAATTTGTTTTTCAAAAATTTTCTTTTATTTCAGGCTTTTTTTTGTTTCTTTTTTTGCTTTTTATCTATAACATGGTCTGCAAGTCGTGGGCAATACCTACCTACTTAAACTTTTTGTGAACCGGTAGATATTAAATCACAGTAAAAAGAAACAGATTTACCTATATGCTTTTCTGATCACCGTAAATCTTAGCGAATGCCAATGTTTAGAAATAACGTTAAAATTACTTTTGCCGTCATATAAACAAAAAATATCTTTAAGTATATACTTATAATATACATGACATTTAAATGCATTTTATTAATATTTGTCTGCTGCCATGTAGTATTGGCAGTGATAGTTCTAGTTAATACAGGAAATACATAATAGTATAAAGAGCCCATCAAACACTTTGTGACCTAACTCCCGCTGTATAAAACTAGTCAAAAAAAGAAATTCATGAAGTTTAATTGCATTTTATTTGATTCATTTTAAGGAAAGCTGTGCAATAAATAGATAAAATTCATCGAAGGCCTGGAAATTACACACCAGCTGATCATAGTGCTTTTTTTGGTCACAATTTTTTAATAAGCATGCAAAAAAATGCAATGTCAGCGTCGATGTATTGATCTATTTATTGCAATGGTGTATTACAAATATATCTATCACACAATAATTATTGATTACTTTGCATCCAAAAAACATAATGTCTTAAATCGTATAATTCATGAGACGGATCACAAAGGTTCAATAAACACATAATAATAGATATTTTAATATTCTTTAATTTTACAAACTTGCATGCACTATTAGGAAAAATATCCTACTTTCAAATCAAATATCTTACAAGTTGTTTATGACAATACATAAGTTAATGTTAAAACAGACGTTGGATACACTATGTGAAAGTTAGTATACCGGCATCTTTGAAAACATAACTGCCACCGGCCATGGTAAAACGTACCCATTGGCCTCAGTTATAAAACACCTTGCCCCGACAAAAAACACTTCAACATTAAATGAGTTACTATCGAATCGGAGGCGCTGCCACTTAAACTTACTGATTTACAATATAATGCACGAAATACAAAGTTACTTTCACAAAATGTTACAAGGTTATGCCCCGACTACGCTTTAATTAGTGCGAGTACGAGTGTTTAATGCAGGTGCTTATTATTAAGCAAAAAATACGTGAAGACAGCCGTTGCTCAGTGCGAGCGATTAGTAATCAGTGTCTAATCACTTTTTACGTTGATTACTAATTACTCGCACTGATCAACGGCTGTCTTCGCGTATTTTTAGCTTAATACTAAGCACCTGCATTAAATACACGCACTCGCACTAATTAAAGTGTAATTTCGGGGCTTTACACGGAAAGTTATCCGTGCTGAATAGTAAAAGAGGAATTTACGTAATGTAAAACGGAGTGAATAGGAATCACGGTCTGAATAGGAACAAAACCAAAAAGTTTTTCAAGTCCATAGATCCAAGTCGCATTAGCGTAAAAATGCCATGTGTTTTTTTTATTAGCACACCATTATTAACTCTGTGAATTGGCAACACCTGATTGTCCATTGAATAATAGACAAAAAGAAATTAGGTAACGTCTCAAAGTTGACTGTGTTGTTGCGAGATTAATAGGCACAATACAGGATGAAAAGACACGAAGTGTGGGGTGAATAGCGTTTCTATTCACCCCGTATACTGGGTAAATAGAACCAGTCTATATTTTATCAATTTTCTTCTTAATGCATGGAAAAACTACTAAATAAAATTTTAGAAAAATAGACTGGTAGACTCGTCAAAAGAAACAGGGATAGTGGTATGCAGTCCTTGAAACTTATAAAGAAATACAAGTCTGAAGTTTCGAATTGTGCCTATTCACCCCATTTTACGGTATTATAAACATGACAATGACAACCATTGACGCTATAGCCGCAGGAAGAGTTACTATCATGAAGTATTAAGGATAGGTGGAGCTAGCACTCATATTAATCAATTGAAACACATATTTACGTTATATCTCTGTCTATGAGGTCTCCCCATCTCTATTTATACAGCTGTATTAGAAAGAGAGATTTAGACCTCAGAAGATGACAGCAGTATTTGAAATTTGGTTTCAAGTAGGTATTAGAAGTGCTGCCTCCAGATATAATACAGCTTCATGGCATGACAGATCGTCTGCACTTTGGAATGCAATACGCCGTTGACGTTATATTCGAAACATGTCTTTTCACATAGTGAACCAATTTGCACGATAAGATAATAATAAAGAATAAAACGTCAAGAAACATTCTAAGCTAAAACTATACATATTTCCATTCCCTGTACCATTACAAAAGCAGGATTTTAGCGTTTTATCTTAACCGATTCCCTGGACCATGTCCCTGTAGTTTCTTATAATTTTTATCGTAAATTCATAATGACTAGAATTTATTTAAAATATTTTAAAGCACTCGTTTTATAACACTAACACAATGCAATACAATAATCGTCACACTGAAGTATACGTTACTAGTAGTCGCCCATGGCTTCGCCCGCGTTATGAGTATCAAAGAAATTAAATGTAAAAAGCTTTCGCAAGTGGAATGAAAAAAAGAAAGTTTTTTAAAGGATTTAAAAAACGATCACCTTTTAATAAAAAAATCGAATAATTTTGGCTTAATGTTAGTTCAAATAATACTAAGCTAGAATTAAAAAATAATAATTAATTAAAATCTTGTTTTGCTAGTAGTAGATACGAGTTTTACCTGTAGGAATAAATGCAGTACTTCGATTTAAGTTATAAAATACACTTAATGCACATAATAGTATTCTTTAAGAAACAAATATGATTAAGGCATTGATATAAAAAAAAACCCAAGATGCACAGTCCCGAACAAAACTGATACTCAAAAGTGTCCCTTATGTCATTTAAGTAGTTATAGATATAACAAAAACATATGTCTTTGCATATCCAATCTTAAGTGCAAGACTTATAGTTGTTTTTACAAAGCAATGTACGAAAAGAAATAAAATTGACAGCGTCGCGACCGACGCGATTCTATTTGAAATGAGCGCACAATTTAAAATTGTGCGCTCATTTTTGGAGAACATTTTTGACACACTGACTGTGTATCTTGGGGTTTTTGATATCAATGGATTAAGGTATACCTAATAAAGAATCTTTTATAAGAAAAAGAGAAAACGATAAGATGTTGCCGCAGGATTCACCAAAAACTTTTACAATTCACCGGGCTAGGGTGTAGCTAATTTATAATAAAATTTATTGTTTAAAAACTATTAGTAGGTAGGTACGACTATTCAGTCATACAAATAGCTTGTATTGAATTTTTGGTGGGGTACTTGAGAGGGGGAAGAGGCTAATTAAAATAAAAACTATCCTATCTTTTAAATTGGAGATATTTACAAAATTTCCTTGAAATTGGTTCGGAGGAAAAAAGCTTTGGAGTCCATCGCAAACAAACAAAGTGACACGTAATTTATATATATTAAGATTTAAGTTCTACAAGTGATAAGGTAGTAAAATACTAAACTGGCTGGCTACTTAATTTATTACAAAAAAAAAATAGCGTATGAACTTTGAAACAGTACAAGTGTTTAAATTTTAAATAATCATTATTAATCAAAACATTTAGTATTTGGATACTTTCTATTGTCGGCACTTGGTGAAACTGCGTTTTGAAATAGATATTACAAATTTTCATTGGCTCTGTCAATACTTTTTATTTGTTTGGTCAAACTACTGTAAAAAATTATCTCACCTATCTTTATTCTTTAACAAAAAAAAAATTAACTAAAACCAAATTCATAAATAAAAACGTTAGTCAATAGATTTGTATGATATGTTTATAATAGTTTTATATCAATATATTTTAACAATATACAAAAATTTATAATTTATTTTTGAACTTCAGTATGTAAATTTTCACTTCAGGTTTAAATACAATAAACAAAAAATTATAATTTATTTTTGAACTTCAGTGTGACGCTATATTATCAACAAACTAATTATATATTATATTATTAATAGTAAGAATTTATCACAAACTGTGCACAATTCCAAATAAGTGATTCCTGTGTAATTTTATACCAAATAAATTGATAAGTGTTGGACATTTATTGGTGCTCCACTCCAGTGACTTTAAAAAATTTTGACCATTAATTTCCAATTTTGTTGCTTGCAATGAAAAGAAATAATTTATATGTTTTTTTTACAAATAATATACCTTCAGTTTCCAACCAGCCAATCAGCAAACTTTAAATGTACCTATGTGTCAATTGAAACTGTGAAGACAGGGGCTGGCCACCTGTATTACAGTATATTCAGAACCTATCTTAGACACCAGTATCTCACAAACGGAAGACAAATAGTCAATTAAGTCAATCAAAATTTGCAATAAAAACTTATTGTGATGAGATACAAATAAATAAAAATAAACATAATAAAAAATTATTTTAAAATAGCTTACTTCCATCTCCTCCGCTTCAAGAGCGCCACTCTTGTTTTATTTTTATCATAAGATAGCTAACAAGATAGTTCTCCTCTGATAGAAAGATACAACCATCGCCTGAAGACACCACCAAAGATGTTAATGGTGCGTATTTTTATAAAAACACAAACAAGCAAATGTATCTCCTGATGGAAAGATAACACCAACGCCTATATGGCTATAGCCACCAAAGATGTTAATGGTGCTATACCCACCCTAAGAGTGTCTGTGAGACAATATCTCCGCGATAAGTGGGAGAGGAAGTGGAATTTCAGCTAGTTTTTAAATCTTGACCAGGGTCTTGAATGTTACCGGGCCAAACATTGGACCGAGTCGCCACGTAACGCTGTGTGTGTATGAACTGTGATGGAATCATCAGTATTGAATTAACACAAAACTGTGTATGTATATTATGCTTTTAGCATTATTAATTCTCTTTTGTGATCATAATCTTAGATTTATGAGGGTTCGTTCAGGATGGAAGAAGCTCTACGCAGGGATAGTTTCGCCGAGATTGATTTAAGGTCGTACGAAGTTATAAATCAATTGAATTGCTAAATAAAAAATGTGTGAGTCCAACAGTAATCGCCTAAAACCTTTCATTATGTTGGTACAATCTGATGAATAACTCATAGGTCAATTCAAATAGAGTGCGCTTTTTAGGCTTTCTGTCAAACACATCCGTTACATTCCACGAAATAACTGCCACAGATTGCATAGCATCAATTACACATTAAACATATAGCTAAAATACCACAGGCAACTGGTGCGTTACTTAAATTTAGAATAAAAGTTTAAACTAAAAGTATGTATAATAAAAATAATTTAAGCAAAATATCTATACCTATTCTTTTTGTAAACACCAAAAAGTATGAGAACCCCAATTCTTGTGCATAATTATAATTTTGTTTCAAATTAACAATAAATATAATTAGGGAATGAAATCATGCAGGAATGTAATAAAATCACATTAAACAAATACACATGAAAGAAAAATAGTACAGTATTAAATTCGGGACTTAAAACCGGTTAAAAAAATAGCGGTTAATAGAGGTTCAGCGGTTTTTATAAAAGGTTTCACTCGGAGCATACCTGGGATAAGAGCACTTCATCAACTCAAACTAGTTTAAGCTAAAACCTCCAATTTGTGTTGGTGTGCGCGTCACGCACAAAAATTGGGAACTGCGAACACCTAAGAACACCGAGCACACAGCTCATGACACCTAATAACAGGCGAATGGCTTCTGTCAACACATCTGAATTATAGTTCCACGTGGAAATACTCAATCAGTGTAGACCAATCAGATCCTCTGTACATCACTATCTTTCACTGTGGCCTTGAGTTAGCCAATCATGGCATTGCAACCCCGCTTCGCCTTACCTCAGCTAGTTGCCAGAATGCATTCAATACGGAAAATCAAATATTAGGCGTCTATGGGCTGTTTAGTTGGTGCCTAAGAAAGATTCAAAACAAACCTCTATAAACCGGTTTATTGCTTTAAACCCCTTACATTTTTTTACCGGAAACCGGTATTTTCCTTTAAATCTCTAGGAAACCACTATAAACCGGTTTATTTTTTAAAATCTATATAAATTTATTCCATAAGGAAACCGGTATATTTGAGATTAAGATATAACATAACCTTATATACTTGCGCTGATAAGTTTAAAAATTAACCGGTAAAAAGTCCTGATTAAGATAATATTCAGATTACAAATACTGACTGATAAATTGTAAATATTCTGTACAAGTATATATAGAGGTATCTTTAATGGAATATATACACCTTCTTTATCATTTTAGTCTAAAAATATACATTTGAGTAGTTATCTCTAGTCAGGCATAAATATTATAAAATATTTATAATAGTAACTCCCTCTGAATGTTTTAAATTCATAGCAGATTTTTCATTTATGTTAGAAGGTTTTTCATAAATTATAAACACTCAAACTCAAAAATTCTGTAATATTTCATCATCATGAATTTTTATATTTGAATTTTAAAAATTAGTTTTTCAAAAATGGAAATAATATTTTACTTTTATTTAATACCTAAATCCTTATGAGATACTGATATTTTTTTAAAGAAGAGGGGGGCA
Organism: Apodemia mormo; assembly: GCA_036924255.1. Taxonomy (NCBI): domain Eukaryota; kingdom Metazoa; phylum Arthropoda; class Insecta; order Lepidoptera; family Riodinidae; genus Apodemia; species Apodemia mormo. Next base: position 16,514,681 of record JAUPFN010000020.1, read on the forward strand.
AAAGTGCAAGTCTCACGTGGTGGTAAGTGATCATCGTCACTCCTGGACATTCCAATACCTATACAGAGGTATATCAGATGCATTGCCAGCTTGTTAAAAGTGAGTACGCTCTTTTTTGACGATCCCTAAGTCGTATCCGTTCGGAAAGGCGCTCGCTGGTAATTGTTTCGACAAACATGTAGTGCGAGGCAAAAAAAGTGACTCGAAAATCTGACAGTAGTGGATTTTTAGACATTGAGGTGGTGAAGGAGGAATCGCGTCAAAATCGCGTGAATTTCAACTACCGGAATTAATCCAAAGAACTCTTCAGATCACTCCCCATGATATATGCGATAGAAGATGCAGTAATACACACTTAGAAACTCGTGTTTTATTCTTGATCTGAATAAAGGCATTGCCATTTTCAAGATCCAAAAAAACAATAATCATGGTGTAATTTAAAAGCCTATTGAATATAACTTTAAAATTACAAAAATCACGATTAAAAATTTCAGAATTATTATAATTTGCATAATTACCTTGGGATAATAAACCTATTTCTATCAATTAACTATCAATGTAAGTTGTTTCGGCAAATTTTTTATGATGTGAATGCATTAAATTAAATTTGCAGGTTTTTTATGAATATTATCATAAATTTATATAAAACAAATTTAAAAGAGAGATAATCACTAAGGAGTTTAAGAATACTATAAATATGTTGAGATCAAATCCCTCCAAGAATACTAATAAATAGTAATTAAATAAATATTGCTGGACTTTGTCTATGCAACACAAATTTGTCTAACCCGAAAGTGAGCAAATTATATTTTGTGTTATGAGTGTTAGTCAATGATATTAATACACAGAATTACATAAATAAATACTGGAATATAATATACACCCAAACATTTATGCTCATCACACAAATGCTTGTCTCTGTCGGGAATTGTATCAGAACCACATTGATTGCATAATCAGTCGGTAACCGCTCAACCAACGAAGCGTTCAATAAAAGTAATATAACAATAAAAGTATCAAACTCAATAATAAATAAGAATAATCAGATAGTGCCTACAAAATAAATTAATAACAAATCTGAAAGCACTACTCCTTTAAATCTATTTTTATCTGTTGAAATCTTTGGCATATCTCGACTTATGCTATCTTTACCTAATAGGAATATAGAGATATTTAGCACAGTTCTACAAAGTTTTTGCTGTTACAATTTATCAGACAGTATTTTAAACAATTTTATTTATAACTACATAACAATATTGATTCTTACTTTTCTAATTTGGTAAACAATTTTATGAAAATGCTGCATAGTTAATTACCAAACGTATATAAATGTTAGATATAATCATATTGAACGGAACTTGATTTTATCAGCGGCAGTAAATTTAGTAATATATTACAGAGAAAGCAAGAAAAGGTTTTTTAACTAGATTTGACATTTTTTTTCAATTATTAATCAAGTTTATTGACAGTGAATAATATTTTTCTGAAAATTATAAAAAATATTTTTTACTCTCAATAAGTACAAGTACATCAACTTGATGTATTAAATGGGACTTAGCCTACCTTAATAGACATAAAAATACATAAAATCACACAATACACTTTCTTTAACTTAACTGTTATTATCTGTAACTTTTCGTAGGTGTAAGCTTCAAGTTCTTACTGTATGTAAGGACCAAAACTATAGAGTCAGACTAGAAATAAAGTGCGCAGACTCTGTGGACAAAAGTCGATCTATCAAAAAGTCGACCACCGTCTCATAAGAATTTTTAGGACGAAAGCAGCAAAGATGCTTTTAAATGCTTTTGCACTAAACTGTTAAAACTTAATTTCTTATGCTCAGCACTCTTTACTCCATCAACAGCAGCTAACTTCATATCCTAGTTTATGCTACGCCATACTAAAAGTTATTTCAGTAAACAGCTGGATGCTTTTACAACTGTCACCCTATATGACTCTGTTCTCTTTAATCTCTAGTCTTCATGACCAAAGCTAATAACATGACATTTGAATATTATACCCATGGATTAAAATCCAGTTTAGTACAGTAAACTACAGTTTAGAATTTATCTTAAATTCGTACTAAAAATATTCAATTGAAAATAAGTTCAATATTAAACTCAAGTTTTAATTCTATTTACAATAAAAATTGTTTACCCAATAAGAAAGGCACAGATGAACTGGTTATAAATGAGTTGATTTGAATTTGTTGATATCAGGTGCACGTGAATATTCTAAGCAACACATACTTAGTTATTGATTCCACCGTTATAAGCATAATCAGCCTTATTATGCATAACAAGATGATTATCCACAAAATAGAAACTGTCAGAACAAGTCTCAAAAGGTGCAGCAATCATTTCTTCAACTGAAAATTAAACAGATATATGATATTAATTTTCATATAACTAAAAATTCCTTTAAGAATGAACTAAATATGACTTTTATTTATATCATAACTAGCTGCAAAACTTTATGAACTTTATCATGCAGCCTGCTACATGATAAAGTTTTGGCGAATCCCGCGGGGTCGCCTAATTTTTCCAGGACAAAAATCATCATCTACCTGTATGCCAAATTTCAATTAAATCCATTTAGTAGTTTTTGTGTGATTGAGTAACAAACATCCATCCAAACTTTCACATTTATAATATTATTAGCTGCAGCGTGCAACCCGCTGCATTATAAAAGTTTTTGGCGAATCCCGCGGGATCACCAACATTTTTCGGGATAAAAAGTAGCCTATGTTAATTATCTGTCTGTGTGCCAGATTTCATTCAAGTCCGTTTAGTAGTTTTTGCATGATTGAGTAATAAACATCCATCCAAACATCCAAACTTTCGCATTTATAATGTTAATATAGAATATAGATAATACACATATAATCTATTTTTATTTTTAAATAATTTATTTAATTTTCCGTAAATTTATAGATAATTTATTCTATGTACTTTCATATATCTAACATATTTTTTTGTTTTGGGCAGCCTTGGCAACCCAACTACTGGCAAACCTCTAATAAATATCGTACTTGCAACAAAGTGTAGGCACAATTTATTACTTTAAAGTCTAATTATTTAGAAACACATTTTAATCTGATTTACTAAAACAAGGTGGCTAGTAATAATTGTAATATCATTTAAGATCAGCAAAAATTAATAAAACAAAATAATAAAATATATGTTATTTTATTAGGCCACCAAAACAATACCATTTTTACACACTGTACATTTGTTTTTTGATTCATAAAGTCTTACAGCAGTGATTAATGGTGATTTTCTAACAATACATGAAGTCTACTGGAAATTTGTAATTCCCCAAGCATAACAAACTTATCTGTATTATGGTACTTGTAAAAAAAATGTGTAACCCTACCCTGTGTGTTGACCCTACGGGCCATCCCTGAAAATTCCCACTATATTAAGGTATTTTAAGCTCAAAAAAGTAACAAACATAAGCATAGATTTTTTAGTTCAAACATCTATTTTGTTAAAAATGACAGTGTATTAATTTTTGAAAAGCTGTATATTTGAAAACAATGATGGCATTCAATGCAATTTTTGAGATCTAAAATATTACTTTAGCAAAATAATCGATAGGTTGAAAAATTTCGATGCTATGTCAAAAAACATTTTATTTTTAATTTTCTTCATTGATAAATCCCAAATAAATTGACCTATTATGATTAAATTTACGTTATTTGACGCAGTTTTTAAAGGAGACAAGCTGATAAGATTTTTAAGTCAACCGGTGAATTAACTTGAAAGTTATTTAAAAAAAATTAAGTGAGTTCACTAAAAACAATGTAATTTTAATATTTGAAAAACTATAAGTTTTGAGAATTAGATTCGATTTTGATTTTTGAAACAGCATTTGACGCAGTTTTTTAGTAATAAAAACATCGTAGAATACCAAAAATTATTGGTTGAAAAATTTCGAAGCTGTTGAAAAAACACTTTTTTCAAAATTTTTCATCAACGATTACCCCCAAACAGATAACCCGATTTTGATGCAATTTATGTATTAGACGTAGTTTTTTGAGGAACAGAGCTGATTAGATTTGTACTCAATCGGTACATAAATCTGGTAGTTATATTAAAAAATACTGTTTCGCCAAAAATTTTTTTGGTGTTTTTTCAAAACTTCTCAAAATCTCCTAGACCGAATCGGTTCAAATTTTCAGGAAGTCTAAGTTGAGTGGAATCCAATCGATTGTCATCACCCGCGTTTCGATCGGTCCAGCCGTTCAAAAGTTATGAGATGTTTACATACACACATACACACACACACACACACACATAGACACGCACACACACACATAGACACGCACACACACACATAGACACGCGCACACACACACACACACACACACACACACACACACACACACACACACACACACATACATACATACATACATACATACATACAGACATACTGACATCATCGTCAAAATTAAATCATAAGCTTTCCTTTATCTTTTATTTATATGAAATAGGAAGACTGGAATGCTTTGCTTTAAGAGTACTAAACAGTTTAACTTTGAGTGCCTCTAAAGAAAAGAGTGAAGAAGCATTCTTAGCTAGCCGGACTAAGGTAGGTGGATTTGAATGGTATATAAAACTTTTAAGTTATAAAAACAGTTCTCATTAAAATCTCCTGCATTTTAATTTAAAACTGTTACTAAAATCGAATGCACATATTCATTCCATTCTTCAAAGGAGTAAGTTCATTGATAATATTACAATTGCACATACAAAAGCTGTACATCCAAACAAGACACTTTTGATAAATAAATTTAACTTATTAGATTCAATAAAATCAAAAATTAAAAATTAACACTTTTTAACGTTTGATGTGAGGAATGTAACAAAAACAAGTATTTTAACGTCCGTATCCCCCACGAGGTAGACAGAGGTACAACCAATGCACTTAGTGAAGATACTCAGTTCCACTTACTACTGAGCACTTACCCAATCCCAGGCAATATTGATTTTATCAGAAAACTGAAATGCAACAAATACTATATAACTCTGATTGTTAGTTGTTCTATTAAGAGGCCATTCATAAAATATGTCATGCTAAAATAAGCTTCTTGACCTCCCCATCAATAGGGGACACAGCTTTACAATTCACACTGTGTCATACTATCTGTGACCCCCTAGAAATAGTTCATTACAAAATCTAAGATATTTGAATTTGATAAATAAATGATAGTACACAAATAAATATTTTTAATTCTCAAAATTTGTGTACCTACCAATATTTCAAATTTATCATATTCAGCCCACGCCACAAATATGATCTTACTCAATTTTTTTTTTTATAAGTTTAGTTTAGTTTTTTTTTATTATTAGTTTTTATAATAAAAATTAATTAAGCCCATAAATATTTTTATAACACACAAATAAATAATATTCCTATTAATCAGAAGTCCAAGGATTTTGTAAATGTGCTGACATATCTATAATAGGTATTGTTTTAATGAATAGCAAATGTCATATTGCCGTAGGCCCCCAGTCCCCCCTTATTGCATATTGTCACAGGTAGCGAGCCCCCTCCGCCCCTTTTAAGCGAATATATTTTATGAACGGCCCCTAAATGTAATTTGAAAAATTACCTAATTCAGGTGGTAATGTAGGAAATTCATAAATATGTTCACATGTGTTTCTCGAGAATGGTATACAAAAACCAAACTCAAAGTCGAATGTTTTTAGCAATGTGTCTCTAAAGAAATGCTTCTCTATCATCCTGAAGTGGTTTACAGGACGTGAGCCAACAGTGAATTCAACCCTGCAAAAGAAATTAGGCTGTCTTAAGTTTATTTCTTTAAATAACTCATATACACTGTATCTTTTACTTGATACAAAATGTGAAATATGCCAACCGATGTTTTTATATGAACAACTTATAAAACATGAAATAAAACGGAAATAACAAATACTCTTTGAGTTACCTATAGACTTAGTTGTATAAATGATGCCCCAAATGTAAGGTCACCCTATGCGTAAATGAACCAGACTATTCGCCCACACCTGGTAGGTACTATTTAACATATGATGATAACATTTCCTATTATAATTCCAGGATTTTGACAATCAAAATGGATCAGTGGTGAGAATTTAGGTAATACAAGTTAAGAATAACTAGGTAAATAAACAAAATCTTTTATAGATTTTCGAAATAATCGCCTTGCGCCTCAAAATAAATTTTGGTACCCCCACTTTACCTATTCCTTTTGGAGTTATTCTGTAGCAGGAATAGGTAAAGTGCTTGTCATTGTCTTGTTTCAGTTTGGAACATAATGTAGTCTTGCAAACTCTCACTTGAGGTATTTCAACCCAACACAAGGATGACAATGCACCATTCTATAGTGTTTAAAGGCAATATTTGTCTCTTCCACCAGAAAAGCCAATAATATCTGTCACAGATATAGATGATGAATTTAGTGACAATTCAGATGTTTCTGACGTGTGATGAGTTTAGACAAATAAAATCTACTTTTTTTATATAAATGGTCTGTTGTTTCATTAATATAATAATACATTTTTTACAATAATAAAATTGAACTTACACTCAATATATGTTTTTATTATACAAAACATTGACTACCCATCGTAGCAGTACACCCCATCACTAAGTACATCAATGGCTAGACTAAAACATTCTGGTTGGGTTTAATTTACTACAATGATTAATGATTTAATATATTAAAAATGTGATACAGCTGAAATACTAAGTCATAATTTGTAAATCACGGCAACTTTCAAGAGTGAAACAAAACGTAACTGAAACTGTCACCCGAACCATGCTACAGTGCAGTGTAATAAATCTTATACCTTTTAGCAAGTGGAGCAAACACATATATATTTATTCATAAATAAGTAGTATTTTTTCACAACAAATAAGATAGTATATATATGATACTTTTAGATAGTCACTAATTATTTAAGTAACAAATTAAAACAATTAAATTATTACTTACAACACTAACTTGTACTTCAATAACAAACAATTGAGAAAACGAATTTAATGGGTGCAATTGCTTTGCATTATTATTCAAGTGGAAAAAAAAAATTAAAGTTCATTTTAATAAAAATAACAAAATTTGCATATTCGAATTAAAGAGCCTCAGCTTCATACCCAAAGAGCCACAAGTGGCTCATGAGCCGCAGGTTGCCGACCCCTGGTATAGACAAATTAGGTCCTGGGCTTGGAATCTGATTTAAGCAATTCACTTTAAACAAGACACCCAGTTTTTTTAAAACACATTAAAATTGCGTATATATCTTGATGTTTGACACAATTTATTGTGCACATATTAGGGCTCAATACAGTTGGTTAATCAATTATTTACTAGTTATACCTTTGCCATAGTGGTACTGCAGATATACGTTAATTGCACAATAGTATTTGTTATATTTATAAATACAGATCAAAATATAAAAGTTGTATTTGAGGTATTTATTATACCTACTATATATATATTAATTTGATACTTACGTAGCTCCCACAGTCTTTAACTTTAAAAACTGAGGCGTAAATTGATAACGAACAAACCGACCAGCATTTGGATCTAAAGGTTCATCAGGCATGTCTTCTGCACCTTCGTTATCAACACCAAAATCTGTTGGCGGTTTGGCAATCTCAAACAGAATTGTTCCCGATTCGAGATCTCGTATTTTAAATCTTGTAAAGTCGATATCATATACATTAGCTTCAGGGCTGCATAAGTAAGTATCTGTAATCTTGTCCAACCTTAAAACATCTTCAGGAGTAACTTCACTTAAAACCAGCTCATCTCTGTTCTGATCGAGAAGAGGTATTGATTCGCACTTTTTCCCGACAAGGCTCATTTTCTCTGATAAATGTATCGATATTACTTAGTACTTACTGGAAATATAAATCTAAACAGACATTTGCATTTCATGAAACTTTACGTTAGGTATTGGAAAGCATGTTTTAAGTATAACTGTGATTCAAATTGAATGATTATTTTAAAAAAATACTAAAAATAATGTAAAAATGTAATGTGAATGTAATGACTGTTTCAGACTATAAATGACAATTGATGACAATTGTGAATTGACATGACTATAGCAGTGTTGCCAGTGACAGTTAGTAAAATAATATAACACAAGGCAGCTCAAGTAGTAACATTTTCACTAGAAAAGTAACATTTTCCCTATTTTATGCGGACAATCTATATTGGATAATAAATGCGAAAGTTTGGATGTTTGGATGGATGTTTGTTGCTTAATCACGCAAAAAATACTGAACGGATTTAAATGAAATTTGGCACACGGGTAGATAATAACCTAGAATAGCACATAGGCTACTTTTTATCCCGGAAAAATTAATTATTTTAAGTTTAAAAGAGTAAAAACTATAAACATGGTTTTTTTTCAGTTCAAACATCTATTTGGTTAAAATGGCAGTATATTGATTTTTGAAAAGTTGCATATTTCGGAAACACTGATTGAATTTGATCTTTCGAATGACATTCAACTCAATGTTTGAGATCTAAAATATTGCTTTAGCTAAATAATCGATAGGTTGAAAAATTTCGTAGCAATGTCAAAAAAAATTTTTTTTAATATTTTCATCATTAATAAATCCTAAACAAATTGACTGATTTTGATACAATTAATGGTATTTGACGCAGTTTTTAAAGGAGAAAAGCTGACAAGATTTTTAAGTCCATCGGTGTATTAGCCTGAAAATTATTTTAAAAATATAAAGTAAATATGCTAAAAATGACGTAATTTTAATATTTGAAAATCTGTAACTTTCGAAAATTAGTTTCGATTTTGATTTTTGAAATGCTATCTGACGTATTTTAGTATTAAAATATTGTAGAATACCAAAAAATTATTGATTGAAAAATTTTGAAGTTATGTCGAAAAAACACTTTTTTTTCATTTTTCGTCAACGATTTTTCCCAAACGGACAAACCGATTTTGATGCAATTAATACATTAGATGTAGTTTTTTAAGGAATAGAGCTGATTAGTTTTTGTACTCAATCGGTACATTAATCTGGAAGTTATGTTAAAAAAATACTGTTTAGCCAAAATTATTTTTGGGGTTTTTTCAAAATTTCTCAAAATCTCCTAGGCTCAACTAAGTCGTTCAACTTTTTAGGAAGTCTAAGTTGAGCAGAATCCAATTGAATGCCATCAACCGCGTTTCGATCGGTCCAGCCATTCAAATGTTATAAGATGTTTACATACACACATACACATACACATACAGACATACTGACGTCATCGCGAAAATAGTCGGAAAAGATTCCTAGGACCTCAAGACGTGGAGATCCGGTGAAAACTCGATTTTCGAAAATCGGGGCAAATTCAGTAACTTCCTACCTACGTACAAAATTAGTTAGGGGTATCTCTGTATATGATAATAAATGATTTTTTTTTATATTCTGATTTTTTAAAATTAAAAAATAAAACTTTGGGAAGCTCTCAACAAGCCGTCCGTCAAAAGGGTTTTATCAAATTTTGTAATTGAACTCATTTTTTAGTTTCGAAAACATGGTTTACATTATTTTTTTTATATTTACTTGACTTGGGACTTTTTATAAAATTGACTTGGGATACAAAGTTCACAAATGAAGCTAAATAATAAAAAAACATACCATATATTTATTTTTGAAAAATCTAAAGTATATTTTAGACTTTGATTTATAGTATATAGTATTTTAGATATATAGTATTTTTAGATTATGAATATTTTCATTAATCTATTAAATATCTTAATTTTTTGGTTTTAGCAATAATAAAATTTAAATTTTGACATGAAAATGAAGGAATACAAAAATTAACAAAAAAAGTCATGACGCCGGATTTTCCTCGCATGGGAGGCAGAGTAAATCTAACTTCTATGGAAGTTCCGATTCGCCATGATTTACTAGTTTTTCGGTGAACTGTGGTAATAAATTGAAGAAAAAAATCAAGATATTGAATGAGTTAATTAAAAGTACTAAATCAATCAACAAAAATATACCATCTTTAGACTTTCAAAAATAAATGTATTGTATATATTTTTTTATTACTTATCTTCATTTTTGAACTTTGTATCCCAAGTCAAAATTTTATTAACAAAATAAAAAATCAGGATATTTAATAAATTAATGAAAATTTTCAAAATCCAAAAAATACCATCTGTAGATTTTTTTAAAACAAAGAGATGATATTTTTTAATTTTTCAAAAAATGAGTTTTAGAGTAGCTATAAGCTCCAGAATTGTCTGAGGTCAAATGAAAAAAATAAATAATTGAAACCATGTTTGTGAAACTAAAAAATGAGTTCAATTACAAAATTTGATAAATTGCTGTTGTCACGCGGCTTGGTGAGTGCTTCCCGAAATTAAATTTTTTTAATTAAAAAAAATCAGAAATAAAAAAAATATTCCATTTATTACCATATGCAGGTAATTTGGCGACAAATAATTTCCATTTCCATTATTTTTTTTTTATTTTTACCTCAGACAATTCTGGAGCTTATAGCTACTCTAATACTCATTTTTTGAAAAATTAAAAATATCATCTCTGTTTTAAAAAAATCTACAGATGGTAATTTGACGACAAATATTTTTTTGTTTAGTACATGTCATAAAAACGCTTCAACGCAGAGATATCCCAAACTAATTTTTATTTCTGGCACTTTCAGGATCATAATAATTGACTGGTAATCCATACTCATAACTAACTAAAGATAACTAATCTGGTTATAAAAAACCTCATCTTCGATCACATAAATTTTTATTTAGTGGAAAATATTTAAATATTTTTAATAAGTCCTAACATACATATCTTCACGCCAGATCCTTTACGAGGTAGGCAGAGAGAACCGAGTGCCATACATCACGATACTTTCTTTCAAGCTCAATCTCTTTCTCACTTCCACCTTACGAACCCGGTTCGCGAGTGTTACAGCACATATTTTTCGTAGCGATCTCATCTTGACCGCGTTGATTCTACTTTCATGCCCTTTCTGACGTACCCAACTCTCACATCTATACAATAGCGTTGGGATCAGCACATAATTATGCAGGGCTCGACGGGCACCCTGACTTAAAATTGTGCCATTATGTAATCTCTCTAACGCTGCGTTCACTTTATTCCCGGCACACACTCTTCTTTCAACATCAGCGGTGTACCTTCCATCCCTGATGAAAGCACATCCAAGATATACACACTCATCCACTTGTTCCAGCACTACATCATCAACCACAACTCTTACATCCGTTCTGGTTGCTTATAGTATTGTTACGTACTCGGGTTCGTACTTGTAAGAAAACACCACTTATATTAAATCCGTGTATTTACACAACACAACACAACGTAATACTAAAATACACTTTACACACTAGTCACTCGCTGTACTATCCCTGAACTTAGAACACTACACAATAAAACACTTCTTGCTTCGCACTGGTCACTTGATGTATCGCTCTCGATCGCTTGATAAAAACTGCCTTGTGTTAGACATGTGTAACACTGCGCTGCGCCGCGCAATTGCGCTAACTCAATTCACTGAGCGGGTGTGTTAACTTACTTATTGAAAATGTGTTAGCGCACGGCGCAGCATAGTTATACCACAGATACTTAGAGATTATACGCAGTAAGCCCTCATTAATGTGCACCATTATCATGAGTCATGACTCTCATGTGTCGCGACTCACTCGTTGAGTTACCAATGAATCAACGCAATTCATGCGCTGTGCGCTGTTTGTTTTAAGAATCTGTAGCGCGGCGCACGGCGCACGTTTCGTTCGCTGCTCACTTCCCGTCACCCGCGAGCCGCGTCAGATTTATTGCGCCATGGCGCAATTTTGAGTTAGCGCAAAGAGCCGGCGCAGTACACTGCGCTTGAGTTACTGAGTTAACGCAAGGAATTTCGCCGAGTTACCTATTCTACCTTGTGTTTATCAACACTCTCTATTTATAGCCAGGGTAAAGTCCTAGCTGCATCCAAAAAAATCTAAATGTATCAGGAAACAATGAATCACTTCTTATCGTAAACATGTTATGAGTCATAAATCCTAGTACATGCTACTTTCAACCTTATGCCATATCCCACAAAGTCCATTATGGCATAGCCCAGGTCAACTATTTGTTTGTCAATAGGAGTAGCTATCTCTTTCTTTTATTTCTAGATCTCTCCAGCGCTCCAACTCTACAGGTTTCTAGATTATTCGTAACAGTACAATAAAATAAGTCCTAAAAGTAACGTAAAAGAAACAATTTGAGTCGTGTAACGTAGAATTAACATGAGAGGGTCAAAAGTAACGCAAAATAATACTAAAGTAACATTGGTACCGCTGGACTATAGACCACAAAACAATACTATAGACTAATCAGATGGTTACGGAATTACCTACATGTTGTTGTAAGACTAATATTTAATATTGTAAAACATAACATTACTGATCACTGAAAACCACAGAAACATTGCCTTATCCATACTGATATTATAAATGCGAAAGTAACTCTGTCTGTCTGTCTGTCTGTTACGCTTTCACGCTTAAACCACTGCACCGATTTTCATAATTTTTTTTCATAAACATAGATAAAACGTTGAGAAAGGACATAGGCTACTTTTTATCGCGGGAAAATATCTCATTCTCACGGAAAATAAAATTAATCGGAAGAAAGCGTACTGTAAAGCGTAATGTAGTGCACATTTACTAGATGTCGCTGCACGAAAATACATCGCGTTAACATATTGAAACACCTATACATGTAATGAAATCGTTGACTTAATCTCAATATTAATTATTTGTTTGTATGTTTGTTTATTGATTAAACGCGCTAATAAACGCGCTAATTTCTGGAACAATAAGTTGGATTGAAAAAAAAATTCTTTGTGTGTGATAGCAAAGCTACATTCATTAGGATTTAGGAAGGTTATTGGCTATCAAGCATTACGTTATTACGTTACAATTATTCTTGGTTTAGTTAAAATATCGATATTCGTAAACTAAGTCGGAAGAAAATCGCTATCGAACTGCTGTATCCGCGTGCGCTGGCGTAATGGATAAGTATACGTAAGTACAATGTACTACAAATATATTGATTTTAAGTAGATCTACAAAAAAGCCTGCGACACTATATATCTATCTCTTATAACAACAACACAATAAAATGCGTTGAATGCAATGTGAATGCGTTGGCTTTACTATACTTTTTAAGGTTCAATATTCAAAGTTTAAAACGGGACCCTATTGCTAAGACACCACTGTCTGTCCCTGCGTTTGTCTGTCTATCTGTCCATCACCAGGCTGTATCTTATAAACCATGATAGACAGTTCAAATTTTCACAAATGATGTATTTATGTTGCCGCTATAATAACTAAAACTAAAAACAGAATAAAATAAATATTTAAGGGTGACCCCCATACAAAAAACGTGTTTTTTTTTTGCTTTTTTCGATCTTAATAATGACAACTGGTAGACGTTTGAAATATCCACAGAATACTTAATTAAATAATCACTTTAAAAATAAATAATTAAAATAAAATAAATATTTAAGGAGGCTCCCATACAACAAACGTGATTGTTTGCCATTTTTTTATAGATGTTGGTACGGGACCCTCCGTGCGCGAGTTCGGCTCGCACCTAGCCGTTTTTTTTAAGTTACATGAGTGGAAGTATATGGGTACCTCTAACTAGAGGTGGGTTGTTTCGCGATTTTGCCGTATCAAAATGAAACTATTTATTGCCACGCGATAGCGGTTTCTGAAACTATTTATTTTGAAAACTATTGATTACAGAATAGCGGCCTTGGCTAGCTGTTCTGATACCTGTCTCATTTCCGTGCCCTTTTTAAGCCCTTCCTATCGACGGATTGAGTTGAAATTTTGTGATGAAATTATTTTACGTTAAGTATTACGTATTTCTTATGTATTGTATTTATAAATACCTATGTATCGTAGTTTTAAATCGTACACATAATATATTTACACTATCTATACTTCTTCTATACAAATAAATAAAATTGGAGTGACTGTTTGTAATATTGAAAAAACCGGTTTTAACTAAATGCATATATACACGGTACATATACCAAAATAACACTTTTTACGATTTTTGTCTGTCTGTCTGTCCGTCTGTCTGTCTGTCTGTCTGTTTATTCCGGCTAATCTCTGGAATGGCTGGACCGATTTTGACGGGACTTTCACTGGTAGATAGCTGATGAAATAAAGAGTACTTAGGCTACTTTTTTTAAAAAATCCCACGCGGATGAAGTCGCGGGCACAGCTAGTGTATTACATAAAGAGGCAAATCACTCCTAAAAGGGAAGAGACAACCATCGTCTATAGACACCAAATATGTTTCTGGTCCGACGTTATCCATGTGGTGGGGTGAAATACGTACTACGAAAGTAAAAAGCATTAACGCTTTTGCGGCAGGAAAAAGTTAGGTAGTAATACCGAGCTCGGAGGAGACTTTGTAGATTTGTCTCATCTAGTAATATCGATATTAGTGACATGTTAAACCCATCGTTCTTCTTCAAAAACTGTCTGGCAGAATGATAGATGGTCGATTCTTCTTAAGACGAAGATGACGGTGTAACACACCCGTGCCTCGAAGTAGCATATAGGTATATTTTTATATAAATATATATGCATTTATATGTTTGCGGATGTTACTTTATTTTTATTCAAAACTAGCTGTGCCCGCGACTTCGTTCGCGTGGAAAAAATTCTAAAATAAAAACCCGCATAGTTCCCGTTCCCGTGGGATTTCCGGGATAAGAACTATCCTATGTCCTTTCTTGGGTCTCAAACTATATTTGTACCAAATTTTATCCAAATCGATTCAGTGGTTTGGCCGTGAAAGCGTAACAGACAGACAGACAGACAGACAGACATACAGACAGACAGATAGACAGACAGACAGACAGACAGAGTTACTTTCGCATTTATAATATTAGTATGGACTAGTATGGATAGTATGGATGAAAAGAGAATTTGGTAAATATGGCAGAGTGAATAATGCGAGTAAAAATGTTGAAAACTGGTTCGACATAAATATATTTGATGACAAAACCAAGAGTGTTAGATTCTCATTGCGTCATGTAAATAATGTAAATAGCACGTAATGTAAATAGCAATGTAAAACTAAATGTAAATAATCTGACTTTGGTGGACTCCACCGTGTTTGTCTAGATGTCTACCTCTATATAAAATTGTAATAATTTAGCAATAGTTCGGCACGGCTTGTAGTTAAAAATGACACACTTAACTGATGTCAATACTGCAAACTATACTTTAATTCCACCGCATTATTTCATATGGGATTTTTCGGTAAAGAAATTTTGCTGAAAAAAACCTATATTTATTTTGGTAATAAAACCTATAAGACGAATAAATAATTTTCACCCGAGGGTTTCCTTGAGAGAAAATATCAAAGAAATTATGTTGTAACATATACTTGAGGACCTAATGTAACGTCTGTAAAAGTGGTAATGTACACTCACTGAATACAAGAAATAAAACCAATGTTATCGTGGATACATCTCGTCTCGATAGAAATAATTACTCTTTTACGGCGCAATCTATACGCTTTTACCATGACCTTCCTGATGATATAAGATACCTATCTACCAGTAAACAAATTTAAAAAATCTGTAAACGGTTGAACCTGCGGGCCTTCCCTGAAACGTCCCGCTTAATCAAGGTATTTTAAGCTCAAAAGAGTAAAAACTATAAACAGGTTTTTTCAGATAGAACAACTATTTTGTTAAAAATGACATTATACTGATTTTCGAAAAGCTGTATATTTTGGAAACGATGAACGATTTTGATTTTTCGAATGGCATTCAACTCAATTTTTGAGATCTAAAATATTGCTTTAGCTATCGACAGCATTTAGTGGCTAAAATTTGAGTGTTAGATTGCACGAATCACTTCATTTAGTCATTGATGCAGTAAACCGAATCCGAAGCAACGCGTTGAATACGTGGTTATTTGCGCAGTTGTATGAAGAAAATGACGAATAGTTTCATCAATTACTTCTTCACACTGAAGTACGCTGGCTGCCGAAAGGTTTATGTTTGACAAGATTTTTTGCATTTTTTGAGACTATTATAGACTTTCTGGTTACTAAAGATAAAATTTTAAAAGAAAATTTAATGAAGAGGAAAACAGACATCGATTATTTAACAGATTTGTTTACAAAATTTAATATGGTTAATTTGCAATTACAAGGCGACAGTTTAAATTTGATTAAAACAAAGTCCATCTTATCAGCGTTTCTTGCCAGAGTTAAACTAATGCAGCAATATATTGGGCGGTGCGAATTTTTTCAGTTCCCCAATTTGTCACAGACAAGCTACCAGGAAGACGACGTTTCAACTTACGTTCAACATTTAAATGCCCTCTATTCAGATTTTGAATCTAGGTTTGAGGATATTTTGACTATGGTAATACCACCATGGATAATTAATCCATATGGTGACATCAAGGAAGTTACATTCTACCCGGAATGCTTACACGCGCTTCAAAGTCGTTCCGCACTAATTTGAGAAACACTTTTTGCATTGCATAAGTAGTAACGTAATTATTAAAATAAGCACATTTTAGAACTCACTATGTTAATTACAATACATTTTATGCTAATGTATCTATCGACGTGTATGAATAAAAAGGATTTAACGATTACCTAATATATAAAAATCTACCATCTGAACGTTTTATTTACACTGGCAATTGCAAGAAAGGGACAACATCCACTCATGTCGTTGTCTTGCTTAGAACATTTTTCCCCTCTGTTATGTAAGAAACAAATGTCAACTTTATTAGGAACGAAATAAAGTACATTTTTATTTTTCAAATATTGCTTCGTAGTAATTCCAGTTATCGTATATAAGTTCCTTGGGTGACATAGAATGCTTGCATCTCTAAGTAGTCTATGGACATAGAAGAAACCAAGGAAGTTATATTCTAGGAATGTTCACACGCGCTTCAAAATCGTTCCGAAGAGTACCACGACATGGGTGGAGTGTGTCTCTTTCTAATAAATAAAGCGCCAATCGCCATATATAAGTGCGGCCATGCGTTGTTTGCAAATTGCTACTAAGTAATTCTACTAATTTGAGATACAGTTTTTGTATTGCATAATTAATTACGTAATAATTAAAATAAGCACATTTTAGAACTTACTATGTTAATTACAATACATTTTATGCTAATTTATTTATCGACGTGTATGAATAAAAAGGATTTAACGATTACCGAATGTGTAAAAATCTACCATCTAGATAGTTTTATTTACACTGGCAATTGCAAGAAAGGGACAACATCCACTCTTGTCGTTGTCTTGCTCAGAACGTTTTCCCCCTCTGTTATGTAAGAAACAAATGTCAACTTTATTTGTTACAAAATAAAGTACATTTTTATTTTTCAAATATTGCTTCGTAACAATTCCAGTTATAGTATATAAGTTCCTTGGAAGAAACGAATGTCATAATATATGTACGTAGTATCTTTCCATAATCTGTGGTCATAATACAAGAGGAACTGACTGAACTAAGTACAAACAAAGAACTTAAGGTTCAGTTTAAAAACGGATATCAGCAATTCTGGCTGCAAAACAACATACCCGTTACTTATCCCGTATTGTCTATTGAATGTCATAATATATTATGTACGTAGTATCTCTCCCTAATCTGTGGTCATAATACAAGAGGAACTGACTGAACTAAGTACAAATAAAGAACTTAAGGTTCAGTTTAAAAAAGCATATCAGCAATTCTGGCTGCAAAACAACATACCCCTTACTTATCTTGTATTATGGAATATAGCGAGGAAATTTTAATTTCCTTTCCGTCGTCATACCTAGTGGAAAGGGGGTTCAGCGCTGTTACCAATCTCCTAACGAAAAACAGAATCAGACCGGACATCATTAGCCGAGGAGATTTAAGATTATAAAATTGACGCCAAATGTTGATAATTTATTATTAAAGCATCAGGTTCATCCTTCTCACTAAAAATATTGACTTATTGCTTATGTTATTTTATTTATAATTTATTTTATGTTTATTTAATGTTACGTATATTTTACATAACAGATACAAAATTTTATTTTGTGTATTTTTAATATACTACCCGTGCGCTTAAACTTTAAAGAATGGGATTGAAAATGGCGTCGCCTCTGTTCACCTCTCACTCGCACACTCTCGCTATCTATACTCATACTCGCCGGTACGGACAACCAAAAAATCCGCATATTGTGCATCAGTCCATTATCGCTATATGCGAGCTTGATGCGTTCTGAGAGTTTTTTGTTAATTAATACTATTTATTTATTTTGGTTGTTAATATTGGTATATTTGTTATTATATTGTTAAGTGTTGTTCGTTATTTAGTTTTTTTTCATTGTTATGCTCTTTGTTGAACAATGAGTATAAAAGTCGGAAATTGTTAAATAGTGATACACGTAAAATCATGTATTGCAGTATAATAATGCATGAGCACTAATGGCAACAGGGTTGGCAAAGAATATCATCACACGAATTAAAAAAGAATGTACAAACTTGGTTTACCTAGCTATATTGCTTACACAAAACTATTTGAATATTATTAATAAATTTAAACACAGGAAAATTCGATCAAACATTTTTTATTAGCCCATTGACTACTTATCTTTTAAACCACGGTAATATGAATAATTTAAGCTACTTATTTTAGACATTTCTCACGCGGGCGAAGTCGCAGTAGGTGAAAAATTAAAAACAACTGCAGCTGTGTACGTTCTTTTGTTTCTCAATTGTCTATTCTTATTATATATCTCGATTGTCGGTTTCATGCGTACCAAAGACTCTAAGAAATTGGTTCTTTTTGTTTATTGTGATTAAATGACACATGTTTACCTCAATTACTACATTAACTTTAGGTTGCTATGCACTGTCTATACTTATTTGTATAACAATATGTATTATGTGCATATATTTAGTATGCATTGACTATATGTAGTTGCTTAAATTTAGTTGCTCAAACGTAGCTCTCCTTACTGTGGATCTTCACAAAATTTTAAACTGTAAATATGGCGAGAGAGTGGGTTTGAAGAAAAATCCTTATAATTAAGCCTCTTTTATTCTCCCCGTTTAACGACAACAGCTCTTAAAACGTCATAAATTACGCAATCTCTTAAGTGTCGCTATATAAAAAACTCTATGTTATGTGTTAATAATTTGTTCCGCTTTAAGGCATTTTTAGATTTTTACATTGTTTTTAAATTTTTAAGAACAAATTGTAGACGGAAGTCCTATTTGTTCAATTTACTACTTTAATACATAGTATATCGCTATATAAAACTATCGTTGTAAGCAGTAGTCGCTATAGATCTCGTGTATGCTGACGGTACAGGCATATTTGGCCGCCATTTCTAATCCCATTCTTTGTCTGCACGGGTAGTAAATTCAATTAATAAATGTACAAATTATTGTACATTTATACTACGACTAAGATAATTGTGACGATACTTTCGTACTACTTCTGAATTATATAAGGAAGTTACATTCTACCCGGAATGTTCACACGCGCTGCAATATCGTTTCGAAGAGTACCACGACATGGGTGTAGTGTGTTTCTTTCTACTAAATAAAGCGCCAATCGCTATATATAAGTGCGTAGTTTGCAAATTACTATTAAGTAATTCTACTAATTTGAGAAACAGTTTTTGCACTACATAAGTAATTACGTAATACTTAAAATAAGCTCCTTTTAGAAATCACTATGTTAATTACAATACATTATATGCTACTGTATTTATCGACGTGTATGAATAAAGGGGATTTAACGATAACTGAATATATAAAAATCTACCATCAGATAATTTTATTTACAGTAGCAATTGCAAGAAAGAGACAACATCCACTTTTGTCGTTGTCTTTCTCAGAACGTTATTCCCCTTTGATAAGTAAGAAACAAATGTCAACTTTATTTGTTACGAAATAAAGTACATTTTTATTTTTCAAATATTGCTTTGTAATAATTCCAGTTATCGTATATAAGTTCCTTGGAATTCATTGATATAAAAAACCCAAGATACATAATCAGTGTCTCAAAAACGTCCTCCGAAAATGAGCGCACAATTTAAAATTTTGCGCTCTTTTCAAATAGAATCGCGTCTGTCGCGAAACTGTCAATTTTATTTCTTTTACACACATTGCTTTGTAAAAACAACTATAAATCTTGCGCTTAAGGTTGGATTTGCAAAGACATATGTTTTTGTCATATCTATAACTATTTAAATGAAATTAGGGACACTTTTGAGTGTCAGTTTTGTTCGGGACTGTGCATCTTGGGTTTTTTATATCAATGTTGGAATTATATTAAAATTATAAACTATTATAATCTGTCCACAGAGTATGTTTATGGTTTACAACGTACCCAAGGAACTTATAGGTATACGATAACTGGAATTATTGCGAAGCAATATTTGAAACAAAAATGTACTTTATCTCGTTACTTATAAAGTTGACATTTGTTTTTTACTTAACAGAGGGGGTTTTCCCCCGGGGTTTTCGTAACAAATAAAGTTGACATTTGTTTCTTACATAACAGAGGGGAATAACGTTCTGAGCAAGACAACGACAAGAGTGGATGTTGTCCCTTTCTTGCAATTGTCAGTGTTAATAAAACTATCTGATGGTAGATTTTTATATATTCGGTAATCGTTAAATCCCTTTTATTCATACACGTCGATAAATACATTAGCATAAAATGTATTGTAATGTGTAGTTAGGTTCGCTAACCACTCGAACTAATTACGGGGTGGTCAACGATGTCTGTATCTCAATCCTTACCATATGGACCCTTTCATTATGTCCTTTGACTTTTTGTTTACAGTAACTAGAATTTGAACGGAGTATATTCCACTATATAGCATAGGTGAATTCAGGTGCATGGTGTATATGTACTAGACATCAAAATCAATCGATTGAAAAATGTCAAAATAACAGTTTTTAAATTTTATCTTCAACTGAAACTGAAACTTTGAATCGGGTAAATCAATTTTGGTGCAATTTGTGGTGATGGATGAAATATTGTAAGGAAACCGGCTAATAAGAATTAATTCGTATTATTCTGGATGTTATATAAAAAAATCGTTTCTCCAACAATAGATATTTTTCGAGGTTTTTTAAAATTCACAATATCTACTTAACCATTCGGTTTAAAGTGTACAAAAAGTCTTAGTTTGTTGTGACTCACTCGAATGCTGTCAACACTGCCTATCAAGTCGTTCAAAAGTTATGAGATATTTACACACATACACACACACATTCATATATACATATAGACATACTGACATCACCGTGAAAACGTGATCGAAAAAGGTTTTTAGAACCTCAAAACGTGGATATCTGACAAAAACTCGATTTACGAACTTTCTATACTACTAACGTAGTAGGAAATTAAAATGAATAAAAGGATGCGACGGTGAATAATAATAATAGTAAGTAAATAATAAATATAGATAATTATACATTATAGAGCTCTAATCTATCAAGATTACTCTATAGCATATATACAAATTAGCAAAAATAAACAAATACATAGATAAACTTCTATGAGTTCGAATACAAAGGTTTTATAGTTATCTTTGTATTCCAATGCGAACGTGTAAATTACACATACCTAGCATATTTTCTTGTTTTTTAAAGTGAGCATGATTTCTGGCAACTGACATTGCTCCCGTTAGATCTTTTTATTGTTTGTTACGTTTCCAAAGGAGGATTTTCGTTTCCAAAGGAGGAGTTTCACTATGAGGATTCCATTTGTCAGTAATTCCTCTTGGCCACGAAACATTTTTGGAGAACCTCGCAATTATTCACAATTCAAACAAAGATATTGGTATTTGGTGTAATAATTTCGAGGGTATATTAGCCATAGGAAATCCTTGTAACCTGGCAACACTATTGCTAAATCTGTTGACGTAATTTCCGTTGCATCACTAACTGACATAAGCATGCGCCTTGTCAATTTTATTCATTGGTTGGTCAGATTTAGAAAAATAAATTTAATTTCGTTATTCGGGCTTTCGCTCAAGTGTCCATCTGTGATAAGTTTATTTTAAGGTTTTTAGTGTATTGTCTGATGTGCATTTAAGTTTAATAAAGTTAATTTATCCGAGATGCTTATCAAAGAATAGTAAGTTAAGGTTATATGTTCTTTTTGTGAATAATAATCGATTTTTGGTCGTCAGCTTTATTTTAGATAATACTTCCTTATGCTTAAATATTAATATCATTTCGAAGATTAAATAAATTGTTGGATTTTAAATATTACAGTTTTTCTAAGAAATATATTTGTTATCTAGTCATTTAGTACTTTTTGGGATAGTGAACAAAAATTAATAAATTTTATTTTCTTTTCAGTCGCGTAACTCTTCCGTTGACAGTCGAAGAGGTAAGAAACTTTAAAATTTTTTCATACATAATACATAATTAAAATAGTGTTTTTTTTAAATAGAAGAATAATAAATATTATAAAAACAATTATATTTTACATGATTACTGCATTGGTTATAGTTTATTTAAGCAGTCTTTAAATGTTCTTAAAACTCTCAAAAACTAAATTTAAATTTCAATGTAGTATTAAATATATCACTGTAATTTAGATGGACCACCTTTTAGCTTGTCATTTGCTGTATTTATATATTATTACATTTAACTACATGAAACTGTCATGAATATGCGAATACTTTTGGACATATGTTAACTAACTTGAGCAAATTTATTTCTTACAAACACTATTAACACAGGATTGAATAGATATTCTGTAGCATTATAGTTCCTATAAAAAAGTTGTAACACTTTTTATGAACTATTAAATTCTGGATCTTTTCAAGTGTGTGGCTGCATTTCCGATGCTGTAATATTGAGTGTTTGTATAAAGTTTTGCTCAAGAAATATAGAATATTGGGGCGTGATCTACAATCGATATCGAAGCCAAAAATATAGTTTTTAGAACTTTTGTCTGTTTGTCTGTTTGTTTGTCTGTATGTATGTCCGGGGTAAACTCAAAAAGGACTGCATGGATTTACTTCAAATTTTGCATGAATATTACTATGAGGTCGGGTCAACATATAGGCTACATATTATCACACTATCACTTACAGGGGAGGAGCAGTGCGGAATAAACGAAGTCCGCACGGACGAAGTCACAGGCAACAGCTAGTATAAAATAAAAGTCTTCCAGTCCTAAGCCTGGGGCCCCCTTTTGAACTAGTTATATAAACTTACATACCTAATACTTCTTTCTTCGGTGTAACTTATTATATTGGGTTTAATAATGAAGGAAAATCAAGTTTATAAACATAATCATTATGCGGTAATCAGCGTCATACTATCTACTAGCTGAGCCCATGACTTCGTCCGTGTGAAAAAATCTAAGAAAAAGTAGCTTAAGTTACTCCCTATCACATCAGCTATCTGCCAGTGAAAGTCCCGTCAAAATCAGTCCAGCTATTCCAGAGTTTAGCCGGAACAAACAAATAGACAGACAGACAAAAATTGTATAAATTGTTATTTTGGTATATGTACCGTGTATTCATACTCAGTTAGTAAAAAGCGGTTATTTTAATATTACAAATAGACACTCCAATTTTATGTATTTGTATAGATTTATTAATCATCAATAAAATCAGTGGGTACGGTCAAACTAAGACCTTCTCATATCTAAAACAAATATTCATCATTCAAATAGTGCTAGGAATTTCATGTCAAGGTTTTCAAGTAATATAATCTAAATAAACTTTTTCTAACTGTAAGCTAAATGTATTACGGCAGTGCTACAAGTAATACGTATATTACGTATCACTTCAAGTAATAGTACAGGTTAAGTTCAAACGTTATCAGATCTTTTGAATGTGTCATGCAATGTTTCGAGTAATGCGTAATGTTATCGAGTAATATCAACTGACCGAAAAAGTAATGTTGCATCACATTACATTCATAAGGTGATGTTTTGCGCATGTCTACTAGTAGTCTGGTGTCGGTGTTGACCACATGGGGTCCTAGGATCAATTCCCAGATGATGTTTTTTTTTCAGTTTTCCTACATGCAATGTTGCCCGGTATTGCACAGGTGCCAAGTTGGCAATATGTTTGACACCTATTATATTATGGGACTAGGTATCTTCGGCTAATCATGAATGCAATGATTGTACCCCTGCCTACCTCTTCAGGGATATGGGTGTGGAGATACTACTAAAGAAAATAAATACACTCTAGTCTACTCTCACTAGAAGTCACTCAATAAGTTTGAGATATTTAAAAATTAAAAATGGAATGATCCAGTATTATATCTTTATGGAAAGCTTTATTCAAACATAAAAAACAAATGGTTAGTTAGCTCAATTTAAAAAAATAACTTTGTTCCAGTCATTTTACAACATTTTTCAATATTTTTCTTTGAAACAATGGTGCTTGACTTTGAACGTTTGTGTGTTATATGATTTTAAATTTGGTTAAACCGAACCAAACTTAATCTGAAACACTAAACTGAATATAAACTTACTGAAAATACTGTACAAGAAACATTAAAAAACTCTCGAGGCCTTAAAAATGCCTACAACCTACAACACATGTGGCAATGTTTAGTGACATTTTATCATAATTATAACACATGCAAATACATCATTATCAGCTGACTTCTTATTACATTAATATCAATTAATGATATTATGCTTCTATAACTGAACAGTAGGTCCGTTAGATAAATTAGTTTCATGTTTTATTTGTAACCAAAAATTGTTTATATAATACTTCCACTATGTATTTCAGATGTACAATGTATATGGGGAAGCAAGGGTGACCATCAGGTCCCTCAAACTAAGTCTTGTCCATTCGCCCCCTCCGCCCCATATATATAATATATATAACAAAATAGCAAATATGTAGTTGGCTCTCACAAGACAATTGCTTTTAAACACGAAAGATTTTGCTGTTGCATGTTTTTTAAATGGTGCATTGCAATCCATGTAGCAAGGTTTAAATGCCACTTGCATGAGTTACTAGCTGCCTTACCCTTCAAACCAAAACAACGTCATGACAAACATTGCCAGGAAATGGCAGGAATAGGTACAGCTGTTGTACCTAATAGCCGAGCAAGTTGTTGCAGAACTCTGCCATCTAGTATTTACAATGGTAGTGACACATATAGCCAAACATTCGCTTTTTACAAACTGTCTGGCAGAATGGCAGGTGGTCTATTTATTTAACAAAGCCTCAAAGGGGGCCCCGACCAACACGGGGAAAGCTTTTAGCTTACTTAAGGCAATTACTGACATCATTATCACTGTCAGGTCGGTGTAACCAACATAGCATATTAATTGTGTAGAACAGGGATGTCTTGATTGGTTCACTTTTTCTGCCATACAAGGAAACCAGCATAATAATATTAATTTATTCCATTAAACCAACTAAATACTACAATAAAATTATTTCATACATTTTTAAATCATAAATATTAATTGTTTAAATCTTAAAAACTAACTTGACCTTGATTTGATTGAATTTGCTAGGAAATTAAGCTAGGAAGACAATTTAGTTATCATTAGAAGAAGGAATTTTGGAATTTGGACAATAAGTCTGAGGGTAGTTCATAAATCACAGATTGAGAACAGGGATTTTAACTTTGTGACGGAAGCAGACAAGTTTGTATGGATTGTGATGTTTAGCCCCAATTCTCACTGCTCACTCACTTGTAAGAGATTTGGAAGAGTGAAGAAGACTTCTGCAATCTCTCACCTGGGTCTGGTACCTCCGCCTTATCTATTGCTGCTGGTAAACTAATGCATGTGGTTATTACACCTCACCACACAGATAGCAGTGCATCATTAACACTTTGGTGTCTACAGACAATAGTTACCTTTTTCCACTAGGAAAGCAATCTGTTCGCTATCCTGTAAAAAAAACTGCATGTTTTAAGGTGGGATAGAGGATGGTTCTCTGACTTTCCTTATGATGATGTCAGTATGTCTGTAGGTATGTATGTGTGTATGTAAACCTATTGTAACTTATGAACAGTGATGTACAAAATACCCTGTAAAAAGTATTTGGAATACAAAATACTTTTAAATTAAGTATTTCAGATACCAAATACAAAATAAAAAGTACTTTTGAGAAAGGTATTTGAAATACTAGATACAAAATAGATATTTTATAAATACTTTATAAAATACAAATACTTTTGTAAGAAAACAACATTTGAATTTAAGGTTTTTTATTATAGCTCTCATTATAGATAGATCAGCAGACCATTTATTGTAATTTTAAGTTAGACTTAGGTAAAACCAGCTCTTCGAACATCTTATCCGTCATTTTCCTTCGATGTGACCTAATGATCATAACCCCAAAAGAAAAGAGTCGCTCCACAGGTGCAGAGCTCGGCAAACAGAGTATAGACTATAAATTAATCATATCTTAATAGCCGCTGACAGAGAGAAGGAGTCACCATCTACCTTTTTTTTCTCACATTAATAACGGCACATTCAGTTCTACTCATTTATTTTATAAATGACACCATATAATATATTTTTTTATCTGAAAAAGTATTTTATCAGAAAAAGTATTTAATAAATACTTAAGATACTAAACAAAAGTATTTAAATATAAGATACAAAATCCTTTCTAAAAAAGTATTTTAGATATCAGATGAAAATATGTATTTTGTATCTTGTATCTGTATTTCAAATACTTGTATCTTAGGTAAGTCACATGCGTGCTTATGCTTAACCGGCTGAAACGCTGCTGACGGTGTTCGATTGGTTTTTACCAGACTTCCTGGTAACGAGAACTGATTTGACTTAGTAGATTATGAGAGATTAACAAAAACCCCGTCCTAGCTTGACGTGTCGATTGATTCCAAAATCTAATTGGCTAAAAAAATTTCCTTCGAAACATCAAATTGTAGCAAAATTGGTTTATTGGTTTGTTAATAATTATTGACAAAAAATATAAAGTGTTTTTTTGACATGACTGAAATTTTCCTATCATTCGATTTCGAACTTTGAGCAGTATTTTAATACCCAAAAAACTGCATCAAAAGTTGTTTTGAAAGATGAAATCAAATCAAGTGTTAAAATGTTACAGCTTTTCCAATATTAAAATAGGTTGTGTGTCTTCAACATACTTCAGATTTTTAAAATAACTTTCAGACCAATGCAACGATTTATTGATTCCAAAATATAATCAGCCTTCTTAAAAATTCATTGAATGCCGTAAATCGGATCAAAATCGGATTTGTTCGGGAGTTATTGTTTAGTAAATATTTCGAAAAATACCTTTTCCTTGATCGAATTCGATGGGTTGAAATTTTTTTAACTGATCTGCGAGATTTTTCAACCATTCGATTTTGTACCGAAGACAACATTTTTAGAGCTCAAAACATTGCATTGAATGGCGTTTAAAAGTAAAACATTAGGGCAAAGTTGCATCTTTAAAATTAAAATGTGCCGTTTTCACCGATTTTCGAAAAGGGTTATCAATTCGGTTGTAAATACAAAAGTGTATGTTACTTCAGAACTCGGTCATTTATGAATCTAATTTGAAAATTCTTTTTAACTTTCCCCTACGTATGTAGATAAGGCAGTACTGATTTTGCCCCCGATTTTCGAAAATAGTTATCACATTTCAAGGTCCACGTTTCTTTACAATATTTGTCTAAATTTTTACAATAATCTTCACCTTTTGAGGTCCTAGGATCCTTTTTCGACTATTTTCATCGTGACGTCAGTATGTCTGTCTGTATGTATATATATATATATATATATATATATATATATATATATATATATATATATATATATATATATATATATATATATATATATATATATATATATATATATATATGTGTGTGTGTGTGTGTATGTGTATATGCAAACATCTTCATGTTTAACTTTTGAACAGCTTGACTGATCGAAACGTGGTTGATGGCATTTGATTGGGTTCCGCTTAACTTAGACTTTCTGAAAATCTGAACCGATATGACCCAGATTTTAAAAAAATTTGAAAAACCTCAGAAAAAATTTCGGCGAAACAAATATATTTTAAATTACTTCCAGATTCCAGAACAAAGTGAAAATTCATGATTCAAAATGAAAATCATTTTATGATCTACGATATTTTAGTACTAAAAAAACTACGTTAAATTCCGTTTTAAATATGAAAATCGAATCAAATTTTCAGAAGTTGCAGCTTTTCAAATATTAAAATTACGTCGTTTACATCAAACTTCAAATTTTTAAAATATCTTTCAGGCTAAAATACCGATTTATTTAAAAATCTAATCAGCTCTTCCAAATAAAAAATATCGTAAATCGCATTAAAATCGTTTGATTTATCAATGACGAAAATATTTTGTTAAAAAGTTTTTTTTTTACATTTCTTCGTCATTTTTAACCTATAGATTTTGTCGTTAATAAAACAATTTAGAGCTCGAAAATTGCGTTAAATTCCATTTAAAAGATCAAAATCGATCGTCATTTCGAAAAAAAAAATACATTTTTCAATCGGCTTCCTAAAAGGATAAGTCTTTCAATTCTGCGGCAATTTTTTATGTTTGTTACCTCAAAACTCGGTTATTTATGAACCGATTTTTAAAACACTTTTGTTGTTTAAGAGGGTATACTCGCCGTGTGGTCCCATTTTAATTTGGTGAAGATCTGATGCAGGGTTCTGGAGATATAGGGAATGGGAAGTTGTTTGCTTCAGTTTTATTGCGTTAAAAAAAATTCGAACATTAAATTACTATCATATTAACAAACTTTAGATTTTTAACTCTTCGAACACAAAAATCTATGCTTAGGTATAATATTTGCTTCTTTGAGCTTTAAATCCCTCATATTAGAGGGAATTTCAGGGATGGCATGCAGGGACACTTGGGAGGGTATACTTCCCGTGTGGTCCCATTTTAATTTGGTGAGGATCTGATGCATGGTTCCGGAGATATAGGGAATGGAAAGTCATTTGCTGCAGTTTTATTGCTTTAAAAAAATATGTTTCAAACATATGTTCACGTATACGAGTATTTTTGTCTGCTTTAAGCTTGAAATACATTAACTTAGCGGGAGGTTTCAAAAAAAAAGCAACAACGTTATTTTTGATATAGACAGATAAAAAATAAATATTTTGTAGGAAAGTTTTTTAATAATTCTAATTCTCACACAATTTAAATACTACATAAAAAGTTTTAAATTCATGGTTACATTGATTATATTCCTTTCAATTTGTAAACATAAAGAATTTTCTCCCTTGTTGGTCTGCCGTTCGGCCAGGCAGCTCGTAAGAGGCGAACTATTGATTGGCTATGCGAGATACTACCATCGTAGCTACTAAGTGGCAGAGTTCTGTTTTGACTCACCCGGCTCTGGTACCATGCTTTACAAACTTTCGCGTTGGTGTTTGTCAATATCGTGTTCCGGTTTGGAGAGTAAGGTAGCCGGTAAACTTATGCTTGTGGCACTAACACCCCGCGCCAAGTATAGCAACGGACTATTCAGATCTTTGGTGTCTATAGGCGATGGTTGTCTATCTATCTATCAAAACGGCTATTTTTTTTTATATCATAAGATAGCAAACAAGCAGATGGGTCTCCTGATGGAAAGAGTCAACCATCGCCTATAGACACCAAAGATGTTAATGGTGCGTTGCTATCTTGTGGCGAGGTCTAATGCCACATGCATAAGTTTACCGGCTATCTTACCCTCCAAACCGGAACACGACAGCGACAAGCACTGACGCTATTGCGGCAGGAATAGGTAAGGCGGTGGTACCAGACCCGGGCGAGACAATGCAGAACTCTACCACCACTCTACCACTCTAGGCTATACTGCACTTAGCCACATTACGGGATATTGTGCGCAAAGGAATAGTGGCTATTCCTGGTAACCCAACTCATTCCAGAGGTCTAGTACCGTAGAAGGATTCTCGAATAGCTCCTTGTAAGTTTTTTTGTCTTTGAAGAACCCTTACCCATATATGAGTGCGTGGATGTTCCACGCACTCATATAGCACGTGGTGGGGAGTTTCGTCATGGTTATGGCACGTTCTACATGTGTTTATTCATATGGCAATGCCCCGTTATCATATCTTTCTTCACTTTAACCTTGGTAATTTAAGTAACTTTCTGGTATGATTGGGATTAAGTTCAGGAAATGCTTGTTTAGCTAGTCGCCAACAGGTTAGCTATTCCCAGTGTTACTTGTTTTTTATCTTGGTACCTAATTTCTTTTATCTTTGTTTTTAGCAGATTAAAGGGTAGAAGTACTATTGGTTCAGGACTCTACAATTACTAACTTATCGGCGATGTCCGTTCCCTGGGGAACTACTGTAACCTTTAATCCATTGTATAGTGACCTTGCATGATGTCCTGGTTGTTGAAGTAGTTTTCTGCTTTCGTGTACTAGGCTGTTGCTCGAATAATTGGAGTTCAGTGATTTCACCGGTTCGCCGGTTTGTCGGTTGGCGAGATGAGTGGTGTTCCCATCGCCGCATTTCACCAACCTGATAACATTTCTCGACTATTTCTAGTGATAAGTGAGACCGACGGCTTGACGTGCTCATCCGGGGCACGGGAGTGGTAACATAACAACCGTCAGACTCCTAACTGCTATTTTTGAAATAACTACTAAACATACTCAGACATGTTGAGATGACAAAACTGCGAATAATAACACATAATATTTACAAGGTGTATTGTATGTGTAACACAAAGCTGTTTTAAAATTTATTTTTCTAGGTCATGATTACATTACAATGTGCCAGAAACTAGTTCATTGCATTGAAATATACTTATGGCGTTTAACGGAATATTATTTTTTTCTTAAATTATCCTCAATTAAAATTTATTATATTAAATTGCAACAAAAATGTTCTTATCAAATATGTTCTGTGACTCACAAATAGTTTGCCCCATATACTATAAAAACTATTTTACAAAATGGCGGTCCCGGGACAATAATTGTGATCCGACAAACATAGATTTAACTAACTCTTGCTTGCGATTCAAAATATAAAATTTGTGCCGTCTGCGCCTGCACGCTAAGACCAAAAAAGTGACATTTCAGTAGACTAATTTTACAATAAAAAGTCTATAAACCAGTTGCCTTGCAGGCTATCTCTGAAACTTCGCGCTTTAAGCTAGCTCTGAGCAATTAAAAATACATATACCTAAGCATAAACATTTAAGTTTTTCGGTTTGGTCGAATTGACTCAACTTCTAAGAATATCTGCGTTTGGTGGAATCTAATCGAATGTCGTCAACTGCGTTTCAAACGGTCAAACCAGGTCAATATTTATAAGAAGTTTACATGCACCTTGTGGTCCGGGCCCCCGTTTGAAGAAAAGACCATTTGCCATTCTGCCAGGCATTCCGTAACATGCGAACGATTGACTTTACGTGTCACTACCATCGTGAGTTGTGACTGCTAGATGGTACATTCCCGCAACGTCTTGCACGTGTATTTGGTACCACCGTCTTATTCCTGCCGCAATAGCGTCAATGTTTTTCACTGTCGTGTTCCGATTTGGAGGGTAAAATACATACATACATACATATACATATCTTCACGCCAGATCCCTTACGGGGTAGGCAGAGAGAATCGAGTGCCATACATCACGATCCTTGCAGGCTTGTCTCGCTTCCTCCACATTCATCTCTCTCTTCATACACACACGCCGGTTGCGAAGACTCTTGACACCACCTTCGGACAGTACTCGATCAATCTGATAATAGAAAAAATAAAAATAGCCGGTAGAATTATGCATGCCATATTGCCATCCCGCCACACATAGTTAACAACGCACCATTAACATCTTTGGTGCCTATTGACGGAGAAACCTAATTGATTTCTCAAGGGAGCCACCTACTTGTCTGATATCTAAAGGAAATAAAAAAAAAACGTAAAAATAGAACAGCATGTTAGATTAAAAACGGCGAGATCTGATGAAACTCTATTTTTGAAAGTCGGGATGAAACCAAGAATATTAATAATATCGGTGGACAAATTACACGAATTGATCTATCCCCATAGTAAGTAATTATTTGCTTGTGACGCGGACGTGGAAGTCAGTCAGGGGCGGGCGTAGGGTAAAGTACCCAAATGTCAGCCCCCTAACGAAAAACGCAATTTTCGGACCTTATTAGGCTTAAACCATTATCATTAAAACGTTTCAATTTGCTTTTTCGTATTATTTAAGTTTTAAATTTTACGGTATTGATGATTCAAATTGACTTCAATAACGAAATACAAATATATAAGCGTTTTAAGTTTCAAAGGGTCTATTTCCCTATTTTCGGCCAGTGTTTCCCTAATTTCGGCTTCGTTTTTCCCTAATGTCGGCCGCCAGTAAAGGATGTTTTAAATTGAAAACAAGGCAATAAGTCTGCATAAAATTTTAATTAAATTTAAATCAAATATTTTTAATAAACATAATACCTATGTACTTCATTTTTTATCAGTTTAAAGACAATAAAAATCTTCCGCCAGTCTATATCTATGCTAATAAAATAAAAATATTTTATTTTTTGTTTGTTTGTTTGTTACGATTAAACTCAAAACCTACTCAACCGATTTTAAAAATCTTTTACTTTTAAAAAACTATTCTATTCAGGAGTGACATAGGCTATGTTTTTACTCGACTACGCAAAAGAAAGTTATGGTTTTGGGTCATGCGAACATCAATAAAATTGAAAATTACAACAAAACAGGATCAAGTAGTTTTATTCATAGGATATCCCAGAAATACGAACATCTGTGGTCATCACACAAATGTTTGTCCCTACCGGGAATCGAATCCAGACTCATCGATTTGTTGTTATGTTTGCTAACCACTCGACCAACGGGGCGGTCAATTTGACGCATTGAATAAAATATTAAATAAAAATATAAATAGAAACATTATTTTATAATCAATTTTTAAACATCTTTTGTAGATATGGAATATTTAAAGGGGGCCGACATTAGGTTGTTTGAATTCCCAAATGTCGGCCGTGATTTAAAATGTTTATTATTTCAATATACGTAATAGGTAAAGGCGGCCGGACTTAACGGATGCAAAGCGCTCTTAAAAAACAAATTATTGAACAAAAATATAACTACTTTGAAATTCTGTAGAGTTCTAAATTTGTATCTTTCGGCTTAATGTCGGCCGGGGGCCAACTATAGGATTTTGTATCATGATGTGATACAAAATCCTATAGTCTCATATCAAAATGAGTGCCTAAATCTCGGCCGCTGTTATTTCTTAATAACAAATGGAAATATTTAACAATATTGCAAGGCATAATGTTCTATTCCCTTTTATTTTTCTGCAGAAAAGAAATAAAAGCTATTGGGAGATTTTTATGGACAAACATACAATCCCCGTGCGTGGTCTCCTCTAACGTTTTTAGCTAAATCGGAGACAATACAGCTCTGTGTGACGACTCGTTGGCTTCTATGTGGTATAATATTGAAGTGTATGACACAAATTGGTTAAATCGTGTGTAATACACAGTTATATGAGCAAAGTTGTGATTCGCAACACAAGTTTAAACCTAAATGGAATTTAAACTTAATTATCATTATAAATATGGTAGGTGGCCGACATTCGGCGACGGACGACGACGTTAGGGCACTTTACCCTATCTACCAACGTATCTGCTGTATCAATTATACGTGGACCCCAACGTGCGTAAGCAAAAATTAATAAAAACTTCCCAAATGGCAAAAGTCACAAAAAGCAAATTTAAAAAAAAAAATGTAAGGAGAGTGTATAATTTAGATTGTTTGTAAAATGTTTGGAAAATGTGACAGGTAGATAATTATGATGTATACATATTTCTTTTAATTTATCTCTACCCTTCATAAAGGCCCCTAAACAAATTTTATATGGGGCCCCGCCAAGGCACGCTATGCCACTGATGTTAGTCAACGATACTAATATAGTTATAGGGTATATAAATATTTAAAATTTGTTTATTACTAATATTTCAAAATGTTCAATTTTTTTAGCAGGAAGTTAATAACATAATTAGGTGATTACGTTTCTTATGTGATGCTTAACATACTAAGTCCATCGTACAGTTTTTTACATCAGACAACACGTTCTGTGACGTACTTGACCTTGTTAACCACCGTTCCAACGGCCAACCTTGCCGACGTAAACTGACGTCTATCCAAAATATATATATATATATGTATGCATATCGGCATAGCAAGTATTAATTTTTAGTGAACTATTATTTTATCTTCCTCGTTAGATAAATAAATATAATGAACGATCCCACCAAAATATTTTTATGTAAAATGTTGCAAGACGAGACCATAATATGGCTCGCACTGTCAAAAAATTATCAGATGTCATGTAGATTCAAGCCACAAAACAAACAGATACAGAAGTCGATCTAGTTATATACATAGCCACAGAATATATAATATGTCCAACGGTTGTTCGTCCGTCCGTCTGTCGTTAACAAATTACATTGACGTTTTACCGATTAAATTCTCATATTTTGTATGGAAGATGGCGGTCCAAAATTAATCATGTTTGAATTAAAATTACTTTTTTATAAGGTCGTTTAATAAAAAATAAGACGGTGAAAGTGTAATACAGTCCTTTGTTAAAAATAATTCTAAAAATTGATCTTTTCTAAAAATTCTCTTTATTAAAAATAATTCTAAAAATGTAGAATTCCAAAACAAAATATTTGTATGCATTTTTTTTCTTTATCTTAATAACGATAACTGGTAGAGGCTTGGAATGTTCACAGAATAATTAGTTATATGTTCACTTTAAAAATAATAGTTAAATTAAAATAAAGTAAATTTTTAAGGGTGGCTCCCATAAAACAAACGTTATTTTTGCAGTATTTATCGATGATGATACGGATCCCTTCGTGCGCGAGTCTGATTCTCACTTGGACGGTTTTATTTACATATATGTATTCGATAATTTGATCTGCCCTGTCGCCTATGTCCCATCACTATGATCCGTATGTTTTCTAGTGCAATCTTGAATAGGCCAATCACGGCGCAGTTGTCGCACTCCCCGTGCCACATCATTTTGTGAACTCGAATACAAACAAAAATTCAATGATGCGGACTCTAAGGGGGGTAATCTATGGTCTAAACTAACAGCCAATACCTCCCCCCTGGACTTAACTGCCTGCGCCCAGCGATGTGTTAGGTGTGCTAGAAGATCACCAGCTGATTGACCGCGACGGAAACCGTACTGGCGGTCACTAATCAGCTGGTGCTCCTCTAAATACTTCAAAAGCTGGCAGTTAATTATCTTCTCCATGATTTTGGAGAACAGGGAGGTTAATGGCTTTCGGCCGATAGTTTGACGGATTCGAGCGATCATCTTTTTTAGGTACAGGGTGCACTAAGGCCGTCTATCACGATTTCGGTACTACGCCAAGTGAGTAGGAGAGCTGGAATAGACGCGTCAATACGGTGTCAACTGCTATCGGAGATAGGCCATCCGGCCCAGATGACTTATAGATGTCCAAGGAAAACAGTGCTTCGCGCACTGACGACTGATGGAATTTTATTTCAGACGTATTGCTATAACACTGCAGGATGGTAGGCGATGCGTTTCCTTGGTCATCTATAGTCGAGTTAGCCGCAGAGAATGAGCCCAGGAGGATTGGCTTTTTCCTTTGCGGTGTGGGCCAGAGAATCATCTCTGTGCAGGGATAGAAGGGACGGCTGACAAAAATTCCCTAAGGCAGCCTTGGCGATAGACCAAAACGCACGGGTGCCCGAAGGAAGCGAACTATTCTCTCACCAATCCTGCCAATGTGCTCTGATTTTGCCTTGGCGTAACTCTTTTGAAGGACCTCGAGGTGTTATTATATTCCTTTCTTAAGGCGTTTGTTTTTTCATCATATGATGCCGATGCAGAAGCCCAGGCCCGGTAGCTCTCCTGCTTTCGGCGCGCAGCCGTCTTGCAGTGGCGACCAAACTAAACCGGTGTACTTGTTGTACCTCTGCCTACCTCTTGGGGGATACGGGCGTGAAGATACTTTGAAAAACTAATTTTCCAGCTTTTTGTACCTATTCCCAGGCGTAACTGCATAATTTTGAATGTGAAAAATTCTCGTTCGACGAAAGCTGACGAAGCTTTTGCCCGAAATATCGATAATTAAATCGACGATTTAATTAATCATTTTATTATGTACTATTTATAACTAAACCAAAGGAGTGAAACAGCACACTATGATCTCTTTGATGACGTTGTTGCCCGTATTTATATCGCTCTGCATTCTTCAGTAAAGGCACTGTGAACTCGCGGGTATGTCACTCGCATATCCGCGACACTAATGAGTAATGACTAAGGACATATGGATATGTCCTTAGTCATTACTCATTAGATACGTCATGATATGATGTAGAGGTGGTTTTGTGACACCAAGGTTTGGGTGCGCCGATATC
Source organism: Apodemia mormo (assembly GCA_036924255.1). Lineage (NCBI taxonomy): Eukaryota > Metazoa > Arthropoda > Insecta > Lepidoptera > Riodinidae > Apodemia > Apodemia mormo. The sequence continues at coordinate 16,551,121 of JAUPFN010000020.1, forward strand.
GCTATCGGCGCTTATGACGCTTTTCGGACCGCACCCTATAGGTTAGAAAAATCAAAAAAAAAAAAAATAGGATTTATTAAAAAAATCATGTTTTTTTATTAATTTTAAAAAATCGTATTTTTTTCAAACCTTTCTATATGTACACAAAATTTTTACTACGATTAATAAGACATTAAAATGTTTCTTAAAAGCGAACCGTAGAAAGAACAATTTTACCTAAATAAATATTGAAAATTTATTTATTTATAGCAACCCGCAATAAATTTTTAAAAATATATAAACGGGTCAAAATCGCGTACATATATAAAACTTACTTGTGAAGCTCGACGTTTCGGCCAAGTTACATTAACAGTGGTCACTATAATATATTTTTAAAAATGATAGTAGAACGCGTTAGTTTAAAAGTTCATAACCCGTAATAACGACTGCAGCTGACAATTTTTTTATATATTTCACGGGAACAGTGCATTTCTCGGGCCTGCGTTTACAGTAGCCTGTGTTATCTCATATCTGTAATTAAATTTCATCCATATCTGTTTTTTCGTGAAAAAGTAACGAACACACATTGCATCCTATGATGTATACATGTTTGAAATTAATTTAATATCCCGTGTTGGTTCCGGGCTCCTTTGAACAATAGACCAACTGCCGTTCTGCCAGGCAGGTCGTAAAAGGCGATCGATTGGCTATGCGAGTCACTACCATCGTGGCTACTAGGTCGTAGAGTTCGGCATTTTCTCGCCCGGGTCTGATACCACCGCCTTACCTATTTCTGCCGCAATAGCATCAGTGCTGGTCACTGTGGTGTTTCGGTTTGGAGGGTGAGGTAGCCGGTAAACTTATGCATGTGGCATTAGACATCGTCACAAGATAGCAACGCACCATTAACATCTTTGGTGTCTTATAGGCGATGGTTGACTCTTTCCATCAGGAGACCCATTTGCTTGTTTGCTATCTTATGACGTAAAAAAATGTAATTCCGTGGTGAACTTTTTGTTTCAAATTGATCCTTCCCTCGACTGTAGCACAGAATACTTAGAGACTACCAGAAGTTAATGTTACATACAAGTATTATTCGAGCATAGCACACATAGATACCTCTCACGGACGCGATATCTCCGACTGGTGCGGTACAAACTGTACTGAACCATTCCGAGATATCGCGTCCGTGAGAGGTGTCTATGTGTGCGTTGCTCGTATATCACATGTATGTAGATTGACTACTGTTAGTCTCCAGTATACTGTGACTGTAGTACAATAGGTATTTTGTTTTTCGACTAAAGTGTGTATGTATGTACGTTATACATGCTTATTTCTTTGGCACACTCTGTAGTGTAAACAGGTTGATGGATTTAAACTTGAGAGGCGTATGTCGTTGGATTCCTCAAGCCAAATGAAATGATATCGCTTAAGATAAATTGGACCCTGTTAGGCAGAAAAGATCCAGCCAACATTTTTTTTATTATTGATAGGGAAGCGCTTGACCACGATCTCGCCTCATGGTAAGCTAAGATGCGGCCTAAGATGGAACGCGCTTCCCTAGAAGGTACCTGTTCACTCTTCTCTTGAAGATCCCTAGATTGTACTCGTCGGGGACCACAGACTCAGGAAGCATGTTCCAGTCCCATGCGGTTCGAATGAAAAATGTGTTCGAATGAAAATCAATACTAAAGAGAAAACGCGAATAACAAAATATTTATATCATATAGGGTGAAGTAGCCAAATGTCGGCCCCCTAACGAAAAACGCAACTTTCAGACTTTACTAGGTTTAAACCGTTGTTATCATATTTCATATTCAAATTTTACATTATTGATGTTTCGAATTGACTTCAATAACAAAATAGTACATATATAAGCGTTTTAAGTTTCAAAAGGTCTATTTTCCTATTTTCGGCCAGTGTTTCCTTAATTTCGGCCTCCATTTTCCCCTAATGTCGGCCGCCAGTAAAGGATGTTTTAAATTGAAAACTAGGCAATAAATCTGCATAAAGTTTAAATTAAATTTTACTTAAATATTTTATATAAACAAAAACAATATGTACTTATTTTTTACACGCTTTTTTTATTATTACACGCTTTTTTACACGCTATTTATTAGCTTCACCTGTATGTTTGTATATTTGTATGTTTGTTTGTAACCGACTTCTTTGGGCGCGATTTTGACCCACTTTAAACGGCCAGATTTCGTTCAAACTTTGTAGATTTATCGAGGACCGATGACAATATACTAATTTGATAAAATTATTCCATTTTTCAAGTGGTAATAAAAAAAAAAAATTTTTTATTACCACTTGAAAAAATTTTACTCCTTATAAAATATTTATATTAGATGCTTTAGATAAAAATTGCCTCTTAGGTAGTAAATTTTTAATAAACTGCAAAACTAAAATGGTTAAAAAAAATAGTTCTGATAAAAGAATAGTAGTCCGTACAGGAAGCCCCAGAGTTGAACGACGGGGCCATGCCTGGGACATTATTGGGAGCCCATCTTGGCAAACCTATATTGTCCTATGCCCGGGCCATAACTGGGCAATCAGCCTTGGCCATTCCAATGATTACCCAGGCTTGAGCCAAGACTGATGAACCTAGCCTTGGCCAAGTCTAGAGTCACCCTAACTTGGGCCAAGTTTGTGTAACCTAACCTCGGCCATTCAATGGCGATCCAGACTTGGGCCAGGATTGAGCAACCTAGCTTTGGCCGACTCAATGATTACCCGAGCGTTAGCCAAGACTGGGATGCCTAGCCTTGGCCGTTGAATGGCAACCCAGACTTGAGCCAGAATTCAACAACCTAACTTTGACCATTCAATGGGAAATCCAAATTTAATTAATCATTAAGTAATAGAATTTGGAACAGTATATACAGAACGATTTAAAAAATCTAAAGTAAATGTAAGAACTTGATTTTTGCTTTTTTTTTTTAAATTAATAAACATTTGCAACAAAATAGATAATTTTCATCAAAACACAAAATTAAATAACATAAATTATATAAATAATAAACCGTCACACTCTGTCACCATAGAGATTTAGCTTATACGAAATGGTGAAATATGCGTTAACTTATCGATCGTACGAAGTAGGGGTTAGTGGTCGATCTGGTAAGCGCGCGGCTTGGGTTTGAATTCTTGGTTAGGGTAAATGCAATTTTCACTTTATTTCTATAATTAGCGAAAGTTAGGTCTATATTAAGAGTTAAGTCATCTGAACTTGCGTTAGCTCTATATCAAAATCGAAATAAATTATTGAGAAGTAAAAAATTCCTTTTTTACACGCTTTTTATTAGCTTCACCTGTATGTTTGTAACCGCCTTCTTCGGGCGCGATTTTGACCCACTTTAAACGGCCAGATTTCGTTCAAACTTTGTAGATTTATCGAGGACCGATGACAATACACTAATTTGATAAAATTATTCCATTTTGTGGTCTAGCCTCTGTGGTTTAGCGGTCCAGCGTTGGCGTTGACCACATGAGGTCCCGGGTTCGATTCCCGGGTCGGGCACAAAAAAAGTATTTTTTCAGTTTTCTGAGAAACACAAAGTTGCCCGGGATTGGAAAGTGCCCGGTTGGCGATAGGCTTGCCACCTATCACATTTGTGGGACCAAGTATCTTCGGCTAATCGTGGGTGCACTTGTTGTACCTCTGCCTACCCCTTCGGGGATATGGGCGTGAAGATACTTTTTTATTCCATTTTTCAATTTGCAAAATATGATTTTTGTTAATTTATATAATTTTCATCTATAGTCGATAAGGTTTATAATGTTTCTCTACAGTCGATAGGACAGGACAATAATTACAGTTACTTATAGTTATTACGGAATTAAAAAACAAAAACAAACAAAAACAAAAAAAAAGCCGAAAAAACAGCTATTATATACTAGGAAGGTACTGCACAAGCGCCCCTGGTAGAATAAATGTACATAATATTTATAGATATAGATATATCACATCCATGTTAATTTTACATGGATATATATATATATATATATATATATATATATATATATATATATATATATATATATATATATATATATATATATATATATATATATATATATATATATATATATATATATATATATATATATATATATATATATATATAAAGTCTTGTAGTTTTCGTTTTTTATTAATTGTAATTAAACGACACTGAATTTATTAGCCATTCGCATTCGGTGACCTACAATTGTCGATTAGAATTAAAAAAAATTAACTCAAATAATTGATTTTTTCACAAGTTACAGAGTTTCCGGAGTTTCATACATTTTCGTTTCTATTGCACTAAATCAATTTTTAGAAAGTATGGAATTAATTTCCATTAAATTATCTCGACAATAGTATGCAAAATATCTTGATTCCGTTAACTAACAAGGCTATAATACTAATAATAGTTGCCAAAATGAGGCTAAAAAAATTTTTCGATCGTAAAGCACTCTCTGATGCTTCGCATCATGAGCCGTACAGTAGTTTAAAATTTAAAAAACAAGCTATTATACCTAAACCGAACTAAAAAGTAGAAAATAAATAATAGTTTAAAAAACTAAAAACACGCTTTTTATAGAAAACCAAACTAAAAAATAGAAAATAAATTTTAATAAATTTAAATTAAGAATAGTGTTAAAAATTTCAATAAATATAAATTAATAATAGTGTGAATAAAGAAAAAATATTTTATTTTAAAAAAGCGTGGGGTGCTTTTTAAGATATTATCAATATCAAATAATCACTCTACTCATATATGTCAATAAAATATTTATAACTATTGACACCATGCACCCCACGCTTTTTTTAAAATAAAATAATTATTCTTTATTCACACTATTATTAATTTATATTTATTGAAATTTTTAACACTATTCTTAATTTAAATTTATTAAAATTTATTTTCTATTTTTTAGTTTGGTTTTCTATAAAAAGCGTGTTTTTAGTTTTTTAAACTATTATTTTTTATCTATCTACATCTATACTAATATTTTAAAGAGGAATTATTTGATTTTGTTTGTATGATACGATTTAACTTAAATCCTACTCAACCGATTTCAAAAATAATTCACTTTTAAAAAGCTCACTAAACAGAAGTGGCAAATGCTATGTTTTTTACTTGATTGCGCAAAAGAAAGTTATGGTTTTGGGTCATGCGAACAAAATAGCCAGTAACAGATAGTTTAAAATAAAATCGAAAATTACAACAACTAAAAAAGAATCAATTAATTTTATTCATAGGATAGCCCGGAAATACAAGCATCTACGCTTATTACACAAATTTTACTAACCACTCGACGGGGCGGACAATATGATGCATTGAATTAATATATTAAACAACAATATAAATAAAGACATTATTCTATAAACCAATTTTTAAACATCCTGTGTATATGTGGAATATGTAAAGGGGGCCGACATTAGTTTGTTTGAATTACCTAATGTCGGTCGTGATTTAAAATGCTTATTATTTCAATATACTTAATAGATAAAGGCGGCCGGACTTTGGTAATTAAAATAACGGATTCAAAACGCTCTTAAAAAACAAATTTTTTGAACAAAAACATAACCGAACCTTTCAATTTTGTAGAGTTATAAATTTGCTTCTTTCGGCCTGTCGGCCGGGGGAGGACATTAGGCCGACTATAGTCTCTTGTATCAAAATGAGTGCCCTAATCTCGGCCGCTGTTATTTTTTAAAACCAAATAGAATTATTCATCAAAATTGCAAGGGATAATGTTCTAAATCGTTTTATTTTTCTGCAGAAGATAAGTGAAACTTATTGGGCGATTATAAACACAATCCACTTGCGTGGTCTCCTCTAACGCTTTTAGTTAAATCGGAGACAATACAGCAGTGTGTGACGACTCGTTGGCTTCTACGTGCTATAACATTGGAGTGTTTAACACAAATTGGTTAAATCGTGTGTTATTACGCAGTTATATGAGTAAAGTCGTGATTCGCAACACAAATATAAACCATTATAGAATTTAAATTTATTTAGCAGCATAAACATGTTATTTTATAGACTCAGGCGTTACTTTGCGGAAATCCGTTGTTCAGACGAAGAAAACTAGTTATTTTGTAATTTTGCAAACTAACTAGTTTTATTCGTCTGATAAACATGTTAGGTGGCCGACATTAGGCGACGGCCGACTTTAGGGTACGTTACTCTACAGTAGTGAAAGATAGGTATGAATTTAGTATATAGAAGTCTTTAGTAGTGAAAGGCGGGTATGAAATTAGTATATAGAAGTCTTTAGTAGTGAAAGGCGGGTATGAATTTAGTATATAGAAGTCTTTAGGCGGCGTCCACAAATTACGTGAGATGTTTAAGGGGGAGAGGGGGTCGAGTTAAATCTCATCTAATCTTACGTTGGGGAGAGGGGGGGTCTCGGCAAATATCACGCATTTTTTTTTCTGATTGAAACAGAAAAAATATACTATTTTGGTCCATTATCCAGATTGTACATATGCTTAAGATTTAATCTTAAGCATAATCGTAACACGATTAAGATTATTCACTAATTCGTTCGAAAGAAAATAATTTCATTCATACTTCGACGCTATACATTACTACTGACTGCCAAATCATCATATTTTTTTTAATACCAAATAGTTCAATTTAATCTGAATTAACGGTACAGTGTACCCCGTCCTTTGATTTCGCGCCACTATCAGAGGAGTAGACATTCGTTTTTGAATCGCAGTAATTACGATTTAAGTATTCTATTGTTAAATTGTTATGACATAACTCAGCAATATTGATTACTAGTCTAGTTAATAGTTAATAGTCGTAAATAAAATCACGAAGATTTTTTTTTTCTTTTTATAATAAAAATCCAACGCGTTTACATATTTAAGAAACCCAAATTTTGAAAAATCTCACGTGAGATTGGGGGATGGGGGAGGGGGTTGAATAAAATCTCACGACATCTCACCAAGGGGGGAGGGAGGGACAGAAAATTAAAAAAAACACCTCACGTAATTTATGGACGCCCCCTTAGTAGTGAAAAGCGGGTATGAATTTAGTATATATAGAAGTCTTTGGTAGAGAAAGACGGGTATGAATTTAGTATATGTACAAGTAAACATAACGTATACAATACGGTAGGTATCAGATACACATATGATACCTAATGTATATAACGTACTGAAGTTTGTAAAGAAGAAAATTTAATAATATGACATTTTATTATACAGTTAAACTCGACGCTTGGTAATGTCTGTCATAGTGTATTAAATTAAAATTAATATTAAAAATGGTTGCATATAAAGTACATCCATAATGAATATAAAAATCCACATGAATTCTTTGTCTCTAATGTCCATGGGCGGTGGTGGTGGGTTATTGCCGTATGTCAGACATATTATCAATACATAATATTATATGCATACGTCAAGCGAAAACTCAATACTCCTCCGCTTTTTATGAAAATTGCACAGACTAAGCAGTGTGATGTTTGGTTCAATCAAAGTTAATATTAAGAGGAAGTTCACACTTTAGACCAACTTTTGACGAGAAATCAAAATTTTCCAGCTCCTAATTTTTCATATTATAAGGTACTTTTATTTAATTAAATGGTACCATTAGATAGTGTGTATGTATTGTATGGTACTTTTAAATATTGCCTCAATGAAACAGATTTTTTAATCATCAATTGTATTTCTTATAATAAATGTTCTCCGAAATCAAGTTTCGACAATTACAAAAGGAAGCTATTTTTCCAAAAGGTACTACTGCTAGATTCAACAAACTTAATTAGAAATACTATTTTCATTTTACCAGCATTTTACCAGCGAACAGCTCTCGCATCGATAAGAAAATACTTAAATTTCAGTTGCGCGGTTTTCTGAAATGGCTCTTAAGAAAAAGTGCAGCAAGATGATACTTTTAATTACTATAAATGCATTGACAATAAAGGCGCACCCGCACACACGCACACGCAAACACGTACACACACACACATATGCACACACACGCGCATGTATGTACGTATATATTATTTAAAGATTAAAGATATTGTAATTTATCTTTAATTAACTGTTTTTTTATAGAAGAGGGGGCAAACGAGCAGGAGGTGCACCTGATAGTAAGTGATCACCACCGCCCATGGACATCCACAATACCAGAGGTCTTGCAGTTGCGTTGCCGACCTTTTAAGAATGAGTAAGCTCTTTTCTGTTTCTGTTTCCTGCGCCTTGTTCGCGTGACCTAAAAGCATTACTTCTTTTTGGTAAGTCGATAAAAACGTAGACTTCGTTGCTCCGGAATAATTTAGTTTTCCATATTAGGTGAAAGAATTTTTATATTCGGTTAAGTAGTTTTTGATTTGATCGATTACATGTATGATGTAACTAATTATCATGGAAATTTGCATGTAGACTAAACAATAAAGGCTCTTTGACAACATACTTTAGCTGAAAAGAAAAAGTATATATATATATATATATATATATATATATATATATATATATATATATATATATATATATATATATATAATGTGTGTGTGTGTGTATATATTATCCTGTAATTTGTGTGTGTAATGTTTATTTTTAATAATTAAATGGATTTCTAATGCAACAACAATTGATTTTTATATATATAGATATTTTAAACTTACAAAAATAACCAAATCTTTCCTCTTTATAATATTAGTATGGATTAAAATAGTCATTAGTAACTAAGGTGACTAGAACATGGCTGAAGGAAAAATAATGATATTTTTTTATCGATTAAAGCTATTTATATGACCTTGGCAGCGGTAGATTTATCCGTAATTGTTTCCAGTGGGTAACGAAATTCCTATCCGACTCGAAATGGGCCGATGATATTAGCGAATAAATTAAATAAATAAATGAATAAAATAAAAAAATATCAGTAGAAAAATTGCACTAATTGTTCTAACCACATCAGAGTAAGCATTTCTCGCCCGGGTATATATCGCACTACCGACGCAATAGCGTCATGCTTATCATTGTCGTGTTCCGGATGGGAGGTTAGGTACACTTATGCACGTGGCATTGCCATTCTGCCACCTACATAGCAACGCACCATTAACATCTTTGGTGAAAAATGTCGAAGACAAAAAAATGTTTTTTTTTCATAAATTTTCGTCATTAACAAATACCAAATAAACCGACCAATTTCGACCTAATTTACAGTATTTGACGAAGTTTTTTAAATCATTCGGTATATTAGCCTGATAGTTATTTTAAAAATAACAAGTAAATCTCCTGTAAACAACTAAATATTAATATTTGAAAAGCTAGAACTTTTGAAAACTTTATTTGCTTTTGATTTTTAAAACTGCGTTTGACGTAGTTTTTTAAGTACTTAAATATTGTAGGAGGTCAAACAAGTCTCTCTCTTTTTATAAATAACATCTTCTGATAACCCCTTAAGGCGATAGGTAATGCCAAACTACGAAATAGACACCTCTTTGAAAGCCTACTACTGCTAAGCGATTGGTCCAATAATTAAAAAAAAAAAATGCATTATACGTATAATATAATTAAGTTTAAATTTTAAGTTCGTTTTTTCAAATTTTATTGTTATTTTTGACGGAAAAAAATCGAATTTCTTTCTTATTTTTACACAAAAAATTGCTTATAACTTCCAAACTACTGTAACGATTTTGATGATTTTTTCTTTTTATTACAGACAATTTATTGCTTTATAAAATTTAAGTTCAAAATTTTACAAAATCATTAGTGTGCTATTAAATCAATAAAAACCTTATTATTTAATTCGCGGACAGCGCTCGCGTCGAAACTCGAAAGTCAGTCTCCCGGTAGCGTTCATACGGGGAGGCTGTGTCGCATGTTAGCATGCTCCGCTCTCCATATTCGAGTCAAAGAGTAATAGTACAGATAGAACGTTTGGCACAATAGTAAGATTGTGTCGTTTGGAAATTGAAGATTTCGTTTACGCTTGGATGTTTTTTTATAGTAGATAATGAGCTTGGACCGAGAAGTCTGTTTTTTTTTACAGATGTTGTTCTTATGATATAGACAAGGAATAAGAAAGAATTTTTTTAAATTCATCCCCTAAGGTGGTGAAATAGGGGGTGAAAGTTTGTTTGAAACTCTGTCATTTTTGAGTTATTACAACTCAAATAGAATGATATGCCGTAATTAAATTATCCTTTAACTGAAAAAAAATTAAATATAAATTTAATATTTTTTGGAATTCTAGCCTATAGAGAGGTAAAAAGAGGCTTTAAAGTTTGTATCATAAATGAATTGTTTATTTATTGCATTACTATAAAATCTAACTTATTTTAATTTAGTATTTATGATTTTTAATACAATTAAGAAGTACGAATTTTTGGATTTTTTTAGTACTTATGCTCTTCAATTGAAATTGAAGAAACATGCATGTAATGTTCGAAGTTTCATCCATTAAAGGAGTAAAAGTGTGTGTTAAAATTTATATGAAAAATCAAAGGTTTATGGTGAAAATAACTTGAAATTCGGCACTTATAATCTTCAACACAATTTAAGAATCATATATTTGGGGATTTTTTAAAATTTTATTCCTTAAAGGGTAAAAAAAGCATTGATGTTTGTATAAAAAATAGATTGTTTATTGTAGAATATTGTAGAAATTATTTAAAACTTAGTATTTATGATTTTTAATACAATTAAATGAATACGAGTATAAGGTTTTCAAATGTCTCTTCAAAGGATGAAAAAAGTGGTAAAGTTGTAGAAAAAATAAAATATGTTTAATCAAAATCTCTTCAAATTTATTAGTCATGATCTTTAATTCAATTAAATAAACGTGCATGTAAGGATGCTGTGAGTTTTATCTCTTAAAGAGGTAAAAGAGGGTATTAAAGGGGCTGAAAGCTAGTACTTTATAAATAGCTTTGTTTGCGAGTAGACGCTGAATAATATTTTGAGACTATTCATGTTTACGCTTTCCTACGTTTACGCTTGAATGTTTTATTAGCTATAGATAGATAAGTATTTTGTCAATATTTTGTATAAATGTACAAAAATAAATAAAAAATAAAACATATAAACAACGAAGATAATTCAAGCAAGCGAATAAAAAGCAAAACTCTAAAGAAAAAAACAACTGGTACTATTTGAAGGTAGTAAGGACTTCGCAACTAAAAATAAATAAATTAAATATATTATACATACAAATAGTCTAAATAAATCAACTTATTTAGTAGTTTCCTCTATAAACATTAAATCAAATTATATATATTTTTTTTTATTACGAGATTTTGAAACAAAAACTAAGTTAGTTTTAAAATATTATTTTAACTAGTTAGTTTTAAAATATTATTCAAGAGATTATATTTAACCAAATCAAATTTTGAAAGGTTTTGTTAAATATTAATTGTTGATTGTATGTATTAAAATAAAGTGCTACACGGGATGTATTGTATATTACAATACTTTCAAAGAAATAGGAAACGAAACTGTTATTATTGTGTAAATTGTTATATGATTTTTTGTCGATTTTCGGTACATTTTTTTTCTTTAGATATTTATCGTTTTTCTAAAACGAATGTATATGTAATCGATAAATGAGCGATTACTGGTTATTGGTTTTGAGTTTGACAACATTCAGTCGATTCATGATGATAAAAGTTCATATAGGTGAACAAAAATGTTAAAACGTAGGTATCTGCATTCACTGTAAATACTCTTTGACGTTGGAGCAAGATAGCGCGCGATATAATTTTTGCGCTGCTCCTGTCAGAAACTCAAGGTCGTTCGCAGCTGTAATCGCCTTAAGTTCAATTCAATTTTTATATTATGACGATATATATAAAAATACTTATACTTTACTAGAAGCACCGTGCAACCCGCATTGTAAGTTTTTGGTGAATCCCGCGAGAACAACTTATTTTTCCGGGATAAATAGTAATCTATGTGCTATTCCAGGTCATCATCTGTGGCAAATTATATCCAAGTCCGTTTAGTAGTTTTTGCGTGATTGAGTAACAAACCTCCATCCATCCGAACATATAACTTTTGCAATTATATTGCTAGGAATATAATATTGAAACTTTCTGACAGAGGGTTGAAACTTAAAACCGTGCTCAGTGTCAGCCAATGCTTGACGTCATTTCCAATACCATAGCGAAGAAAATATTAAAAAACCGAGGTTTATACTTTAACGAAATTGATGTACTATTTTTCACTCTCTTTGTTATCTGTTAGCTGCCAAAGTAACCATCGTCCAAATTTCATAATCCGTGATATTTCTTATCTGGGTTAAGTCTATGCGCTGAACTAAACTTGCGGGTTCCATAAAATGACGAAGGACGGGCCAACGCAGACTCTTAGGATTTTATAATTTAAAAAAAAATTAAAAAAAAAAACGCTTTCAATTCTTGTTTCAAGTTAGTTATTTGTGTGTACTGAAGTTAGAATTAATTTTATTTATTTAAATTTGAAACTTTAAAAACATAGTGTATCATATTATGTATGAAGTAGGTATTTTTTTCATTTTCTTTTAATTCATTATTTAAAATAACAAGCAAAGTACATATTATATAAAATAATTGTGTTTTTCCGAAACAAACACACGGAAGAAATCTTAATTAATTATGTAAATAAATGCTTATTAACAAGTTATTTTTAATTGTGTATAATTAATTTATTCACTTCTTAAACGTGATATTTTCAGTTTTCAGAAATCTTACCTGCTACTGTATAATATATATAAGTCCAATTTGCATATTATTTACTACCTTTTCTGCTATACCATATATTAAGGAGAATATATAGTCTGGTCATAAATACTGATTACTGTTACAATTAAAAATAAACAAAATATTACATTTGAATTTGGAATCAGTCATGTTTATATAATATGATTGTCCATTGTGTTGTTTCATTTTGCGCGCCAATATACTGTAAAATATTTTGTGATATTAAAATAGAGTGAGGTGATTCGAAGAAATCCTGTCCGAGAGAGTCCGAGAGATGAAGATACCACCTAGAAGCATGTCGCGTATTTTAAAAGATGACTTGGGACTTGCAGCCTATAAGAGACGCGCTAGTCATTTCTTAACAGATAATTTAAAAAAGAATAGGGTGGTAAAATCCAAGCCGGCCTTTTAAGAATGAGTAAGCTCTTTTCTTGAAGGTCCCTAAGTCGTATCCGTTCGGAAAAATTCTGCCGATAGCTTGTTCCACATAGGAGTAGTGCGGGGCAAAAAATGCCTCGAGAATCGCACGGTTGTGGATTTCCAGACATCGATATGGTAAGGATGGAACTTCGAATTTTGTTGCGATGCCCGATGGTGAAATTCGGCGGCAGGAATTAATCCAAACAGTTCTTCGGAACATTCCCCATGATAGAGCCGATAAAAGATGCAAAGTGATGCCACATCTCTACGTAACGCCAAAGAATCAAGCCGATTTGAAATATTTTCGTCATCGATGATTCGAGCCGCTCTACGTTGTATGCGATCAAAAGGAAGGAGCTGGTACTGTGGAGCCCCCGTCCATAAATGAGAGCAGTACTCCATATGAAGCCGGATTTGCGCCTTGTAATAAGTGATGGGCCGATACGAAGTACTGCCTGGTCCTGCTGCGAACTCCCAGCTTTTTAGAGGCTAATTTAGCCTTGCCTTCCAAGTGACCGTGGAACTGAACGTCGCTCGATATGTCGATTCCAAGTATTCCAATACTGGCTGTTGCATTCAGGGAAGTATTTTCAAAACGAGGTGATTTTTAGCGGTAAACGCGCAAACTTGTGTCTTAATGGGGTTGAATTGGACCAAATTTAATCGACACCGCTCCGAAGCTGTAGAAAGTTGTTTATGGACAAGATTTTTTTTTACAATTAAGCTATATTTTATCGCCTCTGTGGTGTAGTGGTCCGGTGTCGGAGTTGACCACAGAGGTCCCGGGTTCGATTCCTGGGTCGGGCACTTTAAAAAAAAGTGTTTTTTCAGTTTTCTGATAAAAACAACATTGCCCGGGATTGGAAACTGCCCGATTGGCGATAGGCTTGCCACCTATCACATAGTGGGACCAAGTATCTTCGGCTAATCGTGGGTGCACTTGTTGTACCTCTGCCTACCCTTTCGGGGATACGGGCGTGAAGATACTTTAAGCTATATTTTAACAAAAAAATGACCGTATTTTTCCTTATAGCTCGAAAAAAGCTTCACAATTAGTTAACAGAGTACAACGTGGGCATGTTTTGGCTTTGGTTTGGTGGGGTGTTAGCTATGAAGGAGTGACTGACTTATATTTTTGTGAAAAAGGTATCAAAACAGCGACATAATTGTATAAAGATACCATTCTTGAGACTATTATAGAGGTAGTTAAGCCCTTAACAACGCCATGTTCAATTACCAAAAATGGTCATTTCAACAAGACTCGGCGCCGCTTCATAATGTCGACCCACCAATCTTTGTTAGAAACCAACGTTCCGGACTTCATCAGAGCTAAAGGATTGGCGTCGTCTAGCCCCGATATTAATCCGCTGGATTATGATTATGGCTTGCTCTAAACATCATGATAATTTGGAGTCTCTAAAACAATCTAAACGATTGACAGGGAAGAATTTTCCCATGAAAGAGTGCGTGCTTCTATAAATAACTGGCCTCAACGTTTAAAGGACTGTATTGCAGCCAATGGAGACCGCTTCGAATAAGTTTAATATATTATTAATGGTTTTATATTAATGTATTAAACTAACACACTCTAATAGTAATAGGTAATACATTATACGTGCAATAGAAAAAAAAATTATTATTTTTCTTTGTAGCAAGATTTAGGACAAGTCTACATATATTATGTATACCATCTCCCAAAACATCATCTAGTAAATTTTCTGTATCTATAAAACGACCCAAAGATATTAATAGTGCATTGCTATCCGTGTAGCGGGATGTCAATGCCACGTGCAAAAGTTTACCGGCTACCTTACTCTTCAAACCGGAACTCATAATGACAAGCATTGACGAATGGCGGCAGAAATAGGTAAGGCGGTGGTATCAAATACCCGGGCGAGACGTTGCAGATCTCTACCACCTAATAGTCACAATGGTAGTGACACGTATAGCCAATTGGTCGCTCTTTACGTCCTGCCTGGCAGAACAGCAGTTGGTCTATTCTTCAAAGGAGCCCGGACAACACGGGGAAATAGGGTCTAATGCTTGTTCTTGTGATATTCAAAGCTTAGTTTTACGGCACATTAAAAAAAGTGTTTTTTCAGTTTTCTGAGAAACACAAAGTTGCCCGGGATTGGAAAGTGCCCGGTTGGCGATAGGCTTGCCACCTATCACATTTGTGGGACCCAGTATCTTCGGCTAATCGTGGGTGCACTTGTACCTCTGCCTACCCCTTCGGGGATATGGGCGTGAAGATACTTTTTTAAGTTTTACGTGCTCTATGCTTTGGTTGATCATAATTCACAAACCATGTTTGATTTGATATTTTTTCTATTTGATATAATATTTTTTCACGATGATATGATTATGACTCTATAGCGTAGTTTTTCTCGATACCTTTTTAAAAAACCCTATAGAAACATTTTCTTCACGATTCATTTTTATATAATACGTATAATATAAACGCGAAAGTTTGTATGTTTGTATGGATGGATGAATGAATATTTGTTACTCAATCACGCCAAAACTACTTAACGGATTTGGATGAAATTTGGTACACATATAGATTATGGCCTGGAATAACACATAGATTACTTTTTATCCCGGATAATGAGTTAATCCCGCGGGATTCATGAAAAACTTTTATGATGCAGCAGGCTGCACGCTGCAGCTAGTATTATATAAAATTGAATCGTTAATGTGTTGCTAAGCGTATGTACGTATATGCTCGAGAACGGCTGGACAAATTCAGCTACTCTTTTAAAATATTGGTTGGGGATGGTTTTTCTGGTGAGAAAACCCATACCCGGACTTCTGCTGAAAAATAATAAAAACAACATTTTAGGTCTTTAAAAACAGTTCTTAGCTGTCAAACATTTAATAATTTTAAGTCGGTTCTAAGGCGGTACGAAGTTCGTCGGGTTCATATTATTGTTTTGTATATAAATAAAAATAAATGCCATTAATTGAATAATCCTTTTCTGTTGTGCTCGTTTTTGAGACAACGTACAAATAATAATTTTCTTTGTTACAGTATCAAGTGGCGCAGTTGTATTGTGTTGCGGAGGTCTCTAAAAATGAAACCGGCGGCGGCGAGGGAATTGAGGTCATTAAAAATGAACCTTTCAAAGACTATCCCTTACTCGGTGAGTTTCAATTTGTCTAAGGTCTACACTGATATTATAAAGAGGAAAACTTTGTTTGTATGTTTGTTTGTATTGAATAGGCTCAAAAACTACTGGACCGATTTTAAAAATTCTTTCACTGTTTGAAAGCTACATTATCCACGAGTAACATAGGCTATTTATTATATATTTATTTTGGAAAAAAATAGGGTTCCGTAAGATATTTGGGTTTATGGGACACAAGGTGTAAAAAATCAATCAGAAAAGTTACTTATTTTGTGTACGCTGCCTAAACTATAAAAGATAGAACCACAAAATGTTCTAATTAATTGTAACTATCAGCGGTAACTAACATCCACGCGGGCGGAATCGCAGGCGACCGCTAGTCTCTAATAATTATATAGCTTACCGACGAAATATTCTACAAGCTTTACTCTTTTATGGCATTTCGATGCTTAGGAGCGATAAAAGTTGCTTAGGGCAACGCAGTGTTCTCAAGGCACTGCTCCATATTACGAGAAGCGATTAGTACTCAAGCAGACGTGCATACAAAGATTAGATAAGATAAATGATTATGATTATAAATAAGTGGTAACGTCTATTCCAATATCTTCCTAAACTGTCTACGAACCACCACCATAGAACATTATCAAAGAGAGAGAACACATGAAATCCAAATAGCGCGCTTATCACTTGAACACCCGTTAACCCTAGTAACCCGGTAAGCCTTGTAACCCTAGTTTCGGACCTATATAAAATATTCACGGGACAAATTACACTTACTGATCTAACCCTAAAGTAAGCAAATTATTTGCTTGTGTTATGGGTGTCAGTCAGCGATACTAATACATAGAAATACATATATAAATACTTTTACATACATAATAAACACCCAAACCCGGAAATACAAACATTTATGCTCATCACACAAATACTTGTCCCCGTCGGGGATCGAACCCGAGCCCCGTTGATTGCGTAGTCAGGGTCTCTAACCACTCGACCAACGGGGACCTCATATAGATCCGAAACTAGTCGGAACCTACGCCAAATAAACGTGACTGTAGCCGATTTTAGTTAATAGTTAACAATACCTCACCATGTTGGTTCCGGGCTCCTTTGAAGAATAGACCAACTGTCGTTCTGCCAGGCAGGTCGTAAAAAGCGACCGATTGGCTATGCGAGTCACTACCATCATGGCTATTAGGTAGTAGAGTTCTGCATTGTCTCGCCCGAGTCTGGTGCCACTGCCTTAAATATTCCTGCCGCAATAGCATCAGTGCTTGTCACTGTCGTGTTCCGGTTTGAAGGGGAAGGTAGCCGGTTAACATATGCATGTGGCATTAGAACTCGCCGCAAGATAGCAACGCAACATTAACACCTTTGGTGTCTATAGGCGATGGTTGACTCTTTCCATCGGGAGACCCATCTGCTTAATTGCTATCTTATAACATAAAAAAAAAACAATAGTTTTAATAATTTTATTTTACCCGTTAATCCGTTAACGTAAAATTACTTCTTGTCAGCCCCCCAAGACAAGTGGCATCAACGCTAGGAGAATAGAAAACAAAATGTATGGATTTGACATAAGCTGTTGATACGAGCGTAAACGAATTTGTAATTGGTAGCCAAGTGTCATTCGTGAAACGAAACGTTATATTGTATCGATCATCTTTGATCAATTTCATACAAAACCTTAGCCAAGTGGCACTTTTGACAAGCAAAATTGGTGATCCAATGATTAGCGAACGCTAGAACCCTGTAAATTACGCTAAAAATGGCGGGTAATCACTATTATTTAATCAGCTGTTCTAAATCGTGGATAATATCTGTTAGAATTTTTGATAATTTTGAAGTAAAATGAACGCAAATTGCCATAATTTAAGAGTCCTAACCTAACTAGGGGGTTTTCAATACATTTTCTTTTTTTAAGTCGCAGACGCCTTTGTAATGAATTTCGGTTTTCATCCCCTAACTCCACGGGGAATTAACTCAGAGCAAAGTGACCTTGACAAAAGTTGGTGTCCCTTACCCCCTCCACGTAATGGTGCAACAAAAAAGGGGTGTTATATAGGGTTGAAATTTTCCATCAAAATTTTTCTAAGTCCTGCGCACGCTCTGACCGCCAACCGAGCTCTCTGTTCATTCTAATATAACGCATTGGCGTCATTTCGACCAAATTGGTAGCCAAGTGGATTATGGCTTGTTTAACGTTCGTTCCATACGAACTTTACGAATTATATCGAATATTGTCTCTGAATTGAATATAATAAAAATAAGAACAGAGTCGCTATATCTGATTCAATTTTGATTGTATGTACCGCGTGAGTGCGAATAAGATAAAATATACTATCTTTTCTTCTTAATTACTGTCATGCCGTAAGTTTCTATATAGCTAACATGTTAATTGAACTCTGTCAGTACTACGGACTACCAATTTAAAGAGTTATAAAATTAAATACTGTCACCAAGATTTATGTATTTATCTTCATTGCTATCAAATTTGATTGTTTTAACATATTTTAAGTAAATCCTCTTTACCTACCTTACAAGTGAACGTAGAATTGTGCAAAATGTTATCGATAGTCACATTTTAAAACTTATGTTTCAGATTTATGAAAGCTGATGATAAATTTATTATTAAAAATGAACAAAAATATGCAAAACTGAACATATAAAACTTCTTTTTTACGTATTTTTTGGCATACATATTTACAGAAATGTAAAATTGATCGAAATCTATTGCTTTCATTAAATTTACAAAATACAACGATTGTAACAAGAATATAGTGTTTATAACTTGAACTTATAGTGTCTGTAAAATATTTAAAGACGAAATATTATATTTATCATCATTAAGACATTGTCAGCATTTTGCAAACCTATCACTACTTACAATGTGTCTAGGCAGTTCGTTAGAAGCGAACAATTGGGTAAACGAGTCACTAGTATTGTGGCTTCTAAGTGGTAGGGTTCTGCATTGTCTCGCCCGGGTCTAATACCACTGACCCACTTATTTCTGCAGCAATAGCAACAGTGCTTGTTACTGTCGTGTTCCGGTTTGGAGGGTAAGGTAGCCGGTAAATGTATGCATGTGACATTAATACCCTCCCCCCGCCACAAGGATATCAAAGCACCATTAATAATGTGCCACCAAAAGCCTTCTTAATTTGCGTTAATTTTACTTTAAAATTATCAAAAATTCTCACAGATGTTATCCACGCTTTAGAACAGCTGATTGAATAATAGTGATCAACCGCCATTTTAAGCGTAATCTGCAGGGTTCTAGCGTTCGCTGATTATCGAATAATTCGCTACTATTTTGCTTGTCAAAAGTGCCACTTGGCTACGGTTTTGTACGAAAATTGTCAAAAATGATCGATGCAATATAACGTTTCGTTTCACGAATGACACTTGGCTACCAATTACAAATTCGTTTATGCTCGTGTCAACAGAATATGACAAATCCATAAATTTCTCTTTCTATTGTACTAACGTTGATGCCACATCTTGGGGGGCAAGTCTTTTTTGCTTTTAATGCACTTTTCATATAAATAAAACTTATAACCTCGGTGAAAATAATACTTCAAAGTGACGTTTACCGTCAATTCAGAGACAATATTCGATATAATTCGTAAAGTTCGTATAGAACGAACGTTGAACAAGCCATGATCCACTTGGCTACCAATTTGGCCTAAATATCGCCAAAGCGTAATATTTGAATAGTTACTGAGCGTTTGCCACTTGTCTAGGGGGGCAGGTGTTGTTTAGATAAAATGCGGCGATGGGGATCACCACTCATCTAGCCAACCTACAAACTGTTGAATCGTGGTGAATCGGAAAGTCTATAGACATATCTTTTAGTCGTCTTGATCTTAATACCCCAAAGTTTGCAATAATATCTGTTAATCATTGCCAAAAACGTCTTACGTTATGAGGATCATACTGCAAGGACACGCTCGTAAAATAAGTAGGTTTACCAAAATTTTGAAATTACATTTATCTGTTATTCCAAAAGGCGTCGTACGTACTTACGAAGATTGCGCTGGAAAGGCACGCTCGTAAAATAAGTACCACAAATTTGCACCGATATCTTTTATTGCAAAGATTTTCATACGTAATTACGATCATGCTGCAAAGGCACGCTCGTAAAATAAGTACCACAAATTTACAATTATATATTTTATTGCAAAAGACGTCACGCGTACTTATGAGGATCGTGCTGCAAAGCTATGCTCGTAAAATAGGTACCACAAATTTGCAACGATATCTGTTATTGCAAAAGGCGTCATACGTACTTACGAGGATTATGCTGCAAGAGCACGCTTGTAAAATAAGTATTAACATACATATATTTAAATTACTTCAGTTGATGAATCTGATGTAAAGCGATTTATTTAATGGTAAAATAAATTAATTTCAGGGGAAAACGTTAAAATCTTGTGCCAAAATTGTCAAATCTTTTGAGTGCAGTGGTATCTTTTTCAGTTCCAGTTATATTGGTTTTACCTAAAATACATTTTTCAGATTCCATAATACAAACATCTTAGGCATGCCGCATGGCGAATTAATTTGTTCTGCTGGTGTGCTTGTGTGTTATTGATAATATTGAAAAAGTACGATTGAATACGTTCACTTTTGAAGTGATATCGAAAGAAAATACTTACAAAGTCAGTTTTTATTAAAACTTTTTAATATCATAATATAGTAAACAAGCAGATGGGTCTCCTGATGGAACGAGTCAATCATCGCCTATAGACACGCAAGGTGTTAATGGTGCGTTGCTATCTTCTGGCGAAGTCTAAAGTCACATGCGTAATTTTACCGGCTACCTTACCCTCCAAACTGGAACATGACAGTGACAAGTACTGACGTTATTGCGGCAGGAATAGGCGTAAGGCGTTGGTACCAGACCCGGGCGAGACAATGCAGAACTCTACCACCTAGTAGCCACGGTCGTAGTGACTCGCATAGCCAATCGTTCGCCTTTTACGACCTGCCTGGCAGAACGGCAGTTGGTCTATTCTTTAAAGGAGCCCGAGACCAACACGGTTTATTTACACCTTCCTCCTGGAGTACATATAATAAAATCGTAGGAAAGTCAAAACTGTACATTGAGTATTTTTTTTAAAGAATACTTGGGGTGTGATCTACAATCGATATCGAAGCCAAAAATATAGTTTTTAGAATTTTTGTCTGTTTGTCTGTTTATCTGTTTGTCTGTATGTATGTCCGGGGTAAACTCAAAATGTACTGCATGGATTTACTTCAAATTTTGCATGAATATTACTAATAGGTCGGGTCAACATATAGGCTACATAATATTATCACGCTATCACATACGGGGGAGGAGCTGTGCGGCGTAAACGAAGTCCGCGCGGACGAAGCTGCGGGCAACAGCTAGTATATAGTAAAATCATTATCTATTACTTTTATTATCGACCGTTATTAATATTGTTATATTTTTAAATACCACCAAAGCGGTATACAATTCTGTGACATGTTAATCAAGTGTAAAAATGGAATTGACATATTCACTAAGGATCAAGACGGCATTGGATACTAGTAGTTAGATGTAAGTATCTGTCCGAGTATAAAAATTAGCAGTTTCGACCTTGATGTGTGTCTTTATTTTTCATTGGAATAACATGTCACTAGAATTTTTTACCGTGTTGATACTATCTATACATTATAATAAAATCGTAAGAAAGTCAAAACTGTACAGCCAAAAATATAGTTTTTAGAATTTTTGTCTATTTGTCTGTATGTATGTCCGGGGTAAACTCAAAGTGCTGCATGGATTTACTTCAAATGTTGCATGAATATTACTAACAGGTCGGGTCAACATATAGGCTACATATTATCACGCTATCACCTATGGAGGTATGGTACACCTGTGCGGAGTAAACGAAATCCGCGCGGACAAAGTCGCAGGCAACAGCTAGTTTAAAATATAATAATTACTTATCTCTAACTTTTATAATGTTTTATTTTATTTTCATTCTAGTCGGAGTTTAAGTACCTATTTCTTATCACTCCTATGATATTTCCTCACTGACATACTTCCTCAAAATGGTTTTTATTTATCCCATACTGAAAAAAGGATTTAATGATACACTAGCGATGATTTATTATACTCTGTTGTGAAACATGTGTGTAACATGCTCATGACTGCGACCTACAATGCGCGATGCATTCCTAACATTATCTTGCTTAAAAGCGAATCATCATTGTTGGTTTGGGTATTAGATTTGAGCTAGCAGACGAAGTTAGATACAATGAAAAACTCTGTTTTAAAATCACCGGTCATGTCTTCCCAAACTGTTCATGAACCATCACCATAGCTCACCTTCTCTTTACTGCAGCCCTGTGCATGGCGTTCTCCATTTCTTATGAACCTAAACGTTGTCATGAACCATAATTTTACAATCCTCAAAAGAATCTAACTATATTGTTGGTGTGGCCAATGTAGGTGCTAACAAAGTTAAGGCGCGTCTCTTATGATCTGCTGTTAATTTCGGTCCATTTAAGAGCTTGTGTGGTACCAGTCCTTGTACCTTCACTCTACCTGTAATCGTAAATTCACTTTAAGTCACTCTCCTATCAGCACGAAGACGCTGTAGTGTTTAAAGCGGTTAAGGTATCGAATTCGCAAAGAACCTATCGTAATAAACCGATTTTGTTGCTAGTGTTCCCGAGTCTTCCCAGATCTCAACAATTTCTGTATACTCTATACTGATGTACATAAATTATACTTACTACTGCTTACGTATTACCGATACAGTCTTCTAGCCACAACACGTTGGCTAAGCCCGGAATCCAGCAACTCTCCTGCTTAGGTGACTTCTGAAAGTATTCATGTGTTTATGAAAACATTTTTTTGTCAATCCTTACAAAACAAAATGAACGAAAAGGAGCGAAAAAAGTAAATGCATTTTTTTACAATAAATATTATAGTAATTCCAATTCTAAACACACATTTGTCTTAATGTTTCAGTTCATATAAATAATTAGACAATTATTAAACATTAAACTTTAGATGTGGAATTTTCGTACCTACCTCATTTTGAAGGCTAAACTGTCAGCGTGTGTAATTTTATATTTTTTGAATTTTTACATTATCTTTTTTAATCTATTATTCGAAATGAAAAATCAGAATAGTTTTTAGTAAGTGTATATTTTTTTCTTCTTTTGAAACCTGTCACTTCATAAAAACAGCCAATATCACCTGACTTATTCGCTTCTCTTATGAATAAAACCCCTCTTTATTCGGTCATAATTTCAAGACACAGACATAGAAGTCTGTAGCATGTCAGTGGCCGTAAGAGACTTTTCCGACAAAACTGAAGCCAGCTTCAGTGTGTTTTGATTTATGATCCTTAATTTTATCTAAAAATTCCACTAATCATGATATTATTTTAGATCCAAAAGAAAGAGTAGTAGTAATAGTACTTAAATACAACTAGAAAAAATACAACTAGTCGTCTTGCAGTTGTTTGTGGACGGCTATTTGTGATGGAGTTACCAAGAAAATAAAGCTTTTAAAAATTCCAAGACACTCCTAATCAGTTAATCGTTTGATAAAAATCGTGTAACGGTTGATTTGCACAAACTTATCTTATCGGCTTTATCAATGTACCACTTCATTTATGACTGTAATACCGCAGCCCTTCCTGCTGGCTTATATTTAAAATTATTAATAGATAAGAACCAAAATAAATAATTTTTTTCATGAAATTATAGATTTAAACGGTCAAAACCGGTCGGTAAAAATATTTAATTTTACTACAAGTTCATAATGGTTTACCAAGCAGATATAGTACTTTATTTTTATAAATTAATATTAATTAATTAATAAATATTAATATATTAATATTAATTAATCTATATTAATCTGTATTATCTGTATTATATCTATATTTTCTATATTAATTATTAATATTATAAATGCGAAAGTATGGATGGATGTTTGTTACTCAATCACGCAAAAACTACTGAACGGATTTAAATGAAATTTGGCATACAAGTGCTGTAATAGCACATAGGCTACTTTTTATCACGGAAAAATTAGGTGATCCCGCGGGATTCACCAAAAACTTTTATAATGCAGCGGGCTGCACGCTGCAGCTATTTTTCCTATAAATATTATTAATAATTGCACTTTGACTAGATAGCATAACGGTCTTTTGATACATACCGGCTTTGATGACGCTACAAATCCTTATAAATTTCCCCTACCCGGAATTTGGTTTTTTTTTTTCAGAAAACATAACTAGGCCATAGGATTTTTTTCGAGGGTACACTAGTTGCACTTTCACCTATCGAGGATATAGTCAGGACCGTTACTGTTTTTATTTTACAGTTTGTTTAGAGGTATCAAAGAAAATCCTCGCGCATGATGACGACTGACATGCCAGCCGAAATTTTAGCAACGATCTCTGTAATTTTTATGTCTATAAGTCGACCGAGCACGTATGGTCACGTAGTCTACCGTAGCACGATCACGAAATTTTATTTTAACAACGCTCCAAGAGTATTATTGGTATAAGGCGGCCCTATCCGCGAGATTAAACAGCGTGTGACATGTCGTGACTTGACCTCTTATAGCTCATATCGCGTTTCTGTTACGAGAAAGCGTTTGTCGTGGTATACATATTAGGATAAGCGAGATATTAGTTATCCCTGTTGGTCAAATGCAAATCTCTACTTTCGCGCGTGACAAATCACACGCTGTCCATCTTAAGTGGGCTGAAGTGTTTGTTCTCTCGCTAGCGTGCTCTTGTACCCAATCTCATTTACAAACATTTAGGGTCATGTGCTGTAGTGGATATACTTTAAAAGGAGCTTAGTATAAAGAAGAGAAAAAGGTGCGTTTTTTATATCATTAGATAGTGAACAAGCAAATAGCTCTCCTGATGGAAAGAGGAACTATCGCCTAACGACAACAAAGATGTTAATGGAGAGTTGCTATCCGGGTCGCGGGATGATAATGCCACATGCATAAATCTACCGCCTACATTACCCCCCAGACCGGAACATGACAACGACAAACGTTGATGCTATTGCGCATACCAGGAATGCAGGAATAGGTAAGGCGGTGGTTTCATATGTACCCGGACGAGACGTTTAGGAACTCTACCACCTAGTAGTCACGATGGTGGTTACGCGTATAGCCAATCGGTCGCCTTTAACGACCTACCTCGCAGAACGGAGGTTGGTCTATTCTTCGAAAAGGAGACCGGACAAACACGGAAAAAAATGTATTGCCCAAACTGGAGCTGATATTAAAGATCAAGATTTTCTGCTCCACTACCAGATACGAATCTGCACAACTCTTTGGCTAAATGTAACCTTTTACGACCTACCTGGCAGAACGGCAGTTGGAATTTTCTTCAAAGGGGGATTGGATCAACACGGGATAAAATGTAGCTGTTAGCCTATTATCAATTTTTTGAATAGTCAATTTAGAGATTGCATTCTAACATATTTTTCACTAATGAATACAGTCGAGGCCAATAAGAAAAAAAGTGACACACAAACAAGTGAATGCGCGACATGTACCGCTTGCACAGAAGATGATGGTAATACCTGATAATGTTTATATGATTCCCAACCCTTTGCCGAGACGAACTCCGGCGTGTGAAGTAAGGCTCAGTTTTACACCGCCGCGGAATGGAACGGATGCGACTTTTGCAATGAAATTGTACATAGCTTAATGAACTTTATGTCAATTAATCTTTATGCCACTCATCCACTGAGAGATCAGGGCGCAATAGCTCGGGGAATTCCGTATTTAGTTCGTATGTTATACAATTGATATAAATTCATTATATTGTGTACAACTATATTGCAAAAAATCACTTCCATTCCATTCCGCGGCGGTGTAAATTAAGCTTAAGTCTTATCTCGCCTTAAATGCTCTCCCTAAACCCTGCATTATTTGATTTGTTGTCAGTGTTTGACAACACAAAAGAAAAATAATCTAAAAAGCATATTACTTTCTATTTCGTTTATGACTTGCTGAAACATTCGGGAGATGTCTCGGGAAATGTGTGGACTATAGTAAATAGTGTCGACTATAAAAAATATTGATTGTAATATAGGTAGATATTAGATAGACTTGTAATATAGCATAATAAAGTCGTATCGTATCGTCGTAGTATTAGAGTATTTTAAATACCTAGAATTTCCTAGTGTGCAATGTGCATGGCCATCCGTGTGATGGGGATGAAATAATTACTATGTTATGTAATCTAGTTTGTCGGTTATTTTATTCTCTGAATAGAAACAAGATAGTCACAAGCACTTATGTTACTGCGACAGGACAAGATATGACAGTGGTACGAAATCTGGAGAATATACCTTCCAGAAATGACATGACAAGCAATGATGCTATTGCGGCAGGAAAAAGTAAGGCGGTGGCACCAGATCAAATACTTGGATGAGACGTTGCGGAACTCTACCACCTAATAGTCACGATGGTAGTCGCACGTATAGCCAATCGTTTGTCTTTTACGAACTGCCTGGCAGAATGGAGATGGTCTATTCTTCAAAGTGGGCCCAGACCAACACAAGTGGCAGATGTAGGTTTATTAGATTAACTGCAAGGAAAAAGACAAAAAACTATTGTATTTCATACTCTCAATGTAATTTTAACATGTTGGAGTGAGACGTCCTTATGGTATATTTTCTACACTTACTTATATTTGATAGGGCCTGTCTTGAGTTCAACACGGCATATCTGTTACAAAACTAACTCAGTTAGAAGTAATATTATGCTGCTTAATTCTTGTAGGCGTTTAAGTGTGAGTTGAGTGCCTTTAGAATTCACACTGAGATCTGTTAGTTTAAAAAAACGAGCAGTTTGATTTTTAGCCCCTTTTTTAAAGAATAGTTCAGTTTATTGCCAGGTTCTCGTATTAAAAACTTTACTAAAAAAATTAAACCCACGCAAAAACAAAAACCAAAAATTAACCTTTTTTATTAACCTTACCTAATAGCCTTAATCTAATAATATAATGTATTCCTAAGTAATATTTAATTAACTCCAAACAATGTAGCGCTAATATTTTGTTTTTGGTATAATATAATGCTATTCTCCAAATAATGTTTTGTTAAAAAAACTTTAATGCTAACATTCCATTAAAGTTTTTAAAAAAATATATTACAATAAATGTTTCATAGTTTTTACGTCCGTCGCATTGTTAATTTAATTTGGTTATTTCTTTCAATTTAAAGTAATTTAATGATCTTCATTCATTGAACATTTAGCGCCGACTCAAAATTAATAAGGTTTTATTACATTAACTAAATAACATTTTTTACGCCACACAACCAATCAAAGAAGATCATTATTGATACTAGAAGAAAAAACTGTGGATCCCTTTTTAAGACAATTGCGCAAATGGTAGAGTATGAAATTTGGTACAGTTAAAGTTTACATTGCGGATGATTGGAAAAAGTTAATATTTTTAAATAAAATGCATTTTAAAATACATTAAATTAATAAAAATAAATTACACATCCTATATTCATGTGTCATAGGTACATAACATTACACACACAAAGAGACTGAATTATTTTCTTTACGAGTAGAAACATTTGTCAAACTTAAAAAGGATTTTATTGTTTAGTCGTCGTCGTAGTTCTATGGTCGAATTTCGGCCACAAGCGATCGCTAGTTACCTTAAATTGGTCATCACATATCTTCCTACCCTTAGGGGTATGTAAAAAATCTAAATGAGAGAGATTGATAGGTCTACACACAACTCAGTATAAAGTTCAGTGAGTGAACAATAAATCATCCCCTATTTTACTACCCTGGAGTTGGAATTTTGTTCTAGATATATTTGGATTAACTTCGAGATTTTTGTAAAAAGTAGCTACTATCGTGGCTACTAGGTGGTAGAATTCTGCATTGTCTCGCCCGGGTCTGGTATCACCGCCTTACCTATTCCTGCCGCAATAGCGTCAGTGCTTGTCGCTGTCGTGTTCCGGTTTGGAGGGTAAGGTAGCCGGTAAACTTGTACATGTGGCATTAGACCTCGCCACAAGATAGCAACGCACCATTAAAATCTTTGGTGTCTATAGCGACGGTTGACTCTTTCCATCAGGAGACCCATCTGCTTGTTTGCTATCTTTGATATATAAAAAAAAAAATTGGTGTACAATTTATAACTTTTTCTGTCTTCACTATGCATACTTTTCAGAAAACGGGACATTTACTCTTTCCATCAGGAGACCTATCTGCTTGTTTGCTATCTTATGATATATAAAAAAAATTGATATACAGTTTATAACTTTTTCTGTATTCACTGTGCATACTTTTCGAAACGCGGGACATTTTCAAGTCCCTGAAATATATTTAGGAACACTAAGACAGAGTAGGTGAAATCGGGACAGTCCCGTTCAAAAGGGGACGTATGGCCATATGGGTCAATGGTATGAAGTCAATAGCATCCTTTATTAATCTGACCTTCAATGTATAAGCTCTATAGTTACATTCTGTCGCGAACACTAAAGCATCATTATAGGTACATATTTGTTCTACTTCTGCCTTAGGTTATTACATAGAAATTATATTTTCTACCTTGGCCATAAAAAACAAGCTGTTTCTTTTATTTTAAGATAATTTGTAATAAAATTGTTGTTTTTGTTTAACCGGACGTAATGGAAAATCATCATCGCTTTTAGGTATCATTAAAAAATGATTTCACGTTACACGATTTTATATCGTATGGTTCAAGAAATAAAAACTATTGTTCTTAGTTCTTATTGTTATAACAGTTCGGTTTCAACAATGACGTCACGCGCTTATTTACACAGATGTAGTAATATTTGATTTAGTGTGGTAAGGGCTGCCAACTGTTTAAAAAAGTTACTTGTACATGTTATGTCGTAATTAATCCTTTAATAAAAAAATCAGTGGATAGGTACGTAGATTTTTAAAATACATACAATGAATGCACGTTACGGTG
This sequence comes from Apodemia mormo, assembly GCA_036924255.1. NCBI lineage: Eukaryota > Metazoa > Arthropoda > Insecta > Lepidoptera > Riodinidae > Apodemia > Apodemia mormo. Next base: position 16,580,306 of record JAUPFN010000020.1, read on the forward strand.
TATTTTATACTGTCCTTGTAGAGCTAATTGATTAAATTAACCACCAATCATTAAAAATATAAAAAAGTTCGCGCAAAATATTTAAAAAACGTATGTTTGAAACCGTTACTGTAATAGATATATGTATATAGATATTATAATGTATACCATGGACTTCTTACTAAATAAATTATATGTTTAATTCGAGAAGTACTTTCTTCCTTATAAAACAAACCTGTTCTATGATAATTTGTGTAGGCGTGTGTTGCTAGTAAGCACAGTGGTAACTGGTAACACATATTTCACACTAGCTGACACGCGCAGCTTAACCCACTGGTAAATGTCTGTCAGTGAGTTAGGATTTTCCTTTTCATATACATATATACAGATTGCAAATGCATTCATACATATATTAATACAAGAATATCATCATCTTTTTATGGGCCTAACAGAACCGGGCTCTATATTAACTATGAAATGTTTTTCGGAACTAGATTGACCCGATATGATTAGTAGGATTGTCTCGTCCTGGGACGTAATATCGCTTGTACTAACCGTAAATGCACTAGTGTCCCTTCTTGAGTGTTCCTTTTATCGTATTTTAAGTGGTTACAGCACTGCTTCAACTAGTAAAATCTTGTTCATTATGTTTTGTATATAATAATAACATACTAACAACTCTTTTCTACGCAGTTTCGTGATTTCGCAATTCCATGAGAACAAAGCGAAATAATCATAGCGATTCACACAAATTCGGTATTAAATAAAAAATTCGCGAACTATTTTAACGAACGTAAAAAAATGTTATATTACAAAAGATTAGCAGCCCTAAGGGTAATGCAACTTTTGTACCTTTGTTCAGTATTTAGCCTTGCTATTAATTCTGTACCTATTTCACTACCGTGTATTTTATTTTCTGTCTTAGTGTGTGTATAAAAACATTTGCAGTCGAATTAACAAACATAGATTAAGTTAAAATTAATACCTAGGAGACGTCCACAAATTACGTGAGATGTTTAAGGTGGAGATGGGGTGGATTCAAATGTCATCTAATCTTACGTTGGAGAGAAGGGGGGTCTCGGCAAATATCAGGCAATTTTTTTCCGATTGAAACAAAAATATATACTATTTTGGTCCATTATCCAGATTGTACATGCTGAAGATTTAATTTTAGGCGTAATCGTAATACGATTAAGAGCCATTTCACAAAATCGCCCAACTGAAATTTAGATATTTTCTAATCGATGCGAGAGCTGGACGTCGTCGTCCATATAGTGCACCTATTGCTGGTAAAATTAAAATAGTATTGATACTTTTAATATTTTAATTATTACTACGCGGTACTTATTTTGGCACACGGACGTAGCGGATTTTATAGTATACTCTTTTATTTATTTTCAAATAAAAAATAAATAAATATTTATTTATGACTTATTTTTGCATAAAAATAGAATATAGTTTTATTCTATGCTAATTTCTAAAGGAAAATGTCATTTTTTGATAACAATAAACCCAGTTAATGTTTCGTTAATTTTTGCTGAAATAGGCATATTAATTAATTAATTAGATATAGTTATAGATCTTTTAGGAAAAAAAGTAATCCATTCAGGCACAATTATTGGATGTTTCTGGTAATTTAGTATTTTTTCTAATTAAGTTTGTTGATTCTGGCTGTAGCAATAGCACCTTTTGGAAAAATAGCTTCCTTGTGTAATTTTTTTAATCCTTTATTGTCAATGCATTTATAGTAATTAAAAGTATAATCTTGCTGCACTTTTTCTTAAGAGCCATTTCAGAAAACTGCGCAACTGAAGTATTTTCTTATCGATGCGAGAGCTGTTCGCTGGTAAAATGCTGGTAAAATGAAAATAGTATTTCTAATTAAGTTTGTTGAATCTAGCAGTAGTAATACCTTTTGGAAAAATAGCTTCCTTTTGTAATTGTCGAAACTTGATTTCGGAGAACATTTATTATATGAAATACAATTGATGATTAAAAAATCTGTTTCATTGAGGCAATATTTAAAAGATAAACTGTCTAATGGTACCATTTAATTAAATAAAAGTACCTTATAATATGAAAAATTAGCAGTTGGAAAAATTTGATTTCTCGTCAAAAGTTGATCTAAAGTGTAAACTGCTATTAAGATCATTCACTAATTCGTTCGAAAGAAAATAATTTCATTCATACTTTGACGTTATACAGTCTTAACTAGTCGTAAATAAAAGCACGAAACATTTTTTTTTCTTTTTACAATAACAATCTAACACGTTTACATATTTAAGAAACCCGCATTTTGAAAATTCTCACGTGAGATTCGGGGATGGGATTTCTGTAGGTGAGATGTCGTAAGATTTTATTCAACCCCCTCCGGTTGAATAAAATGTTACGACATCTCACCTACAGAAAATTTAAAAAAAAATACCTCACGTAATTTATAGACGCCCCTCTACCAACGAACTTTCATAACTATTTAATTTTGTCATATTTTTTAATGACGATATTTTTTAACAGATATTTAAGATGAGATTAGTTTATTTTTATCTACGTTTAAATAGTAAGTGTGAGTTTTCACTTTGTTTTTCGCAATATGTTTTATATTACAAACAAAAAACAATGGAATGCTACAACATTTTATTGTTTTTACCTTTGCCTTTTACCTTTTTTCCATTTTTTTTTTAAATTCCGAAATATAACATTTTTTATATAAAATGTTGAAACAATTCTAAATTATAAAATTATAATAATCAGGTACCTAGTTCAGTATTATTATTCCATAGAAGATTTAATGGAATTAATTATTTGAGGTAGGCGCCATTGCCTTGTGATAAAATTTTAATCTCGAGGATTTGAATTAAATTTCTTTATAATTTTACCGCCCTGTAGTTCGTTTCTCAGACGTGCTTCGTGGCAAGTTCTCGCCAGTTTGATCAGTTTGTAAAATTGTGGTATCAAATTTAGGTTAACCTATACAAAAAATATTTGGACTGCAGTTATTTTTCTGATTCATTATACCGTAGCCTTAGTGCTAGTATTAAAAAGACTTCACCTGCGTATGATGGTTTCCTATTTTCCCTGACCTTCGTTCGGCCTCTCTTAAACTGACACTGAAGTTGACCCTTTAGTCCGAATCCCTTTTGAAAAATAGACTTCTGCTAACCAGATCGTAATATTTGATCGATTGGCCAAATGTGTCATTGTCATCGTGACGTCTCATTTAGACGTAGTCACGATGACAATGACATGTTTTATTCCGAATCCCGTTTGAAGAATAGACTATCTGCTAACCAGTTCGTAATAGTTGCTCGATTGGTCAAATGTGTCATTGTCATCGTTACTACGTCTCACCTAGACGTAGTCACAATGACAATGACACTTAATATTCCGAATCCTCTTTGAAGAATAGACTATCTGCTAACCAGTTCGTATTAGTTGCTCGATTGGCCAATTGTGTCATTATCATCGTTACTACGTCTCACCTAGACGTAGTCACGATGACAATGACACTTTATATTCCGAATCCTCTTTGAAGAATAGACTATCTGCTAACCAGTTCATAATAGTTGCTCGATTAACCAAATGTGTCATTATCATCGTTACTACGTCTCATCTAGACGTAGTCACGATGACAATGACACTTTATATTCCGAATCCTCTTTGAAAAATAGGCTATCTGCTAACCAGTTCGTAATAGTTGCTCGATTGGCCAAATGTGTCATTATCATCGTTACTACGCCTCACTTAGACGTAGTCACGATGACAATGACACTTTATATTCCGAATCCTCTTTGAAGAATAGACTATCTGCTAACCAGTTCATAATAGTTGCTCGATTAACCAAATGTGTCATTATCATCGTTACTACGTCTCATCTAGACGTAGTCACGATGACAATGACACTTTATATTCCGAATCCTCTTTGAAAAATAGGCTATCTGCTAACCAGTTCGTAATAGTTGCTCGATTGGCCAAATGTGTCATTATCATCGTTACTACGCCTCACTTAGACGTAGTCACGATGACAATGACACTTTATATTCCGAATCCTCTTTGAAGAATAGACTATCTGCTAGCCCAGTTCGTAATAGTTGCTCGATTGGCCAAATGTATCATTATCATCGTTTCTACGTCTCACCTAGACGTAGTCACGGTGATAATGAAACTTTATATTCCGAATCCTCTTTGAAGAATAGACTATCTGATAGCCCAGTTCGTAATAGTTGATCGATTGGCCAAATGTGTCATGATCATCGTTACTACGCCTCACCTAGACGTAGTCACAATGACAATGACACTTTATATTCCGAATTCTCTTTGAAGAATAGACTATCTGCTAACCCAGTTCATAGTTGATAGATTGGCCAAACGTCTTATTGAATCGTATCACGTCTAGGTGCTAGAATTCTGTATCGTCTCGCATGGGTTTGATATCATCTTATCTATTCCTATCGTAATATATTCAGTGCTAGTCAATATCGTGTACTGGTTTAGAGGGCAAGGTAGTCGAAAAACTTATGCATGTGGCTGTACATCCTTTTACATAGATAGAAAAGAACAATTTACAGAGTATCTTCATGGCCGTATCCCTGAAGAGGTAGGCAGAGGTACAGCAAGTGCACCGACGATTTGCTAAAGATACTAAGTCCCACAATGTGATAGGTGGCAAGCCCATCGCCAACTGGGCACTTTTCCAATACCGGGCAGCGTTGTTCTTGTCAGAAAACTGAAAAAACACATTTTTGAATTGTCCGACCAGGGAATCGAACCCGGGACCTCATGTGGTCAACTCCGACACCGGACCACTAGACCACAGAGGCGACTAACAATTTACGTCTATGGTTTTTTCATAACATTACAAATAGACTGCAGCGGCGGCAGCACCTGATATATTCTTCTTGTTTCTAATCCGAAGTCTAAAAAAATACGTCATTAAAACAGCATAGTACTTACTTACTTATTTTACGGCATAATATTGTTATTAACATAAAACAGGCGTGAAAATGTGACTTTTTTACTGATTACAGAGTTCGCTTCCATATAATCTGCGGACGGACTTCTGTAATTTTATAATGTAATCACTGAGGCACGACACATATTTTACAACTGACGCAAAAGGGGTGTCATGAGGATGATATGTGTATCTGTTGCTATTATGGTATTTCCGTTCATCAACGTGGGGGCCAGACGGATTGACCGATTTAAAAGCATTTTTTATTAAAAACATTCGAGGGTAATGGTTTGACATAAAACAAATATGTTGTGTTTGAACTAATTGGATGTGTTTTGTGGTAGCAAGTGATCCATGCCAGCATGCGGAAAACTATTCTAATGACAATGTGAAACCTGAAAAACAAATAAACAAAAGAAATTTTTTAACACGACTGGATTCGACCCAACGACTATCTTGCCATAAAGCCAGGCAACGATGTTACAGCTGAGCTATGTGTCGGTGGTTCAAATTGTTGAAATTGTCATTTGCTTTATGCACAGTCACGTATCGCATGGAGAGTGTTGCCTGGTTTTAGGCTTAACAAAAGAAATTTTTTAACACGACTGGATTCGACCCAACGACTATCTTGCCATAAAGCCAGGCAACGATGTTACAGCTGAGCTATGTGTCGGTGGTTCAAATTGTTGAAATTGTCATTTGCTTTATGCACAGTCACGTATCGCATGGAGAGTGTTGCCTGGTTTTAGGCTTAGAGCAAGAAGGTCGCTGATTCAAATAGGGTCATGTCAAAATTATCTTTGTTTAAAAAGTTTTAATTTTTCCCTAGGACGGGATCAGGTCTAAAACATATAATAGTGTCACACAAGTGTAGGTACACCGTTTTTTTTATTTAAAGAGAGTTATTAACGATAATATAGTCGGAGTGATAGATGCTCACAATTACGGGTCAGTTGTTTTTGACACGTGTGACAAACTAAATTGATGAGCCATTTTCTTTACGCTTCGATCGCTTTTGTAATGTCATATAAAGGACTGCTTAAGGCGAAGTATTTTGATACGCGCCAATACTGTACAAAGTGTGCGGCGCGATATGTTCTGAAACCGCCGGGAAACGGTTTAGTTTTCAGATAATTAAATATAAGACTTCAGCTGAAAACCAAAATTTAGTACATTCTTTTTTGTATTTAAAACTAAAAGTCACCATATAAAAATCTCGTGAAAAGTTAGAAATATTATGAACAAATTACTTGTTTTATACATATTTTTAAGCCTGTTTTCGGAATTTTATATGATCAAGTAAAGTTAGTAATAAGTTAGTACATTCTTTAGATAATATCTTCAGATATATCGTGTAATTTTTGTGAAACCGTTATTTAACAATCAATACATAAAATTGTGATTTCCGGTTTTTTCCGTTTGTCTCCGGTGCCTCGCCTTAAAAGCGGTTACACGCTGTATTTTTTTATATCATAAGATAGCAAACAAGCAGATGGGTCTCCTGATGTAAAGTCAACCATCGCCTATAGACACCAAAGATGTTAATGGTGTGTTGCTACCTTGTGGCGAGGTCTAATGCCACATGCATAAGTTTACTGGCTACCTTACCCTCCAAACCGGAACATGACAGTGAGAAGCATTGACGCATTTGTGACAGGAATAGGTAAGGCGGTGGTACCAGACCCGGGCGAGACAATGCAGAACTCTACCACCTAGTAGTCACGATGGCAGTGACTTGCATAGCTAATCGGTCGCTTTTTACGGTAGAACGGCAGTTGGTCTATTCTTCAAAGGAGCCCGGAACCAACACGGGGGAACTGTATGTGATTATTATCATGAAAATGTAAATCTAAGAAACTCATATTGAAATCGGGTGTTGCTTTTCGCACTATTTTCGATTCAAATTCGTTATAATTTTTTAACGCAGTAAACTGCAGCAAAAGTCTTCCCATTTGCTGTATCTTCAGAATCCTGCATTAGATCTTCACTAGGTAAATTAAAATAAGACCATACAGGGCGAATATACCCTTTCAAACAAATTCATATGACTTGAGTTCCGATGTCGGAAGTGGACGCGCGCGAGTATCCGACTACGAAGTGACAGTTTTGCGTCCTCCATCAACGCAACGAATACTTAACATGTATTCCGTTCGAAGAATAGACCATTCGCCATTCTGCCAGGCAGTTTGTAAAACGGGATTGGCTACACGAATCACTATTATCGCGACTACTAGGTAGACGTCTTGCCCCGATTTGCTACCATCGCCTTAACTATTTCTACAACAGCGTAAATGCTCGTCACTATTGTGTTCCGGTTTAAAGGGTTAGATAGCCGGTAAACTTATGCATGTGATATTATCACGGCAGTCACATGAATAACAACGCACTATTAACATAATTGATGTTTCTAAGCGGTGGTTTTCTTTCCATCAAGAGAGCCATCTGTTTTCCTGTTACATTACAATATATAAAAAAATTAAACATGAAATCTGAATAATGTTCCGCTTGAAACGTCAAATCATGAGAAACAATTATGTGAAACCACTAGTAAATTGATTTATTCTAAGCCGCTTAGCTTACATAACTAATCTTCTAATAATACGATGTGTTCACTGGCTGACTGATTCATTAACACTAAAGTGATATTACTAAAGCTAGGGTACATTAATCTTGTCTATAAGTACTTTAGGAAGGTATGTTCCTGGTAAGGTATGATTTGGGACTTAGAAACGAAGTAACCAATTCTTAAAATTCCGGCAATATAACTGCATATGGCATACCCCGTCTTCTTAAGATGGGCTCTTACTTGGTTCGCTGAATTAGGATCAAGGGGTGATTGTGAAAATAAACAGACTATATTTTATTAAAAAACTAGCGACCTGCCCGCGGTTTCACCCGCGTAGCGTTTGTTCCCGTGGGAATATCGGAAAGGTTTTTATACTAAAACCTTCCTCAAGAATCAACCTATCTATTACAAAAAACCGCATCAAAATCCGTTGCATAATTTTAATGATTTAAGCATATATATAGGGACATAGGGACACAGAAAGTGATTTTGTTTGATAATATGTAATGATAAGTATAGTTTAGGTTTTATTTAAAGTCAAAAACATATCCATGAAAATGCAAGTAACTGTTAGTTATCATATAAATGTTGTGAGTTTTTCCACAACTTACCTTAAGCATGCACCGAGCTAATTTCGAAATGTGTCGGTAGATTTCTTGCTATATCGTTATTACTAAAGATTATCGTTAGCTATGCAATTCATAAGTAAGATACTAAAGGACTCACGCCATAAATTATATTCGAAAACACGATAACTTGTAGTTTCCTCGATAGAAAAAAAAATCAACGTTACCCCTGAACAAAAAGGAAAACCCTTAGTATGCCGTAAATATATAACGAAAGGTCATCAGCTTTTAAATAGTAGTAAAACATGTTTTATACAATTGATACATTTTATATTTTTAAAATGTGTACAAATTTTAAAGATAAAAAGTAAATATCAAAGTCCACAGTCGTATCGCCCATCCCTTTTTTCAATATTATAAGATAGCAAACAAGCAGATGGATCTCCTGATGAAAAGAGTTAACATCGCCTATAGACACCAAAGATGTTAATGGTGCGTTGATATCTTGTGGCGAGGTCTAATGCCACATGTATAAGTTTACTGGCTAACTTACCCTCCAAACCGGAACACGACAGTGACAACTTGACAAGCACTGACTATTGCGGCAGGAATAGGTAAGGCGGTGGTACCAGACCCGGGCGATACAATGCAGAACTCTACCAAATAATAGTCACGATGGTAGTGACTCGCATTGCCAATCGGTCGCATTTTACGACCCGCCTGACAGAACGGCTGTTGGTCTATTCTTCAAAGGAGCCCGGAACCAACACGGGGAAAGTGTTCCTTTTCCTAGTCAGAACCATCCCGTTTCCCCCTGTCCCGTAGAAGTCCAAAATATCGATTCGCTCCAAAAGCTCGGTGCCCTCTTATTTTTTGTATTGGTATATGTATTGGTATATTTTATATCATAGTTTTTTCTCAATCTAAAAATTTAACGTTACGTAAACATTAATTACCATTATGAACGGGTTTTATAAAATCGTTCCTTCATTGAAGTAAGGGAACATACCCATACTACGTGACCTATTTTTTAAGATTTTTCGACCCCTCCCTCCCCTCGGTGACCACTCGTAGTATATGCCAGACCCCCCCCTCCCCCTTTAGTTTTCACGTAGAATTCATAATTATGATTTTTAATCATTTCACAGGCAAAAATTGAAAAAAAAATAATTTGGCTCATACTCGTCTTTATTGCATAAGACTGCATGCATACTTAAATTACTAGTGAATTATGTATCATGAAAAAGAACAACATTCGTGAAAACATATTGCTATACAGTATGGAACTTACAGTAACTTAATTTACGAACACAACAATTATTTTCATTCATTAAATTTCTCTCATTAAAATCGACTACGTGACAAAAACATGAGCCACCCCCCCCCCGCTCCTGTGAATGACCGTAGTATTTTAAAGACTCCGCTTCCCCCCCCCCCCCCCCCCCTAAACGGGTCACGTAGTATGGGTACGTTCCCTAACATTATGTATAGGCTATTTTTTTACATATTTTTGTCGTATCATGCAGTTGTTAAAGACTTTATTGGCCAATTGCACTAACATTGTCTTAGCGTAAGACAATCCTAAATAGTATGCTGTCTCATTCTTTTCACTTAAGACAAGAAGTGACAGCGTACTATTTAGGATTGTCCTAACCTTAGACAATGTTAGTGCAATTAGCCATATATCTTCCTTTGTTTTTTTTAACGAATTCAAGATGAATTGTATTTAAAAAGGGATAAAATTATGCCTCTAAGATTAGGTAGATTGCAAGCGCTGCGGCGAAATAAGATCGTGTTGGCAGAATTGGTAAAAATATGTCGACCCAACGTTTTCCTTTGGAAATTCACCTGTTTTGATCCCCTGCCAAGGTTGTCTTATATGTCAGCACGCCCTTTCATCCTTACACAAAGATGCCTACACTGCAAAAGATAAGCCTTATCTTCTAAGCTTAAATTTTGCTACGCTTAACTAAATATGAATGACCACGCCGAAAATATAATTAATTCAAGCAGACAGTCCCTACGTATATAAGGACATGTCAAAAATGTAACATCTTTTTTATTACACTTATGGCTTTAAATTGTCCAAACGCTTATATTCATATCTGTATGTATAAGATTTTTTTGTCATTTTATGTACTTCGCTACTTATACAAATCGAATAAGAGAACAAGTGTAATAATTTCAAACAATAGGTGTCGTAGATGTGGATATATAAAGTTATCGTTCTGTTCGGTGTTTTAAAATGCGCGCTTTAAAATTTAAAGCACTGTATAGAGAGACATGTCTTTATTATGTTTTTGATTTAATTTTTCAATTATATTTAACTATGTACCTACTTACTGTTACTTTTGTAATGATATTTTATTTTCTGGTGTTGACATTCAAAAAATGTATTTTTATACTTATTTTGAATAAAAATTATTTGATTGATTGATTGATTGATTTAATATTTTTGGGTGGTGATCTTAAGTTGTTTAAGTTATAATATTGAAAATGAAATAAGAACACATAATTTATATTTTATGAATTCATCGAATTATGTTTTCCGTTTTTTTTTTAGCGTATAAAGAGGTATCTCCGACTATCTGATATGAACGTCAACGCAAAAGCAGTCATCTATCAGTTATTCCGCGTAAATATTGAAAAAAATTAAATATTTAAATACTGTTATGGACTCCCTAAATCTAATAACTCATTGTAGAAAAAAATGTTTATACTTACAAAAAAATGTTTATAAACTCATTGTAGAAAAAAATGTTTATAATTAATTATGCATAAAATTTCAAGAGAGATTTGAACATTAATTACGCTCTCCTATAAACCTCAGTTTTTGACATGTCCGTTTATACGTAGGGACCGTCGAAACATTAATTACCTACTTATTTTCTTGAATATCCATAATATTTCCGAATATCCGACTTCCATTCGATTGTGCTTTAGGCATTTGCTCTGGAGTTAACAGTGGGCGTAGTTCACCCTTATATCCCTGCAAACTTTTGAAGCGTGATTGTTCTACTCACGACAGACGTAGTTAAATCTGCTGAAGCCTTGATATAGCCAGTGGGATCGCAGCTTTACACAGTAAGGTACTTGTCATACAAAGCACTCGAACCACGCGCTTGATCCACACCACCACGCTCTATGTTTTTTTATTTTTTATTACTAGTCCCAATTTAATGAAGTGTGCCGCCTTGGGCGCTTTCTGTGACTTATCCCTTAATCGTTTAAAGAAGTAGACTTGTATACAGAGATTGTCGTAACACACAGATGTTCGTACAGCCTTGTCTGCCGTAAGTCGTGACACGGATCATTTGAAGCGGCAGACACATTAATCCCTTGCTAACATTACTTTTATTACGTCTTAAAAATCTCAGTGGAGGCCAGATGTTTTTAGTAGCAGCCATAAGCAAGAAGTAGTTAACCAACGGTGGATTTGCAGGTGTATTATGAACAGAATATGGAGAACTTGAGAAAAAATCCATACTTTGTCCACCCCGTTGGTCGAGAGGTTAGTGAACCTGAACGCATCAATGCGGCTTGGGTTAGATTCCCAAGAGTGACAAACATTTGTGTGATGAGCATAGATGTTTGTATTTCTGGGTTTGGGTTTTTATTAAATATATTTGAGTATTTATATATGTATTTCTATGTATTAGTATCGTTGACTAACACGCATATTACAAGCAAATAATTTGCTTACTTTTGGGTTAGATCGATTCGAGTAATTTATCCAGAGATATTTATTATTTATCCAAACTAATATTATAAATACGAAAGTCTGTTACACCTTTACGGCTTATTCGCTGCACCGGTTTTAAAGAAATTTGACTAGGAGATAGTTGAACTTTTGAAGAGCGAAGGTGAAACATAGGCTACACTTTTAACAATCAACTTCTAAGGGGCTGCTACAGGGGATGACTGTTTGTATGAAATATTATACTAACAACATATTACCCTACTCGTTGGCGAATCTGGTGAAAGCTAGTTTTACATAAACACATTTTCTAGTAGCACTTTTTGAGTGCTGGTACAGAATAACTAGTACTGTACTAGTGCTACACTGTGTCAAGGTCAGTTTAACCAGATTCATAGACTCCGGTTTTTTGATTGTTATTACGCTTTCGATTTTCATTGCGTGTTGATACACCATGACCATGATATTTATAATAACAAAAAAGTCAATAAAACGTAAACGGTTGGACAAAACATTTAAGAGTAGCATATATATATATATATATATATATATATATATATATATATATATATATATATATATATATATATATATATATTAGTGATGGGCCGAATGTGGTTTGAACCGAATTCGAACTTCGGCCGAACATTCGGTGAAAATAAGAAATTCGGCCGAATTTCGGCCGAACTTCGGTTTAATTTTGGGGAGCTTTCTTAAAAACGACACGTCGTGACTTTAAGAATTTGCTTAAAATTTAATTATTTTATACTAGCTATTTACCTATTTTACTATTTACTACTAGCTATTATATTGTCCGCGGCTTCACTCTCGTAAAGTAAGAGAAAAAAGTAACCTATGTCACTCTCCATCCCTTCAACTATTTCCACTTAAAAAATCACGTCAATTCGTCGCTCCGTTTTGCCGTGAAAGATGGACAAACAAACAGATACACTTTCCCATTTATAATTTTAGTATGGACTACTGTTGCCCGCGACTTCGTCCGCGCGGACTTTGTTTACTCCGCTCTTACTAGTCGTAGCAAGATGTTATATAGCCTATAACCTTCCTCGATAAACAGGCTATCCAACGCAAAAATAATTAATCAAATCGGTTCAGCAGTTTTCGAGATTACCGCGTACAACCAAACAAACAAACAAACTCTACAACTTTATAATATTAGTATAGATATATAGGATATCGTTAATGGGTTTCACAACGCAGGTGAATTAATGACGTAACAGCAAAATTTTGATACATTGAGTTACATTATTCCAATTTAGGCATGGATTTTTATTTTTAACTTTCTGCTATGTAGGTATAGATAAGGAAGTTACTGATTTTGCCCCAATTTTTGAAAATCGAATTTTCACCAGATCTCTACGTTTTGAGGTCCTAGAAATCTTTTCCGACTATTTTCACAATGAGGTCAGCATGTCTGTATATATGTGTATCTATAAACATCTCATAACTTTGTACATAAATAACATACATAAATAAATAACTTTGTATAATCTAAGTACATAAATGTATAGATTAGGTACAGAATCTAATCAGCTCTATTCCTACAAAAACTGCGTTCAGTGCATTAATTGCATCGAAATCGGTTTTTCCGCTCAAGAGCTATCGTTGACGAAAAACTTTAGAAAAGGGTTTTTTGACATAACTTAGTAAGACGAAGAAAACTAGTTATTTTGCTTTTTTCCGCGAACTTTAAGTGTACCTTTGTGATGTTACTGAAAAGGAAAACATATAAAAGCGGTGTAAGAAATGGAACAAACTTCCGTAAGTCTAAAAATAATGAAGACCCCAGCGGCACAGTTATCCACCCTCGTCCACCACACTTTATACCACGACAGCACCAAACACAAAAGCACACAATTGACGCACTCAACGCACGTTTCACTTCGCAACCGAAGCATCTTCAGGAGACACGAGCACTACTACACTCAACGAGAGCCGCGGTAGTACGTACTACCGCGGCTCTCGGTAGTACGTACTACCGCGGCTTTTTTTCGACATTTTTTAACCTACCGATTTTGGAGCTAATAAAACCATTTAAAGGTAAAAATTACGTTGAATGCAATTAAAAAGATCTAAATCATTATGTTTTAAAATATATGCATCTTCATCTATATCAAACTTTAGATTTTTAACTTCCCGCTACGTATGGAATATTTTCTGACTAGTTTCGTGACGTCAGTATGTCTGTATGTATGTGTGTGTGTATGAGAGAGAGTGTATGGTTGTATGTATGTGTGTATGAAAACATTTCATAACTTTTGAACGGCTTGACCGATCGAAACGCGATTAATGGCATTGAATTAGATTCTGCTCAACTTAGACTTCCAAAAATTTTATCCAATTCGGACTAGAATATTTTGAGAAATTTTGAAAAATCGCAAAAAATTGCCGAAACATATTTTTTTAATTAAGTAATTGAAATTAATGTATCGATTGAGTATAAAATTTTATCAGCTCTTTTTCTTAAAAAACTGCGTCTAATTCATAAATTGTATCATAATCGGTTAATCCGCTCGGAAGTTATCATTGACGAAAAAATTTGGAAGTGTTTTTAGACATAAATTCGAATTTTTTTCAAATACAGTTTCAAAAATTAAAAATAAATCAAGTTTTCAAAAGTTACGGCTTTTGAAATATTAATATTTTGTTGTTTACAGCAAACTTAGCATTTTTAAAATGACTTTCAGACTAATATACCGATTAACTTAAAAGTCTAATCAGCTTTTCTTTCTATAAATTGCGTCAAATAAGCAAATTGCATCAAAATCGGTCGATTTTTTTGGGATTTAGTAATATCGAAAATTCGAAAAAATTTTTTTTTTGATATTGCTTCGACATTTCTGAGACTAGATTACGTAGCTATAAAAAAATTTTAGAGGTCAAAAATTGCATTGAATGCCATTCGAAAGACCAAAATCAGTCATCGTTTCTAAAATATATAGCATTTCAAAAATTTTGAAATTACTGTCATTTACAACGACTTCGAATAACTAACTACTACTACTACTAACGAATATTTGTAACAAATTTAAGATTTTTGAACTCTGAAAAAATCTGTGATATGCTGAGATATAGATAAAAATCTAGCGGGAAGTTTCAGGGATGACCTGCCGGGTCAACCGTTTTACATATTTTATGAACTCTTCGAACTCAAAAATCTATGCTGAAGTTTTTTCATTTTCGTTTTAATGTTTTTTTATTTACCGGGATGTTTCAGAGATGGCCTGCTGGGTCAACCGTTTTACGGGTTATTTACGAAAGTATAGTTATAGCCTATGTTACGCGGGGATGATTTCATATCTTTCTAATGGTGAAAGATTTTTTCAAATCGGTGTAGTAGTTTTTGAGTTTAGATGATTCAATATATAAAAAAAAACAGTAGCAGTCGTGGGACTGCCGATAGAAGTGAAAACGGAACTATTAAGTTGAGAGTAATTAAAACTATATGCAAAACATAGCTATAGATATACTATTATCATTAGCATGTCGGTGACGCGAACCGAGGATTTTACCCTCTACCAAAACGCTCAACGCGCCTAAAGAAGTTTTCACTTCAAAAATATAGAATACAAATCTTTCCTCTTTATAATATTAGCGTAGATTTCAAGCAAAATAGTGCAAGAAGATACTTTTTTCTAGTGCCGAATGTTCGGCATTTAAACCGAATTTCGGCCGAATGTCGAAGTTCGGTTCAAGCTGCCGAAATTCGGTTAAACCGAATGTAAAACGAATTTCGGCCCATCCCTAATATATATATATATTATAAGATAGCAAACAAGCAGATGGGTATCCTGATGGAAAGAGTCGACAATCGCCTATAGACACCAAAGATGTTAATGGTGCGTTGCTATCTTGTGGCTAGGTCTAATGCCACATGCATAAGTTTATCGGCTACCTTACAGTACACACAATTATGATTACAGTATAATTGGTCCCGTGTTGGTCCCGGGCTCCTTTGAAGAATAGGCCAACTGCCGTTCTGCCAGGCAGGTCGTAAAAGGCGACTGAGTAGCTATCCGCGTCACTACCATCATGACTACTAGGTGGTAGAGTTCTGCATCGGCTTGACCGGGTCTGGTACCACCGCCTTACCTATTCCTGCCGCAATAGCGTCAGTGCTAGTCACTGTCGTGTTCCGGTTTGGAGGGTAAGGTAGCCGGTAAACTTATGCATGTGGCATTAGACCTCGCCACAAGATAGCAACGCATCATTAACATCTGGTATCTAAAGGCGATGGTTGACTCTTTCCATCAGGAGACCCATCTGCTTGTTTGCGATCTTATGATATAAAAAAAAATTACGAGGTAGACAGTAAATCAAAAGTCTATGACTTTCCGGTTCACCGTTTGTCGGTTGGCGAGATGATTGGTGGTTCCCATGACCAAAATGCGGTCATGGGAACCACCAATCACCACCGTTTTTTTTTTAATCGTTTATAAATTTACGTCCAGTGAAATGGGTTATCTTATGTTTTGGTTAACTAGTATTAGTACTAAAATATTTAAAATAAGTAATAAACAATAGACTGTACATTGATATTAAAGTTATTAATGCTTCTTGATTTGCTTAATTTATCGGTTAGCTTAATTATCATTCGAGCTGAAACAAGTGAATTTTGGTAGGAGATAGTAAATACGAAACAAAGGGGCCGTTCATAAAATACGTCACACTAAAATCAGCTTTTTTTGACCCCCTCCCCCCATTGTCACGCTGTGTCACACTTTTTGTGACCCCCCCTACAAATATTACGTCACAAAAACTAAGACCCCCCCAGTGCTGAGTATGATAAATTCTAAATGATAGTACACAAATTCTGAAAATTAAAAATATTTATTTAGTTATTATAATAACATTACGCGCAGGGTACGTGGAAACGTTACTGTCTCAAGTATTGGAAAGAAACCCGTTGTGACGGATCGCAACGTCGCTAGAGTCGCGCCACAGAGCTAGCGCTCATGGCAAAAAATAATAAACGGCGAACGTCACGTTGCCCGTATACGTATATACGTATGCCCCCCCCCCCCCCTCCCCTCGTATGCGAACGTATTTTATAACATTGCAATAAATAGCGTTATTTTCCACGTTTGTATAACGATGATAACTGACGATTAATCACTAGCTTTTTTGAAATATTTTAATTTCAAAAGAAGCATAGAAGAATATTTTAATTTTTAAAAGAAGGTCTCGGAAATGGGTCAGGTATCAGCGACCGCGACTGTACAAGTTTCGTTACGTTATATTTTTCAACCGACGAAAAAACTGAGGAGGTTCTTAATTCGACACGCATATTTTTTTATAATGTTAGACCATGCATAAATTTTTACAGTTCCAAATCGGACGATTTTGACAATTCTTTTTTCATAGGAATGGGAATAACCCGAGGGTGGTCTTATTTAATTTAAAAAAACAACCAGAACGGTAGGAATACAAGGGGTGATTGATTGTTCTCTCACTGATTTTAATGTATGACCAGACGGATAACTATTTAGAGAGTGATTTTGATAATTTTATTGGATAGAACATACTCCGAGTGTCGTCTCATACATATAACTTAAAAAAGAATACACCCAGAAGGGTACGAAAACAGGATTTTTGATTATTCATTCACTATGTATGATCAGGCATAACTTCGTCAGTTTAATCTTTTGCTAAAAACATATTATTTTGACTATTATTACTTTGACTATACTATTTACTTTGATTATGTCTATTATTTTGACTATATTACGTTATTACTTTGACTTATTTGTACTACTAATATTTGAGTATGATGATCTATTTCGTCGTCCAAGCACGTATACTAAATTTCGTAAATGTATGTGTGTGTTAATACTTTATATGTTTGTATATTTGTCCACGAATTTTTCGGGAACTAAAAGCTATACCGAAATAATTCTTTTGTAGTAAATCAGGTATAGGAAACAGTTCAAGATTCATCAAAATCAGTTTAGTAGTTTTTGAGATATTCGTTAATTTAATTTTTCAATTTAATTTTTATTTATCCATTGTGTTACTTTTTTTATATATTACTTGACCTTTTGTCTAATACTGTTTTCCTTTCAGGGGGCAAATACTCGTCAGGGCAGTACACGTATAAGATTTACCACTTGGCGTCAAAAGTACCAGCTTTCATCCGACTACTAGCACCAAAAGGTTCCTTGGAAGTTCACGAGGAGGCATGGAATGCATACCCGTACTGTCGCACTGTACTAACGGTAAGTAAACTATTAAGCACATACCTTCACGCCACATCGATTACAGGGGAACAGAGGATACCGAGTAATAAACTATAACACAGTTTGGCGAAACGTTTTGATTCTTCTTCCTATTAATAAAAGTGATAAAAAATATCATTTAATATTAATATTAAATAATTTAATAAATCTATCGATCTGTCAATTCGTTTATTATTTTGTTTAGGTAATATTGGAAAATACAAGTAAATACTTCCAGGGCTTTTTCGTGCTTAAGGTTAGGAGACATTATAGATAGATAGGCCTTTTTTAGTTTTTTCCAAAGGTTAAATTCGCCTGCTGAGGGATTTTAAAGTGACTTAAGTTTTGTTTATAAATTGTTTCGCTATTCGTTAGAAAGCCTCAGCCGCACTTGCGCCTATCATCACAAAGCTTCGTGCAATGACGCGATAAATGCAGATGTGACCTATACATTTATCGTGTCATTGCAAGAAGCTTTGTGACGATAGACGCAAGTGCGGCTCCAGCAATACAGGAACCTGTTCGCTCCACTTGGTAAAAGGTTAAAAGATATTAATTTAAACAACAACTGACGGAATATTGAATTATATTAATATTAATTAAATACAAAGTAAAAAATGCAGATGTGACCTATACATTTATCGTGTCATTGCAAGAAGCTTTGTGACGATAGACGCAAGTGCGGCTCCAGCAATACAGGAACCTGTTCGCTCCACTTGGTAAAAGGTTAAAAGATATTAATTTAAACAACAACTGACGGAATATTGAATTATATTAATATTAATTAAATACAAAGTACACGACTGATGACACTTTATTGTATGTTACGGCACATCACTTCTCAGTTTCACAAAAACGAATGCTTTGAAACATGTCTGTCAGGCCTTTTATAGTATTTTATTCTAATAGTTTATTGACTTTATAATTATCTTAATCAAATAGTTGACTTTATATCAGCTCAAAAATCATATTAATTTAAAATATGTTAAATAATTAACAATACTTAATATTTCATTAGATATTTTAATAATAAGTAAAAAATTAATACTTCATCTTTATTTTGACATAATATTTTAGAAATTGATGGCCGTATATACTCATTTTAAATATGTTTGTGTAAAATATTGACAACAAACCCGTATTTACATTTTCGTTGCATTTATTTGTTTTGGGTAAAAAATGCTTTGATTTAGTTTTTAGTTTTCCGTACCCAAAGAGTAAAACGGGACTTTATTACTAAGACTCCATTGTCCGTCCATCCGTCTGTCTGTCTGTCCGTCCGTTACCAAGCTGTATCTCTATACCTTGATGACAGTTGTAATTTTCACAGATGATGTGATTCTGTTGCCGCTATTACACCTAAAAATACTAAAAACAATAAAATAAGTATTTAAGAAGGCTCATACAACAAACGTGATGTTTTTTTTTTTTCGATTTTTATAACAACTAGTAGACGCTTGAAATGTTCACAAAACATTTAGTTATATACTAGCTGCACCGTGCAACCCGCTGCATTATAACAGTTTTTGGCGAATCCCGCGGGATTACCTAATTTTTCCGGGATAAAAGTATTCTATGTACTATTCCAGGTTATCATCTACCTGTGTGCCAAATTTCATTCAAATCCGTTTGGTAATTTTTGCATGATTGAGTAACAAACCTGCATCCAAACATCCAAACTTTCGCATTTATAATATTAATTAATATAATAATATTGATTCATATTAAAAATAAATGTTGAAATCAAATAAATATTTCCTTTACAAAAACCGTTATTTATTGCCTTTTTTTATAAAAGATGGTAAGGAACCCTTCCGTCGAGTCCAACTCGTACTTGGCCTTACAATTAATAGCAATATGTTGAGCTAATACACTTCATATAATTAACGTTTTCCATACTTTGCCGAATCTTTTAATCGTGACTCAGATCAGCCTGGACTAGGCCAGTGTATTGTGACATTGACCTAGTGCCCACGGCCTGCGGACGCACGTGCGCGCGCATAAATAAAAAAGGTACCGTAATAATAACTGCGAACATATATTTAACGTTTTCGATACCTACACTGCCAAACATTTTAACCCATTCATTGCCTTTTCTTTTGTTTGTTAACAGATGCACTGGACGCCGATTGGCGCCAAATTCTTAATGAGTTTATTTTTAACAAGAATTAATTTTTTTAAGAATTTTCTGCAAAATAGAATTTTATTCTTCCAATACCTACGAAATGCTGAGTGCCGTTTCCGTGAAATCATCTCTTCGGAAATTCAAATACTATTGATAAATTGCGGAAGACGCCGATCGGCGTATATCAGAAATTAGCAACATTTCTATTTGTGTTGCTTTTATATTTTTGTATGCATACAGTTTTAAGGGTTTACATGCATAATTTAGACAATATTGTATATTTATGCATTGACCTTTAAGCTTATTGCGTAACTCATCTTTATATCACCATCAGTTTTCTTTGTTTGATGAATGAGAGATTTTTTTATAATTGTTAAAAATGACCATTTTTAACAATTTTTACCAACCTGGCCTTAAAACACACATTTGGCACAAAATATATCGCACCTTCGCTAAGACAACAAATATACATTTTAAGAATTGTAATTTTTTTACCAAAGTTTACATAGGTATTTTTATAATTATGACCCTAGAAATCGGAACTTAATGGAAATCTTTGTTATGGGAATTTTACGAGCAATCCTTCAGATAGAAATATAGTTCAATATAACACATTAGCATGCATAACTTATTTAAGAATTTTTAATATTTATTTTCTCTTGAACCCAAAGGTACCTTTTAAGTGTAGATTACTACTCACACAAATTCCTAGTTCCTAAATTAAAATATAGACTGTATTATTGAAGATATTTTATTCAATGGTGGCGCTAGTTGGCAGCTGGATTCCTATACAAATTAATCTAATAAAAAAACAAATTGAAACAAAAAAAACTTCTTAGAGCAAACCAAAAGTTAATTTCAGAGTACCTGTTTATTTAACAAAATACATAATAATCATCAAAAGTATTTTGTGAACAGGGTGAACAGTGATGACTATAAAAATATGTTACAATTTAGCTAAAACGATAACATTTTATGATTTTGCAGCTAAATACAATATTAAGTTTTAATATAACTAAGAAGTTGCCGAAAGTTGGTGTACTCTGGCAAAATCAATAAATAATAAGAAAATTAAATTTAGACATTTAAATATCTATTAAATATTGGGACCATTTGATGCAAAATAATTCATAATATAATATTTTACTTTTACTCACTGTTTTCTTCCTTAATTTTCCACCACAACACTGATTTCTTAAGTTTTAACAGTTTATGCTTTCTATTTGTGACAAAATAAAATAATGATTTATAAAAATCTGCGTATATCTCTACAATTTACATGGTAACTGTAAGGTTAATCAACAAAACTAAGCAAAACATTCTGTAAAATCTTATTCGATTGCTAAGAACGCCGATAGGCGTCTAAAAATTTTCATATCAGGTGCGGCGGACACCGATTGGCGCTCCTTTAAAAATGACTGCCGCATCTGAGAAGAAATCGTAGTTCCAAACGGCGCAATGAATGGGTCGTGACTCAGATCAGCCTGGACTAGGCTAGTGTATTGTGACATTGACCTAGTGCCCACGGCTTGCGGACGTACGTGCGCATAAATAAAAAACGTATCGTAATACATGGGGCTTACTAAAAGTTTTGCACTTCTAGCTAATCGGAACTATTTGAATTTCGAATGTTATATTTTTAAAACGTTGCAACCTTCTTAGTAATAAAAAAAAACAATTGGCGGGAAATGATTTGTCAATTGTTTTTTTATCATACATCAAAGTACGTACGCAACGAAAATGGAATTAAGTCGAAAAGATTTTAGAGCGATGATTTTTTATGATTTTAAAAGTTCTATTTCTCCGCAAGACTGTGCCGCTCGTCTTCAAAATGCTTTTGGGAGAGAAGCACCTTGTTTGAGCACCGTTAGGCGATGGTTTGCTGAATTTGAGAGAGGTCGAGTTTCTTTACATGACGAATTTCGTGAAGGACGGCCTTCAACTGCCGTCAACGAAAATAATGTGGCTACTTAAGCGGTTAATTGAATAAAACCCCCGGATTACCTATGAGACAATTCGAGGACTATTGGGGATTGGTATGAGCCAAATACAGAAAATTTACACGCAGAATGCAAAGTTCGGATTTTTTTTTGTCGTTGGATCCCTCATGAACTGACAGCGGAGCAGAAGCGGACTCTCGTGGAATGGTGCCCACAGATGCTACTGAAGTACGACCACGGACATTCTAATGCTGTTTATGACATTGTCACAGGAGACGAAACGTGGATTTGTTGTTTTTAACCCGAAAAAAAAAACAGCAATCTTGTGAATGGGTGTTTGAAAATGAGAACAGGCCAACAAAAGTGAGACAGGCGAGAAACTTTGGTGAATAAATTATCGCGTTTTTTTCTCAGCTACAGGTCCCATCTGTACAATTCCACTTGAAGATCAAAAGAGTGTTAATGCCGAGTGGCATTCTATCATTTGTTTACCCAGGGTGTAAGAAAAAGTTCGCGAAAGACGACCCAAAAGCCGCATTCCCATACACCATGATAACGCTTCTTCACATATGACCAACAAATTAAAGTCATTTGTAGCTTCCGAAAAAGTACATCTCGTCACTCATCCTGCGCATAGCCCCGACCTAGTACCATGTGATTTCTGTATTTTCCCCAAAATCAGAGATTTGATGAGAGGTTTTACTTTTACCAACTCCGAAGAGGCAGTGATAGCGTTCAGTCAGCACGTAGAAAACATGCCTTCAGATCTGTGGTCCTCCTGTTTTAAAAAATGGTTCGATCGCATGAAAAAATGTTTAAAATGTAAAGGAGATTATTTTGAAAAGCAGTAAACATAATATTGTTACGAATAATCTAGAAGCGTGTAGAATTGGAGCGCGCGCGCGCTATTTATCTAGAAAACTCCTGTTGACAAACAAATAGTTGACCGGGGCTATGCCATAATGGACTTTGTGGGATATGGCATAAGGTTGAAAGTAGCGTGTACTAGGATTTATGACTCATAACATGTTTACGATAAGAAGTGATTCATTGTTTCCCGATACATTTAGACTTTTCTGGATCCAGCTAGGGTTTTCCCCTGCCTATAAATACAGAGATGTTGACAAACACGAGTCAGTTTTTATCAAGCGATCGAGAGCGATACATCAAGTGAACAGTGCGAAGTGAGAAGTGTTTTATTGTGTAGTTCAGTGATAGTATAGTGAGTGAATAGCAAGTAGAGTGTATTTTAGTATTACTTTGTGTTGTGTTGTGTAAATACACGGATTTAATATAAGTGGTGTTTTTCTACAATTGCGAACCCGAGTACGTAACAACTGGTGTCGGAAGTGAAATTGAAAAATGCCACTTATTCCGAAGGAAGGTGTTACCACCAGGTCTCAAGCTGAGACACAGAGGGTGTCAGAGGACACTGAGATGAGTGCAGGTGAGGAACCCGTAAGTGTTGCCAGCACGTCGTTAGCATCGAGATCAGCCCCTGCTGATCTTTCTGTCATACTGGCAGCTATTCAGCAACAGCGACAGGAACAGCAACAGCAACAACAAAAACTGCAAGAACAACTTCAGCAACAACAGCAACTACAGGAACAGCAACAACAAAAACTGCAAGAACAACTTCAGCAACAACAGCAGCTACAAGAACAGCAACAACAAACGTTACGGGAACAGATCAAGGAACATTTAACTGGTTTTGATGATAAATTGTCAGTTATCTTGGCGCAGCAAGACCAGTTAAAAAGCGATGTGGGCCTCGTCAAGCGCGACATGAAGAGTGTTGAGAAGAGGGTTGACCACTTGGAGGCCAGCTGCGACAAAATAAGTGAAACCGTGGACCAACTGGAAAGGGAGGTCATGAAAATGAAGATCACGGGAGTTAAGTCGGGTGCTGCCATTACAAGCTGCTCACACCAGGTGGGTCCTCGGGTAAAGGTACCCACTTATGACGGTCTTACGTCATGGAGTGCGTACCGCACTCAGTTTGAAATAGCAGCGAAGGCCAGTGGTTGGACAGACGAACATTGCTTAACAGCTCTAAGTACGGCGTTGCGGGGACAGGCGCTCTCTGTGTTGGATGCAATGCCTAAAGAATATCAGTTCGCTGATTTGATGGAGGCATTGGAAGCTCGCTACGGTGAGCGTCACTTGGAGCATGTGTTCCGTGCCCAATTAAAGGACCGTGTACAGAGGAGCGGCGAGGGACTTCAACAATGGGCCGTGGAAATTGAGAAGCTTGTGAGGAAGGCGTATCCTTCAGCCGACGCTCACACAGTGAATAACACCATCGTCCAGGCGTTTATTGATGGAATTAGAAACCTGGAAGTGCGTGCTGCTGTTCGCCTTCAACATCATGTGACGATGAAGGAGGCTTTGGCTCATGCATTGGAGGTAGAAGCTGTTCGCCACGAACCTCGAGCACATAAAGTACGTGAGGTTACAGAAGTTGTGGCTCAAACAAAGGAAGTGGAACCTAGAAGACTGGGCCCCATGTGTTATGCCTGCGGTGAACGTGGGCACATTAGAGTTAGCTGCCCAGCCAAACCTATGCCTACAGGTTTAATGAATTGGCGACAGCAAGCGGGAGGAATCTCAGCAGCTGAAGAGAGCAGGCACGTCAGACAGCCTGTTGAACCAGCAGGGAAGCGAGTAACAGCCAGGAGCAAACGGCAGGTGCTGGCTGGACGAGAAACAACCCCAAAAGCTGTCGTACCTCAAGTGAGCGAACGCAACAGTTTATCCATTAAAGGATTGGTTAATGGCAAGAACTGCAGCTCAACGCGGGACACCGGAGTCACAGGAACAGTAGTGCGATCAGAAGCGGCTAGCGATGGTAACCTGAGATCGAGGAATACAGTACAGCGTAGTGGAAAGTCTCACTCAAATGCAAATGCATTATCACGACGACCATGTACGGATGATGGCAAACCTTGTGTAAGGATGGAGACGAAGGAAAGGGTTCAAGTACTGCGAGCTAAGCCTACGGATGACAGGTGGGAAACTGATGAGATGCGTAAGGCCCAGTATGAAGATAGAGATTTGCGGCCTCTAATAGATTGGATGAAACAAGACACGGGAAAACCGGAATGGCAAGAGCTGGCTCCCTTCAGCGCCATTACGAAAAGTTATTGGGCGCAGTGGGAAAGCCTTGTGTTGCAAAACGGCTTACTGTACCGCAAATGGGAAAAACCTTCAGGAAGAGAACATCATCTACAGTTGGTCGTGCCAAGAAAACTTATCAAGGACGTACTACGTGAATTGCATGATGGGGTTTCTGGGGGACATCTTGGAGTACGACGAACATTGGTAAAGGTACGAGAGCGTTTTTACTGGTTGAATTGCCGAGAAGATGTCGAAAATTGGTGCCGAAAATGTACGTCATGCTCAGCAGTGAAAGGTCCGCAGGTGAGAAGCCGAGGCAACCTTAGACTATACAACGTGGGAGCCCCCTGGGAAAGGATAGCGATTGACGTGGCTGGGCCATTTCCTAAGACAGATAACGGAAACAAGTATTTTATGGTCGTGATGGATTACTTCACGAAATGGCCGGAGGTGTTCGCAATCCCTAATCAGGAAGCCACGACGGTTGCTGAGAAATTAGTCAATGAGGTGATATGCAGATTTGGCGTTCCGCTGGAGATTCATTCAGACCAAGGCAGAAACTTTGAATCTAATGTATTCCAGGAAATGTGTAAATTATTAGGAGTGTACAAAACAAGAACTACGCCTTATCACCCGCAATCTGATGGATTGGTCGAACGATTTAACCAAACTTTGGAAAGACACTTAGCCAAGCTGGTAGAAGATCACCAAAAGGACTGGGATAAATACATACCTCTGTTCTTACTGGCTTACCGAACAGCGGAACACGAAAGCATAAAAGTGACGCCAGCCTATGCCAACTTCGGCAGACAGTTACGTATACCAGCAGACTTAATGACTGGAGGCCCGCCACCGAATGCAGAGACCCAATTAAGTATACCGGAACATGTTGAAGACATTCGTGAGAGGTTACGCGATATACACTCATTAATAAGTGAAAATGCATTGGAATCAAGTCAGCGGATGAAGACCAGATACGACCGAAACGCCAATCATCGAGGTTTTCAGGAAGGATCTCTTGTTTGGCTACATAATCCGGTTCGACGAAAAGGAAAATCACCTAAGTTACAGCGACGTTGGGATGGGCCATACAAAGTAATCACACGGATCAATGACGTAACCTACCGAGTGCAGAAGCAACCAAGAGGGACCATGAAGATTGTTCATGTTGATCGATTAGCTATCTATAATGGAAGTAATGATGTTCGGGACGAACATAACTAAGAGGGGGGTAGTGTTACGAATAATCTAGAAGCGTGTAGAATTGGAGCGCGCGCGCGCTATTTATCTAGAAAACTCCTGTTGACAAACAAATAGTTGACCGGGGCTATGCCATAATGGACTTTGTGGGATATGGCATAAGGTTGAAAGTAGCGTGTACTAGGATTTATGACTCATAACATGTTTACGATAAGAAGTGATTCATTGTTTCCCGATACATTTAGACTTTTCTGGATCCAGCTAGGGTTTTCCCCTGCCTATAAATACAGAGATGTTGACAAACACGAGTCAGTTTTTATCAAGCGATCGAGAGCGATACATCAAGTGAACAGTGCGAAGTGAGAAGTGTTTTATTGTGTAGTTCAGTGATAGTATAGTGAGTGAATAGCAAGTAGAGTGTATTTTAGTATTACTTTGTGTTGTGTTGTGTAAATACACGGATTTAATATAAGTGGTGTTTTTCTACAATTGCGAACCCGAGTACGTAACAATATTTTGGTTATAACATTTTGTTTTTTTAAATTACGCAAAACTTATAGTGTGACCTACGTAGCAACTGCGAACTGCGTAAAATACCAGTTCTTAAATGTGTATGGAGAGCTACTTTTTAAAAAAAAAAACTATCTATACTGATATTAATATTATAAATGCGAAAAAGGAGTAAATAAGGGTACTTTTATTTTAGAACTAGCTGACCCGGCAAACGTTGTTTTGCCATACATATTAGGAATCCATAGCGGACAAACAACGTGACACGTAATTTATATAAGACTACGGGATTGTCCTTCCACGCAGCCAAAATGGCATTAAACTTTATATGGTGGTTAAGTATTCTTAAATTTTCTAATTTTCCGCGCAATTTTCTTAATATTTTCTTTTATAAGAACCTTCTCCTTAAAATTACAAACACAACAAAAAAAATTACCGAAATTGGTCCAGCCATTCAGGCGTGATGTCGTGACCAAGGAAAATAGGGATTGATTTATATATATATATATATATATATATATATATATATATATATATATATATATATATATATATATAATTTATTCCATGCGGGCGAAATTGCGGGCACCGCTAGTTAAATATAAATTACTGAATGGATGAATGAGTACAGTCAGACCCACACTACCGTCCAAACAAGCAGACGTGCAACTCATACATTCATGATTAAAATATGACGGTACTTTTTATATCTACTCTCCTGAATGAAACACAACCATCGCCTATAGACATCAAAGATGTTAATGGTGCGTTGCTATCCTTGTGGCATAGACTTAATGCCACATGCGTAAGTATACCGGCCACTTTACCTTCCAAAACGGGGCAGGGCAATGGTGAATGGGTAAGGCGGTGGTACCAGATCCGAGCGAGACAATGTAGAATTCTACCACCTAGTACTAAGTGCCATCATGTGATAGGTCGTTGGACAAAACAGACACATATCCAGTTTCGGACAAGAATAATTTTTTAAGTAAACGGAAAAAATATTTTATACGAATTCCAAAACCTGGGGTTATTTAGACTCAGCATCTCATACATCTATTATAGGCTATACAGAATCGGTATTAATCACGGATTAAATTGATACGCCTTTCAAGGCAATTTCTTAGTTTGTCAGTGTAGCTTGCATTCACACTCAAGTACAGAGTGCTAAGTGTGAGTTTTTCTTTTCGCATTCGATCGTGAGCGCGTTTGGAGTTTACTAGGAATTGGTATGTGATTTGTACAGCGCCACCTAGTGGTAAACGTGAGAAACCAGTTTACTACTAGGTGGCGCTGTACAAATCACATACAAATTCCTAGTAAACTCGAAACGCGCTCACGATCGATTGCGAAAAGAAAAACTCACACTTAGCACTCAGAGCTTATACTACTTACCGATGAAATAAAATCACTTCAAGTGTAATGTTTAAACCTTAAATCTCATTCGGTACGATAAAACAGTACAGCTTGGTTTATTTCTATTTTTTCACGATATAACATTTCTACAAATGTATGACATTTTTGACAGTGATAGAAGCGATTGCTCATATGCGCGGCGACACATTTTCTTCCCAATGGCGTGTCTATTTGTATTCATGTGGTCTGTGGTATTAATAGAATATTGGTATCACATTTATAAGTGTAGTAATTTTCGTGTTAGTATAAAGAACAGTACCTACTAGACAAATTACACAAAGTGATCTAACTCCAAAGCAAGTAATTGTTTACTTGTTATATAGGTGTTATTTACGTCATACATGTACATTGTACAAGGCGCTTCTTACTTAATACAACTTACAAGAGCCAAAAATTGTTTGTTCAGAATCAGTGGTAGAATCGATTGCAACTAGCGATGGGCGTCTTTGCTATATTTTAACATCGATGCAAATCGTTGTTACACTAATGTCACCCGTTGGCAATACCGTTGTTTCCGACATCGGTGTGAGACATCCAACTTGTATACTGGCCGGGGAACATCAAACATGCTTAATGTTTATAGTTTGGCGTTTTTATAAACATTGTAACACTATCGTACCTACTTCAATGTAAAAACATTTACGAGAATTATTAAGAATTAATGTAAATAAATAGGCAAAACATTGAAATATAAAGTTTTTAATTTTTTATTCGACCGCCCCGTTGGTCGAGTGATTAGCGAACCTAACTACGAATCGAGAGGGCTCGGGTTAGATTCCCTATGGTGACAAACATTTGTGTGATGAACATAAATGTTTGTATTTCTGGATTTGGGTGTTTATTATGTATGTTACAGTATTCATATATGTATTTCCATGTATTTGTATTGTTGACTAGCACCCATAACACAAGCAAATAATTTGCTTTCGTTTTATTCGTATAATTTGTCCACCGAAAATTATAAAAATTATAATAATAAATTAGAATTTATTTAGTAAGTTAAAATTTGTGTACTGTCATCGCGTTGAATGGTGTTACTTCTAGTGGAGGGTCGTTGACGTATTTTTCGTCGACGCAACGAGACTATTTATCGTAAACGATAAACTAGTTGCAAAAACTGTTTAATTTTCGACTAGTTTACTTCCCAGACTGAACATGATTATTACGTTGTATTGAAATGAACTGAACTCCCCTTCATACTTTTTCCAGGCTTAGAACTGGCAGTTTTATTTATTAATATAAAATTTGTATTCTTAAAAAAATTTCATTTATAAAATTAAATATTAAATAATAGATATACATAAACCTGCCGTATTTAGAAGTTTATTTCATTTTATGTACATATAATCCCACGGCCACTTTCGAGTTCTACTCCACTCGTCGGCGTCGTGAATATGATATTTATTTTGGTTGCGCAGATCGTTCCACGAAACCAACAGTCCATACGCGAACGTTATAAAGACGGGTTGCATAGTTCATCAACGTAAACTAGTTTATCAACGAACGTTAGACTGTTTTTTCGTTCACGCTAAAGA
This sequence comes from Apodemia mormo, assembly GCA_036924255.1. Lineage (NCBI taxonomy): Eukaryota > Metazoa > Arthropoda > Insecta > Lepidoptera > Riodinidae > Apodemia > Apodemia mormo. The sequence continues at coordinate 16,610,141 of JAUPFN010000020.1, forward strand.
AACAGTCTAAAAAACTGTTCGTTTATTAAACGCCCACCACTAGGTACTCCCATCCGTTGTTGAACATTTCGACATCGGATGCCGCCAACAATGACTCACATCGTTGGTAAACAACGTTTTATTAAAAACGGCCACCTCTAATTGCAACAGTGTTAACAACAAGACGCTATAAAAAAGGCTTACGCTCGTTTTCATGGGTATAAAAAATTTTCACTGAACATAATATATATATTTTCCATGCGCTAAATCGAATAATCGTGATCCGGATCAGCGGTGACTAGGTCAGTGTAGCGAGTAGCGACACTGACCTACAGATGGAGGACGCACGGACGTAAAAATTATACATTTCCCATCGGATACCACATATAAGTACGCCGCGGTAAGATTTTCACGGCTTTGATAGTTTGTTAAGAAATCTTCCAGCTTGTATTTTCACGCCTGTATACCACCTAATACCACCAGCCATTACACCACAGGGACAATTTGTCATCTAAAGATCTTGAAACACTTTTAAAAGCGATACAAGTCACATTTAAATAAATTTAATTAAATTTTAAAACAGTAGATGCATGTGTTTTATACTACGATAAATAATCTTCATAAAATTTGCTTCTACATAGCGAGAAGAACGTGTTAATCATTGGAAATTTGCATCGACATATGGGGACATCGACATATCGATCACCCAGGCACTGGAACTGACAGCATTACGTGCTTTCCGCGAATAACAAGTAACGTAATATTTTTGCGTTTTTTCGATTTCCAAACACAATGTCATGATATTCTACTAAGAGGAAAACTTTGGTGGAATGTCACGAGAATTTTGTTTTTCAAATATTGCTTCGTAATAATTCCATTTATCGTATATAAATAAGTTCCTTGCTCGGTATATCGAAGTCTCATCTATCTAATATCATCCCGATCAAAATAATATTAGATAATTAATAATATGGTCTTTATCAGCAACAGAGACCAAAACTAGAATTTTTAAAATTTTGTCTGTACAGCCAGAGAAGTGAAAAATGAAAATCCCCGCTGCTGTATTTGACAATATTATAACTTGTTACTTGTGATAATCGGGATCGATAGCTTAATGTAGGTGTTACATAAAGCTATCGATCCCGATATAATAGCCTTTGTGGTCTAAAGGTCCAGCGTTGGCGTTGACCACAGTCCACAGGACCACAGGTCCCGGGTTCGATTCCCGGGTCGGGCACATAAAAAAAGTGTTTTTTTCAGTTTTCTGTTAAACACAAAGTTGCCCGGGATTGGAAAGTGCCCGGTTGGCGACAGGCTTGCCACCTTCACATCTTGTATCTTCGGCTAATCGTGAGTGCACTTGTTGTACCTCTGCCTACCCGCCTACTACTTTTTTTAAAAAAATAATAATAAATAAATATTCGCGGGACAAATTACACTTACTGATCTAACCCCAAAGTAAGCAAATTATTTGCTTGTGTTATGGGTGTTAGTCAACGATACTAATACATAGAAATACATATATAAATACCAAAATATATTTAATAAACACCCAAACCGGGAAATACAAACATTTATTCTCATCACAAATGCTTGTCCCCGTCGGGGATCGAACCCGAGCCCCGTTGATTGCGTAGTCAGGGTTGCTAACCACTCGACCAACGGGGACCTAACCAATCGAATCTGTTGCTCAAGTATAAGGAGAATCCAATTTTTTTTAAATGACGTACATTGATCCTAAGGGTCGTTATGACACCGGATTTATAGGGCGAGCAGGGTGCTCATCCAGAGTTTAAGTTTAAATTTAGTTTGCTAACGCCCGCGCTATGGTTTGTCTCCTGCGATACCAGCCCCCCTAGACAAGTGGCAAACGCTCAGTAACTATTCAAATATTACGCTTTGGCGATATTTAGGCCAAATTGGTAGCCAAGTGGATCATGGCTTGTTCAACGTTCGTTCCATACGAACTTTACGAATTATATCGAATATTGTCTCTGAATTGACGGTAAACGTCACTTTGAAGTATTATTTTCACCGAGGTTATAAGTTTTATTTATATGAAAAGTGCATTAAAAGCAAAAAAGACTTGCCCCCCAAGATGTGGCATCAACGTTAGTACAATAGAAAGAGAAATTTATGGATTTGTCATAAGCTGTTGACACGAGCGTAAACGAATTTGTAATTGGTAGCCAAGTGTCATTCGTGAAACGAAACGTTATATTGCATCGATCATTTTTGTCAATTTTCGTACAAGACCGTAGCCAAGTGGCACTTTTGACAAGCAAAATAGTAGCGAATTATTCGATAATCAGCGAACGCTAGAACCCTGCAGATTACGCTTAAAATGGCGGTTGATCACTATTATTCAATCAGCTGTTCTAAAGCGTGGATAATATCTGTGAGAATTTTTGATAATTTTAAAGTAAAATTAACGCAAATGAAGAAGGCTTTTGGTGGCACATTATTAATGGTGCTTTGATATCCTTGTGGCGGGGGGGGGGGGGGGGGTATTAATGTCACATGCATACATTTACCGGCTACCTTACCCTCCAAACCGGAATACGACAGTAACAAGCACTGTTGCTATTGCTGCAAAAATAGGTGGGTCAGTGGTATTAGACCCGGGCGAGACAATGCAGAACCCTACCACTTAGAAGCCACAATACTAGTGACTCGTTTACCCAATTGTTCGCTTCTAACGAACTGCCTAGACACATTGTAAGTAGTGATAGGTTTGCAAAATGCTGACAATGTCTTAATGATGATAAATATAATATTTCGTCTTTTAATATTTTACAGACACTATAAGTTCAAGTTATAAACACTATATTCTTGTTACAACCCTTGTATTTTGTAAATTTAATGAAACAAAGAAAGATAGTTTATTTTTCAGTGTAGCAATAGATTTCGATCAATTTTACATTTCTGTAAATTTGTATGCCAAAAAATAAGTTTTAAAATGTGACTATCGATAACATTTTGCACAATTCTACGTTCACTTGTAAGGTAGGTAAAGAGGATTTACTTAAAATATGTTAAAACAATCAAATTTGATAGCAATGAAGATAAATACATAAATCTTGGTGACAGTATTTAATTTTATAACTCTTTAAATTGGTAGTCCGTAGTACTGACAGAGTTCAATTAACATGTTAGCTATATAGAAACTTACGGCATGACAGTAATTAAGAAGAAAAGATAGTATATTTTATCTTATTCGCACTCACGCGGTACATACAATCAAAATTGAATCAGATATAGCGACTCTGTTCTTATTTTTATTATATTCAATTCAGAGACAATATTCGATATAATTCGTAAAGTTCGTATGGAACGAACGTTAAACAAGCCATAATCCACTTGGCTACCAATTTGGTCGAAATAACGCCAATGCGTTATATTAGAATGAACAGAGAGCTCGGTTGGCGGTCAGAGCGTGCGCAGGACTTAGAAAAATTTTGATGGAAAATTTCAACCCTATATAACACCCCTTTTTTGTTGCACCATTACGTGGAGGGGGTAAGGGACACCAACTTTTGTCAAGGTCACTTTGCTCTGAGTTAATTCCCCGTGGAGTTAGGGGATGAAAACCGAAATTCATTACAAAGGCGTCTGCGACTTAAAAAAAGAAAATGTATTGAAAACCCCCTAGTTAGGTTAGGACTCTTAAATTATGGCAATTTGCGTTCATTTTACTTTAAAATTATCAAAAATTCTAACAGATATTATCCACGATTTAGAACAGCTGATTAAATAATAGTGATTATCCGCCATTTTTAGCGTAATTTACAGGGTTCTAGCGTTCGCTAATCATTGGATCACCAATTTTGCTTGTCAAAAGTGCCACTTGGCTAAGGTTTTGTATGAAATTGATCAAAAATGATCGATACAATATAACGTTTCGTTTCACGAATGACACTTGGCTACCAATTACAAATTCGTTTACGCTCGTATCAACAGCTTATGTCAAATCCATACATTTTGTTTTCTATTCTCCTAGCGTTGATGCCACTTGTCTTGGGGGGCAGTACCGCTACCCAGGAGTTTTTAACTACCGTTCTCGCTAGCGACGGTGACAAATTTTTGTATAGAAAACTGTGCAGCGCCACTGGCGATCACTTGAAGAACTAAAATCGGTACCATGAGTCAATGCGTAAAAAACCTATCGATTTCATTACTATAGCGACTCAATTATTCTAGTTGTTGGCATACAAACTCCGTACCATGAGTCACAAATTTGACAGATGACAGTGAGAAATACCGTATCGAGGCAAGTTAACTGTTTCACTTGCAAATTACGGCGTGAAAGTATTACGATCCCATAATGTTTTGATATTTTGAGTTATATTTTGATAAAATGCGGTCCTTCAGTGTGTTCACTAAGGTCTCCATTTCTACAAAATAATATATCTTAAAGCATAGGCACTCAAAACCGCAAAGCCACTTGGAACAATGGTATTTTTAGAAAAGGTCACAAAACTGGCTAACAACCATACAAAATCGTAACACTGTATTTAATAACGTGTTTTTTGTATATACTCCCTGTACAATCTCTAAATTTTTAAATAAAGTAGATATTTGTATTTGTGATTACTTTCGTTACGTAAAAAGATGTAATTGAATAATGGGTAGTATGTTTATGTAACTATTAAAAATTGTTTCTATTTCGAGTAAAATAAAAACGTATCAAACATACTTTTCCATGTACTCCACCATTAACTGAAATTGCGAAGCACTGGTACACATTGTAGTTTATAAAAATCAACAAAAGAATTGGAAAAACAACAATAACTATTGTCCAACCAATGTGTCAAAACAACGAATGAAAGGGAAAAGAATTTAAAATAAAACTTCTTTGACAGAATATAACCAATATAAATATAAAATCCGCTAACTATTCCTGAGAAAGCACTCAAAGAGGATGCTTTCAATTAGCAGGGTTACTTTTAAATACGATCACTTTTTCCGGATATGTGCTTACTCTTTCGTTTGAGTAGTTGGAATGAGATAGCTTTATTCGGTTTGAAGTTAGACACATTATTAACCGTGTACCAACATGACCGCCTAAAACTATTCGAGGGTATCGAGCTAACCGTAGCGAGTCCAAAAATACTTGACTCATGGTACGACATATTTTATTGAAATCTATTCGATGCTTGTTCATGCGCGATTGACTACAGTAATTTTTCTATAGCAACTCATGGTAGATACACTGACCTCGGCTTTGTGCGATAGAGAAGTCTTCGTCGAGACCGGCGACGACAGTGTCGTGTGGTGTGTGTGTGTGTGTGTGTGTGTGTGTGTGTGTGTTTGTTTGTGTTAGTTACGATGGTTTAGGGATCGTCGGAATAGATCTAAATTTGTGCGCCACCGGGTTACCAATGGTACAGACCAATTAAGAGTCTCACAAGACATGGACGTGACCTAGGTGATAGTTTTGTGAATAGCGAAGGTTTGATACAACCGGTTTACGTATTTCCGCAATAACATCAGAGTGCTAAGTGTGAGTTTTTCTTTTTGCATTCGATCGTGAGCGCGTTTCGAGTTTACTAGGAATTTGTATGTGATTTGTACAGCGCTACCTAGTGGTAAACTGGTTTCTCACGTTTGCCACTAGGTGGCGCTGTACAAATTACATACAAATTCTTAGTAAACTCAAAACGCGCTCACGATCGAATGCGAAAAGAAAAACTCACACTTAGCACTCAGTACTAGTCTTGTGTTACGGTTTAGAAGGTAAAGTAGCCTGTTAACTTTTAAATATGACATTACATCCCTGCCACATGGATGGCATAGCTCCATTAGCATCTTTCGTATCAATAGGCGATGGTTATTTCTTATCAGAAAACCATTTGCCCGTTTGCTATACTATGATACAAAACATGGAAAACTACCACAAGTGATAACCGGTTTATTGTAAGACAATACAGTATAGCAATCAAAAATATGTTTAATAAGTTATAAAATCTCAGACGGACAGTTTGAGATTAATTGATCCTCATATCAATTAATTATCATTATACATATAAACGTATAATTATTGTGGTATGAAATAGTTATTTCCGCAAAGTAACGCTTTAATTTATAAAATATAATACATAAGTAAATACAGTATAGCAAATATTATAAAAAAATTAAATATTATAAAGTTGAGATTTGATTATCTGCTTGCTTATTTTGGATAAACTAAAATACTACTTTTTTATATAATAAGATAGCAAACAAGCAGATTGCTCTCCTGATGGAAAGAGACAACCATCGCCTATAGACACCAAATATGTTACTGGTGTGTTGCACACCACACGGATAGCACCATTTTTTTTGCAAGGTTCCTAGAAACTGGATTTTAACTTCATCAAAAACTAATTAAATTCGATAAAATGTAATAAACACCGTGAAATATTTATGATATATCAAAACTTAAAAGTTGGAATTAAAAAATTAAAAAGGTTCCGTAGAAAAAAACTGGGTTAATCGACGATATGCAAAAGAGATACAGGTTGTGGCAGTTCTGCTGTTTGCTTTGTTTAAATTATCATAGACATTATTGCATTGATATAAAAAGGGAAGATATGTTACGTTCTAACATCGCGATTGCTAAACCTAAGTTCGGTCAGTCGAACGTAAAATAATGCGATGAACGTAGCAGACTACGTTTCTCTCGCTTACTTTTGTATTGTACTATCTCACTCTCATAAACATGGCGAACTAAACAATAATTTAATCTTATTTTCAAACAAATTGTTTTAGTCGTATTTACGAATAGAAAGTAATCCCGTGTGTCTTATTTTTTCCTTGTGTGATTATAACACTGGCTGAATATACAAGAAGGTATTTTGATGCGTGTTTAATGGTAAAAACAGTCGGAAAATATATCTGTATGATATGAGGTCCCGCGCGTGATTGATTGTCACCAATTGTCACTGTGTCCACGGGCCTAGTTTTATAGGACAGGCGCTGTGACTAGGTAACGTATCTTCCCTTTTTATATCAATGCGTTATTGATACTTTGTTATTCGTGAGTTATCATGAGTTAATCACCATCTTTAGCGTGTTATTGTTAACGGTGTGCTTGTTACTAAAAAATACCTACTTACTTATTTCTGCTACTAGAGTACGTTGGTACAACGGTCACATACTTGCAAGTTTTAATTTTGAAACTCCTAAGTATGCACTTTTGCCGGATTTCGATCTGGCGGCTGGCCAATAATGTTTAAGTATCAAGTTCGGTGTTAAAAGTTCATTTTATTAATGTGACCTTTTGAAATTTACGCGATTTAGATAAAGGAAAGGTAACGATTTATCCAGTGTTTTTCAAAGTGTACGCGGGTATACAACAGGGTCGCAGACAATCATTTAGCGTCTGTAAAAACAAATTTAGAAAAAAATTATACACTAGAAAAATTGGTAAAGTGCGTGTCGGGCCACGCGTAATGTAGGGATCCGAAGTTGCCTATCACAATAATGCGTTATAGTTTTATACTATGAATATTTTTTTCTAGTATAGGGGGCAAACGAGCAGGGAGTACACCTGATGATAAGTGATCACCGCTGCCCGTGAACATTTGCAATACCAGGGGCTTTACTAAAACTTGTAAAGCCTTCTAAGCTGTGATAGTTTTCCTTTTAATTTCATGATATTTACAGCTACCATGATTTCCTCACCTCCAAAACCATCCACTTTAGCCTGCAGAGAGGGGGGAGGGGGACACACTTGACTCTTACAAAAATTAGCATCTAAAATCTTAATATTTTACAAACGAGTCCCTTAATCGAAATCTTGTTTTTCTTGTCTTCAAACCTACAAAAAAATTTAAAAACCTATTCACCCCACACAATGGGGTTCCTAAGAAAAAAAATTAACATCCCCACTCAAGGTGCAGGAGAGCTACCCTGATAAAAAATATTTTTCAAGATTTTATGTTACCAAATTCTTTCTTTCTAGTAATAAAGATCTATCATCGATAAAGAGCTATCGTGCGGACGGACGAACGGACAGACGGACATAACGAAACTATAAGGGTTCCTAGTTTACTTCGGAACCTTATAAAGGTTAAAATTATTTGACATTTGTTATATAATGTCAAATAATATGAATTCTAAAAGTTATATGAAAACTAATATGTGTTTGAACTTACTTCATAATATGGAAATTTTTGAATGTAAATAAAAATATCAAGTGTTGCATGCCGTTTGAATGGCGAAATAGGAGAAACTACATTCTGTTTAATTTTAAGAACAATACATGTATAACAAACCCTATTTTAGAAATAAATGATTTGATTGATTTGTAATGATTGATAAGTTTGCGACAATGGTTTTGGGAATCGCAATATTTTGACGTATTCATTATTATAAAAATAATGAAAAATACTGTAAACTAATTTTTAATTCTAATTTAATATTATAAATAGAAAAGATTTGCTTGTTTATTTGTAATAAATAAACTTTTCATCTGATCTGTACAAAAATATTCACCTTCTGAATATTGAGTGAGTAAACATTGGCAATAGCTATGTGGGTATATACGTTATTTAATTTTTTTTAATAACATACGTAATGTAAAATACCTACTTATTATAATATAACCGACTAATCAATATTTAAGCGACATATTGGCCAACTAAGATTACTAAATAAAATGGCAGTACGTAATAATTATCGAGTATTCGGCGCATATCTAACATTTTACTTTATAAAATGTTGTAAAGTATTTACAACATTTTTTATTTTTTACAGAACCCTGGATACATGAAAGAGAATTTCGTCATTTGCATAGAATCCTTGCATTTACCTGACGCCGGAGCTCAAACAAATGTAAGTACAACAGTATATATGTTACTGTAAAAGCCCGAACTCCTAAAATTAAATCCTAAGATTTTCTAGTAAAACCTAAGATTTACCAACTCTCAATGGTAAATATCCGAACAGTTCATAAATTTCGAACTTTTACCACCATTCACTTGGTAAATCTTAGCATTTAGCATAAAGACACGGTAAAAGTCGATAAAGACATGTTACGTGTTCGACGCATCGTCTTGTACTCGTAGGCAGTCTGCAACTCCACGCTACTCTACACTCGTTCGCCTCAGTCCATTTTTCGACACGTTTATTTAATTTCTGTTTGTGTTTTCGATGTCTAAAAGTAATTTATGAAGCAAAATGAGTGTAAAACATAGATTTTATGAAATAATGGACAAGATCGTGGCAAGCAAGGAGGGCAATAACTTTTATCTCGACAGAGATAAATACGCCAAGTGTTTAGAAAATCCCAAAAGAAAATAATTTAAAATGGGTAAGGATTTGACTGATTAATAATAATTACTCTCATATATTCATATGATACACATATATCCATATGTAAGGTTCCGACTAATAGTTAATTTAAATAAATGATTAAGAATTACTCATTGTTTTATTCCCAAAACCAATATTACCAGCCATCACTGGTAAAACCCCCTTCGGAGCATAATGTACAAAACGCAAAATGGGCACCGCTCTCAAAAAGTACAAATCGCAAAATGTACAAAACGCAAAATGCACAAATTGCAAAATGAACACAATACGTTAAATGTACAAATAGCAAAATGTGCAAGAAGAACTAAGCCCTCTTTCACCGTGACTCAACGTTGTTCCAGCAAGCTTTCCGATTTTGAGGTACATATATACATTTTTACGTTACGTTTACGTTACGTTACGGCGTTTTCCCATATTTAACTGAATCTCGCTGATTACCTACTTACTACTAAATGTACATTTTGCGTATCGCACATTTTGTCCCGAAGGGTGCTAGTCAGATGCTGTGGAACCCTCTGTGAGGCGTGATTCGCACTTAGATGTTTTTTTAAATTTTTGTTTTGATATTATCTTTTTATTTGTGTTTAATTGCCAAAAATACATAGGGGAAACTATAAAAAAATACTTATTTATTCGATAATTTTAGAAAAAAAGGTGGCAGCCCTACGTAAATCCGTACTAATAATAATAATATAAATATAATAATATATATATTTTTTCCGTAATATTTTTTTAATACTATTTCGATCAGCCGATAGAACTAATATAGTTGTAATTATATAAGTAAAATGTGTATTAACTAAACAATTTTTGCTGAATAAATAAGAACAAATTTTATCTCTAGTTAGTATTTCAATTGAAAAATTCAAGGGTAAAACGTTTTAAAAAATTTACATTTTAAAAGATATAAATACGTGTGAACGTGGGTGTATTTGTACATTTTGCGTATTGTGTTGATTATGCGATTTGTGCATTTTGCGTTTTGTACATTTTGCGATTTGTACTTTTTAAGAGCGGTGCTCATTTTGCGTTTTGTACATTATGCTCCGAAGGGGTATAAACGTAGCATGTACAAAATTCTAATAGTATAAAATGTCTTTTTCAACATTTACCGTGCCTTTAAGGTAAATCGTAAGATTTACCAAGTCAATGGTGTTAAAAATTCGAAACAAAAGAACTGTTTGGACATTTACCATTAAGAGTTGGTAAATCTTAGGTTTTACCGGAAAATCTTAGGATTTACCACTGTTCGGACTTTTTACACTACTACTACGCTTCTATATTGATCCATGCCTTTTGGAAGAAAATGTGGTCTGCCTTACTGATAGGCATCACGTAAATGGGCGAGAGAAGGGTAAATCGTGTCATTGTGACTAGATGATAGAGTTCTGTAACTGCATGCCCGCTTTTGGTACCAAGGCCTTACCTATTTCTACGGTATTAGCATAGATGTTTGTCGTTGTCGGGTTTCGGTTTGCACAGTAAGTTATCAAACTTATGCGTGTGGCATTCTATCCGAGCTACAAGAATAACAACGCACCGTTAATATCTTTGGTGTCTATAGGCGATGGTGGCGATGAGGACTGCCGACAGAAGTGAGCCTCAAAAACTGTATTTACAAACATATATATAACAAAAGGTGATTATTTGATAGGCTTTATGATAACAAAAACTCCAAAATAAGATGGTTTCCACCCTCCGTTTGCATGTATTTTTTATAATCAATCGTGATTTTATAACCATAACCGATGATAACCATGATATCCATTGATTATAATTAGCAGTGTGGTGAATTTCCGCGGCGTGGTTCACTACTAAACTTGTCTACCAGTGGCCCAAATAATATCTTCCATCCATTCAATAGAATCTTTACTAATTAATTAATCTTCCATCATATCTGTCATAACTGACTAACTGTGTTCAATGACATTTGCTCTATATAAATTCAGCCAGCATCAAATGCTGCGATCACTATCAGTAGGTAGAGTTCCCAACCACCTGCGTATCGAAAACACCCAAGTTATTTAAATAAGTTGACGCCACCAACCATGATAAGAATACTGTTCATGTTAACATGGCCAAACAAGGCACTATTACTATGTCAAACTCCGACATATAAACATACACCCATACACACATGTGTATGTGTGTGTGTGTATATATATATATATATATATATATATATATATATATATATATATATATATATATATATATATATATATGTGTGTGTGTGTGTGTGTGTGTGTGTGTGTGTGTGAATGCGTGCGTGCGTGTGTGTGTGTGTGTGATCCCACAACGGTGGATCCGCGACTGAAATAACTTTTAATTGTGTTTTAGCGTTTATAGCAATAAATTCAAAAAATATTAGGAATCAAGTAACCTTGATTGAAGATAATTGATTCGTACACTTGAGATAACGATAAAACGAATACAACGGCTGTATCAAAAATAATCGGCAATTTATCACATCATACAATACGATTCATAAAGGCTACTTATCATCTGATTAAAGTGATAATAATATCTGCCAATATAGCTGTTTAATAGTTATGCTATCATAAATGCGAAATTGTGTAGGTTTGCATGAGTGTGTGTGTGTGTGTGTGTGTGTGTGTGTGTGTGTGTGTGTGTGTGTGTATCCATATGCTTCTATCGGGTCAAACAGGGTTTTTGTTACTCTTTGTATATGGTCCCATCAGGTGGTTAACTTTATTGTTTATCTCTACATATGACATATTCGATTATTTCTATAAAAATTTTATATCACTTCAGAGGTATTCCTTTAAGTCTTAGCTTTTTATTCGACACGATAAAATAGTACAATGTGGCATATTTCTATTTTTACGATGTAATATATTTACAAGCGTTTGACATTTACATATATTTGGTCATATGAGTGGTTACGCATTTTGCGCCCAACATCGTGTCTATTTCAGTATTTGTGTGGTCTGTGCTTTATTTCTATAAAACTCTCTCCCGAAATTTACGTTTATATCTTTTACAAAATCTGCCCACCCATTTCAGTGTGAAGGAATAAAATCCAAGCCAAACATTTTGCATATGTAACACGAGTGGAATACGAGTAAAAATCTTAAGCGTATTGATATTATTTTAGATAGAATTTCAGAAATTTATTTAACGAAACTCATTCTCGATAACTTTACTGACCGTAAATAACAAGCGTGTTAAATTTGATGTTATATCGTTGGGAGTATTAGCGTGGTAGCAGTGTGGTATATTTTTTCAGTTATGAGACATTGTTTTGTTTTAGTATATTTATACTTTTGAAATTTAATGTGTGTATATGTGTTTATTTGTTTGTTTATGGTATGGTATTTTATGGTGTAGTCAAATCGGTTAGAATGGATCGCTTAAATTTTGCCAATGACAACAATTGATTCGTTTTACAAATACAGTTTTATAAATATCGTCAATACTATTTCTTTCAAAGGTTTTTACCCAAAGGGTGACCAACGGAACCCTATTAATATGCTTCCGCTTTCTGCATGTCTGTCATAGTCCACAGGGCTCGTATCTCTTGAACGGAAAGAGATATACACCTGAAATATTCACAGAACAAGTTTTACTGTGGACGCTATCATAACCAAAAATTAAAAGTTAGATCCCAAAGAGCGGGCCACCTGAGTTATTAATAATTACCTACGTTTGTACGGGTTGTTGTAAATTCGCCACACTAATAAACTTGCCACACGTTTAGCTATTCCATACATTCAAAGTAAACTCGTCACAGGTATAAACGAATAATAAGAAGTATGTGTAAATTCGCCATAGGCACATACTAACGATTGTAAACTTGCCAGATGTCTTAATTTTTTATTAATATTGTAGAAAATAGTGTTAGCAAGCAAAATTCTAAGTTTTAGCACCTCACTTCCTATAATATTTTACTAACCTATGCTCCTGCTCACAAATGCCCGTTTGTTAAAAAATAAGGTTAAGGCGAGGTATTTCGACGCGCATCAATTCTATAGAAAATGGGTGGCGCGGTATGTTCTGAAACCGCTGGGAAACGTGTTAATTTTCGGATAAATAAATATAAGACTTCAGCTGAAAACTAAAATTTAGCACATTTTTTTGTATTTACAACTAAATATCACTATATAAAAATCATGGGGAAGATTAGAAATATTATTAACAAATTATTTGTTTTAGAGATTTTTTAGCCTGTTTTCGGAATTTTATAATATGATCGAGTAAAGTACATTCTATGATGTAATGAGTTAGCATATTCTTTAGATAATATCTTCAGGTATATCGTGTAATTTTTGTAAAATTGTTATTTAACAATCAATACAAAAAAACGTGATTAAACAAAGCAGTTTTTTCCCGTTTGTCGCGATGCCTCGTCTTAATTTTGAATGTCTATCGTACCTCAACTTAGCAGAAGCGTGGTATAAACGATAAGATAACAAAATGGGTAAAATAAAACCCAATTTACTACAGATCCTTGATAAGTTAAAAATGAGGCTGCTTATATAGACTTTCAATTAAAAAAACTAGTTTTAATATAACATTCAACATAAGAGCGCGTCGGTCGAATGCATTTAAATAAGAATTAAAAAGCATTTTTGATAATAATTACAATAAGATGAACGTATAAGTAACCTCAGTTAAAAAGCTTGTACGAGACCACCGTTTTGTGGGCAAGTCCGACTCGAACTTGACGGTTTTTATTAAGCTTAGCAAACCAGCTTATAGCTCTCCTAATGAAAAGTTATCCATCGCCTATAGACACCAAAGACGTTAATGGGATGAAATTTAACTTGGGTGTTGATCAGTGACTTTTCCCTCCAAATAGTAATACGACGAAGATAAGGACTGACGTTATTAGGCAGGGCTAGGGCCAGATAAGGCAAGGCCTCGGTACTGTGTAATGTTGTAGAACCGTACCACCTATTCCATTAATTTATAAAATTTAAAAATAAAAAACCTTGCTTTATCCAAGTAACATTTTAGAGTGTTTTTATATCGTTGCATAATGAAGTTATCATCAATTGAAGGATGATTCTACGAAAGAAATAAGTATAAGACTGTTGTAGCATAACCAGAAAAGTTAATCTTTGATTGCAATAAAATAACTTTGTTAAATTAACATGTACTAAAGTAATATAAGAAAAATATAATGCAGACAATTCTAATATTAGAGAATCCCACTATAAGATGACCTTCACCAAGCTGGTTGATAGATGAAAAGTATTTTATATCCTACTAGCTGTGCCCGCGATTTCGTTTGCGTGAAAAAAATTTTAAAATAAAAACCCGCATAGTTCCCGTTCCCGTGGGATTTCCGGGATAAGAACTACCCTATGTCCTTTCTTGGGTCTCAAACTATATTTGTACCAAATTTTATCCAAATCGGTTCAGCGGTTTAGCCGTGAAAGCGTAACAGACAGACAGACAGACAGAGTTACTTTCGCATTTATAATATTAGTATGGATAAAATTTATCGCAAATGGGTTGACTAAAAAATGTCAGTCCAAAATATGATTAATTAACATTTTTTTGCTTAACTTTGTCGCCTCTGTGGTCTAGTGGTCCAGCGTTGGTGTTGACATGACGTCTCGGGTTCCATTCCCGGGTCGGGCACATAAAAAAGTCTTTTTTCAGTTTTCTGAGAAACAAAAAGTTGCCCGGGATTGTAAAGTGCCCGGTTGGCGATAGGCTTGCCACCTATCACATTTGTGGGACCAAGTATCTTCGGCTAATCGTGGGTGCACTTGTACCTCTGCCTACCCTTTCGGGGATATGGGCGTGAAGATACTTTTTTTTTGCTTAAATATTTCACTAGTTTGGTTAATATAGAAATTCCACACCAATCAAAAGTATGAAGCCTATTAGAATATGCAAACGTTACGTTGACTATTTTTCCCCGTGACAACTCCTGGGTAGGCAGGTCACTAGTATTGATTTACTTGTTTATACCCAAGAGTTGTGATGGGAAAAAGTAGTCAACGTAACGTTTGCGTATTCTATAGGCTTCATACTTATGGTTTTCATGAAATTTGTCAATTAACCAAACCAGTGAAATGTTTAAAAAAATATTCTGGACTGAAATTTTTCAGTCAACCCATTTGTGATGTATTTATGGGCATATTTAATTGGACATAAAATACTTTTCATCCATTAAGCTGCTTAGTGAAGGTCGTTCTATAGTGGGATCTTAGCCTATAAGAAAAGAGTCATACTAGTCGTATTTTCGAGTGAAGTCATAACGCCAAATCTACGGAAAAGTACATAATATGAAACTGAAATTTGGTATGCAGAAATGCTAATTACTAGAAGTAGATAAAATTTAATATTCCTTTAAAAACTTTTTGTTTAATGTACATGTAATAAAATAATTTATGACTGATGTTATGCAGACAATTCTTAAGAAAAAAGCAAACCAATAATAAATCAAGACATAACACCAAACGAGTCAAACGAAGTTACTCAAGGAACACAAACGTATAAAAATTTTAATGATTACATGGCGTAATACCTGTTTTTATTGTTAATTATTTTGCAAGGACGTCGTCTAATTTTTGTGCTTCCTTAATGTTAAATACAAAAAAAAAAACAAATGTGTGTAAAAATGGTAAATCTGTTAGTGAGCTGTTGTGGGAGTGAGATGACTGTTAGAAGCAAAATATAATATCGTGACGACAAATGGCATCTCTTTTGACGTCACGCGTTCACCGCTTTTTCACACTTTGTGTTTTTTTTTAAAATTATTATTAGATATTTATTTTATTCCCAGTTCTTAAAAATCCTGGGTTCAAATTGAGTCGGGTAAAATCATAATTGATTTTTCATATATACTGCCACTTAGTTTAGGATGTCACGCCAATCAATCCCTAGCTTATGTTAATACGTGAAGTAAAAACTTAGACCCCTTTTTAAGACAGTTGCGTGAAGAATGAAGGATGAAAGTGAAGTATGAAATTTGGTACGTTTACGTTACAGAGGAATGCAGAAACTTAATATTTTTAAATAAAATGCATTAGAAGTACTTACGTTAAATTAATAAAAATAAACATTACCCACACTACATTCATGTGACATACATGATAATATACACACACGAATAATATTTTCTTTACGCCTAAAGTAAGTTGTCAAACTTGAAAGAGATTTTATGGTTTAGTTTATGGTCGAATTTCGGCCACAGGCGACGCTAGTATATATTATTAGGTATATAAGTCGGGACTTGATGATCTCGAGCAAATAATATAAGGCCAGACTCGGTGATTGAAGTCAAATTATTAGTACCGGCTACACATTAACCTCATCTCAATGAGACTAAGTAGTGATCGGAAAACGAACTACATGACATTATTAATTTAACCTCGTAAAAGGCTAAGTGTCAATACCGTCGCGGCATCGTGACTATAAGGTGGTAGAATTCTTTTATGATGCGTCCGAAGTTGTGTTACTACTTTGCGTATTTCTACCCCTATAATGTCACTGACATCGCTGAACCCACGAACATATTACAAGAATTGATCTAATCCCAAAATTAGCAAATTATTTAATTGTGATATGCGTTTTAGTAAACGATATTAATGCATAGAAATACATATGAAAACACTGAAATATATTTAACACCCAAACTCAGAAATACTTAACATCTACGCTCATCACATAAATGTCTGTCTGTAGGGAATTGAATCAGAGCCCCGTTGATTGCGGAGCGGGATTAATAAAGATGTATATGGTTAGAAAGAACAATGAGCATGGGTGTCACCCGGTGCAGCCTTTATGGTGTCACCGTGGTGCCTACCCTATTCATAAGTTATCTATGGCATTTATAAGGTTTGGCATACACTTGACTTTTTCTATAACAGTACTACTTAAATGTTATTAAATATAATATCAATATTGTAATTATAGTTTATTAACTACGTTATCTTTGACAGTTCTTACAATTTTATAAGGCTGATAATTACGCTCTAAGATTATACTCTGAAGACGCCATAATTGTATAATTAGTACTGAAGAGCTGGTTATAATTACTTACAATGTCACATAATAACTTGTTATGTACTTGTCTGTACAGTTTCTGTTACAAATCGAGGATTATTTAACAATTTTCGTGTATACTTTAAGGTTTTGCGGAATTTTCAAACGAATTATTAAGAATTAGCGGGATCTTATCATCGAAATATCGGAAATTCGTAATAAATTTCGCGTAGTGATCTTAAAAATTAAACCATATGCTTAAGAATAGACAATTTCTTGAAAAATAGACTGCTTTATTGCCAAGCAATTCGTAAAAATAAATAAATAATGCTGAACAAATAACATAAATCCAACTAGGTAGGAAATTATTTGCTTGTGATTTTAGTGAACGGTATTAATAAATATAGACCGTGGTCTCACCAACAAACCTTTTTTTTTATTAATAACAAACTGAATTTTTGTGAACAACTTCGTTTTGACGAGACAATTATCTTTTCTGTCTTAGAAAAATCTCGAATCGGGCAACTAATAGAGATAGATAAAAAGAAAAGTTTACAATAAAAGTTTCCACTTTACGTTTTTTTTATCATAAGATAGCAAACAAGCAGATGGGTCTCCTGGTGGAAAGAGCCAACCATTGCCTATAGACACCAAAGATGTTAATGTGCGTTGCTATCTTGTGGCAAGGTCTAATGCCACATGCATAAGTTTACCGGCTACCTTACCCTCCAAACCGGAACACGACAGTTACAAGCAACATGACAATAACAAGCACTGACGCTATTTCGGCAGGAATAGGTAAGGCGGTGGTACCAGACCCGGGCGAGACAATGCAAAACTCTACCACCTAGTAGCCACGATGGTAGTGACGATAGCCAATCGGTCGCCTTTTACGACCTGCCTGGCAGAACGGCAGTTGGCCTATTCTTCATGGACTCATATTATCATATACCATAACCAATCACGACGACGCAAACATATCAATAAATAACGTTATAATATGTGACTAAGCTAGTTGTAACATGTGACTTAAATAGGTTTTATGAACTTCAGGTACATGAATTGTCACCGGAAAAGTTAAAGAATCGTGAAGTGGTACACATCGACATCGCCAATGACCCCCTACCGTCTGCTGACTACAAGCCGGAGACAGACCCGACCAAATTCAAGTCGGTAAAGACAGGCCGCGGTCCGCTGGTTGGTCCCAACTGGAAGAACGACGTCAACCCCGTCATGACGTGTTATAAACTCGTCACTGCCGAATTCAAATGGTTCGGTCTTCAGGTTGGTACCATTTTTTGACCCAAAGTAAATAAATTACTTGTGATATGGGACAGCCAACGATTATAATACATATTTATATGGAATACACACAACAATATTGGAATAATTTTCTTTATACCAAGCAATTTGTTTAATTTGGCACATTTTCTAAATAATAAAAGAAGGAATTAGAATACAAATGATTTTTTGCACGCCATTTATTTGGTAAATTAGAATTAAAGAGCTATTTATAAAGATCACCTTATGTAATTGTCTTATACGAAATAAATAGTCTTATATACCAATAACAACTGCACCCCAACCTAACAGTAGACTTAAAAAAAATAGTTGATTTCGATTTTTCTTTTTTGTTTTTATTTTCAATATACAAAAATAATTAAATAAGTAAACCGCGTGTCGGGCCACGCGCAAATTAAGATTCCGTAGTTGCTTATCACAATAATGCGGACTAAGAAGAGGGCTTTTATATTTTCATGAACTTTTAGGCTATTCAACGTCAATGACAAATATGTATCCGTACCACAGGTTCACCGCCTATAAAAACTTCTCATAAGTACATTTTATAAGTTGGTCGACTATTATTGAAAAACTTGTAAAGCCTTCTAAGCTGTGAGAGTTTTCCTTTTAACTTCATTATATTTACTACTACCACGATTTTTTCCCACCACTCAAAACCAACCATTTAGCCTGCAGAGACCCCCCCACCCTCCTCTAGGCAGAGTACGTAGCGAAACTATAAGGGTTCCTAGTTTACTTCGGAACCCTAACAAAAGAAAAAAGAAACAGTAAAAGATATAAAAATAAACAAAAAAGTATAAACAATGATGGTGCAACATCCCAAAATGGCATACCTACCACTCAGCATACGTTGGGATTATGTAATAATCTCAACCTAAACGAAATTCCAGTCCTTTGCCAACTACATAAAAAAGACGAAGCCGCGTAGGGTTGCCAACAATGTCTGGATCCCATAATATGAAAAAATATAAGCTTTTTTAATTGGCCTTTAATTGGTTCTTCATCAATGTAAAAAAAATCTTATTAAATATTTTTGTTAAACCTAAACCTATTTGTAATAGTTCCGTCATACGTAGATTAAAATCACTGATATGTTTTTTTTTAATTTCAGAGTAAAGTTGAAAATGTCATCCAAAAGTCGGAGCGACGATTGTTTACCATATTCCATAGGTAAGTTTGATACTCGTAAATATATTTTATGCTACCTTTACACGCTTGACAAGTTTCTACAAGTGTCCACAGTTTGTGACACAAACACAAGGGTGTGAAACGGGAGTTTCTGCAGACGTACATATACCATAATTTCATGATCTTTTTAAACTTCAATCCTAAACGTACAATCTTTAGAAAAATACAATAATTTTAATTACAAGTCAATATAAAAGTAAAATGTTTTCTAAATAAATTAAGTTATATATGTATATTTTCCCGCTATAAACCCTGGGTGAATATTTCTTATTATGATTAAAAGATGGCGTCCCAGTAACTTTTTGTGGACAGCATCAGTCAATTACTACTATATTTTTAGACATGCATTAATATGATTAGTTTATTTATTAGATTGCTTACTTTAACACTGATCAATATCAGTGTTAAAGTAAGCAATCATATTAAGCTTACCGAGTTGTGTCCCGTTGAAAACTTTATGGTTTATAAGTTTTGTCGGTTTTCTATTGTAACCTGACAGTAAATTTTAAATAATATGACCATATTTAAACTACATTTTCAATAAATAATATTTTAATTAGAAGTTATATATAATTTTATAATGTACAATAATTTTGTTCAAAGTACAATAATTTTTCGGCTATGGCATAATAGATTTTCACGGGTCTGCCTTGGCTTGCTTGGGGAAGCTTGTCGCCGTTCCGATCGGGTGTCTGTTTTTGAACACGTTAAAAGAAGCTTTAACATGTTTGAAGTCCCCTAACTTAATTAGTTACCCGAGTCAAAATTTTTCGAAGATAGACAAGATGGGCGTCTCGTCAAAACGAAGCTATTCACAAAAAATTTGCTTGTTATTAATCAAAACTAAAAATGTTCCTGGGACCACGGTCTATAAAAATTTGATTAGTTTCATGACTTCCAACTATGGAAGTGTATGTTGAATTCTAATATGAGCTTATTCTACATTAAATTAATTTGATAATTTCGGCTGACGCCATATTCATGGGCGTACCTCGGTTTTGGACCAGAGGGGACAACCGTAAAATTTTAAGACTATTTTTATCTTAATATCTACGACAGTAGATAGCGACTAGGGAGGTTAACAAATTCCAGAGGGGCAGTTGTCCCTCCCTGCATACTGCATACGCCATAGGACTAACTGACAGTTTTATGCCGGGCGTGCTAAATCAGACCTCTGGAATTGTCTGGATTTGCAGGAATAGCCAATATAGTTTTTGCACACAGCGGCTCCGTGGTGGGCTAAGTACGGTATAACCCGCTTTATAAGATACATTTATATTTATATTATATTAAACTAGCTGCACCCTGCGGCCGCTGTATTATAAAAGTGTTGGGGTGAATTCTACGGGAACGGGATTGAGTAACAAACACATCCATTCATACATTCAAAATTTAGCATTTATAATCGAGGGCAGATCCAGCCTTTGGGTGAGGGGATCACATAATTGAGGTTCAGTCAAGATAGGTTCCACTCAGGGGCGTAGCTACCATCGTATCAATTGTATGGAGTCTCCGGATCACGGGTGTCCCCAACAGGCAAAAATTAATAAAAACTTCCAAAATGGCAACAGTCAACAAAGCAATTTTTTTTTTTTAAAAAAAAAAAGGCAAGGAGAGTGTATATTTAATTTGAATTGATGTAAAAATTTCGGAAAAAGTGAAAAATAAAAAAAGTGACAAATAAAAAATAAATAAAAAAAATAGATAATTATGATGAATAAATATTTGTTTTAATTTTATGCAAACATTTTTTTTTTGTGAGAAATCTCTACCTTCTATAAGGGGCCCTTTATGGAAGGTACAGATTTTTAGACGAGCTGCCGCCGCCGAGGCACGCTTCACCACAGGTTCTACTCCTTATTTATTAAGATAATAGTAAGAAATTATATGTGCCTAACCAAAAATTAAATATTTTTCCAAAAAATGTGTATTGTATGTCTATTACTATATACAATCATATTCCTGATAGTTTTAAATCATTGCCTATAAATAAATTTCGCAAAAAGTTGTTTGATTTGCTGTTAGATAAAACTTATTATGATATTAAAGAATTTTTAGCCGATAAAATTAAATGTTAATGCATAGAAATATAAGTTTGTTGATTGCCTTAAAAAAATTCAATGTAGTAAAATTTTGTAAATGGTGGAAACTTTGTAAATTACAAAAATTTAATCATACAAAAAATGAAACTTGTAATTATAAAAATAATTTTGTAATATGAAATCCTTCTTGTACATTAGTAATAAGTACATAAAATAGGGGAAAAAAAGTCCAGCCCGCTGAGTTTCTTCCGCCGGATCTTCTCAGTGTGTGGCCGCGTTCCGATCCGGTAGTAATTCTAAAAATCGATACAGTGTTTTAAATGTTATATTATACAATGATAATTTTTTAAATATTTGCACACCATATAATGGTAGAATATGTTGGTAACTTAATTAATTTTTAACAACTTGTAACACCCATGTTCTTGCAAATAAATATTTTCTTTCTTTCTTTCTTTCCTTATTTACTTGCAATAATCTATATCTAGACCCCAGCCTGAGGCCGGGGTGGCGGTCTCGACCTCCTCTTTGATCCGCCCTTGTTAATAACATTAATATAGATTAAGCGTTTACTCGTCTTCTACAAGCTGTTTTGCAGAAAGGAAAATGTTTTATTCTTTGAAATTAACTTGGACCATGTGATAGCTTTGCCCGCCTTTTTTCTGGCTTGGCAGGAAGACCAATGCTCAATTGTATTGTAATTGATCAGGGCCAATTTGGAAACGGTACGAGACTTACCCTCGACTTTTTCTAAAAGAATACTACTTAAATGTTATTAAATATAGCATCAACATTGTAATTATAGTTTATTAACTACATTATCCTATAAAATAAAATAAAATAAATAAATAAAAATTTCGACTATTGACTATTGATTTTCTATTTCAGACAAGTATTTTGCTCAATGGACGACTGGTATGGTATGACAATGGCGGATATCCGAGCGATCGAGGACCGTACTAAAGAAGAACTCGAGAAACTCCGTCGAGAGGGCGAAGTCCGTGGAATGCGCGCTGAAAATGAATAAACGTGCGAATAGTGCTTTGTACGTGCGTTGTGCGTTGTATGCGAGTGTGAAAGTGTTGAGCGCTGGTGAATATGATAGTTTCACAATTAAATACAATTTAAGGTATTTAAAATTCCTCTTATTTGTTGTTTAATGAACATTCTTAAGATATTGATATATATTCTTATAGTTCTCTCACGGAGATGTACTAGAGACATTGCACACTATTGATTGTAGTTACTAATTGTAGCGTACGGTCGTCTCCACTGATAAATACAGCATTTACCTACAATTCAGTGTAATTAAATACTAGAGACCTTGCACACTATTGATTGTAGATATTAATTGTAGCGTACAAACATTAACATCCAACTAGTAAATACAGCTCGCACCCACAATTAAGGATAATTGAAACTCCTTAAATAAATTGTTCCTTGATAAAATGCTATTTTGAGAATTTAAAAATGTACTTACTCCTATATTATACTCACAAAGATAGAATACCAAAGAGAGATCTCGCTCGCCATTACTTTTAGATGTCCACATCATTTACATAATAATTATTTGCCTGTGTCGGATTGGATGTGTTCATTTTATATTGGATGGCAAAGAAAGATGCCAACCTGTCTTGAGATTTCGGATAAGGCAAATATCAATTGTTATAATAATCAAGATCAAACAACCCTAAATATGATCTCATTAAGAATTGCTTGAATATGTGGATTGTAACCACCCAGTCACAGTATATTATGACTGCAGTATCAAAAAAGAACCAATTATAGTAATTAATTGCAACGTGTATGATTATTATGACTGCTGATCGTCAATTGTCACCTTCATTAAATGTCAAGGAGATAAAAATGGCAACATTAAAACCTTTGATATTTGATGATTATGAATATTATGATTGTTCGTTGTCACTTGTCCAGTTCTAATATGACATTCTTCTGTCAAGTAAATAAGGATGTCTACATTAAAACCCAAATACAATAAAAATAATACTACCCAAACCAACATACGACTGTCATTCTCACAACATGACAAACAAATAAAACATGACAAACAAAAAAAATTTTTTGGAATAACAATTGTTATAATATATATATATATATATATATATATATATATATATATATATATATATATATATATATATATATGTGTTGTTATCTATCTATATAACTAATCATTATTGAAAATTTAACTAAACACTTATACATTGTCCAAAGTCGGTATTGGCGAAGTTGGTTACTTAAAAATAACTAAGAAAAGAAATAATACTGCCATAAGAGGTATTATATGTGTGGTGGCTTTTCTAAAATCAGTTTTATTAAAAAAAACTTGTGCTCTATGTTAAAAAACTGTGGTCTCGTAAAAAAACTTTAAAAAAATGTGTGCTGATCTATATGTATGCATGTTTACAGCACATGCAATAGTCGTGCGTTCCTTTCACACAATGGTGAGGTAGAAACAGATATGAAATAGTGTCCGTGTAGTGTAAAAGGTCATTATATGTATTAAATGAGTTGTAATTTGTGCCAATTATGATTGTAAATGAAAAAAAAAAAACAAAATGTATTCTTATAGAGATTCTAAATATCAATTTGTCAGTTGATATCTTGATATATGTATATTTCAATTTAATCTATTATATGTGTTAGCATAGATGAATTGTATAAATGTGAAGAAAGTCATTTTTAAATTAAATTGATTATATATTTATCCTTGTCTTACCAATCAAATAATTAATAAACAGCGCTCTTCGCTTCTAGTATGTCACACTTGCGAAATGCCCAAGTTTCAAACTAGATTGTCAATTATACAATTGCTGGCAGTTGTATATTGAATTTTCAAAGCCAATTTATCAATTATGACTCTTTGGGATTTCTAGTATTTTGAACTCGCTATAGTAATTTAGATAGAGCAATAACAGCAATCTTGTTGGAAGCGGGGGCATCTAAACACCATTAGCAAATAACTTCATTGAGATGTGGTAATAGATATTTATTATAAGTCTATGTAGTCAGTGGTTAAAGGTAGTGTCGTTGTTACCTAAACAATTCGATTTAAATCTTTTGGACAAAGTACATTAGCAACGAGAATCGGATGTATAATGTGTTTTAGAGCAGACTTTTAAATATTTCGCTGTTATTAACAAATATTGTACATTAAGTGATATGTAATGTTTTTTGTCTGAGCCGGTTCTTTTAAAGCAACGGTAATCCATAAAGTCATAAGCTGGGCTTGAAACCGGTTGGAAAAATATCGGTTACTAGAGGTTTTAGGGTTTTTATGTCTGAGAGAAGTGTGCTTAATAAACCAATTTAAGCCAAAACCATAAATGGTACATCACGCACATCGCATACAGAAATTGGGAATGGAGAACAAAAAAAAAAATATATTTTAAAAAACCTTTGTAACCCAGTTTATTGATCAAAACCTTTATGACTTTGCTCCATAAGGAAATCTGTATTTTTGAGGTAAAAGTAGAGCCAAACCTTATCAAAAAGCTCCTTATGTATTGGCGCTAATTTAGGTTTAACGCCCTGGCTGTGAGTGAAAGAATGATGAGATATATATACAGTAAGAGAAAAATTGTATTTTACTAATGTGCATTTGATTTAACAGTCCTTAGCACTTAAATGGCATTTAACTTTTAAGAATGCAAAACTTTAATAAAAACTAGCTAAACACTTAATTCGACATTTAGTCCGGTGTTGTTTCCCTTCAGACTATCAGCTGTTGATTAAAAGAAGGCAGTTATAGGGACTGCCGACAAAAGAAAAAACTTAATACTCTACACTAAGCTACCAAAAACTACACAAGTAAACTAATGAAATAGAATAATCAGCCAAATTTAATCTGCCGCGAGGCGCTTGTAGCGCAATACGTCTGACGGCAGTATGTTTGAGTTTTATTTCTGTCAGCAGTCCCCATACCGCCATTTTATAAAATTTTTTCCACCGCCGAAACTTTGTGAAATCCCTATAATGTGATATTCGTTTCCCGAAAATGAGTGCATAAATTGTAAGTAAAATACTCACCATGGCTCACAACGAAACGAATGAGCAATCCGAAACGAATGAGCAATCCATGGACTTTATTTTATTGGCCCACAAGTGGTATAACGCATGGCAGTACGTTACTACATAAAAGTAACGGCCGGTTTCTGAAACGCAAATTATTTTTAACAAGCAATTAATCTGTGTTTAACAGACAATTTTCTTGTAAAATGATACCGGCCATTAGTCTTTGGGTATACCATCTACACGGATACCAATGCACTATTAACAATTAACAACTAAAGGCGATGTTTGTCTCTTTCCATTAAGAGAGCCATCTGCTTCTTTGCTATTTTATTATATATATAAAAATAAAAAAATCCTGAAACATATTTAATGAAGGTGGTGCATTTTAACATATAATATCATATTTTGTTAGTAAAAAATAAACTTAATATTACATAAGTAATCAGTAAAAAAGTATCTTATGCCTGTATCCCCGAAGAGATAAAACAGAGGTACAAGTGCACCCACGATTAGTCGAAGATACTAAGTTCCACATTGTTCCAATGCCGGGCAACATTGTTTTTATTACAAAACTGAAAAAACACAATTTGAATTGCCCGACCTATGAATTGTACCCGGGTCCTCATATGGTCAACACCAACACTGGACCACTAGACCACAGAAGCGATAATCAGTAAAACATTTTATTTATTGCAAATTTGTGGCTTGGCTCAATCGTATAAAAACAGTCCTTCACACTAAAGACAGATGGCACTTACACATAAATACATAGTATGTATTTATTGACGTTTGAAAGGCAATCTGTACAAAGCGACATTACGTATACTTTACAAGAGAGCGATTTAAAATTCAAATACAAAATTAAAAAATTATTAAAAATCACATAATTGTAATTAAATTTGTTAAAATTAGGTGATCTTTTGTCATTTTTTAATTTTATATTTGAATTTTAAATCACTCTTCTGTAAAGTTTACTCAATGTCGCTTAGTGAATATTGCCTTTCAAATGTCAATATGTATAGTATGCCTGCAAACATATAAAAGCTTACCGTCCTGCACATAAATGAACTATGGTATTTTATTTATATCTTTGCATTTAATGAATCGGCTGAAACAAAAAACAAATGTCTATAGCCGAGACTAAGGCAGGTGTTGTTTGGCTGTTGTCGTATTATAGACTTATATACAAACACGATTATATTTCAGACATTTTAGTTCAATTAGTCGTTGAAAGTTTCGGTGCAATATTTTCATCAGTGAAAATTTTAGGTAATTGGTAGCTTGGTTACTAATTTATTACACGAATGTTGCAAGGTGAATTGACACTTACTAATAGGTATTTGGAAAAACGGTACGGGATAGATATACAGGTTCAAGTTGCAACATTCACAGAATGTGGTTTTATTTGAATATATGTTGGTTGACAAATCAGTATTTTAATATGTGTGACATTCCAGTTTGATTGACCGTTGTGGAAAATATATTCAAGCTTGAAGCTCTCTTTGAAGTATACATATGTAACAAAAATATGCTACGTCTAACCGTTAAAAACACAAACCGGAATTTCCAATAGTGAAACGGACAGAGATGACCACCTTTTATTCTGATAGATTATTACTAATGCCTGGTTTCTATATCAATAAAATGACCCATTATAGTTACGAGTGGTAACATTTATGAGACTTAAGCAAAACATGTTCCTATAAATGTCAAGTTATCAAATGCTCCTAGAAACTTGCGGAGTAGTAAGATACGCCTAGTTATTATTGGTCGCTAATGGTTTACTGCTATGAATAACAAATCGTTGATTATTGGAAACCAGAAATAACCAAATATTTCTTTTATGACCTGAATTATTTTGTTACTTAAGGTTGTTTCAAGTATATTTTTTTAATAAGATCACGTCTTGTTATCCTTGAAAAAAGAGATGAAATTAATACATTGTCGTTTGGGCAACAATATAATGTTTCATGATGATATAGATGGCAAGCCTATAAATATTGTGCACAAATTAATATTATGTCTAGTCGTGAACGGATTATAATTTAAAATAAAAATAATATCGAAGGTATTCTATTTAATATACATAATGATTCAAAATTATTTGTCCTTATTTTTGTTACATATGTATTTACATCAAGCATACTTTCATATATGTGAAATCATAGTGAAATTATAATGAATAACAATAATATATTGCAATAAAGTTATCCAGTATACTTAAACGTTAATTTAATTTTAAGTACCTTATCTATCAAATTAAACATATCCCTATATTTTGACCACAAGGGATTTAGGTAAAGTGAGGGAAAGACGGAACAAACCGATCAGTAATTCAAGCCACGTACGTATTGTTTAAACAGCCATGATCGATACATAGCACGCGGCATAATCCTCGAGGCGATAGCATTACCGCTACCTTTCTCGCTTTAGTAAATGACAGTTCTGAGCGACAAAAAAGGATAGCGCGATAGAAAAAGATGATTCCGTGCTGACAGATGTAGTTCAACAAAAGCGATCTACCGTGAGCGTTGCAGGTGAATGATAGATCAGTTATGACTGTTATACCTTACAATTTATCGATTATCCTTGTACATACACTTAGTAAAATGCAACATGCATATGGTTTTACAGTCTTATACAAATAGGCACTATCCTCGTCAGCATGAAGAATGACAGATCAGATTGAGCTTAATGAATTTGTATATAAAGATTGAATAGCGAAACGAACGACATCCGTATCACAGTATAAATATGTAAGCAGTACGGAAACTACCTATAAACGTTCGAAACGGCTTACTCACACAAACATGCGTACGAGACCCCTAAGCGGTTGTCGCGGTGCTGTCAGTAGCACAAATTATAAAGGTCAGTAGTGAGTGCTGCTCAACACGAGTGGTCACGTATAAGTTTATTCCCAGGACCTTTTTAAAATTCGAGATGAATCGACGCCATGAGACGCTTATTTAAGTTTTATGTGTAAGCTAGCTATTTCAATTCGATTAATTAATCACCGCAGAACAAAGAATATTTTTATTAAAAAACAATACCACGAAACATTAAAAATGACAACCCTTTTGCTTCAATGGAGCGTAGGTAATTATTTTATCAACTAGTCTTAGTTTCCATACTGCATATCCTTATACTGTGTCCGTATTGTATACAGTTGTTTGCATATATCGCGGGATTGCCACGAGTTTTGATGTCGAAATAATAAGATCGAAACGGTCTATTCAGTTTCTCGCCGCGTTCTTCTCAAGTATAACTTGAGCCAGCTATACACTACAGGAATACGGTAAAGAATGGTTGGGATTTGGCGCTGATTTTGTTCACTTTATATAGTGCTTTTAATTACGATTACTATAAGTCATCCACAAAGACAAGCATCGGTATGTCCGTATAATGTTTTAATATAGGAAGCACTTTAAATTAACGTTTAAGCATTGGAATCAATATTTGAATTGGTGATCGATATTTTGTCGTTTCAGAAGTTGTTTTACACAGGCAGACCTCTTGTTCCAGATTAATGCGGTATTATTTTGCTTGATTTATTATTACTATGGATATATTACTGATGTATGGATTTTAGTGTTGAGGGTAGATCTGTTGAAACAGCAGCTTTGATTAAAACAGATTTAAAGAATTTTACTAAAGCTCAAATCCAACAATTTGTTGACTATGCCTTGCGATGGTATCTGTCTATATCTATAAAAATATAGCTGCTTTTTTATTTGCACAATATGCAAAATCCGCTGAATATTTCGACATGAAATTTGTTCCATTATATTCAGCGTGTTCTAGAGAAGGTTTTTAGCTAAAAATTATCATGATATTGATATTAAAAACTATTTTATTTCTCAACTTTCATAATAAGTTTTATTGATTTTCAATCGCTCTTTCAATTTTTTCAATTCAATTTCAATTTAATAAATGTTCGCCGGCCAAGCTGCGCGTGTCAGCTAGTCATAAATATTGTTGCGTTTTCATTGGTTCATCAGCTAATTGCCATCGCCGCGTAAATTTAATAATGACTTATTTGTTACTTGCGATAACCCCGAGATAAGGTTACATACTAGTAATAGGAATCGGAACAACATTATTTTTTTAAGTAGTAAAAACCCAATAATATTTTTGCTCACATGATTCTATTCTGAAACTTCTTATTCTACAGCTGAACAGACAAACAACAAGATTAATAAGCTAATAAACCATTAATATGTTGCGTCGAGTCCTTAGCGTTCCTGACTATCAATCAATTGGGCCCGGGTCCGATTCCCGATAGGGACAGGTATTTGTGTGAAGAGCATAGATGTTTGCATTTCTGGGTTTGAGTGTTTAAATAAATATATTTAAGTATTAAATATATTTCAGTATTTATATATGTATTTCTATATATTAATATCGTTGACTAACACCCATATAACTAGTTTACTTTGGAGTTAGATCTATTTGACCATAGACTAAAGTCACGAAGGATCTTTGTATATGACATTTCGTTTACTTACGTGATTTACACAGTAACATATCTATAGTAAAAATAAATCATTTTCCCTTAATCAAACATCGAGTAATATTTATTTTTGGCACTAACAAACTGAATCTCTACGATATTGTGTATTTGGAGTTTTAAAACATTTTGCAACGTATTGTCCTGGCGACTCAAGATCTAACAAAGAATTTTTACTTGTATATTATTTTATTACATGCCTAGTAAAAGCAAGTGCTGCCTGTTGGTATGTTTGTGTGTCTGATGAATTCAAATAAAGGGCTTTGTATAAATTTCATTATAAATTATTATTTAATTTTTATGTTGTGCTTTTAGTACCGCTTAGCGCCATTTTTGGTTGAGTTTTTATATATTTTTATTGCATTTGCCGTACTTAATTTTTTAACCATCTAAAACCTGTATCGAAATATTTTTCTTAAATAAAAATATCCACGATATAACATTGTAACATAATACATACGCTCCGTAAATAGTATTGTAAATTAACTTATTATGTATTGCTTTACAAAAATCGCTTTGAATTGTTTGAAATCTACATTTAACAGTTACCAAATAAAAATTAAGTACACAAAGAATTTGTTTTTAATTCACTTATTCATATAGCCCTCTTTATATTTTTATATCATAATATAACAAACAAGCAGATGGGTCTCCTGATGGAAAGAGTCAATCATCGCCTATAGACAACAAAGATAATGGTGCGTTGCTATCTTGTGGCAAAGTCTAATGCCACATGTATAAGTATACCGGCTACCTTACCCTCCAAAACGGAACACGACAGTGACAAGCACTGACGCTATTGCGGCAGGAATAGGTAAGGCGGTGGGACTAGACCCGGGCGGGACAATGCACCTACCACCTAGTAGCCACGATGTTAGTGACTCGTATAGCCAATAGGTCGCCTGTCAGCCAATCTGCCTGGCAGAACGGCAGTTGACCTATTCTTCAAAGGAACCCGGGACCAACACGGGAAAATTGATCTAGAACAGATTTAAGGGGGAGATTAGATCTGGTTACATCTGTCAGCACGGAACCGCCTTTTTCAGTCGCCATATCCTTTGTTGCCGCTCAGAACCGCCATTTGCTGGAGCCAGAACGCAAACGGAAATAAGCGGTGGAATTCTTGAGGCGATAGCACTTGTTAAAACTTTCTCGCTCTAGCAAATGGCAGTTCTGTTTAACAGAAAAGGATAAAGCTTCGAAAGAATGCGATTCCGTACTGACTAGATGTAGTCTAACCCACAGATTACTTATGTATAAAGTCTAACCCTAAACGACCGCGTTGGCCCTGGGGTAGAGCGAAAAGAACGATCTCCCTAGACGCCAACCAGCTTAGAATAAACATGTGGTATGTCCACGAGATCAAATGCCACATGCATACGTTTACCATTTACCTTACCGTCCAAACCGGAACACGCGTGACTACCACTGACGCTATTGTGGCATGAATAGGTAAGGCAGAGGTAACAGACCCGGTCGAGTCAATGCAGAACTCTACCACCTAGTAGCCACGACGATAGTGACTCGCATAGCCAATCGGTCGCCTTTTACGACCTGCTTGGTAGAGCGGCAGGTGTCCTATTCTTCAAAGGAGCCCGGGACCAACACGGGGTATAATGTGTGGTACATGGCTATGTGTATGGTATAAAGGCTCTTTTCTCCAAGATACATTTTCACTTACGTACGGAATTATATCTCGCCTACAATATCGCAAAAAAAAGAGGATTAGACCAATAAGAATTTGTATCTCGAATAATGCTATGTCAAATGTTTCCTGGTTCTTCGTTCCATCACATCCAATAAACTAGCTATAAGTTCTTTTTAGTGGTCAAAATTTTAAGTAGCGCGACATATTATACGCTGTTTATCTTAACGCGCAATTGGTAAAGGGGCGTTAAAATATGAAGTTTTTTTTATATCATTAGATAGCAAACAAGCAGATAGATGGCTTTTCTGATGAAAAGAGAAACCATCGCATATATACACCAAAGATATTAATCGTGCGTTATTATCAGTGTGGCGAGACAGCAATGCCACATGCACAAGTCTACCGGTTACTCTGCAAAGCGGAACACGACAATGACAAGCATTGACGCTATTGCGGCAGGAATAGGTAAGGCGGTGGTACTAGACTCAGGCGAGACAATGCAGTACTCTACCACGTAGTAGCCACGATGATAGTGACTCGTATAGTCAATAGCTCGCCTATTACGACCTGTCTTGTAGAACGGCATTTGGTCTATTCTTCAAAGGAGCCCAGACCAACACGGAGGTAAATTGGACTTTGTATTATGAAGAGTGAAATACGTCTCGTTAAATGTCAAATCTATTTGACAACGCTGGCTCTAGCCTTTGATCTAGGTAGAGCAAGATGGTAGTTTAAAGCCCTTTGTCGACCGTTTCACCATTAACAAACAAGTATACTGCGCTACGCCTGCCCGCAACGAAGCCCGACGCTTTTGGACGCTATGAAACGTTATTATTCGCGCACTAAATTGTTTTTCTGATTTGTCACCGCGTCTCGGCAGTATGTCGGGATTGCTTAGATCCACGTTCCGGCATAGGAAAGGTTAGATGCTGTCAACACCAAAATCGCGCACTCTATTTCTATTAAAGTTAACGAGAGCCTACTGACTATCAGTGTAATTGGGCGGCCAGCAGGCCTACTCTTGAAATCAATATAAATCTTAAACCAATATTGATAAAAACAATAAGTTTCGAATATCGTCAAAAAACGGTACTCTTGAAACCAATATTGCCCACATTGATTCAGTATAGTAACGACCTAATTATTGAAAATAGATGTCATCGTTAGTTACACGTCAAGCTAGTGTTAAAAGTGGAAATTTTAAGTACCGTTTTAAACAAAATAACGAATAAAAGCAATAATGAGTAGTTCCAAAAAAATTCGAAATCCGTGTTGCACTGTCGCCGAATTCAATAATTGAATATAGTTGTCCAGATTACGAAATATTTCAAAATTCATTAAATATTTATTTAAAATTGAAGTCGGTTTTCAAGAGTAGCCCTACTGGTCTTATAATAAATATTGAAGTATAAAAAAGTGTAGATTGTCAATTATGATTCGCTAGTTTATGTATGAACTATGAATATGATGACTTCATGTTTTTAATATTGCAGACCCATACGCCAAAAAAATAAAGATATAGAACAGTTTAATGATGATTTTAGACCAATCTTCGCAATTATTTTCTATCGACCTAATTTTGTCCTATTACCTACGTATCGAGTCCGGCCACGAACTTTGACATAATATGATGAATATTAACATATATTTTTGTGACGTGGTGTAACAAATAGTTTTTCTTAAAAAACTGCTTAAATAATATCAATTTCAACAAACTAGGTATTGTCAGCCTGTTAAAGAGGTTTATCGTCGCCGCTTGGTAATAATTAGTTGAAAAGGGTTTTTCGTCGGCGCTTGGTGATTTGTGAAACGTAATTGTACGATTTCACAAAAAAAAATACACTGATATCTGCCAAACGGATTCGCCTTTTACAGCATCATTAGAGCTGCCCTCCAATTCATGTAATTGAGTCAAAGCGCTTAGGGCTTACATACACACATAAACACGATAGAATGTAGAGACGTGCTACGACGCGGCACAATACGTAAGAAAATGTGTAAGTGTCTTAAATGCTTCGACTCGCTTGCCACTTGATTACGTGAATTAGGCCCCTGTACGTGCGTTTCAACTCTTATATAGTTATTAGTCCTCTTCATTTTCAGAAATGACTTAATATGTCACCTATCACCGCTGCTTTACACCACCTAACACGTGGTCAGTTGTCATCGGCATCGTTATATTAGAAATGACGATGAATTTCTCTGAGGCCCTAGGATTAATATCTGTCAACCATTTTGCTTAAGAAATAAAACACATTTTTATGGAGATCATTATTCATAACAAGTTATCACAACAAAATATATCTCAATAAACTCATATGTTCTAGCTTTCGGAATTTGTATCTTAAATGCAAATAATAATACATCTTATATTTGTAACCAATGTTTTGTTCAAATCTTTTGTTCAAAGCAATAAATAATCTAGTCATCAACTTCAAGTTCTAATTCAATGTCAGCAAGGTTAATCTTTCGAAGTGTATTTATAACCATATATCTTGAAAAACATACATATAGATATCTGAACCACACCATTTGACTTTTATGCTGTTTCATAGCCCGCACAATACGCCGACTTTCTGTCCATCGTAGAAAATATCTAAAAATATATTAAAATTCTTAATAAACAAGAAAGCGACAGTAGGAGAGATAAACACATACATCTATAGGATTTAGTCAGCGAAAGAATAAGATAGATGCAGTGTTTCATCTTGGTATTATGATAGCGCGTTATAGACTATATTATAACGTGTAACTGGTACACTGATCGCGCGAGCCGGCCGAGACACCGCGAGACTCATCACAACGTCATACAGCGAGCGATGACTGAGCGCTATAACGCTATAAACTACAGTCCGCGCGCGAGCTGAGAGGAATCGGGGACTGAGGCAGGGGCGGGTGTGCTCTGTGTAATATCGACTAATTCACTGCACGTTCAACATTCCGCAAAATTCCTCGCAGCTCGCGCGCGGACTGTATGTTATAACGTCTAGCGTCTACGGTTTAGCACGTTACTCGTTAGATCACGTAGTTCATAACTTCGTAGGTTATAATGTTATAACTACGGTCTACGCTAGCCGCTAAGTATATAGCGTGGAGTTATAGCGTCGAATGCTAATCTAAACAGTATACGCTATACGTTGAGTATACATAGCGCGCTATAATTTGAAGCTATGTGTTATATTAACCACTATTATTTCATATTACTCGGTCTCCTCCTTGTGCAATGCTTCGTAGCATCCCAACTATTATGCTTTTTTTTAAAAAATGCCTCTAGCTGACAGCCTGAAGGGCGACAACTTCATCGGACTAGAAACTCCTGTCTATTTAGTGGCGTACGTAATATGTCATTAATTTAACAAATAGTTTTGTTAAATTAAAAACACGTTTTTTTGTTGTTTCCCAAAACCTTACAAATATCACATATGGAACTTGTCAGGCGCAGCGACAATATATTAAATTTACATGTACTGTTTAATACTTTCTCTATGCGAAGTATTTCATATCAGCCTTGAAACTGATTTAAAAAATACCACTTAATAGAGTTATTTAGTGGTTTTTCTAAAAGGTTTCGCTCGGAGTATGTCTGAGATGAGAGCACTCCATAAACCGAAAACAAACTTTTTAAATCAATCTAACCATACTAAATATAATTTAAAAAGCAGTTAAATAGTTTAGCGCAAGTAGATCTAAACGTATTTGTGACATTTGAATGTATACATCTAGCCTTTTATACAAACTAGAATCCTGCGAGACAGTCGTGTAACGTGTCTTGGCGGGGCCCCCCGTATAAAATTTGTTTGGCGGCTCATAAGGGCCCGATTTGTAAGAAAGAAATATTTAATCATCTATCTGTCATTATTCCAAATTTGTTACAAACTATTCAAATTAAAAATACATCTCCTTGCCTTTTTTTTGAAAAAAAAAAAAGATTTTTTTAGTTTTGCTATTTGGGAGGTATTTAATAATTTTTATTACACACGTTGGGGGCTCCCATGGCCCGGGGGCGCCGTATAATTGATACGGCAGATACGGCGGTAACTACGCCCTTGCTGCGAGATTCTGATTGATATTCAACTGTCAACTTTCCATCAGAAAAGTTATCTGCTTGTTTGTTATCATATAGTATAAAAGAGCTTAAAATGTTGGGCAAGTTTATTGAATTAAAAACCCTTATAACTTTGCCCCATAAGGAAACCAATATTTTTGGGGTTAAGGTTGGGCCAATCCTTTTGAAAATTCTCATTATGTAATTGTGCTGATTTAGGTTTGAAAACAAATGGTTAACAAGTCTTGGTTTATTATGCTTCTTGTAGTGTTTTTTATAAGATAGCAAATCCTGATGGAAAAAGACAACTATTACAGACAAACACTAAAGGTGTTAATGGTGCATTACTGTCTGTGTGGCAGGGATCGAATGCACATAAGTACATACTGGCTACCTTACTCTACACAAAATCAAGTACCATCACTATTGCAAAAGGAATAGGAAAAGTGGTGGTACCAAAACCGAGACAAGATCTTGCAGAACTCTACCATCAGTTTAGTAGTCAGAATGTTAGTAACATAACACATATAAGCCTACACTTGCCTTTTTCAAAATGCCTAGCTACATAGCAGTTAACTATTCTCCAAAAGGGGCTTGGATCAACATGGGGAACTTTGTATTCTCTGGAAGTACAATGCAGACACTTTTTTTTATCAAATTAATTATATATACTTTACCTTTTGGATGATAAA
Organism: Apodemia mormo; assembly: GCA_036924255.1. NCBI lineage: Eukaryota > Metazoa > Arthropoda > Insecta > Lepidoptera > Riodinidae > Apodemia > Apodemia mormo. The sequence continues at coordinate 16,646,841 of JAUPFN010000020.1, forward strand.
ATAAAACTTAAAGGTAAATCTAAAAATCCCAAATATTTTCTGATTATATTTACAGAGTCCAATGTATACACTGTGCATTCTGTAAAAGAAAAGTGTTAGTAAGTTTTTAAGAATATTATGTTTATATCAGAGCTATGTAACTTAGGTAGCATACCTAAAACGAACATATTGTTTTAATCTTAAAAAGGAACATTAAGTTGATGTGAATCACACGAGCAAATAATAACAGTACCTAATGATAATTGTAGGATATATAGATTTCCATAAGGAGAACCGAAATTAAATAGGTATCAGTGCTAATTTAGATCTACCAAAAGTTTTAAACATTTAAAGTCATTGATTTGCTATAGAAAATTAATTTTTTGTACAATTTTTGTGTTAGGTTTATGTCTAACGAATATTCGTAAAGTTAGATGAGTTTGCCGACAAATTGGTATACAATTTAAAACTTCTTGTACCATGACTGTGTATATTTTTCAGAAAATGGGACATTTTCACATCCCTAAAACATATATGGGGACACCAAAACAGAATAGTTGAAACTGGGACAATCCTGTTTTATGCGGGTCACTTTAACACGTTCCCTGTCCAAGTACAAAGTTATAAAATGTATGCGTACGTCCACCTACAATTTTGCCCTAACTTGACAATAATCATTATAAGAGATTACATTTATACTAATACGGCCTAAAAATATTTTTTTTCAGGAAAATACTGTAAAAGAAATATGACTCCCTAAGGAGTCATGAACGTGTGAACTAAAAATTGTGTGACTCTCTATGGAGTCATGGACGTGCAAGGAAGTTATATTCTACCCGGAATGCTTACACGCGCTTCAAAATCGTTCCGAAGAGTACCACGACATGAGTGGAGTGTGTCTCTTTCTACTAAATGAAGCGCCAATCGCCATATATAAGTGTGGCCAAGCGTAGTTTGCAAATTACTACTAAGTAATTCTACTAATTTTCAGAAACAGTTTTTGCATTGCATAAGTAATCACGTAATAATTAAAATAAGCACATTTAAAAACTCTCTATGTTAATTACAATACATTTTATGCTAATGTATCTATCGACGTGTATGAATGAAAGGGATTAAACGAATAAGGAATATATAAAAATCTACAATCCGAAAGTTTTATTTATACTGGCAATTGCAAGAAAGGGACAACATCCACTCATGTCGTTGTCTTGTTCAGAACGTTTTCCCCCTCTGTTATGAAAGAAACAAATGTCAACTTTATGCGGATAGAAATAAAGCACATTTTTATTTTTCAAATATTGCTTCGTAACAATTCCAGTTATCGTATATAAGTTCCTTGTGGACGTGTTAACTAAAAATAGTAGTCAATCATATATTTTTTTATATGTTCTGTGGTATGAAATGTCAATATCAGCTGTGAAATGTCATCACTGTATGAATGTAAAATAAAATCTAGTGCCCACAAAATACAATTACTGCTACGCTTGTACCTGTAACAAAGTTTGATCAAAAAGTTCAAATAAAGGAGGATCTTTGTTTTCATAATGGCTGCTAAGAACATTCGTGATGCTGACATAATCCGTCTACTTGAAAACAGTGACCAATCGAGTTCCGAGGACGAAGATCCGCTGGTTTTTGAACGTGAGTCTGCACCAACTATTATTTATGAAACTGTAGACGATATTAGGGACTTTATCGAGGAGGAGCTACGCCAAGAAGAACAGCAGTCTAATGTGCCCATTCATGCAAATATATCCCTACAAGATCCTCGAGTAGAAAATCAATGGTTGTTTCAAGTAGATGACCTACCCCCAGAAAATTTTACAGGTTGAGATAATCTCTCTCGACAGTTTATTCACTTTGATATGAACACGGATGTATTCACTATATTCCGTCAAATTGTGAATGACAAAGTTTTAAAACTAATGGTGGAACAGACGAATATTTACGGCAGGCGTCTAAAAGAGAGAGCTTTAGGAGAATTTAGTCGCATAAAAAGATGGACTGACGTAACAGAACAAGAAATGTTAAAATTCTTAGGAATGGTGCTGTTCACTGGACTTGTCAAACTACCCACACTTGAGAGTTATTGGAAGAAAAACCCTCCATATTTCCATCCGCTCATGCACAATATAAATTTATCCTATAATCGCTACTGCATTTTACTAAAATGTTGGCATTTTGCTGATAATGAGGCTCCAAGAAATGATGATGACAGGCTTTATAAAATAAAGCCACTTGTAGACCTGATTATGGAAAACGGCCACGCAATATACACACCAGGACGTGTTATTGTTGTCGATGAATCAATGGTGCATTTTAGCGGACGCCTTTGCTTTCGGCAATACATACCATCTAAAGCTCACAAATATGGCGTTAAAATTTACAAACTATGTACAATTGATGGTTTTGTATGGGAGTATGAAATCTATTGCGGTATAAGCCAAAGAGTCTACGATTTGGATTTATCGGGAAGTATAGTCGCACGCCTTGCTGAAAACCTGCTAAATGAAGGTAGGTTGATAATAACTGATAATTTTTACACCAGTGTACCTCTAGCCAATTTTTTGAAGACCCGTCGTACTGATTTGTTAGGTACAGTGAACAAAATGCGAAGAGGCCTTCCGCAACAAGTTACTGGAAGTAAATTGAAGAAAGGGGAGATTGCAGCTATGCAGAAAGGCAATATTACTGTGCTAAAGTGGCACGATAAACGTGACGTTTTACTTCTTTCTACATGCCATGGAAAAGAAATGAAAATGAGTAGCGGGCGAAGTCCTGAAATGGTTTTAGAGTATAATAGAGGGAAAAAAGGTATCGATGTGTCGGATCAGTTGAGTAGCTATAATAGTCCTACAAGAAAATCGATAACTTGGTACAAAAAAATTGCCGTAGACTTGCTGTCAATTGCGGTGGTGAACTCGTGCCTTATTTTCAATGAACTGCAAAGGAACTCGGGACAAAAGAAGCTTGCCATGTTATCGGCACATGAAATAATAATAAAAAATCTGCTACAGGTAAGAGACGAAAACCAAACATATGTTGGACGCCCGCAGTCGTTACCTGAAAACAAACACACCTTCGAGAAAATGACCAAGGAACCAGGTCGTAAAACGAATAAAAAACGATGCAAAGGCTGCTACAATAAGCTCATTTCAGAGGGACAATCTTCAAAACTTGCTGGTACAAAGGCTTCTAAAGTGATAACGTGGTGCCCCAAGTGTAAAATAGTACTCTGCCGTCCATGTTATAATACATTACATTGATTTAAATAAATAAACAACATTGCCTCCAAAAAAATAGTTTTATTTTACCCTCTTCATATATGGGAAACTGGCAAACATTTTACGGCGGCTCTTTTAAATTTTCGGTAGCTTTGTTATCTAACCATACGTCCATGAGAAATTTTTTTCTCTTATTCATACGTCCAGTCAAATAAAAAACATTAAATTTACTTATAGATTATGGACTCCAACTAGAGTCATGGACATATGAGTTTGGTACAAATGTGACTCCTTTGGAGTCATTGGACAGTGAACGTGTTAAGCCTACCACATGTGAAGAACTGTGGCAAGATTTACCAGTTAGTCTATTCAAATAAAATCATGAAGTCCTATGTTTAATCCTGTGATCTTATGAGAAAAATGTACTGTATCACTCTAACTCTTAAGATAATAAAAAATCAATTGGACAAATAACATAAGCATTAGTTTTCCATAATGAGTGTGATAATAATGTCATGATTTAGGCAGTATTACTATAAGTTTCTTTAGCGGATTGTATTTTTTTTGGCATCTCTTTTTATATCTATACCTCAGACAACTAGATATTTAACACAATGATTATGACCAACCAAATAATGTGAATTAAGAAAGGGTATTCCAAGTGTAGGTTACTGTCATTGTCAGACTGGTAATTATACATCCTCAGAATCACTACATTGCTTGTAGTATCTCTTACTGAAGTAATAATTATAAATGGTACATCAAAATTTGATTCTCTTTTTTCATATTAATTTTAAATCTTTTTAAATGTGATCACAGTGCTTCTGTTATCTATTTACCATATCTATACATATAATAAAATCGTAGGAAAGTCAATGTATGTCCGGGGTTAACTCAAAAAGTACTACATGGATTTATTTTAAATTTTGCATGAATATTACTAACAGGTCAGGTCAACATATGGGCTACATATTATCACGCTATCACCTATGGGGGAGGAGCTGTGCCGAGTAAACGAATTTCGCACGAACGAAGTCGTGGGCAACAGCTAGTATTTATACATATATATTCCATTTCATAGAGCTTAAAACCATTCCAATTGCATTAAAAGCACAATGATAAGGTTTTAATATAGTGTATCCATAGTCTAATTAATTTTTCAATTTTATATTCTGGTAATGTTTTGTGCTGTTAAATTAACTGTGCTTTAGTTATACTGTTCATTACTATCTGTAAGCCATTTTTGCATACCTGCATTTTAAAATGTATATGTAGTTTGCATTAAATACCTATATTTTTAAATATATGTATTTAATGCAGTGATTCCCAAAGTGGTCTATATCGACCCCAAGGGGTCTATGACAACCTGCAAGTCTAAGACACCTCTTGTCTAATCTGTTAAATAGTTTTTATTTAGTCAATTCAGCATTCAACAAATACATTCTTGCAACTAATTTAACTTTTTTAAATATATTGTTGTTGAAATGCTCTCAACTACTAGTTGTGTTCAATATGCACTTGAATGTTCTCTTGTCCAATCTGTTGAATAGTTTTTATTGAAATTAATACTTATTAGGTGTCCACTATACTGCCATTACAAGGATAAAAGACATTTCTACATAAAGTTCGAAACTGAGACATTGTCAAGAATGTCTTTTCTATTAATGTCAGTAATATTTGAGTTAAATTGCAGATGCGTCCTATTTGAAAGTAAGCTTTATGGGTTTGTATAAACATTTTGCTAAATATAAAAAAATAGGTGCGCCTTTTTTTTTCTGATGCCTAATATGTATCTAATTTTGGAAAAAATTTCAGTAACATCTTTTTTCCTTATGACGGCAGTATATTAAAAGGATTATTGGCTGCTTTTAAAATGACTTACTTTTTGGCATATTTTTTTCCACAAACATATAAGCCACAGCATAAAACACAGCAGAATGATTTGGATGTGAGGAAACACCACCTCTATCAAAAGTGACTAGAGTATCTATATCTAATGCTTCTAATTGATGTTGTATTAACTTTGCTATCACCGGCACTGGCCAATGTGCCTTTGGATCATCCTGTAATCTTGTATCAGTGATGAGATAAATATTACAGTCTGGAACACCAAGCTCCTGACAAGCTTTCCAAAGTTCATTTCTCCGTTCATCTCCTTTTCCTTCAAAATTACCTGAAATGTGTTGTTTAATTATATTAATAAGATGAATGTTCAAATTTTTCTTTTGCCCACTAGACCTGAGACAATTTTTTAATTATAATTGAGAATTAACATCAAATCTAAAAATGTATTGTTCCCCATTGGATACTAAGTGAACTAGAATCCTGCCACACCTAACTAAGCACAGATATCACTTATTGCTTATGCAAAGTGATATCTGTGCTTAGTTAGGTGTGGCAAAAACCCACTCCAGTGCACTCACGATTAGCCGAAGATACTTAGTCCCACAATGTATTAAGGTGGCAAGCCTATTGCCAACCGGGCACTTCTGGGCAACAATGTTTTTATCAGAAAACTGAAAAAACACTGTAGAATTGCCCGACCAGGGTATCAAACCCAGAACCTCATGTGGTCATTATAGACACCAGACTTTTAGACCTAGAGGTGATTCAATATCTACTATACCTAGATCATCTAAACATTGCCTGAAAATTTCATCTTTGTTTCAGATGTTTATGAATATATTATAATAAGGAACATTTTTTCTGCCGTGTTGGTCCCGGCCTCCTTCGAAGAATAGGCCAACTGCCGTTCTGCCAGGCAGGTCGTAAAAGGTGACCGATTGGCTATCGAGTCACTAACATCGTGGCTACTAGGTGGTAGAGTTCTGCATTGTCTTGCCCGGGTCTGGTATCACCGCCTTGCCTATTCCTGCCGCAATAGCATCAGTGCTTGTCGCTGCCGTGTTTCGGTTTGGAGGGTAAGGTAGCCGGTAAACTTATGCATGTGGCATTAGACCTCACCACAAGATAGCAATGCACCATTAACATCTTTGGTGTCTATAGGCGATGGTTAACTCTTTCCATCAGTAGACCCATCTGCTTGTTTGCTATCTTATGATATAAAAAAAAATTAGATATTTCTACTGCAATATTGGTCAAGTGATTAAAGTGGCCTTGGTAAATATTAACTTAAATAAATTTATTATTATTATTTATTTATGGACAAGCAGCCCTTGGCTGATATCTATGTGCCAGTATTTCTGATTTGCCATTTATCAAGTTGAATTTATTTTATTTTATTATTTTATACTCGCACCACAACTTCGTCCATGTTACAACAGAAACACTGGCACATATCTATGTGCCAGTGTTTCTGTTTTGCCATTTATCAAATTGAAGTTATTTTATTATTTTATACTAGCACCACAATTTCGTACGCATTGAAAATTTTCGAAAAAAAAGTAGCCGGTCACATCAGCTATCTGCCAGTGAAAGATATATAAAATGGAAGTGGTAATTCACCGGGATGCCATACAGTTGTCGTTGGCCACTTATCCAAACAATTTATATCAAAGTTTACAACATGGCTAATTCGCTTAGTGAGTTGGCCGCTAAATATTTCAATTTAAACTCGACACAGTGCCCGGCAATATTGCCCCCCTGTTGGTCCCGGGCTCCCTTGAAAAATAGGCCAACTGCTGTTCTGCCAGAGAAGTCGTAACAAGCGACCAATTGGCTATGCAAGTCACAACATGAAGCACTGTCGTGTTCTGGTTTGGAGGGTAAGGTTACTAAACTTATGCATCTGGCATTAGACTTCGCCACAAGATTGCAATCCACCATTAACATATTTGGTGTCTACAGGTGATGGTTGACTCTTTTCTTTAGGAGACCCATCTGCTTGTTTGCTATTGTATAACATAAACAAAAAAATAAAAAATAGTAAGGAATGAGATAATTCAAGGAATTTCTTACCATTACTCAAACAAAGAACATAAACTTCTGCTCCTTGTTCACATAATCTATATATAGTAGGTCCAAAAAACATACACTCATCATCTGGATGCGCGATTACTAATAAAACTCTTTTAGCGCCAAGTGACCCTCGAGTTCGTGTAGGTAATCTTCTTGCATAGCGGCGGTAAACAACACAGCACACACACAAATAGCTAAGTAACCAAAAGCTTATATATATTAGAAAATTTTTGATGTACACAAGGATTTCAGCAACAAATTGTATATAGAAGTTGTAAATATTCTCCACTTTATAAGGTGAAATAATAAATAACATTTCTGACTAGAATAAAGGTAGGCAGTGATATGCTAGTATTAAAATAAATAGAAAACTGAATCATTTATTTCGCTACATTATAACAAAACATTTTATAAAATTCTAGTTTCATAGCGTTATAACGTGTTTAATTTTTAGAATTTAAACATAAATTATATACTAATTACTAACTAGTAAATACTAAAATAGTAGTATATAAATTATAATTTATAATAATATGTCAATTATCATTGACTAGTCTTCTTCTTCTTCATTACTTTATTACAAGAATGGCAATTAACAGAGAATTCTGCCAGTATCGAGTAAACTTTGGAAGCACAGATTAGGGAGAGATACTACGTATCTTTGGAAGTGACACCCAGTGTTGCTAACTCCTATAGAATTATCCCCCCAAATTCCTTATAAAATCCCCCTAAAAACCCCATAAGTGTTTTTTTAGTATACTTAGAATAGTTTGTTTAAGTTTATAAATACTTTTTATTGGTATATCAAATATGTTTTCATTATTTCATTTTATTTATTTCATTACAGATGCAATAAAACAATTTTGCAATGTTATTTATTGTGTCTAAAACCAGCGTCATCATCAGTGACTGAGAAAAAGCGACCAGCACTAGCACTTCTGCTGGAGGTGCTAGTGCTAGGCGCTTTTTCTTTGTAATAATGCATTTTTAACATATTTTCTAAAGGTTTAAAGTTTATACAAAAATTGAATTCAACGTTTCATGTGAATCTTACCATCATGATGTCCATGTCCATGTCCAGCAATAATTTGTTTCTTTATTTGTTGTTTATAATCACGTATATAGGGAAGAAGCTGCTTTCCCTTGACATCAAACATTATAAATAAACAGCTCCTACATTACCCGGAAGAGTGACAGGTCATTAACGGTAAACAAAAGTCATGGCGATCTAATAGTCATCTTTTAACTATCGCAGGACTGAAGCCATTGAAAACAAGGGAGAGAAGCACTGGTGTTTAGTCTGAATATCGCTAAAGCCTTCAACTGGACCTGGCATAGGGTACTTCTGAGCAAATTAACATCTTACTGATTGCCTGTAAAGCTTTGTAACAAGATCATCAACTTTTTAGACAACCGTAGCTTATGGTTGTCGCATATAATCTGTTCATCCTGTATTCCTTGTTACGCTGATGAGATTACGGCAAGTGCATTACATACAGATCGTACTGTTAATTCACGGCAAAGGTGGATGAGTGTCGAGAGACGAAACATGCTTGTGTTTGAAGTTAAAATGTCTCTGAAGCGGGTCTCAGTAAAAGTGATTTATAAGTTGTTTGGGTTAAATTCAATAGTGTAAAGCGTATATTTTTTAAGAGGTCTTGGCTACTGTAATACACTGATGTGAGAATTGTTTAAATTAAGTGGTCTAAAATGCAAAATAAACCGGGTGTAACTTAATACTTTGAAATAAATATGACTTGTTAGTCTAGGATTTTTAATTTAAAAAAGTAAAACAATGACCTAATTTTTATATACCTACTTAATAAACATATTAATACGAAAAAATACTATAGTACAAAAATATTTATTTACATAAATATTAATATTATTTTTTTTCTTAATTATTATATATTAGAGAGGTGTCAAGGGACACCCGGATAGAACGATTTATTATTTACATTATTAACGAATTATTATTTACAAAAAACCTGCATACACTCAACAAAAATAATCGTCGCGACACCACACTGTTCAATGCGAAATAAAAATTTAAATATCTGGCTTGCTTTCTATAAGAGAGAGAGAGAGAGAGAGAGAGAGAAACATCCGCACGCCGTACAGCTTACAGTACAATACCTTAGCAAAAAGTGTCGTGAAAAACTTTTCGTAAAAAAAATTTCCGTCTAGCCCCCTTTCACAACGCGCGATAAGGAACTTCGTAGAATTTCGACCCACGGTCGAATTTCGGAACCCGGTCGAATTTCGGAACCTGATCGAATTTCGACCCACTGTCGAAGTTCGGCATCCGGTTGAATTTCGACCCGCGGTCGAATTTCGGCACCTGGTCGAAATTCGACCGGCGGTCGCAACTCGGCAACCGATCGAAATTCCACACTTGGTCGAATTTCGACACTCGTTCGAAATTCGACTGTCCGTCGAAATTCGACATTCGGCCGAAATTCTGTATAAATGTCGAACATTTGGCACTAGAACAAAGTAAACTCAATCATATAGTAGATAGACTCTTTCACTTTCAATGCACGAGCTAAAGGGAAGTGGCTGGATATTTCTGTGCTTACAATACCTTACTATAGCAAAAAGTGTCGTGACAACTTTTGGTAAGAATTTTTTCCGTCTAGCCCCCTTTCACAACGCGCGATAAGGAACTTCGTTCTAATAAATACGTAATTTTTATTTGTTTCTCTTAATTTTACAGCTATGTTAATCTATATATATATATATATATATATATATATATATATATATATATATATATATATATATATATAAATCAATGCCACATTTCGTTGTAATTTTATAACACAAAAACGGGCTCACCTATTCAAACCAAATGTTTAGGCTTTGTTCGGACTATGTAGTAGATGGTTTATATGAAGTTTGTACAAAATCGGTAGTTATCACATTTTTTGTTACAAATGAATTCAATAAATGGCGATACGTAGCGAAGCACGTAACGGGCCGCTAGTTTTTTTAAATATTGTATACGATATTTCTTATTCATATCGTATTATGTTTTTTGAGATCATAGATATCAACACTAATATTTACGAAAATAAATAATAATAGGTTCTATCCTACCCACAGCGCTGGTAACACAGAATACTTATACTCTCTGGATGGTAGCATAAATATGGTCATTGTAGGAAAATATTTTATTAATTGATATTTACGGTTTTTCGACAAAATTAATATCTAAACTGTTAGATCTTGAACTAATCTTGACTATAGTTAAAGTTTACTTGTTGATAAATACGCCAAAACACTTTTAAATTAACCAAAGTTAATAAACTGCAACCAACATACAATACACACCATTAATTAAAATGGCAGTTGAATTCTTTTTTTTCCAAGAGTATACTGAAAAAATGGTGCAAACTTGATGTTATAATGTACAATGTTTCGTTCGGAAATGATATCCTACAAGGCTTCTGTAGTTGCCATGTTTTCTTTTATGAAATATCCGGATGGCTACTCTAGAAGCAATGCGGGTACGGAGCGGTTATTATAAATGGGGCATGGATTTGTTTCCCGAAAGGGACAAATGTATATGATGAGCATAAACGTTTGTATTTCTAGGTTTAGGTGATTATTATACATGTAACAGTATTTTATATATGTATTTCTATGTATTAGTATCGTTGACTGACACCCATACTACGAGCATATAAATTGCTTTGGGATTAGATCAAATCGTGTAATTTATCTAGTAATATTTATTTATCTTTCTATACAAATGTGTAAATAAATAATTTTGAAATGAGACCAAAGGTATGTGATAACTTTATTCAAGCTTTTAATTTATTTGCCTTTTTTCCTATTGGCATTATAGGCAATGTCTGTCTAAAGGCTGTCTATCTTGTGGATAAGGTTTTTTATTTTCTTTAATATATATATATATATATAGATTAACCTTCCACTGATAAGTGATGCTACTAAAAAACCCCTAAGGAAATCCTGCCCCTAAAATCCCGCTATCAATCATTTCCCCCCCAAATTTAGGGGAAAAACCCCTAAGTTGGTAACACTGACACCCATTTCGTTCCTTACTCAGAGGTGCATAAGCTTACCAGCTACGTACCATCATTACCCTCTAAACTGAAACACGACAGTGCCAAGTACTGATGCTATTGCGGCAGCAACGGCAGGAACAGGTAAGGCAGTGGGTGATATCACAGAAAACATACCTATATACCTATATAGGGTGGTATGGTATCAGATAAAGCATAATATTGCTTGCAAATGTGTACTGACAAGTAAGTAAGCTGTACTGACAATACAGACGCATGCGCAATGTAGGCGTTAGGTGATGGCTGGCTTATTAGATAAAAAACAATTAATAATTAAGAATTTATTTGTTTTTATGATCGAACAATCATCAATAGTGGTCGAACAAACGATAATTGATCAAAACTAATAAATTTGAGTGATAAAAATAAATATATTTAGCAAGGGCCCGGGCAACTTAAGGGTGAACATTTGTTTAATTAATTATAAATAAATAAAAGATGAACAATTTTTACATTTGAACATTAACGAACAAATAAAAAATATAAAAAATTCAAAAATCAAAAAGAGGGGGGCCAAATTTTCATTCAAACATCTCATAGCATTTTAAAATAAGTGCCTATATATTGCGACTAAGCGCGACAGAGTTTGCCTCTGTGTTTTTGAAAAGGCTCCTCCGATGTCCATGATTAAACGGAAATATTATTTCCTTTCGCTAATGACGGGCAAGTTAAAGAATTATTTTTGTCATTAATAACCTTAGACAATTTTTTTAATGTGATTAAATAAAGTGGTCGTTTTTCCCACATATTCGAACGAATCTTAACAGTTTTAACACTTTACACGTCCACTCTCTGCCTATTGAAACTCGTTCTAAACGTGATTTTTAAGGTCTCAATGTTTTTAAATATCATTATTAATAACTTATAAAAAAATTATACTTTTATTTAAATTCTATCTCAATTTTGCTACATTTTGTCTTTAAGTATATTAATAGTAAATAAATGAATACGCTCTTACACCATCAACAAATTACGCCAACGTACAATTGCTTGCTTTCCTCGTTAGTTCGTGCACAGTGAACTGTGAAGGCTCAAATGCAAATTTTACTCGAGTTAAGGAGAATCTAACCCAAGGAAGTTATATTCTACCCGGAATGCTTACACGTACTTCAAAATCGTTCCGAAGAGTACCACGACATGAGTGGAGTGTGTCTCTTTCTACTAAATAAAGCGCCAATCGCCATATATAAGTGTGGCCATGCGTAGTTTGCAAATTACTACTAAGTAATTCTACTAATTTGAGAAACAGTTTTTACATTGCTTAAGTAGTTACGTAATAATTAAAATAAGCACATTTTAGAACTCACTATGTTAATTACAATACATTTAATGCTAATTTATTTATCGACGTGTATGAATAAAAAGGATTTAACGATTACCGAATATATAAAATCTACCATTTAGATAGTTTTATTTACACTGGCAATTGCAAGAAAGGGACAACATCCACTCTTGTCGTTGTCTTGCTCAGAACGTTTTTCCCCTGTGTTAAGTAAGAAACAAATGTCAACTTTATTTGTTACGAAATAAAGTACATTTTTATTTTTCAAATATTGCTTCGTCGTAATTCCAGTTATCGTATATAAGTTCCTTGATCTAACCCGAGTCAACTCGATTCAAGCACAAGTCACAACTCGAGTTGTCACATCACTAATATTTTCTAATCTGTGTCCAGTAATATTTTCTAATTTCTATGTATTTGTAAATTACAAAAGCGAAAATATTAAAAGTTTATTTGTAAAATTAAAGTTACACATTATTTTAGTTTTTAAAATTAATATCTATATTTTCAACATAAGTGCTGAGTATTGTTGAGTGTATGAAAACTTGGTTTTATTAATTTAAATCGAATTTCACGACGAAATGATTCAGCCAGATTACCACTCCGCGATGGGCTTATTAGCTCACCTTAACTCGGATGAACTTAAAGAGATGCTAAATGATGATGCTAAATTTGATGCTGTACTAAAAGATGTAAAACAGGTAAATTTTGAATTAATATTTAATAGTGTATTACTGTGACCGATTTTTTTGTTAGTGTCAAATTTGGATAAAATGAATTTGATTTTAGGTGAAGGATTGGGAAGCTGAAAAAGAAACCTTAATAGCAAGTAACAGGTCATTGGCAGAATTCAATTTGGGAAAAGAACCCGAATTGGAAGAACTCAAAGATGAGGTGCAAGAAAAATCAGAAACTGGGGAACAGTACTGCACAAGGATACAAGAACTACTTAATGAATACAGTGAGTTACGTTATTATGATATTTTAAATCATGGTGAAGTATTCTATTTAAATTTAAAAATCAACCATTTTGGAGAAATTACTTATGACAAGTATGAATCAATGTTGTGAATGGAATATGAACCACATTCTACATCAATAGATTAAAAATCTTAATTTTTAATGCTTTGGTTTGTGGCTTGTATTTCATTTTAGACATAGAGGCATTTTTAGTGAAAATCGGGGATTTATATATATAATTTTGAATGTTTATTTAATAGCTCCACCCCAGGAAAAATCAAAATCACAATTAGGAAATAATTACTAGGCGAGTATAGTCTGTATTATTAGTTTTTGAAGATTTAAAATCAAATGCAACTGCAGCTCGATCGGGCCTATTGTTTGTCAACCAAAGTCCACAAAATATTGGTGCGGCTCGATTGGGCCTACCTGGTGTTTCACCGGTTAATAATTATTTAATGATCTATTAAAATATTCTCAAGACAACAAGCCAAATAAGCAAATTATTTTGAATGCCACTTGTAAAAGTTTGCCGGCTGCCCAACCCTCCAAACTGGAACATGATGTGACAAGCACTGATGATATTGCAGCAGGAATAGATAAGGTGGTGGTACCAGACCCAAGCGAGACAATGCAGAACTCTTCCACCTAGTAGCCACATTAGCCACACAGCAATAGATTAAAAATTAAGACACATTAGCAATGACTCATATAGCTAATTGTTCGCTTCTCAGGAACTGCTTAACAGAATGGCAGATAATCTGTTCTTCAAAGAATCCTTAAGCAACATGGGGGATACAGCTGACAAAACCAGCTACAATTACACTGAAATCTCATTGAAAATAGTCACAAATTCTGTCTTATGCAGAAACTGTAATTCTAACACTAAGCCATATTTTATCATTCTGTTAATGACTACATATTAATTAGACACGTGCAAAACAGTGCACCATGAAGTGATGTGATATTTCATTACATTCCATGCTGAGTAATATTACATTACACCATCACTTCAAACATCACGCGTGATGTTATGATTTTATGATGTAGCGCCATGCAATAGCACCCCATCACGCAATTTAATATAGGATATGGGAAATCCAATGTTCTAGTGTAATAGGACATGTTTTTGAAATAGTATCATAGCAGCAATTTGAGCGATACAATGTTGTCTGCGTGTCATTATGATGATTCAGAATTACATGAAAGAAAGGAAATGAGCAATAGTGTGATTTACCTACTAACTTTTATTTAAATATACAAATTATACAAAGTTGATTTTCCTTCATACTTATACCCTAAATCAACAAGTAATGGGAAAATGAAAGGACGGTTGATTATTGCGACTGTACAACGGGAAGTGGACGGTGGTGTCAAGGAAATATAAACCCTTTTACAATAAAAATAGAGTTCTAAATAACATACTAAGACACCTGACTGGGAGAAATAAGTAATCGCACGCGACTAATTTCTGGACTTCCGATATAAACCGAACATTGCCGATGTGTTTGGGAGGGATCGGTTCGAATCTTTTTTTAAATTATCTATAGGTAAGCGCTTGACCTCGATCTCACCTGATGGTAAGCTAAGATGAGGCCTAAGATGGAACGAGCTTCCTTAGAAGGTACCTGTACCTCTTGAAGATCTCCAGATTGTACTCGTCCGGGAACTCAGACTCAGGAAGCATGTTCCAGTCCTTTGCGGCTCGAATGAAGAATGTTGAGTCTGTGAGTCACGTTGCGAGCTCCTGCGCTGCTACCGCACGTGTAATGTTTAGTGTGACGGTGTGATGCTTATTTTAGTCGAGTAATGTATGAGTGATGTTACAGTACATGCTCGAGTGATATTACACGTGATGTATCACTCGCATTACTGACTCATGTCTAATATTAATTGATATACTTTTTATATATTAAATACTAAATAAAATAAAATAGTATTTTCTTTAGAACAATCAGAAAAAAGGCATACAAAGTATGTTGATCTCACACACCATTATACCATAGCACCAAAATGGACTGACATAAATCATTGTGCAGTGTTGCATGGGATATGTACACCGCAACACAAGTGCCAGGCAGAAATATAGAGGTTAATAAAACAGATATCATAATTTTCTAGTATTAGATATACCTACCTAGTATTAGATTTATAGGTTATAAAAGAATGGATTCTGGTGATAGTAACATTTTAAGTGAATCTAGGACTATGGAGACTGACAGTTACAAATAATTTATTAACGCTGCATAATATAGAAAAAAAAAATTATCTGTAATAATCAGGGAATTTTTAACTTTTGAAGTACTTAAACGTATCGGTCTTGTGTAGGACTTAATATTTAATAATAATATAATATAGCCTTTCTTCGGACATGACAATATTTCTTTAGTTAGTCATAAGTTCTTTTATTCCATTTTTGTGTGCCCGTTTGCCAGGTGGCAAAGACCTCCTCCAATCTTTTCCATTCTGGCCTTTCTATGGCCACTCTACCCCACGTTGTTCCTGCGACTTGTTTAATGTCTTCGTCCCACCTCTTTTGTGGTCTGCCTCTCTTTCTCTTACCATCTCTTGGGTACCACTGTGTGATTATTTTGCTCCATTTATCTTTTCCTCCGATCATGTGGCCTGCCTATTTCCACTTTTGTCTCCTTATTTTCAGAGTTATGTCCTGGACCCTAGTCTTGCTCCTGATACTGGTATTTTTAACTTTGTCTTGCCTTCTAATGCCAGTCATACTCCTTTCCATGGCACGTTGACATACGCAGAGTTTATTTGTTACATTTTTTGTTAAAGCCCATGTTTCGCTCCCATATGTTAATAGGCAGGATGCATGTGTTAAATAATTTGCTTTTCGTTGAAATGTGTAGGTTCTCATCTTTCATTATTTCTTTTAGGCTCCCAATATTTTTTCCAGCTATTGGCAACTCTTCTTTCGGCTTCTTTGTTTTCGTTGTCCTCTGGAGATATGAGTTGGCCAAGGTATATGTACTGTTCAACATAGGAGATTTGATTCTGCTCCACTGTTACAGGATCTTTGTTGCCATTGGTTATGATTTTTGTTTTTTCAGGGTTTAGCTTCAACCCAGCCTTGGCACTTTCCGATGCTAAATCATTTATCATCTTGGTTAGCTCCGCTGGTGTTTTTGCAAATAATACGATATCATCAGCAAATCGTAGATGCGTTAGCGTGCGGCCATTAATAGTTATGCCAATGTCTTTCCATTCCAGGTTCCTGAAGATCTTTTCTAACACAGCCAGAAAGAGTGTTGGTGAAAGGGGGTCACCCTGTCTCACGCCTTTTTGTATTGGAAACTTATTTCCTTCTTTTTCTAGTCTGATACAAGCAGAACTGTGTTTGTAAATATTTTTAATTATTCTTATATATTTGTGTTCGATACCCAGTTCCTTTAAGGCTTCCCAGATTTTTGAGTGTATTAAAGAGTCAAATGCTTTACTGTAGTCTATGAAAGCTATGTAGTATATAAGCTGGTATTCAGTGTATTTTCCTATAATTTGTCTTACAGTATGGATGTGGTCTAGTACAGAGAAGTCTTTGCGGAATCCTGCCTGTTCTATTGGTTGTTGCTCATCTAGTTTCCTTCCTATTCTTTCCAAAATAATCTTTGCAAAGATCTTATAAATATTGGACATTAGACTGATGGGTTGATAGTTTCCAATATCATAGTGGTTCCCTTTCTTGAATATAAGGATTATGACGGATTCAGTCCATTGTTTTGGGATGATTTCTGTGTTTATTACGTTGTTGAAAATTTCTGTGAGTATCGGTGTCATTGCTGCTTTTGTTTGTTTTAAAATTTCATTGCTTATGCCATCTGGACCTGGAGCTTTATCTTTTTTTCTGTGTGTCAATAGCCTTTTCTGTTTCATCCTGCATGATGTAAGGTACCATTTCGTTTTCTGGTAAATCTATTTCTCTTTTACTTGTGTTACTTTTGTATAACTCGGTGTAGTAGTCAGTAGCGATCTTTAGTATTTCCTGCCTACCAATCTTCTCCGCTCCACTTCTATCTTCCATCTTTACAATCCATTGTTTCTTATTACTTAATTCTTTGTACGCCTTCTTTATTCCTCCTGTCTGTCTAATATGTCTTTCTATTGTTTCCATCCGACATTGTCTTCTGTCTTTCCTAATGTTTACTTTTATTTCTTTGCTAATTTTTGCAATTTCTTTCCTATTTTGATCTGTGTTTTATGCACTAATTAGGGCGGCTCTTTGGCCAAGGAGGTTGGCAGTTTTTTCTGATATCCTGTTGTTTAGGTTCTCCTTCCTGTTGCTAGGTTCTTTAGTAATGGTTGTGATTGCACTTTCTAACCAGGTATATTTTTCTTGTATGTCGGTGTCTTTTGTTTCTTTTTTGTAAAGTTTCAGTTTAGAGTTTAGTGAGTGGGCTATTTTCTCTATCAGATTTTTGTTAAGTTTAGTATACTTAAGATTTATTTTTGGTCTAGGGTTCTTGGGTTGAGTTGAGTATAGTTCCGCCCTGACCATGCGGTGGTTGGTGTTAAAATTTAGATTATTTATGACATTTATGTTTGGGAAGAATTTATGTTTATTGGTCAATATAAAGTCAATTTGGTTTTTTGATTTACCATCGGGTGACAACCAAGTCCACATTCTGTTTTTCTTTTTCTTGTAGATAGTGTTTAGTATGGTCAGGTTATTTTCCATTGCAAAGTTTACGAGCATTTTTACGTTTCTGTTTTTAGGTTTTGAGCTGTATGTGTAGGGTCCCATAATTGCATCTTCATCCAGTTGACGTTCACCGATTTGGCCATTAAAGTCACCCATCACAATGATATTTTTGTGGGCGCATGTTTGTAATGTTTTGTTCAAATCCTGATAGAACTCGGTAATTGTTTCAATCTCTGCTTGTTCTGTGTGTGAATAGATCTGGATAATGGTCCATGGGTCCTTGTAATCTGGTAGTTTTAAATTTAATAATGCTATGCGCTCTGATACACCATAAAATCCATTGATGTGTTTTGCTAAGTACTTTTTTACTAAAAATCCCACACCTTGTTTTCCTGGGGTTTCCCCTTTATGATATAGTATAAATTCTGGGTGTGCGACAATGTTTTCTCCCATTCATCTCACTTCACTCATTCCCAGAATATCCCAGTTGGTGTTTTGTAGCGCTATTGACAGTTCTGATAAGTTTTCTTCTGATTTTAGTGTTAATATGTTTAGGGTAGCAATGTATATTCTTGTGTGTTTGGATGTTTGATTCTCCATGCTAATGTTTTGTTTGGGTAGAGTTGGTTTTATGTTGTTTATTTTGCTATGTTGTTGTTGAATTTTTAATGGAGGGTTTTGGTCTGATTCCCCACGGGGACCAACCGGGTTGGGAAATATGGGGGTTTTAAGCTGTTGTTGTTGTTGTTGTTTATCTTTCTGTGTGATGTTTCGTTTCCGGTTAGTGTTTGAGGTAGTTGTTTTTTTCGGACGTAGAGTAGGCTCGCTCACGCATGCGTTGAAAAGCGTCTGTTCGTTGGATTTTCTTGCTAGTGCTGTTGGTTGTTTCCTTTGGACTTGGTGTCTCTGGGGTTCTTTTTCTTTTTTCATTTTCACGAAAAATACTTGCCCTTGCTTTGGGGTCTCCATGGTTTCTTTAGAATAGTCATTGGTCCTTCCTCTTTTTTACCAAGGCGTTGTCATTTATTTATTTCGCTGTTTTCGAGTGGCACATTTAAATCTGTAATTGTTTTTATTACCAAAGCGCTTAAATCGTCGTATCTTTCGGTGCTAGGTTCCACGAATCCATGTAGAATGATGTTGTTTTTCCTAGCGATTATGTCTAAAGTCTGGAGCTTCTTGTTTAGTATTTCGACTTCACGTGAAAGTCTCTCATTTTCTGCTATTATTGGCTGTATCTTCTCATCCACCACCATTAGTACTGTTGTTATAACATTTTCTGTTATTTGTTTTGTCTGTATATTTAGTTCTTCTTTCATCTTATTTAAAAGTAATAACATTTCGCCTGATAATTGAGCACTCATGATCTGGCAGGAGGAGCAAAGAAATGTATTTAAATTTATGCACTTAAAATGGAATTTGCCTTTGGGCAACAATGTTCCACCAGCAGTATCGTGTATAGTCAGCTTTATGCAACTTAGGTTGGTACAAGGAAGTTATATTCTACCCGGAATGCTTACACGCGCTTCAAAATCGTTCCGAAGAGTACCACGACATGAGTGGAGTGTGTCTCTTTCTACTAAATAAAGCGCCAATCGCCACATATAAGTGTGGCCATGCGTAGTTTGCAAATTACTACTTAGTAATTCTACTAATTTGAGAAACAGTTTTTGCATTGCATAAGTAATTACGTAATAATTAAAATAAGCACATTTAAGAACTCACTATGTTAATTACAATACATTTTATGCTAATGTATCTATCGACGTGTATGAATAAAAGGGATTTAACGATTACCGAATATATAAAAATCTACCATCAGATAGTTTTATTTACACTGGCAATTGCAAGAAAGGGACTACATCCACTCATGTTGTTGTCTTGCTCAGAACGTTTTTCCCCTCTGTTAAGTAACAAACAAATGTCAACTTTATGACTAGCACTATAAAGTACATTTTTATTTTTCAAATATTGCTTTGTAACAATTCCAGTTATCATATATAAGTTCCTTGGGTTTATTATCACTTTTTGTTGTCTGTGGTCACCTGTCAAATGACAGTGTCAACTGTTTATGTCTTATTCAAGGAAGTTACATTCTACCCGGAATGCTTACACACGCTTCAAAATCGTTCCGAAGACTACCACAACATGAGTGGAGTGTGACTCTTTTTACTAAATAAAGCGCCAATCGCCATATATATAAGTGTGGCCATGCGTAGTTTACAAATTACTACAAAGTAATTCTACTAATTTGAAAAAGTTTTTGCATTACATAAGTAATTACTTAATAATTAAAATAAGCACATTTTAGAACTCAGTATGTTAATTACAATACATTTTATGCTAATGTATCTATCGACGTGTATGAATAAAAGGGATTTAACGATTAACGAATAATAATATGTGAGTGGTTACGCAAAAAGGGACCTCAAGGGAAAATAATTGATTTCGAGTAAATCACGTTTAAAATGTTGAGTCGAAATGAGAGAGGCGCGGGGTGTTTTATGTTAGTGTCGTTAGTGAGCGACTTCGTCAGTGAGAAATAGCACGTGTTTGCGATAGCTGTATTATTGGTGACTTATTTATTCGTCTTTTACTTGTCTTTATGTGCGCGCTAGAAAAAGAAACTAGTGTGCGCTGTGTATAAGGTGTAATATTTTCCAAACTGCCTCGGCTTACATAAAAAATCATTAAAAAAAAACTACGGCACCTAAAATTATTTTGATTAGAACAAAACAAAGATGAAGGACCATAGAATCAGAATTTATCAAAAAAAAAACCGTTTCCAATCCCTTCAGGTCCCTTTTTGCGTAACCACTCACATATATAAAAATCTATCATCCGAAAGTTTTATTTACACTGGCAATTGCAAGAAAGGGACAAGATCCACTCATGTCGTTATCTTGCTCAGAACGTTTTTCCACTCTGTTATGTAAGAAACAAATGTCAACTTTATTAGCAATAAAATAAAGTACATTTTTATTTTTCAAATATTGCTTCGTAGTAATTCCGGGTATCGTATATAAGTTCCTTGGTCTTATTTTAAATCACTTTTATATCCTAATCACTTCGTATTTTATTTATTTTCGAATTATTTGCGAAGAGCTCACATAAACGCGTATTTTACACCAAAGCACCGGAACCGGAACGTGTAGGACTTTAAATGTGTTTTAATATTTCCCCTTACTTTCAGAAAACAAATCAGTCGGAATTTCTCCTGATACAACATTAGCATTGCTTCAAACTGCTGCAGCTGAGTCAGAGGAGCAATCAGAAAATATTGCTCAGGATTTTCTGGCTGGAAATATTGATCTTGAAAAATTTTTAATTGAATTTGAACCACTCAGGAAGAAAATGCATTTACGGAAGTTCAAGTCAGAAAAAATGAGTGAACTTTTAAGAAGTGGCAGTCAAGTTTCTTATGGAAATGGCTTAGCGAAGCCTTACTTGCCATATCCTAGCTATGGAACCCCTGCTGCTGTGCCATATCCAATAGGGCCTTTGAATATGCCAATGCCAGGAATGTATGGCAATCATTTCTAAATATGTAAGAATATATATTGTAAATATTTGATTGTAAATAAAAAATGACAATTAAGGAAAATATAGAATTCAATCAATTATACTTTATTTTATAGAGTTATTGATATCTTACCTGCAATATAACTAAAGTTTGCAGAGCAGCAGCAGATTGTACGTTACCATTGCTTTACTATAATAGGGTGCCTTGCTAATTACTGGGACAACTGTTCATTTGTCCCAACAAAGCATGTTTCTGTTGAATCATAATTGAGACTTGAAATTTTCATTTAGTTCAAACTATGAAACTGTGGTTTTACTCGCTCGTTGTTTTAAGGCCTTGATTCTTAACAACACGAAACGTTTATTGTAAGATAACAAACAAGCAGAGCTGAGTAGAATCAGAAGAGTCCTCCTGATAGATAAACAACCATCAACAATAGACTAATTAAAGGTGCTTTACTATCCTTGAGGTGGAAAAGCAACATGCTTAAGTTTGATGGCTACCCTACCCTCCATATGAGAATAACACCCGTATTCACAAACGATACTATGAGATTGCATAGTGTTAGCGAGCGCACAGGGTCATGAAACAGATGGCTTGTCATGTGAATTGCATAGCTAATTAGGGTTTTTCGCATAGTGTTACTACGTTACTTAGGTAAGGGTTGTTTACGAATATGGGCGTAAGACCATGACAAGCATTGACACTACTGTGGCAGAAATATGTATTGTGGTAATGTCATTTATTAGTCTCAACGTTAGTGACATGTTTGGTTAATTGTTCTCTTTTTTTATAATGGCAAATTGTGTAATTTTCTAAGAGGGCCCTTACCAACATGCGGAAATATGATAAGGCTTAGAACACCAAAATACTGTGCAAGAAGACAGAGAGTTTATTTATTCTTAAGAAACCAGACCAACATATTCAATTAAGGAATATTTCTAGGGTCATATGCTGGGATTTCTTAACAAAACTTATGCTGAGCAAAACATTTTTTACCCATTTAACCTCTTACAAACGTTAGGACAAGTTTAAAACCAACTTTTATAATAATCCTGTTAATCATTTTTAAGCTGGTATACTAGTTTATATACTTTTATGTATCTTTTGTAGTGTTCTCGACTGTCGTTTTATAGCGTTGTAGTACAACTGTCAGTGCGGTATCACGTTTTTCCGACGCCTTTTCTTTCGCTCATATACCACTATTAGCTAGAGCGAGAAATATACCGGGAATGCGATAGCACGCGGTGGATTCCTCAAGGCGATCGACATGAACTAAAGGCGATAGTCGACAAGGAAACGTTAGAACGCTGAAGCTGCCAATGCGATACGATTTAAGATCTTTCGCGACGAGTGCGATTTTACGCAATTTACTTTTGTGTGCTGCGGAATACGACAGCACTTCTTTGCAGCTCAGATGGAGCATGTGCCATTGGATACTGACAGATGTGGTGCAACTCTTATTGGTATTACTCTTAATAAATAACACAAATTGATTAAAATCTCAGAGTAGGTAAACTATTTGCTTGTGTGTAACACAATGAAATGAATATATAAATACTGAACTATATTATCTTATAAATACTCAAATCTAAAAATACAAATATCTATGCTTATCACATAAAGATTGGTTCAGTCGGGAATCGATATCTAAGCCCCTTTGATTGCATTGTCAGAGTCGCTAACTTGTTAACCAACAGGCTGTTTCAATGTAGTGACATATTTCATCCTTTTGCATTAGAGAATTTATTGATGTTTTATTTGATATCTTTAAATTGTAAATTGACTACTTATTAAAAATTATTAAATATTGATTTTAAATTCAATAGTTACAGTTATTGCAAACTGTTATGAAACAGGTTTAACAAGAAACTGCTCATGAGTCTTTTGTTAATATATAATGTTATCTTTAAATATTTGTAACAAAATTACCCTTAGCTTATAAGTATTAGGTACAGATTTTTCAGTAGAGGCAGAGAACTGAAAAAATTAATATATAAACACTTTTATGTGTATTTAATAGAGCAATTGGTATTTTGAAATATTATTTTATGGGAAAAGAGCCATAATAATTGTAGTACTTTATAACTTTACCAAATGTTGGTGCTTGAGAATGTGATCTATTTTCAATAGCTAGTCCATGAGGCAATAGTTTAGAAAATATAGTGTTTGTAAATTAATCTAAATGAAAAATAATCATTTGCACCAAAGTCATAGTCGCTATTGCTTGATCTTGTTCTATGCAGTATAAAAAAAATTGTGTAAAAAGTGTCATATGGATGAATTTAGGATAATCATGATTTTAAAATATGGCAGTAGTTGTGCCATATGTCCACTTATAATATGCCTAATAGTATAGAGGAGCCCAAGAGGGGATTTTGGGATTTACTTGAGCGCGGCAGATTAGCCTGAGGGGTGATACTTCGCATACTGTTGAGGTTCTCCACCATATATATAAGCCCTTTTTATAGCGCTGGGTATCTAGGGCAGTAGAAAAAATTCAGTAACTTTGGCTTGTGAAAATTGTCAGATTATATTTTTTCGTTATTCTTACATAATTTCTTTCAAAATAAAAGTATATTTAACCAAGCTTGAGAATGTAAAGACAGCTTTGTGAACCTCCTACTCCCTCACATTTACACTCAAAATGTCAGGCTTTTTTAAATGTAAGTTGTTAATTAACCCACCATACCTTAATCTGACGTGCTTCAGTGTTTTCACGTCATCGTTTGTTTATCTGTAGATGCTTTCCCCATCATTTAAATGAAAAACATTATAATCTTTTATTTTTCCAATCATCTAATCTGCAAAATCCAATAGGTCCCATGATGTTCGAGTAAATCCTTATTTAGCATCTTAGGCTCCCCTAGTACAATTGAGTGTTCACAAGACATCAATATTATTTTGTATAGGAGTAAGTTTTAGAACAGTCAGTTTGGTATTTTTCTTCAAACAACTAGACTTGTATATCAAGTAACCATCGAAAAAATGTAAACCTATCTAAAATTTTGTAATAAAGCAGTTTTCTTACTGGCTCCCGAAATAATATAATATGTTTGGCAATATATTTATGAAGACTATGTTTAGGGATGTATTTATGGAAACTCTGTTTCCTTATGAAAAGTCAGTGCCAGTATATAGCAACTAGAATACAGATATATATATACAGATATATAAATAAATTAAATCATAATTTAACTATTTTATTAAAATAAACATTTTATCGATATCTACATGTTTTTTTTTTACCTATGTACAATATATACATATTCTGTTAAGGCGAGCAAATATTTTTAAATTAAAATTCAGCTACTTATGATTTATTTTGTAAATTTTCAGATGATGCTTTTTGTTTTTGATTTTTATCAATTGTATCGTTATCATAATCCGCTGTACCATATGCAACCAGTACGAAGAAGAGTCCAACAACAGAAAACACTGAAATAATAATAAGTTCTTGTCTAGCAGATTGTTTATCATCAATCCTTTTAGCTCTTCTTTTTTGAGCTAAATCTTTATTATATTGCGCTCTAGTAAACAAATCTCCATAGTGCTTCTGTGACCTGTAATAGAAATTTTTTTTGTCTAAAATGACAAAGTTGATATCACACTATGATACCAAATAATAATCATTTTATATAATAAAACTAAGCTGATAAAATGTGCGTGTCGATAAAACTTAAAAAGGAGTCCCGGCACGATAAAGGGATTTATACGGTGTGTAAAGAAAACCCTGTCCGATCCTCAAAGGCATAGTTTGATAGCTTATTAAAATCACATTCATGTTATTCTTAAATGCTTTTGATAGAAAAATTTATCGCGATTAAAAAAATATATATTTTAAATACTACTTACAAAATTTGCCTATTGTAATAAAATGTGTAATTCAGAAATAAAATTTTAATTACTTAAAAGTCACCTCTGTGGTCTAGTAGTCCGGTGTCGGAGTTGACTATATGAGGTCCCAGGTTCGATTCCCGGAATCGGACAATTTAAAAACTTGTTTTTTTTTAGTTTTCTGTCAAGAAAAATGTTGTCCGGGATTGGAAAAAGTGCCCGGTTGGCGATATGTTTGCCAACTACCACATTGTGGGAACTAAGTATCTTCGACTAATTGTGGGTGCACTGGTTGTACCTGTGCCTACATTTTCGGGGAAGATACTTTTTAGAACTTAAAAAACTGCATCTAATACAATTTCAAAATCGCTTCAAAATTTTAAAAGTTTACTGTATATTTTTTAATATCTTTCAGGCTAATAAGAAAAGTCGATTCGATTTTTAAATCAATTCTAATCAGCCTTTTCCCTTAAAAACTCCGTAAAATACCGTAAATTAAGTCAAATCGTCGATTTATTTGGAATTTAATAATAACAAAAATTTTTGAAAAAAAATATGTTTTTAGACATTACTTGGACATCTTTCAACCTATCGATTATGTAGCTAAGACAACATTTAAGATCTCAAGAATTTCATTTAATGTCATGAAAGGCCAAAATTGATCATTTCCAAAATAGACATTATTAAAAATCAAAATTGCTAGGTAGTCATTTCAAATGTTGATTTTTTAACTCTGAAAAAATCAGGGTCAACAGGTTTACATATTTTTGTTTCTGTTTTAGCTGTAGAGTTTAGAGTAGTGTTTAAGTAACAAACACCTAAATATATCCATAAACTTTTATATTTAGATTATTACTAACAGTTCTGCGCGCCAATGTACACCCATTTGTATGTAAGCACTCTAGTATAGACTTTATTATAGATTTTACAGATACAAAAACATGTAAATCTTGGTTCTGAGAAAATAAATGTATTATTATTATTATTAGTTTCACATGACTTGGTTCACGTGATCCTAAACCACTGCTTCATTTTGGCTCTGTTTAGTAAAATAGCAGGATGTTACTTCTGTGTGCGTTTTATGGTTAAAGTATTTTTAAGATTGGTAATTTTTTTTAAATACCATGATATAGTAAAAAAGCAGATGGGCCTCCTAATGGAAACAGACAACCACCACCAAAGATTGTTAATGGTGCTTTGCTATCCTCATTGTGAGGTTTTAATGCCACAGGCATAAGTTTACCAGCTACCTTACCCTCGTAACCGGAACCAAAAGTTTGGATGTATGGATGGATGTTTGTTACTCATCACGCCATCACGCCACTACTGAACGGATTTGGATAAAATTTTGTGCACTGGTAGATGATGACCTGGAATAGCACATAGGCTACTTTTTATCACCGAAAAATGAGTTTTTCCCGCGGGATTCACTAAAGACTTTTATATTGCAGCGGGCTGTAACTGCAGCTAGTATATAATAAACACAAAAAATACAAACACTCTTATGTTCTTTAAACAAATTTGTGTCCCTGTCGGGAATTGAACCTGAGTACCACTGTTTCGTAGTTAGGTTCGCTAACTGCTTAACCAACGGATCGGGTTGAAGATTATTTATAAACATGATGAACTAAACTTTATAGCATTTAATTTAAGGTAAAAGGTGTATTACCATGTGTCAAAGTCATAAATTGGAGTCTTGCCATCCATGGTTGGTATAACATTGCGTGTAGCACGAGACTTGTAAAATCTAAGTGTGGGATCTGTTGGTTCTGGTTCAGGATGGTAATCTACTCTTGTAGTATTTTCTCTGCCTACAATAAGTCCTGAAAAAGAAATTTAAAAAAATTCTAAGGTACTTATATAATGCTGCAAATTATTCATAGTCTTTTTCTGGATCAATAAAATGCTTTTTCTTAAACCTGACTTAAATTACAGCACAACATAAACTTAGAATATTTGTCTCCATAATGTGCGCTTCACTAAATTTCCTGACAACAAAATAATTGTACACCGTGTGCGTTGAGTCTGTGGCAAGTTCTCGGCAGCCATTTTTTTATAATTCAGGAATTTTTGTCCTCTGCGGACAAAAGTCCCTTGTCTATGCAGGCCATAATTGTTAGTGGCAGAGACTTTAAAACCACAGTTGTACAGCATCCAATTAATCCGATCATGATACCTTCATTTACCCAATCTTCAAAATAACAGTAGCAGGATAAAGTAATAATTACATTTATTATGTACTAGCTGTTGCCAGCGACTTCGTCCGCGCGGACTTCGTTTACTCCGCACAGCCTTACCCCCGTAGGTGATAGCGTGATAATATGTAGCCTATATGTTGACCCGACCTATTAGTAATATTCATGCAAAATTTGGAGTAAATCCATGCAGTACTTTTTGAGTTTACCCCGGACATACATACAGACACACAGATAAAAATTCTAAAAACTATATTTTTGGCTTTGATATCGATTGTAGATCACGTCCCAAGTATTCTTTTAAAATAATATTCAATGTACAGTTTTGACTTTCCTACGATTTTATTATATGTATAGATAATAACTTTGTTTCAAGTCAAAGGAAGTGTATATTCATGGGATAGTCTGAATGCATTGCAGATAGAAATTCTTTTCAAGCGATTTCCCAAAAGGAGAATTGATAACCTCATCAAATCGGCTGTATGTTTTTTAGGGTTCCATACCTAAAAGATAAAATGGGACCTTATTACTAAGCTTCTGCTGTCTGTCTGTCTGTCACCAGGCTGTATTTCATTAACCATGATAGCTAAAAAGCTGAAATTTTCACAAAATATGTATTTTCATTGCTGATATAACAAATACTAAAAATAAAAACAAAATGAAAATATTAAGGCAGGGTCCTGATACAATAAACTTGTTTTTTTCGTTTTTTTTGTTGCTATGATGGTACAGAACCCTTGGTGTGCGAGTCCGGCAAGCACTTGGCTGGTTTATGTTTGTTACTTCACAACTGATTAGAAAATTATTTTTTTGTTTAGGTTGGTATACTTTCTATGTGGTTCCATTTTAATTTTTATTTTTTTTATATCATAAGATAGCAAACAAGCAGATGGGTCTCCTGATGGAAAGAGCCAACCATCGCCTATAGACACCAAAGGTGTTAATGGTGCGTTGCTATATTGTGGCGAGGTCTAATGCCATATGCATAAGTTTACCGGCTACCTTACCCTCCAAACCGGAACACGGCAGCGTCAAGCACTGACGCTATTGTGGCAGGAATAGGTAAGGCGGTGGTACCAGACCCGGGCGAGACAATGCAGAACTCTACCACCTAGTAGCCACGATGGTAGTGACTAAATAGCCAATCGGTCGCCTTTTACGACCTGCCTGGCAAAACGGCAGTTGGCCTATTCTACAAAGGAGGCTGGGACCAACACGGCGAAAAAATTTGGCGAAGCTCTGATTCAGGGTCCGGAGATATCGGAAATGGGAAGATCATTGCTTCAGTTCTACTTTCCAATATTTAAGTTAAATTTGCAGTGCAGAGAAAATTCGATGATTTGTAGTCTACAATGGGAACTGTCTGATCAGCAGCCAATTTAATTCATTACTCACAGCATATAAATTTAAATGCAATGAAAAAGCATTTGATTTCTGTTGTTTCTCTTCCACTAATTTAAATGGGTTTGACAGAGAAATATACCTTCCAAAAAAATGTTAAAACTGGTTCATACATCATCAAATACAAAGTCCCATTGAGAATCTCCTCATTTTTGGAAAGTCGATTGAAAACATTGTAGTGTAAAGTTCTGATACAACTTGATGATTTTTACCTTTATCATACATTTTTTTCATTTTAACATTTCCCAGCACTTCATAGGCTTCTGTGATAGCCCTAAACTTTTTAGCAGATTCCTCATCCTAGAATATAAAACAACGTTATTTTCATTTTAAAGATTGCTAAGGGATAATGGTAATGATACAAAATTGGCTGCGTACACTGTTATACAAACACTATAGAGGGTTACTTTTAAATGTCTGGCCAAATTTTGAAATTAGGAACTAAATATTGAATTGAAAGTGTCTTTTAGTTATTACCGTAAAATTATTGTAGATAATATAAAAATATTTTTTGAAAAATATCCAACTAAATTCATAAAATCAATGCACCGAGTCTCGTGAATAAACTCTATAATGCTGACAGTGTGTCATTTTACATTTAACTATAATTATGATAGTAATCTGTCTAAGTAATTTTTTCCCGATCATTTTTAATTTGGGATGTTTTAGTTTGAATTTCATGTAATTGAAATTATATCCATGTGTTTAGTTTAATGTACCTGATCAAAATTTATTACTGGATTTTTAATAAATTATTTTTATTACATAAATCGATTATAATATCAATTCTGGACAGCCTCTGAAATTTTGGCCAAACCTTTAAAAGTCATGTATGTGTTTTGTTAATCAGCTTCAAATGATGAAAATAATTGTGATTACTTCTCAAAATGTGATTAGCAACAGCTGCGAACTATGACTGTGGCTCTGGCATCACTGCACTAAGCTGTAAATATATTGAAGAATATTGTTAACTAATATCAACTCATCAAGGGCAAAGTTAGTTCTATCAACAGCAAGGGCGTATCCATATGTGACCATATGTGACCCCTTAAACCGAAGACTGGATTGGCCCTTGTATATGTGACCCCTCCCTGAATCAAAGGCTGGATGCACCCTTGATCAACAGAAAGTGCTAATGTTTGAATATAGTCTTACAAAATAGATATACAAAACTTAATATAAATCAAGCGTTGCAATAGCTAATTTATCATATCTTTTAATTTGTTTGGACAACTAATAGTAAAAAAAAAAATAGTTTTAATTTAACTTGAGAATAACTCATTTTAAGTTGAAGAGAAACAATAATGACCAAAAGGGAGACATTATACAAATGAGTGAAAAGGTCACAAGTGGCAAAGTTGAGGTAATTATAGGCAAAAAATGTTATGGAAATAGTAAAATAGATGAAGCAGTTGGGACCTTTATTAAATTATAATAAATGTGTCATAAAATATTTACGCTTGATTTGTCTGGATGGTGTATTTTTGAAAGCTTGTAATATGCAGATTTTATGTCACTTTGTGTGGCTTTAGGCGTAATTCCCAGAACATCGTAATGACTTTTATGTCGCTGCGCTGGTACAAGGAAAATAGGAGCAATGTTGGTAAACAAACTAGTTCTAATTTGCATTAACATCTGAAAACAAAGCTAAGTTTAGAAAATTGTTACAATCACAAAGCATACAAAAAGGTTCAAAATGTCCATACTGTTTTGACATAATATTTTTCATTATTTTATACAATGGAACTCCTGCAGTACATCTAATTTTATCTACCCATTTTATATAAAAGTTATATGTATTTGATTCTAGAGTAGTATTTTTCCGATGTTCTTGAATCCTGATTACACAATTTAGAGAACTTGTAGAGAACTATCAATTATCACAAGCGGTCATAATTCTGATGACATTGACAAGTAAAACAGCTGATTTGATTCTTGACAGGTCCACGCCAAGAGTACCTCAAGGAACTTATATACGATAACTGGAATTTTACGAAGAAATATTTGAAAAATAAAAATGTACTTTATTTCGTTAATCATAAAGATGACATTTGCTTCTTACTTAACAGAAGGGAAAACGCTCTGAGCAGAACAGAAGGAGAACGTTTTTCCCCTCTGTTAAGTAAGAAACAAATGTCAACTTTATTTGCTACGAAATAAAGTACATTTTTATTTTTCAAATATTGCTTCGTAACAATTCCAGTTATAGTATATAAGTTCCTTGGTTGTCCCTTTATTGTAATTGCCAGTGTAAATAAAACTATCTGATTGGTAGATTTTCATATATTCGGTAATCGTTAAATCCCTTTTATGCATACATGTCGATAAATTCATTAGCATAAAATGTATTGTAATTAACACAGTGAGTTCTAAAATGTGCTTATTTTAATTATTACGTAATTACTTATGCAATGCGAAAACTGTTTCTCAAATTAGTAGAATTACTTAGATGTAATTTGCAAATTACGCATGGCCGCACTTATATATGTCGATTGGCGCTTTATTTAGTAGAAAGCAAGGAAGTTACATTCTACCCGCAATGTCCACACGCGCTTCAAAATCGTTTCAAAGAGTACCACGACATGGGTGGAGTGTGTCTCTTTCTACTAAATAAAGCGCCAATCGCCATATATAAGTGCCGCCATGCGTAGTTTGCAAATTACTACTAAGTAATTCTACTAATTTGAGAAACAGTTTTTGCATTGCATAAGTAATTACGTAATAATTAAAAATAGGCACATTTTAGAACTTACTATGTTAATTACAATACATTTTATGCTAATGTATCTATCGACGTGTATGAATAAAAGGGACTAAACGATTACCGAATATATAAAAATCTACCATCTAGATAGTTTTATTTACACTGGCAATTGCAAGAAAGGGACAACATCCACTCTTGTCGTTGTCTTGCTTAGGACGTTTTTTCCCTCTGTTATGTAAGAAACAAATGTCAACTTTATTTGTTACGATATAAAGTACATTTTTATTTTTCAAATATTGCTTCGTAACAATTCCAGTTATAGTACATAAGTCTCTTGGTAGAAAGGGACACACAGCACACTCCACCCATGTCGTGACTCGTGGTACACTTCGGAACGATTTTGAAGTGCGTGTGAACATTCCGGGTAGAATGTAACTTCCTTGGTGTTTTTCATTGACATGTATAATATTACCACTGGACAGGTTATCCCATACAAATGACAGTTAATTTTATATGTCAATTTGAAACGCTATCGGCGGGGGTACCGAGAACTAATTTTGACGTATGTTGCATATGGTTGCCGCGGTAATTTAAATTAATAAAAACAGTAGCTTATTTTTTTAATTTGTGAACGTTATAGTGAATTTATAAGTTCATATTTTGTGTATTCTGGAATTTAAAAAATGAGGAAATGTGCAGTTTGTAAACTTTGGTACCAAAAGGGGAGCAAAACGACGTTTCACAGGTACGTGCATTTAGTCGCTGTTTTTAATAAAAATTGAGTGAAATAGTATTTTAAGCATCTGATTTTAATACATATTAGCGAGAACGATATAGATTTTTGGCAGAATTTATAATATTTATTTAATATTGTTTTGCTTAGAATTGGCTAGTGATATCAAGAGATTATATCGATAATTTCAATATCGATATTCTATTTTAGGTCTTTAATAGTCCACGCGGTCTTTTTTATACATGCTTGCATATTTTAAGTGACTTTATGTCACCTTATTTCCTTCGCATATTAATTCAGTTTATTTTTGTAGATTTCCAGTAGATTCAACGCCTAGAAACATATGGCTTTACAATATGAAAGCAGTAAATTGGACTCCAAAAGAGTCAGATACTCTATGTTCAAAACATTTTGATAACAAATGTTTTATCAAACATTACGATAGAACAACACTGAAGTTGGGTAGAGTGCCAACAATATTTGAAGGATTATGTGAAGGTGAGTAGTACATTTTGTTTGGTTTTCATCTAATCTTACATGCCGAGCAATGTATACTAGTAAGTAATTACGCTGATAATTAAGTAAGTGGGCCAGTGCAAATTAACATATCTGGCAGTTTTTAATCAATATAACATGCTAATAAATATACATCATGTCTGGTTTCGGATTGGATTTTTAACTTCCCGCTACGTATGTAGATAAGGAAGTTACTGATTTTGCCCCGATTTTTGAAAATCGAGTTTTCACCAGATCTCTAGGTTTTAAGGTCCTAGGAACCTTTTCCGACTATTTTCACGATGACATTAGTATGGCTGTATGAATGTATGTGTGTGTGTGTATGTAAACATCTCGTAACTTTTGAAGGGCTTGACCGATCGAAACGCGGTTGGTGGCATTCGATTGGATTCTACTCAACTTAGAGTTCCTGAAAATTTGACCAAATCTGCCGATTTGGTAATAAGAGATTTCGAGAAATTTTAAAAGAACCCCAAAAAAATTTTTGGCGAAACAGTATTTTTATAATATAACTTTCAGATTAATGTACCGATTGAGCACTAAAACTAATCAGCTCTATTCCTCAAATAACTATGTCGAATGCATTAATTGCATCAAAATCGGTTTATCCGTTTGGAAGAAATCGTTGACCAAAAATTTTGAAAAAAGGGTTTTTTCGACATAACTTCGAAATTTTTCAACCAATAATTTTTTATATTCTACGACATTTTTGTACTAAAAAAACTACGTCGAATGCCGTTTCTAAAATCAAAATCGAATTTAGTTTTCAAAAGTTACAGCCTTTCAAATATCAAAATTTCGTTGTTTTTAGCAAACTTACCTAATAATTTTGAAATAACTTTCAGACCAATACACCGATTCACTTAGAAATCTTATCAGCTTTTTTCCTTTAATAACTGCGTCAAATACCGTTAATTGGATCAAAACCGGATAATTCGTTGGGGATTTATCAATGATGAAAATTTTTGGAAAAAATGTTTTTTGACGTTTCTTCGAAATTTTTCAACCCTTCGATTATTTAGCTAAAGCAATATGTCAGATCTCAAAAATTGAGTTGAATGCCATTCGAAAGATCAAATTCAATCGTCGTTTCTAAAATATACCGCTTTTCAAAAATAAATATATTGCCATTTTAATAAAATATATGTTTAAACTGAAAAATTATATGCTTATAGTTTTTACTATTTTGAGCTCAAAATACCTTAATTTAGCGGAAAGTTTCAGAGATGGCGTGTAGGGTCAACCACTTACATATTTTTATATCAAAAGATCATCAGGTATATACATCCAAGCTGTTAATGGTGCATTGCTATCCGTATGGCGGGATGGTAATACCACATGCATAAGTCTATCGGCTATCTTACCCTCCAAACCAGTACACGACAATGACAAACATTGACGTTATTACGGCAGGTAGGCAATAGGAAAGGCGGTGGTACCAAATTCCCAGATGAGTCGTTGCGAAACTCTACCACCTAGTAATCACGATGGTAGTGAAACGTATAGCCAATCATTCGCATTTCACAACCTGCCTGGCAGAACGACAGTTGGTCTATTCTTCCAAGGAGCTCGGACCAACACGACCAATTGTTCTGCATATGGGGTTCTAAGCCCCACTCATAGTTTGGCAGCCATTCTGGTTTTATGTTAGGTTTATATATTCCAAAACCGGAAAACTTGTATTAATTTTAGTGCTAATATGTATCAATAAACCTAATTAAGTATACAATTATTTCAGACCCAAAGTTTTACAAAGCTGTTAAAATAGCTGACATAAACGATAAGGTGTCCGAAGAAAAAGGAATGGAAATGGAAGAAGCGCAACTAGTAATGCAAAATAATTCGAGCACAAATTCTTCTGTATTAAAGCACCAGTCCCAAAAGCAATGTAAGCTCAAAAGATTGCTAAGCGAAAATATCTGAGGGGAAAATAAATTTCATTTAAGTAAGTAAAATTAAATTGTATGTGTGCGCTAGTAAACGTAATTGTCAACTTAAATTACATGCGACAAGACTACTCGTGTCGAGTTAAGTGCAAAAAGAGAACCATCACAGGAATAATTAAAGTAGTTCTTGAGCTTTTTTACCATTTTGTTATATTAACAAAATAGTTGTTTGACACATTGTAGGAACTTACTAGTACACCTTGTTATTTGACTGTAACACCTTGGTGGTTACTTTTTTATTCCATTGCCACAGATTGCCATCTACTTATATAACTCACTTTTCAGACCCAAGTGCAACAGACAAGTCAGCTAAGAATCTACAGGATAAAGCCAACAAAGATAAACAAAGAACAACAAATCAACCGGTTTACAGATTTTTTTTGATAAATTGGAATTCATAAACAGCTTGATGAACAGAACAAATTGATGAAACCATAGGCTTGCTTTAGGCCAAGATTGTCAAAAAAAAAATAGAAAAATGAGTCATTTACTTCCAATACACAAAAAATAACAAAATTCACAAAGAGATTTTACAGTTTTATAAAATTATATTTCTAAAATATTTGATATTTTCTTTAATTTACTCATAGT
The DNA here is from genome assembly GCA_036924255.1 of Apodemia mormo. Lineage (NCBI taxonomy): Eukaryota > Metazoa > Arthropoda > Insecta > Lepidoptera > Riodinidae > Apodemia > Apodemia mormo. The sequence continues at coordinate 16,682,395 of JAUPFN010000020.1, forward strand.
CTACCTCCATGCCAAATTTCATCAAAATATGTTAAGCCGATATTGCGTAAAAGCGAAACAAAAAAGTTCGAATTTACAGTGGAAACCCGATTCGCGCTAATAAGTACAGAGGATTCGCGATTATCCGGACTAATCATAAACAAATAATATTTTGTTTGCACACCCAACATAACTAGGACCCATAAACCACTTTTATGAGCTCATCTCGTGCGAAACCGCTTCAAATCCTGAAAGCAACCTGCGAATATTTTTAGTGCCATCAAAAATATATTTGGTGAGTCTCTTAAAGCCACTAGCATAAGTTTAAGCTACCTTATCCTCTAAACAAGAATACGATAGTGACAATAATTGATGCATTTGTGTCAAGAATAGGTTAAAACCAAAAAACTTATCACTTACAGGTTTTCTCATCTAAGGCTAAAGCGACGTTTTTAACGGGCTCTATCACCTAGTAGTCATATTACTATGATTTTTATGAATCATAAGATAGCAAAGAAGCAGATATCTTTCCTGATGGAAAAAGACAACCATCACCAATAGACACCAAAGATGTTAATGGTGCGTCTCTACCTTGGCGGCGGGGTCTTAATGCCACGCGCGTAAGTTTACCGATTATCTTATCCTCCAAATCGGAACATGACAGTGACTACAAACATGGCACTACTATGATGGAAATAGGTAAGGTGGTGATACCAGACCCGGGCGAGACAATGCAGAACTCTAACAGTGTACTCACTACTGACACTAAGGATCTATTGTTTGCCTTTTTCAAACTAACTTGGCAGAGTCAAATCTACTTTTCAAAGGGGGCTTAAACTAGACAGGAAAAAAGTTAAGTAAAAATTGTGTCCTTTTTTATATTATAATTATATAAATAAATTATTCATTTATTACTCGTGAAAGCTTCTCACATTATCATAATAAGACAACTAGCGATCTCCTGTGGTTGAAATTTGCGACGAACATTCGAAAACAATATAATTTCTTTAACATTTCAACTGATTTTAGTCGTAAAGAAAATAGTAATGTATGCATGTATATATAATATCATGTATATCACAAGAATGTAATATGTCTAATGTTAATAATTTAATAATGTTAATTTTATTAATTTAATGTTGTATTTAAACTATAGTAAATATATTATGTAATATAATATAATATCGTTAACTTTTTTTTGTTGTGTTTTTAATTGTAAGGAGAAGGTTCTTATAAAAGAAAATATCAAGAAAATTGCGCGGAAAAATAGAAAATTTAAGAATACTTAACCACCATATAAAGTTTAATGCCATTTTGGCTGCGTGGAAGGATAACCCCGTAGGGCGTAGACTTATATAGATTTGTCCGCTATGGATTCCTAATATGAATGGCAAAACAACGTTTGCCGGGTCAGCTAGTATATATATATATATATATATATATATATATATATATATATATATATATATATATATATATATATATATATATATATATATATATATATATATATATATATATATATATATATATACATAATACATTTTTGGTTTCAACAACCTTAGATATTATTATCATAACAACTTTAAGATTTTTTGAGGGCAAAAGATTGAAGGTGAAAGTATCGGCTTGTACCTAGGTTCTTAATGGGCAACGATGATTATTTAAGCTAACTAATTTTGAAATCCATGGTGTATGTCTGATGATTAACAATATCTGACTCCATTGCAGTAGTATTAGTCAAGACCTATAAGTGAGGGCGAAATAAATAGTATTTGCTTCCAGTAAACGTTAAAACTGCAATGTTGTTATTACTATTAAGCATAATATCTTGACCGTAGAGGAGGAACCGTTTTGTTTAAAACAATTAAAATACGGCTTTTTGCAGTTTTTTGCCAATATTTCGTAAAATACGACATGTTTTTTTTATTATCAATAGGGAAGCGCTTGACCACGATCTCGCCTGATGATAAGCTAAGATGCGGCCTAAGATAGAACGCGCTTTCCTAGAGTTCGAAGAGTTCAAAAAATCTAGTTTATAAAAATGATACTTAGGAAATTAACCGCTCACTTCACTTTGGTAACTAATGAGACCTCTGAGAAAATTCGTTAATACACTATGGTCTCTGTAGGGACCAACGCTTACTTTATCCAAAAAATCAATATTTTCACTATTTACCAGTTTTAATACAATACTCTATGGTATTTTATCGTTTTCGCACGAAACATTGTACAGAATAACATCAAATTGGCATTCTTTTTTCAAATACGCTCTTGGGGAAAAATAAAAGAACTTAGTCCGCCATTTTGATTCATGCTGTGTGTTATGTATTGGTTGCAGTTTATGATACACGTTAATTTAAAAGTGTTTTGACGTATTAATCAACAAGTAAACTTTATTTATAATCAAGATAAGTTCAAGATCTAACAGTTTAGATAATAATTTTGTCAAAAAACCGTAAATATCAATTAATAAAACATATACTTCGTTAACGACCAACTTGATGATACCAGCGCTTTGGGTATGACGGTACCTATTTTTTTTATTTATTTTCGTAAATTTTATTGTTGGTATCTATGATCTCAAAAAAATCATATTATGTGAATGTGAAATATCCTAAACAATATTTAAAAAAAAATAAACATAGCTGTAAAATTGAATAAGTAATAAATTATTTAAAAAATACGAAAAAAACTACGTATTAATTATGAAAAAAATATATATTAATATTTATGTAAATAAATATTTTTGTACTATAATATATGTTGTTTATTTTTTTTCCATGTGTATATGTTTACCAATTATGTAAACAAAATATAAAAAGCATAGGTCATCGATTTACTTTTTGATTTAAAAATCCTCTACTAACAAGTAGACATATTTTTCTCTAAGTGTCGTGTTATACCTGAATTATTTTGTAGCTTAAGTCATATAAATTAAACAATTCTCACACCAGTGTATTGCAGTGCTCAAGACCTCTTAAAAATATACGCTTTACAGTATCGGATTCAATCCAAACAACTCATAAACCATTTTTGTGACCACGGTCCACCGGAACGAACGCGTAACGGTCCGTGTTTTTTTAGAAAAAAATGCGAAAATGGCTGGTGGTGTGAGCGGATAATGTTTGAAAAATATACATCATATTTTTTAAAATTGATGATCGATTGTGATCTTCCGAATGGCATTTAACGCAATTGTTTAACTCAATTTTTTTTTAATCGATAGGTTAAAAAATGTCGAAGAAAGCTTTTTTAATTTTTTGAAACTTTTTTATATATTAAATCGTCACTGACAAACCCCAAATTAATCCAATTTTGAACCAATTTCCAGTATTTAGCGCAGTTTTTTAGAGGGAAAACCTAATTCGTTTTTTATATCAAACGGCATATTAAACCTAAAAGTTATTTAAACAATATGTAATAAGTTTACTGTAAACAATGTAATTTTAATGTTTGAAAGGCTGTATCTGTTGAAAATTTGACTCGATTTTGATTTTCGAAATTCAATGTAGTTTTTTTAGTAAGTACTTAAATATTGCAGAAGATTAAAAATGATTAGTTAAAAAATTCGAAGTTATGTTGAAAAAAATAACTCCTGAACGGATAAATAAATTTTGATACAATTTATGCATTGGACGCGGTTTTTTGAGAAGTAAAGCTGATTTGATTTTGTACTATATCGGTTCAATTTATTTTTGTATTGGAATTTGTATTAAAAAAATCTGTTTCGCCAAAAACCTTTGTTTTTGGCGAAAAAGTTTTCCAATATTTCTCAAAATCTCCTTGACTAAATTAGTTAAAATTTTCAGAAAGTTTAAGTTGAGTGGAATCCAATCGAATCCTATTAACCACGTTTCGATCGGTCAAGTCGTTCAAAATTAATGAGATGTTTACATACACACATACATACTCACGCGCGCGCACACACACACACACACACACATAAAATAAAATTTATATATATATATATATATATATATATATATATATATATATATATATATATATATATATATATATATATATATATATAAAATTTATTATTATTTTAATTCTCAATAAGCAATATAAGCAGTCAAAGGTTTTTTATTATTATAACAAACTACTCTGCCTAGTGGTCTAGGGACAGCCAGTTATCGCTAAAAATTGTCGATAATCGTTAACGTGTCGGTATATGCGGCGATGAGGATTACCAATTATCTCACCAACCGACAAACTGGTGAATGAACCGGAAAATATTATTTGGAACCCACAGCACAAGACTAAACAAACAAAGATTGACAGAATTTTTAGATTATTTACTAGACATCAAATGTATCGTTATAAATCGGTACTTACAACCACAACCCTCACAAACAGACGATCAGAAAGAGATCAAATTTTCTTGTACAAAATTTTTAATTGCCTATGTAGATTCTCCATTTCTTCTTCAACAAATACATTTCAGCTGCCCTCGGATAAACTCACGACATAAATCGTTGTTTTATACTCACTCTACTAAAAGAAAGTATGCTACACACTCCTTTCTCTATCGCGCATGTAATTTTTATAATCGTCACCTTATTAGTGCAGATCCTTTTGGCTGTTCAATTGGAATTTATAAGAGAAACATACGACAAATAATAGCAGGTCTTACCTAATTATAACTTTGTTTTGCCATGTTACTCAGTTTTTATTAAATTTGGTTTAAATTTATTATATATTAATTGCTGCTACAAACTACTAAATTAATATAAATGTGATAGTTATAAGTGGAAACTTAATTGATTTATGTAATTTTTTTCTTCTGTTATGTTAGTAATGTAATACCATATTGTATGTTTCCCAAAAATAAATTAAATAAAAATAAAAAAAATAAAAAATAAAATAAGTCGCAAGAGAATCGGGCGTGATGATACTTAATAAAAAACAACAATTCCACGTATTTTTTTCTCACATTTTTGATTTTTGATTCTCACAAATAAATGAAAGTTAAGTATCTCTATCATCTATATGTGTGTAAAAATAAAAGTCGTATTTGCACATACTACAAGGATAGTGGGCGAGGCTAGACTCTTCCTAGAGCAGACAATACATATTAATATTATGTGCAATTACTTTTCTTTATACATATACAATATATTCAGTTATCCGGACTTTCAAGTACATGGATGCCTTATCAATTTGTCAGGTGAATCGAGTTTCTACTGTATAATATTACTAGCGACCTGTCCCTGCTTCGCAGGATTCAATTTCTCAACTATACCAAATACTAGAATATTTTGTACATATAAATCTTCCTCTGGAATCACTGTATTTCATAATATTCCTATTAATTTTGTACATTTGCGCAAGTTAATTAAACAATAATTATATAGTATTTACATGAACCACAGCACACCTGGTTGTAAATATTGAACGATCGATAAACTTATCCAAGCTGTCGACAAGTGGACATATCACTAATTTTAGTTCCACGGACGCTCGCATCTGTCTACAGCGCCAAAATGGCGATATTCAAATAGGCACAAAAATTCTTTGACAGCAGTAAGTCCAGTGGTAATATTATACACGTCAATGGTGTTTTTATAAAATGTAATCTGGTCACACTGGCTGTGCCATTTTTTATTTTTAGTAATTGTTGGCTGTATACGTTATATACCACAGAACAATATAACTAACGGAAGAGAAATGTACCTTGGGGCGATTTTTTTCCCCCCACAAATGTCACTTGAGTATAATAGTTTAGGGGCAGAAAACGAGATGGCGTTAGTAGTAGACGTGTATGTGTGCGTGCGTGTATACATATATACACATCCATATATATATATGGATGATCATAAAAGGCTCTAAGGAAAAAAAATGAGCATAATCAGTAAGTGAAATGAAAATCGTTTCCATGATTATTTTGTTTTTATAAGGCACAAAAATCCCAATAAAATAATTTTCTTGCTTGCTTGGGAGATTTGAAAACTCAAAATAATCAAAGAAAAGGCATTTCACTTACTGATTATACCCATTTTCTTTCCTAAAGCCTTTTATAATCATCCAGTATATATATCTTTTCCATTTATTGAAAAAAAGGAAAAAATACGGTCTTTGCGGTGGATCCAAGCTGATTGCAAAAAACCAGAATCAATCATTTTTATTAATATAATTTAGTTGAAAGTTATATATGCAATTAATTTCAACTATCCAATTTTTTACAATCTTTCTAGGATTATCGCAAAAACGCAACTTTGCTAGGCTATACTGGATGGGTTCAGAAAAAATACAATATATATACATATTTCTTTTTTTTTATTTGGATACATTATAATTTTACTCGAGGTTCTTTTGACTGGTTGACAATTTCTTAATTACTGCCAGATTTAAAATGCACAACAATCTAGTAAAGAACATATAAAAGCTCCGTAATCTGTGTGCACGATTCTTGGCATTCTGTTCTCTGTTTTATTCTATAAGAAATTTGGGGAAAAGATTGTGTATGTAAATAAGTAGACAAAATTGATACATAAATAGACTAAAATTATCAATTGACTATATTTTTGGTTCATTTCAACACAATAAAACGCAGAACAGAAGAAAATTAAATAAGATGATGGCGATATCTGTATATATGCCATATAGTGGTCGTTCCACCCGGACAAAGCGGTTCGACTCCACATTCTTCATTCGAACCGCAAATGACCGGAACATGCTTCCTGACTCTGTATTCCCGGACGAGTACAATCTGGGGATCTTCAAAAAAAGAGTGAACTGGCACCTTCTAAGGAAGCGCGTTCCATCTTAGGCCGCATTTTAGCTTACCATCAGGCGAGATTGTGGTCATGTGCTTCCCTATAGATAATTTAAAAAAATATAATCTTTATTATTTAGAAATGCAAACAAACTTAACATTTTTTTTATTTACAACTAGCTACACCGTTTATTGTGATAAATGTGAATCCCACTAAAACAACTCATTTTTTCAGGATAAAAAGCAGCCTATATGCTATTTCAGGTTATCATCTACCTGTGTGCCAAATTTCATCCAAATCCGCTCAGTAGTTTTGCGTGATTGAGTAACAAATATCCATTCATCCACATACGCATTTATAATATTAAATATAGATAATAAACAAATCATCTGTATCACGTGCATATTGTTGCTACTGTACGTGAACTAAATTAGTGAAAGTGGTTAGTTTGCAATGGGAAGTCCCGCGACCGTATCCCGTCCAGCTCCACACACCACCACCACCCTTTTAGTTACACAAAACAAAAACAATCTAGTCACGCACTCTGCACGTTTTGCCGCAAAAACCGGCAGACCGCAAACAGCAAAACTCTCAGAGAATTTTAATTGTACCTACCGAAATATTTTTCGATAAAATCTATTTTGCTGAGTATCAAGATTTCGTGCTAATATTAATAGTTTTTTTAGCCAATTTAAAAAGGGCAGTGCCGTTTAAGTCTATTGATTAACTAAACTAAATTTTAATAATATTACATACATACATGAACTGATGACCTTCGTCTTTTCGTCGTTTGAAATATGTAGTGGTTGTTCCACACCATTAAAGGTCTGATTTTTTTTTTGTTGAGCAATATCAAAAAAATATTGAGACACGCAATAGGACACCGATGAGAAAACTTTAGGTACGACTTACTTTGAATTGATTATCAAAATTATTTTATATAAAAAATTTAAGAAATTAAGTAGCAATTAAATCCCAAGATTTTGTCATATAAATAATCTAAGATTTTATAACACCTCCCATTTGAATAGTTTTGTAACACATTTTAAACGTGTTTACCAGTAGACTTTTATAGCTTGGAAAGTTTGTATTTAAAGCGTATAGATATAAGCCACAAAAAGCAGTAATAATTCTGTAGACAAGATGCATGCTCTAGATTGCTTTTGTCCCATGTATTTAGCAGTGCACACAACAAGCAAATATTTTAAGAATATACATTAAATTGTAAAACTAACTAGGAAATTAGAATTTAAATATTGATTTCCTTAAATTTTTCTCTAAGGAAATCATCCGGCTAAAATAATTGCAGCTTTTTTTGCAAAACAAAATATAGTACTTATTTCAGTGGAAATTCCTTAGAGAAGAATCCCATTACTCAAAGTAACTAACATATTCGTTAATATTTTGGTTCATCAGTTAATTAAGTCTGATTGATAACTTATTAAAATGCGGTCCCGATTGCATTTTTTATCAAGAGTTATACCTAAAAACACAGAAGAAATCTCTTTTATTGGGGATAAGCTCGCCCATTGTGCAGTCTGTTTTTAATAAGTCTCTATGTATTACTTCTCTTCTTAATCTCTCTTATGTACAATAAAGCAATAAATAAATAGATTTCCTAGTGTTTTTAGGTACCACCTGGTCCAGTTTGTTTCCATTAAATTGTACACTGGTATCTACATGCCTTATATAGGCAGGGAAAATTTGACACGTTTAGTTCTTATTACCTTTTAATAAAAGATTGTAATGGACCAAGTGTACAACTTCTGAAACCAGCTGGTCATTTAACTGTGTCAAGTCACAATAGAGCTAGAAGCGTTGCCCACAAGCAGTACAATTTCATGCTTATCCCCCATGTAGTATGATTAAAGATATCCATGTTAACAGCAGCATAAGTAGATCTTTTCCAATATGATTATGAATAAAAGTTTACTTTTTAACGCTTTGTTGTTTTAATAATAATACATTTTTAGTCCTTGTCAACATCTCTGATGAGTTTTAGTGTTATAAGTTTGCGAGTTTGTTTGTAATGTCTGGGAATTATTGAATCCATTTTGATAATTCTGTCACTGGTAGAAATCTATAATTTATAGCAAGTTTCCCGCGTGGATGTCAACCTCGTGAGAAACTTGTTATTACACAAAACTATTTTATTTTATGAGTGTTATAGTATACATGTACTGCTTTTTTGACTTCATCCACATCATCATAAGTTAATTTTCCGGATAAAATCCTGACAATCCTAAAACGACACCAACTGAATATTAAAACATTTATCGTACAATTTTCGAAAAATATTTTTAAATCACTTTTATGTGTAGGACAATCGCATGGAAATTCTAGTAGGCATATCTGCCAAAATTTTTATATTGTTTTTAATTTTAAATTAAGGACCATCTTTTTGTAAAAAAGACTGTGTAATATTTTGAATTTCTGAAAAATATAACTCCAATTCTTTTGACGAATATGCTAGCCACTTTTTATTTATAGTATATTTTTGGCTCTAGTATACTCATTAGCATTCGTATCAGTCAACTCAACTAATGTTTCTTCACATTTTGCAACCTATAATTTTTTTTAAGCATTTAGTCAGGACCCATCCGCAAACATAATTCCTTTGGCCTACATCATTATCATAATTATTACAAAGATTTAAAACTTCTTTATTAAAATTTATGATATCATTATCTTTTTTTTGGGAATATTGGAAACCGTATCACATTCTGTTATAAAAGTACTAAAATTTTGCAAACAAGAATTATGATCTTCACAGTTTGCATTAACTGCATGCATAGAGTTAAAATTATTTATTAGAAGGGCTTTGTATGCACCTTCGAAAGCTATTGTGTTTGGTACAACATTTCTTGTACCATAACTTCGAATATTACCAAAGAAATTTTCTAATGGGTCCTGATTAAGATTCCTGGTGAATAACAGTCCAAAGAACACTTTTGTGACACAATATTCCATAACGATTTTATGCCTTCAATAGTGATTTGCATATTCTTTACAGTTGGTGTTACAGATTCTACAAATCTAATCTTATTCCCATTTTTTATCTGCTTGATAAATTTAACAGTTTTAAATACGTTTAAGACGTTATTCCACAACTGATGGTGTGGGGAATTTCTTTTAACACCACATCTGTATATTTTCCATTTTTGGGATAAAAGCTACTAGAATTTAATAAATTATCAAGTAATTTCACAAAAAAAAATCATTTGCCTGCATTCTTGTTGTAAAAGGCCACGTGCAGATAAATGTTCAGTTGCAACGCGGCACTGTGGCTAAATAATTGCGTAGCAGTTTTGGCGCGTATCTTTTTAATTTTGTCTTTATTAATATGTTCCTCAGTTAATTTTTGAAGGCATCTTAATTGACCAAAACTTTTATCTGCTTCATATAATTGTTCAAAAAAACACTACTTTATAGTATATTCTTCGTCTTTATTAGGTTCACGATATATAAGGTTTTTTCCTATAAGATTATTTCGGATACCTTTCATTAAATGAGGAAAATCATAAATGATTTGTTTTTGTGAAACTTCACTCATATTACATTGAAATTTGTATTCAGAATCATTTTTGAAATAGTTGCATTTAGTTTCTTGTACCATTTCATTAATAGCACTTACATTTACTGGACTTTGATCACATACCATACATAGTAAGTGTAGCCCTGTACTTTGTATGTGCTCAATTACATCTTTGATGAAATGTTTTAATTGAATTTTTGTTAAATTATTCGTAAAATAAAAAGCGAGTGGTTGTTCAAAACTTTTTTTGATACCTTTTATCATAAAAACCAATGCACGATTTGCGATTTTTTTAGGATCATTACACGCAAAACTCTTTATCTCATCTTTATGCACATCTATGACCTATCACTATGTGAATTTGTGGTGTTAATGACATTTCATCAAAAATTAAAATACTAAGATGGTCTTCTATAGTCCAGTAAAAAGTTTAACGAAACCATGATCTGACCAGTTTTGGCGCAATTAGTAAAAATGTCTTCATTAATACTTAAATAATGATATTATGAAAGAAATTTTGATTTAAATTTAGGGGAAAGGGATGAAAAAAATTAAAAAAAGGGTTGAAAAATGCCTTTTTTTAAATAACTTAATAATGGTAGGAAATAGAAAAAAGTTTCAAGTAAAAGTTGTAGAGAAAAAATTCTACATAAAAAGTTCCTCTTTATTTTTTTGTTATCTGCTTTAGTTTAGCTACAAAAAATAAAAATTAAATTTGCTTTGTAATTAATTATAAAAACTTACCCGAATTATTACGGCCCTGTACCATGCAGTGCGCGCATCACATAAATATGTACTAACACTACTACATATTTATATATTTTTACATATTTTACTACAAATTTAATTTCTATTTTTTGTAGCTAAACTAAAGCAGATAACAAAAAAATGAAAAGGAACTTTTTTGTGTAGAATTTTTTTCTCTACAACTTTTACTTGAAACTTTTTTTTCTATTTCCTACCGTTAAGTTATTTAAAAAAAAGGCATTTTTCAACCCTTTTTTTAATTTTTTCATCTCTTTCCCCTAAATTTAAATCAAAATTTCTTTCATAATATCATTATTTAAGTATTAATGAACACATTTTTACTTATTGCGCCAAAACTAGTCAGATCATGGTTTCGTTAAACTTTTTACTGGACTATCTATATTTAGTTTACTAACAGTTTTTCTTAAATTTTCGAATATATTTTTATTTATACCAGTCCCTAATTTCATTTTACCTAAAAACTTTCTGAGAGTTCTTGCAGATGGAAGTGTAAACAGTTTTGAAAGCAATGTATAACTCTTAGGACTTCGTTTGAAAAGAGAAAGGGAAAGAATTTTATCTTCGACAGTAAAACGTCTCCCAGAAGGTTTTTTGGGAGTTTTGTAATACTGCATAGCCGTAAATAATTTACCAGGCTGTGTCATATTTATAATCATTTGGAATGCGGTAATCTTATTTACGGCTTCAGCATTTTTAATTCTACATTTTAATGTTTGTCCCATTTTTTGCAATCTTCTTATTTCCTTCTTTAAGTTTTTAACTTGAAATTAATGTGCTTTGCCTTATTATCTGCCAAAGAAGAAGGTCCTGCAATAATAAAAAATCATTAACATTTCTGATGACTGCAAAATGAGCAACACCGGTCTAGAACAAAGTGGTCTATTTATTTATTAACAAAGTGGTATTAAAAAAAAGTATCTTCACGCCCGTATTCCCGGAGGGGTAGGCTGAGGTACAACAAGTGCACCCCAAAGATACTTAGTCCCACAAATGTGATAGGTAGCAAGCCTATCTTTGCCAACCGGGCACTTTCCAATCTCAGGCAACTTTGTGTTTCTCAGAAAACTGAAAACACTTTTTTTGTATGTGCCCGACCCGGAAATCGAACCCGGGACATCATGTGGTCAACACCAACGCTGGACCACTCGACCACAGAGGCGACAGTGGTATTAACTGTGTTTTCTCCATCTCTTCCACAAAATTAATTATGTAAACACATTGAAATAATTAAACATAGGGAAAATCTGACTATCGCACATGATGTTACAGAAGTTTATACTGCCAGGTGAATCTAACCGAATTCTGGTTTCACAGGAGTTAGTAATTGGTGTGGTGTTAGACCTTTAATTACAATAAGATCCTTTTGCATGAATATTCTCAACCCTGCACCACACGGGAATATGACAATGCAGATTGCTGTCACAAACAGCGCCCAGCACAGTAACTAGCGCTATCAACAAATGGCGACCGGGACTGACAGCTTGACGTGCTTTCCGGACGACGGACGGAATCATCTTTCTTGTGAGTTCAGGCAACCAGGTGATTCAACCTGCAATGTGCTAACTAAACTGCCCTAGCCTATCTTAACTGAGAACAATCTGACAAGGAGATTTTTTTCACTATGTGAGCCCCCCGTAGGAATCGCACCCATAATCTCTTGGTGATTTCTGCATATATATATTTCATATCTACAGATATGAGACATGTACAATTATGTAGGAAATACGATTGCTTCCTAACTGCACCTAATTTCGTTTTACTACTCCCTCATAAGTTATTATTTCGTAAATAGTAAATACATATATATTTTATTCTCTGTTCCACCACACCCCACAGAAATGCGCCTTGAACCATCATTTAAGGGAGACAGTTGGCTACTTTTTTTTAACCTAATTTTGTTTGTGTACCCCGTGGGTAAAATTCTCGAACCTAAAATGCCTATTGTCTTTTATCTGCTACATCAATTTCCAATATCAGAAACATGATTAACCACCCCGTTAGTCGAATGGTTAGCGACACTGACTAGGTAATTGACGGGGCTCGGGTTCGATCCCCGACAGGGACAAGTATTTGTTTGGTGTGTTGGTGTGGTTGTTTTGGTTTGGTTGGTTGGTTAGGTGGTTGGTTTCGGTGTTTATTAAATATATTCCAATATTTATATATGTATTTCTATGTATTAGTATTGTAGACTAACACCCATAACACAAGCAATAATTTGCTTACTTTGGGGTTAGATCAGTAAGAGTAATTTGTCCCGTGAATATTTATTTATGACATTTTCATTATTGTAATAGCAATAGATGGCATACATACTATCACTTGGAGGAAAGCTTTCTACCACAGTTTTGTGCTCTAAACAAAAATTCTTAAATCAACAACCCATTGACAGTCACTTTCCTTAAGAGCATGTTAAATTTATATGGCACCATTCATTAATTACATAAGACTTTGTACTACTTATTGACCCCCTCCCACAGATAATGATGCTTGCGTATCCTAACAATCAACAAACAGTTGGGGCTTAGTTAATTATAAATTCTTACATGTGTTTGTATATAAGTAAAATTTTTGACAGCAATCAAAGTTACCTTTTCAGTATTTTTGGAAAAGAGAGAATGAACACAATGATGGGGATAAGGATAAAAATGATATAGGAATATAATGATCAAGTGTGGGGATGAGAAGTGATAAAAGTATGAAAACAATCTTAATGTTTAAATTCAGAAAATAAAAGTAAATAAAATATGTTACTTACTTTTTTGTCGAGTAGTATGAGGTTTTAATAATGTATTTATTGTAGTTTTACAGTAGCTGTGATCTACATGAACACAGGACACACAAGTTGCATCTGAAATCAATAATTACATATTTGTATATTTTTTAGCTGAGGTTTTGTTTAAAACAAATAATATGGCAATTGTGTGGTAAATGAGTTTAGGTTTGATGTAATATAGGCCACATTGGAAGGGTTTACTGTACTTTTTTAACATTTTTATCATCCCACTTAGATGAAGATGGATATAGCGTGTTCATTTGGTGGTGAACAATTGCACTTGTTTTGCAGATTTCTTATGATTGATTACACCTAAAGAGTACAGTGGCAAGTCAGTAAATGAGCTCTTGGCCCAGAGAGTTGTCGAACTGAGTGGGTGGTTACACGTATTTACTATAGTGGCAAGTCAGCTCAGTTTTGATCATGCTTCAAAGGATCTGCATTTGTAGCACTGAATAAATTTTATTGTTATTTTCAAGTTCCATTTTTATTAGCGGACATATAAATTGATATTAGTATAATTTGAAAACAAAAACATAAACACGCATATTGCTTGGTGACGAAAGAACGAGTGGCGAGTGGCCGAGTGACAAGCGAGTGCGTGTTCATGCGTGCCGAGCGCGATGTCGAGTCGCTGCGGGGGCAGAAGCATGAAGCATGAAGATGAAGATGGGGGGGGAGGTGGGTACTAAGCCTAGAAACAGATTGGGATTCTAGTGGATCTCTCACCTCTCTGCTCGTCCTAGCACTGGGCCGAGCACTCGCTAAAATGTTTATACCAACCGAGCACTCAACCGAGGATACTGACTTGCCACTGTACTCATTAGGTGTAATCAACCCATTAGTTTCTAAAAAGCTCATGAGCTATTAAGTATGCAATAGAGTTATAATGTCCCTACACCAAAAATTAGTAAAGTGTGACTTGGGCCACGTGCAGTGTAGGGTTCCGAAGTTGCCCATCAGAAAAATGCAGACTAAGAAGAGGGCTTTTATTGTTTCATATTACTAACTTCTAATATCAATTACCGATATTTCCCCACCACATGTTCACCTATTATAAAAACTTCAAGTACATTTTAAAAGATGGTCAACTAATATTCCAAAAATTTGTAAAGCCAGCAAGCCATGATTTTTTGGCTATGGGTGTCACTACCATCGTGGCTATTAAGTGGTAGAGTTCTGCATTTTCTCACCCGGGTCTGATGCCATTGCCTTACCTAGTCCTGACGCAATAGTCTCAGTGCTTGTCACTGTTGTGTTCTGGTTTGAAGGGTAAGGTAGCGGGTAAACTTATGAATTACAGGTTTCTAATAATAAGGATCTGTGAGCAATCGTGAGGACGGACGGACGGATGGACATAGCGAAACTATAAGGGTTCCTAACTTACTTCGGAACCCTAAGAATAGAGATATTCAAATAGTCTCCATATTTGATTATTAACTTACTGATTTCACCTAAACTTTCTGAAAAATCATAAAATGTAAAGCATAGCATTTGTGTTGAATTACCCTCTAATGTAGAGGATAAGACTCAATAGAAAGTGAGTGAATGTGACTGAACTCAAATGGTAAGTGAAACAATGTTACTACAATGGTAGCACACATCTGTAACATCTTGGGGTTGTAAATATCTATGGGTGGTGGTTCTCTTCTACTTTTTGCAATCTGTTGTTTGCAAGATTTTGCTATTAAATTTATATGTAACTATATAGTTTCGATTTCTGTATCCTGCAACTCTGTATTTTGGTCTGTTATGCTACTGCAGCTGAATCACAGCACTAATTTGGATGAAATTAGATATTTATCCTTTTGAAAGACCAAGTATAACTAAATAATAACACAACGAAGGACAAGGGTGTCAATAAACTTCACAAGGAAGCCTTAGAAGTAGCAACTTCTGGTTAACAAATCGGATTGTTTGCTTCGTTTTGTAATGGTTTTCATGTGCTGAAAATAGGTAAGGTTAATTAATATAACTGGAATAGAATGTAAATGGAGAAAGATGTACATACTGGGCAACTGATCAAACATGCACTGTCAACGTCTTCAAATATTCATGACTAGCTGTTGCCTACGACTTCGTCCGCGCGAACTTCGTTTACTCCGCACCGCTTCTCCCCCGTAGGTGATAGCGTGATAATACATAGCCTATATATTGACCCGACCTATTAGTAATATTCATGCAAAATTTGAAGTAAAGCAATGCAGTACTTTTTGAGTTTACACCGAACATACATACAGACAAACAGACAAAAATTCTATAAACTATATTTTTGGCTTTGATATCGATTGTAGATCACACCCCAAGTATTCTTTTAAAAAAAAATTCAATATACAGTTTTGACTTTCCTACGATTTTATTATATGTATAGAGTATAGATGTTGCTTAAACATCAAAAGATAAGAGTTAAATGCAAGGTAAATCCATAAGGATCTTGATATTTGGAACTTAGTTCTCTCGGTTTTCTTTATAACATGACATACGGATGGTGTCATTATTATAAAAGTATTTCCTTCAAGCTTATATAATGTATAAGCTTGAAGGAAATACTATAATAATCCCCCATGTTGGTCTCGGGCTCCTTTGAAGAATAGGTCAACTGCATATATATCGCCCGGGTCTGGTACCACCGCCTTACCTATTCCTGCCGCAATAGCGTCAGCGCTTGTCGCTGTCGTGTTCCGGTTTGGAGGGTAAGGTAGCCGGTAAACTTATGCATGTGGCATTAGACCTCGCCACAAGATAGCAACGCACCATTAACATCTTTGGTGTCTATAGGCGATGGTTGACTCTTTCCATCAGGAGACCCATCTGCTTGTTTGCTATCTTATAATATAAAAAAAAAAAAAACTGCAGTTCTGCCAGGCAGGTCGTAAAAGGCGACCGATTAGCTACGAGTCACTAACATCGTGACTACTAGGTGGTAGAGTTCTGCATTGTCTGGCCTAGGTCTGGTACCACCGTCTTACCTATTCCTGCCGCAAGTGTTAGTGCCTGTCACTGTCGTGTTCCGGTTTGGAGGGTAAGGTAGCCGGAAAACTTATGCATGTGGCATAAGACCTCGCCACAAGACAGCAACGCACCATTAATACTTCTGGCGATGGCTGACTCTTTCCATCAGGAGACCTATCTGCTTGTTTGCTATCTTATACTATTAAAAAAAATGTAACAAAAACTCCAATTTAATATTTGTATCACTCAGGACACTTGCTAGTTTTTTAAAATCTATTCCACACACAGAACTGCTTTTTACGGTAAGAGTGTTGCCTTATGATGCAGCGTATTTATAATCATCTACCAGCCTGGATCTCAGACATAAATGACCTGTAGCTTTTAAGAAAAAACTAAGAGTTATTTTATGTAATAAGTCATTTTATACTATTGATGAATATTTTAATTGCAAATGGTAAATAAATGGTAAATAAATAACAAACACTTGACATACAATTTTAATATTATTATAGAATTAAGATATGACATGTAAGATATTATTATATTATGACTATGCTCAGTACCTATATTTGAGTAAATGTTATTATTTTAGTAATTAATTCAAATTTTAAAATGACAATGTAATTAAAATTTCAATTTTGTTTTATAATTATTTTCGCCGTGTTGGTCCCGGCCTCCTTTGTAGAATAGGCCAACTGCCGTTCTGCCAGGCAGGTCGTAAAAGGCGACCGATTGGCTATCGAGTCACTACCATCGTGGCTACTAGGTGGTAGAGTTCTGCATTGTCTCGCCCGGGTCTGGTACCACCGCCTTACCTATTCCTGCCGCAATAGCGTCAGTGCTTGTCGCTGTCGTGTTCCGGTTTGGAGGGTAAGGTAGCCGGTAATCTTATGCATGTGGCATTATACCTCGCCACAAGATAGCAACGCACCATTAACATCTTTGGTGTCTATAGGCGATGGTTGACTCTTTCCATCAGGAGACCCATCTGCTTGTTTGCTATCTTATGACATAAAATAAAATAAAATAAAAAAAAAAAAAAAAAAAATATCTGTACGCCAAAACGGCAGGTCGTAGCGTCTTTATTAACATTATGTATATTCACATTTAACTCCTTCACCTACTACCACAGAATAAAAGAGTTTGAGTTTGAAAAATAATTGCACAAATGATAAATAATTATTAATTATGCATGTGATGTACCATACCTGTATTAACTTGGTATGAAGTGCTAGCATGATCTTGAATATTAATAGTCCTAGCAGTAATGTCTGTTATGCCTGTGTTCTCTATTAATGAAATTCCCTAAAATGAAATGTGACATTAATAAAAGAATGATAGAAATTCCAGATTATTTTTTGTTAGCCAAATATAAATTTTTAGGAATTAAAATGCAATTTACCTGTTAAATAAAGAGACGGGACAGCATTTCTTTTAAGCCTATTATCTTGATTCCAATCATTATCTGTAAAATGTTGAGCATAAATTCTTTTATGTTTATAAACTTCTTCATAATTAATTTTCTTATCAATAAACCCTATTATATTTATCCAATTTGCAAATTCCAAAGGATATGTTTTTGGATTTGGTAAACAAGAAGGTCCAGACCTGAAAGGACATGTATTTCTTGCATAAATGATTATGTGATTAGAAAAAAACTATTTGTTTAACCAAAGTGTGACTTACATTATGAACTACAGATATCAAATTTAAAAGTTTACTGTAATTTCAAACCCATACGGAAAAGATATAAAATTAAAAGTAATTCAAGGCCAAATTTCAAATATAGCTTATCTCAATAAGTCAAAAGTAAAAATATTTTTATTCGAATTATCCTTTAAGGCACTTTCTGATGAGTTTACATTTTCTGAGGTACAAGCAGATCGGAAACATGGCCATACACTGAGATCTGGCCGAACAAACTCAAAGGGATTGTCTTTTTTATGCATATATATTTATTTATATAATGTATTTACAACAATTTATTATAATTACTATGCAATTGGTATGAGGAGCAATTAATCCCATACTTTATTATCTTCCAACTATTCAGATTTTTGTAGAGTTTTGATTTTATATAATTTTTCTGTATTGGTAGATAGACTGCCCCCAGTATTACTTATTCTGTGGAGACATGATACATGCAGAGCAAGAACAATAAAATTATTAATTTAAATTTTTATAGCAAAAGATAACAAAAACACATGGAGACCCCGACATGAAAGGAGACAACGAAGGACAAAACCAATAGTTAACATCTGGTCTCCAAGTCATTGGTGTCTGTACCAAGGATACAATGCTATCCAGAATAGAATGTCATATAGACTCACAACACAAAGGAATGGTATACAATCTGAAATGGAATTCGAGATCAAAAATGTAAATATGTCAATGTCACTTCAATTTATGTGGCCGCATTTCCGATCCGGTAATAGTTTAGAAAAATATATGTTTACGTGTCAAAATAACTTGTAAGAAGTTTATTGAATAAAGTACTTCTGATTTCATTTGCCACCAAATTTACCATTCATATATACTCAACATTTTCCTAGGCAGCTGCAGCATGCAGCCCGCTGAATTATAAGTTTTTGACGAATCCCGCAGGATCACCTAATTTTTCTGGGATAAAAAGTAGCCTATGTACTATGCCAGGTCATTATCTACCTGTGTGCCAAATTTAATTCAAATCCTTTCAGTAGTTTTGCATGATTGAGTAATAAACATCCATCCATCCAAAAATCCATACTTTCACATTTATAATATTAATTAATATAGATTTATAATTATAATAATAATAAAAATGTTGTCTACTTGATAACTTTTTTTATAATGGGAATACAAAAATATAGCAAACAGAAAGTAAAATACCTGTTTAGATTGGGTTGGGATATAACTAAAAATCTATACATATCTATACATATAATAAAATAGTAGGAAAGTCAAAACTGTACATTGAATATTTTTTTAAAAGAATACTTGGGGAGTCATCTACATAGATATCGAAGTCAAAAATATAGTTTTTAGAATTTTTGTCTGTTTGTTTAAGGTTCAAACAATGTACAAGCCCATGCTATTTAGTGAGTATTTTTTTCTTATGGAAAAAGAGCAACCTAAAACACATTAAGTTCTGATGCAGTATATAATATGCAGTAGTTTATTTAAGTAATTTTTTAAATAAAATTTCTACTATAGATTGTAGTCACTTTGTGTGTGCTTTGGCACTGCGGGAAGTGCAGCCCCTCTGTCCTTGCGTAACAAAGCATCGGCGCTAATGTTTGCCATTCTTCTCCCTCCAATCCTTCGCAATTTCTAAAAACACTCTTGGGGTAGGGCAAACAAGACCATGTGCAAGTCGGTGTGCTCTGATTCAGATTTGTCATCAATTTAGCTATAATATTTAAACATCTTATTCTCATATTATAATAATTTTTTTCTGGAAAATTATGAATTTCCACAACTTGAAATTTGATGAATAGAATAAGATAGAATAAGCCTATTTACAAAAAAAAAATTGAGCACTAACCTTGTGACTCACAAAACATTTACATCAGGTTGGTGAGTTCCTTTTCTGTTAGAAACAATATACCACCCTTATAGGGTGGCCTTGTACGTCGGCCATTTGAACTCCCCCCACCTCCCACACAATACAACCCCAAAAAACTTAAAAATATTTACTGTTTTCAGGTACTACATTATATATTGCCACCCCTTCTATTATTAAAAAAATATCAGGGGTGGTTATCCCCTTTGTAGGATCCACCCTCACCCCCGAAAACACTGAAATTCGTGGGATGCTAAAGTACAATTTAGCCCCATCAGGTGCACCCCCTGCTCGTTTGTACCCTCTACTATAAAAAAATGTTTTAAGTGAAATTAAACATTTTATTTTAGAACAACAAACAGAGGGCTATCCTGACAGAAAGAAACAACTACTGCCTAAACAATAAAGATGTTAATGGTGAGCCGCTATGCGTGTAGCAGGCATATGCTTAAGTTTACTGGCTACTTTATTCATATCAAAATATGCTAGTGACAAGTATTAACGATATTGCGACAGAAATAAGTATTACAGTGGTACCAAAGCCGGGCGAGACTTCTGGAATTCCACCGCCAAGTAGTCCTAATAGTCCCGATAATAGTGAAACATCCGAATGATATTTGCCTTTATAGCAGATGATTCAAAGGAGCCGAAGGCCCTGTTGGTTAAAATGTTTTCTTCAAAGTAGTGGGTATCCTTTTTGAACTTATTAGTCGTCATTTCGTGATTATGTTACCTTAATAATTTAGGATGTACGAATGAACAAATGTCATACCTGTTAATAAACACCGCACACAAAACGGAACGGAAAACAAAAAATATGTAAAAAATTAATTATAAGAGATTATAAATTTTAAAACCCGTTTCTGACAATTATTAAAAAAATAAAAATCCAAATTAAAAATGGCTGAAAATGCCAAACACAAATTTCTTTTCTCTTTGTCATAGTCCAGGGCTACCAGGTGCAAAAAAGATTTGATCGTATACCATCACAAGAAATACAAAAAAAAAGTTATACGAAAACGAAATTTTGAAATATAGTATATTTTCTAGAAGTGTTTACAAAAATAAACGTTTGTTTAATTTTAGAAAGAAAATTGCAATAAAACTGTTTAATATACTTCTGACTATTTAATAATTATTAAAATATTTGCTGTGGTCATTATGATTAGTACTTCTGTTGGCTTAACATTCGTACAATTTTCGTTTATTTTTGTTACCTACTTCGCTGTCATTAATATTAGGCCACTAGTGACTTTATCAAAAAAAAATATTATTAACAGACTGGACAATTAGTTCGTTCACAGGTATATGATACTCAAATTCATAGAATTATATTCAAAGAGTTGTGAGCTCTTTAAACGGCTTTGGATTTCGTGTTACAAAAGACCCCTTCCGCTGAGATCGTGATCTTTAGCGATTTTAATGCCTACCACGCCGAATAGCTATGTTCAATCACTACCGATCATGTGGGGAAGTTTGTTCAAGATTTTGCCTTGGCGTATGGTCTAACACATTTGGGCATTTCGCCAACGCGAGTTCCCGATGTGGACAATCATAAGCCTTGACCGCTGGACCTTCTGCCGACCTCTCATCCGGACCATTACCAGGTATCTGTGGACGTCTTTCTTGTTACGCCAGACCACTGCCTGATTCGGAGTAAAATGCTGGTTACGTGCCTATCACGGCCTCCTTTTGCAGGCTGTCGTCGCGTTTAGCATTATAGGTCAGCAGAATGGGACGGGATGTGGTCTTTTTTTGCATCCTACTCATGGGGGCGGATGTGCTTCTCGCTGATGATGATGATTCGAGTGTCATCGCTGACTCTAATACTGATGTGGTGCTGCATGGCATGGAACTTTTCATTCCATTTTCTGCAGTATGGTTTTGGTTGCTTCTGCAAAATGGCTTCACGCCAAAAGCGGGAATGCTACCGGGCTTGGCTGCAGCGTCAACATCTCGTGATGAAAAAACCAGCGCATTACGTAAAGAGTATAATTCCGCCTCAAAAGTTTCTTCTTCCTCAAAAGGTTCTTCAAAAGAGCTATCACCATGGCAAAATCTGAACACATTGGCAGAAATGGTGAGAAATGAGTTCATCTTCCTTCGGGAACCCGTGCATTTTGGTCTCTCGCCTTGGTGAATCTCTCATAGTCCTCTATTCCATCCTTACACGCAGATGATGATTCTCTGGCCCACACTGCAAAGGAAAAGGCCGATATTCAGGGCTCGTTCTTTGCGGCCAACTCGATTCTGGATGACCAAGGAAATGCTCCGGCTAAAATCCCGCAGTGCTATAGTTCTATGACGGAATTAAAATTAATGAAGTCTTCCATGCGTAAAGCTCTTTTTTCTTTGGACGTCCATAAGTCAAGTGGGCCGGATGGCATCCCTCCGAGTGTACTTAAAGCATGTGCTCTAGAACTAGCGCCGGTATTGACATGCCTATCTGCTGCCCTCCTATAGGCTTCCCGTGAAATCATGTAACTGGATCACCAGTTTTTTGGCTAATCGGAACATCAAGGCCATAGTCGACCATGCGTGCTCTGAGCTTAAATCTGTCAATGCTGGTGTTTCACAAGGCAGCATGCTATCACCGATACTGTTCCTTCTGCATATCAATGTCATGATGTGAATTCTCAACATACATTGCTATGCAGATGACAGTACTGGTGATACTCCGGCCGTAGTGGTATTTCTCAGGAACACGTCGAAGAGTGCCGAAACAAGCTTGTGTTCGAAGTTGAGAATTGACTAACCGATGTCCCGGAATGGGGTCGTCAAAACCCGGTCACTTTTAACCTCAAGAAGACACAGCTTTGCATGTTCTCCGGTAAAAAGACTTCCTTTGTCATGTCATCTCGATTTGGGGATACTCTCCTGACAGCTTCAGCTAGAGTGTCGGGATTCTGGGAGTCAACGAATAAAATTACGCTCAGTTTCGCTGCCATTTGGCAGTTAAGGCTAAACTAACCTCCAAAAAGCTCGGTATGCTCAGCAGAGCAAGAGACAGTACTTATTGCCGGCCCATCGCCTTCAACTTTATAAGGCTCAAATTCAGCCTCACATGGAGCACTGTTCCCATCTTTGGACTAGAGCTCCTCAGTAACAGCTTCTACCTCTTGATCGCATTCAGCGTAGAGCGGTTCGAATCGTTGACGACCAGGTTATTTCGAAACGGCTTGACTCTTTGGCATTGCGTAGAGATGTTGATTCACTCAGTGTCTTCTATCGTATTTTTCCTGAGAAGGGTTCCGACAAGTTAATTGTATTAATTTTTACAGCCGAATTTCATCATCAGACATCGCGTCAAAATTTGAAATTCCACCCTCACCATCTCGTCGTCTGGATTTCCACAATTTTGGGTTTCTCTCGGTACTTTTTACCTCGCACTACTCTGTTGTAGAATCAATTACCAGCAGAGGTGTTTCCAAACGGTTACGACTTGGGGGCCTTCAAGAAAAGAGCTTACTCATTCCTAAAAGGCCGGCAACGCAACTGCAAGACCTCTGGTATTGCGGGTGCC
Organism: Apodemia mormo; assembly: GCA_036924255.1. Classification (NCBI taxonomy): domain Eukaryota; kingdom Metazoa; phylum Arthropoda; class Insecta; order Lepidoptera; family Riodinidae; genus Apodemia; species Apodemia mormo. The sequence continues at coordinate 16,706,188 of JAUPFN010000020.1, forward strand.
CATAGGCGGTGGTGATCATTTACCATCAGGTGCACCTCCTGCTCGTTTTCCTCCTCTTCTAAAAGAAAAACACGAATTGATTTAAGTCCAAAGTAAGCAAATTATTTCCTTGTGCTGTAGGTGTTAGTCAACGAAGATACTGGTACATACATATAAATACATATATGAATACTTTAACATACATAATTAACACCCAAACTCAGAAATACAAACATCTATGCTCATCACACAAATGTTTGTCCCTGTCGGGAATCGATCCCGAACCACCTTGATTCGTATTTAGGTTGACCAACGGAGTTAACCACTTGACCAACGGAGCGGTTTCTTTTACATAAATCAAGCCTGGAGGCTTCGTTTCTGAATTTTCGGTGGAATAGAAAAAATTAGAGGTTATAACCTTTTATAAGCTGCATTAATATTTACAAATGAAACAAAAACCAAAAAAAATGATGTGGTGTCGCGGGACACCAGGTAGGAACGAACTTCCTTCGGCTAAACGGCACTACTCGCTTGCGTACGCGACTGTCGCGCCTGCGCATGTCTCATTTAACGCTTTTATTCCACGCATTTTTCTTGCGGTTTTACTATCACATTTTTTTCAGTTCGGTCGCGCAGCAAAATCCCTATCCCCTCCAAGCCTGCCGTAATGAACTTCGTTCCAATAAATGAGGTACAATCATTTCACCCACGATTAGTCTTAGATACTCAGTATCATAATGTGATTGTTATTAACTTAAATTATTATGTTTTGTTGGTAATAAACAAATAACGGTGTTTTGAACGGCGATGGTCTCGCCGTGACTCGCTTGATCCGTGGTTTGAATACCACCATCTTCCAACTATTCCTGCCGCCATAACGTAACTACAAAACGCTACGTTTCGAACGGACATCCAAACAAAAAAAATCACATTTATTTAATGTACTTATTTTTCAAACTTTTATTTTACAAAAGGCTTGCAACATCTGAATAAAAAAGTTACTTATCTTCCATTTTAGGAAAACAGTAAACCTACTCAAAAATTACTCAAACAACGTAATCTTCCGTTTACACACATGATATGGTTTCAACTAAATAAATCAATTCTCAACACGTGTAAAACAATAAATCTTTTTAAACATGGCTGGTGGCTTGTTAACCCTGTCATCAGTTTCTATGACGTTTGACACGGCAGCTGTGTCACAAAATATTTGTATTCCGCCAATGCTAAACGTTTTGGAAAATATGGGCCGCAACGAATCGGTTAAAATTTTTCTTTGTCGTTTCGGGCACATATCAAGTAACATGCCTAATTTGTACGATAACAATACATATGTATTGATTTATCTGTGTGTGTATGCAACTTCTCATAACTTATGAATGAGTAGACTGATCGTAACGCGGTAAATAGTATTTGCATTGATTCTACCAAATTACGATTAAGTGTGTTTATTCGATTAAGTGCATTTCAAGAAATTATATAAAAACACTGAAAAATATCTATTTTTCAGTGACTTTTATATAGGTAATTTCTTATATTTTTACTTATATTCTCTATAATTTTCAAAATGACTTCCAAACTTATGTACCTACAAACTGATTTCAAAATTAAATTAAAACTATTATGTTGTTATATAAGTTGAAAACACGCATTCTAACTAATTACAGCGCATAGATATTCACTCTTCAACGTTTTTTTTTAAACACAAAATAGTTCTTTAGATATGATATTAATGTAAACTACATAAATGCAGCGCTATATATTCTAATATCGAGCAATAAAATTAGACACTGTACAACCAAAAGAGGTTGTCTAAGCAATAAGTTATGTTAATTTGTACATTTTCCGTAAGATCTTGCTCTAGCGATCGTATATGGCATAACGCCAAAAAATCATACAAATACGAATATGAAATTCCACATCTGGTAGCCCTGTAAGCACAGACAAGAAATACCTATAAGTCTAAGAATTTTAGACCGGTGTTTACAGTACATAATATTCATTAAATGTTCTATAATTTTTTGTTTTTATTATACATTTACGGTACATTTTAATAAACTTCTGTAGCTTTTCTTTTAGAAGTCTATATTTTACTTTGAGAAATATAAATTTCATTAAAATACTGGTAACATTATGTGTTGACAGTATCAGTGACATCTAGTATTACACAAAGAACTACGTAGTGACAAAGTAATTAGGGGTAGTTTCCTAGCTGTCGCTAGTTTCCATACATTGTATTCAAGATGGCCGACTGACATTAAGCTTCATCCCACTGTTATATACTCTTTGGTTGTTTTTTCTTCTTACTGGTACGCGTATTGAGATATTTTTAAAATTCACAAATAAATAAGTTCCAGCAGTGTTCACTGAATTATTATTAAAGGCTAAATTTTATTTTACATTGAAGATATTAATCTCAGTAAGTATTTTAGCTACATGGTTATAATCATTTGTAACATTTGGTGGTATCGCTGTTCTTAGATATTTTATCCTTGTACGAAATATAAAGTCTTTACCTTTTATGGTATCGAAGTGTTTGCGTTTTGAGTTGTGACATCGTTGTTCTAGATATGTGGATACTGGGTACTATGATTCAACGGATCATATGGTTCAAAGTTGTATTTTTTGTCACAAAGAGAATGAGTCATATTAGATTGTTATAAACGAATAACAATTTTTGGTGCGTGATGAGCTCTTGCAATTCGCAGTATACTAATAACTAATTACATTTTACAATATATGATAGAATGTTTTATCTCGTCTATGTAATACACTCATCATCCTTCTGATGTTAATTCCGGTTAAAGCTGTCGCCTTCCCAAGTTGATTCTCTGGCGACGCGACGGATGTGAACTGTGAAATCCAAACGGCTAAAAATTACTCGGGTGTCAGAAAGTAGGTTATAATTGTACAATCATTTAAAATATATTGGCATCAAAGTATGATACAGTCAAAGAAATTTAGGAGGTGGTTTGTGCACTTTGTTTTAAAACTAAAGAAGTTTGTTTTAAATAAATTTCATTAGCCCATTAGTAGCAGGATAATGTCAATAAATAATTCAATTCAATAAAAAAGAATATTGTAGAGGTATAACGCTAATAAATTACAACAATAGCAGACATAAAAGATCATGCCTAAATTAGACCATAGTGCCATCATAATCAAATTATGAATCTTAATTATCCAGGGGCTATTCAAATATTCCATGGTCTAAGAGTAGTAAATAAGAGTTCATGCACACTTATGAAGAATAATTATGTAAAGTATTTTAAATGTTACTAAAGTAATACATTCTAATAATGTGAGATACTCTATTATAAAATGTACTCCATGATTTTCCCATTTTCTTATCACATGTGGTTTTATTAACCCCATGTATTTTGTTATTTGTACATTCATAACACCGGAACACAAAAAAGTGCTCTATACCTTTGACAAGACCTATCTAGGATCTTTATTCATACATTGTTCATTTATTCATTTATCTGTACATTGCTTGGAACATGATATAATATAAAGATGTTAATATTTATTTGTAGTATAATGTTCCACCATTAATAGCATAGCCGCCGCTCAGTAGCATGCAAGACGGTTTTTAGTTAAAACTATAATAGTTTCTAAAAAATAATATAACTATAATAGTTTCTACTTTACAATAAATAACCTTTAAAAAAAACTTAACACTCATTTTAATATTATAACAAATTACTAATAACTACCATTAACTAATAATTACTATTATTATTATCCTCTAAAATTATTAATATATTTCAGTCATCTATTTTTAACAAATAGTATTATACATAAATTATTATGATAAACATCACATTACACATTGCATAACTTAATATATATATATATATATATATATATATATATATATATATATATATATATATATATATATATATATATATATATATATATATATATATATATATATCTTTAATATTGTATTAAAATTAATGTTTGAAAAAAATTATTTAATATGTTTATAAGTAAAATATTCTTCCACTATATAAAATCAATTTTCAATAAGCCAATTTCGTAATCTTTTTTTATATAGTTTATTTTTTAACTCTCTTATACTTTTGGGAAGAGCATTATAATCAGGACATTATATAATCTATATACATAGAGATCAATTGCAGTTAGTCTCGCTAAAACTCGAGAACTGCTGAACCAATATGGCTAATTTTGGTTTTGAATTAATTGCTGGAGTCCAGGGAAGGTTTAAAAGGTGAGAAAAAAAAATAAGAGTAGTTAAAAAGGCAGAACAACGTTTGCCGGGTCAGCTAGTAAGATATATAAGCTAATAAGATATAATTATATACAATAAAATTGAAAAAGATTTAATGATAATTTTATGTAATACATTAATCATGACAGTAATACTATTACAGTAATTAATTGTTATTAGCCTCTATTCCATAATCATTACCTGGTTTTTATTGTATATTTCAATGTGCTAACTCAAAATCTAAGGTATATTTTAACCCATACACCCACAAAATTTTAGTTAAATGTACTTACTTAATTCTAAGTGGTTTTTTGCAATATATAATTTTATATTTTATATTGTATTTGTGCTGATTTATCGGAGGTGTATTTAATCAGTTTTTTTTCCAAATCAGAACAGGACAATGGTAAGCATTAACGCTATTGCGACAGGAACAGGTAAGGCGGTGCTACCAAATACCCGGACGAGACGTTGCAAAAATCTATCGCCTAATAGTGATGAAGATAGTGTCACGTACAGCCAATCAGTCGCATTTTATGACCTACCAGGCAGAACACCAGTTGGCCTATTCTTCAAAGGGGCCCGGAACAACACTGGGAATGTTTATATATTTATAATATATTTTGTTGTGTACCATTTAAATGTTAAATTAATATAAAATAAAATTATTGGTAACTTTTGTTAAATGTGTTTGAAGGTGTCTGGAAGTACTTTAAAACCAACAAAAACGTCTGACATATTTTTTTCAAATTCTATAAAACCTAATTAAAAAATGAAATCAAAATCAAGTTTCTAAAAATACCTTTTTTTGGATTTTTTTTGCAAATGTTGTATACTGCGCAGTAGTGAAATAACCGCAAAATCTCTACTAGACTCGCAGGCCCTGTATCGCCATTTGACGGAATTATATCGCAATTCCAATCTGCTAAAAGGACCTTCCACAAATTCGTCGCAAGCTTCCTGTCTATGTGTTATTCCGCCGCTGCTCTGCAGAATAGACCATCTACAATTCTGCCAGGCAGATCTTAGGTGGGCTTTATCAATTCCTGCCGTAATAGTGTTAGTGCTTGTCATTGTCATGTACCGGTTTGGTGGGTAAGGTAGCTGGTATATTTATGCAAGTGACATTGACGCTTGGCCACATAGATAGCAATATACCATTAACATCGTTGATGTCTATCAGTGATGGTTGTTTCTTTTCATCAGGAGAGCTATTGACTTGTTTTGTATCTCACTAGTTTTTTCCTGTGGCTTCACTTGCATTTTTTTTGGATAAAATATCCTATGCTACTTCCAATACCTCTAAGAATATATGTTCAATGTTTGATGATCAGTTAAGTAGTTTTCACTTGAAAGTGTAACTAACTTACTTTCGCATTTATAATATTAAGTAGGATAATATTTACAAGAAACAGTGTGAAAAATAGATTTACAAGGGAGCATTTTTATCATTGTTTATAGTAATAAATATTTGCATGTGTCATTGTTAATGTTAATGTTTTCATTTTAGAATTAAGATGTCTTCTCGCAAGACTGCTGGTCGTCGTGGCACCACAAAGAAGCGTGCTCAGCGAGCCACATCCAATGTCTTTGCTATGTTTGACCAGGCTCAAATAGCTGAATTTAAAGAAGCATTTAATATGATTGATCAGAACCGTGACGGTTTTGTTGATAAGGATGACCTTCATGATATGCTTGCTTCCCTGGGTAAGTTTAAATAAGATTTTCTGAAACTTCCCTGGGTAAGTTTAAATATGATTGTCTGAAACAAGAAAGTAAACTTAAAAGACACAATATTATAGTTTGTTTCAAACTGAGACCATGCATTAAAATTTAAAAGGTTTACATTTTTGTTTAAAACAAAAATCAATAAACACTATATATATATATACCTACTCAAAACCATAATATAAGTGATTCCTGTGTCTGTGCAGGTCCTATCAGAAATAGATCATTTGTTTACCTGTCAGAAAGCTTGTATGAGGTGTGTCAAAAGTAATTGTGTCACAATCATTGTTCCTTAGGTTATGGTCTTTAGAGATGGTTCATCCAGACATTGTGCTACCATTCTATTTTTCTCATTAATATATCAGTGTTTATAACTACAGTATCCCAGCTTATAAGGTTAATTAGCTAGAAGACTATACATCTTCATCAATTTATAATGTTATTGCCTAGTAAGGCACAACTGACTTCTTTTGTGTGTGTAATAAATAATAAATATTCACGAGACAAATTACACTTTCTGATCTAACCCCAAAGTAAGCAAATTATTTGCTTGTGTTTTGGTTGTTAGTCAACAATAGTAATACATAGAAATACATATATAAATACTAGAATATATTTAATAAACACCCAAACCCGGAAATACAAACACATATGCTCATAACACAAATGTTTTTTTTTTTTTTTTTTTATGTCATAAGATAGCAAGCAAGCAGATGGGTCTCCTGATGGAAAGAGTCAACCATCACCTATAGACACCAAAGATGTTAATGGTGCGTTGTTATCTTGTGGCGAGGTATAATGCCACATGCATAAGTTTACCGGCTACCTTACCCTCCAAACCGGAACACGAAAATATGAATAATTATTATTTAATAATAATAGGATAATAATTATTTAACAAAACTATTTATTTATCGTTCACAAGACAGTATTACATCATTTTATATAAATAATATTATTATTTCATATAAATATTATCCTACTTAATATTTGTTCCCATCAGGGATATAACCCGATCCCTGTGTATTGCGTAGTCAGGATCGCTAACCACTCGATCAATGGGGCGGTAGTGTATAGGTAGCCATTGTCTAATGATAAGATAAATGGTAAAATAAATAATAATTAGGAGGGCTGTCTGTTTTTAAGTTATGCAATAAAAAGTATTAGTAATTAATAATTATTATATGTATGTATAGAAAACTAGCTGTTGCCTGACAGTATTCATGTGATCCAAAAACATTACATCCTTTTACTCAGTTTGTAAAAAAGTAGGTAATTTACTAGTTTGGTAAGGTTCCACAATGTCTCGCCAGGGCATATGATACCACTGCCTTACCTGTTCTTGTCGCAATAGCACCAATGCTCATGTGGTGATCCTCATCACTGCATTTACTGACATGTCAACGATTATCTACTATTTCTAGTGATAACTGGGACTGACAGCTTTTATGTGCCCATCCGAGGCAGGGGACTGGTAATACACCACTCTGCTAGACTCTGATCTGCTACTGAGATTTTAGATTTTCTAGATCAAACCCAGGACCTTATGGTCTGAGCCAAATAAGCAAACCCTAGAGCACGAGGCAGTCTAAACATATTATGTACTAGCTGTTGCCAGCGACTTCATTCGCGCGGAGTTACTTTACTCCGCACTGCCCCTCCCCCGATAGAGTGATAATATGTAGCCTATATGTTGACCCGACCTATTAGTAATATTCATACAAAATTTGAAGTAAATCTATGCAGTACTTTTTGAGTTTACCCCGGACATACATACAGACAAACAGACAAATAGATAAACAAAAAAATTCTAAAAACTATATTTTTGGCTTCGATATTGATTTTAGATCACGCCTCAAGTATTCTTTTAAAAAAATATTCAATGTACAGTTTTAACTTTCCTACGATTTTATTATATGTATGGATTAAAAAAGGTTTCTTATGCTATTCAGTGATAATTCAGCTTTGAAATGAAAAAAATATTAAAATTGACTAAGAAATTTTTGAGTTTATACATCATACACAAACAAATTTTACACCTGTATATATTAGTTTAGAAAAAATTGTTTTACTATAGGTTCACAAACCACTAGGATGTGCAGAATTTAATATAATTTACTAAAGTTAAAACAAGTGTATTTTAAATTTTTTATAGGCAAGAATCCCACTGAAGAATACTTGGATGCCATGATGAATGAGGCGCCTGGACCAATTAATTTTACTATGTTCCTTACACTCTTTGGTGAGCGCTTGCAAGGGACCGACCCCGAGGATGTTATCAAAAATGCTTTTGGGTAAATTAAATTTGAATACTTTTATTTAAAACATTTTTTTTCAAAGGTTATAGATAGCTCAGTGCTGGTATGATAGGGTTTTTTTGGGGGTTTTTCTGAATGGACATGATCTTTGGGGACCCTCAAGAAAAGAGCTTACTCATTTTCAGAAGACTGACAAACCAACTGCAAAATCTCTGCAGCTATCCAAGATATTGCAAATGTCCAGGATTGACGGTGATCCCTTACCATCAGGTGCACTCGTGAAATGAGAAATTGTTTTCACATTTGTAATATATTAGGGTAGATATATAGTCGAACAACGATTTTTGGGGGGAAAACAGAATTTTATTAATGAATCTAATCAACTATATCTAATGGAAGCTGGCAAAAATATTGAAAATGTAGTAAAGTATACTAGTGACATCACAAGGTCTCATCTTGTAAGTTCAAAATATAGAGTTTAAAAGAAAGAACTTTATTTAGTTGATGAAATTGTTATATTTAATTGTTGTTTGAAAGTTGTATTGTGTAATTTGCAAAAACTTACACAAGCATGTCAACTTACATGTCTCTTTACAACACAAACATCAATTTACACAATGAAGTTTGGATTAGGTTTGATTCATATTTGTCTGAGTCTATTTAGACTATTTGATTGCAGTTGAAGGAGACTATTATTAAGTTTGAATTCATCATACAATGTGTTTATTTTATTTAATTTAATAGAATAAGCATGCAAACAGATGGTTTTCCTGGTAGAAAGAAAAAATCAATGCCTATAGACACCACAAGTCATGTGGTGGGGTTGGAATGCCAAATGCTTAAGTTTGCTAGCTACCTTACTGTCCAAACTGGAATGTGTTAGCGACAAGTACTGACACTGTTGAATCAAGACAATGCTACCGAACCCGGTCCAGACATTGCAAAACTACCACCTAGTAGTATATTATATTAATCATCACTTTTGAATAAGTACCGTAAAAACTACAAATTGAATGCAGGTGCTTTGATGAAGAAAACAATGGTGTAATTAATGAGGAACGTCTTCGTGAGCTGCTGACCACAATGGGAGATCGTTTCACTGATGATGATGTGGATGAAATGCTGAGAGAGGCACCAATCCGTGATGGACTGTTTGACTATGTAGAGTTTACACGCATTTTAAAGCACGGTGCTAAAGACAAAGATGAACAGTAAATATGATGTAATACTGTCTTGTGAACGATAAATAAATAGTTTTGTTAAATAATTAATTAATGTTTGCAATTTAATTACATGCAGATCAGAATGAAATAGAAGGGGTAAGTTTCAAATATAAATAATATATAAACATTTGATACCCCACTTGGGGTTGATTTGAATCCTATACAAAAAGGTGCAATACGTCCATGATGTGGATTGTAATGGTTTTAAAAGATGAAAATACTAATTTTTGCATAAAAATTCTGTATTTGTCATTTTTTTAAAAATCAGACACTAAAAATTGCAAAGACAAAAAGCTACAAATATTTATCGTTTATTAGATTGTAATCTTAAAATCATGTGTAACTAAATATTAATACTAACATATGGAAATATAAATTTTGTATGTATATTGTATATGTGGTCAAACAATCATAAAATTACTGGAATGTTATGAATCTTAACTAAATCTTAAATATTCAGCTTAACACACAATCCTAACAAAGGTTTGTTTGCATTTATATGAAAAAATTCATTGTGTTGTCTAAAAAACTTTATTTATATTCTAAACTGCCTCTATGTTGTAAAAAAAAAATAAAAACTGTATATGAAACGAATTGACAGAGTACAAACTCTTGAAAAATGAATATTTTTTTGACTTTATATTGCACTACATCAAACATACAAATTTGTTATCATGCCTATACACCACAATTTATAATTTGAGTTCAATGGAAATGTAGATATAAAATCACAGACCACCATGGGCGTACGGGGGGGGGGGGGGGAAGGGGGGGGGGCAGGTAGTGGCAGCTGCCCCCCCCTGAAATTTGTTTACCTCGCTACTATCTACTGTTGTAGATAACATTATAATAAGATAAAAATATAGTCTTAGAATGTTGCGGTCGAAATTTTATGATTGTACGACACATAGTTTGTATGTTTTATATGAACCATATAACTAATAGCTACTAATGATTTTGTTTAAGTAAATTATATCTTTATATCGTTATGTATGGATTTCAATAATCTCAAAAGAATATTGGTTACTTAAAAATAATTAGGATATAAGAAAGTTGTTGCATTTTGAATTGGTCATTTATTTTCTTTATATTACTTAATTTTTACAATATTTGTTTTAACCATCATACAAGCTGATTGATATTAACTTTTAAATTGATATTTGAATTGATGGATCGCCAAAATATTATCATTCCATATTAAAACTTGAAACTGTATGAATGTCGAAAATGAAATGCTCTCAGTTGATGGATTATTTAATTGGTATGTATTGACTCTAGCTGATAATAACGATTCCTAAGTTATGTATTATTGGAATTATATTTTATTTATTTGCAATTATATTATAAATATTTAAAAGTCCTTGGTGTTATTAATTACCTTAAAACATTTTTAAACAACGTATTCAACTGATGTGTAGTTGCGTATTGTCGTATTCAAATGACTTGCTAAGAAGAGGAGGTAGTCAATTGGGCTGTAATTTTTTAATGTTTGTTACTTCAGAATTACATCGCCTCTGTGGTCTAGTGCTCCAGCGTTGGCGTTGACCACTTGAGGTCCCGGGTTCGAATCCCGGGTCGGGCACATAAAAAGTGTTTTTTCAGTTTTCTGAGAAACACAAAGTTGCTCGGGATTGGAAAGTGCCCGGTTGGCGATAGGCTTGCCACCTATCACATTGTGGGACCAAATATTTTCGGCTAATCGTGGGTGCACTTGTACCTCTGCCTACCCCTTCGGGGATGTGCGCGTGAAGATACTTTTTACTTCAGAATTCAGTTATTTATGAATCAATTTTTAAAAGTGTTTTTTTTTATTGGGAAGGGCATACTTCTCGTGTGGTCCCCTTTAAATTTGATGAAGATCTGATGGAGGGCTCCAGATATACCGGAAATGAGAAGTCATGTATGCAAAACATTTTATGTCCCTTTTGTTGTTTGAATAGTTTCGCTAAAAATGCAGCAGTTTTTTATTTATGAGTTGAGCTGATGTCACGAAGGTGGCTGAAAAAGAAATTAAGGGTTGGACTAAGTCAGCACTGCGTCGCATTTTTCCGTCGCTCTATCCTTCTGTCGTTCAAAACCGTCATTTGATAGAGCGAGAAAGATAACGGGAACGCAATAGCACGCGGCGGAATATTTGAGGTGATAGGTGACAAAATGTGATAGCGAACAGGGAGGTGCCGGCACGCAGACGCGCGCGTCAGTATGCTGTCGCATCTTCTTACCACTGATCGCGGGCACAGAATACTGGAGACTAACGGAAGTCAATGTACATACAAGTAATATTCGAGCAACGTACACTCCTCTCATGGATGCGATATCTCGGTATGGTGGGGAAAAAACTGTCCCGAAACATTCTTAGATATCGCGTCCGTGAGGGGTGTCTATTTTCGTTGCTCGAATATTACTTGTATGTACATTGACTTCTTTTAGTCTCCAGTGTTCTGTGTCGGGCATCCCTTCACCGCTACCGCACGCCGTTACATTCCTTCCGACGCGGTGGCTTGTTGCTACCAATTCAAATCATGCTGGGGTCGCACTTGCGTCTATCGTCCCGATATTATATGCGCGCTAAGGCACACGCAGTCCGGAGTGTATGCGAAAATAGTCGATAATAGCCGGTCACATCTGTATTTATCGTGTCATTGCACGAAGCTTTGTAACGATAGACGCAGTGTGGCCCAAGCATTACAGAATACAGAGACAGACAAGTGACGACCACTCACAGAGTCATAATCCGTTTGCGTTTATTTTTAATCTGGGGATTTTGTTTTTACATTGCAAAATTCATATTATAATCATGAAGCTGTATTATATCTGGAGGCAACACTTTCTAATACCTACTTGAAACACAACTTTAAATACTGCTGTCATCTTCTGAGGTCTTACCCTCTCTTTCTAACACAGCTGTATAAAAAGAGACGATGAGACCTCATAGACAGAGATATAACGTAAGTATATGTTTAAGTGATTAATCGATTAAAGCCATAGACCTAATAAAATCATTACGTTATAAACACATAGAGATATTCATATTTTTATGATTGAAGCCTACCGGCGGGGTTATCATGTAACTCACAGTCAGTGGCGTAGCTATCGTAGGGTCCGGTGGTGCAGTGCACCAGGGCTCTGGAACTCGGGGGGACCTTTGCCCATTAACCTAAGCTTTGAAAAGAGCGGGTCAGCCAACTCGCCAGGCCCGATTCTTTCTCTATATACCGGGGCCCTTGCCCACTTAGCTACGCTACTGCTCGCAATGCGAAGTTATCGTACCTAATTGTTTAATGTTTAGTTATTGCAAGACACATACCTTGTATATTAGTGGCAGTCATTGCCGCTTCATTACATAGTTTTGGTTCTGAGACATTGCAAAAAGTGCATTTAGTGACCAGCAAGCAATTGCGACGTTTTTGATGACTTTCGTTAAAAAGTCATCGCTGATCGCTGGTGGATTACTATATCTTGCAATAACTAAACAATTAGGATAATTTCGCATTGCGAGTTACGTGATAACCCCGCCGACCATTCCGAGATATTGCGTCCGTGAGAGGTGTCTTATGGGTGCGTTGCTCAAATATTACTTGTATGTACAATGATTTCTGTTAGTCTCCAGTATTCTTTGGTGATACTATATTATTTAATATACCAATTGACCAAAAATTATCTAGTGAGTAATGAGTATGTACTTTATATTGCCTGTGGGCAATTACGCTTTGTATGTACCTACATACTTAAGAGAAATACTTATATACTTAATAATACTACTTACATTTAAATAAAAATAAGTAACATAATATTATGTTACCCGTTATGTAAAATTTTCCTAAAAATAGGGAAATATACATATGTACCATAAAAATATGAATGACAAAAAGTCATTATTATAATAAAAATCCTTGGCTATATCACTATGTGCGATACGCTATATAAAACAGGTTTAATTAAAGTTTTTTTGATAAGATGCCAAAAATTATTTGCAATTAATTATTAAATTATGTTCATGAGTGTGAAAATATGATAGATAATTGGTTGTTGCATGGTGTTGAAAACTGTTTCTATTTAAGACGTGTGCTTGTGTAATTCTTTTTTAAATATAAAATAGGGGCCAAATGGGCAAGAGGCTCACCTGATGGCAAGTGATCACCGCAGCCCATGCACAGTTACAATGCCAGAGGTCTTGTTGGTGCGTTGCTGGACTTTGAGAAATGAGTAAACTCTTCTCTTGAAGGCCCTCAAGTCGTGGCAATTGGTTCTATGGGTAGTAGTAATTAAATATAACACCCAGGGCACTATTTAAAAAATCAAGGACAGCCTAGGACGCAATAAAAACCAGGACATGTCCTGTAAAAAGAGGTCTGTTGGTAACTCATCTAGATTAATTCAGGTATCGCTCAATAGGTTTATTAAATTTAAACAATTACACCTGTTTTTTTTTAAATGTGGTAGGTATGCGATTTCTATGAAATCACGCTACGCTATAATTGAACGAAGTGCCCAGCAAGAATAACCATTTCATAGTCCGGAGTCCTTAAAACTCAATCTAATCAGTAAATATTATTCAAAGACGTAAAAAATCACTCCAAATAATTGCAGAACTGTTACACGGAACATTAAATAACACAAGGATAACATAGTTGAGGTAGAATGCTGGTGTTTGTCGGGTTGGGTCGTCAAACGACATTAAAAAATAAAACATAATTTGTAAAATTTAATATCACATTTTCTTAAATTAAATTAAGTTTTTAAACATACGTTAAGTTACATACAGACTTTCTATACCAATTAGTGGCGTAGCAATATTTTGGCATTAGTTCCGGGACAAGAATGAATTACAAACTAAATTGAATACATTAAACTTTATTATCAGATTATCATCCTGATGGAAAGTGATAACCATGTCTATAGGCACTAAAATATTAATAGTGCGTTGCCATCTTTATACCTACTTGTACAAAAATAGGTCATAAAAATTAAGGGGCCCATTTTGCCCCAGAACTGAAACGTCTAGTACTAAGATAATAACGGGCTAGTGCTAATACATACACCACTTTTAAAAAATACAACTATACTATAATATAAAAATAGTACCAGCTATTATATCTTATGATTAATGGACTCAGCACAAGTTGTTCTACTCGAATCTATTTACAGCGCCATCGACCAAGTCCAATTATAAATGTAAACCGCTCAAACACACAGAAATAAATAATAGTTTAAAAAAACTAAAAAACACGCTTTTTATAGAAAACCGAACTAAAAAATAGAAAATAAATTTTAATAAATTTAAATTAAGAATAGTGTCAAAAATTTCAATAGTTATAAATTAATAATAGTGTGAATAAAACAAAATAATTTTATTTTAAAAAAAGCGTGGGGTGCATGGTGTCAATAGTTATAAATATTTTATTGACAGATATGAGTAGAGTGATTATCATTTCGGTAATATCTTAAAAAGCACCCCACGCTTTTTTTAAAATAAAATTATTTTTTTTATTCACACTATTATTAATTTATAATTATTGAAATTTTTGACACTATTCTTAATTTAAATTTATTAAAATTTATTTTCTATTTTTTAGTTCGGTTTTCTATAAAAAGCGTGTTTTTTAGTTTTTTTAAACTATTATTTATTTTCTACTTTTTAGTTTGGTTTATTTATAATAGCTTGTTTTTTAATTTTAAGCTATTGCACGACTCATGATGCGAAGCATCAGAGAGTGCTTTACGATCGAAAAATTTTTTTCATATATACATATCTTCACGCCAGATCCCTTACGGGGTAGGCAGAGAGAACCGAGTGCCATACATCACGATCCTTGCAGGTTTGTCTCGCTTCCTCCACATTCCTCACTCTTTTCATACACACACGCCGGTTGCGAAGACTCTTGGCCAAGGTTAGGTTACACAAACTTGGCCCAAGTTAGGGTGACTCTAAGCTTGGCCAAGGCTAGGTTATTCAGTCTTGGCCCAAGCCTGGGTAATCATTGGAATGGCCAAGGCTGATTGCCCAGTTATGGCCCGGGCATAGGACAATATAGGTTTGCCAAGATGGGCTTTCCAGTAATGTCCCAGGCATGGCCCCGTCGTTCGACTCTGGGGCTTCCTGTATGGGCTACTATTCTTTTATCAGAACTATTTTTTTTAACCATTTTGTTTGGTTTTGTAGTTTATTAAAAACTAGCTGCAGTGTGCAGCCCGCTGCATTATAAGTTTTTGGTGAATCCCGCGGGATTATCTAATTTTTCCGGGATAAAAATAGCATATGTGCTATTCCAGGTAATCATCTACCTGTGTGCCAAATTTCGTTCAAATCCGTTCAGTAGTTTTTGCGTGTTTGAGTAACAAACATCCATCCAAACATCTATCCAAACATCCAAACTTTCGCATTTATAATATTAATATAGATTTACTACAGATTTACTATAGATAAATTAGTGTATTGTCATCGGTTCTCGATAAATCTACAAAGTTTGAACGAAATCTGGCCGTTTAAAGTGGGTCAAAATCGCGCCCAAAGAAGTCAGTTACAAACAAACATACAAACATACAGGATCTTAGTTAGCACCAAGCACCAAATTGCTCGTCGATACGAATCAAACGAGCCCAAACTCGATAGAGTTGTGTCATTAAATTACTGAGCTCCTATGACCACCTTCTGGCTTCATCATTGAACCCTGCAAGAACCTAGTTACCACCAAGCACCAATGTGCTCGTCAACATCAATCAAACGAACGCAAACTCGATAGAATTCTGTCATTTAATTACTGAGCTCCTAGGGCCACCTTCTGGCTTCATCTTCGGACCTTGCAGGATCCTAGTTACCACCAAGCACCAAAGTGCTCGTCAACATGAATCAAATGAGTCCAAACTCAATAGACTTTTCATTCTACCTAGTCAATAGTCATTAACCGATTTTTAACCATTTAATTATTAAGTTCCTGTGGTCACCTTCCGATTCAGATTCATCAGATCCGCTGCATGTCATAATAAGGTTTCATTGTCATTCCATTAACATACGTATACAAAATTTCAGCTCAATCGGTAACCGGGAAGTGGATCAAATTTACTTGCGAGATTTGATTTCAAACATCGAGATAGGTACAATAAATAAAAAATGCTCATAAAACAAAAACTACTGGGCCTACCTGAATCAAATTTTTATGGGACCAATTCGAAACTATTCCGCATCAAACAAAAAAATAATCACGTAATTCGGTTCAGAAACCTCGGAGAAATCGGTGTACATACATAAAAAAAATATACCAGCCGAATTGAGAACCTTTTCCTTTTTTTGAAGTCGGTTAAAAATGGAATAATTTTATCAAAATAGTGTATTGTCATCGGTCCTCGATAAATCTGCAAAGTTTGAACGAAATCTGGCCGTTTAAAGTGGGTCAAAATCGCGTCCAAAGAAGTCGGTTACAAACAAACATACAAACAAACATACAAACAAACATACAAACATACAGGTGAAGCTAATAAAAAGCGTGTAAAAATAAATAATTCAAATCAGTCTAGCCCATCGAGTATGTAACATTAGGTACATTACATATTCGTTTAAAAAATAGATTTATAAAAATAAAAAACAGAAATGCATATTTTTAAATGCAACTTAAAAATGGCGTCGCCATATTTCACCAATATACAATTGTCATGCTAGAAGTATGGTGTTTGGTTGGTTATTCGCACTCATCTCATATATTGCTGATCGGCTTGTAATACAATTTGAATGTATTTTAGCTTAAAACACAACTTCAAGTAGTCAAGAAAAAGTTATCGTCATTGAATGTATTTCAACTAATTAGGAAAAATACGCCAATGAAGTCGTAAGTGTAAGTTAGTATACTCGTACAATATTTATTTACCTACCTAGATATATTATACCTGTTTTTCGACGAGGCGACAAGCCACCCGTAGTTGCGACGTAATGTCGACTTAACGCTATACAGTTTAGGTATATTTTCGCATGCAGCGCGGTCGAGGACTTGAAAAGTAGGACACATACAATTTTGGCATAAAGTGATTCAACTGTTACCATAGTAACTATTACATAATCTGCGGTTATATCCAATCATTTTTAATAAACTCCGCCCCACGTTCAGCAACCATCATTATAACGCCTTGAGGGTTTCCACTCATCATCTTTGGAATTGACGATGCGTCGATCACACGCAGTCCTGAAACAGTATACATATTGGATTATTCTTAAACAATTCATTTGTACACTCATATACCTATTAGGCTCACATTATGAGGTTCCGAACTTCCGAGTTTGACTTCTAAGTCGCACAAAAATGTTATTGAGATTTCCCGAGCAAAATTCATTAACAGTATCGAGTCTGGAGAAGGTGTGTCTCATATGAGCACATAAAGTTACCTATCCCACGGGGTTATCTCGTAACTCGCAATGCGAAAATATCGTAATTGTTTAGATACAGCCTTACATGTATATTATGATTATGATAACAGCCTTGTATGTTAGGTAAGGAAACGCATATGAGCAAACGCTCCTATTACTGTCAAAAATGTCATACATTTGTAGGTTATATTATATTATGAAAAAATAGAAATAAATTATGTTGCACTGTTTTATCGTACCGAATGGGCTGAGAAGGTTTAAAAATTACCCTTGGAATGATTCTATTTCATCGGCAAGTAGTATAACTCTATTTCTGTGTATAAATGCAAGTTACACTGACAAACTAAGACATTGTCTTGAAAGGCTTATGTTAAAATATTTATGTGATCAAATCTTTTCCACTTTGTCGTTAACTAATTAATAATTATACAATGGATTTATTTTGGTGTAAATTGACCTAAACTGAAGTTTATTTGATTTAGCGGGTAATTAAATAAATTTTTACTTCTTACTGTGTGACTAACGGTCTCTCATTTAATGACGGTGGTAAGGTCTCGTGGACGATTGCCCATAATAGGATCCCTAAGAGGTAAGGTAAGGTAACTTAATATGTCATTACAGTCATGACCGCTGTTGAACAGATTAGGTACTATGATGTCCCACCAAATAGAGTTCCATCGTTTACCACCATAACGGAAGTTTTTTTATGTTAATTGGATAGGCAAACTGACAGAAGTATCACCTGATGGTAAGTGATCGATGTCGCCAATAAACATAAATTAGTTTACCTGGAATTAGCCCAGGTAACTCATTTATGTGTTTCCTGTCCTGAGACATAAGATGTTAAGTCTCGGTGCCAGTAATTACACTGCCTGTCTTGCCCTTTTCCCCGAAACACAGCAAAGCTGTTTCAAGGGCGGGAGAAACAAGCAAGGTGGGGGTACCCATGCAGCCGGGAGCGCGGCACAGCCAATCTCCCTTCTCCCACCGGTAAAAAGAAGTACTACTTATTGCTATAATCTTGCGATTTGTGCCTTAGGTAATAACGTGATTCGTGAACTTCCTCGTCATAGAGGTTGAGGGAACTACATTGATATAAAAAACCCAAGATACACAATCAGTGTGTCAAAAACGTCCTCCAAAAATGAGTGCACAATTTTAAATAGTGCACTCATTTCAAATAGAATCGCGTCGGCCGTGTCACTGTCAATTTTATTTATTTTCGTACATTGCTTTGTAAAAACAACTATAAGTCTTGCACTTAAGGTTGGATATGCAAAGACATATGTTTTTGCCATATCTATAACTACTTAAAAGAAATTAGGGACACTTTTGAGTGTCAGTTTTGTTCGGAACTGTGCATCTAGGGTTTTTTATATCAATGGGGAACTATGATAACAATGCATATTGAATATATTCATTCAGTTTAACTAGCTAATTAACTATTCAGCTAATTAGCGTACAAACTATAAACCTAACACGCTAATTAGCTTACAAGCTAACTGCTAATTAACTATTACACATCTCTAATTAGTGACTTAGTTGGTTAATTATATATATACAATAGGTATACCTATATTAGTCAACTTACTAAGTAATCACTTAAGCAAACAGCTTATTAACTTAAAAGAAAATTACTTAATTAACTAATATGTTTCTCGTATACGTGTACGACTGATAGTCTGACTAACCGACCAACAAACTATCGACCGACAAAAAAGAAATAGGCACATACTACAAGCAATGTCATACCTTTTATTCCATACACTTTTAGTTCCGTATCAATGACGTGACTGATGGCAGCAGTTCCCATCTGGTGGTTCTGAGGGTCGGTGTACGTGCGAGCCATGCAGTCCACCCACTTGTCGGACCATTCGGACCCATACTCCTTGCATACGTTAGACGTCACGGGATCCAATCTGATGCCGTATTTTTCTCGGAGTATCTAAAAAAAGAAATAGCATTCTCCTAATACAAATAATACTTTTGATTTACTTATGCATTAATTAAGTAAATTATTTTTTCACTCTGATATTTACAAATTTTTATTTGCAATTTTAATAACTTGCAATGTCTGCAACACTCGACTTGCAACTTGCAACACTCGACTCTAACAAAAATTAACACTTTAAAGCTTTATATTTCACAAACGAGTCTCTTAATCGAAATATTGTTTTCACAAACCTACAATATTTTTTAAAAGCCTATCCAACGGTACTCCACGCTATGGGGTGCACGAAAAAATAAAATTACCGTCCAACCCTTTAAATATCGAGGAGCTACCTTAAAAACATTTTTCAAGATTTTATGTTACCTACCACTTTGTTGCTGTATAATATGTATATTCATGCCAAATTACAGCTTCCTAGTTTACTTTGGAACCTTAAAAAAATCATTTTATCTTCTACAATTTAAAAGTAACATGGCACTGATATGGCCATGGCAATGATATATAACTGCATGGCCATGGCAATGATAGTAGGTACTCGTGTCGATTTATTCATAATTTTATTATCTTACCTCGCTATTTGCAATGGTCCTAAGATATTTGGCGCCATCTTTAAGGACAGTCATGTCATCAGGATGAGAGAAGAATTGAGGGTAGAACAGCGGTGCATCGAAGGGATCGTCTGATTTTAGTGTCATATATCCAACGCTTTTTGGCAACAAAGCGACGACGTCAACGCTGTGAAATAAACCGCGACTTTTAAAATTACAGACTATAATATTTACAGAACACAGACACGAGGCACGTATGTTGCGTGCAGGGTGTTCGCTGCAATTGCCACTACAGTGACTACATTACATACTCTTTGACAATTGCAAACGAAACTATTAGGTCAGATTTGTAAATCCCCGTCCAGACTAAGTGACTGAGAGATTCGCCGCATCAATAGATGTAGATAAGGGTGTAGGTAGCAGAGGAGGTTGAGATTGTCGTACTTTAATTGAGTAAGCTGGGTACTCGAAGCTGGTTTTAAGAGTCACTAAAACCGACGTGTTTGCAAGGAGGTAAGACAAGTCTGCATTGATCATACCGCTGAGCTCGCTCTACTTACCCTGTAACATATTTAGCGTGAAGATATGTATAAAATAACTAACAAGTAGATGACTCTCATGATGAAAAGAGACAACTATCGCCTATACTTAGCCACCAAGATGTTAATGGTGCGTTTCTATCTCGAACGATAATCGAATGATCAAATTAAAATATAATTATTTTTGGAACGAAGTTCCTTACGGCAGGCTTGGAGGGGATAGGGATTTTGCTGCGCGACCGAACTGAAAAAATGTGATAGTAAAACCGTAAGAAAAATGCGTGGAATAAAAGCGTTAAATGAGACGTGCGCAGGCGCGACAGTCGCGTACACAAGCGAGTAGTGCCGTTTAGCCGAAGGAAGTTCATTCCTTGGTGTCCCGCGACACCACATCATTTTTATTCACTTACGAAATATTTGTGCCTTGGAACTCGCTTTCAATGGTTTCGCCAACGACGCCGGTTTCAGAACATTCCGGGTAGAGACCGTTGAAGAAGTACTGGATGTCGGGTTGTTTGTTTGTCTTGTTTGCCAAGCTTGAATACAGCAGACCTGTTAACTAATTTAACAACGATTTTTACAAAACAATCGGAATTGTTATAAAGTTACAAATAAGAAGTACGATTTAATGAATTTGTTATGTAACTTGTACAAAAGTTTTAAATGTGTTGTATTTTGTCTCAAACTGAATTTGCTTTTGTTGAAGTTGAGTTACTGCTTAAGAGCGTACATAGGGAGGTACGTTCTATACAACATCATTTTAACGCTTTAATCGTGCATAAAAAAGACAAAATTTGCGTTTTATGATTTTTCTTATGATCACGCCACGCAATTTCAAAAAAAGCGTACATTGCTCCGACTCGTCGTGCCTCACAGTGTGTTAAAAATCTCGATTTTGTTTCATTTTGTGTTATTCGAAAATACTGTAGTAGTCAATATCATTACAAACGTCCGAGTAAAACTCAATGCGATACAGCTTTTAGTTTTTTAATAACCGTTTCCAAGTTAGCCCATATCCGGCTCTAAAAATTTACAAAATCATTTTTTGCAGAAAAACCAAATTGTATATTAATTACCTCTGCCAGTTAATTGTGCGGACATAACTATAGGTAGGTACTGTCCTTAAAACATTTGTCTATTTACTGTAGTGAAATAAAGTGGAAAATGTATTTTTTATCATTTTCGGTCTTATTTGTTTTTTTTTTTCAGATATAATACTGTATTAGGTAAATATTTATACATGAATCGATAGCTTGTAAAAATGACTATTATCGGTGTTAAAATCATATTCTAATTCCGTGTTATTCAAAAGTAATAACTAATTAAAATTATATCCGGATTTTTTGTTAGGTTAGGGTTGTCACATCAATAATAATTTTTATTACTTCCGGTAAGTATAAGTTTTTTAATGTTCATTGTTCATCTACTCAAACTTTTATTTAAACAACGTTGTTCATAGATAAATCTATTTGTAGAAATACAAAATTCTTGCTAAGATGTTTAAGAAATTCTGGATCCAGCGCCTGTCTTGTATAGGTCATGGATTAAATGGATGCGCCTTTTAAGATAATTCCTTAGTTTGTCAGTGTATCTTGCATTTACGCAAAAAAATATAGAGTTATACTGCTTATCGTTGAAATAAATAAAATTTCAAGGGTAATAATTTTAAAACCCTGTCACCTTATTCTGTTATTATAAAACAGTATAACACATGGCAGTTGCTTAACGCCCATGCCAAAAAAAAAAACAGTATAACATGGTTTATTTCTATTTTTTACAATATAATATAACCTACAAAGGTATTCAGACATTTTTGACAGTAATAGGAGCGGTTACTTATATGCGCGGCAACACTTTTCATCCCAATGGCTCGTCTAATAGTATTCATGTGGTCTGTGGTATAGCTTAATTTGTATATTCGTGGATGTATCGCAATCAAGTAGTATATGATATTTATAGAATTATATAATAAATTATAGAAAAAAATTACCTGTGTTATAGAATCAGCGGTCATTGGACCTTGTTTTTCCAATAAATATTCGGTCAAGACGCTCCAGTCTAAAGTTCTTTGATTTTTAATTTTGCTTAAAATAAAGGTAACCGTCATTCCGTAATGATTGATTAAATTTTGTCCCACTGGCAAGTTTGCATGAACGGGAATATCGAATTTTTCTAAAGTTTCTCTTGGTCCGACTCCAGATAACATTAGAATATGTGGAGACTTAAGAGCACCAGCGCTCAAAATGACCTAAAATAAAAAAAATATGAGTGTTTTTTACAATTTGTTGTCTATTTGGTTCAGATTATAGGCCTTGCATAGGTCAAGACCTCGAAATTATTTTTTTGTGGTCAAGTCATCCCCAATTTGATCCTTGAATCGAACAAACAAGATGTATTTAAGGTTTTTTTATGATTTTAAAAGTTCTCTTTCTCCGCAAGACTGTGCCGCTCGTCTTCAAAATGCTTTTGGAAGAGAAGCACCTTGTTTGAGCACCGTGAGGCGATGGTTTGCTGAATTTGAGAGAGGTCGAGTTTCTTTACATGACGAATTTCGTGAAGGGCGGCCTTCAACTGCCGTCCGTACGGCTACTGTTAAGCGGTTAATTGAATAAAACCCCCGGATTACCTATGAGACAATTCGAGGACTAATGGGGATTGGTATGAGCCAAATTCAGAAAATTTTACACGAAGAATTGAAAGTTCGGAAATTTTGTTGTTATTGGATCCCTCATGAACTGACAGCGGAGCAAAAGCGGGCTCGGGAACAGGCCAACAAAAGTGAGACAGGCGAGAAACGTTGGTAAAAAAATGATCGCGTTTTTTTTCTCAGCTACGGGTCCCATCTGTACAATTCATCTTGAAGATCAAAAAAGTGTTAATGCCTAGTGGTATTCTACCATTTGTTTATCCAGGGTGTTAGAAAAAAATCGCGAAAGACGACCAAAAAGCCGCATTCTCCTACATCATGATAACGCTTCTTCACACACGGCCAACAAAACAAAATCATTTTTAGCTTCCAAAAAAGTACATCTTGTCCCTCATTCTACGCATAGCCCCGACCTAGCATCCTGTGATTTCTGTATTTTCCCCAAAATCAAAGATTTGATGAGAGGTTTTACTTTTACCAACTCCGAAGAGGCAGTGATAGCGTTCAATCAGCACGTAGAAAACATGCCTTCAGATCTGTGGTCCTCCTGTTTTAAAAAATGGTTCGATCGCATGAAAAAATGTTTAAAATGTAAAGCAGATTATTTTGAAAAGCAATAAATATAATATTTTGGTTATAACCTGTTGTTTTTTTAAGTTACGCAAAACTTATAGTGTAACTTACGTATAACAAAATCACTTGCAGGAAAGAAAGTTCCTACGTGTCTCCATTAGGCGGAGTAGTGGTGATTATAAAATATAATAGGTACAATTGAAGCTGCTTGCTCTAAGTAGATCGGTTTTGTGTGAAGGCATTCACTCTATGCAAACACAGCATTGAACTTGGTCCTAATGGGGGAGAACAAAATTGTCGTTCAGTGCCTATTGTTAAAGATTTTCACCATGTATTAACGATACTAGCGTACTCCGCCGCACATATCCACACGAAGCCTAGCGCTTCTGTAAAACGCTATCAAAATGTTATTATTCGCTTTAAATTATTTCTCGGATTTGGCAAATTAGCGCCATCACCTAGCCTAGAGCGAACCTTCCTCTCGCTCTGTCTCAGGATAGTATTGTTCAAATGAACTGTTTTATGATAGCGCGTTATAGACTATAATATAACTATATTTTTCTAGCGTGCTACGTTATAGACTATATTATAAGGTGTAACTGGGACACTGATTGCGCGAGCCAGCTGAGATACCGCGTGGCTCATCACAACGTCATACAGCGAGCGATGGCTGAGCGCTATAACGCTTACAAACTATGTTATAACGTCTAGCGTCTACGGTCTAGCACGTAACTCGTTAGATCGCGTAGTTCGTAACTTGTTAACTTGTTCGTAAGTTAAATTTTTGTGAACAGCTTTGTTCCGACAAGACGCCCATCTTTTCTATCTTCGAAAAATCTCTAATCGGGTAACTAATAAAGCTAGGTAAAAAATAAAATGTTAGAGTGTCGGACTAAAAAAGGTTCCACTTTACGTGTAGGTCAAACCTTAAATTACGAGTAGGCATAATAGTAATTAACCAGTTGTGAGAAAATTAGGTCGTTTTTAAATTGATTAATTATCAATTTAAAATCTCATAATTCTGATATGTTTATACGAGTAGGACAACAGTTTTTTCGTGTTTTTAATAAAGCAATCAAGCTTTTAAAGTATAAAACTAATTATTGCTATTAATGAATATTTTTTTTTACAAAATTAACATGTTTGAAGCCCCTTAACTTTGTTAGTTACTCGATTCGAGATTTTTCGAAAAAAGAAAAGGTGGGTGTCTCGTCAAAACGAAGCTGCTTACGAAAAATCAGTTTGTTGTTAATCTATACAAATAAATAAAATTGAAGTGTCTGTTTGTAATATTAAAATAACCGGTTTTAACTAAATGCACATAGATGTACATACGGTACACACACCAAAATAACACTTTTTACGATTTTTGTCCGTGTATCTGTCTGTTTGTTCCGGCTAATCTCTAGAACGGTTGGACCGATTTTGACGGGACTTTCACTGTTAGATAGCTGATGTAATAAGGAGTAACTTAGGCTACTTTAAAAAAAAACACGCGGACGAAGTCGCGGGCACAGCTAGTCAAAAATAAAAATGTTCCTGGGGCCACGGTCTAATTGTAACGCACCATTAACATCAGTTGATAGGTCCTTAGGTTATCTCTTTCTATGAGCAGGGCCATCTGATTGTTTGCTGTTCTATGATATGACTATAATCTACTGTTATTAATCGATAATGGAGAAGTCGATGGATTGAGAGGTCATCGTATCACTAAATACTTGGAGCGCTATACAGCGCGGAGATATATATATATATATATATATATATATATATATATATATATATATATATATATATATATATATATATATATATATATATATATATATATACATATATATATATATATATATTTATATATATATATATATATATATATATATATATATATATATATATATATATATATATATATATATATATATATATATATATATATATATATATATATATATTGTATGTATATATATACATACAACTAAAACAGGTGGTGAATTCTTGAGATGACTTGGATTAATATGGACTCTTACCTCTTTGTTTGCTTTAATTGTCAGTAAGTTTCCATATTCATCTATGAATTCTACTCCGGTTGCCCTTTTCTGACCGTTTATATCTCCAATTATTACCCTGGTTACATAAGCTTTGAGTTTAAGGTGGAAATTAGGTCTAACTGATGATGGCATTAGGAACGCTCTGGCTGTGGTGTACCGCTGACCATCCCTGAAATGAGCATATAATAATAATAACACAGGTCAACATGAATTTTGAGTCTGAGTTCTGTACCTCTGATTCTGATTACTTATGCTTAACTAAAGAATGAAAAAATATTTTTATCTAATAAAGTTTGCTCCTCTCTTACACCATAAATGCAATGGCTCTTCAAAAAATCTAGTTTAGTTTACATTTAGTTTTCATTTTATAAAGTACAAAAGCAAAGTTTATTGATTGTTAATAGCGTTTCTGTTTACTATTCGATTTATATAATCAGAAAATGGTCACTAAATAACAGACTCAGAAAAAAAAATTTTTTTTGTTGACCTGTGTAATCGTAATTAAGAAACAGTGAAAGTATATAACTAAATTCTTTTAACTATATATCTTTTGGTCATTAGTGCAGATCCCGTAGTATGGAAAACATAAAAAGTTTTTTATATAAAGAAAATCATCGACACGCAGTTTAACCAACAAAGTGGAGGAGTTCCTTATATTTAAAAAGCCCGACGACGCATGAAGACCTAATTGTTTTCTCGCCGAGCGTAACATATTGTCAGATCATGCAAGCGAAATCTTAAAAACCGCCAGGCGCAGATGCTATCACTAGTAAACCACTTCATCATCTTCGCTTCCGTACTATCGCGGCTTTAACATGGCTGTACAACGGCATTCTGCGCGCTGGCGAGTTCCCAGAAATCTGGAAGTTAGGCCAGAGTGCTAACGCTCCCCAAGCAGGGCAAAAATACGCTACTTCCTGGCAGCTACAGGCTTGGTCACTCTCCTACCATCAATGTCGAAGGTTTTTAAGAAGCTCCTCCTCAACCGTGTAAACAAATACTTTAGTCCGAAGCCAGAGCAGTTCGGGTTTCGGGCTGAGCACAGTACAGTACTTCAACTGTCTAGGATACTGCACACGCTTGTCTTGTCGTTGCCCGCAACAAAAAGGAGCAAAGTATTTCAATACTCCTGGACATGGAAAAAGCTTTTGATCGCGTATGGCACAGCGGTCTGCTTTTCAAGCTAGCCAAAACTGAGATAGCACGTAAGATAAAGTTTTTATATAAATACTCTTTTATATAAAGACTATAGTAGACTCTTTTTTGGAACGAAGTTCCTTACGGCAGGCTTGGAGGGGATAGGGATTTTGCTGCGCGACCGAACTGAAAAAAATGTGATAGTAAAACCGTAAGAAAAATGCGTGGAATAAAAGCGTTAAATGAAACGTGCGCAGGCGCGACAGTCGCGTACACAAGCGAGTAGTGCCGTTTAGCCGAAGGAAGTTCGTTCCTACCTGGTGTCCCGCGACACCACATCATTTTTATATACGGTTACTTCCACGAAGTAATGATAATTATCTCTTTACCATCCAACATAGTCGTTAATTTTGTCGCTAAGTACATATTCATTAAACATTCGTCTATTCACTAAAGCTACATTGCTTGCGTAAAAAGCACAAAAGATATACGGAATTAGTGTTAAGTTACAAACTTGTTTTTAACTTCCTGCTACGTTTTAGTATAAGGAAGTTACTGGTTTTGGCCCGATTTTCGGTAATTGGGTTTTCATCATCTCAACGTTTAGAGGCCCTAGGAACTATTTTCACGATGACGTTAGTATGTCTGTATTTATGTATATGTGTGTTTCTATATGTATTTAGGTATATAAAATCTAAACCGATTCAGGCCAGTAGATTATAACAAATTAAAAAAAATGGTGAACAATGTTTTTTTTAAATACTTTCCTGATAAATATACTAATTGAAGACTAAATTATATTATCTTTTTTCTTAAAAAATCACATCTAGTGCCGCAAATTGCATCATATTCGATTTATTCAGGTGTTAACGTTGACGAAAAATGTTGAAAAGGAGATTTTTCGACCAATTATTTTTGACCTTCTACAATATTTTACTTAAAAAACTACGTCGAATGCCGTTTCGAAAATAAAATCGAATCAAGTTTTGAAAGGTTACAGCCTTTCAAACTTAGACAAACTTGTTGGTCTGAATTTTCAAATATAAAAATTGTGTTGTTTACAGTTAGCTAACTTACTTAATTTTTTAAAAATATATAAACGGGTCAATAACGCGTACATATATAGAACTTACTTGTAAAGCTCGACGTTTCGGCCAAGTTACATTGACCGTGGTCACGAGCAGACTGGCCGAAACTTGGCCGAAACGTCGAGATTTACAAGTAAGTTCTATATATGTACGCGTTATTGACCCGTTTATATATTTTTAAAAATGATAGTAGAACGCGTTAGTTTAAAAGTTCATATAGTAGACTCTTTATAAAGAACATAAAAATTAGAGTGGCAGTTGAGGATGTCCTATCGTTAGAGAAGACCATCAAGGCCGGAGTACCACAGGGCAGATGCCTCTCACCGACGCTATATTTTGTCTACACTGATAGCGTTCCGGTGGGAGACGGCTGATCCCCCGCTCTTTCTTCGCTAACGATTTAGCGTAAGTTCATCCTTCGAAGACAGATTCAGAATTCCATAGATCTCCTACCTGGCTGGCTGTCTAAGTGGCGCCTGATAGCCAATTCGGGGAAAACTTAGGCTCTTCTATACAGAAAGCTTAAAAGACTACCAGTTTTGGCGCTGAACGGTCAGAAAATTCACTGTAGAAAACTCTACAACAATGGCAAATATAGTGCTGCGGAGGGTAGTGAACGTCTTTAGGTACACACTAGGTATTTAAAGTTTAGGTATAAAGGTATTTAAACTATTCTGCAGAAGTATTTAAAGTTGAAAGCCCTTCATAAAGCAGGTAGTAAGAGGGATGTACGTTCGTCTCGTATTGTCGTCCCTACCCATGATTCGGATCATTGCTCCTTGGCATTCACATCCTCCAGACGTGAAGCCATATCCCAGAGACATTTTAACTTCTTAAAATCTTCTCTCATCACATTCCGCTGAAGTCGTCGCCGCGGTCGCTGATCGCTTCGCTGGGCTTCCCCCATGTATCTCATACGGCGGTGCTGATCGCCTGTATTGGCGTGAAGGTGTCTCGGGGGTGTGTGTGATATTTTACTCATTGATAACCCTAACCCTATTTCAACTCCATAGTTTTTCAAAGAAAACATAAGGATAATTCAATTCCTGGCAGTATTCACGACCAGCGGTAGACATCATAGCAAGGGGGCCATCAACCCCGAAACCATCTCCCCATTCTCCTACAGAGGATGTGTGAAGACCTACGCCAGATATGTAGTTCAGCCGAAGAGCGTTGGTTGGAAAGCAGGCTCAATCTCAGTCGTGTTAATTTTTAACGTCCTGCTGGTCGGTACGTGAGCAGCATAGCGAAGCTACTGATTTTGCCCGATTTTCGAAAATCAAGTTTTGAGGTTCTAGGAATGGTGGAATTTTCATCATGATTGAACCTCTCATATGTGACCCCACCTTAACCGAAGACTGGATAGGCCCTTGAATATTTGGGGTATTGTGACCCCCCCCCCCCTGAATTGAAGGCTGGATCCGCCCTTGCTTGAGTCTTGTTGAGGCTGAACGGAACCGGTTGTCTCTTTGAAATAAAATACTTAATTAAAGTTGCGAAACAGTATAAGAGTTTAAGCTAGCACGGTCAGTACTTACTAATAATATTTTGGACATGTAGATTTATGACTTTTGTTAAGTGAAGTCAACTTACGCGTTCATTGTTTGCGCGATGGCAAACCCGTCGGGTTTTTCAGGATCATTTAATTCATTGATAATTGGCAATCCCGTGGAATTTATAGCGTCCATGAGATCATATAAGAGCTCTGGTTGGTACCGTTGCTGTAATTATAGAACAAAAATTTATTTTACATAGTCGGAGTGGTTAGCTACTCTGACTACGCAGTGGAAGGGACTTCGGGTTATATTCCTGATAGGGACAATTGTGTGATGAGCACATATGTATCTATTTCTTAGTTTGGGTATTTATTAAATATATTTCAGTACTTATAAGTATTAGTATCATTGATTAGTATGAGTATTAGTATCGTCTCTGTGGTCTAGTGGTCCAAAGTTGGCGTTGACCACATGAGGTCCCGGGTTCGATTCCCGGGTCGGGCACAGTGTTTTTTTCAGTTTTCTGAGAAACACAAAGTTGCCCGGGATTAGAAAGTGCCCGGTTGGCGATAGGCTTGCCACCTATCACATTTGTGGGACCAAGTATCTTCGGCTAATCGTGGGTGCACTTGTTGTACCTGCCTCTCTGCCTACCCCTGCGGAGATATGGGCGTGAAGATACTTTTTACTTTTAGTATCATTGACAGCATCCATATCATTAGCACTTCTCAGTTTCACTTGCTATCAGCTGAACTTCTTGTCCTCCTGTTTCACAAAGAATTTTATCTGCATTATCATCACGCCGATTCCCTTATCTGGATCAATCCTTATATGGAGTGTGGATCGATCGAATTAAGGTAATTATTTTGCAACTTTTCCGAGAAATCTTATGTTTTAAATTCCCACCTCTCGTACCCACCACTGTAACTTCTGTAAACCAGAATCAACAGTGACAACGTTCCTGGTAACCATTGAGTTGTGAGCTCAAGTCAAGGTGCTCTGGGGAACAACACAGCTGTTCTGGGACCCGCAACGAAATTAATTAGAAGTAGGAGAAGTAGAAAGATACAATCAGTTTATGAGAATTCTGTAATATTATTGAAGACATAAAATTGGTCTGTAGAGCCCTCTTGTTGGTCCGGACCCGCTTTGAAGAGGAGACCAGCTACCATTCTGCCACGCAGTTCGTAAAAGGTGAACGTTTTTTTTATATCATAAGATAGCAAACAAGCAGATGGCTCTCCTGATGAAAAGAGAAGTTATCGCCTACAGACTCCAAAGATGTTAATGGTGCGTTGCTATCCGTGTGGAAAGATGGCAATGCCACATGCATAAGTTTACTGGCTACGGCTAAGTTGGCCTCGAAAACGGAACATGACAAAGACAAACATTGACGCTATTGCGGCAGGAATATGTAAGGCGGTGGTACCAAATACCTGGGCGAGAAGTTGCGGAACTCTACTACCTAGACGTCACAAAGGCGACCAACTGGCTATATATATATATATATATATATATATATATATATATATATATATATATATATATATAATATTCAAAGAAGCTCAGACCAACAGGGGGGTTGTCTATACGTGTCAATATCATCGTGACGACTAGATGGTAGAGTTCCGCAACATCTAACCCCGGGTATTTGATATCACCGCCTTACCTATTTCTGATGCAAAAGCGGGCATTATCATCAATGTCGTGTTACGATTTGGGGGTAAATTATTTTTTTAATACTTTTTTTTAATTATATAAATCGATCATATTATCAATTCTGAACAGCCTCTGAAAATTTGTCAGGATCTTTAAAAGTAACTCTCTAAAAGTTCACCGGTTACCTTGCCCTCCAAACTGGAACATGACAGTGACGGACAGACAAGCACTGACGCTATTGCGGCAGGAACAGATAAGGTGGTGGTACCAGACCCGGGCGAGACAATGCAGAACTCTACCACCTAGTAGCCACGATGTTAGTGACTCGTATAGTCAATCGGTCGCCTTTTACGATCTACCTGGCAGAACGGCAGTTGGCCTATTCTTCAAAGAAGCCCGGGACCAAACACGTGTTCCGTGGATCAGAGTTACTGGGTCGTCAGAATCGCTGAGGACAGTGCTATTTTTACTTAAATTTCACTTACTCTTTGTATAGGCATTGGTCCGGAATCACTATGAATATTAGCATTTACTATTGAGCCAATTTCCTTATTGCCTTCTGATTTTAGGAAATATGGGTAGTTCTCGTCCCATGACCATCCCTTAGCACCTGCTTCGACCCAGGCATCATAATCAGCAGGGTGGCCGCGATGGTACATCATTCCGTTTATGGTACTGCACCCACCTGTAGACATAAAGAATATCATCATGCAGATTAGCTTGCGGGATAGGCAGAGTAAATTAAACTTCAAAGTAGCTTTGTGGACATTAAAATTACACTGCTAGTGAAATAGTGAACAAGTTTTATTGGTCCATCGTTTGACAAAATTATTGAGGGATTTGTGTCAATTTTGTGGTCGCTTTCCCCAGACTTATTCAAGGCATGGAGTGAGGGGAGGGGGTGGGGGTTCCTCGAATAGCAGTTTATGCCCTATGTAAATTTGTTAAAATAAGTTTATTTGGATTCTGCAACGAATCGTCTAGATCTGGTACTACCAGTGACAAGACAACGTTTTCTTCGAAACCTGTGACCTACCCACCCCCTTAGGTTACCTTGAAATGAGCAGGTAAATTTTGCTCGCATTTAACCCATCTTAATTTCCATGTCACTGTTGTTTTTACACTTTTTATCAATAGATTCTTTCACCACCATTGGAATGAAAAATATTATATAACTTTATTTTTCTTATCATCTAATGTACAAAACCCAATAGGTCTCTACGACGCTCCAGAAAATCCTTATTTTTTATTATCTTGGGCTCTCCTACTATTAATTCTACTTTATATACTAGGCAGACTTATACATATTACGTTATATCTTCGCTAAGCACATGGCAACGCGTTATTGGCACCTCCAGTATCCGCACTCCGCAGACGATCGTGGTTTTTTTTCATCGTCAGGACGAATCTAATGGTTTACTATTTTACAAAGCAATAAATTACCCAGAACTTTCCCTCTCAGCCATTGACATCCATCAGTTTCACTTCTACAAAAGTCGTTACTGGGTACTGTCCGGAAGCCCCAGTCCAGAGTTTTCTCGTTCCAAAATACTCTGTAAAATCCCGGCACTCGAGATCCTATCGGTTCATCTGGTCCAGCTTCTAGAAGCAATACCTAAAAATATTGATACATTTATAAAATCCGTATTTAATAACAAATATTAAAGCGAAAAATATTTCGAGACGTCTGAGTCTTTGTTTTAAAAACTTCATTTTTTTATTTTACTATTTTACATGTTTAAATCAATCTGTTTGCATGTTTGTATGTATTATTTTTTCATGTTGGGACCGGCATGCAGTGAGAATATGTGCCCATCACCGGATTAAAGTTTTTTAAATATAAAGTTTGATCGTAATCGGAAAATTCATTATGTCATAATCTTTTTTGATTATGTTGTAATAAATAATGATGTGAAAAAATATTATCTTATCTATTTACGATGTCTGATCTTTTAAAGATGTCTAATCAAATATATTTCAGCGTATCTAGAAACTTAAGATGAAATGTTGTCTTTGAAATAAATATATGATTAATAATGTTCTGAAGATATTTTATCTCAAGATGTCCGTATACTCACTTGTAGTAGTGACTTGTAAGTTTATTCATTAATCATATGTGTAAATTAGATAGCGTTATCAAGGAAGTCAGCAAAAATTATATAACATTAGTTAACAAATTACTTTCAGGATTCTATCCCCATAAAAAAATTGCATTCCTGATAAAAAAAAATTATCAACTTTGTCAACGGTAACACTATAGATGACACTACTGATTCGAAATGCTTACGGAATGTCGTGAAAGAAAGGAAGGAATTGATGCAGATGCAGCAGATATGAAATTGATAAATGTGATCTGGGAGTTTATTGCACATTATTCCAAAATTGCAAAATATTTAATTAGCATATTTCTGCTATCAATAAAGCTTGTGAATAAATTTATTGGTTTAGGGCAGCACTGACTTTATTGCGACAGGAATGAGTAAGGCGGTGATACATGACCCGGGCGAGACAATGCAGAATTCAACCGCCTAGTCGCCACGATGATAGTAACTACTGACTAGCATAGCCATTCCTTCGCCTCTTACGAACTGCCTGGCAGAACAGCAAATGATATACTCTTCAAAGGGAGCTCGAACGAGGGAAGAATAAATAATATTATGTTCTAAAAATAGACGAAATCTTTGTAGTTTTATTAAGGCGGTTAGATATTCACGTGTGTAATTTACTTTTATTTTATAAAAATACTAGCAGTTATTCGAGACTTCGTTTTCGTGACCAAATCTCATTACTTGACTTTGCTTTTTGTCAGGTACATAATTACCTAGGTCTTGGGGAACGTAGCTTTTTCAATTAAACTTCACGACCGATTTTAAAAATTCTTTTACCATTGTAAAAGAATTTTTAAAACCGGCCGTGAAGTTTTTGAGTTAAATTGTAATAAAGAAACAAATCCGATCAAATCGGGATAGGATTGATTTGTTCGGGATTTATCAATGACGAACATTTTGAAAAAATTGTCTTTTTTACATTACTTCGATATTTTTCAACTAATCGATTATGTAGCTAAAACGTCATTTCAGAGTTCAGAAAGATCAAAATCGATTATCGTGTTAAAATATACAGCTTTACAAAACTTGAAATACTGTCACATCTGACAAACTTTAGATTTTAGACTTAAAAATCTAGGCTGCAGTTTAATTTTTCCTTTGAGTTTAAAATACCCCAATTTAGCGGGGACTTTCAGGAATAGCGTGCAAGGTCAACCGGTTTACAGATTTTTTTTATTAAAACTATTTCCGCGGTATAACCCGTGTAAGTCCGATCTTGAGAGAAAATTCGGGTAAAATTTAGCTTATATATCACTCAGCCATAATGTAGCTTTCTACTGGTGAAAGAATTGTCAAAATCGGTCCCATATTTTCTGAGATTACTTTCGATAAATAAACTTACTTAGAAGCTTCACCACTTCATATTATTAGTACAGACTACAAATGTATTTACGACCAGCAAAGCGGGCGGGTGTTAGACACTAACACCCTAGCTAGTAAATAATAAATGATAAAATATCAACTCTCAATTACAAGTATTTTACATTTCCAATCTTGGATTAGAAATATCGAAATCCCACTAATATAATTTACTAGCTGCAGTGTGCAGCCCGCTGAATCATAAAAGTTTTTGGTGAATCTCGCGAGAACAGCTCATTTTTCCGGGATAAAAGTAGCCTATTTGCTATTCCAGTCATCTATCTGTGTGCCAAATTTCATCCACATTTGTTCAGTAGTTTTGGCGTGATTGAGTATCAAACATCCATCCCATAAATTACTAATGTATAAAATCCATCCATCCAAACATTCAAACTTTCGCATTTATAATATTATACCTAATATAGATAATTGGGAAACTGTAGAGATGGATAGATGGATGTTTGATACTCTTTCACGCAAAAAGGCTGAACCAATTTGGATGAAATTTGGCACACAGGTAGATAATGACCTGGCATAGCGCACAGGTACCTTTTATTCCAGAAATATGAGTTGCTCCCGCGGGATTCACCAAAAACTTTTATAATGCAGCGAGAGCGTAGTAATATTTACAAGTATATTTGACAAATCGGTTCAATAATTTTAAACAGCCAAACTTTCACATTTATAATATTATTATAGATATAGATAAATGCGAAAGTGAATGTTTGTTTATTACGCTTTTATGGCTAATCGTTCTACCGATTTTTATAAAATTTGGCATGGAGTTAGATGAAGATCCGGGGTGAAACATAAGCTAACTTTTTTCAAAAACCAATCTAAAGGGCTGAAATAAGGGTGAAAAATTGTATGAATAACTGTAACGACGACATGTTAACTTTCTTATAGATGAAGTTGCTAGGATTGAACTCACATTAAATTTATCGTTTTCGCTCAGTCGTCCGGCGACCACAGAACCAGCAGCTCCAGCTCCTACCACGATGAAGTCGTACGAGTCACTTATAAAGTCTGTTGACCTCACTCTGGAACATGACGCCGCTATGGAGCACCGGCCTTTGAGGAACCCTTCCAGCAGCACCATGAATAGGAACGTGCCGCTACATACTCCTGAATTGACAATTGAGGCCGACTCTTGATTTTCTAGCTCGCATCCACAAGTCTATATTTTTGAGAAAAGTATATTTAATAGTGAGTCACAGAGTAGCTATTATATCAAGGATAGTAATCAAACCGGTTTTCAAAATTTTTTAGACCCCAAAGTAAGCAAAGTTAATTGATTATGATATGAATGTTAGTCAACGATACCTCCATATTCTGTGACGAGTATCGTCACAGAATATGGAGGTATCGTACGTCGGTAGGTACTGAGGTTCATAGAAATAAATATATAAGGTACAAATAAAATTTCGTATACGAATAAAATTTAATACAAATTAAAAAGTTTTAAACCATTGAATGACGTTTGTTTTTGGCTGAATATCTTTGGTTAGACGTACCGAATGCTGTGTTAAAATATTTTCACCTATTATGGTATTTATACCTAAATACCGCCCGCACCGCCCCGTTGGTCGAGTGGTTAGCGACCCTGACTACGCATCAACGGGGCTCGGGTTCGATCCCCGACGGGGACAAGCATTTGTAACACAAGCAAATATTTGCTTACTTTGGGGTTAGATCAGTAAGTGTAATATGTCCCGTGAAAATTATTTATTTATTTATTTACTGTAATATACATAATGAACACCCAAATTTAGAAATACAAACGTCTGTGCTCATTAGATAAATTTGGGAACTAATTATTTGAGCTGTTATTTAAATATTTGAGATGTTATTATAATCAGTTCAAAAACATTTTTTCCCCGTGTTGGTCCCGGGCTCCTTTGAAGAATAGGCCAACTGCCGTTCTGCCAGGCAGGTCGTAAAAGGCGACCGAGTGGCTATGCGCGTCACTACCATTGTGACTACTAAGTGGTAGAGTTCTGCATCGGCTCGACCGGGTCCGGTACCACCGCCTTACCTATTCCTGCCGCAATAGCGTCAGTGCTAGTCACTTTCGTGTTCCGGTTTGGAGGGTAAGGTAGCCGGTAAACTTATGCATGTGGCATTAGACCTCGCCACAAGATAGCAACGCGCCATTAACATCTTTGGTGTCTATAGGCGATGGTTAACTCTTTCCATCAGGAGACCCATCTGCTTGTTTGCTATCTTATGATATAAAAAAAAAAAAAAAAAAAAAAAAAAAAAACATATTGGGCATTATTTAATGTAATGGCGGTTGATTAATTATTGCGACAGTAAAACATGCACAGTAATAAAAAATCAATTAGTCGGTTATTTCATCATACAATATCAACTCTAAAAATAATTGAGCAGTCCAATAAATGGACGAGCGGTAAGATGGAATAAGCGGTTCGATACCCGAACTCAAATTCATTGAAAAGAGAGGTAAATGTTCGTTAGTTGGGCGGAGTTTATTGCTGGAATTGCAAAATTGCCGGAGCCCACCAACCTGGTGTAAACGTTTAGTGATTCACGAGGTTAGTGCTCATGTTTTTTTGTAAATAGGCTTATTCTATCTTTACTTATTCTATTCGCCAAATTTCAAGTTGCGGAAATTCATAATTTTTCAGAAAAAAAAATTATGAGAATAAGACGTTTAAATAATCTAGCTAAATTGATGACAAATCTGAATCAAAGCACACCGAATTGCACGTGGTCTTGTTTGTCTTACCCCTAGAGTTTTTTTAGAAATCACGAAGGCGCGGAGTGAGGCAGCCCCTGCCCACTGTAACAAAGCGTAGGCACCTTGTGAGCCGTAGCGGCTGAGCTGAGGCTGGTCACCACAGGCGACCAAAAAGCCGAAGCTGCGAAGGCGAACATAGTTTCAAGTGCCCATGCTTTGTCACGCGAGGGCAGAGGGGCTGCACTTCCCGCAGCGCCGAAGCACACACAATCCGACTAAAATCTATAGCAGAAATTTTATTATTTAAGTACCATTACTATTTAAGTACTGTTTTATTTTTATTTTATTGAGATTTCTTGAGATTGCTTACTGACAAATTCCGAGTTATTATTGCCCACACGTAACCGCTCGTTCAATCATTTTTACCGCCCATTTAATTATTTTCCTGCCCAATTATTATTACTCATTTTTGTTTACTTTACTGTTTAGTTTTAACTGCTGAACTAGTTATTACACGTGTCATTTATAATTTTTGACTTACCGAAACTGCTATATATATATATATATATATATATATATATATATATATATATATATATATATATATATATATATATATATATATATATATAGCAGTTATATATAATAAAATCGTAGGAAAGTCAAAACTGTACATTGAATATTTTTTTAAAAGAATACTTGGGGCGTGATCTACAATCGATATCGAAGCCAAAAATATAGTTTTTAGAATTGTCTGTTTGTCTGTTTATCTGTTTGTCTGTTTGTCTGTATGTATGTCCGGGGGAAACTCAAAAAATACTGCATGGATTTGCTTCAAATTTTGCATGAATATTACTAATAGGTCGGGTCAACAGTTAGACTACATATTATCACGCTATCACCCACGCGGGAGGTGCAGTGCGGAGTAAACGAAATCCGCGCGGACGAAGTCGTGGGCAACAGCTAGTATGTTTATAAAACCCAATATTCCTACATGTATGTGTGTCGTATATGTTTTTGCCTGTGTGATGACGATGAGTTTGTGTAAACGATATAATGTGTAAATGATATAAGCTTATCCTACACGCACTTATACAAATTATTATGAACTAGCGGCCCGCCCCGGCTTCGCACGGGACAAAAATGATTAAAATCGATCCAGTAGTTTTGATTTATTCATTACTACCCGTGGCCCGCACGCGTTTTTGGAGTAAAAGGATTCCCCTTTCCCTATGAAGATTTCCTGCTATCTTTGGAATATCTAAATTCATATAGGTACTACATTTTTAGTATTTACATTTTACCTATTTCTTTTATTTTTACAATTAATATATTATGGAATGTCTTTATATACAACGCTCACAGCTTTTTTGCCATTAGACAATACAAATATGTTTTCTTTAGATGTTACTCTTAAAAGAGCGATATATAGTTGGCCATGTGAAAAGCAATCAACGCTCAAATCTAAGCCTGCAACGTTGAAGGCTTGACCCTGCGATTTATTAAAGCGAGGCATCAGGACAAACGGGAAAAAAATGTGTAAATGGTTGACCCTACGGGCCATCCCTGAAACTTCTCACTAAATTAAGGTATTTTAAGCTCAAGAGTAAAAAATATAAGCATAGATTTTTTAGTTCAAACATCTATTTTGTTAAAAATGACAGTATTATTAATTTTTTAAAAGCTGTATATTTGAAAACAATGATGGCATTCAACTCAATTTTTGAGATCTAAAATATTGTTTTACCTAAATAATCGATAGGTTGAAAAATTTCGACGCTATGTCAAAAAATATTTTATTTTTAATTTTCTTCATTGATAAATCCCAAACAAATTGACCGATTTTGATTAAATTAACGGAACAAAAGCTGATAATATTTTTAAGTCAATCGGTAAATTAACTTGAAAGTTATTTAAAAAAACTTAAGTAAGTTTGCTAAAAATAACGTATGAAAAGCTATAAGTTTGAGAATTAGATTCGATTTTGATTTTTGAAACGGCATTTGACGTAGTTTTTTAAGTAAAATATCGTAGAACACCAAAAAATGATCGGTTGAAAAATTTCGAAGCTATATCGAAAAAACACTTTTTCAAAATTTTTCGTCAAAGATTACTCTCAAACGAATAAACCGATTTTGATGCAATTTATTTATTAGACATAGTTTTTTGACGAATAGAGCTGATTAGTTTTTCTACTCAATCGGTACATAAATCTGGAAGTTATATTAAAAAAATACTGTTTCGTCAAAATTTTTTTGGTGTTTTTTCAAAATTTCTCAAATCTCCTGGACCGGTTGGTGAATGAATGAATGAATCGGTTAAAATTTTCAGGAAATCTAAGTTGAGCAAAATCCAACCGCGATTCGATCGGTCTAGCCGTTCAAAAGTTATGACACACACACATACACACACACGTACACACGTACACACACACACATACATACATACATACATACATACATACATACATACATACTGACGTCATCGTGAAAATAGTCGGAAAAGATTCCTAGGACCTCTAAACGTGGACGTCTGGTAAAACTTCCTTATCTACATACGTAGTGGGAAGTTTTTTTTTCAAATAGCCTTTGTCACTCAGTGAAAAAAAAATGAAAACTAAAATGAAAAGAAAGTAAGTAAAGTAGTAAAAAACTGGTTTGCTAAATCACGTCTTTTTACATTGATTGTTAAATAACAATTTTACAAAAATTATACGATATACCTGAAGATATTATCTAAGGAATGTGCTAAATTATTATATGATAGAATGTACTTTACTTGATCATATAAAATTCCGAAGACAGGAAACATAATTTGTTAATACTATTTCTAATCATCCACATGATTTTTATATGGTGATATTTAGTTAAAAAAGGAATGTACTAAATTTAGGTTTTCAGCTGAAGTCCGTTATTTATCCGAAAATTAACACGTTTCCCAGCGGTTTCAGAACACACCGCGCGCGCGCCGCCCGACCGGCCGGTAACCCCGCAACCGCTATGCCCCTGCATTTTAAATCTGTAATATCTTCGAAAATATTCATTTAAATTGCATGCTGTAAACGGCCATATTGATCTATATTAAATCAACAATATATTTAAGGTATTTAATTGGATAAGGATTAGTGCTGTATTGCTTAAAATTGCTTTGAAAAAAAGCCATTATTTCTCGTAAAATGTAAATGACAAAAAAAATGCTATTGTGGGTTATCCATAAGAGCTAGACATATACCGTCGCGGACTTTTCCGTAGACCTTTTCAAGGTGTACAAATACTTAGTACATTATTTTGATAAATCTCGTAGGGTTTAGCCTGCGTTTGCAATATAAGCGGAAAAAAATATAATTATTTACGACATGACATCAAAAAACTCAAAAATTGCAGTATTTCTCTACAGTATATTGAATGTTATTATACACATAAACCTTCCTCTTTAATCAATCTATCTATTACAAAAAACCGCATCATAATCCGTTGCGTAGTTTTAAAGCTTTAAGCATACATAGGGACATAGGGACATAGGGACATAGGGACATAGGGACAGACAGAGAAAGCGACTTTGTTTTATACTATGTAGTGATGATCTGAATAACAAAGTAAATAAAAATATTGTGATAACCGTCACAATATATACAAACCTCAGGCGATAATATCATATTGAAAAATTTGTGTTGTATCTGAAAGTAAATAAAATTATTACATTAATAAAATAACATTTACTGAGTTCAATATTTACTGTCGCCTCTGTGGTCAAGTGGTACGATGTCGGTGTGACCACGCGAACTCCCGGGTTCGATTCCCAGTTTTGCAAATTTAAAAATGTGTTTAATCGTGTGTATGTGGTAATCGTGAGTGCACTCGTTATACCTCTGCCTACCTCCTCGGGGTTACGAGCGTGAAGATACTAAACTACTACTAATACTGATTTCAACGAAATTTACAGGTTTGTAATCGAGAAAAATCTTTAACGGACTTAAGGATCGAGCACACTGAGCCCGCAGCGGGCCGGAGCGGGCCGCATTGCAACAAAAATGCAGCATACTACACTACCTCTTCGGGGTTACGAGCGTGAAGATACTAAACTATTACTAATATTGATTTCAACGAAATTTACGGGTTTGTAATCGAGAAAAATCTTTAACGGACTTAAGGATCGAGCACGCTGAACCCGCATCGGGCCGTATCGGGCAGCATTGCAAGAAAAATGCAGCATAGCTCTTTAGGACGGGCTGTAACTTATTAATAACTTGTAACACCCATATTCTTGCAAACAATATTTACATTACATTTCATTTCAACGACGGGGCGGAGGAGGCCTCATCGCAACGGAGCGCATTTTTGTATTACTTTCCAAATGTTATTCTTCTTTGTTGACTATCATAACGTGGATCATTTACCTTTTTGTAGCCTTGAAGCAAAATTATTAATCATTCTTTATCCATAATTACGTGATTTTATAAATTAATACTCAAAACATGGTTAAGTGTTGGCGCACACTGTGGCAGTGCGGGGCGGAGGCATCGCATTCACCGAATAGCCCCGTTTCCGATCCGGTAGTAGTAAAAAAAAGTAAAAAAAAATGTTGACGCGTCAAAATAACTTGTAAAAAGT
Organism: Apodemia mormo; assembly: GCA_036924255.1. Classification (NCBI taxonomy): domain Eukaryota; kingdom Metazoa; phylum Arthropoda; class Insecta; order Lepidoptera; family Riodinidae; genus Apodemia; species Apodemia mormo. The sequence continues at coordinate 16,748,439 of JAUPFN010000020.1, forward strand.
TTTATTGAATAAAATGTTTTTGATTTCTGAAATTCGCCGAGCAAAAATTTTGAAATTCGGGGAGTTGACATATCGAACAACGTTTAGATCCGCGGGCGTGGAAAGAAAGGCTAAACTAGCCACCAAAAAGCTTGGTGTGCTCAGCAGAGCGAAGCAGTACTTTATGTCATGCCAGCCCGTCGCGCGTACAAGACCCTAATTTGAACTCACATGGAGTATTGTTCTCATCTCTGGGCTGGAGCTCCCCAGTACCATCTTCTTCCTCTTGATCACATTGAACGTAGAGCGGCTCGAATCATCGACGACCAGGCTATTTCTAATCCGTTTGACTCTTTGGCGTCACGCAGAGATGTAGGTTCGCTCTGTTTTTTATCACATATATCATGGAGAGTATTCCAACGAGTTGTTTGGATTAATTCCTGTTGCTGAATTCCATCATCGGACATCGCGCCAAAATTTAAAGTTCCATCCTCATCACCTCGATGTCTGAAAATCCACGACCGTGCGCTTTTCTTGGCACTTTCTGTCTCGTACTACTCTTTTGTGTTCGGATTAATTCCTGCTGCTGAATTCCATCATCGGACATCGCCCCAAAATTTAAAGTTCCATCCTCATCACCTCGATGTCTGAAAATCCACGATCGTGCGCTTTTCTCGGCACTTTCTGTCTCGTACTACTCTTTTGTGTTCGGATTAATTCCTGCTGCTGAATTCCATCATCGGACATCGTGTCAAAATTTAAAGTTCCATTCTCATTACCTCGATGTCTGAAAATCCACGACCGTGCGCTTTTCTCGGCACTTTCTGTCTCGTACTACTCTTTTCTGTTCGGATTAATTCCTGCTGCTGAATTCCATCATCGGACATCGTGTCAAAATTTAAAGTTCCATTCTCATTACCTCGATGTCTGAAAATCCACGACCGTGCGCTTTTCTCGGCACTTTCTGTCTCGTACTACTCTTTTCTGTTCGGATTAATTCCTGCTGCTGAATTCCATCATCGGACATCGTGTCATAATTTAAAGTTCCATTCTCATTACCTCGATGTCTGAAAATCCACGACCGTGCGCTTTTCTCGGCACTTTCTGTTTCGTACTAATCTTTTCTGTTCAGAATAATTCCTGCTGCTGAATTACATCATCGGACATCGCCCCAAAATTTAAAGTTCCATCCTCATCACCTCGATGTCTGAAAATCCACGACCGTGCGCTTTTCTCGGCACTTTCTGTCTCGTACTACTCTTTTGTGTTCGGATTAATTCCTGCTGCTGAATTCCATCATCGGACATCGTGTCAAAATTTAAAGTTCCATTCTCATTACCTCGATGTCTGAAAATCCACGACCGTGCGCTTTTCTCGGCACTTTCTGTCTCGTACCTACTACTCTTTTGTGGAATCAATTGTCGGCGGAGGTGTTTCCGAATGGATGAATTCCGGCGGAACGGATCTCTGGTATTGCGGATGTTCATGGGCGGTGGTAATCACTTACTATCAGATACACCTCCTTCTCTTTGCCCCCTCTAATATAAATTATAAAGCGCCCTAACGAGGCCCGATACGCTCCGCCGTAGTGTGCAATATTAAAGTGTTTAGTGGTAAGTTTAGTACGTACCGAAACAAAGCAGTTTCTCGTAAATCATTGTGTACATCACCGTATTCTAATATACACATGTAAGAAGTTTTACTTTATAAATTGATAATAATTAGCCACATAGAATAACAACGCCGTCTTTTGAAAATATTTATTTACTTGCAACATTATTCGAGTCTTTGTGTGCGTGTCAACGCAAGTAATTACACAAGCCTACACGCACATCGATATGGTTTTGGCTTAAAATATGAACGAAACGTTGAATGCAATTATCACTCTGAGCATTATCTGCTCCGTTGGTCGAGTGGTTAGCGAACACAACTACGAATCGAGGAGGCTCGTGTTCGATTCCCGACAGGGACAAACACTTCTGTGATTAGCATAGATGATTGTATTTCTGGGTTTGGGTGTTTATTATGTATGTAACATTATTTATGAATGCACCCATAATACAAGCAAATAATTTGCTTACTTTGGGGTTCGATCAATTTGTGTAATTTGTCCAGCAATATTTATTTATTTATAATTTATTACTTGTAGAGAAAATGACACTAATAATAGAAAAAGAGGTATTTAATACATTGAAAGAAAGTATTATTATAACGCATTATCTAATTAAATAAAATTTATTTAAATATCATAAAATAATTATTTGTAGGTTTATAATAAAAAAAGGATAAACGTTTTTTGAAAAACTAAAATATTGACTGGCTTCTTGCAGTCGGTTTTTCGACACGACCTATTGCGGTCAACACTGACATCGGACCACTGGATCACAGAGGCTGAGAAAGATGTAAATCTTTATCTATCTATCTAAATAAAATTAATAACTCTTTATTGCTCCGAAAAGGTAACAACGTCCTTAAAAAATCCGTAAAAAATATTTCAATAATACAACAAAATATATTTAGTGAGTCCATAGCTACGATATATTTGGTTTAGTTATCGAAGGGTTTGCTAGTCAGCAGATTCTTTTTACTGCACCGTCTCGTCAGTCCAAAATGTATATCACACATTTTTCAGGTTCTGATGGCAGGGACAGGGTTGTGTAATAAGAAACAGGGAATTAGGGACCTTAAACAGGGCAATTGAGTAGTTCCGCAGGCGTGTCACCTAAAATTTGCAATCCGCCAGCGATCAGAAGTAAGTGTTAAACGTAACAAAAAAAATATCTAAAACTTTTCCAATTGTTTGCTGCCCACTAGGTCCATCCAGCTGGCCTACATTTACAAATACACAGTTATCCTGATAACGTATTAAACTTATAAAACCTCTATTGCTGTGGAGGTGTATAAAATATTGTTTAAATATACAAACGTACCAAAAATTAGTGATGTGATCAAGACGTCTTACTTTTTCACCGATAGATGATTACTGAATGATGTATATATGTTCAAACTATTTATATTTCTGAAAATCGACTATCAGCTCACAGTGAACATGTATTATTATTTGACTAAGGTATTATCTCAACCCTTGAATTTAAATCAATGATTCTTATCTTTTTATCCACTTCATTCAAGGATCATTACTTGGAAATAATTCGGACCGTTGGTATTATACCTGTTCGCAATATTTCTATACTAATTGTTTTTTAAATGACATTTTCCAGATAAGTTTGTATGTATGTAATCTGGTACGGTTGGAAGATTTATTTAGGCATTGTCGATTGAGTTACAAAATCCTGTAGGAATATTCTAGGAACTAAATTGTAATATTACTAGTTTAAGACTTGAGAGTGTCCTTAGTCGATGCATCTGTAAAGCAATGAACAACAAACCAATGACTGAAGAGTGACCAGCTACGAAGATCTTCAAGGTCTTGTCTTTGTCTCAGTTCTTTTTCATTTTATGAAAAAAAAATAACTGAGACAAATGCAAAGTTTTAGAGTGTAGTTATCAAAGTATGAAAGAATAGAAAAAGAGCTTCTAATTTGCTTATCGAAAAGCAATTCGATTTTATTCTATTTTTCTTTAAGAGTGATGACTTAGAACAAAACTTAGAATTATGTATTTTACTACGTTTAATTTTTCTCTTGTTACTATTTGTGATAGTTTTAACGAATTACTCTCGATTTCCTAGTTATATTATTACTTAAGACAATATAGTTTAAGAGTATAATTAAATAACATAACAGTGTAAACTATGAGTACTTAATATTTTATTAGTGATTATTAAATTATTGTATTTCACTAGCCCCTATCGCCTGAAACACGGTTAACCTAGTTCAGGCAGATACATACTAAGTTAGATCATAAGATAGTTTTAGTGATTTTACAATTCAGTGTAGTGCACAATTTATTTAACTGAATAAATATATTTTGTTTTGATTTGATTTGACTCAGATTTTGTCCGTCTCACGACTTTATTTGCGTATTTTTCAAACCGTGTCATCTCTCATAAACGTACCTTTACGAAAGTGTGAATTACTAATTATTGTAGTAAATTTATCGATCTAAAAAATTGATTGAGAATATTTTTACATTATTTCATGAAGCCTGAATTTTATTCAGATAAACGAACAACATTTTCCAAATTCTGAATACAGTGGTCATTTTCGAAGCTCAAAATATCCGAAATCTCTAACAAAATTGACAAACAAATAAACTAATTTAATTATTTAGATTCTTGTGTAAAACTCTGACAGAGCTTTTTTTGGTTTTTAAACTCGTAACGTAATAAAACCAACAATAAAAATAGCGAATTTTAACATGGTACCTAAAACGGTTGAATAATTCCTTATTTTTTCCCATACTAAATCTTACTTAATTTCACAAATAAAGGTGTGATGTAGGTAATAGAATGTTTTATGGTGCTAGTACCTAGGTACTTGTGTTCTAAGTAATTAAAACAGTTTTTTATTTCCACATTCTCGCCTTTGGTCTTCTCACAACTCTTGATAGGATTCCATTTGTTCGCTAAGCTTATCCACCCCTAGTCGTTATTATTGACTACCGCCGCCTCAAGCAGGGGAATCATACATAGGTAATATAATCTTTATTTCAGAAAAGTTTGGTTTTAATATTATGTGACATACTCGCCGTGTTGATCCCGGCCTCCTTTGAAGAATAGGCCAACTGCCGTTCTGCCAGGCAGATCGTAAAAGGCGACCGATTGGCTATCGAGTCACTAACATCGTGGCTACTAGGTAGTAGAGTTCTGCATTGTCTCGCCCGGGTCTGGTACCACCGCCTTACCTATTCCTGCCGCAATAGCATCAGTGCTTGTCGCTGTCGTGTTCCGGTTTGGAGGGTAAGGTAGCCGGTAAACTTATGCATGTGGCATTAGACCTCGCCACAAGATAGCAACGCACCATTAACATCTTTGGTGTCTATAGGTGATGGTTGACTCTTTCCATCAGGAGACCCATCTGCTTGTTTGCTATCTTATGATATAAAAAAAACATTGCGGCTACGCAGGTGTTAGAGTTCTGCATTGTCTCGCCCGGGTTTGGTACCACCACCTTACTTATTTCTGCCGCAATAGCGTCAGTGCATGTCACTGTCGTGTTGCGGTTTGGAGGGTAAGGTAACCGGTAAACTTATGCATGTGGCATTAGACCTCGCCACAAGATAGCAACGCACCATTAACACCTTTGATGTCTATCGGCGATGTTTGACTCTTTCCATCAGGAGACACGCTTGTTTACTATCTCATAATAATCGTATAAAAAAAGACTTTTTTCATTATTTACCTATTTATTTATGCATATTGGCAAAACCCTGTTGATCTGGACACGTATGAAGAATTATAGACCATCTACTTTTCTGCTAGGAAATTCCTGAAAGGTGATTGATTGGTCAAATCTGTCACTATCATTGACTACAAGATGTTAGAGTTTGCAACGTATTGGCCGGGTTTATCCTACCGCCTTACCTATTTATTGGCGAAATAGCTTCAATTAATCCTACATCGTATTCCGGTTTGGAGGAAAGGGTAAGTTAGGTAGGGTCAGTAAGTTAGGTATGTATATCGCAAAACATCCATCACCCGGCCATAGATTAGTAAATAGTTACTTAGTAAACCCGGCTGAGAATGCACTATTAAAATCATTGGTGTTTATATGCGATAGTTGACTTATGATATAAGAAAATATCCTATATGCCCATTAAAAAAGCAAATTATCTTTATTGGAAATATATTACAAAATAAAATGTTTTGTTGTGAAATGTCAAGCAATTGTTTTGTTGTGATATGTGAAGCAATTGCAAAAACATGACTTAAGATTTAAGTCGTTCTTAAATCGCCTTCTATAATCAGTCATGTTATCAATCAAAATTAGACATGGATTGAAGATATGAAAATTGGTAAATTACGTGTCGAGCCACGCGCAATGTAGGGTTGTGAAGTTGCTCATCACAATAATGCGGACTAAGAAGAGGGCTTTTATTTATTTATTTATTAAAACTCTTTATTGCACAAAATGTACAACAGGCGAACCTTACGTCTATGGACATTTTCTTCCAGTTGACCTTCATTTGTAGTAAACAAACTTGTAACAGGCATAGTTTCATACGATGAACATTTAAGCTATTCAACCTCAATGACAAATATATTATATCCGTACCACAGGTTCACTGCCTATAAAACTTCTCTAATTACGTTGGTCGACTATTACTCAAAAACTTGTAAAGCCTTCTAAGCCGTGATAGTTTTCCTTTTAATTTCATTATATTTACTACTACCATGATTCTTTTCCCACCTCCAAAACCAAACGTTTAGCCTGCAGAAGGGAGGAGGGGCTCTAATAAAAATTAGCACTTAAAAGCTTAATATGTTACAAACGAGTCCCTTAATCGGAAACTTGTTATTCACAAACCCACAATATTTTTTAAAAACCAATCCAACGATACCCCACACAATGGGGCACGTGAGAATAAAACTAACATCCCCACTTTACATTTAGAGCTATGAGATTAAACTAATAATCAGTGCCAATAAATTTAAACGAAAAATACAATAAAACAATGCCGCTCCTGGGCACCGGAAAAAAGTCCTCCCTATTACTAGAATTTTACTTAAGAGGGGAAATACGTGTAGAAAGACGTTTTCATGCTGATTTTTTATTAATTTTTTAAGGTATGAAAACTAATGTTATATATTGAAACTACCAGGTTATTTCATACATATATTTATATTTTTCCATATTTTACGACAGTATAACTTGAAAAGTAGCGAAGATTTCAGCTGATACACATCGTAGGTTGTCTTCCGACTTAACAGTCGGTGTGCACTATAGAAGCTTTAATTTTTATCTGAAATCAATGGCACAGAAAAATTAATTTTCTTTATACAATTACGCTGAATATGAACCTCCATCATAAGCGACATTTTTATTTAAACAATTTTTCTGTGCTATTGATAAGTTATATTGTTGTTTAATACGAATAAATACTCATAAATATATGTATGAAATAACCTGATATTTTTAATCAATAATATTAATTTTTTATACCTTAAAAAAATTAATAAAAATCAGCGTGAAAACGACCTTCTACACGTTTTCCCCCCCTTAAACTTATAGTTTATGAATTTCATTTTTAAAAATTAAAATAACTAATTTATTGCAGAAACTATTTTATATTATATATTCTAAAAACATAAATAAATATTTGTTTTTTTCTAACAATTATAAATTTGGCACTAAGGGTGACTCATAATTATATCAATTTTTTCACAGGCAAACACGTCTGACTTTTGGAATTGCGAATTGGTCGATTAAATCTTCGCAATCTAAACGTTAAAGTATTCGAAAATTTGTCAATATTAGAGAAATCGGCTAAAGATAATTATTGGAAATTAAAATTAACATCAAGTCTGTCTTATTGACTGTAGAGAAAAATTATAAAAAATTAAAATTAAGTTTCTTACCTTATCAACTATAGATGAAAATTATATAAATTAACAAAAATCATATTTTGCAAATTGAAAAATATAATATTTTTTTCAAATTAGTGTATTGTCATCGGTCCTCGATAAATCTACAAAGTTTGAACGAAATCTGGTCGTTTAAAGTGGGTCAAAATCGCGCCCAAAAGGTCGGTTACAAACATACAAACATACATACAAGTGAAGCTAATAAAAAGCGTGTAAAAAATATACGATTTTTCGTTTAAATTAAAATGAATTGGTGAAATCGATAAATTATAACATTTTTTAAATTGATTGATTGTTAAAGTTGATGTTTTAAGAAATGCAAAAATAATTCCGAATTTATTTCAATTTTTCAAAAATAAATACTAATTAAATTTCTTTAATTCTAGAAAAAAAAATCGATTCTTATTTGAAATCTCCAAGGAAATAAATTGATTAAATCATTTTGATTATTAATTTCTACTAAAAAAGTGCCAAAATTATAATTCATAAATAATGAATGAATTGGATTTCTTGAACTATCAATTAAACAAAAAATTATAAATTAATAAAATTAATTAATTATATTGGGGAATCTCCCAAAAAAAAAATTTTTATCACTTTCAAAATTTTGCTGCCCTAAAACTTTTGCCACCCTGGGCACCTGCCCCGACTGCCCCTAGTGTAAATCCACCGCTGCTAATAATACCAAATTTAGACAAAACAAAAAAGAGTAATATATGAGAGTTAATGTTGTTTACACAGGTTAGATAGATAATCTGGTACCAAATTTCGTTAAATTGAACTCTCTATCGATGGGACGATTTTTTCATTAGCCTGTCTGTCTACTCTGTGAATACTTTCTCTACGGCTAAGTAAAGATAAGATTTGTCTATCAATGGTTTATTTTTTTATCCACGCCTGTTCTTTAATCTTAACTCTTATTTTCAGTTCCGCTCTATTAACATTGTCCGACTAACACCTTTACCTCATGATAAGATATTGTCATCAACAAAAACATATACAATTTTATCTTATAAGGTTATAAAAAAATTATGAATAAGATTTGAAGATAGAAAAGAAAGATCACGCTATAAATAAAATTTATATGACTTGGTTTTTAGTAATTTATTAAATACTAGTATTATTTATTAAATAATTGCTGTTGCCAGCGACTTCGTCCGCGCGGACTTCGTTTACTCCGTACTGCTCCTCCCCCGTTCCCCGGGCCTGATTACACTTTACTAGCTGTTGTTCGCGACTTTGTTCGCGTGTATCAAAATCATTACTTCCATTTGTTGAGTCGGGTAAAAGAAGTAGCTTAACTCACTCCTGGATTGTGCAGCTTTTGAAGGGTAAAAGAGTTTTTAAGATCGGTCGAGTAGTTTTTGAGTTTATTCGTTACAAACATATAAATGTTTACTCTTTATAATATTACTAGCTGTTGCCCACGACTTCGTCCGCGCGGACTTATTTTACTCCGCACAGCTCCTCCCCCTTAGGTGATAGCGTGATAATATGTAGCCTATATGTTGACCCGACCTGTTAGCAATATTCATGCAAAATTTGAAGTAAATCCATGCAGTACTTTTTGAGTTTACCCCGGACATACATACAGACAAACAGACAGACAAAAATTCTAAAAACTGTATTTTTGGCTTCGATATTGATTGTAGATCACGCCCCAAGTATTCTTTTAAAAAAATATTCAAATTACAGTTTTGACTTTCCTACGATTTTCCTACGATATGTATAGATCATCACGACGGTTCCCTTGCAGGGTAGGCAGCGTAAACCAAACGTCTATATACGTTAACGATTCACCGGTTAGCGAGATGACTGGTCATTGGGTTCATTCAAGTATTATGTAAGCACTAAAGGGTGGTGGGGGGACCTTCCCTTTGCTTATTTTTGATGACGAGGGGGATAGGGGGGTCTAAATGGTGATTACGTAAGCAAAATATTTTTTTTCCTTTCGAGTTTTCTACATATTTGCTGCTTATCTACTACATTAAACTCTGTTACAACTCTGTTACTCTGTTGTCTGTACATTTGCGTTAAACTCTGTTATCTTAGATACCTACCTAACCTATTACTTACGAGCTTAGAGTAATAACGCTTATTCTATGCTTACGAGTACATTTAAACTTAAAAACTGCTACTCATGATTCAATCACGAAAACTGAGGAACAGATTAAAAAATAAATTTAAAATGTTTACATAAGCAAGCCTCCTTGTTTTAGTAAGTGATTTGCATATTTTTGCTGGCATGGGGGAAAGGGGAGTCAATAATATATACTTGAACGGCCCCATTCCTGTCGCCGCATTTTACCAACCTACTAACGATTATCGACTGTTTCTAGCGATAACTGGGACCGACGGCTTTACGTGCTCATCCGAAGCACGGGAGTGGTAACACACTGCCAGCCAGACCCCCACCGTGCTGCTTTTGGCTTTTCAAGAATAATCTCGAAAAAAATTCAATATTACCCCCGTGTTGGTTCCGGGCTCCTTTGAAGAATAGACCAACTGCCGTTCTGCCAGGCAGGTCGTAATAGGCGATCGATTGGCTATGCGAGTCACTACCATCGTGGCTAATAGGTGGTAGAGTTCTGCTTTGTCTCGCCCGTGTCAGGTACCACCGCCTTACCTATTCCTGCCGCAATAGCGTCAGTGCTTGTCGCTGTCGTGTTCCGGTTTGGAGGGTAAGGTAGCCGGTAAACTTATGCAAGTGGCATTAGACTTCGACACAAGATAGCAACGCACCATTAACATCTTTGGTGTCTATAGGCGATGGTTGACTCTTTCTATCAGGAGACCTATTTGTTTGTTTGCTATCTTATGATATAAAAAAAAAATCTATGTTGCCTCACCCGGAGATCGAAGTTGAGACCTCATAAAAGCGAATAAATTTAAGGTACCTACATAAAGTAAGATAATAACGGGCCAAGCGCGAGTCGGACTTGCGCACGAAGGATTTCGTACCATTGTCTTTAAAAATACGAAAAAAGCATGTTTATTGTATGAGGACCGGCTTAATATTCGTTGTTATTATTTGTTGATTAGCGGCAACGGAAATACATAATTTGTAAAATTTCAGCTTTCTAGCTATCACGGTTTATGAGTTACAGCCTGGTGACAGACAGACAGTGGAGGCGTAGTAATAGGGTCCCGTTTTACGTACGGAACCTTAAAAATGACGTAAGCCATGTACGACTGAGTGCAGAGTGGATAATCTCTTCGCCAGACTATCTCGTGTCAGCAGGTGCAATCATGCATTAACTTTCACCGACTAACTGTACGTTACTCTTTTATATTGTTATATATCAAGCACATATTGTTCTTCCAAAGGAAAGAGAAAGCATTGTCTATAGACACCAAAGATGACAATGTTGCGGTTCAATCCGTGTGGCGGGACGGCACGCCACACGCATAAGTTTACCAGCTACTTTACCGTCCAAACACGACACTGACAAGCATTGACGATATTGCGGTAGGAAAAGGTTAGGCGGTTGTACCAGACCTGCAGGCCTACTCTTGAAAACAATATAAATCTTTAACCAATATTGATAAAAACAATAACTTTCGAATATCGTCTAAAAACGGTACTCTTGAAACCAATATTGCCTACATTGATTCGGTATAGTAACGACCTAATTATTGGAAATAGATGTCATCGTTACATGTCAAGCTAGTGTTGCAAGTGGAAATTTTAAGTACCGTTTTAAACAAAATAACAAATAAAAGCAATAATGAGTAGTTCCAAAAACTTTCAAATCCGTGTGGCGCGGTCGCCGAATCAAATAATTGAATATATAGTTGTCAAGAGTACGAAATACTTCAAAACTCATTAAATATTCATTTCAAATTGAAATCGGTTTTCAAGAGTAGCCCTACTGGTCAGTACGTTTCAGAACTTTACCAATCAATCGCGTTTTAGGAACTGCCTGGTATATCGAAAAACAGCAGCGATTTATTCACACCCTAACCGCCCGGCCACGCGAACCGGCGGCGGCGGCGGTGGCGGCGAAAATTCGTCGATCACCCCGCCGCGGGTCGCCAAACCGCGTGTTGGCGACAAATGTTTACTGTTTAGTACTTTCCCATACATTTGTTTCAGACGCTAGACGCTTCGCCGTTCGCGCCGCGCGAAAAATCGCGGGCGCGAATTTCCCGTGGCCAGGCCGTAAGTCTGTTGAATTCAAGGTTAGCGAGAGAGATTGGAGACTGAAACTGTAGCAATGTGGCTCACTAATGTGCGAACATAAAACAATTATATTGTAATTAATAGGTATGTGAAATAAAAAAATAAATTAATAATTTAAGATTTTTAAATACTTAAAAATAAAAACAACAAAAGAACAAAGGCAAAAAAAAAAACAATGTTTCACCTGCTTTTTAATAACAATTCAAATTCTTACATTAGTAAAAAAATGTACAATATCATTGCTACAAACCCTGTATTGAACTTAGCATTGTCTTGTACTTTTACCTCCTAGTCAGTAACCATCTATATGTTTTATTAAAAATATTTCGTGTACAATTTGGAAATAAATAGTTTGGAAAATCCTAAAGTGCATTACATATAATTCTCAATCAATGGTGAAAAAAATAATAACATGACAGACAGCACTTACGCTTTAGGTGGAACAACTGTTCTATCTATTTATATTTATTTATTTAATACTTTCGGTTTTATATAAATAAACAAATTGCTAGTTTTTTCTTAATTAATGATTATAATTAGACGGCACCAATTTGGATAGCCATTTGAAATAATTTGAAATTCTTCTAGGGTCTTCTAACGAATCTATTAAAAATGGGTTAAATAATGTTTTTTTTTTTCTTAAGTACGGTATCTTTACTGATTAGATAACGGTTTCCAAACTACACATTTTTTTCTGTTGAACCGAAAGTTTTTAGAATGATTTTCGCCTTTCTACTAAATTAATTAAAAAAACTGCGGAATTAATCTTTATTATTATCTACAGTGGTATAAGTATGTATAAATTAATTAGATTATATAATTATGTACTAACAAGATTATTAGAATCAGCTTCCAGGCACCTCTGGCGAGTTACTTATTAAGCGCCTTTTATTAGGTATATGATATGTATAATAAAAAGGAAATTATGAATTTAGGCGCCCCTGGACCCAGGCGCCCTGTTTATACATAAATAATATGTGGCGCCCTGGGCCACTGCCCCAGGCGTTCCTACTAATAGAAATAGTTTCAGAAAGAGGCGTAAAAAATGGTTCGATCCTAGAGATCTAATGCTGACATACAAACTGAGGGATCGTTATGACAGCTCTAATGCTGTTTTAATTATTTATTTGCACGACTGTAACAATAAATGATTATTGCCATACAAGGCTATAGAATAAGAACATATATAGGTACTATAATGTACAGATGGTAAAATTGTCAAGACAATGTTCCACCATATTATACTGATGGCACACAAGATAATATAATAAATGTGACTGATTTGTCAAAAAATCCATTCGCTGGAAACACGATTTTTTCTTAATTAAGCCCATGTCTTTTGTATAAATTCAGCTCCACGTTCAGCTACCATCATGATCACTCCCTGAGGGTTGCCGGTGATTAGTTTTGGGATCGATGATGCATCAATCACACGAAGACCTAAAAATATTACTGATTAAGTGCGTTGCATAAAATCTTCGATCATTAATAGCCGTAGTAAAAAGGAACTCTTGCACTATAGCTGTAGCACTATACAAATAACGCTAATTATTACATGTCATGCCATACATACAAATAATATTACTTTACTATGATCCGTGCTCTAGATTTACTGATGAGTAACTAACTGTTTGCAACTAACTAAAAAGCACCTTGTAAATGGCGAGAGAAGGTTTCGTTTCATTAGTTTTTTATTATACCACTAGCTGTTGCCTGCGACTTCGTCTGCGCGGACTTCGTTTACTCCGCACTGTCCTCCCCTGTAGGTGATAGCGTGATAATATGTATATATGTAGCCTATATGTTGACCCGACCTGTTAGTAATATTCATGCAAAATTTGAAGTAAATCCATGCAGTACTTTTTGAGTTTACCCCGGACATACAGACAAACAGACAAACAGACAAACAGACAAACAGACAAACAGACAAACAGACAAACAGACAAACAGACAAACAGACAAACAGACAAACAGACAAACAGACAAACAGACAAACAGACAAACAGACAAACAGACAAACAGACAAACAGACAAACAGACAAACAGACAAACAGACAAACAGACAAACAGACAAACAGACAAACAGACAAACAGACAAACAGACAAACAGACAAACAGACAAACAGACAAACAGACAAACAGACAAACAGACAAACAGACAAACAGACAAACAGACAAACAGACAAACAGACAAACAGACAAACAGACAAACAGACAGACAGACAGACAAACAGACAAACAGACAAACAGACAAACAGACAAACAGACAAACAGACAAACAGACAAACAGACAAACAGACAAACAGACAAACAGACAAACAGACAAACAGACAAACAGACAAACAGACAAACAGACAAACAGACAAACAGACAAACAGACAAACAACAAACAGACAAACAGACAAACAGACAAACAGACAAACAGACAAACAGACAAACAGACAAACAGACAAACAGACAAACAGACAAACAGACAAACAGACAAACAGACAAACAGACAAACAGACAAACAGACAAACAGACAAACAGACAAACAGACAAACAGACAAACAGACAAACAGACAAACAGACAAACAGACAAACAGACAAACAGACAAACAGACAAACAGACAAACAGACAAACAGACAAACAGACAAACAGACAAACAGACAAACAGACAAACATACAAACAGACAAACAGACAAACAGACAAACAGACAAACAGACAAACAGACAAACAGACAAACAGACAAACAGACAAACAGACAAACAGACAAACAGACAAACAGACAAACAGACAAACAGACAAACAGACAAACAGACAAACAGACAAACAGACAAACAGACAAACAGACAAACAGACAAACAGACAAACAGACAAACAGACAAACAGACAAACAGACAAACAGACAAACAGACAAACAGACAAACAGACAAACAGACAAACAGACAAACAGACAAACAGACAAACAGACAAACAGACAAACAGACAAACAGACAAACAGACAAACAGACAAACAGACAAACAGACAAACAGACAAACAGACAAACAGACAAACAGACAAACAGACAAACAGACAAACAGACAAACAGACAAACAGACAAACAGACAAACAGACAAACAGACAAACAGACAAACAGACAAACAGACAAACAGACAAACAGACAAACAGACAAACAGACAAACAGACAAACAGACAAACAGACAAACAGACAAACAGACAAACAGACAAACAGACAAACAGACAAACAGCCATACAGAAAACAGACAAACAGCCATACAGACATACAGAAAAACAGCCATACAGACATACAGACAAACAGCCATACAGACATACAGACAAACAGCCATACATACAAACAGCCATACAGACATACAGACAAACAGCCATACAGACATACCGACAAACAGCCATACAGACATACAGACAAACAGCCATACAGACATACAGAAAAACAGCCATACAGACATACAGACAAACAGCCATACAGACATACAGACAAACAGCCATACATACAAACAGCCATACAGACATACAGACAAACAGCCATACAGACATACAGACAAACAGCCATACATACAAACAGCCATACAGACATACAGACAAACAGCCATACAGACATACCGACAAACAGCCATACAGACATACAGACAAACAGCCATACAGACATACAGAAAAACAGCCATACAGACATACAGACAAACAGCCATACAGACATACAGACAAACAGCCATACATACAAACAGCCATACAGACATACAGACAAACAGCCATACAGACAAACAGCCATACAGACATACAGACAAACAACCATACAGACATATAGACATACAGACAAACAGCCATACAGACATACAGAAAAACAGCCATACAGACAAACAGCCATACAGACAAACAGCCATACAGACAAACAGCCATACAGACTAACAGCCATACAGACATACAGACAAACAGCCATACAGACAAACAGCCATACAGACAAACAGCCATACAGACAAACAGCCATACAGACATACAGACAAACAGCCATACAGACATACAGACAAACAGCCATACAGCCATACAAACATACAGACATACAGACATACAGACATACAGACATACAGACAGACGGACAGACAGACAGACAGACAGACAGACAGACAGACAGACAGACAGACAGACAGACAGACAGACAGACAGACAGACAGACAGACAGACAGACAGACAGACAGACAGACAGACAGACAGACAGACAGACAGACAGACAGACAGACAGACAGACAGACAGACATACAGACAGACAGACAGACAGACAGACATACAGACAGACAGACAGACAGACAGACATACAGACATACAGACAGACAGACAGACAGACAGACAGACAGACAGACAGACAGACAGACATACATACAGACATACAGACAGACATACAGACATACAGACATACAGACAGACAGACAGACAGACAGATGGACGGACGGACGGACGGACGGTCAGACAGAGACAGACAGACAAACAGACAGACAGACAGACAAACAGACAAACAGACAAGCAGACAAACAGACAAAAATTCTAAAAACTATATTTTTGGCTTTGATATCTATTGTAGATTACGCCCCAAGTATTCTTTTCAAAAAAATATTCAATGTACAGTTTTGACTTTTCTACGATTTTATTATATGTATAGGTAAGATAGCAAACAAGCATCTGCTCTGGATGGGTCTCCTGATGGAAAGAGTCAACCATCACCAAAGATGTTAATGGTGCGTTGCTATCTTGTGGCGAGGTCTAATGCCAATTGCGTAAGTTTACCGGCTACCTTACCCTCCAAACTGGAACACGACAGCGACAAGCACTGACGCTATTGCGGCAGGAATAGGTAAGGCGGTGGTACCAGACCCGGGCGAGACAATGCAGAACTCTACCACCTAGTAGCCACGATGGTAGTGACTCGCATAGCCAATCAGTCACTTTTTACAACCTGCCTGGCAGAACGGCAGTTGGTCTATTCTTCAAAGGAGCCCGGAACCAACACGGAGTAGTAGTCTATTTCAAAGTATCCTCTTTCATTCTTAGTCAAAAGGTTATCTAGAAGAGAACTTGTAAGCGGTAAGATCCCCTTTGTGGATTTGTAATTGATTATGTGATATTTATTGCAATTTTTTAATTTGTATGATTATAATTGACCGCCCCGTTTCTCGAGTGGTAAGCAAACCTAACTGCTAATTGATGGAGGTCGGGTTCGATTACAGACAGGCACAAACATTTATTTGATGGGTATAAATGTATGTATTTATATGTATTAGTATAGTTGACTAACACCCATATCACAACCAAATAATTTGCTTACTTTGGAGTAAAATCAATTTCTGTTATTTATCTTGCAATATTATTAATAGATATGTTTTGTTGTTCTTAGAGTTATTATAAGTATAAAAGTTTAAAATGTGTCGCCTGTTAAATATATATTGCATTAATTATACATATATTTTGCATATGATGCAAGTTCTTATGTTGCTGCGTGGTATCAGTGGTGTTTGTTACCATTAAAGAACCGCGTTGACCTTTTTTTATGTGCTAGGATAGCAAAAAAACAGGTGGCTCTCTTTATGGAGACGACTATCGTCTATAAACACGTAAGAGTTTAATAGTGCATTGCTATCTATGTGGGAAGATGGTAAACATGCATAAATTTACCGGCTACCTTACCTACTAAGCGGAACACAATAGTGACAAGAATTGACTCTATTGTTGCATGACTAAGTAAAGCGGTGGCACCAAATCCGAGCGAGACGTTACAGAACTTCTAACACCTAGTAGTCTCGATGGTAGACATGTTTGGCCCAATTCTTCACCTTTTATGAACTGCCTAGCAAAATGGCAGTTGGTATATACATCAAAGCGCGTCCAGACCAACGCGAAAGAAAAATTGGTCATCTTGGTCCCCTAGATATTATACTCGACGTAATTCAAATTAAAAGTACAATACCATTTATCCCATACACTTTTAGTTCGGTATCGACAACGTGACCGATGGCAGCAGTTCCCATCTGGTGGTTCTGAGGGTCGGTGTACGTGCGAGCCATGCAGTCCACCCACTTGTCGGACCATTCAAGCCCCGCCACTTTACAAATTTTTGACGTTATAGGGTCCAATCTTATACCGTATTTCTCCTTAAGTATCTGTAAATATATTAATAATAATAATTATACTTTAATTCACGTCGCAAAAGGACCTTATATACGTCGCAAAAGGACCTACTTACTTTAAACAAAACACTTATTCTAATTAAGAGCCGGTTTATGCAAAATTTAGTGTCTGAAATGGATTTGAACTAAATGGAATGAATTACTTATTCGATAACAAATAAGTAAACGACTTTTCTATTGCTGAGAAAAATAAACCGGTCAAGTGTGAGTCGGACACAAACACGCTTGGTAATACGGAACACGTACTACAAAGCGATAATAACAGGTAACTAGCGTGGGAAAGGCCTTTGGGACTTATTTTGCTTTTTATTATTTGTTGATAGTAACCACAGTAATACGTATTTTGTAATTATCTACCTTTTTCCGTTCAAGAGATAAAGCCTTGTGGCAAACAGACAGAAAGCGGAAATATACTAATACACTGTCACTCTATGGATACGGAACCTTAATGTCTGTTATTAATAGAAACATATCAAAAATGAGAAAATCTTAAGAAATTAAGAAGGTACCATTCACGTGGTAGGGATTTTTAAACTATGACAAGTTTTCTGCTTCTTGCTTTATAAGTCACAGCAATAGCAAGCAGAAGCAGTAATGTTAGACAATATGCTCGGCACATTACATAGGTACCTGAACCAGCCATCGCTATTATACGTATCACGTGTTATGAATATATACAAAATGCTGCAGTTAAATTATATACACGGCTTTCACTAGTCTGTATAAATATTTTGTAATAATGAAATAATTGTTTTAGTTCGAAATAAAAAAAATCAAATTTCCAACAAATTTATTGTTATGTGATACAAAACTTGAAACACACTTTGCAATAATATGTACGGCGGGGTTATCACGTAACTAACAATGCGATATTATCGTAATTGTTTAGTTATTGCAAGACACATAACAACCTTGTTTATTAGTGGCAGTCGTTGCCGGTTGATTAGTTTTGGTGCTGAGTCATTGCAAAAAGTGCATCCAATGACCAGCAAGCAATTGGTGAGGTTTTTGATGGTTTTTTCGTTACGTTTAAAAGTCATCGCTGGTCGCTGGCGGATTGCAAACGTTAGGTGATACGCCTGCCGGATGGATCCTGTAGGGATATATCCGAGCGTACACGTGTCAGGGTGTCAGTGGATTGTATATGCAAATAATGTATCCGGTACGTTTGAGTCCTTTAATAGAACTGTCAATTATAAAGCACCTAATTAATATAATAAATATCCTGAGTTGTAACGTTATGGAAAGCGTACAAAGGCAGCAATCAATGTACCCACGTGTTTTATGACTCGTAAACAATACTTGTTTACTACCTCTAAGTTCTATTATGTCACTCATGATAAGTTATAATATAATTTATGATAACATTGTTTGGGTCGGTGTGGTACCAGATTGTAAGCGATAGAATTCGATAAAATTATTCTGAGTCTAAACCATTGAGTTTCCTGGTTTCTTAATGTACGATCTAAAAAACGCCTTATCGATTAAATGGATAGCGCTTCCGAACATCTATATATTTAATATTATAAAATAGCAAACAAGCAAATGAAAAGAGACAACCATCGCCTAAAAATACTGAACATTTAATGTCCTTGGTGTAAGTTTTCCGGCTCCTTTACTCTAAACTGGAACACGATAGTGGCAAGCACTAATGATATAGTGTCAGGCAGGCGGTGGCATCTATCTCGGTCCAGACTAATAAGAGTTGAAAAGAATACAGAGATTTTCACCAAAACACTATTTCCTATTAATTTTCTTACATGTCATGTTGTATTCGTGAATATTTAACAAATAATAATCCTATTTTTTTCTAAATATGGGTTTTACCATAAACATGGGGCACACTAAAAGTTTTGCACTTCTAGCTAAACGGAACTATTTGAATTTAGAATGATTTATTTTTAAAACGTTGCAACCTTCTTAGTAATAAAAAAACAATTGGCGGGAAATGATTTGTCAATTGTTTTTTATCACACATCAAACTTACGTAACGTAAGTACGCAAAGAAAATAAAATTAAGTCGAAAAGATTTAAGAGCGATGATTTTTTTATGATTTTAAAAGTTATCT
Organism: Apodemia mormo; assembly: GCA_036924255.1. Taxonomy (NCBI): domain Eukaryota; kingdom Metazoa; phylum Arthropoda; class Insecta; order Lepidoptera; family Riodinidae; genus Apodemia; species Apodemia mormo. Next base: position 16,768,332 of record JAUPFN010000020.1, read on the forward strand.
TTCTCCGCAAGACTTTGCCGCTCGTCTTCAAAATGCTTTTGGGAGAAAAGCACCTCGTTTGAGCACCGTGAGGCGATGGTTTGCTGAATTTGAGAGAGGTCGAGTTTCTTTACATGACGAATTTCGTGAAGGGCGGCCTTCAACTGCCGTCAACGAAAATAATGTGGCTACTGTTAAGCGGTTAATTGAAGAAAGCCCCCGGATGAGACAATTCGAGGACTATTGGGGATTGGTATGAGCTAAATTTAGAAAATTTTACACGAAGAATTGAAAGTTCGGAAGCTTTGTTGTCGTTGGATCCCTCATGAACTGACAGCGGAGCAGAAGCGGGCTCGCGTGGAATGGTGTTCACAGATGCTACTGAAGTACGACCACGGACATTCTAATGGTGTTTATGACATTGTCACAAGAGACGAAACGTTGATTTATTGTTTTGAACCCGAAAAAAAAACAGCAATCTTGTGAATGGGTGTTTGAAAATGAGAACAGGCCAATAAAAGTGAGACAGACGAAAAACGTTGGTAAAAAAATGATCGCGTTTTTTTCTCAGCTACGGATCCCATCTGTACAATTCCACTTGAAGATCAAAAGAGTGTTAATGCCGAGTGGTATTCTACCATTTGTTTACCCAGGGTGTTAAAAAAAGTTCGCGAAAGACGACCCAAAAGCCGCATTCTCCTACACCATGATAACGCTTCTTCACACACGGCCAACAAAACAAAGTCATTTTTAGCTTCCGAAAAAGTACATCTCGTCACTTATCCTGCACATAGCCCCGACCTAACACCCTGTGATTTCTGTATTTTGCCCAAAATCAAAGATTTGATGAGAGGTTTTACTTTTACCAACTCCGAAGAGGCAGTAATAGCGTTCAATCAGCATGTAGAAAACATGCCTTCAGATCTGTGGTCCTCCTGTTTTAAAAAATGGTTCGATCGCATGAAAAAATGTTTAAAATGTAAAGGAGATTATTTTTAAAAGCAATAAACATAATATTTTAGTTATAACATGTTGTTTTTTTAAGTTACGCAAAACTTATAGTGTGACCTACGTATTACGATCCGGAGAGACTTGCTTTGTTTCCTTTACATTCATTCTATCTTTTTACGAAACAGCCGTTCCGGAGGTTCTCATCGATACTCTCGGATATGACCGAACTTTATCATGGTCTTCCGCAACACATTCACCCGTCCACATTCGCATTGATATTTTGACATATAAGCAAACAGCCCTTACCTTGCTATTTACGATCATTTTAAGGTATTTGGCTCCATCTATTAAAGGAATCATATCGTCAGGATGAGAAAAGAATCGTGGATATAACAGCGGTGCATCAAAGGGGTTGTCTGATTGGAGGGTCAGGTATCCGACGCTTTTTGGCAACTGAGCGACGATGTTAACTCTATTTAAAAAGAATAAAATAACTTTATATACTTAATATAAATAATATCTTATTGATAAACTACTTTGGATTGTCAAAATCAAGTAGACTATAACAGGCAATTTAGACGAGTCGACATTATTAAAAAAAATTACTACCGGATCGGGACGCACAATTACAACTCAGCAGGCTTGTCTTTTGTCAGTTAAACTTCTGGATCCGCAATTGTATATATATACTTACGGAATTTAGTATAGGTATGTACTTTGACGCCGAAATAGATTATCATACTTAAATATAATCCAATTTCAACAATATTACATACATACATGTCAAACTGATAACTTCCGTTTTTTGTCGGTTGCTAAAAACACTACGCATCGCTATGCTTCGGTGCTTCGTCAATGTGCTGAGCTGACCCTTATATTATTCGATTCGTTAGTTACGTCGTCGTAATTTTTCCTTTCAATGCTAATTTAGTAGACTTTTTCATTGATCTAAAAATCCAAGATACACAGTCCCGAACAAAACTGACACTCAAATATCTCGCAAATTTCATTTAAGTATTTATAGATATGACAAAAACATATGTTTTTGCATATCCAACCTTAAGCGCAAGAATTATAGTTTTTTTTACAAAGCAATGTACCTACAAAAATAAATAAAATTGACAGTGTCACGACCGACGCGATTCTATTTGAAACGAGCGCACTTTTAAAAATTGCGCGCTCATTCGGAGGATGTTTTTGAGACATTCATTGTGTATCTTGGGTTTTTATATCAATGGACTTTTTTATTTGCTGTCACTGTGCATAAAACTATTAAGAAAAAACTATAATGTTATCACTTATCAGTTATAAAATATATTTAAGATGCTTACGATATATTTGTTCCTTTATAAGGAAAATCCTGTATTGGTTCTCCAACAACGCCGGTTCGAGAACATTCCGGGTACATGCCGTTAAAGAAGTACTGAATATCCGGTTGTTTCTTAGTCTGGTCTGCTAACCTCGAGTACAACATCCCCGATAACTAAATGCAAACTAATATTTAGAACAAAACATTAATAGGCTAATTTATTTTTCCCTGTGTAGGCCCGGGCTCCTTTGAAGAATAAGTAGGTCAACTGCTTTTCTGCTAGGCAGGTCGTAAAAGCGACCGATTGGCTATGCGAGTCACTAATATCGTGGCTACTAGGTGGTAGAGTTTTGCATTGTCTCGCTCGGGTCTAGTACCACCGTCTTACCTATTCTTGCCGCAATAGCGTCAGTGCTTGTCACTTGTGTTACGGTTTGGAGGGTAAGGTAGCTGCTAAACTTAAGCTTGTGGTATTAAAACCCCGGCACACGGATAGCAATGCACCATTAATATACGAATTTATTTAAACGGGATTTGATGTCTATAGGCGTTGGTTGTCCCTTTCCGTCAGGAGAGCCATCTGCTTGTTTGCTAATTTATGATATAAAAAAGGATAAAAATAATATTGCTTACAATAATAAGAAAAAAGTAAAATATCAAAAGAAACGACTCTGCCAACATAAATTTATTAAAGTATCTTCACGCCCGTATCCACGAAAGGCAGGCAAAAGAACAACCAGTGCACCCACGTATAGCCGAAGATACTTAATCCCACAATGTGATAGGTGGTAAGCATATCATCAATCGGGCACTTATCTAATCCCGGGCAACAGAATTTGAAAATTTTGAAAAATTTGTCTGTATCAGAAAATTGAAAAACCACATTTTTAATTGTCCAGGAATCGAACCCGAGACCTAATGTAGTCAACTCCGACACTGGACCACTAGACCCACAGAAGCGATATTAATGTATATGTTTGTAAAAATATTGCCCGTGTTGATTCGGAGTCCGGACCCCTTTAGAAAAAATAGTATTTGAAAGTACCACTGCCTTACCTATTATTGTCGCGATAGCGTCAATACTTGTAACTGTCGTGTTTCGGTGTGAAGGGTAAGGTAGCCGGTAAACTTATGTATGTGCCATCGCCACCCCGCCACACGGATAGCGACGCACTATTAATTTATTTAAAAGGAATTTGATGTATAGAGTCCCTTTCCATCAGGAGAGCCTTGTGTTTGTTTGCTAATTTATGATATAAAAAAAAATTGTACGTGTGTGATGACTCTAGATAAAATTTTATTACCAACAGTAATAAAATTTTATCTAGAGTCATCTGCATGCAAAACATTACCTGTGTAATAGAATCAGAAGTCATTGGGCCTTCTCCCTCCAGCAAATATTGTGATAATGTGCTCCAATCAAGCGTTCTTTCGTTTTTCAACTTACTTAAAATAAAGTTGATAGTCATACCAACGTGATTAATCAAATTTTTTCCTACTGGCAAGTCTGCAATAACAGGAATACTAAAATTTTCTAGGGTATCTTTTGGTCCTATGCCAGATAACATTAGTATATGCGGAGTTTTCAAAGCACCTGCACTTAGAATGACCTAGAAAAGTAGAAATTTTGCTTAATGAGTAGAAAAGTAAAAAGGTAAGCATGAGTTATGACTAGGAATAACTTATTTTCTACAACGAAGGAACTTAAACTCTTGGCTCTACTTTGGCTCTACGGTGGAGCTTACTTGCTTGCATATAAAGGCAAAACTTATAGATGACAATAAGTTATAGATAACATAGTCACCATTCACCATTATGTGAGCCGAGTGATTGTTGTAATCCTATGATATAAAAATGCTAATATATATGAATACTAGCTGCAGCGTGCAGCCCGCTTCATTATAAGTTTTTGGTGAATCCCGCGGGATCACCTAATTTTTCCGGGATAAAAAATAGCCTATGTGCTATTCCAGATCATTATCTACCTGTGTGCCAAGTTTCATTTAAATCTGTTCAGTAGTTTTTGCGTGATTGAGTAACAAACATCCATGTCATGAGAGTCATGACCCTCGGCAGGAGTGTATGGATTAGAGCATATCTTGACTGAACCTCAAATATGTGACCCCCCTGCCCCGAAGGCTGAATCCGCCCTTGTAGTGATGTGTTTCAGAACAGATCCTGTGCAAGTGAGAACTTTAAACATGTTTAATTATATGAACCAGCAGCCGATCTGAATCCAACTGAGTTACGTGTCGCTGATTCAATGTGTCGAAATTCTCCTCTGCTTCGGATGGATTTCATTGTTATTGCAACTTTTTACTTCTAAATTACGAAAATCCTTTTCCTTCGACTTTTTTATATTATAAGATAGCAAACAAGCAGATGGGTCTCCTGATCAATAGAGTCAACCAGCGCCTATAGACACCAAAGATGTTAATTGTGCGTTGCTATCTTGTGGCGAGGTCTAATGCCACATGAAAAAGGTTTACCGGCTACCTTACCCTCCAAATCGGAACACGAGTGACTAGCGCTGAAGCTATTGCGGCAGGAATAGGTAAGGCGGTGGTACCAGACCCGGGCGGGAAAATGCAGAACTCTACCACGTATTAGCCACGATAGTATTGACTCGCATAGCCAATCGGTCGCCTTTTACGACCTGCCTGGCAGAACAGCAGTTGGCCTATTATTTATAGGAGCCCGGACCAACACGGGGGAATATCCTGAAAAATAAGAAATATGTCATGTTTTATTTTATTGTGCCAAATAACAATTACCATGTAGAGATTTTATTTAATCGATAATACCTACTGTAACTCTGTATTTTTGGGTATTAATTCAAGCTACACTGACAACCTAAGAAATTTCCATGAAAAGCGTATCAAGTTTAATCCGTGGTTAAATACTACTCTTAATTTTTCATGTTACTTACTTCGTTGTTTGCTTTAACCGTTTGTAACTCTCCATTTTCATCGGCGTATTCAACTCCCGTGGCTCTCACTTGTCCATTAATGGTTTCAGTTATAACTCTGGTAACGTATGCTTTAAGTTTAAGGTGGAAGTTGGGCCTCATTGATGTTGGCCTCAAGAATGCTCTAGCTGTGGTATATCGCTGACCATTTCTAGAAATATATTTTTTTTAATATAATTGAATTTGAATTTAAGACTGGATCAGCCCTTGTATATGTGACCCCCCCTGAACCAAAGGGTGGATTCGCCCTTGCATCATCTTTAAAAGAAAATCACGTTTCTTTTGTAGATGATGATGATTAGTATGTATACTTCAATATTTATTTTATGTATTAGGTAGGTATTTATTTTTATAGGTAATATATTTCCAAAAACTTACTTTTTTGAAAATATTGAAGTTTCTACTTTTTTATTAAGATCGAGTAAAAAATTGCTTAAAAGTAACGTTTGTTGTATGGGAGCCCCTCTTTAATATTTACTTTATTTTTATTTATTTATTTATTTTTGTTTTTTGAATTCAGTAAAAAAAACGAAAATAAACACTTTTATTGTATGGGGATCCCTTTTAATATTTTAATTTTTTTATTTTTAGTATTTGTTATTATAGTAACAACGGAAATACATAATTTGTGAAAATTTCAGCTTCTGACAGACAGGCAGCGGAGGCTTATTAATAGGGTCTAGGTAATAGGGTAGTTTTACCTTTTAGAGACGGAACCCTAAAAATGCACGGAACATGAGTAATAAAGAAACGTTGGGTAACACTACTGGGGTGTCATACGATGTATATATAGTTCACGCTCCTGGAAGTTTACTCAGTATTCTGTCATTAATTTCGTCAACATCACTATTTCTAGCCGCCAATATTGCCCTTTGACACATCCACTGGTAGTCTTTGTTTTCTACTTCGACTTGAATACAGCCGTTGACTATTGTAGTGCGAGTGATTAGTAATCAGCGTAGCAAAGTAAAAAGACGCTGATCACTAATCCACTCGCACTAATCAACGACTCGAACTCGCACTAATCAAAGTGTAATCGGAACTTATAATATGCGCATTGCGCAGAGCAGGCTACCGTCAGGCCTCGCTACTCGCACGCGAGCCGCGTCTCGCGCGGTGCTTGATAATAATATTATATTATCTTAAAACTGTGATATCTCTTAAGTTATTGGTTGAAATCAAATGAAATAAAAGGCGATTTCATTCAAAATTAAATACTTGTGATGAATAACTAATTTATTTAGATAAAGGTTAATACCATATTTATTAAAACACCTTCGCAAATAATACATTATTTTAGAACAATTTTGATTACCATAAAAAGGGCCATAAAATGTGAACCTTAATAGATAGACGAACACTATCGCGGACTTTTTTTTAATCTTTTAAGATAAATAATTCGATGTTACATGATTTTTGCGTAACTTTAACCGTTAACGCAGCGCACGCCAGGAAAGCTCTCAAAAGGAGAAAAAAAAACCGTTTTGACCACATTTTTCGTTGATACTCCGATCCTGTTGGTCTTAGCGTGATGTCACATAGCTTATAACCTTCCTAGATAAATAGGCTATCCAACTCAAAGAGAATTATTCGAATCGGTTCCGCAGTTTTCGAGATTACCGCGTACAACCAATTAAACTCTACAATTTTATAATATTAGTATAGATTTGTATCTAACAAAGTTACATTGCAAATTTAAAATTTAAAAAAATTAAGTAGTACGTGTATATCCTGAAGACTAGCTCGTGGTCTATGGGTAGCCTATTCGGGTTCGATCCCCGGATCGGGCAAAGGTGTTTTTGAGGTATTTTCGAGGTATTTCTCGAAAATCTAAAATCTCAGTAGCAGCTCGCAGTCTGGTGGAGTGGTGTATTAGCACTCCCGTGACTCGGATGGGCACGTAAAGCTCTCAGTTTCGGTTATCGCTAGAATGAGTCGATAATCGTTAACATGTCGCTAAATGCGGCAATGAAGATCATCACTTATCACTTATTTTATTAGTGTAGTTTTATTTCCTTTCGTATCAGCCTTTTGCATATCCGTTTTAAGTGACAGACAAAGGTAGCCCAGAAAATCAGATGTAGGGTTGATAACACTTGTCATTATATGTGTTTGCTGAGTGTCCTACTATTTTACCATCATGCTGCTATAAATAAACACGATTAAATTTTATGTTCTTTTTTTCTTTACATGTAAATATGCTGTATAAATTGTAACTATGTCTTTTAAAAATGTAATATGTTTTATTTTCTTTGTTTATTGTATTTGTTGACTTTTTTTCTCTCTTATCTGTATGAATGTTATTGTTATTTACTGTATATGTATAGTACTGTGTAGTAAATAAAACAATTCTTATTATTATTCACTTATCTTGCAAACCGACAAACCGGTGAATCGCGATGAACCGGAAATGTCTATAGACGTCCGGTTTACTCTGCCTACCCTGCAAAGGAACCGGGCGCGATGACACTTTACTAGCTGTTGTTCGCGACTTCGTTCGCATGTAACAAAATCATTACTTCCTTTTGTTGAGCCGGGTAAAAGAAGTAGCTTATCTCACTCCTGGATTGTGCAGCTTTTGAAGGGTAAAAGAGTTTTTAAGATCGGTCGAGTAGTTTTTGAGTTTATTCGTAACAAAAAAAAAATGTTTACTCTTTATAATATTACTAGCTGTTGCCCACGACTTCGTCCGCGCGGTCTTCGTTTACTCCGCACAGCTTCTCCCCCTTAGGTGATAGCGTGATAATATGTAGCCTATATGTTGACCCAACCTGTTAGTAATATTCATGCAAAATTTGAAGTAAATCCATGCAGTACTTTTGAGTTTATCCCGGACATACATACAGACAAACAGACAAACAGACAAAAATTCTAAAAACTGTATTTTTGGCTTCGATGTCGATTGCAGATCACGCCCCAAGATTTCTTTAAAAAAATATTCAATGTACAGTTTTGACGTTCCAACGATTTTATTATATGTATATACTATATAGATATAGATTAAGTATAGATAGGTTCCTAACTAGCTGTGGACGTGACGTATATACAGACTGACTGGTGAGTTACCTTCAATATTTAAGAATGTGATAGTTAGCGATCATATATGGTGAGAAAAAGTAACATTAAAAATAAATATTAAAATACTTCTTAGTAAACTTTGCACCCTCCACTCTCACCCTCCTTACATATCTACTATGGGCCCGGTTGGCGTAGGCTTCCCACCTATCACATTGTGGGACTGAGTATCTTCGGCAAATCGTGGGTGCACTTGTTGTACCTCAGCCTACCTCTTCTGGGATACGGGCGTAAAAATACTTAGGCATGCATGCGCATCACAACAAGGTTTAGACTATGATGTCACTTCACAATTATCACTGATCTCATAAAATTGATAAGATTTATCTTGTACTAGACGATATAACGTTTGTTTGCGTATTATTAGCGTTTGTCGCAGCTTACATGATAGTTTGTTTTCTTCGATTTAAATTAAAAACGTATTCGTAATACTTGTTTTTCAAACGACTTGTACCTTCAACGACCAACAACAACAACAAGCACCATGTAACAGGTAGGTATCTTCTAGGGAAGCGCCTTCCTACTTAGGCCGCATCTTAGCTTACCATCAGGCAATATCGTGGTCAAACGCTTCCCTATCGATATTAAAAAAGACTTCCTAAAACGGACGAGGTTCTCAATTTTTAAGTGTTTATTATCTCAGAACTTGGTTAGTAATGAACCAATTTGGAAAATTATTTTTAACTTCCTGTATTAGTGCCTAATATAAAGAAGTTACTGAATTTGCCCCTAATTTCCGAAAATATTTTTTTACCAGATCTCCATGCTATGAAGTGCTACGAACTTTTTCCGTAATCGTTAGAAAAAGGGGTTCAAATTTTTCTTCACGTGTTGATGTATAGATTTATTTTAATAAATTAAGATTTATAGCTTCTTGTGCCCTTAACTTATATTTATATCGTATTAAAAGCACTTGTACTGTTTTACTTGACTTTTTATTGTCAATTGTACTAAACAATAATAACTTTTGCCCTGATGATGCGTTAAAACGCGAAACCGGTTGGTTTTAATAAATAAAAAGTCAAGTAAAACAGTACAAGTGCTTTTAATACGATATAAATATAAGTTAACATGGAGTTTTACCAAGTGCCGACGATATTCAGTGTTCAAATTTGTGCCCTTATGTAGGATAAGGTACAACTTGATAGTAAATATATTAAAATCTTCCACAGTAATCTACGTGATCCTATTAACTTTAAGTATAGTATTTCTCTAAAATCTGAATCAGTCGTTTAATGCACTCAATGGTAAAAATTTATAATGTCTTTTTGTATATTCTTTTTTTATGCCATTAGTTAGCAAACAAGTAGATGGCTGTACTGAAGGAAAGAGAAACCATCGCCTATTAATTACACCAAAGATGTTAATGGTGCGTTGCTATCCGTGTGATCTTACCCTCCAAACTGGAACACAACAACGACAAAAATTGACGCTATTGTGGCGGAGATATGTAAGGTGGTGGTTCCAAATACTTAGGCGATACATTACACCTGGGGAACACTATCATTAAGTAATATCGATGGTTCGTCTTTTACAAACTGCCTGGCAGAATGGCAGACAGTCTATTCTTCAAAGAGGGCCCGGACCAATACAGGTAGTAGGCACTATTAATATCATGGACTAAATGGATACATACACCTTTCAAGGCAATTTCTCAGTTTGTCAGTGTACTTTGCATTTACACACAGAAATACAGAGTTATACTTCTTACCAATGAAATAAAATCACTTCACGAGTAATTTTTATACCTTTTTATCTCATTCGGTACAATAAAACAGTACAACATGGCTTATTTCTATTTTTTCACGATATAATAGATCTAGGAATGTATGACACTTTTAACAGTGATAGGAGCATCTGCTCATATGCGCGGCGACACGATTCCTTCAAAATGGCGTGTCTGTTAGTATTCACGTGGTCTGTGATTAATATGTACTGTTTGTATGGTAACAGATGAAGTGTTTTAAGAATGTATAAATACAGTCATTTAGATTGAGTTTTACCAAGTGCCGACAATATTCAGTGTTGAAGATAGGAATTTATAAGGTCCTATGGTGCTATTAACTTGTCCACCCCCGAGTGGTCCCTAGTGAGTCATTGACGTGTATAATTATTATACACGTCAATGTAGTGAGTACACATTCGCTCGGCAACCAGTCGGTCTCCAGCGATCAAAATCAGTTTCATTTCAAATCTTCTCGTATTAAAAATACAGTCTATTTTGGCATGGCGAAGTTAGTCACATACGCTCTTTGATAAATTTTTTTCACCACGAATGATATAATTTTATATTATCTGTAACGGATTTTCATTATTTGACAACCATCATAAATCACTTGTCAGTATTGAGTATCAGCTGTGTTGTGTAGTGTTTATATAAAATGGTCGCTGTGATTAGCGGATATCAAACACTAATTTTTTTACTTTTCAAATATATTTTACAGATATATATTTATTTTTAAATATTTGCTTACAGAGTGCTATAAAATGTTTTGGTTTTAGTCTTTTTACACTTATCGCTCTACACACTGATTGACCCCAGACCTAAAATAATGGCGCGAGGGGCCTTTTCCATTTGATATGCGTGTATTTATTTATTATAATTTTCTAAATATGTTTAAAGAGGTAGAGTGGTAAACTAATTTGAGCATAGAGAGTATAGATAAGCGCTCATTCTACCGCATTGTCTAACTGTAAGACATGTCTACGACGTAGCTTTATGCGATGTTTTCTGTGCTTTATGCAATAAGTAGCTGCACCACGCAGTCTGCTGCATTATGAAAGATTTTGGTGAATCTCCGAGAACGACTAATTTTTCCGGGATTAAAAATAGTCTAATGGTTCGAGCGATATTATCTAGCAACATTATGTTTTACTATCGTTCCTCCACTGGCCGGAATTAGACTAAACAATAAAATCAATCAATAAGTTTAACAATAAAATCAATCAATAGATAAGTTTAACAATAACTAATCAATAAGTTTAATAACAGATTTAAATTATAAACTAAACGCCTATGTGTGCAAGTTACGACTAAACAATAAAATCAATCAATAAGTTTAACAATAACTAATCAATAAGTTTGGTAGAAAAGAAGTACATAAGAATTCTCAAAAACATTTATGCCAGCAGTAAAGCTAAAATCAAACTAGAAAAGAAAGGAGAACAGATAAGTATAGAAAAAGAGGTCCGTCAAGGAGGTCCAGTATCGCCAAAACTATTCACAGCTGTGGTAGAAGAAATATTTCGTAAACTAGACTGGGACAAATATGGGCTAACAATCAATGGCGAGAATCTGTTACACCTGAGGTTCGCAGATGACCATGTGGTAATCTCAACATCAAAGGAAGAGCTTGAATCAATGTTAAATGACCTAGAAACAGAGAGCCGCAAAGTAGGATTGAGCATGAACCTGGAGAAGACCAAGGCCATTGCAAACAGAGAGCAAGAACCTATACATGTAAACAACAACAAAATCGAATATGTAAATGAATATGTTTATTTGGGTCAAATAATCTCCACTACAGATGTAACGTCAAAAGAAATCGATAAATGCATTAAAAACGCCTGGAAACAGTTCTGGAGCCTGAAAGAGGTTTTCAAAAATAAAGAAATGAGCATGAGCATAAAACGTATACTGTTCAACACATGCGTACTACCCGTACTGACATATGGATGCCAAACGTGGGCGCTTAACAAAACGCACTATACGAAACTCGAGACTTGCCAAAATGCTATGCTGAGAAGTATGATGGGGTGAAGGCGGAAAGACAAAATAAGAACTACAACGATTAGAAAACACACAAGAACAAAAGATGTCACTATAACCATCAAAAGACTCAAGTAGAAATGGGCAGGCCATACTGCTAGAGGAATAGACAAGTGGTCGAAAGTAGTGATGAACTGGAACACAGGGAACAAGAAAAGAAATCGAGGCAGACCACTTAGGAGATGGGTAGACGAAATCAAAGCAATGGCAGGCAGTACTTGGACATCAATAGCCAGAGAAAGAGAAAAGTAGAGTCAGTTGGGGGAGGCCTTTGCTATAAAAAAGCACACAGATATTACAAACAATAAAACAACTGAAGAACTTAACCAACTGTGAAGTATCTGACAGAAGGCTTATTATTATTATATAATCAATAAGTTTAATAGCAGATTTAAATTATAAACAAAACGCCTATGTGTGCAAGTTACGATGTGTGTTAAATGAACGATTTAATGTGCCTAATTTCATAATGTTCGCGTAATTATCGTGAAAAGGAGACAGTTTTTGCTTCTCTTATTAACATATAATATCTGGTTGACCGAGTTTTGCTCGGTTTTTCACATACCCATATCTTGGGAACCGAGCTTTTCTTTGACCTGGAACCTTGATAAATCGATTCCTTGACCCGAAAAACCCCTAATTTGTGACTTTCATGAAAATCGTTGGAGCCGATTCCGAGATTCCAATTATATATATACAAGAATTGCATCTTTTAAAGGTATTAGATAAATAATAACTTTAATATTTCTGTTAGGGTTCATAACTTTTATGTTTATAGTTACTTTTAGTTCGTAAGTAATTAATAAATGTTTTAAAATCCTATCACCAAATAAGTGTGTTGATTTTATGAATTTTATAATTATTTTTCAATTCTATATAATCTGTCCAAATTGAACAGGCAACACTGCCTCTTACATGTGATTGGTCCAAACAGACCAATCACATGCTTTCATGCTCCACCAATCGTAGCATCGATTGTTTGAGCGGGGATTTTCTGTAATTATGGCGTGTGAGGTCGCGGACGGCATTCGGTCTCTGGCAATGGTCGAAGGAAGTCTAATAATTGTGAATTAATACCTAGTGAGTGTGAAGTGTAATAATACTTTAAGTGAAAGTGATAAATATAATATTTACAGTGAAGTGACTCGGTGTTTTAAAATCCTGCTGACCTAAAGTACCTTTTAGGTCAGAAGTGGGATAGTCGAGAAAATTTTACATTTTCTTGTCACGCCCACCTCCTGGAATAACGTAAGTAGGCATTTTAATATAAGCATGTTAAAAAAAAGAAGAAAAATTAAATAGGGAAATTAACGATTATAAAAACGTGGCATTTTTTTTTCTTTCAAGTTTTACCTTGGCAATACAAATGTTACTTCAAAAAAAAAAAATATTGTATATGACGGCGTCCGCGTCATCAAATGCAAGAATATTGTAAACAACAGGTGTACGCCCGAGCCACCGAGCGCATCGTTCGATATCCCTACTACTCAAATTGTTTTGCTACCTGTATAAAAGGCTCTGAGCGCCCCCCGTTCGGGCAGTCTAGGCTCTGGCGTGGCTCGGTACACTTGTTGTATCTTGCTAGTAGCTTATCCTTGACTCTCGGATAATTAATTTGTGCAAACAAGTTAATTATTATTGTCAACTATAAATTAGTCGCAGTACAATTTATAATTGACTATCTATTGCTTAAATTATGACTTATTTGTAATAGGGAATAATTAAGTTACTTGGAATTGTTAAACCAGAACTAGTCATTAGTGATGGAAAGCTTTAATAGTGATCTAATGTTATTCTGATCTAAATATAAAGAGTTGTTATATTACCACATCCGCATTTTATTTATCATATCTGACCCACTTCCTACATCAGAAGTGGGATCGGATTCACTCCCACTTCAGCATCAAACTATTTCGGTTAATTATGTAGAGCAGTAAATGTCTCTTTTCACTTGTGGTATGGAAATTATTCTTTGAAAAATAGCAGAAAATATTAATTCACGTTCTGTAAATACATCTACTCCCCTTAAGTTGATATACTTTGATTCTGATGAAGCAGACGATATGACTAACTGGTGTCCTCCTCCTAGCTTCGTATTCTTCATTACTGAGGGTCGTAACCTCCTCATTAGATTGTTCTTGATAGCACAATATTATGCCATTGGACTCTATCTTCAGCGACGTGCAGAGCATCATAAAACATTTTAGACATAAGATTGGTGCAAACCTGGTCCGACCATCGCATAGGAGTACGACCACGTGGTCTTTTGTCTTCTACTTTTCCGGTCACTATTAGCTTTTCGAGATTGTCTCCTTGCTTTCTATAGAGATGTGGCCGAAGTATTATAGAATTCTTTGAAGGCACGTAGCAGACAGTCTGGTCTTTACTCCAAGTTGTTTTAGTATGAAGGTGTTGGTCCTGTGTGTTGTCCAAGGGATACGTAACATTTTCTCCAGCACCACATTTCAAACGCATCAATGCGACGTCTGTCTGCAGCTCTTAGTGTCTATGACTCTGCGCCGTACGTAAATATGGAGAACACCAGCGTACAAACCAGCCTCTGCTTTGTTTTTAATGAGATGCTTCTGTCGTTCCAAAGACCCTTCATCTGACTCGTAGGATTTTTGTCGTGTAACTTACTAGCTGGTGTACCTCAAGTAAAATAAATATAGAAAAGAAAAAATTAGACGGGGTTGATCTGATCATTGTAGCTACTCACTCACTTAAGAGTCATGCCGTCACCTACTTCACAAGCTGCTGTCTTGGCAAGCTATATTAGGACTTGAAGATCTCTTCCTTTTAGACTTAAATATGAACCGATTTAAGAGCACCACTGTATTTCGAGGAAGTTACAATTTTGTGATAGAATCGAACATCGTAACAACTATTGCCGTGATAAACAGAAACTTATCTCAAATAATTTTTGCTTGCAGCGAAAGCAGGTCATCTACCACTATCTCTGGTGGCGTGTCCAGTGGCCGACCACCAGTGGTCTGCTATGTATGTTGTGACCCCGGCCCAGCCACATAGCTTCCATTTGTCCGAAGCGCTACAAGAAGAAAGAAGTTGCCACATCAAGTTCCGAAAACAGAAAACCAGTCAACATCTGTTCCAGAGCGTCACATGGTGTATTACACTAAGTGAAAATTAATTATTTTTTATATTTGATTCTGGTTCAGAAGGCCATATCTAACAAATATCTTGTGATTCCTTTGTAAGAGAACGGTTTTATGAACAAGAATCCAAGTAGTCGCTTGTCCTAATGTAATTTCCACTCAACAGATCAAATGTTTAACCACAGGGCAAAATTTAAATTTGGAGGTCATATTTCACGTTTGACCTAATGAGTCTTAATAAAAATTTTTTGTTAGGTCGCAAAATTTTGGAGCAAGGTAGAATATGAACTAAGCAACAACAGGTTAATGCTTAGCAATACTTAAACACTTAATCGTGCTCAATTTCAAAATCTGCTAGCGAGAGTATGGTAAACACTGACCTTGTAGATAAAGATAGAGAGCGCTTGGTGGATATTTTTAAAAACAATTGACAACCAATTGAATTAAAACCGTCGGGCTTAAATTCGTCGAGCTGAAATCGAATTAGTGGACCCTTTGAAGATCATTAATAAGCAATCTTAAAGTTTATTACCAACTAAAACTCAAACTAATATTAAAAAAAAAAGAAAACAATACAGATTTACATCTTCTTGCGACAGGCACATATAGAGCTAACAGTCGGTCCGAATATGTGATGCGAATCTTGTAGTGTTTAATAATGATAGCGCAGTATAATTTTCTGACAAATCATGGCAAGAGCGGTTAGGTAATATTTAACACGCGCTCAGCAGCACTAGGTTTGACATTCGGCAACTAACAAAAACTCGCAAAAGTATCTACAAGCTTTGAAGATCCAGTGTATCCAATAGAATCAAAAAATCAGCCCAATCGGACATTTTACGGTTGAGTAGAGGTAATTAAAGGTTAAACCTTTTAGTGTAGGTGACTTTGTCTTTGTTAGGAATGAAGAACGACACTAAACGAAACTTGATTCAAAATATAAGGGCTCCTTAAAAGTTACCGCAATTTTAGAAAACAAGTGCGCCCATGATAGCCTCTGCGAAGTTCCCCATATTCCTGTAGGGTTTCTTGAGGTACCTATATGAAAATTATAACAAGGATGACGTGACGGCGTATACTCATGATAATGATCTTGTTCATAAAACTGGTCCAAACAATATTGATAGAAATACAGTGTATATTGTAAATAGTTGTAACAGTCAGAGTTTTTAATATCTTCGAAATACCTGCGAAGGAGATTCTCTAATCTTGTAATAACTAATGCCACTGTTCATGAGGCTGCATCATCAGCAAAAAAATACGATATAAAGTAAACGAAAAAATGTAGTAAAATGATAAATATAAGTAAAAAAAAAAGAAAAAAAAATTAATGAAAGGAAATGGGAGTCTTATAAAACTATGAAAAGAAATCAATGTAAGAAAAAAGTAAAAGAAATAATTTAACAAAAAATTTAGGATTGACAAAAGATGCAGGATTGACAAAAGATGCAGGATTGACAAAAGATGCAGGATTGACAAAAGATGCAGGATTGACAAAAAAATGTAGGATTGACAAAAAATGTAGGATTGACAAAAAATGTAGGATTGACAAAAAATGTAGGATTGACAAAAAATGTGGGATTGACAAAAAATGTAGGATTGACAAAAAATGTAGGAAGATTAGAGTCATTGAAGGGAGTGTCCGGTCCAATGACTCAGCTAAAGGGGTTCATTCCGGTCTAGCCTTTTGGCTACAGGGATTGCAACCCGGTCTAGCATTAGCTACAGGGATTTCCGGTCTAGCACTGTCAGCTAAAGGGATTTCCGGTCTAGCATTAGCTACAGGGATTTCCGGTCTAGCACTGTCAGCTAAAGGGATTTCCGGTCTAGCACTCTCAGCTAAAGGGATTTCCGGTCTAGCATTAGCTACAGGGATTTCCGGTCTAGCACTCTCAGCTAAAGGGATTTCCGGTCTAGCACATTAGCTAAAGGGATTTCCGGCCTAGCACACTCCAGTCTCCGGTTTTAAACTGATGAGAGGGAGCTTAGTACACTCCAGTCTCCGGTTTTTAACTGATGAGAGGGAGCTTAGTGCACTCCAGTCTCCGGTTTTTAACTGATGAGAGGGAGCTTAATACACTCTAGTCTCCGGTTTTAAACTGATGAGAGGGAGCTTAGTACACTCCAGTCTCCGGTTTTTAACTGATGAGAGAGAACTTAGTGCATTCCAGTCTCCGGTTTTTTAACTGATGAGAGGGAACTTAGTACACTCCAGTCTCCGGTTTTTAACTGATGAGAGGGAGCTTAGTACAATCCAGTCTCCGGTTTTTTTAACTGACGAGAGGGATTCCTAGCTTAGTAGGATCCAGTCTCCGGTTTCAAAACTGACGAGAGAGTTTAATAGTTGTAGTTGCTGAAGGGGTTGCCGGACCAGCACACTATTGTACCATTTCGCTAAAGATCACGCTAATTATAGAGTTGTAAAAAAATAAGATTACGTTTAGTTTTCTAAAAGATATGTCAGGATGAACGAGGCGATCCTTGTCCTCAGATGTATAAAGATGCGCACACGAGGACGTGTGCATGTCAGTATGGCCGTGACGGCGTCCGCGTCATCAAATGCAAGAATATTGTAAACAACAGGTGTACGCCCGAGCCACCGAGCGCATCGTTCGATATCCCTACTACTCAAATTGTTTTGCTACCTGTATAAAAGGCTCTGAGCGCCCCCCGTTCGGGCAGTCTAGGCTCTGGCGTGGCTCGGTACACTTGTTGTATCTTGCTAGTAGCTTATCCTTGACTCTCGGATAATTAATTTGTGCAAACAAGTTAATTATTATTGTCAACTATAAATTAGTCGCAGTACAATTTATAATTGACTATCTATTGCTTAAATTATGACTTATTTGTAATAGGGAATAATTAAGTTACTTGGAATTGTTAAACCAGAACTAGTCATTAGTGATGGAAAGCTTTAATAGTGATCTAATGTTATTCTGATCTAAATATAAAGAGTTGTTATATTACCACATCCGCATTTTATTTATCATATCTGACCCACTTCCTACATATATTATTAAGACTTAAACAGAACTTCATGAATCTACGTACACAATTTTTAATTCAAGAATATTTGGACCAATTTTAACGAGTTTTAAATTTAATATTCATCAATTAATGTAAATACATCTTACTGGCACATAGCAAAAATACTTGTTTTTTTGTTTTTAAATGTACCCGGTATTCTAATGAAAAATTGAACTTTATACCAAATTTAGAATCCAAAATTTGGTCATCCACTGAATGTCAAGGGAGACAAAGTTCGTTGTGTCAACCAGTTTAAAATAAAATTTAAATCGGAAATATTTTTGGTAAATTGTGTTATATACTAGGTGACTTTTATTTTCTCTTTTTTTTTTTAGTGATCAAGTATTTTGGTTATCTACTTTGATGTGTGTTTGGTTAATTACTTTAGTTATTTAATTATCTACTTGCAATTGATCTGTTATGATCATGAATATTAAATTGTAACATGTTTCCATGAAAACGAATTGATCTTGGTTGGTCCACTGATAAATAAAATGCAATTAAAGATCCGAATATTTTTTTATATATAGTGCATAGTCGTATTTCTACCATTGCATACCAAGTGTTGATTTAAAAAAAAAAAAAAAAGTTATTCTTTTATTGAGTTATGGTATATATTATGCAAAATAGATCATTCGTCATTCGCTTATTTAAGTTTATTTCTTAAGCTTCCCTTTTCTACTAAGGCGGGTAAAATGAAACAAACAAAATCAGGGTCAAACAGCTTTTGAATTCGCTGACTAATAATTTGGCTTAATATTTCCTTCAATAGTAATAAAAAAATAGTAATTTTATTTTTAACAAATTAAATTTTATTTTTTTTTAAAAAAAAAAAAAGGTTGTTAGCTATCTGCTTTTACACTTGCACTTTTTATTATAAACATATCGTCAGAAATGTATCCATATTGCCTTTAAGAATAGTAGTGTTATATGAAATTCAATAAAGTTTTATTAAATCAGACTATCACGCTAGGTTATTGCTGCGCGATGCGCGAGCAATGGCAGTCTTATGTAATTTTATATGCATATAAATTCCGCACTAAAAATCTTTTTCGTGATTTTGAACGTTCTTTCACTAAGTATGGACGGGAGTGTGTTTTTCTTAAATATATTTTTGTTGAAGTAGTTGTAAAATAGTTTTAAATGTTTTGGGCCATACTAACTTGATCTAAGTTCATTTTTCTATTTATTTTTTTATGTCAACTGTTTATGAAAGATTTAGTAAAGCAGTAACTACATAATTCTAACTGATGTCGAAAT
The DNA here is from genome assembly GCA_036924255.1 of Apodemia mormo. Classification (NCBI taxonomy): domain Eukaryota; kingdom Metazoa; phylum Arthropoda; class Insecta; order Lepidoptera; family Riodinidae; genus Apodemia; species Apodemia mormo. Next base: position 16,787,786 of record JAUPFN010000020.1, read on the forward strand.
GGATGGTATAATCTAATTTGCGAGTATTAAGCTGATATTTTTAAGTTTCAGGGACATGGAAAATAAAAATAGAAGGCCTAAAAGGACAAGGACAATAGACCTAGGTGGAAGGTCAAGTATATGGAAGGAAACCCTAGGTGGAGGGTTGGTTTTAAGGGAGGAGACCCTAGGTGGTGGGTCGAATCCAAAGGAGGAGACCCTAGGTGGTGGGTCGAATCCAAAGGAGGATGATACCCTAGGTGGAGGGTTGAATCCAAGGTATGGAACCCGAGGTGAAGGGTCTAGTCCAATCCTAGGTGGAGGGTTGAGGTTAAAGACTAGGACGGAACCTAGTGATGTAACTCAAGGAAACAATACATCTGATGATGAGGAATATGTATCGGACTTCAGGCAGGAGTCGGCTCAAGGTAAAGTGTACGGCAAGCAACGTTTAGGTACACGAAAGCGATCAGTTCGGCGTAAAGAACGGAAAAGACATTGTTCTACCCCATCCGAGACTGACAGAGAGTCGCCTTCACTGCAATCCAGAAGGAACAATAACTCAAGGAAAAGGTGTACTTCTGGTCTGGTAAGAAAATATGACTCCTCGACTTCGTCGGATTCAAGGAGCGAATCACCAGCTCAAAAAAAAGTGAAAATTACAAAAGGAAGGAAAGGGGTAAGAGATAGAGAGCTTATTGATAAGTTTTTAGATATTTTAGATAAGGTTAAAAGTTCAGATAAACCTAAAATAACATTTAATACAAATGTGGTACCGGAGTTCGACCCTCTGTCAAAAGATCAAACAGTTTTAACGTGGATCAACAAAGTGGAAGAATGTGCTGAAATTTATGGTTGGGAAGAAAAAGAAATCATACACTATTCTCTGCCAAAATTAAGTGGCGTTGCAAATACGTGGTATAGGGGTCTAACCTCGGTGCTACATTCATGGTCTGAATGGAAAAAGAAATTATTAGAATCTTTTCCATGTAGAGAGGATTATGCTGAGCTTTTAACTGAAATGTTAGCTAAGAAGGTTAAATATGGTGAGTCATTAGAGCATTATTATTATGCAAAGGTTAATTTATTAAATAGATGTAAAATCACTGGCAAAAACGCAGTAGACTGTCTTTTGTATGGGATAGAGGATCGAGCGGTAAAAATTGGTGCCCAAGCCGCTCAATTCAGAGAACCTGAACAGGTACTTAAATATTTTAAAACTGTTAAAATAGGACCAAACAGAGATTACCAGGACACCACGCGCAGAGGAAGGTTAGGACCCAATACAAATAAAACTGATTCCTTTAAATCAGGTAATGTCATTAACCCTTCAATTAGGTGCTACAATTGCAATGGTATTGGTCACCCCAGCTTTAAGTGTGACAAAATGTCTTCGATAAAATGCCATAACTGCAACGAGGTAGGTCATCGCAGCTCAAGATGTCAGAAACCACCTTCCAGATGCACAATATGTGACCGGGTAGGTCACCTTACTTCCAACTGCTACAGGAATACAGGGAAATCTACAGGTGAGGTTGGGAAGCCCACATTAAGGATTGATCAAAAACAGGTATCTGAAGTAACGACTCAAGATACTGGAATAGACAAATACGTAATGGACATCAAATTGAATGAATTTACGGTTACCTGCCATGTAGATCTAGGCAGTCAGTGTTCTCTTATTAGGTTAAGTGAGGTGAAATCTCTGAACCTTCAAATGACTTCTCGAGACAATTTGCCAACACTCAGGGGTATAGGGGCCAGTCTAGTAAAACCCGTAGGAGTAGTCATTGCTACTATCGAAGTTCAAGGTGTGGCGGCAACGATCGATCTATTTGTCGTAGAAGATTATGTTCTTGTATACCCTGTTCTTCTAGGACATTCATTCACGGAGAGATCTGATATACTAATTATAAAGACACCGGACGCTATTAAATTTCAGAGATTACCCCCAACTAAAATCAGTCTAATTACTATACGCGACTACGAACTTTCTTGTAACACGATTCATGCGATTCAAGTTTCTACTGATCCACCATTGAGTGGTGACGTGCTTGTTAAGGGTACATTACGCGGTCCAGAAGGCAAAGAATATTATTTACTTCCAGGTCACTATGAAATCAAAAATGGTCAGGGCGCAATTCTAATCTACAATATTGCTCCAAAACCCTTGAGCATTGCTAAGGGTACTCTTTTGACACGATCTTTGGGACGAAGTCCAATTCTAACAGATAACTACCAAAATTCATTCAGTGTTACCTTTGATGACATTGTTATGGATGCTTCTGTGAACTGTAACCCAAAGTTAGACATAAATCAGCGGAAAGTACTGAAAGACTTACTATCGAGATATGGAGACAGTTTTTCGAGTGGTTTCCACGACTTGGGATTTACGACAGTCACCGAAATGACCATAGAATTATTAGATAGTGAGCCTATCGTGTATCGTCCGTATCGTATGTCGTATGCTGAAAGACTGATGGTGAGTAATATGGTGAAAGAGATGTTAGACGGACACATAATAAGAGAGTCATCGTCACCTTATGCAAGCCCAATTATCATGGTGCAGAAGAAAACTGGCGATAAACGTTTGTGTGTCGATTATAGAGCCCTGAATAGAAAAACCAAAAAGGACCATTACCCGATGCCTCGAGTGGAAGATCAGCTGGATTTACTAGCAGGTAACACTTTATTTACATCTTTAGATTTGGCATCAGGTTATTACCAGATCCCAATAACGGAAGAATCACGGCACAAAACTGCTTTCGTGACGCCCGATGGGCAGTTCGAGTTTAACCGCATGCCTTTTGGACTTGTTAATGCACCTTCCGTTTTTCAAAGGACTATAAACAAAATATTGATGGAAGCCAAAGTAAAGTATGCCATTGTCTATATGGATGATATATTGATCCCATCGGAAAACTTCGAAGAAGGTTTGCAAAGGCTGGAGGAAGTATTACAGTTGCTGAAAAAAGGCGGATTGACGTTAAAACTAAGTAAGTGCCATTTCTTTCTCGACTCTGTAGACTTTCTGGGATTTGATGTTAGTGCCGATGGCATCCGACCTGGGAGTAAGAAAAGCGAAGCGGTTTCAAAATTTCCGCGCCCTAATAACCAACATGAGGTACGTCAGTTTCTTGGCCTATCTGGATTTTTCAGACGTTTCATTAAAGGTTACGCAATGATTACGGCACCGCTAACGGACTTATTAAAGAAAAACACAGGATGGTCTTGGAACAACGAGCAAGAAGAAGCGTTTGAGAAAGTAAAGGAATTACTGACAAGTCGACCAATACTTGCGCTTTATGATCCTAAGGCAGAAGTAGAATTACATACAGATGCCTGCAAAGAAGGTTTAGCTGGAATACTACTCCAGCGAAACTCAAATGGAGCGCTTCAGCCGGTCTCATATTTCAGTCGAAAAACAACAGTGGACGAACGCAAGTTACATTCATATGAATTAGAAACCCTAGCGGTTATTGCCTCTCTGAATCGGTTTAGGGTGTATCTAATAGGGGTACCATTTAAGATTCTCACAGACTGCAATGCACTCCGGTCAACGTTAGTCAAGAGAGATCTGATACCACGTATATCTCGCTGGTGGGTTCAGTTACAAGAATACGATTGCACGATAGAATATCGACCAGGCACTCGTATGACACATGCAGACGCTCTTAGCAGGAACCCGGTAAGTAATGCTATAAGTGAAGATCATATTCTGGACATTTTAACAATACAAAAATCTGATGATTGGATTTCAACGGTGCAATCTGCTGACGAAGAAGTAAAAAGAATTAAACAGATTCTCTTGGATACATGTATAGAGGAAGCCATGGACGTCCACCAAAACTTTAAGCTCAAAAACGATCGAGTTTACCGTGTTATAGGAGAAGAACTGAAATGGCTAGTACCTCGGGGTGTGAGGTGGCAGGTTCTAAAAATGAATCACGATGACTTAGGGCATTGGGGATTTGAAAAGACTCTAAATCGTATAAAAGAGCGTTATTGGTTTCCGAAGATGCGGAGATTTGTTAAGAAGTATGTTGCTTCTTGTCTAGAGTGTGCACACCATAAGGCTCCTGGTGGGAAACACGAAGGCGAGTTACACCCTATAGAAAAAGTAAGCACCCCCTTCCATACAGTGCACGCAGATCATCTGGGACCTTTTACAAAAAGTAAGAAAGGAAACTGCTATTTGTTGGTAATTGTAGATGGATTCACGAAGTACGTAAGTATAAACGCGGTTAGAAATACCAAATCGATTACGTCAGTACAAGTAATGAAGCGATACGTAAGCTATTTTGGAATTCCGACACGCTTAATTACAGACAGAGGTTCGAGTTTCACCAGCAGAACATTTCAGGATTTCGTTAAAGCGTACGGCATAAAACATATTAAAAACGCCGTTGCCACTCCCAGGGCCAATGGCCAAGTTGAACGATTTAATAGAACCATTTTAGATGCACTAGCTGCATCCAACCACGCTGACGATGACAGATCTTGGGATGAGCATATCACAGATATACAGGTGGGTATAAATACTACTAAGCATAAAACTACTCAAAAGAGCCCTTCGGAATTGCTGTTTGGCTTTAACATAATTAGTAAGACAGAAGGTAAGTTGAGTGATGTTATAAATGATACTCTTAATAGAATTCCGACAGAAGAATTAGAAAAAGTAAGACAAAAGGCAGGAGAAAAATTAAAAGAACAACAGGTAAGAGATACTAAAAATTATAATAAACACCGGAAATCAGCAACACTATACAAGGAAGGAGATTTAGTACGAGTAGAAAGGCAGGTCCCTCATGATGGTAATTCCCAAAAACTAGTTGTAAAATATCAAGGTCCTTACCGTATAGTAAAAATGCTCGAAAATGACAGATTTTTGATTGAAGACACACCTTTGACTCGTAAACATGGTCGAAAGTATGAAGCTGTAGTAGCTGTAGATAAAATTAAACCTTGGATGAATTTCAATAGAAACTTTGAATCTGAATCTTCCGAAAATGAGACTGGAAAAGATGATTAATATAATGTGGTGAGTCTTCAATCAACTTTCAACTTACCTACCAAAAGTATACAGTTAAATTATGAAGTGTTCTAATAACAATAATACCAAATAAGTATAGTAATGAAGAAAACTAATATATAGTGATTCCGTATTCCGTACGTATACACATACTTATAAAATAATCTATTAATTTTTGTTATTTCTTTTATATTAATACTATTAATGAAAGAAAAACTTAGTGTGAATTCAATAAATTTGTAGAAGTCTAACAAATTAGATAGTATATAAGGACACATTACCATTGAATAATATTATACTATATATGTACGGGTAATGAATTTTATTTTATGTAAAATGTATAAATTATAAAAAAAAGCGAAGGGACTCGCTTAAAAATAGGATGGCCGAGCTGTTAGGGTTCATAACTTTTATGTTTATAGTTACTTTTAGTTCGTAAGTAATTAATAAATGTTTTAAAATCCTATCACCAAATAAGTGTGTTGATTTTATGAATTTTATAATTATTTTTCAATTCTATATAATCTGTCCAAATTGAACAGGCAACACTGCCTCTTACATGTGATTGGTCCAAACAGACCAATCACATGCTTTCATGCTCCACCAATCGTAGCATCGATTGTTTGAGCGGGGATTTTCTGTAATTATGGCGTGTGAGGTCGCGGACGGCATTCGGTCTCTGGCAATGGTCGAAGGAAGTCTAATAATTGTGAATTAATACCTAGTGAGTGTGAAGTGTAATAATACTTTAAGTGAAAGTGATAAATATAATATTTACAGTGAAGTGACTCGGTGTTTTAAAATCCTGCTGACCTAAAGTACCTTTTATTTCATAGTATTAATTGTTAAAAATACGTACTCGTTCATTGCTTGTGCCATTGCGAATCCAGATGGGTTTTCGGGATCGTTTAGTTCATTGATGATGGGTATACCCGTCGAGTTGATTGCACTCATGAGATCATAGAGAAGCTCTGGCTGATATCGGTACTGTAAACAATATATATTTAAGTTCTACAGTATTTTTAAGCGTTTCTCCTTATCATTCCTATATTGTTACTATATTTGCCCGTGGCTTTGCTTACATCAAATTTAACCCTAAAACCCTCAGGGATAAGATTTTGAAAAAACCCAAACATGCGGTTTAAAGGATATTACTGGTTTTTGAAAATTTTAGTCTATTGTCCATAGTTAGATCTGTTCATTGATTTCAAATGCACTTTGATGGATTGGCAAGTTATTAAGTCTCTTTTTCTTTTTATTTATTTAAAATGCGCGATAACAATTTCTCTGCTGGCTCATTTGGTATGTCATATATGTTTACAGAAAAATTAAAAACTTATTTTTTATATATTAGATTATATATTAGAAATCGTATACAGGTTTCTGATGCATTTATATTGAAACCGATATCGTTGGGCCGTTATTTTTGAACATTTTTTTAGAACACGACAGACATGCTCGTCCGCGGCACAGTGGTGGCAACACTTCACTACCCAACTCCGAATTACTATTAAGATTTGGATTTTTAAGAAAAACCCGAAAAAAGTAATAATGTTTGTGCGACTTGCACGAACTTGATTTTGTACGAACTCAGGACATAATTTAGCTTAATTCAGTATATTCTATTTAAAATGCAAGAAGTTTACTCACTCGCTGTATGGGCATTGGACCTAAATCACTATGAAATTCAGCATTAACTACGGATCCGATTTCCTTATTGCCCTCTGTTCTTAAGAAATATGGATAATTCTCTTCCCAAGACCAACCTACCGCACCGTCTTTAACCCAGTCATCATAGTCTGCTGGATGACCACGATGGTACATTAGCCCATTTATAGTAGTACATCCACCTGTGAATCAATCACAAACTAAAAATTAGGTGAATGAATAAAAAATGTACCAGAAAAGTAAATAAACAAAAAATATATATTTAAAAAGTAAATGTATAAAAATGTGCATTAACTTAATATAATGCATTAAGGTCTATAATTAAACTTGGACGCACGATGTTGACATCCGATTTTTTTATGGTTATACGAGCAAGTAGGCCACTTGATGGAAAGCGGTCACCACTGCCCATGGACATTTGCAACACAAAATGCTAGTTACCAATGCTGAGAATTTTAATGACGCTCTTAAAAATTCCAAAATCAAAGCTATTCGGAAAAGTCACATGAGTAGATAAGTAGTACTCTTGGGAAAAGTCGTGAGGTAATGTTAGTGTTTGACTGTTCGTATAAAGAAGGTACGAACCACGTACGAACAAATTGAATACCTAATTTTAAATTTGGAGTTGACGATACCAACTTTTTTCAAGATCTTTTGAATGTAACTTCTGTATGCAATAAGCCCTAAGTACTATTATTTCTTTTGTGACTGACGCCTCCAAATTACGCGACAATAATAATATAAAAATATGAAAAAATGAAGTTACCCAAAACTTTTGCTCTCATCCAAGCACATCCACCATTTTCACTTCTACAGTAGTCGTTGCTTGGCTCGGTACGGAAACCCCAGTCTAGATCTTTGTGATACCAAAAAGATCTGTAGAATCCCGGCACTCTGGATCCTATTGGTTCATCTGGTCCGGCTTCTAGTAGTAACACCTAAAAAATTTTTTTTATATATAATAAAATAGCAGGGAAAGCAGATGGTGCTTCTTGTGAAAAGGATAAATATCGCCTATTAGAGCCAAGAACGCTGCGTTACTATTCATTCGGCGGTGAGGTTATGCTACATGTATAAGTTCTGGCAATTTTACTTCCAGAAGTTCTAGTCCATGAAATTATACTGAAAAATATTAACGCTATTGCAGCAGAGAAAAGCAGAATGGTGGTATTGAACCCGAGCAAGTCAAAGCAAAACTCTACCACCAAGTAGTCACTTTGGTTTGATATTTATGGTCAATCGTTCCCTATACATCTATGATCGTTCCCTTTTTACAAACTGTCTTGTAGAAAAAATCGTTGAAGTGAACCCCGACCAACACGGGAATAGGAAAAATATCTAGCGAAGCGGTAGTTGTTACTGAGGTTTTTCTATAAACATTTTTAAGGTGTGTCCTGTGGGGAATGTTTTAAAAACGATTAAAAATATAAAAATTATCATGGGGATAGGAGTGTGGAAAGAGTGGTGTAGTGATAGCTATTTTTTTAAATGTATTCCTACATAATACATGGGCTCTATTTGCTTGAGATATATTCGAGGCCGGATTTGGAAGTCTGGAGGCTGTGGGGCAACGGCAGAGCGTTTTTTTTTAAATTTTATTTCAAAAAATAAATAATAAATAAATAATATTCACGGGACAAATTACATTTACTGATCTAACCCTAAAGTAAGCAAATTATTTTGCTTGTGTTATGGGTGTTAGTCAACTACTACTAATTCATAGAAATACATATATAAGTACTAAAATATATTTAATAAACACCCAAACCCGGAAATACAAACATTTATGCTCATCACACAAATGCTTGTCCCCGTCGGGGATCGAACCCGGGCCCCGTCGATTGCGTAGTCGGGACCGCTAACCTCTCGACCAACAGGGCAAAAATAATGGAAGCATAATTTAGCAATACAGCGTGTATATGGGAAGGTGTACCGAAAAATGAAGAAAATATGCCATTTTTACGTGATAGTCATGATTTCTAGTAGAAAATGCAAAATTTGTGAGTTATGATTTTTTTTTTAAATTTTACGCCACGTCATGCATCGGCCTGGCCACGGGAAATTCGCGCTTGCAATTTTTCGCGCGGCGCGAACTACAAAGCGTCTGGCGTCTGAAACAAATTTATGGGGAAGTACTTAGCATCTCCCGCGGTGCAGCGACCGGCGGGGTGACGGACGATTTTTGACTAGTGAATATAAGGCGCGCGCGCTGCGGGACGCGGCAAGCGAGTGAGACAAATGTATGAATCAGCAGAGAGCTTGGCGGCGGCCTTAGCGCATAGTCTAGGAACCAGAATGGTTTAGTTGTAGTTGCCGAGATGTTCATGTTCAATTTTAACTTTAATTTTCAAATAAGAATATAAGTAGTGTCACCAAAAAATGGATAGTTTTAATCTAGAAACGTCATATCGTCGATAGTATCGATAGTATTGAACGCTGCAAGTAAATAAACTATCGATTGCGTCGATAGTATCAATCATTGGAGATAAACAAAGTATCGATTCTATCAATAGTATTTTTAGACAATATTGCATTGACTATCGATATATTCGATAGAATCGATAGTTTGTACAATCGATAGCGTCGGTCAGTATTAGAATAAAGTTGACTATTGATAGTTTTGATAGTATCGATACTATCGATAGTAATTGTGATTACTGCAATATTAAATAGCAATACTATCGATAGTATCGATACTTTTGATAGTTTATTTTTTTTATTGTGTATGTATTGTATGTCTATTACTATATACAATCATATTCCTGATAGTCTTAAATCATTACCTATAAATAAATTTCGCAAAAAGTTGTTTGATTTGCTGTTAGATAAAACTTATTATGATATTAAAGAATTTTTAGCCGATAAAATTAAATATTAATGGATAGAAATAAAAGTTTGTTGAATTGTCCTTAAAAAATTTCAATGTACGTAGTAAAATTTTGTAAATAGTGAACATTTTGTAAATTATAAAAAATTTAATTGCACAAAATATGAAACTTGTAATTATAAAAAAATCTTTTGTAATATGAAATTGTACATTTATAACAAGTACATAAAATAGAGAAAAAAGACCAGCCCGCTGAGTTTCTTCCGCCGGATCTTCTTAGTGTGTGGCCGCGTTCCGATCCGGTAGTAATTCTAAATATTCGATAGAATCTTTTAAATGTAATATTTTATAATGATAATTTTTTTAAATATTTGCACACCATATAATGGTAGAATATGTTGGTAACTTAATTTATTTTTAACAACTTGTAACACCCATATTCTTGCAAATAAATATTTTCTTTCTTTCTTTCTTTCTTTCTTATCAGGAATATTATCGATGCTATCGATTGTATTGCTGTTCATTCATGGAACATAGAGCAAGGGAAGTGAAGAGTGGGCGTGCCGCGTGCGTCACTATTATGCGCTTTTACTCTAAATTGCCTTAGTGATACTTACCATATCATTAGGAGATAGTCGTCGTGCGAAAATCTATTATACACTGAATTATGCCGTATTGTGCCATCCTTGAATGCAGAAATGATAGTAGAATACAGATGATTAAGAATGGAGATATTTCATATCATCCGAAAGTACAATTTTCATTTTATTTTAATTAAATTCCTGATTTAATATAATCTCTAATGATATAATAGAAAGTCAAGCTAAAATCAGTCGTACACCTTACATATAAAGTTCATTTTAGGTTGACCTAATTTTTCTAGAAAGATATACGTAATGACAGTCATTACGTATATCGTTCTAGAAAGTTCTCTACTCAAATATGATCAACTGAAAACTACGGAAAAATCAATGCTGCCATCTATTGTAGAATAGCGAAACTATTACGATCTTAAGTTTCACTATTGTACAAATAGATGAGTCTATTTTGAATAGACTACAAAAGGACGTAAATACTCTTTTTTTTGTAGCAAAATAAAATTTATTGTAACGCAGTTTGGTATATTTTTAAATGTTCTGTTTGTGTGTTTCGGATTATTGTTGTTTAAAATGAAAACGACCAATGAAACAATGTTTGCATTAGTAGTTTATATGCAATAATGCTTATTTTATGTGTGAGTATGGCGATCACGGTCCTGATACAAATGTTTGTACTTGCCAATTCCCTTGTTCTATGTTCCATGTGTTCATTGATAGTATTATACTTATTGAGGTAATGAAACCCTATCGATAATGGACTATCAAGCGGCAACACTATAAATCAAAGGTTTCGAGTTTCGGCACTCATTCCAAAAATTTGTCTTGATATAGTACTATCAAAACTTCTCATACTTCTTGTGAAATTCAATGTCTATACTATATCCGATTTAAATCATGTACTACACATTCTATTCCAAATAGTAAGTACAAAACTAATCCCCTCCAAGCAATATCGAGATAAAGTTGAAAAAGCAATCTTTTCACTTTACGTGCATAAGACGATTTACATAATATTATGTACCTTGTCAAGCGCAGCAACTGGAATGGCAATGAGGTAGCAACTTCTTATTAGAGTGATTTGTCTTCCAAATATTCTTTGACAGAGTAATAGGCTTTTTCAATTAAAAAATTATTTATACTATTTTTGAATTTATTATAGTTATATTCGCTTTTCAGATTTTCTGGTAATTTATTATATACTTTTACAGACATGGGGTATGGCCCGGAACTATGTAACTTTAACTTCGATGTTATTTGATATAAATTATTTTTTGAACGTGATTCATAGCGACGAGGTATTTGTCCTAATTTTGTATATAAGTGGTTATTTTTCCTAACAAATTTGCAAAGTTCCAATATATATATACAAGGTTGAGTTAAGATTTTTAAGTTTTTAAAATGGGGTTTACATGATTCGTTGTATTTATTGTATGTTAGCTAGAATACGGATGCATTTTTTCTGTAGTACCAATATGTCGTGGACATCAACACTGTTACCCCACAGTATAGTGCCGTAGCTTAGCCATGCGTAAGCATATGCATAGTACGCTGTGGTAGGAGTTTTAATATCTGTTGACTTTTTGAGTTCCCTCAGGGAATAAATAAATTGTGATAGTTTAGATTTTATTTTTTCTATACCTATGTGATTTCCAATTAATATTTGTATCAATTACTAATCCAAGTAGAGTATGCGTGGGTACACAATCGATTTTAACATTTTTGTACAAAAAATTTATGTTTAATTCTATTTTTGATGGGATTTGAATTGCATAATTTTTGTCTTTAAATAATTTATTTCTAGGTTATGGTCATTCATCCATTTTTCAATGTTGGTTATAGTGTTTTGTAATTTTTTATTTAAATCTGTGCTATTATTGACCGACATCAGGAGTGAAAAGTCGACTGCAAACATTATACATGGTTCATCAACGATTTTTGGGAGGTCGTTTATGTATATGATGAACAGAAGACATCCTAGTACGTTGCCCTGCGGAATAGAGTTCTTCATCAGCTGGGGATTTGATCTAACAGTCCGTATTTCACGTGATGCGAAATTACTGTAAGACTAGCTGGTGTTTTATGAGCTATAAGATAGCAAATAAGTAAAAATATCTTTTGATGAAAGACATAAACATCTCACATACAGCAAAGATAGTAAAGATTTAACAACACGTTCTCAGAGTACAGTGAAGTGCCGTTTATAAAAGAAGAAGTACTATTTTATGTCATGGAATAGTAGACAGGCTGATGGCTCTTCTGATGGAAAGAGACCACCATGACTTATACACCATAGCTGTTCAAATTCGGTTGCGACGTTGGGGAACTCTACAACTTAGTAGTTACGATGGTATAGATATAATTGGCCAATCGTTTAACATTCACGATGGTAGTAACGTTTTGCCAATGTTGCTCCTTTTACAAACTGCCTGGGAGGAAAGAATGTAGTCTATTCTTCAAAAGAAGCCCTAACCAACACGAAGACAGTACGTAAAAGTGCAATGTTGGCCGTGTTGGTCCGGTCCCCCTTTGAAAAATAAAGATTTTGCCATAATCCTAGGCAATTTTTAAAAGGCGAAAGATTAGCTATACGTGTCACTACCATGGTAACTAGGTAGTAGGGTTCTGTAATGTCTCACCCAAGTTTCGGTATCACCGTTACTTATTCTCGCCGAAATAGCGGTTATGCTAGTCACTGTCGTGTTCCGTTTTGGAGGGTAAGTTAGCCGGTCAAATTATGCATGTACGTGGCATTATCATCCCACCGCGTGGATAGAAACGCACCATTAACATATTTGGTGTCTATAGGCGATGGTTATCTCTGTCCATCAGGAGAGCCATCTGCTTGTTGCTATCTTATGATAGAAAAAAAACTCGTAACCATCTCACCTTAAAGTTTGGATTTTCACTCAATCGTCCTGCGACAACAGAGCCAGCAGCTCCCGATCCAACCACGATGAAGTCGTACGAATCATTCATATAGTCTGTTGACTTCACCCTCGAACATGGCCTCGCTATGGAGCACCGACCCTTGAGGTATCCTTCTAGCAACACCATAAACAGGAAAGTACCGCTACAGACATTCGAGTTGACTATCGACGCCGATTCCTCACTTATAAATTCGCAACCGCAGTCCTAAATGTTAAAAATTATATTAAAATATCGATACAATATAATAAGACTTACATAGTACTGTACGTACCCGTACGGTATTAGGTTATATTTTAATGGGCAATGTAAGTTATGAAAAGTATACGGTAGGTATATCTATTTAATAAATAAAAGAATAATAAATTAAATATATTTTTGGGAAGCCAACAAAATTTTGCATAGATCATTTTTTAGGTAACATGCATAAAATATATTCTCTTCTCAGTATTGTAAAATAGCGTGAGTACATAAATAGTATTTTGTTAAGGTTTGGCTCTACTTTAACCTCAAAAATACCGGTTTCTTTATTAAGCAAAATAATAATTTTTTAGAAATATTTCTTTGATGTTCGCCGCTACCAATTTTTATCCGCAATGTACGCGAGTACAACTCTACGGTTTTGGACAAAACTGGTTTATATAGGTTTATGAATCGCTCTCATCTCAGATACGCTCCGAGCGAAACCTGTTATAAAAACCGCTAAATACCTTTATTAATTGGTAATTTTTAAACCGGTTTCAATCTCTGCTTCCTTTATCAGTCAACCTGCATTCGTCGCTGCGCCTGACAAATTCCATATTATATGATATTTGTAAGGTTTTGGGAAGCAACAAAAAACGTGTAATTAAATTAACAAATAGTCCATTTGTTATTTAATAACAAATAATAAATTAACAAATAGTCTATATTCGTTAATAACAAATAATAAATTAACAAAATAGTCTTTTTATTAATTTAATAACACGTTTTTTATTGCTTCCCAAAAACTTACAAATATCACATTTTGTATATCATAAAATAGCAAACAAGCAGATGGGTCTCCTGATGGAAAGAGTCAATCATGGCCTATAGACACCAAAGGTGTTAATGGTACGTTGCAACTTGTGGTGAGGTCTAGTGCCGCATGCATAAGTATACCGACTACCTTGCCCAAACCGAAACACGACAGTGAGAAGCACTGACGCTATTCGGCAGGAATAGGTAAGGCAGTGGTACCAGACCCGGGCGAGATAATGCAGTACTCTACCACCTAGTAGTCACGATGGTAGTGACTCGTATAGCCATATACTCGTATGGCAAAACGACAGTTAGCCTGTTCTTCAAAGGAGCCTGAGACCAACACGGGGAGAATTCAACATATGGACTTAGATTATTTCGTGAATTTGTCCAGCTATGTTTATGTAATTATTATGAACAGACCACATGAACACTAATAGACATGCCATTGGAAAGCAAACGTGTTGCCGCGCATATGAGCACACGCTCTTATTACTGTCATAAATGTCATATTTGTAGCTCCATCATACTAATATTATAAATGCGAAAGTCTGTCTGTCTGTTACGCTTTCACGGCTAAACCGCTGGACCGATTTTCATGAAATTTGGTATGGATATAGTCGAAGATCCGGGATCAAACGTAGGCTATTTTTTTTTCAAAAATCAGTCCCTGGAGGGCTGAAATAGGGGACGAAATTTTTATTAAAAGCTATTTGGACAACTTATTAATATACTCGCGGGCGACGCTGCGCGGGTCAGCTAGTATATTATAAAGTGAAAAAATAGAAATAAACCATATTGTACTATTTTATCGTACCCAATGTAATGACAAGGTTTTAAAATTACCCCTGAAGTGATTTTATTTTATCTGTAAGTAGTCTGTGAATAATTGCAAGCTACACTGATAAACTACAAATTGTCTGGAAAGTCGTATCCATTTCCGTGTTATTATGTTACTAATGTCATTTTTCATATAAACCCAATAAACATGTATTTGAATGGTAAATTCATTGTATACTAAATATATGTAAGCTCACTCTTACCTCGGGTGCTAAAATCATTTTGATGGAATTCGAAATTACTCCTCCTCTTTTTCTCTTTTAAATTGAATCTGAAAAAAATGTAAATACAAAAAATACAATACATTTAAAAACGTGTGTGTGTACTTATCTACGTTAGAACTTATGTATTTAATACATTGAAACAAAGTTTTATTATAACGCATTATCTAGTTCTTTTTTGAAAAACTAAAATGTTGAATAGCTTGATTTTTTCTTTTGTTTTCATGTTGTCGGTTTCTTGTGACGCGGACGGTGTGCGCGCACATTGTAAAAATATACTATCGTCTCTCATCATTATTCCGTAACGCGCCAAAAGAACTATATTGGCGGCGCGGCGCGGCTGTGCATTATTATCGCTTGAAAGAAAATATATGGCTCAACCAACTTCAATCACATTAATTTGATATAAAAAGTATATGATTATAAAGAGAAACCTAAATTCTTCAAATTCTGTAAAATTTTAAGCTTTTGAAGAGGGTTGGTTACTTAAAAAAATCTTGTTGAAAAAAAATGTTGATGGCCGTCAGTTTTTTATGTCTGTAAACACGACATAGGTTGATTGGCTTTATGAATTCACTTTATTTTATTATCAATATTATCTAATCCACTCAGAATAGATCCCTATTGAAAATCACTTCATTCGTATCTGTTTTTTTATAACAAATAATTTAAAGAAAAAAAAAAAAACATTGTGGCGTGCATTTTTGGATTTTCCAAACTTTTTCAAAAATGCAATATATAGCTAAATACAAAATATACAATTGAAAGATGGTGAAAAGATGTTTAAATCAATAATCATATTATAAATCGCATTTAGTCTCTATGTTTCGTTATCACGGCTAAACCAATAACGATGTTGATATTTGGCAAGAAGATATTTAAAGAATTAGGGTTAAACATAGATAGTTTTTTTTTTTTAAATTAAACCCTTAAGGTGCTGAAATAGGCGATAACATGTCACTCTACTCATAAGCGAAGCTGCGCGCGTCCGCTAGAATATATTAAAAAAGTAGGTATTTATTGTAAAGAATTAAATAGATTGTTAGTTTTCAGAAGGCAGATATACCTCTATTGTGGAATTATTATTCCACTGTAAATAAGTATGTATTTCGTATAAGTAAGGGAACTAAAGTGAACCATACCTAATACGCGGAAAAATTATTTGTCCTGTTTATATTGTACGAGTAAGCGAAGTCCTCTACGTCTACTGGAACAATCCGGCATTTGTTACTAGGTGGTAGAGTTCTGAACGCCTCCTCCGGATATATTACCACGGCCTTACCTATTTCTATCCCTATTGCGTCGATACTCGTTTTTTTCATGTTCTATTTGGAGAATAGGGTAGCCGGTAATCTTATAAATCTGGCATTCCAATCCTGCCACACGGATATTAACGCACCATTAAATTCTTTTGGTGTCTATAATAGTTTATCTCTTTCCTTAAGGAGAGCAATATGTTTGTATACTCTCATAAAATATGGAAAAAATGACAATGACTGACGCTTTTGTAGCAGAAATAAGTAAGGTGGTGGTATCAAACCTGAGCGCGACGTTGCGGAATTCTACCACCTGGTAGTTACGATGCTATTGACATGTAGAGCCAATCGTCCGTCTTTTACGAACTGCCTGGCAGAATGGCAGGTGGTATTATCTATAAAAAAGTGTGGACTAATACAGGGACATCATTCATACACACACACACACACACACACACACACACACACATAGAAAGAAATCATATACAAAGACTGGACTGGATAGGGTCCCGGTTTTGTGGGGAGCCACCCGGAGCTTGCGGATTAATAAAACCCTACTTATTTAATTATATATACAATGAAGTGCTTGATAATGTTGATACGTACATATATCTTTATATTATTCATATTTTCAGGCCAAGTCCCGTACAGGGTTGTGACTTGTGTCTGATTCAAGGCAGACTTGCCGCCCTTGCTCCACATTCATCACTCTACGTTAACAAATTTACTGTAATTTACACGTCGTAAAACTACAATATCTGTTTACCACCTAAGACATATTGGTAATTTATGGAAAGGTAAAAATTATACACAGATATACGATCACCAGGATCGCAATTCATTTGCTCTTTGTTATAAAAGCCAAGGGTAAGGTGGTATATCGCAGAAGACATTCATCAGATCCAAATATAATAATGCAATAAAACATTCCCTGAAAAAAATATGTATTAAATAAAGACAAGTTTATCCACATCATTCAGAAGTCTTTGAGAAAATCGCGGACATACGGATATATATTCATACGGGTTTAATAGATTATCTCCTTTCTGAAGTTGGTTAAATATACTAACATAATATATTCATTTATTTCTTTTATAATTAACCTTCCTTGTTTCCGGATTAAAAATATTAGTTTAAGCAGCATAGATTTTTTGTAGTTTTTAACAATTAATCATGAATGTGAAGGAAGCAAGAAACGTAATGATTGTATAACTCTTTGAAAGCAAGAAAAATCTGCAAGAATCGTGACATATGGCACTTGGTTCTCTCTGCTTACGCTGCAAGGGATTTGGCGAAAAACTATGTATATATGTAAGTACAGTGAAGTTGAAAATAATTTTATTGCCTAAATACCATAATATACAGGTAATAGGTATATTTTACCTGTATTAGTCCACACTTTATCGCCTCTGTAGTCTAGTGGTCCAGCATTGGCGTTGACTACATGAGGTCCCGGGTTCGATTCCTGAGTCGGGCACTTAAAAAAAGTGTTTTTTTTTTCAGTTTTCTGATAAACACAAAGTTGCCCGGGATCGGAAAGTGCCCGGTTGGCGATAGGCTTGCCACCTATCACATTTGTGGGACCAAGTATCTTCGGCTAATCGTGGGTGCACTTGTTGTACCTCTGCCTACCCCCTTCGGGAATACGGGCGTGAAGATACTTTTTTTTTAAAGTATATTTTATGTTTAATCCGGCCCCACGGTTCGAACCCCGAGACCTCGTGAACTGAGTCGATTACTCTAACCTATAAAGCATGGGGCGAGAAGATATAATATTTAATAGGGACGGACATACCTTGATCTATTTGAGCGGTTGCTAAAATAGATCAAGGTATGTAAAGTATGGTTGGGAGGGTATTTTTATTTAAATATTATAAAATAGCAAACAAACAGATGGCTCTCTTGATGGAAAGAGATTACCATCGCGTAAAGACACCAGAAACGGTAATGGTGTGTTGTTATTCGTGTGAAAGGAATGGAATGCCAAATACATAAGTTTATCGGCTACCTTACACAAGGGCGGATCTAGCCTTCGGTTTAGGGATGGGTCACATATTTGAGTTTCAGTCAAGATAGGCTCTAATCCTTATCTAATCGTAATAAATCCATACCTAGACTCCTGCCTAGAGAGGGGGGGGGGGGTCATGACACCCATGTTCCCCTCCCCTGGATCCGCCCTTGACCTTATCCACCACACCAGAATACGATGTTAACAAGCACTGACGCTGTTGCGGCAGGAATAGGTAAGGCGGTGGTATAAGCCCCGAGCGAGACAATGCGGAATTCTATCACCAAGTACCTAGTTAGAATTATAGCTAATCGCTCGCCTTTTATGACCTGCCTGGCGGAATTGCAGGAAGTCTATTCTTCAAAGGGGGCCGAGATCAACACAGGGTTATTAATAATGAAGTTTTATTAAATGCCGAGGTAGAATTATACTTTAACTAATTACGTACCGAATTAATTCGCAAAATGCAGGACGTCCCGCTACGTCGTCGATAGCTAACTAATGTTGGTTTTATACAGTCCATGAGTTTTATATCTTTTAGCAAAGATATAAGTCTAATAAACAGTTGTGCTTCAGTAAATAAAGATAAACTTTTATAGTGTTTTTGCTCTCACTGTGTGACATGTCTTATTTTGATCCGTTAGACATTATTTTGGCAACAATTATATCTTCCTCTGCAAGCTGTTGTCATAGCGTATTGCTTTGTTAAAACATTAAAATGCAATCACTGAAGATTATATTCCTTGTTAGCATACAATTAAATAAAATAAATAAAATCGCTAAATTTAAACAGCATTTACGGGTTATCATGAAATTTGGTATATTATATTTTTCATGATGACAGTTTTTGTGCTGCGCTTATATTATACAGGAGGTTTGGTAAAGGTTGTATATAATATTAAAAGACACGATAGTTAATGATCATAAGTAAACAATAAAAATATAATAATAAGAAAATATTGCTTAAATACCGAGTAAACCTCAATGAAATTAATGTAATTATGTATGGTCACTGCACGATTACTGAGCTCGCGACTAACACTCGTTAGTCGCGAGCTCAGTAAATCGCCGTTTATAATCTGTGACTCCTATGCGGTGTCCATATTATTATGCAAGCCAACTAAGAATAGGACCAATTAATAGGACTGTCAGGACGCCATATTGTTCCGCGTTTCGCCAAATCTTCGTTAGCGACTAGTAAGATGTGCAAAAAATACTAACAAAGAAATACATTTAAAAAAGTGATTTACGTGCTAATTAATATATATTTTTTATTCAGATTCCCATTCGCACATGTTAGGATGTATTTAACTAAGATGTAGAAAAAAACAAATACGAAAATACAAATAGGTTTATATTTTATAAACTACGTAAATAATAAACGTGTCAATCGGAATCTAAATCCTCTACAACCGTAACGACGTCGACGCCGACATTATCCATGTAAGAAACTTTGTCGCATAGTACAATCTGTATTAATCTATAATCTATACATATAATAAAATCGTAGGAAAGTCAAAACTGGACATTGAATATTTTTTTAAAGAATACTTGGGGCGTGATCTACAATTGATATCGAAGCCAAAAATATAGTTTTTAGAATTTTTGTCTGTTTGTATGTCCGGGATAAACTCAAAAAGTACTGCATAGATTTACTTCAAATTTTGCATGAATATTACTAACAGGTCGGGTCAACATATAGGCTACATATTATTACGCTATAACCTACGGGGGAGGAGCTGTGCGGAGTAAACGAAGTCCGCGCGGACGAAGTCGCGGGCAACAGCTAGTTAATATTATAAATGCGAAAGTTTGGATGGATTGATGCATGTTTGTTACTCAATCACGCCATAACTACTGAACGGATTTGGATGAAATTTGGCACACAGGTAGATGATGACCTGAAATAGCACATAAGCTACTATTTTTATCCCCGAAAAATTAGGTGATCCCGCGGAAGAGATCCCGCGCCAAGAACTTTTATAATGCAGCGGGCTGCATGCTGCAGCTAGTATTGCATAAATCTAAAATTAATTACTTGTTCCAAATTCTGCTAATTATGATATATAAATAAGGAAATTTAGATAGTTACGTGTGATACGATATGGAGAACTAATATTATTATTATACAATTAAATGAATGTTATTGGATATAAAAGATCATAAATCAGATATAATAAAATTTTTAGCTATAATTTCGGTAAAAGTTAAGTACTTAAGTCTTAAGTCACGTGACAATAATTTATGCTAAAAGTGATACATCACACCGGCGTAAAACGTCATATTGTTTTTGACATTTTCATAGAAACCACAGAGTATGTACCTAATATATGTACGATTACGGCGTATATGTATGAACCATGAAGCTGTATTATATCCTAATACTTCATGGTATGAACGACATAACGACATTCAAAACGCCATGCCAAGCAATGTCATCCATAAACTTACATTTTAAAACAACATAAAGCAATAAACAGTTTTTTAAATTTAGTTGTTTTCTTTTTGGTTCTGTTAACGAGAAGTCTAATTGAATGTTATGTACATTTAATGATATATTTTTAATTTTAAATATACAAAATGGCACGAACATAAAATAAGAAGTTCGAGAGGCAGTTAGTTTGGAGAAAATATAACACAGGTTACTAGGTTAATATAAGGTATTAGGCTACAAAGTAATTATAGGTAACAAAGATCACATTAGAGCGTCACACCGTCGCCAACATAAAATGCGAAATTTCCATCTCATCACCCAAAATTTCGTATAAAGAGTATTGGTGTGCCACAAGGCAGTATTTTAGGACCCCTACTGTTCCTCATATGCATAAACGATCTTCCGAAAATGACCCCAACCTTTCTATTTTAAATGCGGATGACACAACCGTATTGATAAGATGTGCAAACATAAACAATAACGAAAATAAAACTAAACACACAATAAATAAAATAGGTGAGTGGTTGCAAAATAATAATTGGAATATTAATGTAAACAAAACTAAATTAGTACACTTTAGTCATATTAATAGGAATAAAATTCTTGTTGAAATTAAATATAATAATGAAGTAGATAATAGAGGAAATGGATAATATAAAATTTTTGGGAGCTATATACGATCGCCACTGCAATTGGAAATCACATTTAGATATGGTCTGCTCTAAGCTTGATAAGTTTATATATGCTATAAGATGACTGCGTCAAGAAGTACCTATCTAAAAAAGCAGCGCTTACTGCATAGTATGGCTATATGGGTCAGTTCTTTCCTATGTCCTTATTTTAATGGGGCAATTCAGTAGATATAAATAGAGCGTTTAAAGTACAAAAATATGTATAAGAGCATATAACATTAAACCGATTTGAATATTTTATTTAAACAAATTAGAATATATAATAAAAATAATTATTTAAACAAACTAGAAAAGCTACAAGCCACTCCTTAAAAATAATGTTATATTACAAATACCATGCATGTATAATAATAATAATAATATACTTTATTGCACACAACACACATCATTTACAGTAGAAAATAACAATGTACGATAAGGAACGGAGTACAAATAAGCGGTCTTATGACCCATCAGTGATCTCTTCCAGACAACCAGCGACTTTAGGAAATATTTACATTATTGTAAATTAGGGATATTGTAATGTTTGTAAAAAGATAACCGCATCTCTTCAAACTTGATGTAGAACAAATTCCAAGATCAATTAGACATGCAAATAAATTGCTAATCCAAAAATGTAATATTAAATTGTTTGAAAATATTTATTTTATGTTTATTGTTTGATTGCAGAAAAATGTTTATTTTATGGCCATTAAAATATATAATGCTATACCAAATAATATTAAGGATCTACCAATCAAGAAATTTAAGAAAAAAATATCGACGTGGCTGTTAAATAAGTGTTTCTACGATGTGAACGAGCTTTTCTGTAACAAAACGTGACGGAAACACATTTTTAGTTTAGATCATTTAAGAACTAAGTACATTTCTTATTAATGAGTAGTAAGTGTTTATTAATAAAAACTATTAATAAACACTATTTACAATGCAAATACAAAATACAAATACAAATACAATACAAAATTATTTAATTAATAATTGGATGAGTAATTGAAAGGGTACTCCTTTCATTCAATGATGAAATTACAATGAAGTTAAATATGGTTATTTTTGTTCGATATGAATTTATTTAATAATTTTATATATTTGGAAATGTAAAATTTAAAAATGTAACATTTCTTGAAGTTGCCTTTTATTGCCTACGATTAAATAGTATTTCATAAAGACTTGCATATTTTTGTTACTATAGTTTTACTAAAAGTAGATACATATTAAATAACAAAGAAAAGAAAATTTGCATGCCAATTAATGGTGAAGTAGGAAGGAATGTCATTATTTAGCTAATTAAGATCTTGTGTAACGCCTATTTCATACAAATAAAGAATTATGATTAATATTATTTTAATGCAAATTTAAAGTGCAGACAGACGCTATAGATTTATATAGTAGTGTAGATAACAAATAAAATATATTCTCTGGAATAATAACACAAATTTATTTAATTCCAAAGTAAGCAAGTTATTTTCTTGTGATATGGGAACTACTTAGAAATACAAAATATATAATTTATAGCTGCTGTGTATATCTAATAAATAGTAAACACCCAAACTTAAGATATCCAAAATCCATGCTTATCGATAAATGTTTGCCCCAATCGGGAATTGAACTTGGGACGATTCCGTAGTCAGGGTCGCTGACCATTTGCCCAACCGTAGGGTTACCTCTAGTGAAATTTAGAACGTGATTAATGAATGATGATTATTAATTGAAAACGTATTCTTAAATTTTTAGTTTATAACTTTCAATGAACGTGGCTCTATGTATATTGTACGTACATATATTCATTTAACTACACAAAACGATAAATTATTACTATAAAAGTGATAGATGACTGATAAAAACGTGTATTTTAATGTGTTTCCGCGTTTATAGACATGTTAAGGTGAAATTTTTGACATAAACCTAAATGCCTCGTTACGAGGAAATGTCATTGTGATGCCTCAATGTCATATAAGATAGTTAACTGTCATTGAAGCCAGCATTAAGATTAAAACTCAAAAAATCATTAAGATAATAGTGAAAAGAACTAACGGTCCCGCGCAGCTTTGCCCGAAAGTAGAGTAACATGTAGCCGACACAGATTTTCATCCAAATTTTTATCCCCTGTTTTAATCCTTTAGGAGTTGATATTTTTTTAAATAATGTTAGCCTATGTTTGACTCCGAATCTCCAAATACCTCGTCAAATTTCAACAAAATCGTGGTCTTTTTGACCTTTTGCAATATTTTAAGTAGGTACTTAAAAATGCGTCGAATGTCGTCTCAAAAATCAAAATTGAATCAAGTTTTCAAAAGTTACAACTTTTTAAATATTAAAATGATATTTAAGACAAACTTACTTGACTGCCTCGTGGTCTAGGGGATAGCCTACTCGGCTCAAATCATAAAGGGTTTGATCTCCGAGTCGGGCAAAAGTGGTGAGGTTTTTTCGAGGTTTTTCCCGAAAATAAAAAATCTCAGTCGCAGCTCGGTGACTGGTGGGGTGGTGTGTTACTCTCATACCTCGCATGAGCACGTAAAGCCGTCGGTCCCGGTTATCGCTAGAAAGAGTTGAATCGTGATGAACCGGAAGACTAAAGACTTTCGGTTTATTTTATCTACTCCGCAAGGGAAACGGGCGTGATGATAATGATACTATCCAAGCCCGATCGCAGAGGCATCTTCCGGTTTCAATTGTTGTGAATATAATATAAAATATAAAAAATATTTTTTACAGTCACAATGTTAGTTACCAGACTCAGCTTGACCGATTTTTATGTAAATATATACTTCGCAGTAGCGAAATGACCGCGAGCGCTCTGCCTGACTCACAAGTCTGGTGACGCCATAATTAACGAAATTATATTAATTCCAGTCTGCCAAAAGGACCTTCTCAAAATTCGTCTTTAGCTCCGAGACCAACTTTTTTCGACAATGATGACTCCGGAACGGATAAACCGATTTTGATGCAATTTACCGCATTGGGTGCAATTTTTTAAGAAAAAAAAATTGATTAGATTTTGATATTGATCGGCGTACATCGATTTGGAAGTTATTTTAAAACTAGCTGACCCGGCAAACGTTGTTTTGCAATTATAATACAAATTACTTATTTTGAATATTTAGTGGGGTACTTGGGGGCCCCTCTCAAGATCTAACCTTTTCTCAACCTCTCAAGATTTTCATTGAAATCAGTTCGGTAGTTTCAGATTCCATTGCGGACAAACAACGTGTATATTAAAATAACATTAAGTAGCCGATGTTTTTTGTAGATCTTTCAAAATTTCTCAAAATCTCTTGGGCAGAATCGGTTCAAACTTTTGAGTTGAACACAAATGAATGTCATTCAAAAGCTGTGAGAGGTTAACATTTAAATATATAAACCACTTTCTTAATATCACACTTTCAGTCACATTTCACATTTCACATTTGTCAGTACATTTTGCAATTACACACAGAAATACTGAGTTATATTACTTACCGATGAAATAAAATCAGTTCAAGGGTAATTTTTTTAACCTTGTCATCTCATTCGGTACTATAAAACATGGTTTATTCCTATTTTTTCACGATATATCTACAAAGGTATGACATTTTTGACAGTGATAGGAGCATTTGCTCATATGCGTGACGACACGTTTCGTCCCAATGGCGTATCTATTAATATTCATGTGGTCTGTGGTATAGACACACTGACGTAATTGTGAAATAGTCGGAAAAGATTAATAGGACCTCAAAACTTGGAGATTCAGTGTCAAACTCGATTTTTGTAAATCGGAGCTAAATCAGCAACGTCCTTATATTTACCTAACGTAACGGGAAGTTAAGAAACACAGACGCGGACGCGGATAGATAAAGAGATTTCATTTTAACATTAGTTTTTTGATCGATTTAGGATTTCAAATTAAATGTTTGTTACAAACGATCATCATAATATTTTGTAGTGTTAATGTACATTCGGTTTTTTTACCACGTCTTGCTGTTTCCGCTTTAAAAAATGAAGAAAAAAGTGCTTGGTTGGCATTTGTTTAACTCACGGAACCTTTTTTGGGAAATAAACAATGTCCTCAATATGAAAGCTTTGTAAGTCAATTTTACTTACACAGTATTGGATTGCCACATGTCGTTAAAGATGTTCAAGGTGGAAACATACAGCAGACAATCTAAGGGGGAAATCATCAGAGTGGATTCAAAGTTATTTAGAAAATAGGAAACAGTGTGTAGAAATTTCAAATTTTTCTGGGACACATAAGAAAATATATACTTCAAATTATAGCTGTAGTGGCTGCGGAATACCACCGCGAAGTGTTTTACTCCTTTCCTCATTTCATGTAATGTCAACAGCAAGCCATGGTAATTTAACGTAAACTACAAAATGTTATTATGATCATTTGTAACAAACACTTAATTTGGAATCCTAATTAGATCAAAAAATTAATGTTAAAAAAATGAAATTTCTTTATCTATAGGTACGAGTACGTGACAGAAAAAAAATATTTTTCTGCTATTATATGCATGGTTATCTATGAATTAGGTACGATAAGAAATTTCCCTTTTTCTTTGCCTATATTTTTAAAGAAAAAATTTTTTTCTTTGCCTATATTTTTATAATGATTACTAGCTGACCCGGCAAACGTTGTTCTGCCTTTTTAACTACTCTTATTTTTTTCTATATTTTCTGACCTTTTAAACTTTCCCTGGACTTCAACAATTAATTCAAAACCAAAATTAGCCAAATCGGTTCAGCCGTTCTCGAGTTTTAGCGAGACTAACGAACTGCAATTGATTTTTATATATATATAGATAATAGTAGTACCAATATATGTTATTAAATTATTATGATGATATATTTTATAATCCTTAACTAATTAAATGTAGTGTACATTTAAAGTAAAAATAAAATGTAACCTACATGTTAAGTCCAGATATACACTAATTTTTTGACTGATTTCATCCAAATCCTTCGAAACGGTTTAGCATAAGGAAGTAATAAACATACACATACTAAAATTTCGCAATTATTTTTATTAGTTGAATTTATTGCTAATACCCACATTTATCTTGTTTCATTATAAAACATTCCAAATAATATTGCTTTTTCTAACAATTTAATAAATAATTTAAACGTATAAATTGCAAGAACTGTTTTTCAGTCTCTTGAGAGTCGTCTACCTGCTTGTTTGCTATCTTAATGTAAAAAAATCATTTTATTCATTACGACTACGAATTTCTCTGTTATCTTTTTAAAAAAAGGAGCATCGTTAAACATTTTTGTCGCTTTGTTGGTAGAAATAAATGTATACCTAAGGTTAATTTTTAACAACCCAAAGATAAGCATATCAAGGTCATAGGGGTTCCCTTGCAGAGAGCCAATATCACACAATTTTTACGAAATCCTCCCACGCTTCAAGGTTCTGCCCTTATTTCCGTCTTTATAAAACATATCTGCTTTAAAGGTTCCGTCAATATTTTAGAACCTTTCGTTATTATTATTGATATGTCCAGTATACGCAAGTATATATACTTGGATTTTAAAACTAAAATTAAGTGGAATTAAAAATATCAAAAAAGTCAAAAAAATTTATTGATCAATTATTTTATATGTTCACACGAAACATTTTTTCGTAACATTCATCTCAAAGTATCAGAAAGCCTCTTGAGAAGTGGATTTTGAAGAAGTGCATCTTGATCACGTTATCCATACTAATAATATAAATGCGAAAGTGTGTTTGTTTGTTCATCTTTCACGGCAAAATGGAGCGACGAATTGACGTGATTTTTTAAGTGGAGATAGTTGTAGGGATGGAGTGTGACATAGGCTATTTTTTGTCCCTTTCTAATCCCCCCACTTCTCTAAAATGAATTTAACGCGAACAAAGCCGCGGGCAAAAGCTAGTATTTACATATAGTGCGCCTACCACTCTTGCTACCATTGTGAGGTAGGCTTTTGAACTAGCTTTTGAAAATCCCCAAGTTATAGCTCTAAATCTAGGTGCACGTGACATGTATCGAATTCTTGAAAATAACCAAGTATCAAGTTGGTACGTAGTACGTACCAACTAGATACTTGGTTATTTTACGCAAGCCTGCGGCGGCGTGTAGAGAGTCAGCTAAAAGCGAAATAAACCAAACACACTTTAGTTTAGACCTACTCTAACTGAACGTAAATGAAACCGCGAAATCGAAGGTATATAGGTATATAAGGTATTAAATTCAAAATGGTAGGCTGTAATCCGTACTCAGGACGGAGGTTGTTGGTTTCATTCCAGCCAGTGTCGAAACTTCCTATATGTAAAATATTTTTAAGTTATCCATATCTCGGTAATAGTGTTTAAAAAAATATTCGGAGCACTTCTCACGATATAAGCGACAGAAGAGTTAAAGATGACAAGTGAGCTGGGTTATTTTATTTGTAGGATTTAAAACATTATCAGATAACAGAACTTATTTTACGATATTTAACGTTATAACTATATGAATACCTCAGTTACCACAAAATTAATTTCAAACACTTAAATAACAGAACGGAATTATTCTTAACGCTTTATTTAGCGTTGTAATGCGTTATAATATCGATATGTATGCGACCTTGTCGCGTTTCATCCTGTTTCGTGATTGGTTCGCCAACGGTTTGAACGGTTAAACGGAGCGGTTCGTAGCGCTAGAAGACAATATCATAATACCATATACCTACCATGACGTTAATTCATAATGTATAACAGAACGAAATGAATAACGTTAATATAAATATTGTAACAAATATTCTGTATTGTTTTTTGATAACTCTATGCTTGAAAATAACGTTATGTCATGCCGCGAGCAATAACGTTACCACATAATACCGATATTTAAATCATTATGTACAAATTGATTTTGTCAAACACTTCACTACATAGTATATAACAAAGTCGGTTTCTCTGTCTGTCCCTATGTCCCTATGTATGCTTAAATCTTTAAAACTACGCAACGGATTATGATGCGGTTTTTTTCAATAGATAGAGTGATTAAAGAGGAAGGTTTATATATATATATATATATATATATAATAACATTCAATATATTGTAGAGAAATACTGCAATTTTTGACTTTTCTGATGTCATGTCGTAAATAATTATATTTTTTTCCGCTTACATTGCAAACGCAGGCTAAACCCTACGAGATTTATCGAAATAATGTACTTAGTATTTGTACACCTTGAAAAGGTCTACAGAAAACTCCGCGATGGTATATGTCTATCTCTTATGGATAACCCACAATAGCATTTTTTTGTCATTTACTTTTTACGAGAAATAATGGCTTTTTTCGAAGCAATTTTAAGCAATACAGACCTAATCCTTATCCAATTAAATACCTTAAATATATTGTTGATTTAATATAGATCAATATGGCCGTTTACAGCATGTAATTTAAATGAATATTTTCGAAGATATTACAGATTTAAAATGCAGGGGCATAGCGGTTCCGGGTTTACGGGCCTGTGGCGGCGCGCGCGCGGTATGTTCTGGGAAACGTGTTAATTTTCGGATAAATAAATATAGGACTGCAGCTGAAAACCAAAATTTAGTACATTCTTTTTTTTTCAAACTAAATATCACCATATAAAAATCATGTCGAAGATTAGAAATAGTATTAACAAATTATTTGTTTTAGAAATTTTTTTAGCCTGTTTTCAGGATTTTATATGATCAAGTAAAGTACATTCTATCACGTAATAAGTTAGCACATTCCTTAGATAATATCTTCAGGTATATCGTATAACTTTTGTAAAATTGTTATTTAACAATTAATGTAAAAAAAACGTGATTTAGCAAACCAGTTTGTGTGTGTGTGTGTGTATGTGTGTATGTAAACATCTCATTACTTTTTAACGGCTCGACCGATCGAAACGCGGTTGATGGCGTTCGATTGGATTCCGCTCAACTTAGATTTCCTGAAAATTTGAACCGATTCGGTCCGGGAGATTTTGAGAAATTTAAAAAAACCACCAAAAAAATTTTGAAGAAACAGTATTTTTTTAATACAACTTCCAGATTTACGCACCGATTGAGTCTAAACACTAATCAGCTCTATTCCTCAAAAAGCTACGTCTAATACATAAATTGCATCAAAATCGGTTTATCCGTTTGGGAGTGATCGTTGACGAAAAATTTTGAAAAGGTGTTTTTTCGACGTAGCTTCGAAATTTTTCAACCAATCATTTTTTGGTGTTTTAAGATATTTTTGTACTAAAAAAACTAAGTCAAATGCCGTTTCAAAAATGAAAATCGAATCTAACTCTCAAAACTTATAGCTTTTCAAATATTAAAATTACGTTGTTTTTAGCAAACTTACTTAATTTTTTTTAAATAACTTTCAGGTTAATTTACCGATTGACTTAAAAATACTATCAGCTTTTGTTTTTTAAAAACTGCGTCAAATACCGTTAATTTAATCAAAATCGGTCTATTTGTTTGGGATTTATCAATGAAGAAAATTAAAAATAAATTTGTTTTGACGTATTTATTTATTTATTTACTTTTATGCACTAAAATTGTACAATGGTTAAACTTAATACCATGCCTTTAGCATTCTCTGCCAGTCAACCAGCAAGTGGAGCAGAAAAATTTCAATAGGGGGTCCAAATAAATATTTTAAATGGCAATAGGAAACAGTATGATGGGCAAAACGGAACAAAAATATAGTAATTACTAGGAAATAGAAAATATAAATAGATACATGTAACATATTTACATTAACATATATAATAGACTATATACATACATAGCACATATAATAAACATATTATTTAACTAAGCAAGTAAGTATAACAAAATATATATTTAGTAATGTCTGTCTGTAGATAATTTCAATTTCTCTTAGATGTTTTGTTGATAATTAACACCGAAAGCTAAGTCTTCAAAGCACGCTTGAAAGACTACTTAGAAGAGGACCTCCTAATGTCAACTGGAAGAGAATTTCAGAGCTTAACGCCTTGAACAAAGAAAGATTTGTAAAGAAAATCCATCCAAAACATAGCATCGAAATTTTTCAACCTATCGATTATTTAGCTAAAACAGTATTTTAGATCTCAAAATTGAGTTGAATGCTATCATCGTTTTCAAATATATAGCTTT
Source organism: Apodemia mormo (assembly GCA_036924255.1). NCBI lineage: Eukaryota > Metazoa > Arthropoda > Insecta > Lepidoptera > Riodinidae > Apodemia > Apodemia mormo. The sequence goes on from JAUPFN010000020.1 coordinate 16,818,358, forward strand.
TCAAAAATTAATAATACTGCCATTTTTAACAAAATAAATGTTTGAACTGAAAAATCTATGCTTATATTTTTTAGTCTTTTGAGCCCCTGATCCCTGAAACTTCTCACTAAATTAATGTATTAAAATACTTTTTTTGACTGTTTTTCACATGGCCAACTATATATGGCTCTTTCAAGAGTAACCTCTAGAGAAAACATGTTCGTATTGTCTAATGGCAACAAAGCTGTGAACGTTGTATATAAAGGCATTCTGTAATATATTTATTGTAAAAATAAAAGAAGTAGGTAAAAATGTAAAAACTAAAAATGTGGCACTTATATGAATTTAGATATTCCAAAGATAGCAGGAAATCTTCATGGTACAGGGAAAGGGGAATTGTTTTACTCCAAATTTAACGCGTGAAGGCCACGGGCAGTAATGAATAAATCAAAACTACTGGATCGATTTTAATAATTTTTTTCCCGTGCGAAGCCGGGGCGGGCCGCTAGTGTAATATAAATAAATATTATACTATTACTACACAACTAATATTTAATTATTGTAAAGCCAACCGGTTTCGCCTGTTACAGCATCATCAGGGCTTATAGTTTATTTATATTATTTGAACATTACAAATACACACACCTTATGTACAAATTACTACAGAATATAAAATAGTACTAGACTTAAAAGCAGGTATGCCAAATTGTCAACGATAATGAAGGCATCACAACGGCGAGTAGGTAGGTATATCGATAATGTAGGGTACAAAAGATTAAATCAAGTGTAAGCAATAGAAATAGAAAGATGGGAATGAGTCCCCTGTGTTGGCCCGGACTCCTTTGAAGAATAGACCAACTGCCGTTCTGCCATGCAGGTCGCAAAAGGGGACCGATTAGCTTTTACTTGTCGTTACAATCGGGACTACTAAGCGGTAGAGCTCTGCAACTACTCGCCCGGGTATTAGGTCCTACCGCCTTACTTATTCCTGTCGCAATAGCGCCAATGATTTTCATTGTCATGTTCTAGTTTAGAGCGTAAGATATCCGGTAGACTTATGCATGTGACATTGCCATCCCGCCACGCGGATAGCATAATTGCACCGTTAACATCTTTGGTGGTAGTAAAGCATTCGGTTTGGAGAGCAACGTAGTCTATAAACTTATGCATGTGGCATTCATACACCACCGCAAGGACAATAACGCACTATTAACATCTTTGATGTCAATATACGATGGTTGTCTCTTTCCATCAGGAGGGCCATCTGCTTATTGCTATCTTATGATATAAAAAAGTGAAATAAAAATAATAATCAATTGCTTATTATTTATTTAAAGTGTTAATAAATATTTTTGTCCAACTTAAGTAGGTACATTTCTGATCGAAGTAGGTATGCTTAAAAATTATCATCTGCGTGTGAAGTGTGAACTGAGGGACCACTATGGTATTTCGCCAAATAAAAATCGTAGGATTTAGTAAAAGACTTTAAAAAAATTGTAAATCATATCAAATTTGTACAATAAATACTACAGCCCTAAATGTATGATCCCTCAGTCCTCACAAACCAGCAGCCAGATCTTGGAAAGTGTCTGAAAAATAAAGGTATTGTGACTACAGACGTTATATATTAATATGTAAGGTAAAAACTTTTTGTATTCCTTTTATTATTACTTTTTTTCGTGTTGGTCCCGGGCTCCTTTGAAGAATAGGCCAACTGCTGTTCTGCCATGCAGGTCGTAAAAGGCGACTGAGTGGCTATCTGCGTCACTACCATCGTGACTACTAGGTGGTAGAGTTCTGCATCGGCTCGACCGGGTCTGGTACCACCGCCTTACCTATCCTGCCGCAATAGCGTCAGTGCTGGTCACTGTCGTGTTCCGGTTTGGAGGATAAGGTAGCCGGTAAACTTATGCATGTGGCATTAGACCTCGCCACAAGATAGCAACGCACCATTAACATCTTTGGTGTCTATAGGCGATGGTTGACTCTTTCCATGAGGAGACCCATCTGCTTGTTTACTATCTAATGATATAAAAAAAATTCAGCACGAGCGGTGAATTATAGTCACATTACATTGTGGAGGGCTGCGGAAACCCAATATTTTTAAATAATATACATTAGAAATATCCACATTAAATTAATAAACGTAAACATTGTACACTTTATATTTATTCATGTGATACACACGATACACACATGTATAATATTTTCTATACACTTGAAGTCTATTGTCAAACTTAAAAGAGATTTTGTTATTTAATTATGGCCGAATTTCGGTTACAGGCAAAAAAATCATAACAACGACAAAATGAATTTTTAAAGAAAAGACAAGTCACAATAGCGTCATTAAAGGAACGGAGGTACTGATAATATTAATACTAATCTATGGATATTCCGGATCATGGGCATATACCTAAATAATAAAAAAAGAAGGCAGATGGGGAAGGGGGAAGCTTTGAGGGTTCCGAAACCCTCTAAGCTTCCTTCTCCTACCCTGCATTAAATATCTTTCGCTACGGGTAGCGAAAAATATGTATGCACGGAATAGATATTTACAATTCGTATTGTATTCGTAAGCCGCCATGGAATATCCGTCTTTATATATAAATTTAATTAAATGTTTATTTCGCCATTTAGAAGTTCGGGGTAGGTACAACTAGTAACTTTTGTGCATTTTGAAACCGTTGAACACCCCCCATAAAAAGGCAATAGCTACGCCCTTGCCCCTGGTATTGCCATGACGTAATTACAGTATTATTGATGTACAACAGCTTTCCTCTTGCTTTCCTTCAATATGTGGGAGTGGTCTTGTGAAATACGGCGGAAGTGTGTAACAGGAAGCCGGGGCAGAGCACGCTATTTAAATAGACCAATGAGCGCGCACAATGGTAGCGTTGGCCATCATGATGTACCAACTTAATCACTTAAATGTCAAATGCTACACATTACAGGGGAATACTGTAATACTCGCTCGTTTTATAATTTTTAATTTAAAGACTTTTATATAAATTTCGAGTTAGAATCAAAAGAATATAATATTGTAATACTCTGCATTGGTTGGATTTCTTTAATAAATAGTTAGTTAGTTTCTTCCCTATTTGCAACCGACTTTTCATTAATTCTGCTGTAGGTAATTGTTTATGTTTGTTACCTCAAAATTCGGTCGTTTATGAAATGTTATTGAACATTTTTGCTTTGCGATAAATCTGAGGGAAAATTTTTTCGCGAGGATGATGCCGTTAATAATGGTTTTTACTGATGTTAGACATCATACAATAGGCTCTATTTTTTCATAAAACAAATTGTAAAATGCAGAATTTTTTACAGCCATTCCTTCTTTATGAATTCCGCACCACGTTCGGCGACCATCATTATGACTCCTTGAGGGTTACCCGAAACTAACTTCGGAATTGATGAGGCGTCAATCACACGAAGTCCTAAAACGTAATAAATTTCGTATTATTTTGTTCTTAATATGATAATCCGAGCTCTTGATGATGACTTGTTGTTGCTTTTTGGAGAGGCAGATAGTACTCATCGTGAAAAGAAAATATCATTTATACATACAATAAAATCGTAGGAAAGTCCATGTACGTCCGGGGTAAACTCAAAAAGTACAGCATGGATTTATTTCAAATTTTGCATGAATATTACTAACAGGTCGGGTCAACATATAGGCTACATATTATCACGCTATCACCTACAGGGGAGGAGCAGCGTGGAGTAAACGAAGTCCGAGCGAACGAAGTGGCGGGCAACAGCTAGTGACCTAATAAAATTATAAATGTCAATGGTGTGCATAGATCTGTAGCGGCTCAAACAATTACAAACGCTACAAGAAAAAATAATAAAAAAATGGACAAAAATCAATAACAAATGGAAAAAATGAAATTCAAAATAAAATTCTGAATCGCGATATCACAATTATTTATCTTGTAACGCTATATACAAGTTTCAACGATTCTCAAATGGACTTCGGTCCCTAGGTAGTACACCTCGCCTGGCTGGGAAGATCTTCCTTTTCCCCTTACTTGTCCTTGTGTGACGTCATCAACCTCCACAGTGATGACGTCACCTGACAAGAAGCTGGCCCGCTGGTTCCATCACTATGACCCTTCAGCGGTGCGGACCAACGGCGCCACAGTTTTAGTATATAATCACGGTTCTAACGCCACAAAAATAAGTTCAAAGGGTACTTAACCCTCCTTTCTACACTAAAACACTACAGTGTAAAGTACTGACGCAAAAAGTAATATGGTGACACCAAACCAAGGCAAGACGTTGCATAAGTCCGCCTAGTCACGATGGTAGTGATACGTTGGGCCAGTTGTGCACTTTTTCCATTGTCTGGCGGGAAGGCAGATGGCATAGGTACTTTATAAAATGGGTCTGAAACAACTCAGTCACGTGTCGATTTGGAGGATAAGATAAATTAACTAATCAATTTACGCATGTTATTATATCTCTGTCTACAGTGTAATGGATTCGGTGTTAAGTTATTTCCATCAAATGAGCTACACGGTGATTTGCTGACGAATAATAATATAAAAAAATCTTACCACTTATCCCACGAACGTGGAGATCAGTGTCGAGAACGTGACCGATTGCAGCAGTTCCCATCTGGTGGTTCTGAGCGTCGGTGTATGTACGAGCCATGCAGTCCACCCATTTGTCAGACCATTCAAAACCCCACAACTTACATACTTTAGATGTCATAGGGTCTAACCTTATACCATACTTCTGTTTTAGTGCCTAGAAACATATTACTATGTACAGAGTTTATTCGTAATAAGTCTACCTATTAATAAGTATTTTATAGTCCGGAACTTCTGTTATGTTCCGTGTTGGGTTCAGCTTGGAAAGAAAAGTAGCCTAATATACCTAGTTTCATAATCCGGTAAGAAGAATTTTGAAACGTTAGTTGTTCCTTATTTGGGAACAGATGGAGATAAACTTATGGTGAATTATTTTATTATGTCGCCTATATGCGACTCGCGTTTCGAATCTTGATTTATTTATTTTTAGCACGTTATCATATATAAAATCCTAATGACCAAGAAACATACGAAACATAGTAAATAAGGTACAATAAGAACAAGCTAACATTTCGGTAGAGGTACATAACATTTAAGTCAAGACATTGAGAAACATTGTAACTAAGAAATTGAGACCTATTCCACACCTAGTGTTCAATAATAATTCAAGGAAAATATAAACACAAAATAAATAAAGAAATTCAAAAAACAAAATGATGTCGTTCATTCTCAACCAAATTCGGTTAGCTAATAGTTTAGTGGCAGGTTAATAGTAATTAAGTATGTAAAGATGAGTGAGTATTACTTTTTCTCACAAATAAAATTAATATAAGTACCTATTTCTTTACTTTTTGTTATTTTATGGATGAAATGAAAGGAAGAGTTTTAAAGTATAGTTACAAAGACGGTAAATGAATTAAAAAAATTAGACTAAACAACGCTATGCCTTAAAATGGTATCGAGATACATAAAATATATAAAATAAAAGAATAAAGCGGACTAATGAGATGAATTTTTGTTCTTCCAACACCAATTTATGGTTTGTTTATTTATGCCTCAATATTGGGGAAATTAAAGACATCATAGAAGATTTTTTTTATTGGTAAGGGAAGGAATTACACGTGTTAGAAACCGCGCTTAACGACAAATACTAGCCGGCCAGATGTGTGTTGCACCGGTGTTATGCACCTGTTATTTTGAGATAATGACGTCACAACAACAACGGGCAAAATAGAATGGTATAAATAGGCGGGGATAACATGTTTTCGATTACAGAACAATATTATTCCAGGAAACACACCAACTTCATACCAAAAATGCGGTAACAAAATATGCCAACTAGCTACACTAGTGGGACTCTTTGACAACTCGAAAATCTAGGTACTTCCTTGCTTGTATCTACCATATTATTCTTATACTAAAATAAATCACTAATTTCTCGGTAAGCGAATAAATTTCAGGTTTAAGAAAGTGTAATTAGTACTTACTAGTGATTTATTTGGAATGATAGCACATAAGCACAGGATTCTAATGAATAATTACAACAATCGAATAAACACTAAATATGTTAGTTGTGTTGTTATGAGTGTAGCGTGATCGTAGTACCACATGCATACCGGAAAACGACAGTGACACACCGATACTTTCGGCAGGAATATGTAATGGGTACCGAAGTGGTGGATGAAACTTTGTAGAACTCCTAGTAATCCCGATTATACTATACACGAATAAGTACTAAAAATTAAGAGTACGTGTGTATGTGAAAAGATTCTACTCGATGCACTTTGCACGGAGAAGCATTAAAAATATCACTGATACTGAAAACATCTCCAAAAATATAATGAAGTAGTCGGTTGCAGTTCGATTGTTGATTTTCATTTGATTAAAAATGTTGACATTCTCACCAGTTTTCTAACTAAAAAAATATATATTTTAATGCTGGCCACTCTTTAACAAACCCACTCGTACGTACAAACCATAGAACATAGTTGACTGTACCTGTTGGCTGTTTTCGATTCATTGTAATTCTATCGCTTGTTGAGAGCATATACTCTGCCCAAAAATTATACTGATTACTGTGAGTGTAAAAGTTATTCAAGTGTATTCGGCTAAACTGCTTCTCGGTTATACATGACTTTTATACACATGAACTTATAAGAAAATTTAGTACTGAAACTACAGCTTGTAAAAATTAAAAACAGTTTTTAATTAAACCTTTTTAAGGCATCATACAAACGTTGCACAGTTTAATAATATAAAATATTGCATACCTTGCTTGTAACAATTGCCCTTAAATATTTAGCTCCGTCTCTGAGGACAGTCATGTCGTCAGGATGAGAGAAAAAATTTGGATAGAACAACGGTGAATCGAAGGGGTCGTCAGATTGAAGAGTCATGTATCCAACGCTTTTCGGCAAAAGAGCGACGATATTTACTCTACAAAACAATAAATATACGGAATTATTATAGACGCAATATTCTATACCTGCTTTTAATATATTACGATACATATCGTACGCCTATTAGGGAAAATCTATAGGTACATATAATAAAATCGTAGGAAACATTGTGTAGCTTCTTGGTAGTTGGAATCAAAAATGTGGACTGTAATATTTTATATATATATTTCGCTGGTATAAAGTATAGACAATTGCGTAGTGTCGGCGGTCGTGTCGAGCGGTGGAGTGCGAGGCGCGCGTCGTACGCTGTCCTCGAGGGGGCCGGGGTCGCGGAGGGGGCGCGGCGGCGGGTCGACGCCCGATCGCACGGGCACAGCTGCTGGCGCAGACAGGCTCCCCGCGTTGAAGATGTAGAGCTTCAAAGGTTCAGGGCTGGTCGTCCACTGGCAAGACGCAGATGTTGTTATAGCCTCTTCGGATTGTCCCTCTTTTGGTTTTAATCTCCGCTACTCGGCTTACTCCGTCGATTCCTGGGTGTAGTTTAACGATTCTCCCCAGGAGCCAAACGAGAGGAGGAGACGACTTGTCTTTGATCAATACAAGTGGGTTTTCCATCTTCAAGCTGTCACCTTTAAACCACTTTGTTTTATTTTGAAGCTGGGATATATATTCATTTGAGAATCGCCTCCAGAAGTGAAGTTTGATGGCCTCGACGCGTCGATACCTTTGCAGCGTAGTCAAGTTGGCATCTTCGGAAACTTGCGGAGACGGGACGGTTGTGAGAGTTCGTCCAATTAAGAAGTGGGCAGGAGTAAGAGCTACCATGTCGGAGGGATCGGTTGACATGGGAGAGATGGGACGAGAGTTTAATATGGCTTCTATTTGAGTGAGAGCGGTGTACATTTCTTCATATGTAAAATGAGTTAAGTTAAGCACGGTTTTCAAATGCATTTTTGTAGAGCGGACGGCCGCTTCGGCCAATCCATTGAAATGTGGAGAATATGGAGGAGTAAATAAGAATTTAATACCTTCAGTCGCGAGTTCTGATTCTAGATTTGATGACTTTAAAAAGGATTCTAATTCATTACAAGCTCCGACAAAGTTAGTTCCGTTGTCGGAAGTGATGGACTGTGGCTTGCCTCTACGAGATATAAAGCGGCGCAACGCAGCTAAGTACGCCTCCTTGCTCAGCTCTGAAACAAGCTCCAGGTGTACTGCTTTCACTGCCAAACATACAAAAATGCACAGGTAAGCTTTGATAATTCTACAACCGCGCCCTTTTTTATTGACTATATACACTGGCCCAGCGTAATCGACTGAACAATGTAAAAATGGAAATTCAAGTTCTGTTCTAGATTTAGGAAGTTGTCCCATGATTGGCTGCACACTTTTACATTTATGACGGAAACATGTAATGCATTTATTTACAGTTAATCGCGCAAGATTTCTGCCTCCTAGGGGCCAGTATGTTTGGCTGACAAGATGGGATACTCTTCAGGAAACATTTCGGATTGACTTTGTTTTAAAACTGTAAACAAAGAAGATTGAATTTCTTCTTGAGTTAAACTGCCTATTACTTTATTATTTGGATTTTTGCAGTTAGAAATAAATCTCTTTATGTAGGCTACAATGTGCAAAAGACGATTGAAATTCGACCTTTTATGTATAAGAGAGGAAATAGAATTTTCTTCTGTATGGGTACTAGGCGATTGATTTTGAGTAAGATGACACACTACCTCGGGTAAATCTCGTCTCTCGTTGGGCATGGTAGGCCATGTATTTTCAGAATTTTGTAAGAATTGTGGCCCGGACCACCACAGCGCCGAGGAGCTGATAAGATCAGCCTTCACCCCGCGAGAAACGAGATCCGCAGGATTGTCGAGAGACGGCACATAGCACCACGGGCTACCGGCAGTTATCTCGTTTATCTCGTTGACACGATTGCGTACAAACGGCTTTAGTCGCTGTACAGGCATCTGCAACCAACCTAGTACGATGGTAGAGTCGCACCAGAACCTACACTGAACCTGCAAACGCAGAGATTGTAACACTTTTGAACACAGTCTTGCACCTAGTAATGCACCGCATAATTCTAGGCGTGGTATAGTAGTAGGCTTTATCGGAGCGACTCTATTTTTTGATGCTAATAGCTGAACATGCACTGTGCCTTCATTATTTATAGAGCGGGCATAAATACAAGCTCCATAGGCTTGCTCAGACGCATCTGTGAACACATGTAATTCAACATTTTGATATTGATTTTGTAAAACCCATCGAGGTATTTTTACATCATTTAAGTGAGAAAGTTTACTAGAGAATGAATTCCACTGTAATTTAATATCTTCCGTAACTTCAGTGTCCCAGTCTAACTTCAATTTCCACAACCTTTGCAATATTATTTTAGCATTGACTATAGTGGGACCTACTAACCCCAAAGGATCGAATATTTGGCTAATTACAGACAGTATGTGGCGTTTCGTAATTTTTTCATTTAAATCAATATTTATAGAGAACGATAGAACGTCTGCGTCACACAGCCAGTGTAAACCTAGTGTTTTTGAAGGCGTGTTTTGGTTGTTGTCATACAAATCGAGAATATTTTGAGAATCAAGATTATTGCCACAAACTTTCTGTAAGATGTTCAAATTATTTGATTGAAATTTCCTCAAATTAAACTTGGCCGATGAGAGCACAGAAATTACCCCCTTGGTTTGTTCAATAACACCCTCTATTGTGTCTCCGCCACTTAGATAATCATCGACATAAAAATCGTGAATTAATGATTCTTTAACTCTATTGTCAGCGACTGTGTTGGATAGAGAGGTAAGACACTTGGTCGCTAGATAAGGTGCAGAAGCGGTGCCATATGTCACTGTTTTTAAGGTGTAAATTTTGATAGGCTGGGAGGGGTCTGAACGAAATAATATTTGTTGAAGGGGTCTCTGACTAGGGTTTATCTCTATCGCACGGTACATCTTTTCAATGTCCCCTGAAATCACAAACTTATGTTGTCGAAAACGTATTAAGATGGATAATAAGTCATCTTGGACTGTAGGGCCAATCATCTGGATGTCATTTAGTGACAATCCAGAAGTAGTGACAGCGGAAGCATCGAATACTGTACGTAAGTTGGTGGTAGTGCTCGTTTCACGTAACACACCATGATGCGGTAAGTAATAGTTAATAGTTTTGGAATTATATTGACTTAGAGACGATTTATTTTCTGACATGTGTCCTAACTCTTCGTACTCTTTTAAAAATTCAACATAGCGTTGCTTAAAATTAGGATCTCGTTGAAATCTACGTTCTAGAGATAAGAATCTAGTTTTAGCCATATAATACGAGTCGCCCAGTTCCTGAGGATCTCGTTTCAGAGGCATCGTAACTACAAATTGGCCTTCCTCGTTACGGTAAGTATTAGCTAAAAAATGTTCCTCACAAGCACGCTCCTCCCTGGTTTGAGTGTATTTGGAATCGATGGAATCTAACTCCCAAAATCTGGTAAGATCTTCGTTTTGACTTAAAAAATGACACTGATGGGCATTGGAAGCGACACGTGGAACGTAGCCTGACATTACCCAACCTAGCCGAGTTTCATAGAGTTTGGGTTGGTTCTTTCCTAAATCAATTAAGTTATTGCAGATCACATTCCAGTATGTTTCTGCGCCTACTAGGATATCTATGGCTGCTGGGATATTGAATTGGGGGTCAGCAAGCCGAATACCAGTAGGTATAGGAATCGATTCAATATTAATTAACATTGACGGAAGTGACTTAGTGATTTGAGGCACAATAATGCAGTCTAGGTTTACCTGATAATGACTACATTTTGATTTTATTTTTATATTGCAAGACTGTGACGTGTTAATATTCTGGTTGCAAATACCTGTGACCGTGGAGGCCGACGTGCGTCTCGACAATCCCAGCTTACCGCAGAGGTCTTGCGTTATGAGGTTGGCAGTGCTCCCGTTGTCCAACAGGAGCCTGGCGTTATGTGTGTTGCCCTTGTTGTCATACACCTTCACCAATGCTGTGGATAGAAGCACATGCGATGACGTAGTAGGCTGATTTGAAATTGAGGAAGCAGATAGTGTTACATCACTACTGTTTTGCAAAGTATTTGTGTGTAGAGCAATATTCTCACTAACAGGGATAGAAGTTGTTGGGGTTGAAAGAGATTCACCTTTTTCCAGGTGCAACAATGTGCTGTGTTTATACCTACAGTATCGACAATGTGACATTCTGCACTTCACATGTGAATGACCAGGCCGTAGGCAATTTAAACAAACCCTCAACTCTTTAGCCTTTGATATACGGTTCTCTATTGTTAAATCTCTGAATTTTTCACAGTTATAAAGGATATGGTCACTTTTACACAAAGGACATCTATTGAATTGTTTATTTTGAGCATCAGATCCACTATTGGTAACCACAACAAAACTTTTTGATTTTTGTTGATCGTGTTTAACATGTTTTGACTTATTTTCTTCTATGGTTTCCAACAAATCAGCTCTGTTACTCAAAAAGGTAGTGAATTGTACTAACGTGGGGGCTTCAGATAGCGTATTTCGATGTTCTTCCCAATGTCGACTAGTTATCGAATCCAACTTGGTAGACATCATATGTATGATCAAGGTATCCCAGTGTTGGGTAGGCTGTTTAAGTGAAGAAAGTGCCCTGATATTTTTGTTTGTAACGTCAAGAAGGAAACGAATAGATCGACTTGATTCTTTGGATATTGATTCTACGTTAAACAAAGCTTGTACATGATTGTTCACCAATAATCTAGTGTTGTTATATCTTTCACACAATAAGTTCCAAGCAGTTAAATAATTGTTATCAGAAAAATCTATATTTTTTATTATTATTGCAGCACTCCCTTGAAGGGAGGCGCGCAAGTAATGAAATTTGCTTATATTGCTTATATTATCATTGTTATGTATCATTGAAACAAAAGTATCTCGAAACTCAAGCCAGTGCATATAGCTTCCACTAAAAGTAGGTATATTTATTTTGGGCAAATTAAAATGGTTGTTAGAATGATCACAAGCACCTGACCTGCCAGAGCCTGCTGCAGAGCCAAAGTTGGTGCCGTCGTCCCGCTTGGAGTTGTCAGCAATCATTCGACGCGCACGGGAGACCAGGAGGTAGTACTGCTTTTCGAACAGCTCGCGATCTGCGTACTGCTCTTCCGGGGAATCGCACAATGCCTCTAATTCATTCTGTAACGTGTCGAATTCCTGGTATAAGTTTTCTATTTTAGACAGACGAAAATCCAACTCAGTGATATGCAAATCACTTAATTCCTGGTAGGAAGTAGCCAATTCTAAGAAATTTTCAAACTGAGTTAATTTTGCTCTCATAGAACCTTTAGTTTTCTTTAATCTTTTTATTTTCTCAATATCAGCTTTAGAATTCTCAGCCATTACGTTAAATTATTTAAATATGCAATAAAACCGAAATAAATATTTAATAAAGCTATGAGGTACGTAGCACTAAAAAAAATCAGCTTAAAAAAGCACTCAAAATGTGTAAATAATCGTTAAAATACAAAATAATGCATAAAACTATTATAACACTGTCTTCGGAATGCTATTATAGCGTTAGCAAAAGGCAGATTAGCGATAAGAAACAGCTGAGTGGCCGAGCGGACTTTGACCCCAAGCAACACGTCAGTTATACAACGACCGTTTGAATTTATGAATGGCTATTTTAGCATCAGTGCATATTACTCGTATAAAATGCAATCGAAATATAAAGGAAATTATGAATAAAAGCTCTATTCACTCAAATATAGGCCAGAAATGGACTTTAACAGATAAATATATAATTTTTAAATCAGGGAAAGACAAAAAAATGTAAAGGAAAGGCTTTAAAGATTTGGAACGAACTCACAGCGTGCCGTCGTGTCCGTCACAGGATGCACAGGAATGCAGGGGCTGCCGACTTGGTGTAGAAAGGCAGCCGGTGACGCAACGCCTTTGTTCGCTTGCTCGGTGACTCGCACAAATTTAAACGGCGCAACCGTCGATACTTCAGTATTTTTGGAATTCTTCGGACGTCGCAAAATCTCGGTTTCCTTAGACTTGCTTTTGAACTCCTTGGCGATGTAGGACCAAAAACTGGTGGTTTATATTAATTGGAAGTGTAATTTGTTATATATATATTTCGCTGGTATAAAGTATAGACAATTGCGTAGTGTCGGCGGTCGTGTCGAGCGGTGGAGTGCGAGGCGCGCGTCGTACGCTGTCCTCGAGGGGGCCGGGGTCGCGGAGGGGGCGCGGCGGCGGGTCGACGCCCGATCGCACGGGCACAGCTGCTGGCGCAGACACATTGAATATTTTTTTTAAAGAATACTTGGGGCGTGATCTACAATCGATATCGAAACCAAAAATATAGGTTTTAGAATTTTTGTCTGTTTGTCTGTATGTATGTCCGGGGTAAACTCAAAAAGTACTGCATATAGATTTACTTCAAATTTTGCATGAATATTACTAACAGGTCGGGTAAACATATAGGCTACATATTATCACGCTATCACCTACGGGGGAGGAGCAGTGCGGAGTAAACGAAGTCCACGCGTACGAAGTCGCTGGCAACAGCTAGTAATATATAAAATTATTTAAATACAAACAAAATGTGTAAGCGGTTGATCACGCAGGCCATCCCTGAAATTTACCGCTAAATTAAGGTATTTTAAACTCAAAATAGCAAAAGTTATAAGCATAGATTTTTTTGATTTATTTGGAATGTTTTTTTAATATCATTTATATGTGGGTCTCCTGATGGAAAGATTCAACTATCGCCTATAATATAGACACACAAGATGTTAATGGTGTGTTGCTATCATGTGGCGAAATCTAATATCACATGCATAAGTTTACCGGCTACCTTACCCTCCAAACCGGAACACGACAGTGACTAGCACTGAAGCTATTGCGGCAGGAATAGGTAAGGCGGTGGTAATAGACCCAGGTGAGACAATGCAGAACTCTACCACCTAGTAGTCACGATGGTAGTGACTAGTATTGCCAATTGGACGCCTTTTACGACCTGCCTGGCAGAACGGCAATTGGCCTATTCTTCTAAGGAGCCCGGGACCAACACGGAGAAAAGAACTATGTAAGAAGACCAGGATTTTTTGTCTTCCTTAAATTTTTTGCCGCAAATACCCATCTCGTTTGTTCGTCGTATACCCTCTACTGGTTATGAAGTTCTGCCATGTTTATTACAACTATTTGATAAATTTCAATGTAATTTACTAGATAATTGTTTCTTGCCTTACCAAATTCTGCAACCCCGTGGTCAACCTGGACCTGGACCTTTGAAGAATAGACCAACTGCCGTTCTGCCAGGCAAATCGCAAAAGGCGACCGATTGGCTATAGGTATCACTACCATTTGTGACTACGAGGTGGTAGGGTTCCGCAACATCTCGGGTATTTAGTACCGCCCGCGCCGCCTTACCTATTCCTGCCGTAATAGCGTCAATGGTTGTCATTGTCGTGTTCCGATATGGAGGGTAAGGTAGCCGGTAGACTTATGCATGTGGCATTTCTATCCCGCCACACGGTTAGCAACTTACAATAAACATTCTTGGTCTCTATAGGCGATGATCTCTCTTTCCATCGTGAGAGCCATCTGCTTGTTTGCTATCTAATGTTATCCATTCTAATATTATAAATGTGAAAGTGTATGTGTTTGTTTGTATGTCCGTCTTTCATGGCAAAACGGAGTGACCAATTGACGTGATTTTTAAGTGGAGATAGTTGAAGGGATGGAGAGGGGTTGATATTAGATAGGCTACTTTTTGTCTCTTATTTTACGCGATTGAAGCCGCGGGCAAAAGCTAGTAAAAAATAAAAAAAGCCTAAATTTTTTATGTATGTCTGTACGTCACGTTATAATCTGAAAACGGCGGCTAATATAAATATTTACAGGACAAATTTTACACTTACTGATCTAACCCCAAAAGTAAGCAAATTATTTGCTTGTGTTGTGGGTGTTAGTCAACGATACTTATACATAGAAATACATATATAAATACTTTTACATACACAATAAACACCCAAACCCGGAAATACAAACATTTATGCTCATCACACAAATGCTTGTCCCTGTCGGGGATCGAACCCGAGCCACGTCGATTGCGCAATCAGTGTCGCTAACCACACGAACAACGGGGCGGTCACATGATAATTGGTTTACAATTAGAACACGTAATCGTAAAAATGATGGGACAAATAATTATCGTCTGTCTATCATACTGGGGCATACACCCCATTGTAACTTAACGACTGGACCGGTTTTGATGAAAATTGGTATTCAGCTTTATTACTTACTAGCTGTTGCCCGCGACTTCGTCCACGCGGACTTCGTTTACTCCACCCAGCTCCTCCCCCGTAGGTGATAGCGTGATAATATGTAGCCTATATGTTGACCCGACCTGTTAGTAATATTCATGCAAAATTTGAAGTAAATCCATGCAGCACTTTTTGAGTTTACCCCGGACATACATACAGACAAAAAGACAAACAAACAAAAATTCTAAAAACTATATTTTTGGCTTCGATATTGATCGTAGATCACGCGCCAAGTATTCTTTTAAAAAATATTCAATGTACAGTTTTGACTTTCCTACGATTTTATTATATGTATAGATAAGGCCTAGTATTCAGCAAATACTAGGCTTGTAATATGTAATTGGCACGCCCCATTAGAACTAAAGAAAGCCTTGATCGATAATGATCAAAACAGGTATATATTGATTTTTTTTTATCATAAGATAGCAAACAAGCAGATGGGTCTCCTGATGGAAAGAGTCAACCATCGCCTATAGACACCAAAGATGTTAATGGTGCGTTGCTATCTTGTGGCGAGGTCTAACGCCACATGCATAAGTTTACCGGCTACCTTACCCTCCAAACCGGAACACGACAGCGACAAGCACTGACGCTATTGCGGCAGGAATAGGCGAGGCGGTGGTACCAGACCCGGGCGAGACAATGCAGAACTCTACCACCTAGTAGCCACGATGGTTGTGACTCGATAGCCAATCGGTCGCCTTTTACGACCTATCTGGCAGAACGGCAGTTGGCCTATTCTTCAAAGGAAGCCTATTCTTCTAGTTTATGTCTGTCTGTCTGTATGTCCTGTTGTAACTCTAGAAATTCTCCACCAGTTTTGATGAAAATTGGTATTCTACATTTTTTTCTTTATGTTAAAAAATAGTATGATGCTAACGTGATATTGGTTCCCATTTGTATAAAACTATCAATAGATTCACCAATCACGCCCGTTTGAGAGCATTCCGGGTAGAGACCATTGAAGAAGTACTGTATGTCTGGTTGTTTTTTTGATTTGTTGGCCAAGCTTGAGTATAGCATGCCTGAAAACTGAAATAAAACAAAATTTTAACACCAAATCGTTATTTATAACCAGGGAAAGACTTACAGACTACACGACTACCAAGAACTGACAGTATTTAAGCAACTAAATAAATCATTCAAGAATACCTAAAATCAGTCAACCAAATTCAAAGCATTTACTTGGAAGCTTACGCATCAGACGTTAAAAAGACATTGTAATATTTAACATTAATTTGATTTCATTTTGATTAATTGTAAGTAAAATTTTAGTTCCTTGAAATTAATCTTGCGAAAACTGAATGATTTTGTTTTTCTAAGATTTTTTGTTACCTTGGTATATGGAGTTTGTTTGTTTGTCATATCTGGATAATATATATAGTTTAATCCTTTTTCACATGTATTAATTATATGAAATGAATGATAGGGTTAATTGCTATTTAACTCTTCTTAAGCTGCTTCGATTACGAAGTGAAACGTGCGTTGATTATGTACGTTTTTGTGTGTTACTGCTTTTTCCACTGTCGTGGAAGAAAGATGAACTATTTTGTTATTTCCTTAGTTTTCAGGCCTCGGATAAGTTTGCCCCATTACTTACACTACCTTTCGCTTCAGTTGTATCACAACAGTCCCGTATGAGGTTTCGCGAAAATTTTGCAAATTAAATACCTCAATTTCGTCTTTGAATTATGGATTTCTGCAAAGTAACGCCTGGATCTATAAACTATCTATTGGTAAAGTTTATTTACTTTCGTTAGGAGAACAATCTGTTTGTTTGTTACTCCATAATATAATTAATATAATACAAAAACAATGTGAATGAGATATTAATACGTGATAAAAGGATTAATTAGCAGGTAGCACCTATCAAAACTTTGAATCCCATAGATTAGTAACATGTTTAACTTATTATACTGTTATAAGTGTGAATGTGATTTATTTGTAAATACAAATATAATGATCTATTAATAAAAACAAGTTCATATCACAATATAATTTATAAGCAATTGGAGTCTATATTAATGAATTTATGATTATTTACTACTAAAATTAAAAATATTTGTAATCTACAAACATGACTTAGGAAATAATACCACTTTTAAATAAGCGAACGAAATAAATAATAATAATAACGAAGCGAAGTAAGCGAACATTCTCTTTACAGCTGCAATGATGAAATACTGTCGTAGTGTAACACGTATTACGGTATAAAATTAACAAGTTACCTGAGTGATAGAATCAGCAGTCAATGGACCTTCTTCTTTCAACAAATACTGTGTCAATACGCTCCAATCTAGGGTTCTTTGGTTTTTCAATTTACTTAAAATAAAGTTAATCGTCATTCCAAAATGATTGATTAAATTTTGTCCCACTGGCAAATCTGCATGAACGGGAATATCAAACTGTTCCAATGTTTCTTTTGGTCCAACGCCAGATAACATTAGTATATGTGGAGTTTTTAGAGCTCCAGCACTTAAAATTACCTAAAAAATAAAAGAAATTTATTCAAAGAGAATGAAAAATTGAATGGTAAATGACATAAGCAAAAATCAGAATAATTAAGAAAAGGTATTTGAAATTTGAATACTTCTAACTATGTAGGTAGTGGGAATAATGAGAAGGCATTTAAATACGCCCTTACAAGTAGAATGAAAACAAAGAAAGGAAACTTGACTACTGTCTGAATTATAGTAACTTGAAAATCTTATGAAAAATACGAGTATGTTGGTATATTAAATTTAATTTGATTGTAGTCTGAAGATGTTTAAAATATCATTTTAGTATAGACAAGTATTCGATATTCTTAATTTTTTTTTATTTTTTTTTTTCTAAATTAAGCGTTTACGTACTACTGTACGTAAACGCTTAATTTTTGTCTAACGGAATCTTGAATCGAAAATTTGTTTTGACACAATCGATATATGTATGAATTGTTGGTTGTTGGTTCCGGGCTCTTTTGAAGAATAGACCAACTGCCGTTTTGCCAGGCAGGTCGTAAAAGCCGATTGGCTATGCTAATCACTACCATCGTGACTATTAGGTGGTAGAGTTCTGTATTGTCTCACCCGGGTCTGGTAACAACATCTTACCTTTTCCTGCCGCAAGAGCTTAAGTGCTTGTCACTATCGTGTTCCGGTTTAGAAGGTAAGGTAGCCGGCAAACTTGTGCATGTGGCATTTGACCTCGCCACAAGATAGCAACGCACCGTTAACATCTTTGGTGCCTATAGTCGATGGTTGATTCTTTCCATCAGGAGACCCATCTGCTTGTTTGCTATCTTATGATATAAAAAATTAGATCCACTATGAGTTCCCAGTACTAAAAACTGATCGAGTACGTAGACAACTGATACCTAGATTGACGAAACTTTAAAAAAGTATTCTACTGATAACGGAACCCTAAAAATAAATTAAGAATATCGAACACTTGTCTATACTAAAATGATTAAATATTAAATACGAAAAGTAAAGTAATTTGTATGGCAAAACAACGTTTGCCGGATTAGCTAGTATTATATAGGTAGTATACATAATATATTAAGCTATCGGTAGATTAAATATTTTTTTATAACATAATATAGCAAACAAGCAGATGAGTCTCCTGATGGAAAGAGTCAACCATCACCTAGGTAGGTCTAGGTCTAGTAGGTCTAGGTAGGCGGTGTACCTGACCTAGACGAGACAATGCAGAACTCTACCACCTAGTAGCCACGATGTTAGTGACAAGCATAGCCAATTGGTCGCATTTTACGACCTGCCTGGCAGAACGGCAGTTGTCTATTCTTCAAAGAAGACCGGGACCAACACAAAGAAAACTTTTTAGTTAGAACTTGCCTTAAATATTTTCATATATTAACATATACACAATAACCTTGGCTTCTGATTGTTAAACTATTATTTTGTACATAATATATTATTATATTTTAAAATTAGCTCATTTTTTTTTATTCGAATGAATATTGAATAACGCCATTCTCTATACCCACCTCCTTGTTAGCAGTGATTGTTTCCAGAGTTCCATTTTCGTCCATATATTCAACACCTACAGTTCTGAGCTGGCCATCAATGTCTTTAATTATTATTCTGGTAACATACGCTTTGAGTTTAAGGTGAAAATTTTTTCTCACCGATGTTGGATTTAAGAATGCTCTAGCTGTGGAGTATCGCTGACCATTTCTAAAAAAATATAAGCATACTAGATAATACGTATTAAGTAGAGATGCCACGAATATTTCGGGTACTAAATTCAGCAATTTTTTAGTATTCAGTATTCGGCCGAATATTGGGAATTAATTGGCCGAATACCGGCCGAATCATGAGAAAAACGCACATATTACTAAAAAATATATATATTTTATTAAGAAATATAACAATTAATACTTAAATATTAACAGAGGTAGGTTTTTACGAATAAAAAAAATATTTTTTCTGCATTTTTCGACGAGGAATATTCTTTGGACAAGCAGATAGAAAAAAAATTGCAATAAAATACAACAAGACTATTAGTTACTCAATCTGTAATAAACAAGTAATATGTGTCATGACACCATCAACTAATTGTGAAAACAGGAACTTACAGATTGACATGATCTCCTAAACATGGACTAAGAATTTTCCAGTTAGAAAATATCTTAATATTTTTAGTTCCCAAAAACCCAAGACCACAGTATTTTATGCCCCAAAAAGTGCCAAAAACCCACTACATCCAGTGATCTACTAATTAAGAACAGCTTGAGGCGAGGCATCGGGACAAACGGGAAAAAACTGGTTTGCTAAATCACGTTTTTTTGTGTTGATTGTTAAATCACAATTTTACAAAAATTACACGATATATTGTGTAATTTTTGTAAAATTGTGGTTATTATATGGTATACCTGAAGATATTATAAAAGGAATGTTATATGGATGGAAAATATGCTAACTTATTACATGATAGAATGTACTTTACTCGATCATATAAAATTCCGGAAACAGGCTAAGAAAATCTCTAAAACAAATAATTTGTTAATAATATTTCTAATCTAACGCATAATTTTTATATGGTGATATTTAGTTTTAAATACAAAAAAGAATGTACTAAATTTTGGTTTTCAACTGAAGTTCTATATTTATTTATGCAAAAATTAACACGTTTCCCAGCGGTTTCAGAACATACCGCGCCGCCCATTTCCTATAGAATTGACGCGCGTCAAAATACCTCGCCTTAACTAGTAAATCACTGAAGCTTTTATTATTAAAATCAAAACATACGCATTCATTGTCTGTGCGATGGCGAATCCTTCAGGCTTCTCAGGATCGTTAAATTCACTGTTGATAGGTAATCCGGTTGAATTAATTGCGTTTATAAGATCATATATGAATGGTGGTTGATAACGGTACTGTAAATATAAAAAAAAATTAATTAAATTCATTAACACTGTAGTAGTTATTAACACAGTAGTGTAGTATATACTTCCACCATTTAGAGCCACTACTAGCTTCCTCGAAAGGAAAACCTAAACTTGTGGTTACAAAATGTTATACGATTTTATACAGTAATAATCTATATTAATTAACTTCTATATTAATAATACTAGCTGTTGCCAGTGACTTTGTCCGCGCAGACTTCGTTTACTCCGCACTGCTCCTCCCCCGTAGGTGATAGCGTGATAATATGTAGCCTATATGTTGACCCGACCTGTAAGTAATTTTCTTGCAAAATTTGAAGTAAACCCATGCAATACTTTTTGAGTTTATCCCAGACATACATACAGACAAACAGATAAACAGACAAACGGACACAAATTCTAAAAACTATATTTTTGGCTTCGATATCGATTGTAGATCACGCCCCAAATATTCTTTTAAAAAAATATTCAATGTACAGTTTTGACTTTCCTACGATTTTATTATATGTATCTATATTAATTATCCATACTAATATTATAAATGCGAAAGTAACTCTGTCTGTCTATCTGTCTGTCTGTCTGTCTGTTACGCTTTCACGGCCAAACCACTGAACCGATTTGGATAAAATTTGGTACAAATATAGTTTGAGACCCAAGAAAGGACATAGGATAGTTCTTATCCCGGAAATCCTACGGGAACGTGTACTATGCGGGTTTTTATTTTAGAATTTTTTCCACGCGAACTAAGTCGCGGGCACAGCTAGTTAATATTATAAATGCGAAAGTTTGGATGTTTGGATGGATGTTTGTTACTCAATCACGCACAAACTACTGAACGGATTTGGATAAAATTTGACACACAGGTAGATAATGACCTGGGATAGCACATAGGCTACTATTTATCCCGGAAAAATTAGGTCATCCCGCGGGATTCGCCAAATACGAATGCAGCGGGCTGCACCCTGCAGCCAGTAGATTATAAATGCGAAAGTTTAGATGTTTGGATGGATAAATGTTTGTTACTCAGTCACGCAAAAACGACTGAACGGAATTGAATGAAATTTGGCACACAGATAGAAGATGACCTGGAACAGCACATAGGCAACTTTTTATTCCGAAAAAATAAGATGATCCCGCGGGATTCATCAAAAACTTCTATAATGCAGCGGGCACAACACTGCAGCTAGTATATTCTAAAATTAAAGTAGCAAAATGTTACACACTATTATAAAATACTGTTATAAAACTAAAGAACTAAATAACTGTTTATTTATAGTGTACCTACTAGATCGAGGTATAATGTAGTAAGATATAGAGCGCTTCGCCAACAAACTGTAATGCAGTTTGGCGAAATTTTAAACAGTGTAATACAATGTTTATTTTTGACTAGCTGTTGCCCACGACTTCGTCCGCGCGGACTTCGTTTAGTCCGCACAGCTCCTCCCCCGTAGGTGATAGCGTGATAATATGTAGCCTATATGTTGACCCGACCTATTAGTAATATTCATGCAAAATTTGAAGTAAATCCAGTACTTTTTGAGTTATATAAGTACTTTTTGAGTTTACCCCGGACATACATACAGACAAACAGACAAAAAGATAAACAGACAAACAGACAAAAATTCTAAAAACTATATTTTTGGCTTTGATATCGATTGTAGACGACGCCCCGAGTATTCTTTTAAAAAATATTCAATGTACTGTTTTAACTTTCCTATGATTTTATTATATGTATAGATTACAAATAAATTTAAAAAAAATGTTGTGCTGCACAATGTCTTATAATGTTGTATAACAGCTGTGTGGGAGCCCTTATCGTTAACTATAATACCTTTACTCACTCGCTGTACAGGCATTGGACCAGAATCATTGTGTAGCTTAGCGCTAACAATAGAGCCAATCTCCTTATTGCCTTCGGTTTTTAAAAAATGAGGATAATTCTCATCCCATGACCAACCTTTGGCGCCATCTTTGACCCACTCGTCATAATCAGCAGGATGACCTCGATGGTACATGAGTCCATTTATAACGGTACATCCACCTGCAATTAAGACGCATTTGCACTGGCGTTTTTGATTTATCTGTAGTAATGCAGTTTTCAAGAGCCCTTTTAGAGAGTTTAATCTTTAGTAGCCGTGGATGTCCGGCTGTTGAAATTCGACAATAAAGCAGTTATTTAGTATGATTTAAAATATTTGTATCATATATAAATGTTATCTTTCTGTTCTTTTCTGCATTGTAATGTTAAATTATATACTCGTCCATTTACGCAATTTTCTTGAAAATAAAAGAAAGTTTTCGCTTTACGTTTTAATATATAAAAGTACAGTTAGCACTATCAATCTAACTTTATACACGGCTTTCAATAGTCCACTTTAATAATTCGTAATACTTAAATATTTACTTTTACGTAAAATAAAATAAAAAAAAAGGATTTAATCTACCAGTCAGCAATTTTGTGGTAACTTTGTCAAAGTAGGTACAAAAGAAATTAACTAATTTAGCAATGCGTGTGACAGGAGAATTTGCACCAAACACAGTTCTTCGAGAGGAAGAGCTAATAGAGTGATAGGATTACACGCAAGTTGCCCAGGTGTCCTTAAACTAATTTTATTAAATAGTTTTGGATAGTCTAAATTCTAAATAGACTTCTAACAAAATCGTTTTTCAGTAGTTTACGAAATAAAATTATGTCAGTCAGCCAGTCACGAATGATTTGTCAATGTTATGTATTCAGAATATATAGCTTCCATACAGTTATGAAAATATGTCTAAACTGTTGAGTTTCTTAGGTTAAAATTTTGTGTACAATCTAAAAAAAAAAAAATTCCCCAAGATGTGTCGAATAAGGGTAACCATTTATACAGGAACATTTTATGTCATAATGTTATTTTGTATAACAGAGATTGGTATAATTTCATTTTGCAGAAAATCGTTTGATGTTCATATGGTATACATGCTACTCATAATTTTGTTAGTCAGAATCATCTTTAGGCATAAATTTCATATCCATAATATTTAAAAAGTGGAATCATCATATCGCAGAAAGTTCACTGTCAGAATCGTCTTTTGGCATAAATTTCCTATCGATAGTAATAATTCATTTATTTATCAACGGTAGTCCCTACCAGTACGAAGTGAAGAAAATAAATGAGGGGGGCGGTGCATATATATATATATATATATATATATATATATATATATATATATATATATATATATATATATATATATATATATATATATATAGAATGTGTGTTTTATTATTGATTCTAAACAACCTCAGAATATTTGGCTGGACTTTAGAACCTAATCTACACACGTAGTTTACTTACTAGTTCAGAAAAATATGTATAAAAAAAAACTAAGCATCTCCGCGGTATGGGCGTGGTAAAGTGAAACTATACCAAAAATTCGTTGCTCTAAATAAAAGTTATGCTAAACGAAATTATGGGGAATGTTAACTTTGCCAAAATTTTATTTTGCTAAATAAAATTCTGCCATCTTAAAAGTATGCCATACAATAACATTCGGTATTTCGAACAGCACAGGACATACAAATATTCGGCCAAACAACAATTATATTATTTTTTATGCTTTAAAAATATTTATTTAAAGATTTTCTAAGTGTGTTACGCGAAATAACTTTCGGAGCATCAAGATACTGCCAGAAAGACGGAACCCATCAATTAAGTGGATACCCTTTCTGGCACTCATTATTAGTCTGCGCGACAAGTTGGAAAGTGTCTAAAATAGAGATACTGCTCTTAAAATTAGGAATGTGCGATAGCTTATTGGATCCGGAATGACGCCAAGAAAAATGTGCTAAAAGCGTGTATATATGTGTGCACATAAAAAATTACAAGTTATAAACAAAGATGAGAAAAAAATGGCATTTCGTTTTTTGCCAATATTTCATAAACTATTAATATTTAAGAAATAATGGAGATAGAGTTCCGGGATCTAAGAGTTTTTTCTTAGAAATTTCCTCTTCGTTCCGAATCTTTTTTTGAAATTTCTTAAATATTAATAGTTTATGAAATATTGGCAAAAAACGAAATGCCATTTTTTGTCATATTTAATTGTTTATAAATAAACAATTAAATATGACAAAAAATTTATTTATTTTAAAATTTTGTAATTTTTTTATGTGCTAACTAGCGACCTGCACGCGGTATTACCAGCGTAGCTTTTTTCCCGTGGGAATATCGAAAAACCTTCCTCAAGAATCAATCTATCTATTAAAAACCGCATCAAAATCCATTGCGTAGTTTTAAAGATTTAAGCATACATAGGGACAGACAGAGAAAGCGACTTTGTTTTATACTATTATTTATTAGTTTTATACTATTATTTATTATTTATTAGTGATACACGCTTTTAGCACATTTTTCTAGGCGTCATTCCGGATCCAATGAGCTATCGCACATAATTTTAAGTAGTATCTCTATTTTAGACACTTTTCAACCTGTTGTGCAGACTATATAGATAATCTCACTTTAATACTCTTTAAAGTAATACTAGGAAGTAAAGGAAATCACCTAAAACTTTAGCTCTCAACCAAGTACAGCCATCGTTTTCATTTCTACAGTAATCCTTACTTGGCACGGTGTGGAAACCCCAATCCAGATCTTTGTTGTTCCAAAAAGATCTGTAAAATCCTGGTACTCTGGATCCTATTGGTTCATCAGGCCCAGCTTCTAGTAGTAACACCTAAAAATGTTATCAAGGAAACAGATTAACAGATACATTTACTGATATTTTATGGTTAACATATATTGCACATGAAACTGATTGAAAGTGAGTGAACGTGAGCCATTTTGTGGGTTTTCGTTCGTAAAAAAGTAAAACGAGACCCTATTACCTTACCTATTACTAAACCTCCGCTGTGTGTCTAAAAAGTATTAAAATATAATATGCATCAATAAAAAAAAACGGTAAAATGTATCAGTCTAAAAAACTAAAAAAACGGTAAAATGTATATATAAAAGTCGTGTTAATTATTTTACACCTTATTTTAATACATGGTAACATGATCTGATGGAAATCTGAATAAAAATATACCAATTAGAATTAATCTATATTAATATTATAAATGCGAAAGTTTGGATGTTTGGATGGATGTTTGTTACTCAATCACGCAAAAACTACCGAACGGATTTAAATGAAATTTGGCACACAGGTAGATAATAACCTGGAATAGCACATAGGCTTTTTATCCCGGAAAAATTAGGCAATCCCGCGGGATTCACCAAAAAAGTGTAATGCAGCGGGCTGCACGCAGCAGCTAGTGAAAATATATTTTTTAAAGTATTTCTTTGTTAGAGTTTTTTGCACACCTTACTCATCACTTATGAAGTTATCGCAAAATGTGGAGCAATATGTCATTTTGACAGTCCTATTCTCAGTTGGAATGCATAGTATTACTAAAACGCAACAGTAGTTACCATTCCTACAGAAAACGATCCGCAAGCATGAATCACTGTGGCGTTAGTGGCTGTTAGTGGTAGTGATCATGTTGGTGTCACCACTGTAGCGCCGCTGGTCCATACCGCCGAAGTGTCATAGTGATGGAATCAACGGGCCAATATTTGTCAGAATAACATCATAACTGTTGAGTTTGATGACGTTACACAAGGACAAGGAAGGGGAAAAGGAAGACCTTACTAGCCAGGCAAGGTGTACTGCCTGGGGACCTAAGACCATTTGAGAAGCATTGAAACTTGTATACAGTGTGTACAAGTTAAATAATTATGATATCTCAATTCAGTTTTTTATTTTGAATTTCCTTATCTTTTATATTTTTTTTTCTTGTAGCATAGGTGGGTTGCTTGAACCGCTATAAAGTAATTATTTTGGTTATGACAAGTTTGACCAATCATTCGCCTTTCATGGACTGTCTGGCAGGGAGGTCAGATAGTTTATTATTCAGAGGGGGATCAGACAAACACTAAGAGAATAGAAAGATTATAGACAAAATAAATACTTGTAACATTCGGACTTATTTTCCAGCCTTAAATTTGCTGATAGGGTCATCTAAATTGTCAAGTCAGTCGAAACAGTAAAGAATATCTGTAATCTCACCTTGAAGTTTTCATTTTCGCTCAACCGTCCTGCAACAACGGAGCCAGCAGCTCCTGCTCCCACTACGATGAAGTCGTATGAGTCATTTATATTGTCCATTGACTTTACCCTTGAACATGGAGTTGCTATTGAGCACCGGCCCTTTAGGAAGCCTTCTAAAAGCACCATAAACAGGAAGGTACCGCTACACACACCTGAATTGACGATAGATGCTGATTCTTCGCTTGGACGTTCGCACCCACAACTCTAAATGTCAAATAATTAATAAGATTTAATATAATTTTGATTACATAACATATCTTCAAGCCAGATCCCTTGCGGGGTATGCCAGAGAGAACCAAGGGCCACATGTCATGATCCTCGAAGGTTTGTCTGGCTTTCTCTACGTTTATTACTCTCTTCAACAAGCATGCCGGTTGCAAAGATTTGCCAACACCTTCGGGTAGTACTAGATCAATCTGATCATGGTATCACAGTCTACCGTTTGCCTTCCATATTCGCATTGTATATCTTTTTTTGTTAAACATTCATGTACCATTCTTACTAGTTTCTACGTGTCTGAACCAACGGAGTATGCCATTTCTTATTTCTACACCGATACTTTCTTTGATGCCCAAGAACCCTTTCATTTCAGTATTACCAACGATTTTCCGTAGCGACCTCAATATCTCACTGTGTTGCTTTTACTTTCATGTCCTCTCCGACATAGCCAACTATTATTTCCGTACAATAGCGTTGGGATAAGCACAAAATTATGCAGACCAAAACGGGAACCCTGACTTAAAACTGTGCTTTCAAGTAATTTTCCTAAATCTCCATTCAGTCTTCTTTTAGCGGTGTACCAATATATTTTGATAATTAAGTTATAAAATTAATAAATACGCATTTTTACGCCTCGGTGGTCTAGCGGTACCAGGTTCGGTATAAATACATAAGGCTCCTCTGTCTATCTGGGTTAAAATCTCTAGTAAAAAATGTTTGGATCAGAGCGGGAAAATAGACGAATATCGCCTATTTTCTTATAGCGGTCGCCTGTGGCCGAAATTCGACACATAGACTAAACAAGAAAATCTCTTTTAAGTTTGACTACGGACCTTAGCTGTAAAGAAAATATATATATTTTTTTATATCATAAGATAGCAAACAGGCAGATTGGTCTCCTGATGGAAATAGTCAACTATCACCTATAGACACCAAAGATGTTAATGGTGCGTTGCTATCTTGTGGCGAGGTCTAATGCCACATGCATAAGTTTACCGGCTACCTTACCCTCCAAACCGGAACACGACAGCGACAAGCACTGACGCTATTGCGGCAGGAATAGGTAAGGCGGTAGTACCAGACCCGGGCGAGACAATGCAGAACTCTACCACCTAGTAGCCACGATGGTAGTGACTCGATAGCCAATCGGTCGCCTTTTACGACCTGCCTGGCAGAACGGCAGTTGGCCTATTCTTCAAAGGAGGCGGGTGTATATAATATCATATGTGTCACATGAGCTTAGTGTATGTAATGTTGTTTTTATTAATTTGATGTATTTCTTAAGAATTTTATTTAAAAGTATTAGATTTATGCAGTCCTCTGCAATGTAGGTAAACTTTAACTGTCCCAAATTTAATACGTGGAGTATGAAATTTCGGAGGAAACTGACCGCCAGTTTCCGGACAGTCCGGACAGACGGGCGGACAGACAAACAGACACACGAGTAATTCTATGAGGGTTCCGTTTCTCCTTTTGAGATATAGAACTCTAAAAACCAGTAGAAAAACTTGTGCAATGACATTCGATATTATTCGAGCTAAATCAGTTATATTTGGACCCAGTTCATGTGCTACGATTCATAGACTACGATTTGATCTCGACTTGTTTATTTAAACATTATTGAATACTTAAATAAAATTATCCAAAAGGTGGACTTAGTGCTAGATGCATTCTCTCCCAGTCAACCTTTGGAATAACAGAAATTGAAGTGTGTATGTACGAAGATGAATATGAAAATAAATAAACTTGGGCTTAGGACAGTATTTTGAATTTTGGTTGGAACCACGGAGGAAATGGAGGCGCCTTCTTAAGACATTTGTTAGACGTTAAGCGTAGCTAAATTTTGAATTGACATAAATACAAGAATGTATGCAACCAGAACGTCAACAATAAAAACTCAATTACAATTAATGTCAATTTGCCTATATAATTTGCCATACTTTTGACAGTGATATGAACATTCGCTCATATGCACGGCTACACGTTTAATGCCAAACGCCATGTCTATTAGTATTATGTGGTCTGTGGTTGGAACGTTAGTGGCATCATGGTCTTGAATATTTTTCAACTTGTTTCTTGAATGTTGGTGGACTAAAATACGTGCACTCATAAACCTAAGCATTAGTTCAAATAAGTTATGACTTACAGCCTCGTAATACACACCTCGGGTGCTAAAATCATTTTGATTTCTTTTTTTTATTTTGAACCTGAAAAAATAGAAGAATAACATGTAGATGAATAAAAGAACAATCGATCATATATTTAAACTTTTCAAGGTTTTAGCTTAGTAGTTTAGAGGTTCTCCTGATGTAAAATATAACTTTTGCCTACATAAAATGTAAGTTTAGGGTGTTTTTCAAGTGACAGGGTTTTAAGCGAAAAGAGGCGACTCGGGTAAAATGGATTTGTCGATAAATTAAAAAATCCTGCTCTTATTGCTATACTTAGCTGAAATTATAACTACATGAGAAATTTTATAAGTGTGATAATGACAGAAGCAAGCACTAAAGGATTGAAAGGCTATACGATTACTTGTAGCATGCATTCAACCCCAATCTTTTGATGATAAGTATAAAATAACGCACATAATTTGTTTCTTTTCCTATAATATAATAAAAAAAAGTATTTTGTAGCTATCCTTTATTTAATAAAAATAAATTGTTTTCAGTAAGTTTTCCCTAGCGCGAAGTGAGTGCTCTAGGACAAAAATAATAAGTAACACGAAAGAACTGACCAAAATTACAAATGTGTACATATTTCATCTGTAACGATGAACTCATTTAACTGGTAAGACGTATGTATACCTAGCGATCAGTACAGTCGACGGAATCGATCATATACCAAAGAAGAAATTCGCTACGTCGAGTCTTACGACACTAGCTCAGTGGTAGAGCGTCCCGACTTTAGGGAGAGGGTTCAAATCAAATCCTGGTTCAAATCCTGCGTGTCGATAATTTTCTTTGTTGTTTTTCAAGTTTTCCCAAGCACGGAGTGAGTGCTATAATAATAATAATAAATCTTTATTTCATGTACCATGCCCATAGATTTTATATTACATGCTTATAATGTTAACACAATAATATAATTAAATTTATTTTTTTCAAATTAGCCAATGTTCAAATTTTATTACATTATAAAAAATATATTATAAAACTTACATTATTAATTACAATTGAGTATTTACATTGTTAAATTAATTTATTTAAATTATTACATAATATATTATTGCTACTTAATTGTTTTTTTTTTTATAAAATAACTTATAATTTTAAAACTTTACATTCACACACACTGGCCCATGTAACGAAAGCCAGTGTTTTACAAAAGGCCCATCATTACGATCAGCCGTAATAGCCAACAAGCTGTTGCCGCTGTCCCGCATCCTTCTCAGCATCGACGCAGCTCTCTTTCGCATAATGGCATAGAAATCACCCATGCGTGCCTCCGCGAACATTCCCGAGGCGCTACAGAAGCGGGGCAGCCGCAACATTGTCGAGAGCGTGTTTATATTGAACGCGAAGAGCGTCGAATGCCCGAATTATGTATTTAACCCAAAGGATATAAGTGTAGAAAGATTCACTTGTAAGAACATTTTGCTGTCTCCTGCTAAAAAAGAGGGAAACAGGATGTATTTTCCTACTCCTCCTATATACTTCTGATTAATTTAGTTGCGGGATCCAAGACAGTTTAGCTTTTCCCCAGGGCACCCTGAGCTAGCAACTCAGAGGTTATTAGGACGGTTGCCGCTGTTGATTCTGGTTTACAGAAGTTACAGTGGTGGGAGCGAGAGGTAGGCCCATTGCCCTATAAAAAAAGTACAAAGAGGTACAGTTGGCCCGGAATAAGGTTAACTTTACTGGTTTTGAACAACGGGCAAATCTACGTTTTTTTCATAATAATAATAAATATATAACACAAAAATAATTAGAAAGACAAAAGTATTGATCAAAATTACTAATGTAAATTTTATCTGTAACGATAAATTTATTTAACTAGTTATACGTATGTATACCTAGCGATCAGTGCAATCGATGGAATCGATTATATTATAGCAAAGAAGAATTTAGACGAGCCTGTCGACACTATCTCAGTCATAGAGCGTCCCGGCTTTAGGTAGAGGGTCGCAGGTTCAAATCCTGCGTGTCGATATTTTTCTTTGTTGTTTTTAAAGTTTTTCAAGTTTTCTCGAGTATGGGGTGAGTGCTATAACATAAAATAATTTTCAGGTAACTCCTTATTTCTGAATCGAATAACATACTCAAATATTACACATATCTCTACAGGTATTTAGCTACATTATAACTTTAATGTTAGTCTATATATTCTGAACAGTTACACAATCAATGTAACACAGTAAGGGATGAACAGTATTGAAATATTTTGTATTCACCCTATTATAAATGCTTTGATTAGGGTTGAAAATGTTTGTGTATAATTTTTAATAAATAAATACTAATAATATAATACTAATACACTTAAGTATTAGTATTATAATGACAGTAGTGGATAGTAATGATAGTAAGTGTAATGTAATACGTACCTACACTCGCATATGTTGTTTTTTAATGGATTGTTGCATAGTATTTTTCAGCTTCTAATAAACTAGGTCGTTAGTCCTTGTTGTTATCTTGTGAATAGGGCTGCCTTTATCCCGCTTTTTATTTTATTTTTATTTGGCTAACTGCTAAAAATAATTACATTTTTTCGTTTCTAACCCTTAAAATAAATTATTTAAATTATTTTACGTCTATTTTATTATTCGACCTTTTGTCATGTTACACGGAATGAAAATTACGGTTTGGAGGGTAAGGTAGCCGGTAAACTTATGCATGTAGTATTAAAAACCCCCACATGGATGGCAACACACCGTTAACATCTTTGGTGTCTGTAAGCGACAGTTGAGGTTGGTTGGTTGAGGAGACCCATCTGCTTGTTTGCTTTGTAATAATATTAAAAAAAGTATATGTGCCAAAAGGCTGAAACGACAAATTCTTATTTTAAACTAGCTGACCTGGCAAACGTTGTTCTGCCTTTTTACTACTCTTATTTTATTTATACTTTCTCACCTTTTAAACCTTCCCTGGACTTCAACAATTAATTGAAGCGAGACTAACGAACAGCGAGACTAACGAACAGCAATTGATATATATATATATATATATATATATATATATATATATATATATATATATATATATATATATATATAGAGAGAGAGAGAGAGAGAGAGAGAGAGAGAAATCGAGAAAAACAATTTTATGAAAAAACGACTTTTTGTTCTTAAATTGACTTAGGCTTAGCTTAAAAGTTTATTTGTTTGAGATAGATGCATTTTTAATTTAGTACTTTTAAGATTTTTTACATCATTAGATACCAAACTAGCATGTGGTTCTCCTGGTGGCACACACAACAAGGTGTCGAGTCAGCATGCTGGTTAAAATTGTGGACTTTGTTCACACATTGGCGTACTGATCATTTTGCATATTCATAAGGTGGTGGTATCAAAACCCAGACGAGATGTTGTAAAACTCGGGCTCAAACTGGATCTCGGCGGTCTGCGGCGCGACGGTGAGAGCGGCGCAATCTAACACTCTATGTGTTGTATGTATTTCTTATGGAAGCGAAGTGGATGACAGCGGCGCGACGGCGGCGCGGACAATGTGTCAGAGCGCTAAATCGCGTCGCAGAGCCACCGCGCTGCAGATCACCGACATCAAGATTGAACCCTTACTTTCATCTAGCTGATAGTCACGATATTAATTAATTACTCGTTGTATCTAAGTATGTACTAAAGTGGTCACCAAAAAGTAATGACAGAAAAGAAGATGGTGGATGGTGAATATCCATCGATGAATAACAATGAACTAAAAAGTTACCAAAGTATGATCACTGTTTGTAGAGTACGCCAAAATCCTTTAATATGCGTATGGAAACCGAACTAACTATTCTGTTAGTCAGGCAGGATTGTCGCAAAGTATTAACAACGAAAAATTAGATCTTTAAATGTCGGCCCAACATGCTGACTATCTTGGCCCAGTGTGTACAGCGGTCATAACATGACAGTGACAAATACCAATGCTATCGCGGCAGCAATCGTCAAAACTGTTGTGCTGGAGTCGGGCGAGACAATGCAGAACTCTACCATAGTAAAAACGATGGTAGTGACCCGAATGAGTTATTCAGGTCACTACCATCCATCGCATACCATATATCGCTCGCTTTTTATGATCTGCCTGGCTGAATACCAGATGGTCTATTTTTCAAAGGAAGCTCGGACCAATACATATTTGGCCGGTATAACCAAAAAGGACAAAGAAATTAGTAATTCGCTCGAGCTTAAAGGACTGCAGTGAACATATCGATAAGAAGAGAACAGGGTGGACGTTCAAAATACAAACCTTTCAAAAATTTATCCTTTACACTGTAACTGGATTTCAATGTTTCTACCATCTTTGATGAGTGATGACAGAAACAGCAATAACCATCGCATGTAAACATTGCGTTAACATCTTTGTAGTGAAGATTTAATGACACTTGCATAAATTTATCGGCTACCTTATTCTGCAAACCAGAACATGACAGTGACGAGTAATGAGACTGTTGTGGCTGGAAAAAGTAAACCGGTGGTGCCTAACCGTGGTGAAACGTTGCAAAATTCTATCATGTCACATTGGCCAATCGATCGCCTTCTGCAAATAGCTTGGTAGGAGGGGGGTGGTATATTCTTCGTATGAATCCGGTACCAAAAAACCGGCACTATTACCGCAAGAATAGGTAAGAATGTAGTAGCACATACCAATCCCAGGTGACACTGAATTCTACTCGTACTACCTAGATCAAACATTTAACCTTCCATACCTTTCATGACATGTTTGGAAGTAAGGCAGATAATTTATTCTTTGAAAAAATCCCAGATTAACACCGGAATTAAACTTTTGCCAATCACTCGAATGATATCTCGTGTGATCCGTCTTACCACGTTCACGGTTGATAACCCTAGATGTATACAACCCTGCATTATCCGTGAAATACTGATAAAACAAAGAATCCATTTGCATTAACAAGTTTCAAATCAGCTAGCCTAGAAAAAATACTTGACTGGTGTTTTGAATTTGATTTTTAACTGGATAAGTGTTATAATTGAAAAATAATGAAGGGTATTAGCTGTATATGTGAAATGACCATGCATTACTTTAAGCACGTCTAAGTCTTCTGCAATATTTACACACCTCCGAACACAAAATTCTAAATGCGATGCAAAATTTAAGACAAACTCTTTATTCGATGTTTTCATCCATTATGTAAGTCGCAATACACACTAGATATGATATAACTGAAAACAGTACTGCATGCAATTTTAATAACAGATACAACTCAATCTCCGCGCTAAAATGGAAAACAGATGTGCCAATCTAAAAAAAAACAAAAAAATTGAATCTGGAGCCATGATACAACTCAAACACCGCGCAAAAATGGAAAACAGATGCGCCAATCTAAAAAAAAAAACAAAAATTGTATCTGGAACCAAAATTTGTAAACATTCGGGAATCTATCAAACCAGAAAAAAAATTATATATATATATATATATATATATATATATATATATATATATATATATATATATATAATTTGAATTGAAATGGATCATAAATTTACTTTGAATGATGACACATTTCAAAATACAAAAAAAAATTAGGAAATCTTATTAATTGTTACTAGTGACAAGATATGGGTTTAGTTTACAGTCAAACTTCGGAGTGGCGCCTTCCAACCGAACCACTAGCAATAAAAACACACTAAAGTCGATCAAAACTCAAAGTTATGTTTACTATTTTCTTTGACGATCGGTTTTGTACACTCGGAATTCTTGCCGAAAGATCAAACGGTAAAAAAGATTATTTTAGTGTTATGCGACGTTTAAGACAGCAAATTCGTCGAAAATGGCACTCGTTTCCGTTTGGTTTAACACATAAAGGGGAATTCGCGCTTTTTATGTGTCAAATCGTGTAGTGTGTGTGAGTCACGTGTAAGCAATATGTCATACAGATCACTAATTTTCTTGTTAAAACCTTCCTTTTTAAAACTATTATCTACACTAAAGTTGCCAAACACGTCCGACTAACCCAAAGAAGAAGCATCCTGTCCCAGGTTATCTTGATTAATTTTTCCAAAATTAGGCAATTTAAAGGTTTTCAGTGACTCAAGCATGTCAGTAATTACTTAATAAGGTTGTGTTTATCATAAAAATAAATTGATCGGTGCTACTTCGGTGCGAGAAAATTACATAATAGAGGAGTGTGCAGCCAGCGGGAGTCCTTAACCACAAAACACATTTTTATGTGCAGAGATTGCTAATGACGGAGGACCTTCTATATCTTTGACCGATAAGAATGGACAAATCATAGAGACACTAGCGTTTTCTGAACAGGAGTCTGTATAGAAAGGAAAAAGTTGCTCTGAAGAGACTGCAAGTTTCGTCTGTGCATTACAAGATTATGTTATTAAGACAAACAACTCTAGAAAATTTAGAATCGAAGATGTTAAGTTATCGACCTGTAATTCCTTTAACATATTTTTTTTCAGTTGTTTGATGCTTACCAATATTGAGTGTCTGCACTGACACATCTAAAATTAAAAGAAGGAAAGAATTGAGCGAGAGCTTACTTTTTAACACTGACTCTGATCAGTGAGTGTCTTACCCTTAGGACAATCCGGGTTAGTTCTGAAAATCTACTGCGTTACGCTCTACCTACTTGGACCGTTACTACAAATAAGACACTTATAACGAGCCAACATTATTATGATAGAGGATCAAATGGAACTGAAAGTACATATTGTAGACATCCCCTTTGATGAAAACTTCGTGAAAGTCAAAATAGATAAGAAAACTAAATATTTGGATCTGTTATAAGAGGTGACCGCGATTTGAAGGATGAAATTATCAAAACCATATACTCTTAAATAGGTACTTTATTTCAATTGATAAATCTTAATTCAACATATTGTGTAAATTACAAAACATAAAAATGTGTTACAATTGTACAAAACATGTGTTGAAAATGTGTTATCAAATCTTCGCGGAATCTCCAAAGAGCTCTGAGCAAAGAGTGGTGTCGTTAAGAGCAATGTTGGCCCAATTAAAAACATTAACATCTTTCTCGTAGTCATCAAAAAGGTTTTTATGACTAAGATAAAAACTAAACACTTCAACAATTTAAGTAGGTATATTAGTTGAAACTAGTTTATAACGCACTTGTACTTTAATTTACTATAGGTATAAACTAAATTATTTTAAATTAATCGACCAGTTTCGTTTTTTAAAGCATCTTTAGGACATAATATTCTTTACAGCTGTAACAGTTTCCTGTGTAAATGTGATGTGATATGAGAAGTTACTGCCATTTATCCTTGATGAACTGTGCTCCACGTTCGGCAATCATCATGATCGCACCTTGAGGATTTCCGGTAACAATCTTCGGGAATGATGACGCATCAATTACACGGAGTCCTATAAAATATTAGGTACAATTAATACTTTTATTTATTTCATTTCACAAACTAGCAAACAAGCAGATGGCTCTCTTGATTTGAAGAGGGAAACACCGCCTATACACACGTAAAATGTTAATGATTCTTTTCTATCTGTAAATGCGCGAGCTTGGAATGCCACATTGTACATTGCCATAAGTTATCCGACAACCGTGGGCCCGATTCATGTAATAAATTCATCATGTCAATCGAGTCGAAGTGTTAAGGCCTCTTACACATTTACTTACAAGTTATGCCGGATCGTAGCACGTTGTACGTTGGATCGTGTTTATACGTATTAATATTATAAAGAGGTAAAGTCTGTACATTTTTGATTTTGAGAATTATTCGACCATGAATTATTTCTAAATTAGGTATGTAGGCTACAGTTTATTTGAATTTTGGGACAATGGGGCCCATGGGATTGAGATTTAAGTAGGTGAGTTATACCTCGGGAAACGATTAGTATACAAACATACATACACGCCAAATCCCAGAAAGAGAGAGAGACTTTCTTCCTCCATATTCACGACTCTAGTATATTACGCCTCTGACTGTCTCGTGGTCTAGGGGATAGCCTATATATATGAGATCCCGGGCTTAATCCCTGGGTCAGGCAAAAGTGTTATTGAGGTTTTTGTCGAAAAGCTAAAATCTCAGTAGCAGATCGGTGTCTGACGGATGAAGTGTTACCACTCCCGTGCGTCGGATGAGCACGTAAAGCGATCAGTCCCGGTTATCGCTAGATATAGTCGATAATCGTTAACAAGTAAAAGCGGCGATAGGGATCACCACTCATCTCACCAACCGACAAACCGGTAAATCGTAGTGAACTGTATAGTTCATAGACGTTCGGTTTACTCTGCCTACCTAAAAGGGAACCAGGCATGATGTTACTTTTCTACTATAATATAAAACAGGTTAGTCATACCATTGACTGCATAGACGTTTAATTCAGGATCGATGACGAGTCCCATGGCTGCAGTTCCTACCTGGTGGTTCTGTGGATCTGTGTGCGTACGAGCTACACATTCAATCCATTCATCTGACCACTCAGGGCCGGCATTTTCACACATGTTTTGTTTTACATCCAACTGTATGCCGTATTTGTTTTTAAGTATCTGGAAATAAGGTAAAAAAAAACTTTAAATCTATAATTTTTTAAATGTTATCTTATCTTGTATAAATAACGTGTCACGTTTTTTATCCGCGATGGACTTTGAAACTGCTGAAGCTATATTGTCTAGCTATATCTAGAAAAGAGATAGAATAGTTTTTATCCCAATTAACCCCCCACCCCTCTTAAGTACCCCACAAAAATATTCAATACAAGTAATTTGCATGGCAAAACAACGTTTGCCGGGTCAGCTAGTCTAGTCGACAACCGTACGCTTTTGTCGGCACTTTCTAGTAGTCCTTTGTGGAATCAATTACCCGTGGGGGTGTTTTCGAACGGATACGACTTGGGGACCTTCAAGAAACGAGCTTATTCATTCTTAAAAGGCCAGCAACGCAGCTGTAAGATCCCCGGTATTGCAGATGTTTATGGGCGGCGCCACGTGCTGTGGGCTGTTCTGTGGATTCTTAAACTATGGAAACGATTTCAATGATATTTTCTAGCTAGGTATGTACTGTTTGGTCCAACGTAACAGATAGAATAGTTTTTTATTTCAATTTACCCTCCCCCCGTCCTTCCCCTTTCAAGTACAACAACAGTGACAAGCACTAACGCTATTGCTGCAGGAATATGTAAGGCGGTGGGCGTGTTGGGGTTAGTATAGATCATGTAATTTGTTTAGTTATATTTATCATTTATTAGCTATTACCCACAGCTTCGCTTGCATTTAAGCCATTAAATAAGTATTTCTTTTATAATAATTATCCTATGATACTTATATATCCTATGTGACTAATACATCCAAGAATATGTGTACAAAGTTTCATGATAATTGGTTAAGTAGTATTTGCGTGAAAGCGTAACAAACAAACTTATATTCGCATTCATAATATTAGTAGGTATTGAAAAAATAAAGCTTACCTCACTATCAACAATGGTCTTCAAATATTTGACTCCATCAATAAGCACAACCATGTCGTCGGGATGAGAGAAGAAATTAGGGTAGAAGAGTGGAGCTTGCAACGGGTCGTTGGACTGAAGAGTCATGTATCCGACACTTTTCGGCTGAATGGCGTCAACGTTGACACTATCAAATACATTTTATTAGTAACTGAGAAAAATTGCTCCCCCATGTTGGTTCCGGGCTCCTTTGAAGAATAGGCAAACTGCTGTTCTGCCAGGCAGGACGTAAAAGGCGACCGATTGGCTACTTGAGTCACTACCATCGTGGTTACTAGGTGATAGAGTTCTGTATTATCTCGCCCGGGTTTGGTAGGCCTACCACCGCTTTTCCTATTCCTGCCGCAATAGCGTCAGTGTTTGTCACTGTCGTGTTTCAGTTTGGAGGGTAAGGTAGTCGGTATAGTTATGCATGTGGCACTAGACCTCGCCACAAGATAGCAACGCACCATTAACACCTTTGGTGTCTATAGGCGATGGTTGACTCTTTCCATCAGGAGACTCATCTGCTTGTTTGTTATCTTATGATATAAAAAAAACATCTTGTCCAGACACTCTTTGAAGAACAGACCATCTGCCGTTCTGCTAGGCAGTTCGTAAAAGGCGAACAATAGACTTATATCCACCAAGAATTAATCGGATATATTGTTGCTGCGGATATATTCGTCAACTTTGTACTTGCGGAAGTTTTCATTGATTTTTAGTATTAGCTTATAAAGTTTCACGTAACAATGTTCTTAGGATTGTTATACATCCATCAAATTGTATACAGTCTTTAAAAACAAATGTTGGAAATTGACGATGTTCTATAACATAATTTTGGATAGTTCTTCGGACTACACCAATATCAAATTCATCTAAATTAATTTTCGAGGTCATCCCCTTCTCTTCTTCATAAGTGGTGTAAAAATAGAAGCACTTCTGCCTACATAATTCGAATGTGACGTACTCGCTTTATTTTCAGACTCAATATCCTCTTCCGTATTATGCTCTGTTGTACGGTCCGTATTGGGATTATAGGAACTCAACTCCATACTTAGTTATATTCGATTTCATATCAGGTACTGTAGTTTGCTTCATTGTATTAGAATATTCCTTTCTTTCGCATAGAATTCTAGTCACTCTACTTTCAGATACTCCTACAAACAGTGCGGTTCTCCAACGTGCATTTGTGAGTTTTTCTGTGAAATTGTTACTTGCTTCTTTTTTTCATAAAATCATAGACTTTTGAAATAATTTATCTTGCCTAAAATCATTACATAGTATCAAACAAAGTTGCTTTCTCTGTCTGTCCCTATGTCCCTATGTCCCTATGTATGCTTAAATCTTTAAAACTACGCAACGGATTTGATGCGGTTTTTTTAATAGATAGATTGAATCTTGAGGAAGGTTTAAGTGTATAAACCTTTCCGATATTCCCACGGGAACAAAAGCTGCGCGGGTGAAACCGCGGGCAGGTCGCTAGTAAAATATAAAACATTAATAATTTTACTTATTTTTAAATATGAAATGAAATCTTCGTTTTGTAAAATTTAACTTAAAAAAATAAAGTAGAGCAACTTTCGTGACGCGTCTGAATTTTGATATTGGTTGAATTGATATAGGTTGTACTCTAGAGGAATAATTCCTCTGAGGTTGGTTGTACTACTTAATATGCACATCGAACTGCTGACGGTTTACGATTAACATTCGAAATTCAAATCAAACTCCCTGCACCCCGCGATCCCCTCAACCAAAAATTGGTGGGGCGCGTCTTCTATCTTATATAGAAAACTATTGCATAGTGTTTCACCACCTGTGGTTATATTCTATAAATATGGGTCATGGTTAGCATTGAACTGCCAAAGTTTATTCATTGAACATTTTATTTCCAAAAAAAAACGAAATGTGTGAACTTAAGCTGTGTCCCTACTCACCAACCAAAACTCTAAGCAAATCGAAGTGTTTTGGTAGCTAAAACTCATTTTCGTATTCAAGTTATTTATTTTTAGATTGAGCTGCGATTCTGGATCGCAATTCACGCAATTTATTTGTAGATTGAGCTGCGATTCTAAATCGCAACTCAAAAGGCAACAGAGTTTTAGCTACCTGAACGCTTCGATTCGGTTAAAGTTCCGTTAAGTGAATAAGGGCATTTTACGATCAACTACTGACGCCAAACATGCGGTCGTGTACGTATCACGTGGTGGGTCACAATTTAAATTTAATGCATTTTCATCAGAACAATCGCTTCTTCGACTCTTCGAATCGAAACGAATCGGCTCTTTGGCGTTCCGCCTTATTACGACTGGTGTGTCATATATTATCACTTTACAACGTACCTATTCGACCGAACGTTTGGCGATATACCCTCGGCAAATTTGTCGTGACGTTGACATAAGTAGGTATTGCATAAAATCATACTAACGATATATTGGTGTATATTGCATCACTTCCAACGGGCTCCCCAATGACACCTGTCCTTGAGCAATCCGGGTAGAGTCCGTTAAAAAAGTATTGAATGTCCGGTTGCTTTTTTGTCTTGTTTGCAATACTAGAGTACAGTAAACCTGTTACCTATTAAAGAGATAAAATTAGAATTTAAAAAATAATTAGTGCACTTTGGATTCTAACCGCCTTATTTGCATGAAACAAGCCATGGATGTTGAGGAAACAAGGCAAGTCTGGATTGCACTCAATTCCCTCTGCCTACTATGAAAGGGATTTGACGTGAAGATATGTATGTATGTAATAGTTTAAAGTACTCAAATTTATTCTATATCCATCTAAATATGTAAACAAACAAATTTCATTGGCCTTCTTTTATAGTGGATGTAGATTTTGCTAGCTTTCCAAGAATAAAAACATTGTTAATAACTAAAAAGTGTAGATTGAAGGGCGATGTAATAATAAGACAGAAGACGTGTCTTTGTTAGCGCGAGCGCAGCGAGCCCTATACTAGGCGACTTTCTGTGCACTTTTGTGGTACATTTTACTGAAAAAGTATCACAGCTTTTAGGTTTGAGCTTCGACGTGGTAGTTTATATTCATGTCTAGATTTGTTATCTACCATAAAAATACCATTTTATAAAAATAAAAAAATAGTAGGTACAATTTGTATTAGAATCATCTTACTACTAACTACTAACGCCATCTCTTATTAATTAACAAGTTAAAATTGATAGAAGATACATTTTGTATTAGAATTTTTGAACTTATTAAAAGACTACTTCACGAATTGTTTCTTCATATTTGACTGGCGGCGCGCGGTCATCGTGCCCTCGTATAAAGGCGAGGTTCAAGTATAAACTGCAATCGCTATAGGGCCATCAGTTTGTACAGTTTGGCATCGAAGATGTATGATAAAATCATTGAAAGGAGAATACAAGGGAAGTTCGAAGTAATGTTGTGGGAGGCACAAGAGTAATTTAGGTCTAGAGCAGGGATTTTTGCGGGGAACAGAGTAAATAGAGCGTTAGAGAGTTTCACAATATGCTTATTGAAAAACAGTACAGATGTATTAATTGATTTATATTGTATTGAGATCAATTCCCAATCTTAGCCCGAGGGTAAAAAGCTAAAAAAGGTATATTCACGCCCGTATCCCCGAAGAGGTAGTCAGAAGTACAACGTGTGCATCCACAGTTAGCCGAAGATACTTAGGTCCCACAATGTGATAGGTGGCCAGCCTATCGGCAGTAGGGCACTTTTTCAATCCTGGGCAAAGTTGTTTTATCAGAAAACTGAAAAAACACATTTTTTCATTTGCCTGACTCTGGAATCGAACTCCGAGGTTTTCTCTGAGAGAAAAATTCGAAAAATGTATTCGCTGAGTGTCTACCGTCAATTCTTCGTGCCTGCGTAGTCCAAAAATTTTGAAGGTTTATTTAAATAAAACATTTTTTGATTTTGATTTTGTAAATTGACGTAAAAGCAAGATCTTCCTGATTTTAGAAAAAAAAAACAATTATTTCAGCAAAATGTTAAAAATGTGTTTTTTTATAAGATCAACCTTCATTTTTAATACATATTTTTCCTTAAAAATTCCAACAAACAAAAACCAAATATTCCTAGTCCAAAGCCTGACGACGAGGGCCTTTGATGCGAATGTAATGTTTAGGTGAAAATACGCTGAGTTTTTTAGGTCAGATAATTATAAATAAAGTCCATACATTAAAAGATGTAATTCTCATAAAAATACTTTTCTAACAATATTACTAGATAATATAACTTTGCGAGCCCTTACAAAGCTCTGCTTTTTGCTAGTCATATTAATTATGTTACCTGTGTTAAGCCATCAGCAGACATAGGTCCATCTTGTTTTAATAAATACTCTGTTAGTGCATCCCAATCTAGTCTTCGTCGGTTTTCCAACTTTCGCAAAACAAAGTTGATGGTCAAGCCATACTGATACAGCAAATTTTGTCCCACGGGTACGTCGGCAACAACGGAGATATTATATTTTTCCAGGGTTTCCTTAGGGCCCACTCCAGATAACATTAGTATGTGAGGAGTCTTTAAAGAACCGCCACATAAAATAACCTTGAAAAACATCACGAGATAAGTATATAACATAAGGATAACGCTAAGGATTATCCTTATATAGATAAGGATATCCTTAGTATTTTTTTATATCATAAGATAGCAAACATGCAGATGTGTCTCCTGATAGAAAGAGTCAACCATCGTCTATGGACACCAAAGGTGTTAATGGTGCGTTGCTATCTTGTGGCGAGGTCTAATACCACATGCATAAATCTATCGGCTACGTTACCCTCCAAACCGAAACACGACGGCGACTAGCATTGACGCTATTGCGGCAGGAATAGGTAAGGCGGTGGTACGAAACCCGGTCGAGCCGATGCAGAACTCTACCACCTAGTAGTGATGATGGTAGTGACGCACATAACCACTCGGTCGCCTTTTACGACCTGCCTGCAATAGTAGCCACGATGTTAGTGACTTGCATAGCCAATCAGTCGCCTTTTACGATATGCGTGGCAGAACGGCAGTTGGTCTATTCTTCAAAGGAGCCCGAAACCAACACGGGGTAATCATTAATATTAATAGTATCAAAGCATTTTAAAAGACTTATTTAAGCTGCATCTACATTTTAAACGTACAACCCGTGCGCGACAAGTGACGTCAAAGTTGTCTAGTAAGAAAACTTACGATGGGAACGGTATATCAAGCGCCATCGGAAAAGTTTGGGGGAAGCGGCTGGGGAGTTGCATTCCATGAAGGTAAACCTTCCCCTACCTTTCTTACTTACCGACCCCTACTTTCCCGCTACCTTTCCGATACCCTCCCGCTACTTTTTCACTAAGTTCCCCCATCTTCCCGCTACTTTACCGCTTCCTTCTTGCTATCTTTCCACTACCTTCCCCTTAAAGCCCCGCTACCTTTCAGATACCTTTCCCTACCTTCTCCTTACTTCCCCACATTTTTTCTACCTTTTCCCCGTCTTCTCCCACCTTATCTCTGCCTTCCCGTTACCTTTCCAGGATCTTCCCACTACCTCCTTGCTACCTTTCTGCTAGCTTCTCCTTACCTTCCAACTACCTCACTTCTACCTTCTCCTACCTTCTCTTACCGTCTTATTACCTTTCCCACTACCTGCCCCTACGTTTCCTCTACCTTTTTGCTACCTTCCCCTAACTTAACACTACCTTACCCTACTTTCCCCTTACTTCCCACTACCTTCCTATATCCTCTCCTACCTTCCCCTGCCTACCTTCTACCTACCTACCTACACCCTATCTCTTTCCCTGCTCTATTACCCATCTCCCACTATCTCCTTCTTATCCTATCGCACTTTCCTCCTATCTGCCCGAAACACATCTACCCTTATTTCTACCATCTCTCTCTCTCCCTAGCTGCCACCTACCCCTAAACCCCCTCCTTACTACTATATCTCCCTCCACCCCTATATCTCCGCTAGTCCTATCTCCCCTTCCTCTTATCTCACCCTTCACCAATTTCC
Organism: Apodemia mormo; assembly: GCA_036924255.1. Classification (NCBI taxonomy): domain Eukaryota; kingdom Metazoa; phylum Arthropoda; class Insecta; order Lepidoptera; family Riodinidae; genus Apodemia; species Apodemia mormo. Next base: position 16,862,935 of record JAUPFN010000020.1, read on the forward strand.
CCCTACCCATATTTTTCTTCTCTCCATTTTTCTTCCTCTCTCTCCTCCCACTAGCCCCGTCCGCCCCATGGTGATAGGGCGGACGGGGCTAGTAAATCTTCCCCCATTTCCCCTATCTCACTTTCTCTCTTCTCTTACCTCTCTCTTATTTAATTTTTCTTAAATTTTTCGTACCATTTTTTTTGTAAAATAAATTTGACAATATTTTTTAAATTTTGGTTTAAATAATATGTAGATCATGCAATAGAAATAAATACTAAAAAAACAACAAACACTTAAATTATTAATCATATAAATAATTGTCCCCATTAGGATTCAAACCCTAGCCTTGCATGTATGCCTTGATTGCATAGTCAACATGTTTTCTGTTCGCTTGTCCAAGGATAGCGTGTTGCTGACGCGAATTCATTAAATTTTCCACTGCCAGAGATCGTCTAACGCGGTTAAAAAGTTTTCACTGCAAAAACTCTAGCAAAGGCTGTATAGAACGGATATTTGGTTACGCTCTAAAAAACCCAAATATTAAGTCCGATTTGAGATGGATCTATGTGTGTTAGAATAAAAGAAACATATTAGTCGTCATCTTTGACAAGAGTAGTAGTTTGGTAGTAGTTTCCTTCATCTAAGGTCGTCATCGACATTAACAAAGTATTTTTCTCCCGATGGTGAGTTAACTCGCATTGCTTATCTTAAGCGGCCTAAAGAGACAATTATTGTCACATATAGACAAAAAAATGAAAATGGTACATTGCTACCTACGTAACAGAGATGGAAAACTATCTCTGGTAGATATGTTCTTATTCTTCAGTATTTTCCCTCTGTAATTAGTCAGCATGCCGTACTAATCAGAGCTCCGGCACAGGGTCCGCGGGGTTATCACGTAACTCGCAATACGAAATTATCGTAATTGTTTAGTTATTGCAAGACACATAACAGTCTTGTATATTAGTGTCAGTCGTTGCTGCTTGATTAGTTTTGGTGCTTTGACATTGAAAAAATGCTTCTAGTGACCAGCAAGCAATTTGCGATGTTTTTGATGATTTTTTCGTTACGTTTAAGAGTCATCGCTAATCGCTGGTGGATTACAAACGTTAAGTGATACGCCTACCGGTCTCGCAGGAGACAGTCCTTAGCGCGGACGGTAGTTACCCAAATTTAAACTTAAACTCTAGCTGAGCATTCTGCTTGCCCACTATTCCGGTGTCGCTGCTGCAGCCTTACAGGCTATCGGCTATTGCCATATTAAAAAAGGTGTGTGCGTGTAATTTTTTTCCCACAATTGAGGTAAAACTTTTTGTTTTGAATGAAGTACGTTATTACTGCTCTCTCTTTAAAATAATTATCAATAATTTTAGCAATTGTAAAATAATAGTCAGTAAATACAAATATGTTAGAAGAAAAAGGTGTTTAGGGTTCCGAAGTAAACTAGGATACCTTATAGTTTCACTGTGTCCGTCCGTCCGTCTGTCTGTCCGTCCGTCTGTCCTTCCGCACGATAGCTCAGAGATCCTTAGTACTAGAAAGCTTTAATTTGGCATGAATATACGTATTAGTCACAACAGCAAGGTGGTAATATTAAATCTTGTAAAATATTTTTTGTAGGGTAGCTCCTCTTCATGTAAAGTGGAGATGTTAATTTTTTTTTTCGTGTACCCCATAGTGTGGTATATCGTTGGATAGTTTTTTAAAAATATTGTAGGTTTGTGAAAACAACTATTCGATTAAGGGGCTCCTTTGTAAGATATTAAGCTTTTAAGTGCTAATTTTTGTTAGTCAAGTGTCCACTTACCCTCAGCAGGACCCTCTGCAGGCTAAACGGTTGGGTTTAGGGGTAGGAAAAAAAATTATGGTAGTAGTAAATATAATGAATTTTAAAGGCAAACTATCACGGCTTAGAAGACCTTACAAATTTTTAAGTAATATCGACTAACTTATAAAATCTACTTAGAGAAGGCTTTATAGGCGGTGAGTCTGTGGCGCGGATAAATTCGTCAAGAACGTTAAGGCGATATAATATACTATCGCCAAACTACGAAATATACTTCTCTTTGAAAACCTACTACTCCTATACGGTTATTCCAATAATTTAAAAAAAAATATACATTATACGTAAAATATAATTAACTTTAAATTTTAAGTTCAATTTTTCAAATTTTATTGTTATTTTTGACAAAAAACATCGAATATCTCTCTTATTTTTACGCAAGAATTTTGATGATTTATTTTCTTACTAAAGTAACAGTCATGTAAAATTGCCATATAATTTTTTTGACGATTTTCGGTATTTACTGTTTTTTCTTTCGATATTTATCGTTTTTCTAAAATGAATAGATAATGAATGGATTTGAGTTTGCCAACATTCATTTGATTCATGATTAGGTATGTCCTACACTGCATGTAGCTGACACGCACTTTACCATTTTTTTGTATTTCATAAGTACAAAGTTTATGTCTGACTAGTTGAAATTGAAAGTTAATGTTTATATATATATATATATATATATATATATATATATATATATATATATATATATATATATATATATATATATATATATATATATATATATGTTTCACCTAAAAAAAGACTAACACGATTAGAAATATTACCTCTTTTGTAGCTAAAACCTGTTGTAAATTTCCGTTTTGATCAATATACTCTACTCCTACAGCCTTTTGCTGGCCGTCTATCTCTCTGATTATTACTTTGGTGACGTAAGCGTTGAGTTTCAATTGGAAGTTGGGTCGTTCTGATGTTGGTTTTAAAAACGCTCGTGCTGTGGTGTAACGTTGCCCATCTCTGGAAAGGTTTTTTCTATTAAAAAATTGTCATCTCTGGAAAGGTTTTTTCTAGTAAAAAGTTGTACATTTCGAAAGACACGATAGTTAATGGTCAAAAATCGACAATAAAAATATAGTGATACTAGCTGCTGCATGCAGCCCGCTGCATTATAAAAGTTTTAGTGAGTTCCGCGGTATCATATAATTTTTCCGGATAAAAAGTACTCTTTGTGCTATTCCAGGTCATCATCTACCTGTGTGCCAAAATTAATTCAAATCCGTTCAGTGGTTTTTGCGTGATGTCAATCCAAACATCCATCCATCCAAACATCCAAAAATCCATACTTTTACATTTATAATATAAATATAGATTAGAGTATTGCTTAACTACATAAGTAAGCTACCAATAAGACAGCGGAGAAAAATGCATATACTTTGTTTACTATATAAAATTATTTTCAATCCACAATCTCCAAAGTATCTTCGTGATTCCTTTAGTTTCTTGCACTCCCCTGAGTCCCCATGTCGCTCTAATGTTAGAACCTTGTTGCTTTCCTCCTAGCAACTCTGCTGCTTATTTGCACTCATTCACAGTACTTGCTGAAAATTATGGAATTCTCTGCCCAGTGAGATTCGCCTTTGCCAGACTTTAGTATCCTTTAAAAAACGAGTTAAGGAACACTTTCTAGCTGAAATCTAAATTTCTCTTGTATTTTATATATATTTTTCCCGGAATCTCAAATCGAAATTCCGAATTAAGAATTCGAATAGGTACGGAAAGCGTGTGTATGCGGCCAGCCTTAATTGGAATGGTTATACCCTATTGAATTTCTTTAAAAAATCCAATTACAAGACTATGCAAACAAGGGATAATTGCTTCTTCACTCACTGAATGAATCCGAAGAAAAAGAGTGTTTGCGCAATAGTGTTACGGTATTCTACCACCGTAATATATTATCAGCGAAATAAATTTACTATGTCGACTTATATTATACATAAAATATTACATTATGATGAAAAAAAAATCAAATCAGTGATTTTTAATATATATTTTTTCATTTTCTGCGAATATTTTCAATTTTATTGTATATTTTTTGATACAATCAAAAATTAGAGATTCTGACACTCTGCACCGATAAAAAATACAGTGTATTTCAGATATAAAAAGGTAAATTTTTGTTAAGTTTTGTAAAAAAAAAATTGTAGAATTTTTCGCATAATTTTGAAGCTATATGAAAAAAGTGTAAATACAATAGGTGTAGCTATATAGTAAATAATAGCTTATAATAAAATAATAGCTTATTGCCGACAATTTTGCCATTAAACTTTTTGCGATAGGAATCTTAGTTTTTTTTTTTTTTTTTTTTATATTATAAGATAGCAAACAAGCAGATGGGTCTCCTGATGGAAAGAGTCAACCATCGCCTATAGACACCAAAGATGTTAATGGTGCGTTGCTATCTTGTGGCGAGGTCTAATGCCACATGCATAAGTTTACCGGCTACCTTACCCTCCAAACCGGAACACGACAGCGACAAGCGCTGACGCTATTGCGGCAGGAATAGGTAAGGCGGTGGTACCAGACCCGGGCGAGACAATGCAGAACTCTACCACCTAGTAGCCACGATGGTAGTGACTCGATAGCCAATCGGTCGCCTTTTACGACCTGCCTGGCAGAACGGCAGTTGGCCTATTCTACAAAGGAGGCCGGGACCAACACGGCGAAAAATCGTGATACATCGTTTTCCCCCTGTCAAAGTGCCCCTCCTCAAAGTATAAAGTAAGTACAGTCCATGTACTGCACTTTAGACGAACACAAGTGCCACATTCCTTGTTTAGTACGTTAGTACTTAAAAGCCTTTGGTTTTGTGTTTGTTTTTTTTTTCTAAACTTGAATACGTATGCATACGAGCGCAAAATTCAAAACTTCAAGTTTAAAAATGCCACTTACGCGTTCATTGTTTGAGCTATAGCGAATCCTTCAGGATTTTCAGGATCGTTTAAATCATTGATTACTGGTAGACCAGTCGAATTGATGGCTTGCATTAAGTCCAGTACTAATTCTGGTTGATAGCGAAACTGTAATAGTATAAAACCATAAAGTTAGAACCATGGTCGCATTCACTTAAGTATCTTAAACTAAATACGTCTTTGAAGGCAATTTCTTAGGCTATCAGTGTGGTTTGTATTTACATCCACAAATACAGAGTTATAGTACTAACAGATGAAATCACTCTAGGCATATTTTTTAAGCCTTGAGTTCTTATTCGGCACGATAAAATTGCACAGCATGGCATATTTCTATTTTGGCTCTAAGCCCATTTAGTTTAAACTCTGGTTGTTACTTCTCGCCATAATAGTCCGGTTTCGCAATAACGGTAATTTAGACCTGCTTAAGTTCACTGTCACTAATTTGGTGCAGGTTTACTACATAGTTATAGTAATGTTCTCTTTTTATTAACGTCGTGGCCTTCAATCTGGACAGTCTATTAGCAGTCGAGCTTACGCCTGCGCAGACCTAGTTTAAGCGAATTCACGTTTGTGCAGTGATTGGCGCTTTTAACTAACGTATAACTATGCGTAGTAATTTAATACATTTGGTAGTTTTATATTGGCAATACTTGCGATGTGTCTCTGACGTGTAGCTTTTCGATTCAACTGAAACATTACGAGAAACTTCATAATTTGTTTCCTTTTGGCGAAGCGTTTAGGAAGTGCTTTACTCTCACCCAATCGTAATCAAGCATCATTCTGAAGTAAAAATCTCTGTAATATATATTTTACTTACATTGCGCTTTTAAAATAATATGAATACACGTATGTCAAGAAAAAACACTCTTTTTAAAGTATTTGATATTTTTACTATACTTTTATTTTTTTAGTGTAAAAAAAACTATTTTTTTATGGAAGAGGGGCCAACAAGCAGGAGGTGCGCCTGGTGTTAAGTGATTACCGCCGCCCATGGACATCCACAATACCAGGGGGTCTTGCACGATCGTATCTGTTCGGAAAAGTCCCTGCCGGTAATTGATTCCACAAAAGAGTAGTGCGAGACAAAAAGTGTTGGTTAAATGTGACCAAGTTTTGACTACCCCATTCCGAGACATCAATAAGTCGATTCTCGATTTCAGATACAAGCTTCTTTCAGCTCACTTCGACGTGTTCCTGAGAAATCCCGCTACGGCCGGAGTATGTAGCATCACGAATACTATCATCTGCATAGCAATGTGTGCTACTAATTCGCAAAATATAATTGAGCAGAAGAAAAAGTGTCGGTGATAGCACGCAGCCTTGGGGAACACCAGCATTGACAAGTTTAAGATCGGAGCATGCACCGTCGACTGCGACCTTGATAACTTCTTTTAACCAACCGATGCACTTGCATAACTTCTCAGGAAACCCTGAGAAGTCATGCAAGTGCATGGCTTTGTGCCATACCCGCTCAAAGGCCTTAAGGCCTTATAAGGCATCTATGTCCAAATTTACTGCCAATGCCTCCCCTTTGGACTCAACTGCTTCCACCCACCGATGTGTCTAGTATACTAGTAGATCACCAGCTGAGCGGCCACGACGGAAACCGTACTGACGGTCACTAATCAGCTGTTACTCTTCTAAATACTTCAGGAGTTGACAGTAGATGATGGTTTCCATAATTTTGGAGAACAAGGAGGTTATGGCTATGGGCCGGTAATTGGACAGATTAGAGCTATTTCCTTTCTTAGGAATGGGATGCATTAAAGCTGTCTTCCACGATTTTGGCACCACCCCGAGTGAGTAGGAGAGTCGAATTATTAAAAAAAAATCCAAGCCTGTCCGGATGTCTCTATGCATGGCTGGCACGATCACGGCTGTAAAACTTAAAATATTGAGAAAATTTTTCTTTTATTTTCTTCAAAATTACAATGCACAGTTTACTATTGCAAATTCATGTGCTATTCCATGTTATTTAATTATCCATACTATCCATACTAATATTATAAATGCGAAAGTAACTCTGTCTGTCTGTCTGTCTGTCTGTCTGTCTGTTACGCTTTCACGGCCAAACCACTGAACCGATTTGGATAAAATTTGGTACAAATATAGTTTGAGACCCAAGAAAGGACATAGGATAGTTCTTATCCCGGAAATCCCACGGGAACGCGAACTATGAGGGTTTTTATTTTAGATTTTTTCCACGCGAACGAAGTCGCGGGCACAGCTAGTAATTAATAAAATGCATATTTTTCTGTTACTTTGTAGATTATTGTTCATAAAATACTTCATATTTTCAACTTCATTTGCAACTTTGAAGTCTCTAACGACAGTTATTTCTCATCAGATGAGCTATCTACTGGTTGTTCAATAATATGAAAAAATATTGTACATACAAAAATTTAATGTTTCTATTTTATGTACTTTTATAAAATATTAAGCAAGCAGAAGAGCCTCCTGGGAGAAAGAGATCACCATCGCCTGTAGACATCAGAGAGTTTAATGTAATACGTACTAGAGAAGCTTTGCTAAGTGTCATGTTCCATTTCGTAAACACTCCTTACAGGCTGAAATAATAATAAATCGTCCAACCAAATTCGAACTTCAGCAGCGCTGCAGCGTATATTATCCGATATATATTCGCGAGCAAAAAAGGTCGTAACCACTGTGAATTTTATAGTGCTTACATGTTTCATTTATCAAGCTATGAAGTAGATGCATTCTATGGACTGCACTTTAGAGGAAAACAAGTAGCGTTGTGCATGTCTTGTTTAGTACGTTAGTACATAAAAGTCTTTGGTAGACACCATGAATCTTAAAGGTGCTTTGCTATCTGTGTTTATACATAAGTTTACCGGCTACCTGAGCCTCCAAAGAAAAACATGACTGTGATAAGCAACGACACTATTGCGGCAAAATTAACTTAAGCGGTCGTGCCAAACCTGGTCGAAATGTTGCAGAACTTAATCACGTAGTCAATATAAGTTATGTTAATGAAACTTTTTAGTATTTTTTTGCCTTTTACGAGAAACTAAGTAAAGAGGTTGTTTAAAAGGGAGCCAAGATCCACACGATAAAAATAGAACGAAAAGTTCTATTTTTCGAAAAGAAAAAAAGCAGTTTAAACGATTTAGCGATAATGTTGCTACTTACTTGTTGTACAGGCATTGGCCCTGCATCAGAATGAAGTTTTGCACTAACCAGAGACCCAATCTGCTTGTTACCTTCTGATCTAAGGAAGTATGGGTAGTTTTCTTTCCAAGACCAACCCGTGGCTCCTGCTTGGACCCAATCGTCATAATCAGCGGGATGACCACGATGATACATTAATCCATTTACGGTGTTGCAACCTCCTGTATATATATTTATGTAAATATATGTACGTCCTTTAAAATAAGTACTAGTAAGTTTGTACAATAATGGAATTTTGTTTGTAAATCTTGTAAAAGTTGCAAGAATTATTTTACGCTTCTTGTGAAAAACAATAGATGAATAAAATGGTACTGATAATTCGATTTTTCTCTAGTTGTTATTTTGTTAGTTGAAGAGCATCAAATCTAGGTTTCGAATCCTGGTTCAGGCAAGTGTTATTGAGTTTTGTTATCTAAAAATATCTCAGTAGCACCATCATATTATGAAATGAAATAAAATTCAAGATTCTGTTCCTAATAATACTTGACAAACTCTGCGACGAAGATGCTGCTGACAAAGTGACGGACTGTTAATTTATGACTAACTCATATTCATTGTAATGTAAATGATACACTTGCTCGCTCATGATAAATACGTAGCATGTGATACGCGCGCGACAGAAGACAGGTTGGAACAATAAGAAATACTAATATCTTGTTGGCTTGATGTGACGAAGCGAGAAAACGTTTGTCGTAGCATATATATTAGAATAAAAGTTAATAAGTTCTTACTATTCGCCAAACCTCCCCTTTTTTGCGCGCGACATATTAAATGATTTTTATCCTTAGCGGTGATGCTTAATAGTCTGGCCGCAGCCATAACTCTCGTTCCCGATGTGTAACCCCAAAAGAAGACAAAGTTTTGTGCATTTCTCTAAAGCACCATTTGTCGTATTTCTTCGTTTTAGAATTATTTATACTATTGCATTCGAACCTTTGACGCCCAGTCCATTTTTTATTTAAACCGACTCGATTGTTTGGTTTTGTTAGTATTGTAGGTTCACTGCGTATTTTGTATCGCATTTATCATAGGAAGTATTCCAAAAACTGTCCGGAATAATTCTTGCCAATAGATTTCGACTCAAGCATTGCCGTCTAAATTTAAAGCTTGTCTCTTATCATTTCCATGCCACTACACCCACTATCGTATGATTCTTGAGGCACTTTTTGTCCCTCAATTTCTTTTCTATGGAATTCTGTTGGTTACGAACAGAAAAAAAGAGTTTACTCATTTTTAAAAGGCCAGCAATATAAGCAAGCAAGATCTCTGGTATTGCAGGTTTCCATGAACGGTGGTAATCACTTACCATTATAGAGTAGAGCCATCTCTACTTTATTTGCAATTTATATTATGATACAAAAATAATTACCTAAGACTTTAGCTCTAACCCATGTACATCCTTTGTCACCTTGATCTCTACAGAAATTTTTATTAGGAACAGTGTGGAAGCCCCAATCCACTAGCTGATTTTCCCAGAATACTTTATAAAAAGCCGGCACTCTGGCTCCAATCGGCTCATCAGGTCCCGCTTCCAGAAGCAAAACCTTAAAAAAAAACAGAAAATAAGTAAATCGGTAACCAATACCCAAATTTCATTTTCCCATGACGTCTTGGTTTCTTCCAGTTTTTTTCCGGGAGTCGAATCAAGGATCTCACGAATCTCTTCTAAAGCAGATGTCGCAAAGTTTATGATGCCTCGAAAATGGGAAAAATAGAAAATTGGTAATTCATATTATGTAAGTTTTCCGTAATTTTCCCTGTTTTTAACTATTCGACCATTTGGTGAAACCTCCCATCGCTTCCTAGTTTTTTTATATCATAGAATAAACATAATTAACAAGCCGAAGGCCCTACTGGTGTAAATATATTACTAACATACGTCCACCCGAAACTTAAATTCTTATAAAAATCTTCAACATCTGTGTAGCCGGGTTTATCGGATTGCTAAACGTCTTTAATAACGATTTGAACGGTTTGAATACATATTGTCTTACAGTCTCTAGTATACTAGATGATCATGTTAAGACAGCGACTCTTAATAATTTATCTTTAATACCCCTTTTGCCTTGTGCTTCTTTCAGCTTCCATCCTGTCACTGAAACTGATGTTAAAACAACAAAAGACATTAAAAAAATTAAGAGTAATTGTTTCTCCTGCTGTAGGCAGTGCTAATTTGTGATTGCGAATGCTCATATCCATTCTGAGATTATTCTAATTCTTACACATATTTTAATGTCACACCTTTCCATCTGTATGGAAGAAAGTACATATTATTCCACTGCCGAAAGTTTCGAATCCTTCGTTTTCTCAGTTTTATTATGTTTAAATTTCCGTTTTTATACCTATCAAAAGTTCTAGAGCGACTTGGGTACACTTAGTTGGCTGATTATCTGTGTTCTAATCTACTTTACCAGTTACAGTTGCAATCTGGGTTTTGGTGATGCGTTCCGTGGTCACAGGACGGTAATTGCTTTAGTAGAAGTCAGATATGATATCTGCTTTACTATGGAAGATAAGCGTGTTACTGTAAATATTTTCCTTGATTTTAAAAACGCTTTCAATACTGTTGATTTGGACGTTTTGCTCTATATACTTCGCCTTAATTACTCTTTTTCGGCCCAAGATTGGCGTGATTCCTCTCTGCAAGAACGTCTAAACACTTTCAAGCAAAATTTCAAGGAGTCCTTTCCCTTTCCCCATGTTATTTTTGAGATTTTTTTTCCTTTTTAAATATTTAACCTCAGAAATTCATATATAAATTTCTAAGGTTACATTTAAACTAATTTTCATATATACGCAGATAATCTACCAATCTATCGTCACTCTTATGTCTTGGATATAGCACTATAGGTTTGATTAAGACTGATCTTAAAAAATATAATCCAAAATACAATCAGTTTTGGGGGTGAGAAAAAATCACGGTAGTAGTAAATAAAATGAAGTAAAAAGAAAACTATCACAGCTTAGATGGCTTCACAAATTTTGAGTAATAGTCGTCCAACTTAAAAAATGTACTTAAAGAAGTTTTTATAGGCGGTAGATCTGTAGTGCAGATATATCTGTCAATGACGTTGAATAGTTCAAATGTTCATAGTATGAGACAGTAAAATCCTCTCTCTAGTCCACATTATTGGGATGGGCAACTTCGGAACCCTACATTGCGCGTGGCCTGACACACACTTTACCAATTTTTTAAATTTATATAACTGTATTGTTTTATGTTTGTCTATTGTGTACAATTAATAATTTATTAAATAAATAAATGAATATGATTTGGCGATGAGGATCACCATTCACACGTCACTCCACGTACTGAACCGTAAAGTCCATCTATAACGTTCCGTTCACTCTGCTTACTACTTAAGGAAACAGGCGTGTTGATATTTATATGAAAAAATGAAATATTAATTTGGACTAATGTGTGCATAACAACATGAAAGCAAAAGAGTAATCTCACCTTAAACTTACTATTTTCGCTCAGTCTCCCGGCAACAATAGAGCCAGCAACACCCGCTCCCACCACGATAAAGTCGTATGAGTCATATAACTCATCTGTCGACTTCACTCTCGTACATGGCGTCGCGATGGAGCACCGGCCTTTGAGGTACCCTTCCAATAGTATCATGAATAGGTAGATGCCACTGCAGACACCCGAATTGACAATGGATGCTGATTCTTCTGTTGGCAGTGAGCAACCACAATCCTTAGAAATAAAGTATTTTTATGAGTTTCTTCCGCTGGATCTTATCAGTGTGTGGGCGCGTTTCTGATCCGGTAGTAGTAAAAAAAATGTTGACGCGTCAAAATAACTCGTAAAAAGTTTTATTGAATAAAGTATTTCTGATTTCTGAACAAAATGAAACAAGTAAATCTAGTCTATATTAATGTTACGTGCTTCGGGTTCGCAATTGTGCAATCAAACACCACTTATACTAAAACCGTGTATTTACAACACAAATATACAAAACACCACAATGCAATACGTAAATACACTGATAAACACCAATAGCACTCACTATATCAACATTAAACTTAACCGACTGACTACGCTGGATCACTAAAACACTTCTCGCTTCACACTAATTGTTTCCAGTATCCCTTTCCATCGCTTTATAAAAACACTCTATTTGCCAACACATCCCTATTTATACCCAAGCTAAATTTCCACTTCGTTCCCGAATCTTCGAAATCTACGCATTAACAAGGCTAATCGTGAACAAGTTATTTTAATGTAAACAAGTCCTAGTACACGCAATTTTCACCCTCATCCTATGACGGAAGGTCTATTATGGCATAGCTGTTTGGGTAACGGCAGCCGCTGTTTAACGATACAAGCAGCCTATCTCTTTCTTTTATTTTTAGATCTCTCCAGCGCTTCAACTCTATATATAAATGCGAAAGTTTGGATGTTTGGATTTATGGATGGATTTACGGACGGATGGATGTTTGTTACTCTATCACGATACCGTCGTCATCTGTCGTCAGCAGCCATAGTTCATAAGGAGAAAATGGTGGGAGGGAAAAATAATGGTGGGAGAGGACTCCTCACTCGAGGAAGGAAAGAAAGGAGGGAAAAGAACAAAGAAGGGGTGAGGGGGAGACGGAAGAGGAGAAGTGAACTGTTAATTAGGTGTTAGAGGGAGAAGGGGAAAGTGCAGAAAGAGGAAGACGGGGAAGGGGAGGGGGGAGAGAGATAAAGAGAGATAGATATAAACATGAAAAGAGATAGAGACAAAGATAGATACAGATAAAGATATATAGAAATAAACAGCTACAGAGGTAAATAGAAATAATTATAAAGGGAAATAGAGATAAAAATAATTAGAAATAAAGAAAGACAGAGATAAATAAAGGGAAACAGAGATAAAGGGAGATAAAAATAAAATGTGTTAAAGATAAAGAAAGGTAGAGAGAAAGAAATGAAGCCGTGTGTATATTACACAAAAAAAAAAATTAAAACCAAAATAATTGGAAAACTAGTAATTATAATATATATGTGTATATATATATATATATATATATATATATATATATATATATATATATATATATATATATATATATATATATATATATATATATATATATATATATATATATATATATATATATATATATATATATTATAAGTAATAAATAGCACCATAAAGTTTTATACATATGTATATTAGTATCATTTCAATTTTCAATTTTCACCCTCTTATAAACACAAACAAGAAACTCATTTCCTTAGTAGACACATGCAATCTTCATATATTACCCTTAACTGTCACTCATTCAGTTCCCGGTTTCACACCTTCGCTCTTAGATTTAGCCCTAATATCGAGCCTTGATCATGTTTCTAAGTATGGGCAATGTCATGCAGATGCGTTTTCTCATCATGATTTAATTTATGTATCATATCGTTTACGTCCTCCTAAAGTTAAACCACAAATTCTGATGCGGCGAAGTTTTAGCGGTATGAATATTGATATGCTTCAGAATGATGCAGCTAAAATTGATTGTTCACATATAATGCAGTGTGAATCTATAGATGAAAGGGTTAAACTATTTAATAATGAAATTATTAAATTATATGACGTGCACGCTCCAATAAAACCCATCAAAATCAAACATCTACCCGCGCCTTGGCTTACTGAAGAACTTAAACTCCTTATTAAAAAGAAAACTCCTTATTAAAAATCAGTTTACTTCACGCGCTAGTCTAGTCAACACGTGTTCTTACTTATAAACGTAGTTTCCTGTGGTTCTCAATCTTTGTAGTCTCAATTAAAATTAACGGAAATGAAGTGCGACGGTTGTAAAGCTAATTTTTCTGATGGAGTGTTTTGCAATGGTTGTAATCGTAATTTAGACTTCTCCTGTGCGTCAATATCTGAAGCTGGCTATCGGAAACTTGGTACGGAACGAAGAGCTGCATGGAGGTGTCCTAAATGTAGGTTATCTTCTGCAAGCCCAATGTCTATTAAATCGTCTGAAGTTATTACAGATGAATCTGTATCACTTGACATGATTCTGTCAGAGGTACGCAGCATTAAATCTCAGCTCTCCAAGCTACCCGAAATTCTGGATGACATCAAATCCATCAAAAATGACATTGTCGACCTTAAAACATCCTTGGAATTCAACAGCAACAAATTGGAAAACTTGGACACAAAAGTCAAAGATATTGAAAATCAAGTGCAAAAACTTCAACAGTGTCAGGTTGCTTATTCTGAAGATGTCGAGTCGATTAAGAGTGATAACATGAACAGAGAACAGTGGTCTCGTTTGAACAACGTGGAGATTAAGGGTGTTCCTCTCAAATCAAATGAAAATTTGTTTAACATAGTGGAAAATATCTCGAAAGTTATTGGCTATACTTTTCCAAGAAGTCAGATCAATTATATTGCTCGAATTCCTTCTCATGGCTCTAAAGATAAGTCGATCATAGTTAGTTTTATAAATCGTTATGTTAAAGAAGAATTCGTCGCCACGGCACGAACTCGGAAGCACACGAAAGCAAGTGATATTGGTTTTAGTGGTGAAGACCGGTTAATATATATTAATGATCATCTTGTTCCCGAGTTAAAAAAACTTCTAACCAGGGTAAAAGAGATCGCTAAGCAAAAATCCTATCAATACGTCTGGGTCAAGTTCTGTAAGATTCACATACGCAAGAACGAAAAGTCTCCTGTTCAAACAATAACAAAGGAAAGAGATTTAAACAAAATAGTTTAGTATGTTTTTTATTGCACGTATTTAATGTTAAACTGTTTAACCATCTGTTTCATATATTATATAGACTCTTGTATTTATTAATATTATTACCTATAACTTTATATCTTAATTCTATTATAACGGCTTGTTTAGTTTACTACAGATACTGGTTTTTATACAAATTATATATTATATCAATAATTTTATATAAAACTTTCACCCCCGAATACTCGTTTCTGAGTTTGGGAACCGCTTGCTTGCTACCTGCTTATCGGTCGCGGCCGTACAGCTATTGTTCAATTATTGTACTAAAGACATGTCCGTTGATAGATGACTATCCTTTTTGCACTCGTTCAAATTTAATATTGCGCTTCTTTTTTATGCGATTAGCTTGCTGCATTTTGCATTTCTTTATCTACACACTTTTAACATTTATGTTTGTGGTGTTTCTTACTTATTATTTACCTACTCTTACCTGGAGTGTGATGCATAAAAAAGCTATAACTTTTTATATCCTAATACCTATTCAATCATTGGTCGTTTGTTGTAAATTATGTTAGATACAAAAATACTCAAAATCTATTATCAAAATGCTCGGGGTCTTCGTACTAAAACAAATATTTTTTATCGTAATGTATGTTTGAGTTCACATGATATTATTATGATCACTGAATCTTGGTTGTTAGATAGTATTTTAGATTCAGAATTATTTGATAGCCGTTACATAGTATTTCGTCGTGACCGTGATTACAGTTTAACGGGTCAGACTAGGGGAGGAGGTGTATTAATTGCCGTCCGCCGTGACTTAATTGTTACTCCCAAACCTGAATACAACTCCAGTGCGGAAGATCTGTGGATAACAATTACATTTAAACCTACTAACACTTTTCAACATAATCTCCATATTTGTGTACTTTACTTGTGTAGTCAAAACCTAGGTTTGTCTTTTTCGAATCAATTAAACAACTTCTTTTCGTCCGTAAATAGGTTGTTAATGGAATACCCTAATGATCAGTGTATTATTGTAGGGGATTTTAATCTAAGTGGAATTGGATGGGTTCCATCGACTGATGATGATTCTTCTTTTAATCCCATTAACTATGGCTCTGAAACGGAGATCTTTCTTATAGATGAATTAAATTCCTTAAACTTAAAACAATTTAATGGAACTAAAAACTATTTTGGTAAAACTTTAGACTTAGTGTTATGCAATTTTCCCGTTTCTGTTCAAGATGCTAGCCCTGAGGCACTGATACCTGTTGATCGTCATCATGGCTCATTGGCTATAGAAATTCATAATATTTCTCATTCCTTTCTTAGCCGCGCACCATATAAGAAATATCTGTACTACCTTGCTAATTATGATGCCATTAACTCCAGATTAGCTGATATTGACTGGATTCAAATTTTCTCATCCAGTTCTTTGAACGATTCTATTTTATATTTCTATGGAGTGATCGACGTATTACGTGAAAAACATGTGCCTAGCAAACTCATACGTAACAAATTGTACCCTAAATGGTATTCTCGAGCATTAATTAAAACCTTAAAAGAAAAATCAAAATATTACCGAAAGTTTAAGACTTACGGTAATTTGTCAGACTGGGAGTCATTTAAGATGCTGCGTAGTCGAGCTAAGCATATTGAAAGAGAGTGCTATAATCGTTATATTATATCTATAGAGCAAGCTATTACCAGTAACCCTAAACACTTTTGGTCCTTTTACAATGCCAAATTGAAATCTGTAGGGGTCCCTAGTACATTAGAATATAATAATAATTTGCTAAATACAGGTGAATCAATATGTAACGCCTTCTCCACGTATTTTTTCTCCACATTTTTAGATCCTGATTCCTCCTTGCCTAATTTGGATGACAATATTCCAAACGTCACGCATACGACTTCCGATATATGCAAGATCTCAGTAACACCGCGTTTAGTCGAAAAATTGCTACTTAATTTAGACGACTCCACGTCAACAGGTCCTGACAACTTACCTGCTCACTTTCTCAAGAATTGTGCTAAATCGTTATCGTTCCCCGTTTATCTTCTTTTTAAGCGATCGTTTGAGGAGTGTGTAGTGCCATCTATATGGAAACAGGCATATATAACTCCTATTCATAAAAAGGGAAGTAAGCAAAAAATAACTAACTATAGGCCTATCTCTAAATTGTGCATATTAGCTAAACTTCTCGAGAGAATAGTGTATGATCAGGTTTACGCAGCGTTGTCAGGGTCCTTTAGTCCCTTTCAACATGGATTTTTGAAAGGAAGATCCACAGTTTCAAACCTCATCCTACTAAATAGCTTTTTAACTGACGCTATGGATAATGGCTCTCAGGTTGACGTGGTTTACACGGATTACAGCAAGGCCTTTGATCGAATTCAGCATCGACTTCTCTTGAAAAAGTTAGATCAAGTTGGGATTAAAGGAGATCTGCTACGATGGTTTACCTCATACATTAATAATCGTTCACAGGCAGTTGTTCTCAATAATTATATGTCTAGTTGGGTTACTATTCCTAGTGGGGTCCCTCAAGGTTCACTGCTGGGACCGCTTTTGTTTGTGATCTTTGTAAATGACGTCAGCCAGTGCCTTCAGTCATCTCAACTGCTCTGTTTTGCTGATGATATGAAGATATTTGCTCAAATTAGAAGAGAGGGTGACGCAATCAATTTGCAGGCTGATCTTTTACGTCTCGAAAATTATTGTAATAATAATAGGTTAGATTTAAATGTATCTAAATGTAGCGTTATAACTTATACTAGGAAGCGTCACGTTATAATGTATAACTACACTTTGAAAGGTCAACTGCTTCAAAGGGTATCCTCTGTTAGGGATCTGGGGGTTGTACATGACTCAAAGCTGCTCTTTGATGAGCACATTAATAATATAATTGCTAGAGCCTCCAAAGCATTAGGATTTTTGATGCGCACCTCAGCTGACTTTTCAGAAGTAAAAACTCTTAAAGTGTTATACTGTTCTCTTGTTCGTAGTCACTTAGAATACGCTTCGCAAATCTGGAATCCTAGATATGAGACATACATTAGCCGTCTTGAAAATATACAGAAAAAATTTATTAAATATATTTGCTTTAAATCAAAAGTTACTTATTCCTCGTGTAATTACTTATATCTATGTAAAAAATTCCACATTCTCCCTCTTAAGGTTAGACGTGAAATAGCGGATGTAATTTACCTTTCAAAGATAACTACAAATGTGGTTGATTGTCCCGAACTTTTATCTCAAATATCCATTGCAGTTCCATACAAGTCTTTCCGCAACTACCCTATTGTATACTTACCGTTAGTCTCCACAAACTATAAGCAAAATACATTTATATATCGAGCTGGCAGCAAGTTAAACGCACTTCTCAGTAATTTTGATTTGGACTTGTTTAACACTAGCTTTGCGACTATAAGAAACTTAATTAGTAGCTCATTCTTTACGAACATCTAGTTTTGTAAGTTAGTTGTAAGAGATTGTCCGTCACTACTAGTGGGGAATTTGTAAGCCTTCTGATGCTAGTTTAAGTTTTAATTGTGTTTTTCTTGTGCTGTTATTCCTCCTAAAAATAAATAAATAAAATAAAATAAATAAATAAAAATAAAAACCGTGCAAAAGCCAAATTGCGCATAGATAATTGTGAGGCCAATATGCAAAAATTTAAATCGGTAAGAAATCGTTGTAATACCTTAATAAGAGATGCACAACGACGTTACATCCACAAAATAGTTGAAAAAGATGACGCTTCCACGACCTGGAGATTTTTAAAATCCTTAGGAGTTGGTAAATCTCGTATCGATGTTTGTCAAGATAAAATTGATCTCGATCAACTAAATCAGCATATTTCATCTTCCTATATATATGACAAAACTACTTAAGCAAATACATTAAATTCTTTGTCGCAAATTTCAATACCAAATATTAAACAATTTAACTTGAATCTTATCACAGATAGTGATGTTAAAAGTACCATAACGTCTATCTCTTCAACTGCTGTAGGTAGCGATGGTATCAGTCGTGGAATGATTGTTTCAATACTCGATATCATTACTCCTATTCTTACAAACATTTTGAACCATTCACTATCGTCTACATCATATCCCAAAGCTTGGAAGAATGCATTTGTTATTCCATTACCCAAAAAATCTTCTCCGTCTTCTTTCTCCGATTATAGGCCAATATCACTCTTACCGTTCTTATCCAAAGTATTAGAAAAAATAGTTCATAAACAACTCAGCTCCCATTTATATAGTAATAATTTACTTAGCCCTTTTCAATCTGGTTTCCGTCCTGGGCATAGTACAGTTACTGCTCTTACAAAAATTACAGATTATATTAGAATGGGCATGGATAACAGATTACTTACTATTCTCGCGTTACTTGACTTTAGCAATGCGTTTAATACGGTCGACACTGATGTCTTACTCAGTGTTATGTGTTCTTTTGGCATTGCTGAATTAGCGAGAGAATGGTTTCGTAGTTATCTTCAGGGTCGTCAGCAACGCATCACAGCGAATGAAGCTCATTCCTCATGGTGTAGTATAAGTTCTTGTGTACCTCAACGTGGTGTATTATCTCCTCTACTTTTTTCAATGTACATCAATTCTATCACTAGTGAAGTTTCATCAGAACACCATATGTATGCTGACGATTTCCAGATTTACACACAAGCATCGCTTGAGGATATGCCATTGGCTATCTCAAGGATAAATGCGGATCTTAAGAGAATAGCTCACTGGTAAAATCAATTTGGTTTGAGTCTTAACCTAATAAAATCGCAACTCATAATTATTGGCAGTCCTCACATGATCTCTCGAATAGACTCGATTACATTACCCAAAATTGAGATAAATGGAATAGCCATTCCTTTGTTAACCCAGGTAAATAATTTGGGAATCTTTATTGACAATAAATTATCGTGGTCATCTTTTATCAAGGAGCTTAGTAGGAAAATATATCTTACTTTTAAATCCTTAAATCGACTGCGTAATTTTTTACCTATCTGTACTAAGATTTCTCTTGCACAGTCTTTATTACTGCCGATCCTAGATTACACTGATACGAGCTACGTCAATTTGACCGAGGATCAACTCGATAAATTAGAACGTCTTCAAAATTTTGCTATTCGATTTGTTTTTAGGCTTCGCAAATATGATCACGTCTCCTCCTTTCGCGCTAAGCTCAATTGGCTGCCCATTCGTCTTCGCAGAAATGCTCATATACTATAGTATAGTAATACTCTACAGTATACTATAGAGTAGATCTCTATAGTATACTTTTTGACCCTAAAATTCCATTTTATCTAAAGGAGAGATTCACTTTATTAAAAGACCAGAGTATTCCTGAACGTTCGTCCAAACGGTTATTATTAAATATAACTCTAGATTTTATAAGTCTTTTTTCTCTGTCCAAGCGGTTAAACTGTGGAACTCTTTACCGGTAGATATAAGGCAAGCAAGGAGCAAAATTACCTTTAAAAAGATGGTCCATGATTTTTATTTCAAATCATGTAGTTCCTAGCAAGATAATTCACTGTAGTGTATAAAATATTGTTCATTTTTCCCCCTAATTATTTTAAGTGTTAATTTAGCTTTGTGATGTCTTTGTCGTGTAATTTATATATTTAAAAGTTGTACCTTGTCCTAGTCGTGATTTTTTTTAATTACTTGTAATGTGGTTGTCTGGAAGAAATCGCTTGTCAGCGATAAGACCGCCTTTTGTATGAGATTATTTACTTTAGATTGTAATATCACTTTAATCCTCATGTTGTACAATAAAGAATATTATTATTATTATTATATGCTAGCTAATTTAAGTTAAAGGTGTGTCACCATACAGATGACCATTATCATCTTTGTCTATAGGCGATGTTTTATCTTTTCATTAGAAGAACTATGTAAGATATAAAAATATAAAAAAGGCACTTACCTGCTGTGCAAGAATCATTCTTATTTTGAGTTTTTCTTGTGAATAATCTGAAAATTAACAAAAAAGATTAGATTAATTATAGTCCAAGGGAGAGCACCCTGTTTGTTTGACAATTAATGAATTACGACTTCGTAAGTCGCTTGCTTTTGGTGAATCTACCAAACTTCTACCTACGACTTTCTTAAAAGTGATGCGAAGTATAACAAAGCCGTTATAACGTCATTATATGTATACGCATATTATATACCTTATCGATATAAAACGACGCAGCAAAAAATTTTTCGGACAAACTATTTGATAACATTTATGGCCTGCGCAGACGTGGGACTATACCTATAGGGGTATTTTTTTGTCTATCAATATAAATCTATATCTATATTAATCTATATTATAATATTATAAGTGCGAGAGTTTGGATGTTTGTTACTCAATCACGCAAAAACTACAGAACGGATTTGAATGAAATTTGGCATACAAGTAGCTGATAACCTGGAATAGCACATAGGCTACTTTTTATCCCAGGAAAATTAGATGATTCCGCGGGATTCACCAATAATTTTTATAATGCAGCGGGCTGCACGCTGCAGCTAGTCTTTTATAAACTGTACCGAATAACGCACAAAAAGGACGAAAAGTGCCCGAACAAAAAGTCCCGCGAATAACCAAGGAGTAAGGACACCGAAAGACCGGACGGTACAAAAGTACCGGGGCGTCCCTGAAAAAATAGAACTACGAGTAACTAGACTAGGAGCAGCAACGCACACTGCGATTTTTTGGCTCCGTTAACCGCTCGAGAGTAACGAGCGTATGCATGACTACAAATAGAACCAACTAGACTAGTAGCAGTAACGCAAAGAGAGCATTTACGTCTGCGTTGAGCGCTCGAGAGTAACGTACGTATGCACAACAACTGAACAATCTTCTGTATATATAAAAATCAATGCCACTTTGCGTTGTAATTTTATAACTCAAGGATGTTTAGGGTTTTTTCGGACTATTTAGTAGATGGTTTATGTGAAGTTTGCACAAAGCAGTACTTCATTTATCAAATTTTTTGTAGCAAATGAATTCAATAAATGGCGATATGTAGCAAAGAACGTAACGGGCCGCTAGTAAATTATAAATATTCGCACACCGTGTGCGTTGAGTCCGTAGGAAGTTTTCGGCGGTCATTTTTCACGATTCAGGGATTTTTGTCCTTTACGGACAAAACTCTCGTCTGCGCAGGCCATTATAAAGGATCTATATTGATGGACAAAAAGTACTCCGCAAATGAACCTTCTTCTGCGCAGACTATCAGGATTTTTTGTTTTCTGCGGACAAAAGTCCGTCGTCTGCGCAGCGAAAGTTTGAATGGATGGATGTTCGTTACTCAATTACGCAAAAATTACTTAACGGATTTGAATGAAATTTGGCACACAGGCAGATGATGACCTAGAATAGCACATACGCTACTTTTTATCCCGGAATAATTAGGTTATCCCGCGAGATTTGCTAAAAACTTTTATAATGCTGTGGGCTACACGTTGCTGCTAGTAATTAATAAATTATTTAGTAAACATTATGTATGTATTGCATAGATATAGTATTGTTTCAGGTCTCAAACAAATTTGCTTTAATGTGATATGTTTGCGGTGTGGTATTTTCGACGGACAAAATATTTTCTACTTATTAAATTATCTTCAGTAGGTACTTATGTGTCCATCAAGAAAAAAGCTCGTGAATTCAGTATACAGCATGTAAGGGACGGTCTAACGTAAGTCGAAACCATGGACTTGGACCAAGATTCTGAAACGTTAGAAATTGAAACCTGATGGAAATTTGTTAGAATTTTTTTTTGACGATTGTTTTACTTAATTTTGAATTAATCAATTTATTATAATAATCTATACGGATAGGTCTTAATAGACCTATTTGTATTTATATTCCCTCGTGTTGGTCTGGGCCTCCTTCTGTCAGGCAGTTCGTAAAGGCGGACGATTGGCAAAACATGTCACTACCGTCGTGATTTATAGGTACTATATTTCTGCAACGCTCGTCCGAGTCTGGTAAGCCCACTTACCTATTCCTGCTGCAAAAGCATCAGTGCTTGTCATTGAAGTATTCCGATATTAAGATAAGGTTATAGGATATAGTCCCCGTGTTGATCCCGGGCTCCTTTGAAGAATAGGCCAACTGCCGTTCTGCCAGGCAGGTCGTAAAAGGCGACTAAGTGGCTATGCGCGTCACTACCATCGTGACTACTAGGTGGTAGAGTTCTGCATTGTCTTGCCCGGCTCTGGTACCACCGCCTTACCTATTCCTGCCGCAATAGCGTCAGTGCTTGTCGCTGTCGTGTTCCGGTTTGGAGGGTAAGGTAGCCGGTAACTTATGCATGTGGCATTAGACCTCGCCACAAGATAGCAACGCACCATTAACATCTTTGGTGTCTATAGGCGATGGTTGACTCTTTCCATCAGGAGACCCATCTGCTTGTTTGCTATCTTATGATATATAAAAAAAAGGTAGGGTAAGGTAGCTGGTAAACTCATGCATGTAGAATTGTTATATAGCCGATAAACTCATGCATGTGATAGCAACGCATCATTAACATCTTTAGTCATCTTCTGGTTGTTATCGTAAAAAATAAAAAAAAACTTGTGCCAAGTTGAGGAAAAATCGCATCATCAGTGTCCTAAAAAGTTATCTATCTATAATATAAAAATAAGTCGGGTTTTCCTTCTTGACGCCATAACCGGACCGATTTCCACGGTTTTGCATTCGTTGGAAAGGTCTCGGGCTCCGTGAGATTTATAGCAAAGAAAATGTAAAAGAAAAGCAAAGCAAAGCCATCTGGTGGCGAAACGGAGTTCGCCGGGTTTGCTAGTATAATATATTTAAGAAAATGTAGATGGGTAGCACATACCTATTGATGAGCGAGCACTCACAGAAGTAAAAGTAGTCTGGGATGTTTGCCAGCAGAAAGTTTGAGAAGCGTTTAAGATATAAAGACTTGCGATTGCAATGTACCAATTTTCGTTTCAAGTTAGTTGAGCACCGTGATATTAACGAGGGAGGTATTTTGGAAACAGTGTGTTGTCGCTTGCAACTTTAATGATTAGTAGTAGTGAAACTACCCATTTATGGCTTTTTGGAGAGCTATGCAACATCTCAACAAAGGAGCTGCGACAGCGTTATCTCTTTCTGCTGTCAAAACAATATGGACGTTTGTTTCTGTTTTTTTCATGCAAAATGCAGTTTAATGTGGCATTTCTACTACTACTGCAGTATATGCAACAAAAAAAGCTTCTTATATACATACAAATTGCATGAAAACGGCTCGAAATATGTATGACAATAGGTAAAATATACAAAATTAAATGATAAATTTTAGAAACCGAACAAAGAAAAGATTTTTTTTTATTTCAAAATCAGTATAAAATTAGTAAATTATCCATTATTAGATATCATAATATTATATTACATTACAAATTTTTAATATATTTGTAAACGTGTGTACGTTTACAAAAATATTAAAAGTTTGTGTATCAACTATTAGTCCAAATGTTCATTAGTAACATTGTGTCTTCGATTATTAAAGAAAGCTCCTCATCCACTACGGTAACTGAGTAGAATTTGAACTTTAGTGCCAGGTAATCACTTATAGTTTCTGGAAAAAGTTCTGCCATCCCACGAATTAATTGGATACGCCTTTCAAGACAATTTTTTAGTTTATCAGTGTACCTTGCAATTACACACAGAAATACTGAGTCACACTACTTACCGATGAAATAAAGTAACTTCGAGGATAATTTTTAAACCTTGTCATCTCTTACGGCACGATAAAACTGTACAACATGGTTTATTTAAATTTTATCACGATATAATTATCTACAAATATGACATTTTTAACAGTGATAGGAGCGTTTGCTCATATGTGCGTCGACACGTTGCCTTCCCAACGGCGTGTCTATTAGTATTTATTTGATCTGTGTGCCGTCCTATTATTAAAACTATCAATTCGACATAAACGTTCAAAGCTTGGGTTAATGTTCAAAATGTTTTCAAACTTTTCTTTGAGTTTAGCGCATTTCCATATCCATATCCATTTAGCGAAAGGCATAGTGGCGCATTCGTTTTTGAAAAATTATTCTAAATACTATTTTTTTTAACTGTCCGGGAGGCTCCCCAGTCTCCTGATTATAAACTTACAATTTATAAAAGAATATAAAAAAACAAGAATATAAAAAATAATTCACTGCAAAAAATCTTTTTTGAAGCCTTTATATTTTTCCATTTGTTTACCATTAACGCAAATAGCCATCAAGTGTCATCTTGTAAGATTTTTTGCAGTGAATTATTTTTTATATTCTTTAAGCTTTCGAATGAAAATACTCATTGGCGTATCTTCCACCAATGAATTTTTATAATTTTTTACAAGCATAAAGACAAACGCAAATATATAAATTACATCAAAATTCTAATTATTCATACTTTACAAGAATAAGATTAAACTAAAACTTGAAACAGATACGGTTATAGTTACGGATATATTTTTAGTTCAGATATCAGATAGTTTTGAATACAGTTACGCAGCTCCATAACATCCCTGATTACTAAAGATACTAAACGTAACATATTACCTCTATAAGGTACAATAAATGCTAACTAGACTATCCGCTTGCAATATGTAGAGCAAGAGACGAATGGCCTTAATTATGGATACAATTAAATGAAGCCTAATTATCTTTATCTTTATTCGACGAATTTGTAATATTTAAATGTGACACTAACGCAATTGTATATCACATGCAATTGATAAACGTTGTCGATTTTAAGTGGGCTACGATATACCTTCATTCGCAATTAACGGGCCGCGAATTCGATTCTCAAAGAGTAGCCCTACAGGGCGAGACTTCGCATATATTTTATGAAAACTGTCTTCGCACAAAATTTGTGCGAAGACTTGACGAGCATAAATGTTTGTATATCTGAGTTTCAGTTTTCATAAAATATATGCGAAGTCTCGCCCTGTAAGGCTACTCTTGAAAACCAATTTCAATTTTAAATGAATATTTAATGAATTTTGAAGTATTTCGTACTCTGGACAATTGTATTTAATCATTGGATTCGGCGACAGCGCCACACGGATTTCGAAATTTTTTGGAACTACATTATTGCTTTTATTCGTTATTTTGTTCAAAACGGTACTTAAAATTTCCACATGTAACACTAGCTTGACGTGTAACGATGACATCTATTTCCAATAATTAGTTTGTTACTATACTGAATCAATGTGGGCAATATTGGTTTCAAGAGTACCGTTTTTTGACGATATTCGAAACTTATTGTTTTTATCAATATTGGTTTAAGATTTATATTGTTTTCAAGAGTAGGCCAGCAGGTCTCGATACCACCGCTTAAACTATTCAGCCACAATAGCATGGATGCTTGTAGCTGTAAGGTAGTCTATAAACTTATGCATTAGACATGAACATCTCTAGTGCCTATTATATGATAGTCCCTTTCCATAGAGAGAAGTCTTATTGGTTATTCTATGGTATAAGAAAACCGATGATCAGGATGTTGGGTGACAAATTAAATACATTTTATATACTTCAGCACATCTATTAATTGCATAGACTAGGTTTTCCTTCATCTATAAGAACAGCCCATTCCAGAACACTGTAAATCCGCATATGAGGATTTTCATTCTTAACTGAAACAAAAACAAAAAGGCAGTTGGGTATGGTATTTCGACAGAAGCTAAAACTTAAATAACTCCTACTTTACGCTACGCTACCCAAAATTGCACATCAAGCTATTTAATGAAATACAATACACAGCCAAATTCATTCTGTCTTGAAGGAGTGTTATTTTGCTGTTTATTGTATTTTTGTTTCTTTTTAATAGCACGTAAAGTAATGGTGCGTTGTTATTAGTGTGGCAGAATAGTAATGCCACATTTATATATTTTCGGCTACTTTACTACCCTTAAATCCGAAACACGCCAATTACAAGAATTAACGCTCTTGTGGCTGGAATAGGTAAGGCGGTGGTACCAAGCAAGGACAAGAAGTTGCGGAACTCATATTGCAGAAGTCACGATGTTATCCACACGTATGACCATTATTGGAACATTTTCTTATATTGATTTTATGACTTTAGTTGTATTAATTGTAAACATGGGCCAGGAGGGGCAAAGGTAACATTTTAAGACTCAGGTTCTGGGCCAGGGGACAACCGTAACATTTTAAGACTATATTTTTATGTTATTATATTTTTATCTACAACAGTATATATTTATTAGAGAGGTAAACAAATTCCAGGGGGGGCAGCTGCCCCTCCCTGCCCTCCCTCTCGGTACGCCCATGATTGTAAAGATAACTCATGTGCTTAAATTTATAAAATATGATTATTAATTATGATTAAGTAGATTATATGTATTTGCACACCAGCATTGCCGGTAGAGCCGATCTAAAAAATTGTAACAACTATTAAGTAATTGTAACCCATTTTCATGCAAATAAAATATATTTTATTCTATTCTATTCATTCGCCTCTCAAGAACTGCCTGGCTAACATCTTTACAATTATATATATTCTAGTATTTATATATGTATTTTCTAGCGTTCTCTCACGTTCACAAGCGTGTGACGATCACTCGAACTCGACAATGACAAGCATTGATGCTATTAATTTTGTTCTGGTAAGGTAGTACCACATACCCAGGCGAGATGTTGCAGAAATCTACATCCTAACAGTCACACACAATCGTTTAGGGAGCCCACACAGCCAACACAGGATAACTTGCCACCACTTTGAATGGGTAGCACAAACTAGTAAATAAGTACTGTCTATTGATGACTTGCCTGATGGAAAGAGATAATCACAGGAGGTAACTATCGCCTGTGGGCAGTGGCGTAGCTGGGCCGTGGGCGAAGGTCCACTTCGCCCATAGCCTCGCACCTAAAAGGGCCTCGCACTACCTGATTTAAAATCTTTATTTATTTTTAAATTAAATAAAAACCTGAAAAATATTGGCCTCACTCTTTTGTATCTGAAATATAAACAAAACATCTCCTAGATCCTAAGTTAACGCGTTATAAAGACACGATAGTTTTTCGCTTATTTCAAACTTGGCGCGTCTTTTTAGGTAGCTTTTGGAAACGAACGGAAGGGACCTCGCCGATGCGACTTTGCCCACGTATATATTAGTCCACGCTACGCCACTGCCTGTAGACTCCAAATATATATAAAGTAAGAGACAAAACGTAGCCTATGTCACTCTCCATCCCTTCAACTATCTCCACTTAAAAAACCACGTCAATTCGTCGCTCCTTTTTGCCGTGAAAGACGGACAAACACTTTTCCATTTATAATATTAGTATGGATAGGGTGTCATTAACATCCCGTCACACGGATATCGTACCATTAACATCCTTGGTTTCTATCCTAATCTGCTTGTTGTCTGCTTGTTTGCAATCCTAAATGCAATATTATCACTAGACTACGAGAAAATCAATTTATGTCACATTGTAGCATATACGTATATATTGATAGACTTAAATACATACCGTGCACTCTTACATATTCTTTAGTTGGTAGATCGGTTGGTTTCCATTTCGGTCGGCCTAGGCCAAAATGTGTGGTTGATGCTATTCCTTTGTGGAGTTCCTAAAACAAAATTACGAATGCTTTGGACAGAAAAAACAAGGGCGTACCATTGAGCCGTTTGTGTGATTTTAATTTCTAGACGTACAAATATTTTCATCCAATTATTGCGTTGCTTATTTTAATCACATTGGCTCGTAGCATAGTGCGTGCTACGAGCCAGTGTGATTAATAACCAATTATCAATTTATCACAAATTAGAAATTTCGAAAAGTTACGAATTATATTACCTTGATTTCATCTATGACTCAAAAAAGACCTCAGCAACATAACAGTCCATTCACATCTACCATACTTTCCGCTATTCTAGCAACACAAAGTAAAGCACATAATAATATACGAGAACGTACATTGAGACTGTACACCAAAAGATACAAACATACATATGTTTAAAGTTTAAAGATACAACATACCACGGGGTAGGCAGAGTGAAGACCAGTGTTTATAGCTCAGATAGTGCGGGGCCTAAAATTATTACCGAGAATGATGCAAATTTAAATCTCCTAATGTCTTTGTGATACTGATACGCGATGTGATACATTTTTATGTGATTAAATAATAGCGGAAATTCAATTAGTTCGAGGTTCAGTAAAGAGTCCTAGCTTAAAGCAAATTCACTCACGTCAATTTGGACTTTTAGCTATGGATTTTAAATTGAATAATAATTTTCTATCAGCATTTCACTACTTGTGAATATAAGTTTTTTGTATAAGAAAAGCGGACAAATGAGCTTTTGAACCACTTTAAGGTCAATTATATCATAGGCCATGAAAATATTTTCGTCACACATGCGACATGACCAAACTGTTCGTAAAGGGCAAGCGAATGTAATCGCCGGGTTTTCTAAGAATATGAGGCAATACCAAAAATCCGTCTGTCTGGGATAAAAAGCCACTAGCCAAGTTTATCATTTACCGTTGTAAGCAAAATACATATGTCGTATGCATTGACATTATGGTGTCGAAAATAGGTAAGGTGGTGATATCATAGTTTTTGTAGTAATCATGATCTCTACAGGATTGTAGTTACAGGTTTTCCGTTGCCTTTAAAGAGCTAACTTGTAGATGGTCAGATACTATATTTGTCGTAGTATCTTTGTCGGATTCGGTCTCTAACCATTAACCAACTAGGGGAAATGATTAATATTTAACTTAAAATTTATTTACTTGTTCCCAAATGTTTTGTCTTATGATTTTGGGTTCTTGACGATCAGATCTTGCTGACTTGGGGTTATAGACAGGTGGATGATATAGCATGTCGTATGCGCATAATTGTTCCGTTTTCGGAGTCCATTTTGTATTAAAAAACGTTTCTTTTGAAACAGGTATCACCATTTGGGTTATTAACCGGTCTTCAGGCATTGAGGCCATTGTTTTGATTAAATTTGTAGTTTTATTTAAAGAACATCAATTGTGAATTGTTAGTATTTTAAGTCCCTTTTAGATAATAATTTATAAATTCATTTTACAATAATTTTGATGTGAATCTAGATTCCAAAATTATCAATGTCACACGTAGTATTGTATTATACTCTTTGAATGTCACTTGCAAAGAGTATACAATATAACTACGTAAGAGTCACTTGTCTTATGTAGTATTGTATACTCTTTTGTCACTTGTGGCATCCTGTTATGTCCGTAGACAGAGAATACTATAGACGCCGGGTCAGCGTGTCACCGAAAGGGACGAAAGAAAAATTCGTCATCATATTTAGGGTTACCGTGTAGGTTTAAGTTTTCCCACAATTAGTGAAAAAATTTGAAATTATATTATATACATATATTATTATATGTATGTAAGTATGTATATATTTTACTTACGTTATGTATATTTTTATACTATCTATACATATAATAAAATCGTAGGAAAGACAAAACTGTACATTGAATATTTTTTTAAAAGAATACTTGGGGCGTGATCTATAATCGATATCAAAGCCAAAAATTTAGTTTTTAGAATTTTAGTTTGTTTATCTGTTTGTCTGTATGTCTGGGGTAAACTCAAAAAGTACTGCATGGATTTACTTTAAATTTTGCATGAATATTATTAACAGGTCGGGTCAACATACAGGCTACATATTATCACACTATCACATACGGGGGAGGAGCTGTGCGGTGTAAACGAAGTCCGGGCGGATGAAGTTGCATGCAACAGCTAGTTTATAATACAGTGATTAAATAAACAAAATTATTATTACACTCAGATACTAAGTGTGCCGACCGTATAGAAGTAAATATATGTACTTTGGACGTATACAAACCTGCCTAATCTGAGAAACTGCCAGTAAATTCATCAGGTTAATTTCTGGTAAGATCATATTATTTTCTCTGATTTTAGTTGGCCGCAATTTCAACTAAGTACAGCCGCACACGTTCGGTTTCTTAATCAAGAATACAGATTCAGAAACCTGGATGCTCTGCCTACATACAAATTGTTTCACAAGACGCACACCATTCTTATTCTTCTGGATGGTGAAAACCCTAACGTTCGGTTCGGTTTGTTCGGCTTAGAAAACCGAACGTTTGCGCCAGTCTCACGGAATCCCGAATCTGAATTCCTGATCAGGAAACCGAATGTGTGCACCCAGGCTGTCACGTTTCATTAGATACAGCCTGGTGGCAGACGGACTGACAGCGAAGTCTTAGTAATAGGGTTCATTTACCCTTTGGGTGCGGAACCCTAAAAAGACAGGAGGATTATGACAGATGATGATAAGGTTCTAAATTACTGCTATTTCTTATGTCATGTCATATATTTATTTATAATATGCTTTTATTGATATGTCATGTTATTGTCCTTTAAACAAAACAAGCTTAGTATGTAAATTTCTTATTTTTTCCTTTGGTTCAAATGCCTTTGTTGCGTGATGTAAACGCAGTTCAAAATAATGCATGGAAATTGCCTTAATAAGTAAAACTTTGTGATTTCCTATAAAAGGTTGAATGTTAAAATTATGGGCCGTAAAGACATCCTGGCATCGCTTAAATGTCGTTAAAATTAATTTTGGCAAAAGCTTTTTTCCGCAAAGAAAGTTAGCCCATCATGTGAATTAATCTTAAGTACTCTTTCTGCCATGGAACATACTTTATACACTACACTTTTATACCATGTGGTAAGCGTGGACAGATGAGGAAGACAACTATTAAATTGTTGCCTAACATACTTGTAAACCCGAGGACTTATAAATTGCAAACAAAGAGCAAACTTTCGTAGGGCCGGTGAATATTTCCTACCACTTGAAGCGGGATTTAGCATTTTTATCAAGAAATCTTTATTGACAGACTCAATAGTTTCCAATAAATACCCATCTTCATCATTTATTAACGACTTGGTTTTGAGTTCCGTAATAATATTTTCTAGTTTGGCCACCTTTTTTGTTAACCGCCTACTTTTTTCTCGAAGACTCTTTAATTTTTTTAGGCGTTCGGATGACAGTTTTGCGGATTGTTTCCATTTTTGGCGCAACGTTCGAGGAGTATACTCTGGAGATTTGTCCTGAAACAAGAACAAACGATTAATGAAAAAAATAAAAATCTTATAGGACTTGAGTCCATTGAATAATAACAATACCAAATCTTATCTATACATACATATAATAAAATCGTAGGAAGTTCAAAACTGTACAATGAATATTTTTTTTAAAGAATACTTGGGGCGTGATCTACAATCGATTTCGAAGCAAAAAATATAGTTTTTAGAATTTTTGTCTATTTGTCTGTATGTATGTCCGGGGTAAACTCAAAAAGTACTGCATGGATTTTATGAATATTACTAATAGGTCGGGTCAACATATAGGCTACATATTATCACGCTATCACCTACAGGGGAGGGGCAGTGTGGAGTAAACGAACTCCACGCGGACGAAGTCGCTGGCAACAGCTAGTATTACTATCACATGGCTGACAATAAACTCTAAATAGCGCAGCAACAAAAGTAGTAAATTAATAACAAGTTATAAGGGAAAATCCCCGTTGGTCTAGTGGTTAGCGACTCTGACTATGCAAGCAACGGGGCTCGAGTTCGACCCCCGATGGGGACAAGCATTTGTGTGATGAGCATAAATGTTTGTATTTCCGGGTTTGCGTGTTTATTAAATATAATCTTGTATTTATGTATGTATTTCTATGTATTAGTATCCTTGACTAACACCCATAACACAAGCAAATAATTGTCTTACTTTGGGGTTAGATCAGTCAGTGTAATTTGTCCCGTGAATATTTATTTAAAATATTTTTTGTTGTAATACTTACTATTGACTGTTGTTTAGTCATTGGAAGTTTTACTATTTCAACTGGTTTTTGAGTGCTTGTCGATGGCAATATGTCAACAGCAGGATTAACCTGGAATCATACAATTTATATATTAAATTTATCACAATTTTGGTTTCATAAAATCTCTAGGAACTGATATTTTTATAATTAATAATATACTGATATTATAACAAAGATAACTAATTTTAATACAATAGAATAAATTTTAATACTAATTTTAATACTACTATATGCTAAAAGATATTTGCTTATAAAATTTATAAAACTAGCTCACAGCATTACTCATGTACTTAAAGTAGGTACTTGTCGCTTTATAATTATAGGCAACACATAAATAATGTGGCTTACAAATGGTAAAATAATTTTCAAAATCGGTTCAATAGTATATCTACAGATTATTCCCTATAACCTTACAAACTCTTCCTCTTTATAATGTTTATTATTACAAACAACACAAGGGATTTCAGAAATAAATATTTTATTAAACCTGGATCGGAACCTAATATGTCTGTTACTGAATATTTACCAGAATAGGTACAGCATCAGGTAATAGCAGAGTAAGTTTCTTTTTTTGATTAATATTTCATCCTTAAAATGTCTGCTGAATATTTTTGAGTACGGTTTTGGTGTCCAATCTGTTCGTCCTGTAGCTGTTATCCAATTCTGAAGTAAAATATTATGCTCAAGAAAACTGCAACAAAATATAAAATCTTTAAGGTTTTTTTTTATTCACGTTGCATAATATATTACTATTTCCTATAATATTGGGTAAGTATTTGTACAAAAAAGCGGCAACACCAAAGATTACAGGTTAAAATTGATAATTATTAGTTTTTTGGTTTTTCAACGATAAATCTACGCCTATGCTACATTATAAACAATTTAAATATATAATAAAATGTTACTGATTACCTTATTACTGATAAAGATTTGTATACTTATGAATAAAATGATAATCCCGGCATTTTCCTTCCACTGTCGCTTTTGCACCCAAGAACACTACAACGTACCATGTTTTTTTATTAAAACGGTAGATACACTAATCCTAAAAAGTTTACAATTAACTTTAACGTATTTAATTCAGTTATAAGCACTCTAAAACAGTTTTTTCTAATGAGAACGTTAGCTGTCAAACTTTGTTTATCAAAGTACTTGTCCAAATATAAAAAAAATGTGACGCGGGCAGTGAAACAAAAAATCACATCGTTCTGTTTCGTTTCTTTACACGTCATTGCTGTAAGCTGCAAGAAGCAATCTCTCACAGCCATGTGCTGTAAAGTGTAAAGAAAAAAATCCGAAAACCGTAAAGTTTTAGTTACATCACGAAAAAAAAAGCGATCAAAAGATATGCCTGTTTATATCGCATACTTTGCGATTTCGTCAAAACCTATAGAGTATCTTCCGTTGTTTTTTATGTAGCTAAGGTTACCTGCAATTTTGTACGGAACCGTTGGTATGCGAACCCAACTTGCACTTGACCGTTTTTTTAATGAAATTTGGCTAAGATAAAGGTACTTATAAATGAAACTGAAGTGTTTGTTTGTATGATTTTCAAGTTTTTTCAAGTGTAGTACTTAATGTGTTATTTTTAAGATACTTATACCTAAATTACTATTTTTAAAATTGTCTGTTTGTTTATCATTCTGTTTGTACGGGTTAATCTCTGGAATGGCTGAACCGATTTTGATGGAAATTTCACTGAGAGATAGAGTTTATAAGGCAGGACATAGGCTACTTTTTACCCGAGTAAGCAAAAGGATGTAATGATTTTGGATCGCGCGAGCTTTTGAAAAATAAATGCAAAAAAACTATTTGAAAGAGAGCGAGATTGTTTTTAGAGAATACAAGAAAAATATATAATTTTGGGATAGAAACAGTCTATGTACAAAGTCTTCATACTTAGATAGGTACTTCATTTACATCAAGTTTCATCTAAATTCGCCAAATATTAGCGCTGAAAGGAGCAACATATATGTATGTTCTTCTTCCATATCTATACTAATATTATAAAATTGTAGAGTTTGTTAGTTTGTTTGGTTGTACGCTGTAATCTCAAAACCTGTTGAACCGATTTGAATAATTCTTTTTGAGTTGGACAGTCTGTTTATCGAGGAAGGTTATAGGCAATATACCATCTTGCTACGATTAGTAGGAGCGGAGTAAACAAAGTCCGCGCGACGAAGTCGCGGGCAACAGCTAGTTTATTATAAAAACAATGTGCACGCCATAACCAAAATGAAAATATAATATGTAACGGTTTATCTGCTACCATAAGACTTCATAGTACGATCACGAACACTAGAATCTATAAGAGTTTGCAGAAATTTGATAATTTATGAAATTAGTATTAATTTTAAGCAAAGAGATTTAATCGTTTTATTTTTTCTTTCAAGATTTTAGCACATGAATTTTGTTATTATCTGTTTTAAACTATATAAAATTAAGTTTGAAACTAAAGTGTCAATTTCAAAGTCAATTTATGCAAATGGATTTGTAGGGCCGATGATATATTTTACAATACTTACCGTTATATTTACTTAAAACATTCTAGAATTTTAAAAATTAAGCCACGAAAATTAAAATGGAGCAAAGCATTTACTCAACAATTGGTTAGCTTTTAGTCTGGTTGGATTATTTTTTGTTTAGATTTTTTTTTCATTTATTTATTTTTTATGTAGATTCGCTGGATTACTTAATACCTCCCATCAAAAGAAAAACAAAAAGTTCCAACAAGCTCTCAGATATAAACGAAATAAACCTGTTTCAAACTAAGAAGTGTAAAACGCAGAAGCGTAACAACAAGCAAACACTATTTAACCACGACCACGAAGAAGTGAAAACATCTTCATCTGTAATCCTACGGAGTTTTACAAAAGAGGTATCAACCGAATTCAACAAATTCAATCACTAATATCTAAAAATTTACAATAATTGTTCGTCTTCTCGTCTATAGAATAGGTTTTTAGGGCAAAGAGTTGGAACCTCTTTTGGCGTAAGGGACACGTGTCACGTTTACCCTTTGCCCTTTGCCCTTTACCCCCTAATTTGCCCCAATTGTGCTTGACATTAACTCTTGTAGGTTCTAGAGATAGGATGCTCATCTTTCAAAATGCTGGTTTTATTACCACTAGGGGCTGATACAACTGCCCGGTCCTAGTTCAGTTGCTATTTTTATTGCAAAAACATTTTTCTTCTAAACCTGGACCTAGACTTGGTATCGATGAGTATCACAATGTGCACGATATAGATAAGCATACCTTCCATATTATATAACACGACTTCAATGAAAGAGTCACCAACAGCACTTTTATTGTCCAGCAAGATGCTCATCTGCCTTTTGCTGTAAATAACGATCGTTTTGATTGATCAATTTATAGAAGTTATTTAACAATGTAATATTTAGTGTATATAAATGTTTGTTTACAGCATACCTTATAAGCAGATGCCTCTTCTGGTCGTTCGTAGCTTATAAATACTAGCGATGCTAAGATGGGACCTACGTATGTGTTTTGAATAAAATATCTCTTGATACGAGACGTGTGTATTTTAGGACACGTGATATGTGATGGAACATATGATATGTGATGGTCACCTATAGACACCAAAGACGTTAATGGTACGTTACCCTCCAGATGGCGTGATGCTAACGACTACCGGCTACATTGCACTCCAAACCAGAACATAAGTGGCAAGCATTGACCTATTACAGCAGCAATAGCTAAGGCAGTACACCAGAACCTGGTCAAGACGTTGCAGAACTTTATCACCAACTACTGATTCTAATTATGTTTACAGTTATTGAAGTGAAAACTTCTTTAGGCGCGTTGAGCGTTTTGGTAGAGGGTAAAATCCTCGGTTCGCGTTACCGACATGCTAATGATAATAGTATATCTATAGCTATGTTTTGCATATAGTTTTAATTACTCTCAACTTAATAGTTCCGTTTTCACTTCTATCGGCAGTCCCACGACTGCTACTGTTTTTTTTATTATTGTAATTATTCTTCACTGATTTCAGATTGTACGTGAAAAATATTCACTTTTCAACTTATACAACCAAAATTTATATAATAAAAATTTACCTCTTCAGAATATACCTAAAAACCAATCAATTAATACTGAAAAAGGCTTGATAAAAGTTATAATTAAACCTAAATTAACAAAGGCAAAAACTCAAGAAATATTTAAAACTCAAAGAGCTAGTAACGCTGTTAAAAATATCTCCATTCCACACAGTTGTTTATCGAACAATCACATATGTTATGCATTTCGTGGACGACAGTACGTAAAAGAAAAAATATACGACGTAAAGACGACAGAAAGTGATACACTTTCAAATAATTTCAAGTCAAAAAATGGAAGTATTTCATTGAAACAGATGATAAACTACAAACGCATATTAGAAACGTTAAATATGGAACCTAATAAGTCTATGAATAAAAGAAAAAAGTCCCCACAACTCAGTTTCAAATACGGTGATTGTGAATGTCCTATAAAAAGCAAAGGTCCATGTAAAAAACTTGTAGAACCACGAAACAGAGTAACACTAGTTGGACAACTGGGGCAAACAGACAAAAATTACGTTCTACAATACGGTGCAACCCTAAATGATAATCCAAGTAATGTATCTTTTAATAACTAATCCGATAATCTCAGGCCGTAATGATTGGATGAAGGTGTTCTTCCAAAGTTTAAGCAGCCTTTAAACGAGGCATACTAGTATCACGCCGTGTTTACGTTGATCAAACGTTGGAATAACGCACACAGCATTTTCAACCCTAGCTGTATAATAGGCTTTTTAACGTGTCATAGCTGAAAAGTTTTTAATATCTTTACAATGATTTTGATTTATACATAGCCTTAGTTGTTTAACTTGTTTCAAAGTTGTAACAAGCGTTAAACTTGTTTCAAAAAAGATCTTATTTTATTTTCAGTTGAAGTGAAGAATACTAGTTGGACCAAAAACTTAATATGTTCATGTAATAATCTTGAAAATATGAATTCGTAAGTGAGAAAGCCTTTTTTATTTTTTAAATCTTATATTTATTCAGCCAAACTGCGAGTTTGTTATTTTAGTTTTATGCCTTGGAAATTCAATTTTAATTGCTTTAATATAAAATACAAGCGACCTGCCCGTGGTTTCACCCGCGTAGCTTTTGTTTCGCGGTTTCACCCATAGGAATATCGGAATGGTTTATATATTAAAACCTTCCTCAAGAATCAATCTATCTATTTAAAAAACCGCATCAAAATCCGTTGCGTAGTTTTAAAGATTTAAATACAATCGGGTCAGACAGAGAAAGCGACTTCGTTTTATACTACGTAGTGATAACATTAAAAATGCAAACGGGGCGATTTTTTGTAACTTTTAACGGATTTTTAGGCTAGAGCACGTCAGTATCAAACTCTCCTATTTGATTAAATTCAACGTGAAGCATTATTCCTTGTGATAAAGCTCCTCTTTCAAGCGGTCTTGAAGCACTCAGTCTCCGGAAAGTCATTGGTTATGTGTGTTCTATTAAGTGTATCATGCAGAGTGCTCTGATGAGCTATGTAATTTAGTGCCAGCATCAATGTTCCGCCATCGCACTGCACACCGTAGCGAGAGATTCCATCTACATCATACTGATGATTGGTCATCTAAGACTGTTCGATTTGCTCATACCTTCTTTATACAGATAGTCAAACTCTAGAACAGCTTACCTTAACATGGTTTTTCCAACTAGCTTTGACATTTTGTCCTGTGAATATTTATTTATTTAGTGGGATTTTTAAGAGGATCAAAAAAATTCTCAGAAGTTGGCAACGCATTGGCAATTAAACTTTTTGTGTTACAAATATCCATTTGTAGTACATAGTGATTGCTTTCCATCAACTCGCCCACTCACTTGTATAGCTGCAGATATTATACACATAAAAATATTATAATTACAATAATACATAAAGCGAGGACTTTAAATTTACCTGAAATAAAAACTTTGGATTATTGGAAAAATTTACGCACACAAATTACAATATATTTCTACAAATACATTAAATAGAACCTTAATATAATTACGCTCGAATTTCGAAAAGAGGGCGATCACTGGATCACTCATAGTACCTAGTATAATAAAACATTATAAATATTTCTCCCCTCAAGACTTTGCGTTTATTTTACTAATGTAGTTGGATCAAAATAAAAATATATTCGGTTCTAATCACTTAATACAATAAATTTACATATTTGTATACACGTATCATAATATACATAAATGCACATATATGTACATATCAAGAAAACGAATATAAGTAGGACGAAAAAACTTGTACAGTATTAGTAGACGCAAATTTTCGACGGATCTTTAGTACTCGTTACAACTAATGCAAAAAATAATATTTCAGTAAGCGAGATAGAACCGTGCAGACTGAATTTTGCTGCTCAAATGTGGTATGTATCTCACGGTTCCAAAATGAAATATCTAAAAAAAGGTAAGCATTTTTTATTTTATATATGAATTTGTAGTTATTATTGAACTATACTGAATAAATAGAACAATGAAAACCTCCAAATATTAAGTAAATAATGATTACCCATATTATAATTAAAAAATAACCGATCTGTGTTTTCACATGAATGACGTTCGAAGAAAAAATTATTTCTAAAGTTTATCAAAAAATTTATTGCTAAACTCGCTAAATCTATAACATTACATATTATGTTTTTCGCAGCTGTATCAAAAACTGCTTAGAATATAATTTATTACGCTCTGTCGTTTAGAAGCTGTCTTGTTTGAATCACACTGCTATAAAGCAGGCTCCATTTTTACTAACAATGGTAACACGCGTTCGAAAATCAAGAAACGGCTGCGTATGTACTATAGAAAAAGAAAGCCATTCTGTGAGCTACTAAAATTTTGAGATTTTTAATATAA
Source organism: Apodemia mormo (assembly GCA_036924255.1). NCBI lineage: Eukaryota > Metazoa > Arthropoda > Insecta > Lepidoptera > Riodinidae > Apodemia > Apodemia mormo. The sequence goes on from JAUPFN010000020.1 coordinate 16,902,350, forward strand.
ACTTCAATTACTCTCTGCTTCAACTACTCTCTTTTACTAACAATGGCGACACGCGTTTAAAAAAGAAGTAAACGACATCGTATGTACTATAAAAAATAAGCCTTTCTGCGAACTAATGAGGTTTTGAATTTCTAAGATAAGCTTCAATTACACTCTTACCCTTTCACTTACCATGGCGATACGCGTTTTAAAACAAGAAAACGGCTGCCTATGTAGGTACTATAAAAAAGAAGGCATTTTTTGAGCTACTGATGTTTTGGATTTTCAAAATAAACCTCAAATACACTCTTGCCCTTGTACAAACAATGGTGACGCGTTTGAAGAACAAAGAAACGTCTGCGTGTGTACTATAAAAAAAGGAAACATTTCTGTGAGCTACTGAGATTTTGGATTTTTAAGATAAACCTCAATTACACTCATGCCTGACCCCGTGGATCGAATCCGGAACCTTATGATCTGAGCCCAATAATCTAACCTCTAAATCACGAGACAGTCTCTTTGTACATATGAGCATAATTTATGAAAAGGTTTGCTTGTGCGGGGTGTCCGTAGTTACATGTTCATTTGGCTAGTAGTAATCAAAATAAGTTAATAAAGGAGTTTCATTTCTAACCGTTGTTAAACCAAACTGATATAATATCATGTTTTTTGATATTTTTTTCATATTATTAGATGGCAAACAAGCAAACGGCTTTCCTTATGGAAAAAGAAACCGTCGCCTATAGGCACCAAATATGTTAATGTTACGTTGCTATCCGTGTGGCTGGATGGCAATGCCACGTGCATACGTCCACCGGCCACCTTACCCTTCAAACCTGAACACGATAATGAGAAGCATTGAGGCTATTGCGGTATGATGGTGGTACCTAATACCCTGACAAGACGTTGCGGAACTCTAACACATAGTAGTCACGATAGTAGTGACACGTAATAACCAAACGGTCGCCTTTTACGACCTGCCTGGCAGAAAGGAGCCCGAACTAACTAACGGCTCCTTTCTTTCAGGCAGGTATGGTAAATATTCCCATTATTACTATTATTATTCACGTAGGTAATTCAGTTTATATATTTTTATTTTTAGTTAACAATGTTTATTATATTACTGTTTCTAGTATTCAACTGCTTAAACTTATTCCGTCATATAAAAATAAATTTGTCTGTTACAGAATCACATCACAAGGAACCCAAGTTAATTTAAATTTTAGCAATTACAAAGACATGTCACAAAAATGTAATTTAGATACAGCGACTATTCCTACAACATGCACAAATACAAATAGCCTTCAAAAAGAATTTTCTTGTGAACGTAAAACAGAAGTAGTACCTCTTAAAGATTGTCAAAGTCCCTTAGTAATTATATCCGTATATCCAAGACAAGATGCTTCAAATATCTCGATTAAAAATACTTTAGCGCAAAAAAAGAAGAACCAACGAAATCAATCGCCTAAATCACAAAATTCAGCTAACATATCAAAAGAAAAATCGGTGACAAACAAAAAAGATACAAGTCACATTATAAATACAACAAAAATCACCAGAAGTCGGACACCATCACCACCTAAAAATGTAATAAAAAATTACTCTGTGACAAAAAGTGTTTATACTAAAAAACAAATAAACAATAACTCAAAACTTAAAACTCAAAATGATCACCGGAAAGAAAACAAAAATATGAATGATCTTAAAAACTGTTTTTGTAATCAAATATCAAATAAAGAATCTGATTTTGTAACGAAAGCTGAAATTAATCATAAAATAAACAGAAGTGCTCAAGAAGTTAAAAAAGCTTTAATAGATAACTTCATGAGAAACAGTGAGATTAATGACAGGTATAGTAATTATTTGTTACATGTACCAAAAGAAAACGCATCGAAAGTTACTATCAATATAAACGATGAAAATGATAACTATGATTTTGTTTTTGAAAAAAATAATCTGACTAATGACTTAAAGATTCGAAAGAAATCCAGAAACAAGACAAGTCAAGAATATGGAAATAATGACAATGATACGAATAATATTGAAAATTATTTAATGTTGTCAAGGAATAAAGGACATACAAACAGTTCAGTTTGTAAGTCGAAGAATTCCAGTCAAGTAAGAATAAAACTCATAACAAATCAACACTTAATTTGATAGATGCTCAGTAAAATGATTGTATTAATTTTTATATAATTAAGATAGCGAACAAGCAGGTGGCTCTCCTCATGGAAAAAGAAACCGCCGCCTATAGACACTAAAGATGTTAATGGTGCGCTGTCATGCGATCCAATGCGAGCGATGGTACTAAATACCCGGGCGAGACGTAGCGAAACTCTACCACCTAGTAATAACGATAGTAGTAACGCGTATAGTCAATCAATCGTCTTTTACAACCAGCATGGAAGAAAGGCAGTTGGTGAATTCTTCAAAGGAGCCCGGACCAACACGGGGGATCTATTATATCGTTGAAGCATTCTTTATTCTTACACATTTCTGACGAAGGGAAGCTAAGCATAATCTCTTACATCCCATACCTATGTTTGTACGATAAACTCTTATAGCAGTACCGTTTTAGTAATTTTGACATCTTTATTTAAATGCAATAAGAATCTGAAATTCAAAATAGCATGTAATTGATCTCATACATCGTAGCACGAGGTTATACGGTAGATTTTATGTTACACCTTCATCTTTTATGCCTATTTGTATCTTGACTAAATTAATTTAAAAAACGACATAAAAAGTTATAATAATATTATAATTTCTACCGTTTTACGACATAACATAAAAACTGACCAAATGTGTTTCGGGCTACGCGCAATATAAGGTTCCAGAAGTACCCATCACGATTAGAAGAGGACATTATGATTATTGTTTCATATTATGAAACTTCGACCTATTTAACGCCAAATCGGATGATTCCACACTACTGGTTCACTGCCTGTAAACAATTTTCCAAGTACATTTTATAAGTTGGTCCACTGTTACTCGTATTAAATTGTTAGGCCTACATAGACGTAATAATTTTATTTAAACATACTACTGTGATTTTTTCACACATCCAAAACCAACTGTTTAAATGGCAGAGGGAGAAAAACTTGACTCTAAAAAAATTAGTACTTTAAACCCATTGATATAAAAAGTAATATTTCACAAACGGTAATGTGGTAATAATGTTTAAAAACGTGCAATCTTTTTTATACATCTATCCAACGATACCCCACACGGCACACCTTGGGATATGTGAGAAAATAATAAACCTCCCAACTTTACTTGTACAGGAGGTACTCTAAAAATATTTTTCAAATCTATTTTACGACTTTGTCGCCGTGACTAATATGTATATTCGGACTAAATTACAGTTTTTTAATAAAGGATGACTCACGCCAGACGGTGTCGGATCCGATCCGAGTGTCGGCCGTAGCACGGCCAATTAATTTTTTTTTTGTATGGACACACTTACGCTATTGTCGACAACCAAGTTATTTCTATTTTTAACCGGCTTGACTCTTTGGCGTTACGCAAAGATGTAGGTTCGCTCTGCATCTTTTACCGCATTTATCATGGGGAATGTTCGAATTAATTCCTGCCGCTAAATTCCATCGTCGGACATCGCGTCAAAATTTAAAGTTTCATCCCCACCACCTCGATTTCTGTCAGCACTTTCTGCCCCGCACTACTCCTTTGTGGAATCAATTACCAGCGGAGGTGTTTCCGAACGGATACAACTTGAGGACCTTTAAGAAAAGAGCTTAGTCATTTTTCGAAGGCCAGCAACGCAACTGCAAGATCCCCGGTATTGCGCGGTATGTCCATTGGCGGCGGTGATCACTTACCATCAGGTGCACCACCTGCTCGTTGGCTCCCTCTACTATAATTTAAAAAAAACCTGCGCCCGAGCAGTCCTAGTGATGCTATACAAGTGTAACACTATTTTTATCACGGTGCAATAGGCAGATTGAGGCCCGTCATTGTAATTACAAGCACGCGACCGGCTCGGTGACCGTGCTACGTCCGACACTCGACTCGGACCTGACACGGCCTGGCGTGAGTCATCCTTAATTTTTGAGCTAGGCTGCGGACGGATGTACGGACAGTATCTATTGATCATTCAATAATAAGCATAAATCTGTCCGGGGGACTAACTAAACTAAAGGGGACTAACTTCATGCTGCAACAGTTGTGACTTTATGCGTATTTGTCACTTCATGGCGCTATACACGTAAATCTTAAAAATTCATTCAGCACATGGAAGGGCTGTTAGTATTTTCCCTTGTATATTTCTTTCTAATTAACATAATATTATTATTTAATTATTATTTATTCCATCAAAATAAAAACATCATAAATTTTACAAATTTATCAACATCCTTTAACCCCGTTGCTTGTAAGTTTGTGTAAATGTTGCATATCTTACTCTTAATCGTAGCAGTAAGCAGGTATGTTATTTTTTAGCCGACAAAAATGTGTTATAACACTACTTTGAGGGAACAAGCTATGAGTCCTCGTGTTAGTTTGGAAATGCCTTACAGGTAAAATATTTGCATTAAATAAAAAATCATGCCGTTTACCTTGCCGGGCAGGCAGATTGAACAATTCGGTTGAGATTTTTTCAAAGTGGAATAGCTCGAAGTCTGTTGGTGGTGTATAAATCCCTGAGGCTCGGATGAGCGTTGAAAGCTGTCGGTTATAGGCAAAAATAAGCGATAGTCGTTTTAATATGTCGATAAATTCACCAAACGACAAACCGATGAATCGTAATTAATTGGTGCATCTATTGACGTACAGTTTTCTCTGCCTACCCCCCAGGGAACCGATGTGATAACATTTATTTGCTATGTTTCTCTTAACTATGATAATTAAAACGAAAGAAATGAAACATTTAGACTGAAAAATTTTTTTTTTGAATTTTTTTTTTTGATAATTTCAAACGGCCACTCACCTAATAGTAAGTGATGGACTACCGCCTAAGCACAAATCCATCAGCTATCTTACAGTTGCATTTCCGGCCTTACCAGTATTTAAAGGCTTCTAGATAGAATCAGAAACATCATTGCTAGCAAATAATTCTAAGCAGGAGTAATAGATGTCGAAAAATGCCCATAATAATAAATGCGTCGGAATATCCATACTATTAATATTATTAATGTGAAAGCCTGTCTGTCTGTGTGTCTGTCTGGTATGCTTTCACGGCTAAACCGCTGGACCGATTTTCATGAAATTTGGCATGGAAGTAGTTGAAGAGCCGGGGTCAAACATAGGCTAATTTTTTGTTCAAAAATCAACCCTTAAAGGTTGAAATAGGGGATAAAAATTGTATTAAAAGCTATCTTGACGACGTGTTAATCTATTTGCGAGCGAAGCTGCGCTGGTCAGCTAGTAAGAAATAAGACCAAGTAAGTTATGACATGCTCACTAATTTGAGAGTGTTAAATAAATTTCCTTTCTTCTTTTTGATTTAATTGAGTGAAAGACAGCTATAAAAAGTAAGGTTTTATATATATTTCTGACAATAATTAAGAATTTACTTTGATATTAACGATATTAATAAGATTTTCTGTGCGCCTCATTCTAAATAATGTTCTCGTTTGATTGAGATCGACTGGTCGAGAATTCCATGTGGCGTTGTCAACTTTTGTACGTGTTTGTTTGTGCGTAAATTTGAAATAAATAAATTTATAACGACGGACAGGAAAAGCGACACGACGACGCGACAAATGGCATACGCATATTGGAGTATAAAGCTAGGCATCCACTTGCGCAGCTAAGCCTCGTAACGAGTTCGTTTGCGCAGCCTCGCCCTGAGCATGCCGCAGGCTGCGGAGAGTTCATGCATCTCCATTTGAGCCCACATAATATCGTATTGAGCAGTAAGCCTCAACCCGAGCCACAATTTTCTCAATTTCTCATTAACCAAAACCTCGGGCCGAGGCTGCCGCAAAGGATACCCAGCTTAAGAACAGTATATTTTAAATTTTATAATAAAAAGCAAACAGTGAGTGTTTCTGACGATATTCATCGCATATAGTCACCAAAGATGTTTGTTATAATACTTATTTTCATTGCTGTCTGTGTAGTATAGATACTTAATGCTATGTATGTGTAAAAGTATACCTGATACCATACTTTCCCAACAGAGTGCTAAGCGTGAGTTTTTCTTTTCGCATTCGATCGTGAGCGCGTTTGGAGTTTACTAGGAATTTGTATGTGATTTGTACAGCGCCACCTAGTGGTAAACGTGAGAAACCAGTTTACCACTAGGTGGCGTTGTACAAATCACATACAAATTCCTAGTAAACTCCAAACGCGCTCACGATCGAATGCGAAAAGAAAAACTCACACTTAGCACTCTGAACACGAACGCACTCGTGACCGAAATAGTTCGCGGAACATCCATACTAGAGATAAACATATTCTTGAAACGTCGTGAATGGCTTGTGTTTAGTGAGTCTAATAAACTTTCTATATAAATATTATAAGCTAGCTGTTGCCCGCATTTTCATCCGCGCGGACTATGTTTATTCCGCACAGCTCCTCCCCCGTAGGTAATAGCGTGATAATATGTAGCCTATATGTTGACCCGACCTGTAAGTAATATTCATGCAAAATTTGAGGTAAATCCATGCAGTACGTTATGAGTTTACCCCGACATTACATACAGACAAACAGGCAAAAATTCTATAAACTATATTTTTGGCTTCGATATCGATTGTAGATCACGTCCCAAGTACTCTTTGAAAAAAATATTCAAAGTACAGTTTTGACATTCCTACGATTTTATTATATGTATAGATGTGAATTTCATACGTAACGATGAACTCATTTAACTAATATAATATACGTATGTATATTTAGTTATCAATACAGTTGACGGAATTGATCACAAAGCAAAGAAGAATTTCATCGTCTAGAACCATTCGACAGTCGTGACACCTCAGTTCGTGAAAGGGTGCCGGCACAAAACAAATTGTTTTGTGGTGCACATCAGTTCTATGTATCCTCCGCGATGGTACCTAAAAGACCGACGTCTTTCTTTTCGGTACCATCGCGGAGTACATAAAGAACAGTTCGCGGATAATAGCAAATTTAATTGATTTCATCTTTTTAATAACGGTTCATAAATGTCAGAGTTCTGACTTCTGAGATAACAAACCTAATGAACATACAAGGGAATTGATAACCTCCTCCTTTAGAGATGTCGGTTAAAAATAACCTAAATAGAAAGAAAGAAAGAAAATATTTATTTGCAAGAACATGGGTGTTACAAGTTGTTAAAAATTAATTAAGTTACCAATATATTCTACCATTATATGGTGTGCAAATATTCAAAAAATTATCATTGTATAATATAACATTTAAAACACTGTATCGATTTTTTAGAATTACTACCGTACTTATTTTATCTACATTAATATGTGTCTTACATCTGCTATGATGTAAGACATGTATGTACGTATGATAAAATGTACTTATTTTTTAGAATTAATATTATGATTCATGACGGAATTTACGCCTCAATTTTAGAAGTTTATTAATTTAATAGTTTTTTTTTTGTTTTAAGATTAGAAAAAAGGAGTGTACAAAAAAAGGCAAGACACGAAAGTCGTAAAGAAAGAAATTTAGAATCGGAGGCCATAGGTAAAATCTATATTATATATTATATTATTATTATATTATATTATAATATTATAAATGTGGAAGTTTGGATGTTTGGATGCATGTTTGACGCAAATGATGATGGACGCAAAAACTACTAAACGGATTTGAACGAAATTTGGCACACAGGTAGACGATCACCTGAAATAGCACATAGGCTAATTTTTATCCCGGAAAAATTAGAAGATTCCGCGGGATTCACCAAAAACATTTATAATCCAGCGGGCTGCACGCTGCAGCTAGTATTATATACCTATAATTTAAATTTATTCGCTGCTTTACAGCATATAACAATCAAGCATATGGCACTTCTGACGGTTGATAGAAGTGACCATCGTCGATATCGATTATCTACAATAGTAGATAGGTTAGTAGAGAGGTAAACAAATTAAAGGGGGGATTAGCTGCCCCTCCCTGTCCCCCGCCCTCTCGGTACGCGTATGATCGAGGATATTAAGTTTTGATTGATTGATAATTTGATATTGATTCATTCGATAGTTTATCAGGGATCTATATTAGTGGAAAAAAAGTATCCCGTGGATGCATAGAACTCCATGGTTGTGCTAGTGCAAACCGTATATAATCCGTCGACAACAGTCTTAACTTACCACTGTTAGTCCGGGCTCCTTTGAAGAATAGACCAAATGCACGTCGTAAAAGGCGACCAGTTGGCTATACGTGTCATTACCATCTTGACTACTAGGTGATGGAGTTCCGCAACGTCTCGCTCGGGTATATGGTAACACCGCCTTACCTATTCCTGCCGCAATAGTGTCTACGCTTGTCTTTGCCGTGTTCTGATTTGGAGGGTAAGGTAGACGATAGACTTATGCAAGTGTCATTGCCATCCCGCCGCGTGAATAGCAACGCACCATTAACATCTTTGATGTCTATTGGGATGATTTATCTTTCCACCAAGAGAACCGACTACTTGTTTGCTGTCTTATAATATGATAAACACTTGCGATAGCATAAACCTTCATAGTCACATTATTAAAACGATAGCCAAGTATTTATATATAGAGTCTTTTACCTTACTCTCTCAACCGGAACACGACAATGACAAGCTGAAGCTATTGCGGAAGGAATCATCAGGAATAGGTAAGGCGGTGGTGACTCGGGCGAGACAATGCAAAACTCTACCATAGCATAATTGAAATAGTACACGTGATGTACATAAACAAGTGATACTTGTGTTTACTGTTTCTAATGTAAGTTTGAACTTACATTACCCGTCAAGGTAATTTATGGAAACTGGATGAAAATTAATATTTATTTTTTCATCCATCCATAGTTTTATTTGCAAATTCCCTACATCTACTCCCGATTGTGTATTTCTGAAACTTGTAATTATTTTTTATAGCATAAGATAACTAAACAAATATCTCTCCTGATGGAAATAGATAATCATCGCCTATGGACACCAAAGACATATAGCACATTGCTATCCGTGTGGCCTGTGGTGTGGCCAGATGATAATATTTCATTACAGACAACATATATAGAATATAATATGATATACTAGATACATATATTAGAATACTAGCTGTTGCCAGCGACTTCGTCCGCGCGGACTTCGTTTACTCCGTACAGCACCTCCCCGCTAGGTGATAGCGTGATAATATGTAGCCTATATGTTGACCCGACCTGTTAGTAATATTCATGCAAAATTTGAAGTAGATCCATGCAGTACTTTTTGAGTTTACCCCGGACATACATACATACAGACAAACAGACAATCAGATAAACAGACAAACTATAACTATAAAAAACAGACAAACTATATTTTTGGCTTCGATATCGATTGTAGATCACGCCCCAAATATTCTTTTAAAAAAATATTCAATGTAGTTTTGATTTTCCTACGATTTCATCAGGGCTAGCGAAGCGAGCCCTACACTAGGCCACTTTCTAGGCACTTTTGTGGTACATTTTACTGGAAAAATATCGCGCTTTTAAGTTTGAGCTTTGACGCGGTAGTTTAAATTCATGTCGAGATATGTTCTAAAAATAAAATACCATTTTATAAACATTAAAAAAATAGAAGATACATGTTGTATTAGAATTTTATTACTACTAACGCCATCTATTACAAAACTAACGAATTAAAATGCTACAAAGCTACGCTAGGCGACGATCTATGTGGTACATTTTACTGAAAAAATATCGCACTTTTAGGTTTGAGCGTTGGCTTGGTAGTTTTAATTCATTTTTATTCACTCCATTTTAATACAATATTAATCTATTAATACACTTGTACTTTTTAACTTCCTGCTACGTATGTAGATAAGGAAGTTACTGATTTAGTAAGTAAGTAAGTAAGTGTTTTCTTGCTGTTTTTTGTGACTTAACAATTGAGACATTTCAATATTTCTTAGAACTGGAAAAATCTATGCTTATAGTTTTTACTCTTTTGAGCCTAAAATACCATAATTTAGCGGGAAGTTGCAGGATTGGCCTGCAAGGTCAACCGTTTACAGATTTTTCACAATATGTTTACCTACTGTGAAAAAGTACAAGTGTATTAATTGATTAATATTGTATTGAGATCAATTTCCAATCTTAGCCCAAGGGTAAAAAGCTAAAAAAATGAGTTTTTTTTTATAAGATCAACTTTCATTTTTAATACCCATTTTTCCTTGAAAACTCTTTTACAAGAAAGTTACCATAAATAAAAATTGATTTCTATCAATATTAGACTTAAAGGGCGAAGAGGTGCCGCGAGATGGATCTTGAGTTTGCTACATATTATAGGTAGACTGTACTATATTATAGGTAGATCAGAAAATATGGTATAAAATATGTAGATAAGCTTTATATTTGTTCTGTGTTAAAATATGTAGATAAGCTTTATATTATAGAAATCGTGTTTTTAATAAATTAAGAAAATTTTAAAGAATTTTTATTGTAAAGTACAGAAAAAAAAATAGTTTTTGAAACATGTTTTTCTTTATTTTGGTTTTATTTTGCTGCGCCCTCCTAGACCAAAGCCTGACGACGCCTTTGATGCAAATACAATTTTTGGGTGAATATACGTTGGATTTTTTTAGGTTAGATAATTATAAATAAAGTCTATACATTAAAAGACGTAATTCTCATAAAAATACTTTCCTAACAATATTACTAGGTAGTGGCCGCGTTTCCGTTTAGTTTTTTTATAAAAATATGTTGACGTGTCAAAATAACTTGTAAAAAGTTTTATTGAATAAAGTACTTCTGATTTCTGATTATAACTTTGCGAGCCCTTGCAAAGCTCTGCTTTTTGCTAGTTATACGTATAGATATTATATTAGTCTATGATTTCATGAATAATTTGATCGGCCATCTTACTCTCTAAATCTGAATAAGACAGTGACAAACATGACGCTATCGCGATAAGGCGGTGGTACCCGAGTGAGACATTACGGATTACGGAAACCAACCGCCTACTGGCTTGTACTATTATATATTTTGTGCTAGTGGTCACGACATTTACATGTTTATTGACATGTTTATCCTATCGCTCGCCTTCTACGAACAGCCTGGCAGCAGATGGCCTACTCATTAAAGGCAGCCCAGAATTACATGAAATACATACTCATATTGATGGATTTTATTATAAAAAGACATATCAACAAAATGATTTATAACCAAAATCACCAAGTGTAATTATTATGTACTAGCTGTACCCGCGACTTCGTTCGCGTTTGGCCATCCTTGCAGAGTAATTATTAGTAATTGACCACAGTATTTCTCGTATTCAGCAATACTTTGGTCGGTGAAGCACTTTTATCAAAGGAGAAATATTAAGAAAGGATTCTTTGAGCCTTATAGGACTTTAAGCAGTGTTTAACTGCAGTCACCTCGCCTTTTATTTTCTACAATCATGCTTGCAGGTTTATTTGCCTGACATTATATACTCATTCCATATGACTAAATTTGACTAAAGATCATTTTTGCAAAACCTATTTTTTTATTGGGAGAAAGATCACACACCGTGAAGCAAAAAAAAAAAGCGAAAGATTGAAGGTGAAATTATGGGCTTGTACCTAGGTTCTTAATGGGCAACGATGATTATTCAAGCTAGATTGAAATCTGTGGCGTATATCTGATAAATAACAATATCTGACTCCTTTTCAGTAGGCTAAATTTGTCGACAGACTATTAGTCAGAGAGAAATAAATAGTATTTGCTTTCAGTAAAGGTTATAATTGCAATGTTATTATTATTAAGCATAATATCTTGACCGTGTAGGAGGTTAGGAACATTTTGTTTAAAACAATTAAAAAACGGCCTTTTGCAATTTTTTGCCAGTATTTCGTAAAATATGCGTGTTGTCGACATGTTTTTTAGTTATCTATATAGGGAATTTATATAGTGAAACGCTTGACCACGATTTCGCCTGATGTTGAGCTAAGATGCGGCCTAAGATAGAACGCGCTTCCCTAGAAGATACCTGTTCACTCTTCTCTTGAAGATCCCCAGATTGTACTCGACGGGGAACACGGATTTAGGAAGCATGTTCCAGTACTTTGCGGTTCGAATGAAGAATGTTAAGTCTAACCGCTTTGTCCGGGCATGTGGAATGTCCGCCATATGGCGATGCCTAGAATCTGTGCACCTCGACGATAGCATGTATATTAATGTATTTGGTCTATAAAATTTCACTTAGTGGTAGGCTATGGTGAAAATTTGCAATATTTGTTTTTATGTCGCAAAATTAGCATTCAACGTAAAAAGGTAAACTTTTCAAAATTATATAAATCCTAAAATTATCAAATATTCTAATAAGATATCGACATGAAAGAAAAAGTGATCAAAAGGTATTTATAATAATTTTATGTAGTGAATATAAAAATCTGTAATACGGTTGACCCTTAAGGCCATCTCTGAAACTTCCCGCTTCATTGAAGTATTTTAAGCTAAAAGAAGCAAAAACTATACCTAAGTATAGATTGTTGAGTTCGAAGAGTTCAAAAAATCTAGTTTGTAAAAATGATATTTAGGAAATTAATGGTTGAAAAATATACATTATTTTTTTTTAAATTGATGATCGATTGTGATCTTTTGAATGGCATTCAACGCAATTTTTTAACTCAAAATTGTTTTAATAGCTAAAAAATCGATAGGTTAAGAAATCTCAAAGAAATGTAAAAAAAAAACTTTTTTTAAAATTTTTTTTCATTGACAAATCCCAAATAAATCAAATGATTTTGATCCAATTTCCAGTATTTGGCGCAGTTTTTTAGAGGGAAACTCTAATTCGATATTTTATATCAATCGGTATATAAACCTGAAAGTTATTTAAACAATATGTAATAAGTTTACTGTCAACAACGTAATTTTATTGTTTGAAAAGCTGTAACTTTTGAAAATTTGATTCGATTTTGATTTTTGAAACGGCATTCAATGTAGTTTTTTAGTACTAAAATATTGCAGAAAATTAAAAATGATTAGTTAAAAAATTTCGAAATTATGCCGAAAAAATACTTTTGCAAAATTTTTCGTCAACTATAAACTCCCGAACGGATAAATAAATTTTGATGCAATTTATGCGTTGGTCGCAGTTTTTTGAGATGTAAAGCTGATTAAATTTTATACTCTATCGGTACATTAATTTGGAAATTGTATTAAAAAAATACTGTTTCGCTAAAAAACGTATGTGAGGTTTTTTCAAAATTTCTCAAAATCTCCTTGACTGAATTGGTTAAAATTTTCAGGAAGTCTAAGTTGAGTGGAATCCAATCGAATCCTGTTAACCGCGTTTCGATCGGTCAAGCCGTTCAAAGTTATGACATGTTTACATACACACATATACATACACACACACACACACACTCGTCATCATGAAAGTAGTCGAAAAAGGTTCCTAGGACCTCAAAACGTGGAGATCTGCTGAACACTCGATTTTCGTAAATCGGGGTAAAATCAGTAACTTCCTTATCTAGACACGTAGCGGGAAGTTAAAAATATATACCTAGTTAGAAAGATGAAAAGTTATTTATTCGGTTTTATTTTTTTTGAATCGATTTTATTTAAGGCACTTTTTGTAGCGGGAAGTATAAAAATAAATTAATTAACACATGGCTTTGTGGTTTGTTATTAATAAAAAACAAAATAGCTTTTGACTAAGAAGCTTATCTTTGTTCATTGAAAACGATTTGCAGTAAAAAAATCAACAGACGTAAAACTGTCGGTCCCGGTTATCGCTAAAAATAATCGATAATCGTTAACGTGTCTGTATATGCGGCGATGAGGATTACCATTTATATCACCAACCGACAAACCAGTGAAACGCGGTGAACCGGAAAGTCAATAGACGTTCGGTTTACTCTGCCTACCCCGCAAGGGAACCGGGAGTGATGATACTTCAATAAAAAAAAAAACGGTTGTCTGTAAAGTTGGTTTACAGACGATAGTTGAACGTGACAACGTCTTAAGCTCTCGCATGTACTCCAAGCCTTAAACGGAACGCCTCAGAGCGAGGTAACGCCGCATGAGTCATGTTTTTTCGTGCGTGCAGCCAGCTCTATCGAATTATAAGACGTTGTCACGTCAAAAACAACAAAGCCACGTTTTTTGACGTGACAACGTCTTATAATTCGATAGAGCTGGCTGCACGCACGAAAAAACATGACTCATGCGGCGTTACCTCGCTCTGAGGCGTTCCGTTTAAGGCTTGGAGTACAAGCGAGAGCTTAAGACGTTGTCACGTTCAACTATCGTCTGTAAACCAACTTTACAGACAACCGATTTTTTTTTCTCACATTTTTGATTTTCGATTCTCACAAATAAAGGAAAGTTACGTAACTTTTTATTGAATTTGTTTTGATGAAGTTATCTTTAGAAGATGTAAGATGGTGATCTTATCCAGGACTGAAGTTATAAGTACATGTTCGTATATTTTACTTAACAGTTTTTTTAAAAGTATTTTGGAGTCTTACTTTAATGAGTAGGTACACTAAGTAGTTTAGGCACTCCAACATCTACACTTCGCAGAAGTTTCATTCATTTTCAAAGAATTTTGAAATATTCACCGTGTTGTTTAGTGGTCCTGTGTTGTCGTTGACCATATGAGGTCCCGGGTTCGATTCCCAGGTCGGGCAAAACAAAACGTGTTTTTAACTTTTCTGATAAAACAACATTGCCCGGGATTGGAACGGGCCCGGTTGGCAATAGGCTTGCCACCTATCACATTGTGTGAGATGGTATATACGGCTAATCGTGGGTACACTTCTTGTACCTCTGCCTACGTATTCCGTGTATGGGCGGTTAAATATTTTTTTACCCTTTTTTACGTTATGGAATGTAAAAACAAAATAGTGAATTTTCCCAATAGCCTATCCTTACGTAAAATTTTATAAAGAACAAATTCTGTTAGTATACTAAATGTCGATTAGATGCATATTTTCTGAGATATTGGCAAAAAACTGAAAAATGAATTTTATTTTCAAAATTATAATTCTTATATAAATAAATAAAATGTTTACGTTTACATTTTACACATATTTTATTCATTTTTAAGCTAGTAAAATTGCATTTATAACATTTTAATAAAAACTATATATTCTAAACTGATCTCTCGGATTATACAAACACTATGAAATGATTACGCTAACTTATAAAGAACCGTACGTTCAAAGGTTTCGTATACATTATGGGTGTCACGTTCAACTGGACTTACCACCCGGAAACCGTTGAAACTTGTGATGTCTGCAACTTCTAAGTTATAAAACTGATGACCTTGAAATTTTTAAGGGATATTCCTTATAGTACTTACTTTTGAACAAAAAAATAATAAAGGATTTTGGACTGCAGGTTAATGAATTAAAGCTAAATATATGTTTTCATTTTCATCCCCTATCCCACGGGAACCGTACTGAGTTTTGGGATAAAAAGTATCCTATAACCTTCTTCGGAGTATGAACTCTAATCATGCTAAATTTCATTTGAATCCGTTCAGCAGATTCGGCGTGATGCGCGGCCTTGATACAGACAGACAGACAGACAGACAGACAGACAAAAATTAAAAAAATTATACTTTTCGCTTCAGTGTCGATTAAAAGTATCTTCCAAAAAAAATTTTTAAAATATCTTCAATGTACAGAATTCGACCTCTTACAGTTTTATTATATGTAATAGATTTGCCTAATGAGATTTTCTATCGGTAGTGTTTCCTTTTACCGTTATAAAGATATAACAAGTTATTCTAGATTTACTATTTTTCAATCAAAAGAACAAATATGACAATATGTGAATTTTATTCATATAAAAATAACTATTCCTGAGGGATAGAAAAATAATTATTAATACAAAAAAGCGTAGGCAAAAGCTAATGTTTCATATTTATAATATTAGGTACTAAACAATATATGATATTATATACTAGTTTATTTCAGCTGTGGTCAAGCACTTCCGGGGCGATAACTGTTCTATAACTGATCCCAATGAAAGAGATAGAGAAATAAAAAAGTTGCTTGGGGTATTGCGAGGACAAAAAGCAGAGCGGAATAAAATAGATAATGTAAGTAAACCTTTATGAAGATCTTATTATTTTATACGCCAAATCTATAACAAAAAAAACGACAAAATTAAATAGTATTCTTGGTAATGTAGGAACACAGTATGACGTGTAATTTTCTGAGTTTGCTTTACACGTTTGCGTGGAAGGCGGAAGCACACTCGCTAGTACACGATAGTCGTTCCCCGTCGCACTACATAATCTATACATATAGTAAAATCGTAGAAAATTCAAAACTGTACATTGAATATATTTTTTAAAGAATACTTTGATATCTACATTCGAAATCAAAGCAAAAAATATAGTTTTTAGAATTTTTGTCTGTTTGTCTGTATGTATGTCCGGGGTAAACTCAAAAAGTACTGCATGGATTTACTTCAAATTTTGCATGAATATTACTAATAGGTCGGGTCAACATATAGGCTACATATTATCACGCTATCACCTCTGGGGGAGGAGTTGAGCGGAGTAAATGAAGTCCGCCCGGACGAAATCGTGGGCAACAGCTAGTAATTAATAACCCGTGGTACACCTTTGATTCAAGCTATACTTATATACCTATCAATAATATTATAACCAAAATTTATCAGTGTACTTACGCATTATCAATAATACACGCGAATCAGTGACAATTTAGACTTTTATTTCTTGCAACCTTCTGGAAGTCAGTTCGCCTGACGAACACATTAAATTACCATACAGATAACGAATCGGCATAGCCTACGAGGACAAAGAGGCCGCACAGTAGAAAGATTTAGTGAACTGATAATAGTGAAAGAGTTAGTGACTTGCGAAATGAATGATAATACCCATCTCCATATTTGAAAATTTTAACGATTGTTTTTGGGTAGGTACTTGAGATTATAGGGCTGTAGAGGTTTGCATAATAAAATGTTGCATCGTACAAAGACTATTTCGTTTATCTTGTTGTTAGCTTGTTTGGCTTAGACCCTGAGGTGAATTTGATTCCCAGGTTGAGCAAAGGGTTATTTTGTGTTTCTATTGTAAAAATCAAAGGTGGTTTGAAGATGTTAAAGCTCTCTAACACGACCTCTTGAACTACGCAAAGCTGTTGACTCTACTTAAAAAAAGCGTTTATATTATATCTGGCAACACAATTTCTCTTTAGCTAATAACCTGTGAAACGCGGTAAAACCAGGTACGCCTTGGACATTCGGTCCAATTTGCCGGAAGAAAAACCCCGTTTAATATATTGATTTTATTAACATAGTCTGCTTGCTGACACAGAAGATAGGCTTATTATCGATAGAATGTTGTATAGCTGGAGATAGGAAACAGCCTGGAGGGTCATCTGATGATAAATGTTGTCCGTCTGTCACAATAAGGATATCAATAATAGAATAGAATAATCAACGTAAGGGTTTTTTTTTGGTCAGCGATATTGACCTTTTCTTACATGTCTACGACTGTAATTCTTTTTTAATTTTCATATAAATTGTATCGCTTTCCTTATTGAAACAATAAAATGATTTATTAGGTACCCGAGAAGTGATAAAATGCCGGCAGTATTTAATCCAGAAACATTAGTCGATAGTATGAAAATATCCACAAAGATCAGGCGTTTTAATCTTTTGATTACCAGTACACCAGTAACGGCACACCAGTAAAAAAAATGTGTAAACGGTTGACCCTGCAGGCCATCTTTGAGAGTTTCCGCTAAGTTAAGGTTATTTAAACTCAAAAGACTAAAATTTATACGCATGGATTTTTTCAGTTCAAACATCTATTTTGTTAAACATGACAGTATATTGATTTTTGAACAGCTGGATATTTTGGAAACAATGATCGATTTTGATCTTTCGAATGGCATTCATTTCAATTTTTGAGATATATAAATAATGCTTTAGCTAAATAATCGATAGGTTGAAAAATTTCGAAGCAATGTCAAAAAACTTTTTTCAAAAATGTGTGTCATTGTAGAATCCAAAACAAATTGACCGATTTTGATCCAATTTATGGTGTTCAGCGCAGTTTTTAAAGGAGAAAAGCTGATAAGATTTTTGAGACAATTGACTTATTAGCCTGAATGCTATTTCAAAAACATTAAGTTTGCTAAAAACAACGTAATTTTAGTATTTGAAAAGCTGTACCTTCTGAAAATTAGATTCGATTTTGATTTTTGAAACAGCATTCACATTCGACGTAGTTTTTTTGGTACTAACATATCGTAGAATATCTACAACCTACGTAAAAAACACTTTCTTCAAAATTTTTCGTCAACAATTACTCCCAAACAGATAAACCGATTTTGATGCAATTTATGCTTTAGACGTAGTTTTTTTAAGAATAGTGCTGATAAGTCTCTTTACTCAATCGGTACATTAATCTGGAAGTTATACTTATTATCTCTGTTTGACCAAAATTTTTTGGTGGTTTTCAAAATTTTTCAAAATCTCCTAGGCCGACTTGGATCAAATTTTCAGGAAGTTCTCACTCACTCAACTTTGTGAGTGGAATCCAATCGAATGCCATCAACCGCGTTTCGATTGGTCCACCCATTCAAAAGTTATGAGATGTTTACATACGCACATACACACACATACACACACACTAACGTCATCTTGAAAATAGTCGGGAAAGATTCCTAGGACCTCAAAACGTGGAGATCTGGTGAAAACTCAATTTTCGAAAAACGGGGCAAAATCAGTAACTTCCTTATCTACATACGTAGCGGGAAGTTAAAAATTAGCCTAATAACCAAGAATGTCAGCCATATATATTATTTTACCAAATTGTAAGCTGAATTATTTTCTATAGTTCAGCTTTCAATTTGCGGCACACTTGAAAACATAAACGACACACCGATTGAACACCAACAATCTAGGATCTCTCTTTTTATCTTCAAAGGTGGCCCGAACTAACACGGGGAAACACGTTTTTATTTACGTTCAAAAGATTTTTGAACGTGAAAATGAAAATACTTTGTTAATTGAAGAAACTGCTTTGAGCGAATGAATAGAAACAATCAAAATAAATTTATCATTTTTTGTTTATATTTTTTTAATATTTATGTCTATTTTTTAGGATGAAAATAAGTCACTGGAAAAAATCCAACAGCATCAAAAATGGTTTATTTTTTTATTACTTATCAGTTTATTACTAAGCTTTATAGTATAAATCCTAAATGAGTTATTTTCTTACAGCTTCAAAAATGTAATAACAGAATATAGTTTACTGCAACTTGTACAAAGATTAAAAAGAAAAACAGGGAAAGCATCAACACATACCTCACCATGCGAAGTAATAACATCAACATCTGACAAAATAGACACACCGTCACCTAGGGTAAAAATTACTGTTAAAATAGAAAAAAAAGTAAATGTAGATAAAACGTCATATAAAAACGACGTAGCAGCTATTTGTAAAAACATCTTAGAAGTTTTTAAAAACTCAAGTACTGCCGTTTGTAATAAAGAAAAAATTGTTCAACAGAGTGATGTATGCGAAAATGGAAATGCACCAGAAATATATGAAAATCCTAGCTGCAAATGCCTTTGTAATACATTCAAAGATCAAAATTTAACAGAAAATCTTATTTCAAACCGTCACGTTCAAGTATTTTTACAATTAGATCAATTTCCCAAGCAAAAACCCATGACGTTGACTAAAAATCAATATGAGAAACTTAGAAAAGTGATTAAACTGACTTTATCCAGACAGCTTATTCAAGAAAAGCGTCCACGATCCAGTTTTAAGGCTTGCAGTATTGTTTCCGTTGGGGAAGTGAAAACGAAGTTTAAGTCACGGCGAAAATTGTATAACGATATGGAAACACAGACTGAATTGATCGGTTTAAACAAACAATCGAAATTAATTCAAACTAATAAAAGGGAACGTTCTGATATGAATTGTAAGACAAATTCTTCTGCCAAGAACAGTACTGATATGGTCGTAAACACTGTAACTAAATCTGATACAATGCATGTCGAACCGCTAAGGTCAGATTCTCACTCTCGATCCACGGTGTCTTCTTTGGAGATACATTTTGCTAACATTTCTCATACGAATCACGGAGTGACTACTTCGTTTCTATGCCAGCCAACCGGTCCATATGAGTCTATACATACGCGAGAAGATAGTAAATCTATTCACACTCTATTTAAAGGTATTATAAAATATCTATGTTTTTTTTTTCTATTATCGATAGGTAAGCGCTTGACCTCGATCTCGACCGCCTTATTTATGCTATCTTTAGTTTTCTCATTCTAATTTCAAACTTTTTGAAATGTCATCGTAAAAATGTACTTGATGATTTCTCAATTCAAATTGTTAAAAAGTAATATCTAATTGTTAATAATCATTATATCCATTTGCCTTATAACGATTATAACATTTAAACATCCACCAAGCGCCGACGATAGAGGTATATACTATGTAAAATTGTATGTATGGCTTTCAGCAAATGATTTTGTTTTACTTATAGAATGTTTCGGGGATCAGTTTTAATAAGTGCGGTAGAATTCTTAATTTTTATGCAGAACTCCTGCAACATATCAACCAAGTTACCACCGCCTTATTTATTTCTACCGCAATAACGTCAGTGCTTGTCACTATCATAGTATTCCGGGCTCAAGTATAAGATAGCCAATAAATTTATATACGCGACATTTCAACCCCGCCCGACGTATGACGTTGCATAATCAGAAAAACTATCTGGTTATTTGCTATCCTATGAAATAAAAGAAAGAAAAAGAATTGGTAAATTGTTTCAACGAGAAATTCAGTTCCCTGGATAGGTAACTAATTTACTAACTTATTCACTAATCTATAAGTTAACATTTACTGGTAAACCTCATTATCACTTACGTCTACAGTTAATATTATTGTATCTTGTCTATATATATATATATATATATATATATATATATATATATATATATATATATATATATATATATATATATATATATATATATATATATATAATATACATAAATCGATTGCTGTTCGTTAGTCTCGCTAAAACTCGAGAACGGCTAAACTGGTATGGCTAATTTTGGTTTTGAATTAATTGTTGAAGTCCAGGGAAGGTTTAAAGCTGAGAATATATAGAGAAAATAAGAGTAGTTAAAAAGGCAGAACAGCGGTTGTCGGGTCAACTAGTATAATAAAGATTTTCAAAAGTAAACCACAATTTGTTTTTCTGAAAATATAAATAAACGACAATTTAAGTTCACTAATATCGGTTCCTCAATTATATCCTTTTATTTATCTCTATACTTAGCGCAGCAAATTTGAATTACATACATTAATACATTCAAAAATTTAATACTAAGTTATGTACGAGTAGGTATAATTCTCCGGAAAAACCAAGGCAAGAAGTTCTTACTTAAACCTACGCTTGCTACGATGCGAGAATATCAGGTATTTATTGTGACCTTTCTAGGTTACAAGAAATACATCTATGTTACCCTTATACTAGTTAAATTAATTAATTAAATGTTCTATATTTTTTTATGAAACGAACAGGAAAGTTAATGAACGGGCCGCCCGATGGTAAACATGGTACTGTTTACCATCGGGCGGCCCGTTCATTAACTTTCCTTATATTAACCCAAAACATATAATTATTTTCCGAAGTATTTAATGCGTAGGCAAATAGTAAGTTTTCTCTAAGCTATGTTTAACTTTCCGATAAAATTGAGTTAGGAAATTCATAATGTTTTAATCGCTTTTTAGGCCGCAAGAGATCTGTTACTCCTAACTTGGGCACATCGATGGTGTCCTTATGTTCTAATGTATCTGCAACGAGTAACATATTCAAAAGTCAGGATAATAATGTGGAAATGAAACAAAAGAAGTCACTTCTTCGGCGTCTTATATCGTGTTTAGTTATGCGATCTAATCCAATAACACCTGTAAATGTTGGCGCGTTACAAGTATCGCCAAGAACAGTCAGCGCTATTAATTCCACCGACTCTTACCATTTCAGTACTTCTCTTGGCGTAAGTATATTATTTTAATAATAGTTTTCACCTCTGTGGTTTAGTGGTCCGGTGTCGGAGTTGAACACATGAGGTCCTTGGTTCGATTCCCAAGTGGGGCAATTAAAAAATGGTTTTTTTCAATTTTCTGATAAAAATAACGTTGCCCGGGATTAGAAAAAGTGCCCGTTGGCGATAGGCTTGCATGGTGGGTGCATTGGGTGTGCCTCTGCCCACCCCTTCGGGGATACGGGCGTGGAGATACTTTCATAATAGTTTTTTTTTACATATGCATTGTGGTATAATGGTTTGCCTATTGATTCATAACATGAGGTATGGGGTAATGGGTCCTATAATTGGTCTCGCAAAAAGTATTAAAGAAATTCAAGGATAAATCCCAGTGACAGCTTGGAGTCGAGCTAGCACCGGTCTTGAGATAGGACCACAAAAGCAGTCGCTCCCTACGCCAGACGAAAAGGGGGCTAAAGTAGAAAAAACTGAAATAAAATGTTGACCACCCCGTTGGTTCAGTGGTTAGCGACCCTGCCTACGCAATCGACTGGGCTCGGGTTCGATCCCCGACGGGGACAAGCAATTGTGTGAATGAGCATAAATGTTTGTATTTCCGAGTTTGGGTGCTAATTAAATTATTTAGTTTAAAAAGAACAGGTAATAGTTGCTTCTAGGTTAAAAAAGCGCTGGATTTCGTGGAGGACAGACTCAACGAAGTATTCATGTACATACATAAATTTTTTTTATATCATAAGATAGCAAACAAGCAGATGGGTCTCCTGATGGAAAGAGTCAACCATCGCCTATAGACACCAAAGTTGTTAATGGTGCGTTGCTATCTTGTGGCGAGGTCTAATGCCACATGCATAAATCTACCGGCTACCTTGCCCTCCAAACCCGAACACGACAGTGACAAGCACTGACGCTATTGCGGCAGGAATAGGTATGGCGGTGGTACCAGACCCGGGCGAGACAATGCAGAACTCTACCACCTAGTACATGTCTTCACACCAGATGTCGTACGGTAGGCAGAGGGAACTCAGTGCCTTGTCGCGATCCTTGCGGATTTGTCTTGCTTCTTCCACATTCATTACACTCTTCTTACAAAAGCGCTGGTTGAGACTATTGATACCAACTTCGGACAATACCCGATCAATCTGATCATGGTATGTTAGTCTTCCTGATCCTTCGAAAATTGCATTGTATATCTGTTTTATTTACTTTTTTTCTATATGCCCGAACTAACGGAGCATGCCCATTCAGAAACAACACAAGTATACATGTGTTGTTTGAAAATTGTGGAAGCTTCGGCCGAAAAGAGCAGAACAACCTTCTTAGTCAATCCTGATCAAAGGCCAGGATCGGCGCTGAGTCGATTGGTTGTGTGTCTGTCGGTTGTGCTTATCACAAGGAAATAAAGTAGGTAAAATATGGTGAGGGATGACCAACCATTCCTCCTACTTTGTCAGTAGGTAGTACTTGTGAATCGTAGTGAATCAAAGCATTTATTAACGTTCAGCCCCCCATTCACGTAACAAAACGACAATCGAGTCGTGTGTGTGTATGTGCGGGCGGGGGGAAGGGGGGGGGGGGTTATTAACTCATTTCACCTGTTTAATCTTCCAATTCCAATAATTTGAAGAATTGTTCCCCGTGTTGGTCCGGGCTCCTTTAAGGAATATGTCAACTGCCGTTCTGCCAGGCAGGTCGTAAAAGGGGACTGATTGACTATGCAAGTCACTAACGTCGTGGCCACGAGGTGGTAGAGTTCTGCATTGTCTCGGCCGATTCTGGCACCAGAGCCTTATCTATTCCTGTCGCAATAGCGTCAGTGCTTGTCTTAATTCTCGAGGGTAAGGTTTGCTACCTTACAATATAAAAAAATTGGACGAAACCGGGGGGGGGGGGGGGGGGGAAGCATCATTTGCACCCATTTCCCTTTGGACCCGCAACTGTTTAGCTCACATTTTTAATAGACTATTTGTTTCAGGCCATAGAAATGTCATCTGCTCTGTATGATACGACGGCTTCATTTTACAGTAATCACACAGTATTATTGCCAAACAAAGACAAACGGGGGTTCTTCAGTTCAGTACGAGGATTCCTTGCTAATAAACGTTGACATGTTTTTTATATTTTTTAATCATATTGAATACATATATTCGTGACAATACTTTGTTTTTTATACTAATCTTGACACTCGGCAATTAAATCAAAATTTGCAGTTGTAAAAAACGCAGGGTCAGATTGGGTGGTAAGCGAGAGCTCCGTCACGCTGAAACCCGACCATAAACCAACTGCCAGGCAGGTTGAAAAAGGCAATCGATTGGCTTTGCTTGTCACTACCATCGTAGCTAGTTACTAGGTGGTAGAGGTCTCGTCTGGCTCGACTATTTGGCACCACCGCCTTACCTATTCCTGCCGCAATAGCGTCAGTGCTTGTTACTGTAGTGTTCCGGTTTGGAAAGTAAGGTAGCCGGTAAATGGTAGTATTAAGATTTTTAAAAAAGCTGTATATTTTGGAAAGGATAATCGATTTTGATATTTTGAATGGCATTCAACTCAATTTTTGAGATCTAGAATATTGCTTTAGCTAAATAATCGATAGGTTGAAAAATTTCGAAGCAATGTCAAAAAATATTCTTCTAAAATTTTTGTCATTGATAAATACCAAAAAAAAATTACCGATTTTGATCCAATTAACAGTATTTGACGCAATTCTTAAAGAAGAAAAGCTGTTAAGATTGTTAAATCAATCGGTTTATAAGCCTGAAAGTTATTTCAAAAATATTAAGTAAGTTTGCTAATTTTAATATTTGAAAAGCTGTAGCTTTTAAAAATCAGATTTGATATGAATTCTTGAAACTATTCTTGATTGTTGTTTAAATTGGTTAACGTTGAAATGATCGAGGCTCGAGCACACTGGGTCGGGCCGCAACGGGCCAGGCGGTGCCGCATCGCAATGAAGGCATTCCCGTATTTCTTTCCAAATGTTCTCCTTTGTTGATCATAATAGCCTAGATCTTGCAAATAATATCTAGATATAGCTCTTTGCAGCCTTCAACTAAAATTATTAATCGTTCTTCATCAATTGTTACGTGACTTTATAAATTAATACTCAAAACACGAAGAAACACGGGTGCTTAATTCCCCTGCCTATAACACGGCCAGGTCGGGCCGTATCGCTTTCACTGAAACTGCCCCGATGCACCCCGTCGTAGTATGCAATAGTTTATACAAAATGTATGAAACCGATCCAGGCGGATTTTTGCGATGCAACTCGACCCAGTGTACTTAATCCTTTAAACTGTAAAATTAAGGCGATTACAGCTGCGAACGACCTTGAGTTTCTAACAGGAGCAGCGCAAATATTATTTAGCGCGCTGGCATGGTCCAAAGTCAAAGAGTATTTATTTACAGTGGATGCAGATACCTACGTTTTAACATTTTTGTTCACCTATATGAACTTTTATCATCATGAATCGACTGAATGTTGTCAAACTCAAAACCAATAACCAGTAATCGCTTATTTATCGATTACATATACATTCATTTTAGAAAAACGATAAATATCTAAAGAAAAAAAATATACCGAAAATCAACAAAAAATTATATAACAATTTACGCAATAATAACAGTTACGTATCCTATTTCTTTGAAAGTGTTGTATTATACAATACATCCCGTGTAGCACTTTGTTTTAATACATACAATCAACAATTAATATTTAACAAAACCTTTCAAAATTGATTTTGTAAAATGTAATCTCTTGAATAATATTTTAAAACTAACTAGCTTCTTAGTTTTTGTTTCAAAATCTCGTAATAAAAAAGAAGATATATAAATTGATTTAATGTTTATGGAGGAAACTACTAAATAAGTTGGTTTATTTAGACTATTTGTATGTATAATATATTTAATTTATTTATTTTTAGTTGCGAAGTCCTTACTACCTTCAAATAGTACCAGTTTTTATTTTTTTTCTTTAGAGTTTTGCTTTTTATTCGCTTGCTTGAATTATCTTCGTTGTTTATATGTTTTATTTTTTTATTTTTGTACATTTATACAAAATATTGACAAAATACTTATCTATCTATAGCTAATAAAAAATTCAAGCGTAAACGTAGGTAAGTACATGAATAGTCTCAAAATATTATTCAGCGTCTACTCGCAAACAAAACTATTTATAAAGTACTAGCTATCAGCCCCTTTAATATCCTTTTTTACCTCTTTAAGAGATAAAACTCACGGCATCCTTACATGCACGTTTATTTAATTGAATTAAAGAACATGACTAATAAATTTGAAGAGATTTTGATTAAACATATTTTATTTTTTTTACAAACTTTACCACTTTTTTCATCGTTTGAAGAGATGACATTTGAAAACCTTAAACTCGTATTCATTTAATTGTATTAAAAATCATAAATACTAAGTTTTAAATAATTTCTACAATATTCTACAATAAACAATCTATTTTTTATACAAACATCAATGCTTTTTTTACCCTTTAAGGAATGAAATTTTAAAAAATCCCCAAATATATGATTCTTAAATTGTGTTGAAGAACGTAAGTGCCGAATTTCAAGTTATTTCGACCATAAACGTTTAATTTTTCATATAAATTGTAACACACATTTTTACTCCTTTATTGGTCGAAACTTCTAACATTACATGCATGTTTCTTCAATTTCGATTGATGAGCATAAGTACTAAAAAATCCGAAAATTCGTACATCTTAATTGTATTAAAAATCATAAATACTAAATTAAAATAATTTAGATTTTATAGTAATGCAATAAATAAACAATTCATTTTTGATACAAACTTTAAAGCCTCTTTTTACCTCTCTATGGGCTAGAATTCAAAAAAATATTAAATTTGTATTTAATTTTTTTTCAGTTAAAGGATAATTTAATTACGGCATATCATTCATTTCAACTCAAAAATGACAGAGTTTCATACAAACTTTCACCCCCTATTTCACCATCTTAGGGGATGAATTAAAAAAAATCCTTTCTTATTCCTTGTCTATATCATAAGAACAACATCTGTAAAAAACAGCCTTCGGTCCAAGCTCATTATCTACTATAAAAAAACATCCAAGCGTAAACGAAATGTTCAATTTCCAAACGGCACAACCTTACTATTGTGCCAAACGTTCTATCTGTACTATTACTCTTTGACTCGAATATGGAGAGCGGAGCACGCTAACATGCGACACAGCCTCCCCGTATGAACGCTACCGGGAGACTGACTTTCGACGCGAGCGCTGTCCGCGAATTAAATAATAAGGTTTTTATTGATTTAATAGCACACTATAATGATTTTGTAAAATTTTGAACTTAAATTTTATAAAGCAATAAATTGTCTGTAATAAAAAGAAAAAATCATCAAAATCGTTA
The DNA here is from genome assembly GCA_036924255.1 of Apodemia mormo. NCBI lineage: Eukaryota > Metazoa > Arthropoda > Insecta > Lepidoptera > Riodinidae > Apodemia > Apodemia mormo. The sequence continues at coordinate 16,929,850 of JAUPFN010000020.1, forward strand.
CAGTAGTTTGGAAGTTATAGGCAAATTTTTGCGTAAAAATAAGAAAGATATTCGATTTTTTTCCGTCAAAAATAACAATAAAATTTAAAAAAACGAACTTAAAATTTAAACTTAATTATATTATACGCATAATGCATATTTTTTTTAAATTATTGGACCAACCGGTTAGCAGTAGTAGGCTTTCAAAGAGGTGTCTATTTCGTAGTTTGGCGTTACCTATCGCCTTAATATAGAGTTGTAACATGTAGCGTAATGTTATGTAATTTTATTTATAATAAAATTTATGTTAAACATTACAAACTTACGTATATCAAAAACGTTTGGCTAAAGAAGATAATATCTGGCTTTTTGAGTAAAATATCTTGCCTAGTACAGCACAGAGTCAGGATTTTCTATTTTAGAAGATTACAACCCTAAAATTAACTTATTTCTACTCAAGAGTGAACTTAATTTACAAAAGTTTAATACAAATGTGAGAATTGCAAAGCCACGATCAAGTATGTAGCAGCTGCATTGGTAATGAGGAATGGTAACGTAGCATCCAATGTAATCACGTGGAATATATGGAACTTAAATGGTCTAGCTTTTATATAAGCGCAGAACCTCGCAATAATTTCAGCATCTTTTTCTGAAACTAAGAATATGACGATAAGGTTGCACATAATACCTACTGTTTTCAGGGAGTTGTCTAAATATAGGTATAATTTAACAAGTCGGTTTCCTTCCAGGCTCAGATGGATTGTCAGCTGAATTTTAACAGACTACGCTCTTTTCGTTACAATTCTCTAGATTGTCGTTTGGCGAGATGAGCGAATGAAGAAAAGTCGGTTAGTTGGTCGGTTTGACGACTTCAACAACTATAGCACCAACACATACAGCACCGGCCCTGGTTCTTGGTCAGGGAAGACTAAGAATATCTATCTTTCGGTGCCCTTTCAGCAAGCGACGCATTCACCATTTACAACGCAAACGTACTCCGCTGCCCCTGCCCAATACGAAGCCTCACTGTTATAAAAAGGCGCCCCAAAAAATTTATTATTCACACAAAATAATTGTTCTACGGGATTTGGCTTTTAGCGCCGCTTGCCAGCTGGGACCTAAAGAGATCGTCCTTTTTGCACTACCCTAGGGCCGTTGCCGAACCTAGGTTAGATATTGTAGAACTTTTCCACCTTCTGAATTAATTTCCCCATGTTGTTCATATCATCATTGCTTGTCATTGTCGTGTACCTGTTTGAAGGGTAAATTAGCCGATAAACAAGGATAGCAACGCACTATTAACATCTTTGTCGTCTATAGGTGATATGATTTTTTTTCCGATAGAAGAGCCACCTGCTTGTTTGCTATCTTATGTTACAAAAAAATCACAAAAGTTATTTTTATAATTACAAGTTTCATTTCTTGTGGTGGACAGCTGGTAAATTTTATAAATGACTTTACCTCTGCTCCATGGAAGCACAGAATACTTAGAAACTAATAGAAGTCAATGTTCCATACAATTAATATTCGAGCATAGCACACATAGACACCTCTCACGGACGCGATATCACGGACTGGTGCGGAACAAACTATACCGAATCATTCCGAGATATCGCGTTCATGAGAAGTGTCTATGTGTGCGTTGCTGGAATATCACATGTGTGTAGATTGACTACTGTTAGTCTACAGTATACTGTGATGGAAGAAATATAACAATAACATATTTGATATCTGCAGATGATGAATATCTCGTCCTTCAAGAGCTAGCTGTCAGCTTATTATCTATATAAAATAAAGTTAGCTGAGTGCGTGTGTGATCCGACAATGTAGGGTTCCATAGTTGCCCGTCTCAATAATGCGGAATAAGAAGAGGGCTTTTCATTATTTTATACTATGAATATTTAACCTTTACAACGGCATATTTTACCATTTTTCGGCATGACTAATATGTATATTCATGCCAAAATCCATCTTTCCAGTACTATAAATCTCTAAATTAAGGTGCGAATAGACGGATGGATGGGCATGGCTAAACTATAACCTTTTCACCGCGGAAGCTTAAAAACAACGGAGAAAATTAATATATCGATAGGTTACCTTCTTGTGTAATTTTTTTTTCGTGCAATACAATATTTATTTGTTGAGCCTGGTTGGACATGAATGTGCCCAAAACTGCCGGCATAAACACTACCATCAAATACACCAACAGCCAGATGTGCACTATGGTAAAATATACTGGATCTATCTGAAAATATACCTATATACGTAATATAAAAAGACAATAAATAACTTGTAATGTCATACTTAACTTTTAAATATGGTAACGGTCATGGCTGGTTTTTGAAACGCGAATTATGTCATCGTCTTACAAATTGTCCAAATAAACAATTTGTTAACAATCTGTCAGTTTCTGGCACTCTGTCAAAAAATTGGGTAAATGATTGTTAACATTTGATAATTATTTCGGCTTGTTACATTAAGTATAATTCGACATATTTTTTTTTATTTATTCTCATAGTTTACTTTTTGTTTACTTTCTAACCTACAGTTATGTGTTATTCTAGAACCATGTAGAACTGTCTAAACGCAGATTAGGCTAGGGTAGATAATTTTGGAAACAAAAGAAAATTATAGTAGGATGAAACCCATTGCAAATGGAAGGAAATAGTGCCAAAATAAGAGGAAAAGTAAATTACGGGCGATTTGAGTTCGGGAGTTGTGAGGGGGGAGGGGGATTTGAAGGGGGAAAACGGTTTATCACGATTTTTGGCAAAATTACGAGTCCTAGTTATCGGCAATAAGGAGATCTACAAATTTTGTATTTGCACTTTTTTCATATAACCTCAAAATATGGGAAAAATTTGAAAAACTGACTTTGGTTTTTTATTTTTGTCTCCTACAAAAATAGATTTTTTTTTTCACGAAACTCGGTAAAAAGTTGCTTTTTATATCCCAAATGCACTGTAATTTTTTTATTTAAAATATTAATTTTTTTATTTAAAATTTTAAAATATATTGACTTAATATTAAGAAAACATCATCAATTTTAATCGAAAATCTCACGTCAAAATATCTGATCTTTTTAAAAAATCGGTACCTATTCTTTTTTTTCTTTGCAATCTCTACTTTCTGATGGTATCAAAAAAATATACAACCGTGTGGAAAATTTTCGCAGAAAATGGAAAATAATGAAAGAACTCGGATTTAAAAAAAATATTAATTCATCATAATGTAATATTTTAAGCTAATTATTAAAATGTTCATTTTTCAAAATTAGTTCAAAATTGTAAGTTCTCATGTTATATTGACAAATTAGAAAAAAATGAAATCCATGAAACAGAAATCGCGAAATACATGCGAAAATAATTAATTTCCCAAGGTAGTCGTGATCTACGGTAGGTGATTACTTACCATCAGGTGATCCTCTTGTTCGTTTGAGGTAAACTTTCTTCTGTAAAAACTTTCTTCTATAATATTTTAAATAATAAAATCGTAGGAAAGTCAAAATTGTACATTGAATATTTTTTAAAAGAATACTTGGGGCGTGATCTACAATCGATACCGAAGCCAAAAATGTAGTTTTTAGAATTTTTGTCTGTTTGTCTGTATGTATGTCCGGGGTAAACTCAGAAAGTACTGCATGGATTTACTTCAAATTTGCATGAATATTACTAACAGGTCTGGTCAACATATAGGCTACATATTATCACACTATCACCTACGGGGGAGGAGCTGTGCGGAGTAATCGAATCCGCGCGGACGAAGTTGCAAGCAACAGCTAGTCTATAATATTAAATAAGTTTAGTCTAAGGCATTAAGTTCGCCTTTGGTACGGAAATGTAAATATATATTTGGTGTACAATAAAGTTAAAATAAATAAATAATAAATAAATCAATTAAAATTTTAAAAATATCAGTCAGCAAGAAATAAATCATCGTTTTTATATTGCAAATCTTCCACCTACAGCAAGCGCAGCAGGAAAACACTGTTCTATAGCTTATTATCAACTTAAAACTTGACTGAGTTATAAGCTAGCAGCAATAGGTTGGGGCTGGAAACAACATTAACATCACACATGAGGTTGGCTAGTATAGAATGACCTTAAGCGTTAAGTTAAATCTATGTATTTTTTGTTATAATGTTTGTTGTTAATATGTGCATAAATATAAATAAATAAAAGTGACATTATCATTTGGGGCATTTGCTACAAATTAATTAATTCTGGAAACATTGCTGAAAACTATTTAATGTAACTTTGAAACTAGATGTAACAGTCTAATTGTGACTGCTGGAAACATGGTTTAAAATGCACAAATCTATGTTCAAATAATCGTGGCTCTGAAAAATGCGCCAATGTGAAAGAAAAGATCTACGACAAACTTAATGATTCAGACGAAACTGTAGACAGACTGGAAAAAATATTGGAGACGAAGGCGATAGTCTTGTAGATTTCGAAGATCTACTACAATCAAAAACAATAGTTGAATCTAAAGATGAAGGAATGCCATCAAAAAGGCAAAACTTATGAATAAGTAAATGAATATGATTATAATTGACGAAAAAATTGATAAATAAAAAGGTTAATGTGTTTTATTGAAATGAATAAAGTATATTTCAAATAAAGTAAATTTTCTATGACATATACGTAATTAGAATTAAATGTGTTTTCTTCAGTTTTCTGACAAAAACAACATTGTTAATTTTTTATATTCATCAATGTAACATGGGAACTTACAATTTTTGAGTAATAAAAGTGTAAATTCTAATAAATAGCTTAAAATTTTACATTGTGATGAAAAAATAATGTTCAAATCCGAGATTTTTCATTATTTCCCATTTTCTGCGAAAATTTTTTATAGTATTGTATATTTTTTGATGCCAACAGAAAGTAGAGATTTCAAACAAAAAAACTAATACCGTTTTTTTAAAAATCAGATATTTTGACGCGAGAATTTTCGATTGAAAATGATGATGTTTTCTTATTATTAAGTCAAAATAAAGAGAAAAAATTAATATTTTAAATAAAAAAAATACAGTGTATTCGGGATATAAAAAAACAAATTTTTACCGAGTTTCGTGAAAAAAATCTATTTTTGTAGGAGACAAAAATAAAAAACCAAAAAGTCAGATTTATTTGGTCAGGTTTGATCAGGTTATATGAAAAAAGTGCAAATACAAACAGTTATAAATCTTCTTATTGCCGATAACTTTGCCATTCAACTTTTTTCGATAGGCCTCGTAGTTTGCCGAAAATCGTAATAAACCGTTTTTCCCCCTTAAAATCGAGGGGATTTCCTCACACTTCCCGAACTCAAATCACCCGTAATATATTTTTCCTATTATTTTGGCTTTATTTTCTTCCATTTGCAATGGATTTCATCCTACTATAATTTTCTTTTGTATTTGATTAATTTCAGAGGGATCGGCTCCGGTCTAAATATCTAGTTAATACATCGACCTGTGACATCGACAGTCCCTACGTATATAGGAACATGTCAAAAACTGAGCCCCTTTGAATCATCTGCTATTCTGCCAGGCAATTCATAAAAGGCAATAATTAGTCGAACGTCTCACTACCATCGCGACTACTAGGACTACTAGACTTAGACTGGTAGACTTGAAGAACTTGAAGACAGAAGTCTCGCCCGGGTTTGGTACCACTGTCTTTTTTTTATATAGAAGAGGGGGCAAACAAGCAAGAGGTGCACCTGATGGTAAGTGATCACCGCCGCAAATGGACATCTGCAATACCAGACGTCTTGCAGTTGCGTTGCCGGCCTTTTAAGAAACAGTAAGCTCATTTCTTGAAGGCCCCTATGTCGTATCCGTTCGGAAATACCCCTGCCGGTAATTAATTCCACAACAGAGTAGTGCGAGGTAAAAAGTGTCGGGAGAATCGCACAGTTGTGGATTTCCAGACATCGAAATGGTGAGGATGGGAATTCAAATTTTGACGCGATGTCCGATGGTGGAATTCGGCGGCAGGAATTAATCCAAACAACTCGTCGGAACACTCTCCATCATATATACGATAAAAGACACAGAGAAAACCTACATCTCTGCGCAATGCCAAAGAGTCCAGCTGTTTCGAAATAGCCTGGTCGTCAACGATTCGAACCGCTCTACGCTCAATGCGATCAAGAGGAAGAAGCTGGTACTGGGGAGCTCCGGACCAGAGATGCGAACAGTACTCTATGTGAGGCCGAACCTATGCCTTATAAAGTTGAAAGCGATGAACCGGCAAAAAGTACTATTTCGCTCTGCTGAGCACACCGAGCTTTTTGGAGGCTAGTTTAGCCTTGCCTTCCAAATGACCGCGAAACTGAACGTAATTCGATATGTCAACTCCCAGGATTCCGACACCAGCTGAGGCTGTCAGAAGAGTATCCTCAAATCGAGGTGATACGACAAAGGGGGTCTTTTTTGCGGTGAACACGCAAAGCTGTGTCTTCTTGGGATTAAAAGTAACCAGGTTTTGGTGACCCCATTCCGACAGATCGGTAAATCGATTCTCGACTTCAGACACAAGCTCTTTTCGGCACTCTTCGACGTGTTCCCGAGAAATACCGCTTCGGCCGGAGTACGTAGCATCACCAGTACTGTCATCCGCATAGAATTGAAAAAGAAAAAAAAAGATTTGAGCGCCATACGTCACAGTCTAGAAACAATTACATTGCTTTCTTCACACGTATAACTCTATTAATTTTTTTAAATGACAATAGCTGATGGCCTTAAGGGCCGTAACGTCGACACCGGGCTTTTGGGGTGAGCAGAATGCTCAGCCAGAGTTTAAACTTAAATTTGGGCAATTAACACCCGCGCTAAGGGTTGTCACCTGCGAGACCGGACCTCGGCTTATTGACTTTGACTAATTATTGGGGGGAGGAGTAGTGGCATTACGCTCTGTGCTAGACGTAGGGCGAAATAGGGGGTCTCCACACCGTTAAGACCGGCGCGGCGATGAGAATGGTGTGATAGTGTAGTGTGTTGTGTAAAGGGTTGGCGGCGACAGCCACCGTTATGGGATCGTCGGGATCTGTTAGTACATTGCGGGGCCTCCTGTACCTGGGGGCTGGATCTGAATCAGTGACGTAGTTTGCTGCAGCTATTACTAGTGGGTTGGGACGATCGGCTGTTTTTGTAAAGTAAATTTTGGATAGTTCTTTAAAATGCTATGGTAATGTCCAGAGTTCTAGCTCTTTATGGAGATCCATATTGCGTATGTACCTACCACGGGCAACCCGTGACGGTGCGTATGAATCAATTTTACAATTGATATAGGACGTTAGGGGACGCTTGGGCGAAAGCTGCGCAGTTCGCTTACGTAAGGTTAAATTGGTTTATTGCGTGTTTTGTCAAGTGTCAACTTATTTTTAAGTGTCATTTTACTATGCTTATTGATAAGGTAGTATAGACGTCTAAGTATGAATTAGCCTTTAATTGTTTGACTTTTATAACATGAGGTTTAAAACTCATGATTTAGTGAGACCCCGTGGTACTTATATTGCCTTTCCTATTTGATCATTTGTCAAACACGTATCTATGGTTCCTAGTATTAGACGGCTGTTGGTAATAACCATATTAAGACGTGTCGGGTTCGAAAGTAAAATACATTGCTGCTTTTTTTAATGGTTAACTGCAGTGCGCCACTTCCTAATCCAATTGCCCAGTACGGTGGTGGCCTGCTATAAGCTTTTTGATATGAGGGTCAATTGAGACTGATTGTGTATACGTCGCAGTGAAATTGTCAATAGTCGTTAGATTATAATCTACCTAGGGAGTTTTAATTTGGTTAGGTTAGGTTAGCAGTTAAATTATAATATCACTTAGTTAGATTATAATCTAACGGTGTTGACAATTTCACTGCGACATATACAGGCTGTCCCAAAATTCAACGTCAAGCGGGCACCAGAGGATGCGCATAGGTATCCCTAGGTAGGCATAAAAAGAAAAAAATCTATCTCAGTTTTTTAAAAGTTATCAAATTTTTTTTAATTTGCGGAAATTTGACACCCTGTACTATATTTTTGACTGCCATCGCAATCATTTTGAAAAAAAAACTCAATATTTTTTGTGCATTGATAACCTGAATAGTACCTCTATTAACTACAATGCTAAATATCCTCGAAACATTAGTAGTTTTAATTCAAAAAATAAATCAAATTATCGTTTTGTTGAAAATTTTACGCATTTATGGCTACTACTCATGATAAAAACCTAATTGATTAGTCACAGACTACTTGCTTAACCTTTGTTTTTTTTATAATTAGATTAGTGTTGCAACAGACCCCCTCCGCTGAGATCGTGATCTTAGGCGATTTTAATGCCCACCACGCCGAATGGCTGTGTTCACGCACTACCGATCATGCGGGGAGGTCTGTTCACGATTTTGCCTTGGCATATGGTCTAACACAATTGGTAACCACGCCCACGCGAATTCCCGATGTGGACGATCATACGCCTTCACTGCTGGACCTTCTGCTGACCTCCCATCCGGACAATTATCAGGTATCTGTGGACGTCCCTCTTGGTACGTCAGACCACTGCCTGATCCGGAGTAAAGTGCCGGTTACGCGCCTATCACGGCCTCCTTTTGCAGGCTGTCGTCGCGTTTGGCACTATAGGTCAGCAGATTGGGACGGGATGCGGTCTTTTTTTGCGTCCTACCCATGGGGGCGGATGTGCTTCTCGCTGGATGATCCGAGTGTCATCGCTGACTCTATCGCTGATGTGGTGCTGCAGGGCGTGGAACTTTTCATTCCATTTTCTGCGGTACCGGTTGGTGGTAAGTCTCAGCCTTGGTTTGGTCGCTCCTGCAAAACGGCTTCACGCCGAATGCAGGAATGCTACCGGGCTTGGGCTGCAGCGTCGACATCTCGTGATGAAAAAACCAGTGCGTTACGTAAGGAGTAGAATTCCGCTTCGAGGTTCTTCAAAAGAGCTATTGCCAAGGCAAAATCTGAACACATTGGCAGAATTGGTGAGAAATTAGTTCGCCTTCCTTCGGGAACTCGTGCGTTCTGGTCTCTCGCCAAGGCTGTCTTGGGGAATTTCTCACAGCCCTCTCTTCCACCCTTACACGGAGATGATGACTCTCTGGCCCATACCGCAAGGGAGAAGGCCGATCTTTTGGGCTCGTTCTTTGCGGCCAACTCGACTCTGGACGACCAAGGAAATGCACCACCTACCATCCCGCAGTGCTATAGTTCTATGACGGAATTAAAATTCTTGCAGTCTTCCGTACGTAAAGCACTTTTTTCCTTGGACGTCCATAAGTCGAGTGTCGACCTCCGATTGTACTTAAATCATGTGCTCCAGAGCTGGCGCCGGTATTAACACGCCTATTCCGGCTCTCCTACTCACTCGGCGAAGTACCGATTTCATGGAAGACAGCTTTAGTGCATCCCATCCCTAAAAAAGGAGATCGCTCTAATCCGTCTAACTATCGGCCGATAGCCATAACCTCCTTGTTCTCTAAAATTATGGAGACAATCATCAACTCGCAGCTCCTCAAGTATTTAGAAGAGCACCAGCTGATTAGCGACCGCCAGTACGGTTTCCGTCGCGGCCGCTCAGCTGGTGATCTTCTTGTATACTTAACACATCGGTGGGCGGAAGCAGTTGAGTCCAAGGGGGAGGCATTGGCAGTTAGTTTGGACATAGCGAAGGCCTTTGATAGGGTATGGCACAAAGCGCTTCTGGCGAAGCTGCCTTCCTATGGGCTTCCTGAGAAATTATGCAAGTGGATCACCAGTTTTTTGGCTGATCGGAGCATCAAGGTCGTAGTTGACGGTGCGTGCTCTGACCTTAAATCTATCAATGCTGGTGTTCCACAAGGCTGCGTGCTATCACCGACACTGTTCCTTCTGCATATCAATGACATGATGCGAATTCGCAGCATACATTGCTATGCAGATGACAGTACCGGTGATGCTACATACTCCGGCCGAAGCGGTATTTCTCGGGAACACGTCGAAGAGAGCCGAAACAAGCTTGTGTCCGAAGTTGAGAATCGACTAACCGATGTCTCGGAATGGGGTCGTCAAAACCTGGTCACTTTTAACCCCAAAAAGACACAGCTTTGCGTGTTTTCCGCTAAAAAGACACCCTTTGTCGTGTCACCTCGATTTGGGGATACTCTCCTGACAGTTTCAGCTAGTATCGGGATTCTGGGAGTCGACATATCGAATTACGTTCAGTTTCGCGGTCATTTGGAAGGTAAGGCTAAACTAGCCTCCAAAAAGCTCGGTGTGCTCAGCAGAGCGAGGCAGTACTTCTTGCCGGCCCATCGCCTTCAACTTTATAAGGCTCAAATTCGGCCCCACATGGAGTACTGTTCTCATCTCTGGGCCGGAGCTCCTCAGTACCAGCTCCTTCCTCTTGATCGCATTCAGCGTAGAGCGGTTCGAATCGTTGACGACCTGGCTATTTCGAAACGGCTCGACTCTTTGGCATTGCGCAGAGATGTTGGCTCACTCTGTGTCTTCTATCGTATCTTTCATGGAGAGTGTTCCGACGAGTTATTTGGATTAATTCCTGCCGCCGAATTCCATCATCGGACATCGCGTCAAAATTTGAAATTCCATCCTCACCTTCTCGATGTCTGGAAATCCACAACTGTGCGTTTCTCTAGACACTTTTTGCCTCGCACTACTTTGTTGTGGAACCAATTACCGGCAGGGGTGTTTCCAAACGGTTACGACTTGGGGGCCTTCAAGAAAAGAGCTTACTCATTCTTAAAAGGCCGGCAACGCAACTGCAAGACCTCTGGTATTGTGGATGTCCATGGGCGGCGGTGATCACTTACCATCAGGTGCACCTCCTGCTCGTTTGCCCCCTCTTCTATAAAAAAAAAAAATTCATTGTTTAGAAAAACTGCTCTAAGGGGGTATACTGGACCTTCACTAAGTGTGAATGAGATAGATAGTTTAACTACATATTTTGATGTACAAGAAAGAGAGAAAGAGGGGCAGGGGCTTTTTCTTCGGACTACAATGGTTGACGACATAAGTTGTTGAATGAAATAAATATTTTGGCTCGGTAAAGTTTTATTAGGAACTAAATGGTACATAGGTTTCTTTAAATAAATTAGGTGTTGAAATGGCCTCCTACAGCTATGCGTGCGCGCCATCGCCGTAAAAATGACCTTATTATTAATCTTGAATAACGTTTGATATTTATATCTTGTGCAGCCTGAGAGATTCTGCGACGGAGTTCTTCTAAATTATTTATGGGCTTCGAATATACTTTATCCTTGAGACAACCCCAGTAAAAGAAATCAAGGGAGTTTAAATCTGGTGAACGGGGTGGCCATAAGATGATCTCGTCATGGGGCATCTGTACCTAACCATTTGTGTCTATTAAAATCCATCAGTATGTGCTCTTAATAGCTTTCCCTACCTCCCACTACCTTTCTTTTTTTTATACCATTAGATAGCAAACAAGTAGAAGGGTCTCCTGATGGAAAGAGTCAACCATCGCCTAGAGGCACCAAAGATGTTAATAGTGCTATTTTGTGGCGAGGTCTTATGCCACATGCATAAGTAAATCGGCTACCTTATCCTCTAAATCGGAACACGACAGTTACAAGCACTGACGCTATTGCGGCAGGAATAGGTAGGACGGTGGTACCAGAGAGACAATGTAGAACTCTACCACCTAGTAGCCACGATGGTAGTGACTCGCATAGCCAATCGATCGCCTTTTACAACCTGCCCGGGACTAACACGGGGGAGGTAGGTAGGAGGTAGGTAGCCTTCCTCCTACATGGCATTTACCGTCTCTCTACCTTTCTTTTATCTTCCCCCTACCTTCCAACAATCTTCCCGTTACCTTTCGACTATCTTCCCACTTCCTCCCCTCTGCGTTACTACTACCTTCCCCGTACCTTTCCGTTACTTTGCTCCTACCTGTTCCTTACTTCCCGCTACCTTCCTTCTACTATCCCATACTTTTTTCCTACCTTCAGGGTGAAGACTTTTCCCCTTTTCGCTCCTACCTTCTCTTATCTTGTGTCTACATTGCTTCTACCTTCTCCTATCTTGTACTTTGCCCCTATCTTTCGCTACCTTGCCGCTGCTTTCCCACTACCTTCCTCTACCTCTCTCCCTCTTGCCCCGTCTATCCCCGCTACCTCCACACTACCTTCCTACATTATTTTCCCTACCTTCCCCCAAATTCCTTCTACCTTCCCGCTACCTTCCCCCTACCATCCTTCTACCTTCAAACTTCCACCTACCTTTCCCCTATCTCACCCCTACCTTGTCTCTACCTTCCCCTACCTTTGGCTATCTTTCGGCTACCTTCCCACTACTTTCCAGCTATCTTCCTCCTATCTCCTCCTCCTCCCTCCCCCTGCCTTCCGTCTACCCTCACGCTACTTTCACTCCACCTAGCCCCTCTCTTGCACTTACTCCTTCTTACCTTCCTTCTACCTTTTCCTACCTCCCTCCTATATTTCTATATTTCCCTTATCTCGCCTCTACTTACTTCTTTCTTTTCTCTACCTTCCCTATATTTCTGTTACCTTCCCGCTTATTTTCCGCTACCTTCTCCCTGTCTTTCCTCTACCTTCCCGTATCTTCCCTCTACCTTCCACTACCTTCCCTCTACCTTCCACCTACCTTTCCCTTGCCTCGCTCCTACCTCTAGCTTGTGTTTCCCACAACATTCCATCGGACACAAGTATAAATTTTAAAATGTACTTACAGATTTTTCTTTAAATCCTATTATTATTGTGTACAATGATATCATTACTTCGAGAACTTTAAATGTTAACGATGAGATGAACTGTAATAAAAATACTTTTCCATGTATTTAATAGTCAGTGATGAATTTTAGAGGTGAGCACAAACTTATGCTCCTTAATTATTATTAGTGATAGTGGCCTAAATTCGACCATATTAAAATCTCTGTTAAGTTTGACAGCTGACTTTAACCGTAAAGAAAATGTTAAACATGTGTGTGTATAATATCATGTATGTCATATGAATTTAGTGTGTGTAATGTTTATTTTTATTAATATTGTGTATTTCTTCACGCCCGTATCCCCGAAGTGGTAGGCAGAGGTACAAGTAGACCCACTATTAGCCGAAGATACTTAGTCCCACAATGTGATAGGTGGGCCGCTTATCGCCAACCAAGCACATTTTGTCAGAAAACTGAAAAAAACTATTTTTGAATTGCCCGACCTGAGAATCGAACCCAGTACCTCATGTGATGAACTCTGACGCTGGACCACGATTTGTGTTGTATATTTCTAGTGCATATTATTTAAAAGTATGAGGTTTCTACAGTTCTCCTCAATGCGAAATTTGGCTGTGCCTTTCATACTTTAGCGTTCGCTCAATTATTTTAAAAAGGTGTCTAAAGTAAAAACTTTGGACCGCTTTTTTAGATCTATATATTAATACGCAAAAGAAAACCTTCGCGTATTAATATGTAGTTTGCCTGTCTATGTATATAATTAGGAGTTATAGAACGGTCCGATTTAATTCTAGTAAATTTGGTAGAGTCAGTTGATACCTACGCTAGACTATCTACCATTCTGCCTTGTTCTTCAAAGGCGAACAATTTGCCAAACATGTCACTACCATCATGACTACTGGTTAGTAGAATTCTGCAAAGTCTCGCCCACTTAGAACCACCACTTATTCCTGCCTGTGCATGTTGCCAATTTTTGTTACATTTATCATTTTTGTTCAAAAAAATTAAATGGTTCTTTCCAGTATACAAACCAATTTGATACTACGCTGTTACGAAAATTTAACGAACCAAACTACAGGTTCCAATTTTTTGTGTAAAAAGTTTTAATACTTAATTAAAATGTTTATTTCAAAGGCGTCTTGAACATTAATGCAGTTTATTTTTTAAGTTGTATTTAGTATAATATGAGACATATTCATACTTACCAACCAATCAAATGTTTTTCTTGACTTCTCTGTTAAATCTATTAGACATTTGTACATTTTATGTGCAAAATTTAAATCACAGGCAGTATTTTTCAAAATGTAAATCTTTAGTTTCACTAAATTTTGATAAACAAATATGAAGAAAAATGAATATATAACTAAAGGAGCATGTAAACTGAAAATTACTGCTAAAATTATAACGTGTATAAATTTAGAATAGAAACACTCACTAGGCATGAGAGCACAAAAAATAAACGATAACGCAAATATAAAAATTACAAGTAATGTCGAAAAAAATATCATTTTGATATCTGTATCCCAAAAACCGGTACGCATGTGTAACTGTTTACTAACATTGCGAAGATTTTTGCGGCCAGTAAAAAAAGTATTTTCCGTAGAACAAAAATGCAATGGTAGTAATATAAAAAATTGCTGTATTATGACATAAAAAACCCAAGCGGCGAAATCTTGACGACTGTTATTATTAATATTGGTTTTAAAAACGTATAATGCTAAACTCATTGTAAACACTATTGGAATAAGTGAAAGCAATTTTACAGCAATAGATTTAGACGATTTAATTCTGCAAAACCCCAAATTAATTCCGAAGATAAATTGTAAAACTAAGAAAAAAACAAAGATGATTCTTTTTTTAAAAAGACTTTCATTTTTGGCAATCTTCTTGTAGTTAGCTAACTCTGTGAATATATTTTTTTCCTTTGCCATTTTTTTGTTTTCCTTTTGTATAAATTATAAAATATTTATGAGATGTAATTTCAATATAAGCACACTTTTCAATATAAGCACAAAGCTTACTTGTCGTACTTAGACGAAAATTACATATAATTTCAGTAAGTGGTTAATCCATTACTTTATCAAATCCATTATACCAATCACTTAACAAGCTTAAAAGTGGATTCAAAATCACATTATTGAGTATATTATTCATGAAATTTCATACTAACTGTTGTCCGAAGCTTCACCCTTTTATCCAAGAGCTGGCGACGAACTTTGGCAAAGTCCTTTACGCAGATTGGAATTTAGAACTACTTTCCCGCTTCCTTACCTTACAGCTACCATGCAGATATGATGCAGAGTAAGAAATCTTGATTCGTCTCCTCTCAACCTATGGGCAGTGATAACATATGTTCTAGTATAGTTGAATTACTTCTACCTGACATGCTCCCTATTATTTCTCGTATATTTAATTTTTCTCTATCGTCTGGTGTATTTTCTTCAGTTTGGGAATCAGTTCATATTATACCTCTACCCAAAGTACTAAATCCTACTTCTTTGAATCAATATCGACCTATTTCTTTTCTTCCATATTTGTCCAAAGTTCTAAAACATATTGTTCATAAGCAACTGATAGATCATGTAGCGGCTCAAAAACAATCACAAACGCTACAAGAAAAAATAATAAAAAATGGACAAAAATCAATAACAAATGGAAAAAATGAAATTCAAAATAAAATCCTGAATCGCGATATTACAATTATTTATCTTGTAACACTATATACAAGTTTCAACGTTTCTCAAATGGACTTCGGTCCCCAGGCAGTACACCTTGCCTGGCTGGGAAGATCTTTTCCCTTCCTTGTCTTTGTGTGACGTCATCAACCTCCACAGCAATGACGTCACCTGACAAGAAGCTGGCCCGCTGGTTCCATCCTATGACTCTTCAGCGTTACCAACCAGCGGCGCCACAGTGGTCATCCCGACGTGATCATCACCACTAACAACTATCAACATGCCACAGTGGCAAAACAACACGCATCAGCCTTCTGACCATTAGCAGCGTCTAATATACTCCCCTCTGCTTCCAAACAGCATCAGCCAGCTTCACAAGCTACGCCTCAACTACGCTTTCCGGAATCCACTTCGAACTGCCTACGTTCACTGGATCTCCATGCAGCAACCCTATCCCGCTCGTTCCGACTCATTGCGAACCACAGCGGAGGCGCACTCGTCCCGACTCACCGAGGACCGCGCATATTCGGCTCGTCTCGACTCACCGCAGACTCGAGCACTCAAGGCACATACGCTTCACTGGCACAACCAGATCGACCTTCGGTCTTGGGGGAGAGTACTGTAGCGGCTCAAAAACAATCACAAACGCTACAAGAAAAAATAATAAAAAATGGACAAAAATCAATAACAAATGGAAAAAATGAAATTCAAAATAAAATCCTGAATCGCGATATTACAATTATTTATCTTGTAACACTATATACAAGTTTCAACGTTTCTCAAATGAACTTCGGTCCCCAGGCAGTACACCTTGCCTGGCTGGGAAGATCTTCCTTTTCCCCTTACTTGTCCTTGTGTGACGTCATCAACCTCCACAGTAATGACGTCACCTGACAAGTAGCTGGCCCGTTGGTTCCATCACTATGACCCTTCAGTGGCACGGACCAGCGGCGCCACAATCATATTTTAAGTAATACCTAAACTTTTGAATCCTTGTCAGTCTGCCTTTCGACCTGGTCACAGTACTTACTACTACTGCTTTAATTGGTGTCGCTGATGACATACGTTTAGCCATTGATGGAAGGCTATCATTTGTTGGCCTGCCTTCATCTTGAAAATAGAAAAAAAATATTTAAAAAACCCATTCAAGTTACTCCACAAACAGACAAAGAAATTTCAAAATATCTAGAAATATCGTATGGTACAATCGCCAAAATAAGGTTATCCACCAGCATGATCCAGTTTCAGTCCAAATTTATTATAAATATGTAGTTTTGTTCTATCGAAAATAGCTTAAAATATAGCTGTAACACATAGGTAGGTACTATAAAGGCAGTAAAGGAAATGCTAGACTATTTCATGTGTGAAAAAATAACACGAATAAGAGACAAATGATGAAGTCCGATCTAAAGTAATGAACAATGAATTTATTTTGTTAACAAATTAAGTTTTTCCTTCATAGACACATGAATCTGCATTTTAGTGAATAAAGTCTTGCTGAACGATGATTTGTGTATTTAATATATAGACATAAATAATTTGAAGTTTATTAAATAATGTTTGAGTGAAACATATTATATTTTTTAAGCGGACGTGTTTTCTTACTTTAAAATAAAAAAGCTTTTTATTTATTTGTTTTTATGACTACTTTAGGCATATTATAGTGAATCATTTTGTGCAACACAAATGAGTTTACTCTGAGTTTTAAGTTTATTTGACTATTTGGGAGGACAGTTGAAGCTATTTATTAGTTTGTGCATGCGCACTTAAGTAAAAACTTGAACTTTCTTAAAACTTGGTTTGAAATAAATTATTATGAAATGCATTCTTGCCAACAGACATTCAGCAAGTGACAGTTACTTAAAATGTTAAGGGGAGGTGGTTCAGGTATTCCTGCAAAATACATTTTTTCTTATGCATTTTTGAAATAGTAAACATTAAAATTGTAATCTAATAAAATTTACTGATATTGTTGAGGCTATATTGTAGGGAATTTAACCGATGGAAACATGATTTGATAAAGTTGGCTCGATAGAATAAATTCACGAAGTTACCTCTTTTCGGGTCATTTTATCTACTATTTTCGGTTTTATTTTGAAAACTACTGATTTAATATTATGATTTATTTACCAAAATAAAGTTCACATGTAACTGGAGGTCTTTCATCCGATCGTTTTTTTTTTATAGTAAATCTATTAATTTTTTAATCGATTATTTAAGTGATTTTTGATCCGCGGGGCGCCCGCATTCTCCCACAGATTATTTATGTATAAACATTCTCCCGCGGGACGTTACCGACGTAGGACCTGTGCCAATTTTTTGCGCGCGCGTCAATTTAGTTGGGCCAAAAGATATTTGCATATAATAATAATTTTCATTAATAGAACCAATAATATAAGTAGGTTAAGCTAACCATTATTTTTATTAATTAGTAGTTACCATTATTAAAGTATTTTTGTGTAAATATTCAATATAAAATATGATAAGTTTTATTTCATTCGTATTTTTAATATTAGGAAGGATTCAATATCCTTACTTACTAACCACATTATATATATATATATATATATATATATATATATATATATATATATATATATATATATATATATATATATATATATATATATATATATATATTATATATAAGTATATATATATATATATATATATAAGTATATTAAGTGATTTTAGTGTTGTGTACTGATGAAAATGATTAAGTCAGGATGAGCGAACGGACTATGCAGTTATCAGGGCGAGCGAAGCGAGCCCTACACTAGGCCACTTTCTATGCACTTTTGTGGTACATTTTACTGAAAAAATATCGCATTTTTAGGTTTGAGCTTCGACGTGGTAGTTTATATTCATGTCTAGATTTGTTATCTACCACAAAAATACCATTTTATAAAAATAAAAAAATAGAAGGTACAATTTGTATTAGAATCTTATTACTACTAACGCCATCTCTTATTAAATTAACGAGTTAAAATTGATAGAAGATACATTTTCTATTAGAATTTTTGAACTTATTAAGAGACTACCTACTTCATCAATTGTTTCTTCATATTTGACTGGCGGCGCGCGGTTATCGTGCCCTCGTATAAAGGCGAGGTTCAAGTATAAACTACAATAGCTATAGGGCCATCAGTTTGATCTTTTTGGCATCGAAGGTGTATGATAAAATCATTCAAAGGAGAATGCAAGGGAAGTTCGAAGTAATATTGTGGGAAGCACAAGGAGAATTTAGGTCTAGGGGATCCCCGAAGAGGTAGGCAGAAGTACAACGTGTGCATCCACGGTTAGCTGAAGATACTTAAGTCCCATAATGTGATAGGTGGCTAGCCTATCGCCAGTAGGGCACTTTTCCAATCCCGGGCAAAGTTGTTTTATCAGAAAACTGAAAAAACACATTTTTTCATTTGCCTGACTCTGGAATCGAACTCCGAGGGTTTCTCTAAGTGAAAAATTCGAAAAATGTATTTGCTGAGTGTCTACCGTCAATTCTTCGTGCCTGCGTAGTCCAAGAATTTTGAAGGTTTATTTAAATAAAACATTTTTTGATTTTGATTTCGTAAATCAACGTAAAACTAGGAACTTCCTGATTTTAGAAAAAAAAGACAATTATTTCAGCATAATGTCAAAAATGTGTTTTTTATAAGATCAACCTTCATTTTTAATACATATTTTTCCTTGAAAATACCAACAAACAAAAATCAAATATTCCTAGTCCAAAGCCAGACGACGCGAGCCTTTGATGCAAATGTAATGTTTAGGTGAAAATACGCTGAGTTTTTTAGGTTAGATAATTATAAATAAAGTCCATACATTAAAAGATGTAATTCTCATAAAAATACTTTTATAACAATATTACTAGATAGTATAACTGCGAGCCCTTACAAAGCTCTGCTTTTTGCTAGTCTTTAATTGTTTCAGATAAATCGCCCGAGGACGGTCGCAAGTCAGTCCGGCCGTGACGGCGTTCACGTCAAACATCAGGTTGACACAATAGTCAGGTCAGGTATATATATATATATATATATATATATATACTACTGTGTCAGGTTGACACAGTAGTATATATATATATATATATATATATATATATATATATATATATATATATATATATATATATATATATATATATATATATATATATATATATATATATATATATATATATATATATATGAAGAGCCAGGAGGGCCTGGAGGGCCTTCACCAGAACTCATCTCGTTTATGTGGGAATGTGAGCGTGAACAGAAATAAATTACTTCCTATTACAATCAACGTGTTTTAATCGATGTTCGCCAGAATCACAACGTAATTAGTTGATTAGCAATCACTACTAAACAAAATAAACTTAATTATATCTTTTACTAGCGCGATGGCAAAGATCACAAACGATTCGTCAAAAGCGTGGTGCGCGGTCGTCGTCTCGTTCAAAAGTGAAGTCAAGATGGCTGCCCGCACTACCATCGACAATGACGCTTCGTTAGGTTGACGTCGACTATTGTGTCAACCTAATGTTTGACGTGAACGCCGTCACGGCCGGACTGACTTGCGACCGTCCTCGGGCGATTTATCTGAAACAATTAAAGATAACTGCATAGTCCGTTCGCTCATCCTGACTTAATCATTTTCATCAGTACACAACACTAAAATCACTTAATGACTTGAACTAACCAGGCAAGTGTATTGCTTAGCCAACCGTGAGGTGTGACTTGAACTACACTTTAGTAAGACCAGTCAACAACTGCATTAGATACTAAATTATGCTAGAATTTAGCTCAAACAGCACATTTTCGTGCTTGTAACATCTGAACAAGCCACTCCTTACAAGAGATGTGACCCGGACGACACAGTTCGTCTCACAAATAGCAAGCGACCATCCAGGACAAGTCAACCTTTTTAAGAGACCTGACTCGGACGACAAATTTCGTCAGATGGCGCTAAATAAACCACTAACAAGTCAACCAGACTTGGACGACACATTTCGTCTACCTTCTGTTCTAACGAGTGAAGTATGCCATTTAACCACTAACCCTGAAATAATGAGGACGACATAGCTCCGTCCAGTATCAACCTTTTTTTTACGATTTATCATAGTTATAAGAATGTTCAGTACAGTAACGATAGTTTGTACTATACCTGCCTAAGACAGTGAATTGTCCTATTCTGTGTGCACTTCAACTTCATGAAGGACCTCCCATGTTTCAGGGTCTGAGTGTACGCTCAGGGTGTCTGAGTTTGCGGTGACAGTGTGCGAGTCAGCTGATGCAGTGTCTGAGCATACGGTCAAGGTGTCGAGACGGTCTAATGTCTCGTTATCATCCTTTGAGCACATAGTATTTTCTTCATCATCAGACGCCGTCTCGGCCTCAACTTCATTTAAAAGACTAGACGCGATTTCAAGTAATTTATCATGCCCCCGAGGTACTGCGCGCAAATTCTCGTGGGAATATTTAAGAGTTCAATTGGAAGTATCTATTATGCTTTTAAGTTTATAGCGGTCATTATTTAGAACTTCTGTTATCACGAATGGACCCCTAAATTTCCTATCCAATTTTGTTTGATTGCGTTCACAGTTTTTGATGAACACGTAGTCACCTTTAGAAAATGGTTTAATTTTTGCGCGGCCACGATTGAATCTTACAGTTTCGGATTTAGCAGCTTTCTGGATGTTTGCTGATGCATCCTGCCTAACCGAATCAATATCCAAGCGAACTTCGTTTTCTTTATCAGTGCAGTTTATTTTAGACATACCCAAGAAATCAGAACGAATCCCGAGCATAAGCTCTGAAGGGGAATATTTAGTTACGGTAGATTTTGTACTATTTAGGGCAAGCTGAATATGTCCTAATTCGTCCCGCCACGTCTTATTGGGATCGTTTTCAACGATAGTTAAGAGGCTCTTTAAAGTACGCATCACTCGTTCAACCTGACCATTGGCTCTACTTGCGCCTGTCGCAATAAAGTGAAGTTCTATTTTATGCTCATCACAAAAACTTTTAAAATCGGAACTGGTGTAGCAACGCCCTTGATCTGCGATGATTCTTTTTGGCGCTCCTAAAAGGTAAACTGCTTTTTGCAGTGCATGTATTGCACTCTTTGCATCAACAGACGTGGTATGTTCGAGTAAAACGTACTTCGTAAAACCGTCAATAATTACTGAGCAATACTCCTTCCGGTCGCTCTTCCCACTCAACCTTCCTGAAAAGTCAATATGAACTGTGTGCCAAGGCACAGACACTTTAGGGATCGGATGAAGCTGAACGGGCTGAGCTCCCGATGGGCCTTTAGAAGCCTTACAAACTATGCACGAATCTATGAATTTTCGAACACATTTAGACATATCCGGAAACCAATACTTCTCATAGAGCTTGTCTAAGGTTTTATCCCTACCTAAATGTTACAATTCATTATGAACATGATTTATGAGCGTCCAAATAAGTGATCGCGGAACTACTGGCAGCCAGGAAATTACTTTATTACGAATAATTTTCCTATAAAGTATTCCCTCTCTGACATCATATGTTTGGGCTACTGTTTCGGGAAAACTGTTATTATTGTATTTCGTAATGAGGTCTTGGATTTCAGTGTCCCTTTTTTGTTCCACTGATAACCAACCCTGGTGGAGCTCAACAAATTGGACAGATTGAGTTCGCGCCTTTTCAGATTCTAAGGCTGTAACCGTATCCGAAACTGGTATAGGATTACGAGACAAAAAGTCAGCGTGTTCCATTTTGCGGCCTTCGCGATAAACGATATCAAAGTCGTAAGCCTGCAAATATGCCCACCACCGATATACACGGGGAGTTAAATCCTTCTTAGACTTTGACGCCTTTAATGAATTGCAATCCGTAACAACTATAAAACTCCTACCATAAAGATAGTGTCTGAAATGTTCTATCGCTCTTACGACTGCTAACGTCTCCAGCTCATAAGAGTGGTAGCGAGATTCGGCATCTGACGTTCGACGACTAAAGTATTCTACAACGTGGGGGAGGTTGTCTTTCTTTTGTAAAAGGATCGCTCCGTAACCGTCCGAGCTAGCATCTGTGTGTAACTCTACAGGGAGTTCAGGGTTAAATATGGTAAGTACGGGTTCAGATGTAAGAATGTCTATTAACCTTTTGCGTATTCTTTCATGTTCAGTAGTCCAATTAATACGTCCTTTTAGTTTTACAAGAGGATATAAGGGACCCACGACCCGGGTGAAATCGGGGATAAATTTCCGAAAGTAAGACGCTAATCCCAGGAATTGTCGGACATTCGTAGCTGACTTCGGTTCAGGGGCATCTACTAATGCTTGAATTTTCCGCGAATTGGGTCTGATAACACCAGATTGCACGGAATATCCTAAATAATTTATCTCTTGCTTCATGAACTTACATTTTTTAAGATTTAATGAAAAACCAGCTTCCGACAACGCGGCCAATACATCGTCGAGACGCCGTAGACCTTCAGAGATGTCCACAGAGTAGCACAATACATCGTCCATATAGATTAATGGTTTGTTCTCTAAATGACTAATGGCTTTCATGATACATCTCTGAAAGACTGATGGCGCATTTCTCAAGCCAAAAGGCATAGCAAGATATTCATATTGGCCCTCATTAGTGACAAAAGCTGTTTTCTGCACTGAATCGGGGTGAACAGGGATCTGGTGGAACCCAGCAGCCATATCTAATGAGGAGAAGAAATTGGCCCCAACAAGCTGATCGATTTGTTCCTCTATACGAGGCAAGGGATATCCTTCGGGCACAGTATTGGAATTTAGCTCTCTGTAATCGACACATAATCTATTTGTATTGTCCTTCTTTTTAACAAGGACAATAGGGCTTGCAAAAGGGGAAGAACTCTCCTGAATCACTCCTGCATCTAATAATTTTTGAACCTGTTCTCTGATTATTTGATTTTCTATGGGAGCGCGTTTAGTAGGACGCCTATATACAACCTTTTGCGAATCTACTAATCTAAGTTCACATACCCCTGTCTTAACCCGTTTATTAGGGATACCTTCTATAAAATGATTTGAATATTTTCTTAAAATTGAAATCAAAATTTCTTTATCCTGTCCCTTCAAATCTGTGTCAATACGATTTAAATCTAAAAATGTATGTCCATTAGAGACATATCAATTCAAAAAGAAAATGAATAACACCCCAGGTCCCCCTAATACTAACTCTGATAACTCTGATGATTCAATGCCGACACAAAGCACACGCCAATTATATTTAGATGAGTTTTTAAAAAAATTTGAAATTAGTTAAAACTAATCAGCGCTACATGACAAACGTTACACTCGTATTCAGCTCAAAATGAATAATTTCAATTATTTTTTGTTTTAAATAAATCATCATCATCATCAGCCTTAATTCGCCTATTGCTGAACATAGGCATCCTTCATTGAACGCCAGGACGACCGATCTCTTGCCACCGCATCTAACACGAACCGGCCATCACAACGAGATCGTCTACCCGCCTGGTTAATGACCGACTAAGTTGATATACCTGAACGCGTCATACACTCAGAAGAACAGATGGCCGATGGACCAATAAGGTTCAGTACTATTACAAAAATACAAAATTCAAAAGTAAATTTGTATGCCTGACTGTCTGTAGCATTTTTATGCTTAAGCCGATGAAGTAATGTAAAAATTCATCAACTTCATAATTTAATTACAGGTTACTTTATTGAGATAATACACAATAATATTTTAAATTTAATATGTAATTTGTTTTGATACCCTTTATTCTATTTATCCTAAATAGTCTTTAAAATAAATAACCCTGAAATCAAAGGATTACTTTGCTCACTTACTTCATTTATTTACGAAACTTTAAAAAAAATATAATAAATGCATTCCTATTTATTTCTTTTTTAAAGCTGCCTCTTAACATTGGGCTATGATAGCCCAATAAAGGCAAACATGGTAGTGTAGAGGGCATAAATGTCTGTGTTGGGCCATCATTGCGTATGATCGAGCGCAATCGCCGCGGTGTCGGTACATCAAAGGAATGTTGGCTCATGATTGCGTGCGCTACCACACAATCGCCCATTAATCAGTACGTCGTTGTGTCTAGTACAGTGTAGACATATTTCTATCGATTTAAAAATAATGGTTGCGTGGACGAATGACAAAAACTTTTTTTCATAGAGTAATATAAAAAAGAGGCATGCTTTTGGCTTCCAATAAATAAGCATCACAAAGATAAAACAAAGGTAGCCGTTACTGTTTAACATGAATTATATTTGTCTTTTTATATAATAAATAAATTATAAATATATATTAGGAATAGGTAATGCGGTGGTACCAGACGAGGGCGAGATGATATAGAAATTTACGACCTAGTAGCTACGATGGTTAGCGACTTGTGTCGCTACCATCGTAGCACTCGACTCTCAGAAACTACCTGGTACAGCGGCAGTTGGTCTAATCATCAAAATAAGTCCGGACCAACACAACACTGTTATTTAAACCGCCCTTTGGTCAAGTAGTGAGCGAAACTAACTACGAGTCGAGGGGACTTGGGTTCAATTCCCGACAGGGACAAACATTTGTGTGATGAGCATAGATGTTTATATTTTTGAGTGTGGGTGTTTATTATATATGTTAAAGTATTTATGTATATATATCTATGTAATAATATCGTCGTTGACTAACACCCATAACACAAGCATACTTTAACCATTATTTTGTTGCGAACATTAAGTAAATCATTATAAGAGCTAAGTAAAAATATTGCCGCAGCCGCGATCACTTTGCTATCCATTTTCGATAGACGTCATAACATAACAGCAGACAGTTAATGAGCGTCCACGATTGTGTGGAGAGTTGCCCGATCATGGCGGCGATGTTGAGAGATCATTTATTGGGCCAACATGGCCCAATCTGAAGAGGAACCATAAAGCCAAATAAAATTATTCTATTGCTTAATTCTGTACTATATCGCTGACGGTGGGTTCACAACGGCAATGCGATTAAGAGAGCGAGAGATAGCAAGCACCTAATGCCTACTTTTCCAAGAATACCAAACCATTACATTTTTTCTTCTCTTAGATATCAATGTTACTTACGATTACATTATGTTGCATTTTATACTGTGCCTTAAGCATCGAAAACAAAACCATAAAAAATATTATATAATCTAATTAAGAAATAGACTAAAGTAAAAAAAAATCTTGTAAGTTGCACTACTGTTAAAATTATACTAGAACGCACAATTTTTACACTGCCACGCGACGGGGTCAGAGAGAGTACATTTGATCGGAGACTTCGCGCAACTAATCGCGCGGGGAGCGGGGTAGGCCCAAATGCCTACTATTTTCGAACATCCTGGCCTTAACATAATTACTTAGCATAATAGTAATAGGCTTACGTTTAAACAATCACTAGATATAATTAAATAATATGCCAAAAAAATCACTATAAACTGCTAAAAATAGTAATTACCAGAATTTAATCCTCCTTTTAGTATGAAATTGTAACCAATAAATTTATAGCCTGCTAACCTACATATAGCAAGTATCTCCAAAATGATTGCTGAACAACCCAGATATAGTAAACAATTACCAAAATATTACCGCACTATAATTTGAAAGTTTATCCAAGTATGTGACATATTTTTTATCCAACAAAAGGAAACAAAATCTATATTTAAGGTAGATAAATAATTGTTTTCTCAAAAATTATAAATGATTTTCTAAAGTTTAACTTATGGTACCGAAAATGTCTACTAAAGTCTGACCTTAAAGCTTTAAATAAAATAATGGCTACTAAAACAATATTATTATTCAAGTATTTATTAAATCTTTTTAAAATTATTAATAAATACAACAGTCAACATGTTATTTAAAAATGAACCTCAAACTTAATAAGGAAGTCTTTTCTTGTAATTTTAAAATCTAAATGAAGGATCAATCTTCAATAAAAACATTATTGACAAAAAAAAACCAACTGCTTTTAATCTTAAATAAAAACTTAAAAGAAAGAAAGAAGCCCAGTAGTTTAGAATCATGTTATGTAATAATGAATAACTACACCATTGAAATAGTTCTATAATCGATGTTCATATAAAACAATTCTTGAATTTTAATTAATTACAGAACGATTAACAGTCGGGGCCCATTCAATTTTTAGATATCAAATACACAAAGGGCCTACCTACTGGGCTTGTTTCTTTCTTTTAAGTTTTTATTTAAGATTAAATGCAGTTGGGTTTTTTTTTGTCAATAATGTTTTTATTTTATACTTTTTAGTTAGGATTCATTTACTTCGATATTAGGTTTATAAGACGTTAAATTACGCAATCTTATTATTTTCATTCAGAGAGTGAATATATTGGGGATTATTAAGTAACTTGCGGTGGTCTAAACTAATGGTTATTAGCACAGAATACTGGAGACAACGTTACATGTAAGTAATATTCGAGCATAGCACACATAGACACCTCTCACGGACGCGAACCATTCCGAGACACATGGGGCACACTAAAAGTTTTGCACTTTTAGCTAATCGGAACTATTTGAATTTCGAATGTTATATTTTAAAACGTTGCAACCTTCTTAGTAACAAAAAAAAACAATTGGCGGGAAATGATTTGTCAATTACTTTTTATCACACATCAAAGTTCTACGTACGCAACGAAAATGAATTTAAGTCGAAAAGATTTTAGAGCGATGATTTTTTATTGCAGAATTCTAACACCTAGAAGTCACGATGATAGTGAAGGCAGTTGGTCTATTCTTTAAAGAAGCCCGGATCAATACGGGGTAAACATTACTGAACTGATTTTGATGAAACTTAGACTGTTCCCTAAGTTGAATTATACCTTACTTAAATCAAAAACAATTAACTCGATATGTCTTTATTTACTGAAAAAATCGCGAAACATACAAATATACATAAACATACGAAATTAAGTGTCACTAAAGACGTGACATTTGACACGTGCTTGGACGCCTAAAAAGATCATCATACTCAAATGTTATTCAATTCCAACAATCAAACTGATAACTTCCGTTTTTTCGTCGGTTTAAAAATATAGTCCAAAAGATTATAACTACTGATTTATGTAATGAAGACCGAATAACGAAATAGTGAAGTAGGTATATACGTATGTATAAAGTACGTGTTACAATTAGGATAATTAATTTTCAATCGCTATATATAATAAACTATTATTTAAAATGAAAAATGATGAATGAAACCCTAAATGATTTTTACATAAATTCACAATTTAAATACCTATTCAACGATACCCCACATGACATTGTTCACCAAGATATAGATAGATAGATTTTTTTTATTTTGACAATATGGCGCCTGGTGATTTTCAAATATTCATATTAGTCACAACAACAAAGTGGTAACATAAAATTTTGAAAAATTTTTTTTCAGGGTAGCTCCCCTACATGTAATGTGGGGATGTTAATTGTTTTTTTCTCACGTACCCCATCACGCGGGATATCGTTAGATAGGTTTTTTAAAAATATTGTGGGTTTGTAAAAACAAGTTTTCGATTAAAGGACTCGTTTGTAAAATATTAAACTTTTAAGTGCTAATTTTTGTTAAAGTCAAGTGACCCCCCCCCCCCCCCCCCTCTGCAGGCTAAACGGTTGGTTTTGGGGGTGGAAAAAAATCATGGTAGTAGTAAATATAATGAAATTAAAAGGAAAACTATCACGGATTAGAATGCTTTATAAGTTTTTGAGTAATAGTCAACCAAGTTATAAAATGTTGTTTCACAAATTATTTAAAAAATTACGCAAAATAGTTCGCTATGCTGGTCTAGATGTCGCTGCACACAAATAGATCACGCTAGTGGCTATTTCATTTGATAATGTTCTGTATATTTTTATAGTTCTGGTGGTTCTGGGCTTTGGCTGAGCACTTTGCTCGCCAAAACGACTAGTTTCGCAGTAGCTGTAATTTGGACCAACTGCTTAAGTTCATTGCGAAAAAAAATATATAGGTAAGTATATTTATATAGTTTATGCTTCATACCTGAAGGTCGAACTCCGAAGCCCAGGTTCCGGAGGCCTCACCAAGGACTTTCCTATCAGCATTATCCTATAATCCTATTAGCTATTACCGTAAACACTTAAAAGTAATTAGTAAACATTACAGTAGGCATATGTCGTTCGTTCGATCAGAAAAAATATCAATACTGACCTGTCGTTAAAAAGACCCGGGTCGTATGATCTGTTCAATCGATTGATTGATATAGTTTAACACTCAATGTAATCATGGGTTGTGAACAAGTCTCACGAGCAGAGTTACGATTCAATCGCATGATTAGTTTTGTTTCTTTTACAAAACTAATCATAGGAGTTTTTCTTTACTTATATTGATTAGTAAATTTGCCGAATTTCGGCCGAATGTCGGATTTCGGCCGTATGTCAAAAATCAACCGAATGCCGAATTTCGGCCAAATGTCGAAATTCGACCGAATGTCGAATATCTGACAAATAAAATCTCTAAAGGTCTGACAAATATTTAAAAATGTATTGGAAAAGGAATATTAATTGGGCTTGACGGTGGTCGTGGTGATGATGATGGCATTATTACTGGCGTAGGAGTCACTATATTTTGCTGCAATGTTTTCCTAAAATCAAAACACGTAACTAAATATAATATACTTAATAGAAAAATGAAATAGGTATATAAATTACGCTGTTTTTGAGTACTTTTACCAAATAAGTACCTATTTTTTTAAATACCCCTACCTACCCCACCATCAGTAAATAGGTGTATATGAAATTAAGGAAATAGGTATATAGGTAGGAACTATTCCAATAGTTCATTAAATTTTAAATGTTTACAAAAATGTTTTAATGACTAAACTATAAGGAATAGTGCAATAAATAAATAAATATCGATTAAAATACACAATTTACTTTTCCCAGCGTTAATATTAGGTAAATTCTGTGGTTTCGGAACGCCAATGTCGGCTTATCCCGACAAACGCGTGACGTCATAAGGGAACTAGAGCTGCGCCACTGCTATTATAAAATTTTCAATTGAGTACGAACTCTGGTAATATTTGGGTCTAATTTTCAAGCTATTTCAATTAAAATTTTGTTAATTCGACTACTTATTGAGATGATGTAAATTGTTTTAAAATAAAACAAGCCTATCTGAAAGATAAAGTTATCAATATTTTATTTATATTTGCATCGTATGCTCATGGTCACATCTCTATTTTTGCACAGTGTTGTTTACAATAAATCATGGTGGCATATTTTTGTTTCGTATTGTGGCTGTGAAAAGGCTAAATAATTAATATTATATACTAATGATGGCAGATTGTCTATTTTTCAAAGGGGTCCGTACCAACACGGTGGAAGAACATCCTCAATTGTATCGTAACATGTGCGAAATAATATATACAACTGATACTTTAAACATTAAAATAATAGCTACTATTAGTACCTATTACATATTAGCCATAATATTACATATTTGTTATCACAATCTTTAGTATTAAATCGATATCCATTATGTTACTCTGCTTTTTCACGAAACTTTCATAAAGAACGCGATGTGTATACAACATTGTTTATTGTTCTCTTTCATTCTTATTCGTACTCAAGCACCTCCTCCAACAAAACAGCTAAAAGAAATATGACAACGTCGCATTCTCCCGTCGGACTGTGATGCGCTTCGCGTGAATTATATTAGTTGTAGTATAGTAGGTACAACATGCAACGTTGCATTAGCTCCCTATTATGTGACTATATTATTGAGTAATCTAATATGATAATATTCGTACCTAATATATTTCTTACCTCGGCGTGTACCGTTTACGTGTAACTAATATGTAAAAAAACCGGGTTGGTGTCGATGGACACCAGATACGAACGAAATTCCTTATTATAAAAAATCTTACGCTTTTTTTAATGTTACGAACGTTTTTTGCCGGCTAGGGTACCCTTTCGAAACGCCCTGTAAGGAACTTCGTTCCAAAATATATAAGTAACATCTCTAGTCCAAGCCGAAACCAGTTGAGCTCAGATTTTCAGAATAAAATTGTGTTTAATCTAAGTAAGATTTCTGAGATTAAAATTTGTGCTGAATGTTAATAATACCAAGAAGTAAACTATGTTCTCCTTGCTCACGGCTAAATAGTCCCACGGCCTTACTATTCTGTGGAACTGGAAGTGACAAGTGACAGTTGACAGTAGAGAGTTGACTGTTGACGCTAAATCGTAGAAATATTCTAATTGGTCTGTGGAAATATTCATTTTTCATGAAATATCAAATAACCTACAAAGTACAATTTGTATTTACAAACCTTGTCAGTTTCAAATAAATTACAATAATTTTATGTTTTACATGTATTGAATAATAAACTTTCGGTTTCGTAGATCTATGAAAATAAACATTTAAAGCTTGATAATGGCTTTTTTAAGACGTTTACTTCCTGTTTTGACACACTTTAAAAGTATTCCTACAACAAACAGAAGTGAGTACAAAATGTACTCTATAATACATTAATTTTATGTATTTTAGTTATGTTTTAAAACATTTATCTAACAATGACTTAGATTTGATTTGGTAACGATCAAAAACAAAACTTGGAACTCGTATTTTAATCTGTAAAACTTGCTAATATTTATGTTCACAGCACGAAATATTCACCGTTGGGTATCACCAACTCTAAGAGAATTAAAAAAACGAGAAGTTAAACAAGGTGGAAAGGTAACCTTCCCTAGGAATACGTTTTTAGAATGGAATTTAGAGGCAGAGCTGTATGCTTTTGGAAAACGTCTCAATGAAGAATTTGATTCAGAACTGTTACTACAAGCCTTTACAGACCGCTCGTATGTAATCAAGGAAGAATTACGACAAAAAGAAATGGATTTTGATTTAAAAATGTCTGATAATCAAAGTTTAGCAGAAAAAGGTGAAACTCAAATATCTGTTTATATCTCATTAAACACTAATTATTATTTTTAATGTGTATATTACGAATTGTTATAAATACGCTACTTATCTTACTTACCTGTCACTACATTAAAAATCAAACGAATTTGATTCATGACCATAGAGTGCTATAAATATATGAGAGTTCTAATATATTTTTTAAGTTTTTCATGGACCTATAATGCTTGTAAATTTTCACAGGAATTAAGTTTATGGACCAATATATTCAGCTTTATTTAGAAGTAGTTTTACCAAAGTTACCTATTGAGGGAATAAATTGTATTAAGGACTATCTTATTAGTGAAAATACTTTAGCAAATATTTCACTAAATCTTGGTACAAAGGATATCATATTGGCTGCAGTAAGTACAAACATTTTATGTTTTAAATGCAATAAGTTTACTTGTAATATAAATAGCAAAGGAGTTTAATATCTACAGTATCAATGCCCTTTTGTTGTCAGTAAGTCCAACAATATTCTAATGAAGTCAAGTGTCTGCTTTGTTACTAGTGCCAATGTCACATATAGAGTGCCATTGTCACAATCAGTTTAATTTTATACTCGACTCACTAATCTATGTACTAGGGGCATTAAATGTATCTCATTATAGGTATGAAAAAAATTCAGGAAATTTTGGGAAAAATCTATTTCTCAATTTAATCACCTGGGATCTCAATACATTTATTAGAACATTTTTCTAAACCTTGTAAAAAATATTCTTCCGGCTTCTTTTCAAAATGTGCATTAATCGCTGCCTTCAGTTCTTCAGTGTTGGAAAATTGCTTTCCACGAAGATCTTTCTTCAAATTTGGAAATAGGTAATTAACACTAGGGGCCAGGCCTGGACTGTAAGGTGGGTGGTTAATTTCCTCGAAGCTACAGTCTTGCACAACAGCCTTCAAAACGCGCGTGGTGTGAACCAGCGCATTGTCGTGAAGCAGCAACACCCCGCTGTGAGCTCTTGCCTTTTTTCTTTAATTGCCTCCCTCAAATTGCTTAGTGTTTGCGTATGTTGCTGCCGTTATACTTTCACCCTTTTTCGTGTACTTGATTAATAAAATTCCTTTAGAATCCCAAAAAACTGTGGCCATCATTTTTTCAGTCAATGGGGTGACTTTGAACTTCTTAGGGAAGTCTGCACCCTTTTTTATGCCACTGCATGGACTCTTGCTTGCTCTCAGGATCATAGTGATTAACCCAGGTCTCATCTCCAGTAACCAGCTGATCAAATACACTCGCTGGATTTTCACCACAGAGTTCTAAAAACTCCTTACAGCACTCTACTCACACTTGTTTTTGAGGTGCCAAAAGCATTTGTTGCACCCATTTTGCACTGACCTTTGAAAGATTAAGATGGTCATTAAGGATAGTGTGTATGGTACTCACGGATGTTGGTCATCTCTGCTAACATCTTGATTTTTATTTGGGCATCTTCGAGTAACAGTTTCTCAAATTTTGTGACGTTTTCTTCAGTGATGGCGTTAACAGGCCCGCTTGGGTGAGGGTCGTTTTCAACAGTTTCCCTGCCCCTTTTAAATTCACTTGACCATTTTTGAACAGTGGATAACGACAGTGCAGAGTCTTAGTAAACAGCGACCATCTCTTCATGAATAGTTTTTTGGCTTTTTCCCTGCTTAGTGAGGAATTTAATAACTGCATGATGATCAGTTTTTTCATCATTGGGGTGTCACTCATTTTGAATGTCTTTCACTGAGGATAATTAGACTATGAAACTAATGATTATAAAAATGAAGGTGAAATTTTATAATTATACCCTCAGATAATGTCATTAGCAAATAATGTAATTAAATTAACCATATAATTAGTTAATCACTCCGATACCGAGAATACATTGAACACCCCTCGTAAGTACTTTGTAATTGTGACACAATGGAATTATAATAAAAAAATGTCAAGTAAACTAATTTGTTATTATATCACATAAAACTTGAAACATACTTTGCAATAATTGTTTACTTACCATAAGTGCAAGTAAATTACTCATAACATTGTCTTTGGGCAGTGTAATACTAGACTCTAAGCGAAAAAATTACAATCTCATTGAATATTTGGTGTATTAGAGATTGTTATTGAAGAACTATAACAAAAAGACAATGTTTAGTAAGCAAGTATTGATCAAGGCTCCTTTGAAGAATAGACTAATGTCTAGCCTGTATATTTAGTACATCGCCTTACCAATTCCTGTCACAATAGCATCAGTGCTTGTCATTTGTCATGTTCTGGTTTCTAGTAAGGTAGATGGTATTCAGATCCCAAACAAGACTAGCGTCACATTATTATTGTCTCTGTTGACTTAATAGTTAAAGTAACAATTATTTGACATACAATCAACATGATCATTTCCTGGATTGCCACAAGAGACTATAATATTTAAACTCTGTTATTTAAATGCCATCACATTTTACACAACAATCATACTAGAAGGCACACCATTATGCTATGACATTTCGAACTCATGCTACATTGTGTGAAAAACCAAAACCAGGACAGGCAAAAATTACACAGTTTCCAAATTCAACAAGGTTTTGTTTCCTTTACTCTCATACTCATGTGTAAGCACTTAAGGCTCGAGAGACTTTACATTGCTCCGATATCTAAAAATAAAACATTCTACCTACTCTATATCGGTTACATATTGTATTATTCATAGAAACAGAATAATTTATCAAGAACATTGCGTCCAGGATCCAAACTCAGAAATTCATGCAACTCTTCCGATACCACTAGACACTCCTTAATTTACTTAGTTTCTTAATTTATAGCTCTATGCTTATAAAATTTATCAAAAATAAAAACATCTTAATTTCAGGAATACCCAGTCGACAATCAGATACTATCCAACACTTTTAAAGCAATTGTTGGAGCACTATTGGAGTCATCTAGTGAAGAGCAGACTGCACATTTTGTACGAGACTTTGTCATCACACAATTGCAAGGTAATATTTTTATATAATATAAATAGCCCTTATTGTTAAATGATCAATACATACTTGAAAGTTTGCCTTCCTTTGGAAAATCCTAACTTTCCCTCTGTTATTGAAAGTGCTGCATTTTTTTTAATGATTATGATCATTAGATAAGCTTGCTTACAACCACTAACATCTGTATTTAAGAATTTTTATTTGCAACAAGAATACTTGTTTTTTTTTTATATCCATTCAGAAGAACAATCGGCTTGTTTGCAGCAAACAAGTCAATGGCTTTCCTGAGGGAAAAAGAAACTGTCGCCTATAGACACCAAAGATGTTAATAGTGCACTTTATGCCAATGCTACTTGCACAAACCTACCGGCTATGACAAGCATTGACACTATTGCAGTAGTAATAGTTAAGGCAGTCATACCAAATACCATGAAGCTGTATTATATCTGGAGGCAGCACCTCTAATACCTACTTGAAACCATATTTTAAAGACTGCTATCATCTTCTAACACAGCTGTATAAAAAGAGATGGGGAGACCTCATAGAGATATAACGTAAATATTTGTTTCAATTAATATGAGTGCTAGCTCCACCTTTTTTTTTATATCATAAGATAGCAAACAAGCAGATGGGTCTCCTGATCGAGAGTCAACCATCGCCTATAGACACCAAAGATGTTAATGGTGTGTTGCTGTCTTGTGGCGAGGTCTAATGCCACATCCATAAGTTTACCGGCTACCTTACCCTCCAAACCGGAACACAACAGTGACAAGCAGACACTATTGCAGCAGGAATAGGTAAAGCGGTGGTACCAGACCCGGGCGAGACAATGCAGAACTCTACCACCTAGTAGCCACGATGGTAGTGACTCGATAGCCAATCGGTCGCCTCTTACGACCTGCCTGGCAGAACGGCAGTTGGCCTATTCTTCAAAGGAGGCCGGGACCAACATGGCGAGCCTATACCTAATACTTCATGCCAAATACCCAGCTGAGATGTTATGGAACTATGGCACCTAAATTGGGAACTATTAACATGTCAAACCTATTTTACAAAGCCTGTAATAATTAATGTATATATTTTATTTAACTATTTCGAACTTATTTTTCAGGTCAAGATGTAAATGAATATTGGGTCATTGATGATCCTTGGAGTATGCTAAGAAATATTATTGCGAAAACGGGAAGTGAAATAGAACCCAGATTGATTGGTGAAGTTGGAAAAAACACACTACTGGCATGTTATAGGGTTGGAATTTACATAGACAAGCAAATGTTGTCATCAGGTAGATCTTTTTAAATTACAAAATAAATCTTTATTAATATTATAAATATGAAAGTTTGGATGGATGGATGTTTGTTACTCAATCATGCATAAACTACTGAACAGACTTGAATGAAATTTGACACAAAGGTAGATGATGAGCAGAAATAGCACATAGGCTACTCTTTATCCTGGAACAGTAAGGTGCTCCTGTAGAATTCACCAAAAACTTTTATAATGCTGCGGGCTGCACAATATATGAGTGATGAATGAAGGTACTAGGAGACCAGATTTTCCACAAAGAAAGATGGCACTTATGGCACTTAGTTCTCTGAGCCTACCTGTACTGTATTGTAATGGTTTTTGCATGACGATAAATATTTTTATGTATTCACAACTAAGTTAAAGGCTTTAATTTTACTCAATTCAAATGATTTGCACAACATTTATTAAGATTTAACTCAATTCAAATGATTTGCACATTTATTAAGATATTAAATTAAAACCTTTACAGGCTATGGAGAAACAGTTTTAATTGCTAAAGAAATGGCAGCACGCGAGGCACTCAAAAAAATATTTGGCACAGAAGACCACATGTATCCAATTAATTTTAAACTTGAAGGAATCCCAAAATCAAAATCGCAGTCACGATACCAAATATCCAATTAAATGTCATGTATATTAGAAAAAATAAACTATTATGAATATCAGAAATGTTTTTATATTTGTGAATAATAATTTTAAAAATATGTAACATATAACAATTTATTTTAAATAATCTTAGTTTAAAAAATAATTTAGTACTGTCAAACAGAGTGAACAGGAATGCTAGAGTAAAAAGAGACAAAACATAGTACATACATAGCAACATAGCACATAGCAACAAAACGAAGTTTTTAGGGTTTTAGATTTTGTCCCTGCTTTTTATCTCTACAATTCCTGTATATTCACCCAATTTGAATGTATAAACAATTTCATGACATGAGCATTGGCACTTGATATACACTAAGTAGCTAGTAATAAATGTATTTTCAATAAACAATCTATCTTAAACTATCTTTCTTATATTTAATTAGATCACTGAGTGTAATTTGTCCTGTGAATATTTGTGTGAATTATGTTTTTTGTTTAATAAAATTATCTTTTTTTTCTAATTAACAACAAACAATAAAAAACGAACACTGCATCAGCCTAGACATTGCCTAGATGCCAGGCCTAGAATAACCAGATTGAAGTGTTAATTTATTTAACTCAGATTAGCCATTATAATGACGCTAGCCTGATTGGCCAGGGTTCATTTCCACGTCTGGACAAGTGTTGTGGTTTTACAATGCATCCTTGAAATTCGAAATCTCAGCAGTTTGAATCTGATGAACAATGGTGCTATTTTAACACTCTCAAGTTTCAAGTGAATATGTAAAGCAGTTGTTTCTGGTTATTTTATTAAATAAACATTAGAGTGGTGAAATGCCACGATATGAATCACCAAGTCTATCATTCCATCGCCCATACTTAGCAAGACATCTCACACTAACTAAGCTGTCCATGCATTTTGTGCATGCTACCTGGCAGCATTTATGGTAATGGTAAGTGGTCATTTACCAACAACTTTTATTAGCACATAACCAGATCTTAACATTAACTAAGCTCAACATTTGGTTAGCCTTTATATAGCAAATGATAGTATATAGTGATATGCTCACTGCATCATACAACATACATAAATTATTTAAGCACAAGTAAATGTTATAACAATGAACACACTACATTTAATAAATATCCTCAGTCAGGAGCTGAATCCATAATAAGATTTCCATGTTTATCCTTTATTCTGATTCGTCCAGAAGCATACCGAGTCTCTGAAGTACCATCGTTATACACTAATTTTACTGTGCCATCAGGAAACTCACGGCGCTGAAATGTAAATAAAATTATTGGAACTCACGATGCTGAACAGTAAATAAAATTATTGGAACTCACATGCTGAAATGTAAATAAAAATTAAAAAGTCCACAGGACATCACACTATTATATACAGTTAAAACTTCGCGATTAAACATTTAGGCGAATCTAACAAACTTTCTGTTTACAAATTTTAGTGCTTTTGGAAAAAATTATGAGTGTAAATTTTTTACGATGTGTATGCAATATGTGACATCATGAAGTTAGCTGATGATTATATTTTCACGATTTTCGCACATGACACCCAAAAAGAACATGACAAAGTTAGCTGATAACTGTGAAGTTTCTGTAAAAGTAATAACTATATTCAAAGTAGTTTCTCAAATATTATTCACTAGTTGTTGCCAGCAACTTCGTCCGTGCGGAGTTCCTTTGCTCCGCACTGCCCCTCCCCCGTAGGTGATAGCGAGATAATATGTAGCCTATATGTTGACCCGACCTATCAGTAATAATTATACAAAATTTGAAGTAAATCCATGCAGTACTTTTTGAGTTTACCCTGGATATACATACAGACAGACAAAAATTCTAAAAACTATATTTTTGGCTTCGATATCGATTGTAGATCACGCCTCAAGTATTCTTTTAAAAAAATATTCAATGTACAGTTTTGACTTTCCTACGATTTTATTATATGTATAGATAAATCTACAACACATGTTTTACATACACATACATAAATACACATGTGTATATGTGTTTTAAATTATACATGGTGGTGAAAGATAGGCCAGGATAGCTAGAAGATAGGTCAAGTGGTTAGCGACCCTGACTATGCAATCAATGGAGCTTGGGTTCGATCCCTGATGAGGACAAGCATTTTGTGTGAAAAGCATAAATATTTGTATTTCCAGGTTTGGATGTTTATTAAATATATTCCAGTATTTATATATGTATTTCTATGTATGTATTAGTATCGTTGACTAACACCAATAACAAAAGCAAATAATTTGCTTACTTTGGATTAGTAGGTGTAATTAGTTCAGTTAGATCAGTAAGTATAATTTGTCCTGTGAATATTTATATTTAATTTATTCCTTCTATGTAGATAACGATTTGTGGTATACTGAATGAAATCTAGCTTTTTGTTCTGTTTTCTCAAAGAAATATAGATTCTTAACCAATATGCAATATTATGCCTTTGTTAGAGTCTCTTTTGAACAATAGATTACCTGCATTCCTGCCAAGCAGTATATAAAAAGCAACTAATTGGGCAAATAGGTGACTACCTACTAATTTGTAGAGTTCTGCAACTTCTCATCTGGGGATGGTACCACCATTTTACCAATTCTTTCCACACTTACATCAGTGCTTGTTGGTAAAGTATGTAATGTATATAGATTTACATCCCTGACACATATTATGCACCATTAACATCTTTGATAACTACCTATTGGTTATCTCTTTCAATCAGACGAGCCATCTGCTTGTTTACCACCCTATAATATAAAAAAAACTGAAGAAACTGTGAAGTCACAAATAAGCAGTTTTTTTTTATATTTGCAAACATTCTATTTTTTTGTATAAACACCCCTCTCTTCTCCACCTACTCTTTTGTTTGCTCCATCAATGGAGTCTGAATTGATATAGCATTTCTAGACATGTATATATACATTAATATTGTTCAAATAAACTATTTTATGATAGCGCATTATAGACTATAAACTATATTTTTCTAGCGCACTAGATCATAGACAATATTTTAACATGTAACTGGAACACTGATCGCACAAACCGGCTGAGATAGCGTGTGACTCATCACAACATCATACAGCGAGC
Organism: Apodemia mormo; assembly: GCA_036924255.1. Lineage (NCBI taxonomy): Eukaryota > Metazoa > Arthropoda > Insecta > Lepidoptera > Riodinidae > Apodemia > Apodemia mormo. The sequence continues at coordinate 16,969,092 of JAUPFN010000020.1, forward strand.
GATGATTGAGTGGTATAATGCTATAAACTATGTTATAACGTCTAGCATCTATGATCTAGTTACTTGTAGTAATGTTAGTTTGTAATTTTGTAGGTTATAATGTTATTACTACGGCCTACGCTAGCCGTCAGGCATATAGTGTGGAGCTATGTTTATATAGCGGCAAATGCGAATCTAAATAGTGTACGCTTTACATTGAGTATACATAGCATGCTATAATTTAACCCTATGCGTTATATTAACCACTATTAATATACATGTCTAAAAATGTTATATTTCCTTATACAATAATATGCCTAAAAATGTGCTACACAATAAAAAAATCAAAATATTTTCCCACCTTATGGTCTTTAGCGTGAACTTCAATTTGTCCATTGGCAAATTTTATACGTTTTTCACCACTGGCTGAGACTGTTAATGTAGCACCATCTGGGAATCTCCATTCTTCCTGCACATGTTCATTTTTAGGATCGAAATATCTTATACTGCCATTTGGAAGTCTTATTTCTGTAGAACCATCCTTGTAACGTTTCTCAATTTGGCCACTAAAATTGGTAATGCAAAGATTAAATGGTTCAAACATAGAGCAAGAGTAAAAACTAACTAGAGGTAAATTGCCTTGTCTAGTACTGCTTCTAGAGTGAAATGGTTTTTTTTAATAATATAAGATAGCAAACAAGCAGATGGGTCTCCTGATGGTAAGAGTCAACCATCACCTATAGACACCAAAGATGTTAATGGTACATTGCTATCTTGTGGCAATTCACAAGATAGCGGCAATGCCACATGCATAAGTTTACCGGCTACCTTACCCTCCAAACCGGAACACAACAGTGACAAGCACTGATGCTATTGAGGCAGGAATAGTTAAGGCGGTGGTACCAGACCTGGGCGAGACAATGCAGAACCCTACCACCTAGTGCCTTTAGTGGTTTCCCTGTTGAGCTTTGATGTTGACCTTTGTAACTCAGTAATTGGCTTAGTCAATAAATGCTTTAGGTATCTATCTATAAAAATCCCAGTAATAGCCTGGAGACTGGTGATTGTACGTATTAACATCGTCATGTATTGCAAAAAATGTTAAATTATCGGTTCTAATTCTCAAAGAAACAAGCAACTGTTTTTGCAAATCCACTCATTTGGGGAATAAATGGCCATTTTCTCTGCTGGAAATAGCTAGCAGCAATCCCTGGGAAAGTTTTTACTGTAATATCATACAAACTAAAATTTATTAAATAAACCTGTATAATGAGTACACAATTCAATGCAGTAAATTAATGATTAATGATAATCTTTGAAATGGTGTTTTATTATATACGTAATATCCAACACAGGATATATAATTAATATATCCTATCTTAGACATAACATGTTTTTAGATTGCAAGAAGGGAGATTAACAGCCGACTTTAAATTTATTAATTCTAATATTTGAAAAAGTTCTATTGCAACAAATTAAATAGAAAAAAAATATTTAGTGGTTAGACAGTTATTTAAAAAAATTAGATTCTTACTCTGAGAACTCTAGTACTTCTAAGCCATCTGCATGTGAAGTATGGTAAGTTTTTGTTTCTGCATAAAAATATTTGATTTTGCCTTCTTTATAAAAGTTTTCTTTGACATCTCCATTATAATAAGTAAATTTACTATATTTGCCATCAGCAGACATAATTTTTACATTACCATTAGGAAATCTAAGCTCACGTGAGCCATCTGGTTTTGTAATTTCTGTTGGATTCAAATTTGTTTTTGAAGAATTAGACCTACTTAATACAGGTTCCGGACTGGGTATTAATCTTGAATCACAATATAACTCTTTATTAATGGGTATTGTAGAACCATGTGGACTAGAATTATGTTTATTAAATGTTGGAGCTGTATATTTACTTTTAATTTCACCTACATCTATATTAGAATTAAAATTTTCTTTTCCTTCTTGAGATTCAATTGATTTATTACAAGTACTTCCGCTCGACATCCTATTACTTGAAAATGAATTTGAAGAGCTTCCTAAACTCTGTCTATATGATGGTGAAGAATCACTCAATGGCTTTAATTTATCTATTGAATTTTTAGTTTTTCTAATAAAAAAATCACTAGGATTTTGCTGGCAGTCTAATTTCTCTGTAGAATCTGGACTGTCTAATCTAGAGCTTCTTTCTTTTTTACTTTTAGTAGACAAAGTGTCTTTAAACCTTTCATTGTATATCTTTTCAAGACCATTGTCATCACTATCTGACGTATTATGATCCTCTAAGTGATCTAATGTACCTGTATCTTCTAAATCACTTAATTCATTATCACAAATAACATTTTCAATATTTATCAGATTTTGTTTTCCCATATCACTAAGGGAATCTTTTTGGCTAAAATATTTTGCATATCTGGATGTTACATTTAAATTTGGCACACTTTTTGCTCTTGGTCTTGACATATTTTTATTAGTAGGTTCAACAGTTTTTAATCTGCTCTGTCTTTCAATAGAGTAAGATTTGTATTTAATATCAGGGTCATGGTTTATGTCAACTTGAGTATTTTTATTAGTCATATTTGATAACTTTTTATTAATACTTTCTAAATATTTCAAATTAGATAATCTTCTAGTTATTTCATTGCTGTGTTGTATGCGTTTATTTTCTTTTTTTAGCTTTTCAGCTTGCTCTTCTATACTCTTTTTTTCTTTTTCTATCAGTTTAATTTGATTACGCAACCTGGCAATAATTGAAGTAGATTTTGCTTCTTTAGTTCTTATTTCTTCCTTTAGTTCCTGTATTTCTTTCTTTAGGTTCAATGTCTCATCTTTTTCTTTTTTGTTTAATCTACCTCTGATATCTCTTACATATCTCTCATATAATTGTTTCTGTTTTTGTAATTTTTCCTTTTCTTCTGCTAAATAATATTCAGATAAAATTTTGTCTTCTGTAAATTTTTGCTCAAAATTTTTCTTTTCTTCATAAAATTTTTGTCTTTCTGAATCCAATTCTTCACGAATTTTATTCAAATTAGCATTCTCTCTTCGAAATATCTCAATTTCATCTTCAAGTTCTTTAAGTCTGTCTTTTAATAGATCACTTGTAGCAATTAACTTTGCATTCATTTCTTCCATGTTGACATTAAATTCATTTTTAATGACAGAATCATCTTGACAATTGTCTATTTTTGGCTTTGGTATTTTTTCCTCTTTTGTACTGGGACCTTTTTTATCAGGAGCTTTAAGGGTTTCTTTTGAAACAGAGATTGGGCTAAAATCATTTTGAGTAACAGTTTTACATGAACAACAACTTGATACTGATGAACATGTTTCACTGCATTCTGTACATTCACTATTACAATTTCCTACATCACTACATGATGTATTACACCTTAAATTACCTATATTGGCTGGGGATAAATGATTTAGCCTTGGATTATCAGAGAAACATTTTTTTAAAATTAGTGGTGTGCTTTCACCAGAGGTATCTATATTACCTAAAAATCGGTTAAAAAAAGAATTTCTCAAATCAAAACTATCATGGGACACCTTTTTTTCTATTAAATCAAATAGATTTTGCTCTGCTACCTCCATTTCTTGTTTTGTTTTAATATTATATTCATCACAACTCAAATCAGATATAGTACTTTTAGCTGGAGAATGAAAATTTTTGTAATAGTTACTTTGTTTCAACTGTCTGAGGAAATCACTCTGTTCTTTACTTAAAACAGCAGCCCACGTTTTCCCTTTACTTTCTAGTCCTGAACGTTTTGAATTATCTAGTATATTAAGATGTGGGTTTGGTGATATCTTGGGATACATACATTCATTTTTCTCATTTTTATTTGATTGTGTTTGTTCATCATGTGGAGGATTATAATTTACTGGTTGTGATACTACATTAATATTTGATGTCACATCTTTATTTAAATTTATATCTTTTGGCTGTACCTTAATAACTTCAGTTTCTAGTATCTGTATATTGTCACTCTTGTTACTAGACATATTTCTTGAATTTTTCAACTTTGATTTAGAAATTTGTTTCGTTTTAGAGCCGTTTTTCTGTCTCCAAGGCAAGGATTTAGTATTTTGGATGACAAAATTTTCCTTTTGAATACCAAATCGTGACATACCCTCACCACGCTTTAAATAAGGTCTCTTAATTTTAGTAGTCTCTGTTTCTGACATACACTTTGTTACATGTTCCGGCTTCATATTAGTATCTTTATTTGCTTTTTCTGTCTGCAACTTTTGTATAACAAGAGCTTCAAAATCTTTTCGTGGCGACAGAATAGGCATTTCATCTAATGATATCCGCTTTTGTGAAATGTCAAATTTAGAATTGTTAGGTTCCCTTCCTTGGTCAACTTGCATCACCGACTGTGTTAAAGTGTTTTTGGATGGCACAGGCGAATTTGTTAAAAATTCAGAATCTTGTGATAAATTTAATACAGAAACACCTTCCATTATGTTCTGTGAACTAATTCTTTGAGATAAATTTAGGTCACTCTTTCCAGGGGAATCATTTTCGTCCCGAGATGAGTCTAATAAACTTCGAAATGTATTGTAAGAGGTGTTATTGCTAAAATGACTTACGATTTCTGTGGCCGTTGTAGATTGTTCAGTGGAATCATACCGTAATCGCTGTTTTTGGAGTTTCCCGCGCTGTATCAGTTGCATATGTCTAAGCATTTGTAAACGCTCTAGAATTTGTGATGGAGACATTGAAATGTCTGTTTCAGAAAAAGAATGATCCATTATATTAACAGACTTTGATTAACTAGTGAATATAAGTTATAACTATAACGATTTGTTTAGTTTGAAATTTAAAATTGTTTGAATAGGTAGGTACGTCAGTCTATGGGTACGTCTTTTGACAATTAACGACACAGACCAATTAGAGTACTACGTACAGACCGCCATCTGGGGAACATTTGGTTTAAACCGTATGCAAAGTTCGAAGGAAAATGTTAGTTCTTAATTTGTTTTTCTCGGTTGATATGTTGGTAAAGCAAACGATTAATATTCATACAGCCAGACGCGTAAGGTTTGACCGTATACCTCCCTCTTTTACTTATTTCAGTTTTTATTTATTTTTAATTAATGGATAATCACGTAAATAAAAGAACAATTTTAAATACTTAAATTTATTTATTATTTTTTAAACAATGACCTATTCCCAACTTGCGGATGGAACTGAAAAACATAAATAGCATTAAAATGAAAAGGAAATGTGTCGGTTTTGATTGGATCGGATGGGATTAGGCGGGATCTGGTATGATAATTGAGAATTAGGCGGGGCTGTGGTGAAATCGAAAACGATCGGATAGGTGAATAAGTAGGAAAGTGGGTTTAGTCGGGTTAGACTGAATAATAAAGGGTGAGATTGAGGATTAAGTTGGATTAAAAGAAATTGGTGGATATATGATCTGACATTAGTTGGATGTGGTGGGATCGAATGAGATCGATTACGCAGAATCTTGTGAGATTGGGTGGGTTTAGGTGGGGTCTAGTCGGATTGGTGAGACCTGATGTGAATGGACTGGAATTGATGGGATCTGGCGAAGTTTTTAAATTTGCATTAACATTACTCAATTTACATTACTTAATTTTTAAATTTGCATACTCATGATTTCGATTCGTACAATATTAGTCTTTTATGATTTTTTTATTTATTACATTGCACCAATTCAAAATAAAAGTCAAACATTCTTCCAGTACAATATCTTTGTACAATTCGTAGGTCACAAAAACAAATGAATATTCCAAAAATATTTAAATTTGTTTAATTTCACGTCTTGTAATAATAACATGAATGGAATGCTCAAAATATTCATTTGTGATTCTAATAATAAAGCCAAAACATCGAACTGCATATTCGGATGGGTAAGACAACTTACTTTGTTGTAATAATTTTAATATTCTTTTTGTTTTATATACGAGTTTGTTTGAACTTGGTAACTATTTTTTTCTGCCATGAGCACAATTTACTTCATGTAACATTTTTCGTATTACCCATCCATATGCCCTGGAATGCACATTAACGCATCTTTTTGCTCTGAATTCAAGAAATTGTCATCGATATATATTTGGTATATAATTAACTGACTATTTAGTAGTTGGTGTCATTCTCAATTAAATAATTTTTACAATAACAATAATTCCAAATGAAAATTGATACAGTTTATTGGTTTTAATAAATGGATTTAAATGCGTTTATGAAAGTATAAATCTGAATTAAAATATCTCGGTCTCATTATTTTAAATTTCGTTTGTGATTCCCATACCCTTTGCAAAATATCCACAATGATGTCCCAATTTATTTATATGTTACACAGCATAGAATATTTTAGTTATTATGAATGGTATAATATTAAAAACAAGATACAATTTCTGCCATTTGTTGATAGCATTCAAGTTTACACTATTTATTTGTATACTAATTTATAATTATTAATTACTGATGAACATAAAACTATACATTAAACATAATAGGTGAAAATTGAATAGTAAATAAATACAAGTGAACTAGAATTAATGTTAAAAAAACATATCTTTACATAAGCCGACACATTTTTAAATTTTCATGCTATTAATATATAATTCGATACAAAACAAATTTACTTCCTGCGATTACTTACAATAATGCTAGTTTAAATGTTTTAATGAAATATTTTTATACACCTTGCTTGTCAACTGTGAATTTCTTTGATAGTTTTTGTCTTTAATATTTTAAGTAGCTACGCTTTAACATTTGCTGTACTTTGTTACAAATTTTGTTTTTCCCAGTATTTTTATATTCTACTAGCAGCTTCGCTGAGCATAAATACATTGATGATTCAAAGAAATTATGTGACCAATCATTTACGCTCTTAGTACCAAAACTAACTCAAAACTCAATGTTTATCATGTTCAGTCAAGTATTCTCGAGTTATAACGGGACACACAGAGACAAAAAAACGGACAGAAAATACAAAATGTTACAATTAATGTCGGAGAGTCTCAGAGCGAACATTTATCATGAAATTTGATTTATATAGTAATATATACAAACGATATATCTACAAATATATATAGTGAAAGAGATAGATAATAATGTGGTCTTCGATTTTTTTCATCCTATTTTGCTAAGTGTAAGTGCAAATACCATTAATTGGATCAAAATCGGTCAATTAGTTTGTGATTTATCAATGACTAAAATTTTTGAAAGAAATGGTTTTTCACATTCTTCGAAATTTTTCAACCTACCGGTTACTTAGCTAAAGCCATATTTTAAATCTCAAAAATTGAGTTGAATGTCATTCGAAAGATCAAAATCAATTATCGTTTCCAAAATATACAGCTTTTTAAAAATCAATATACGGCCATTTTTAACACAATATATACATGATAATATAATTATGTATACGGCTTAGACGTTTGAACTGAAAAAATCTATGCCTACAGTTTTTACTTTATGAGCTTAAAATATCTTAATTTAGCGGGAAGTTTCAGGGATGACCCGCAGGGTTAACCGTTTACACATTTTTTTAAACTAGTTTTTAGGTAATTGTACATTCAGTCAGACATTTAAAAACTTTTTATAAAACCAAATTTTTATACGGATTCCTTTGAAAATAGTATACGATTTCTGAAACAAATTATTTTTGCGATTCTGCTTTAAATTTGGAAACTAAATATAAATCTTATACTATTTCTATGAACCTTCAATTTTAATTTGTATTTATTATTTGAAAAAGTTTACATTTTACATCTATATGTAGTAGTTTCAAAGTTTTAAATGCTTCTATATATCTAAATGCACTAAACTAATAGGAACATATTGCTGCGAATATTCAGATACAGACAGATATATAAAAATTATAGTCTGTTATTTGCGCAATCACGTGTTTTCACTATGTATTAATTTTCATCAAGATTCAGCAAACCAATCATAACTTATAACGAGACATACAGACAAGATAAGACAAGTAAAATTAATAAAAATGATATAGTCCAATATGTGCACAATTAAGCGTTTATTTACTTATTTAATACTTTATTGTACACAAAGGAATAAAATAACATTTTGATTCAAAAAAAAATCTACAAAAACGAGTTTATCAGAGGTAAGAGATTTCTTCAGCAAATCCAAAACAGTGAGAATGCGTGAAAGATATGTAGAAGACAAGTGTATAGGCATTAGTTTAGAAATATACAGTAGGAATACAAATATAAAAAGTTATTTTAATTTATTTAATTCTATACGTTACAAATTACAATGCCTTTTTATACTAAACATTAAACAGATAAATAAAATTCTTATAAAGGTTTTATTTACCTGTAATAAAGGTTAATAATGAATGACTGCTCCTAATATAAAACGGAAGTGAATTCCAAAGTTTCAAGGAATTAATAGCGAAAGAATTACTTATTATAGAATTACCGCCCCGTTGGTCGAGTGGTTAGCGGCCCTGACTACGCAATCGACGGGGCTCGGGTTCGATCCCCGACGACGACAAGCATTTATGTGATGAGCATATATGTTTGTATTTTCGGGTTTGGGTGTTTATTAAATATATTCTAGTATTATCTAGTAAATAATTAATAAAAAAGTATTTTCAGGCAAATTACCCTGACGAGGTAGGCAAATGTACAACTAGGTCAACAACAATAGTTCCTTATAAGTGAAGATTGGGTCCCGCAATGTGATAGGTGGCAAGCCTATTACATTGTGGGACCAAGCGGCACTTTCTAATCCCGGGCAACGTTGTTTTCATCAGAAACCTGAAATATCGCATTTTTGAATTGCCCGACCCGAGAATCAAATCTGGGACCTCATGTGTCAACACGACACCGCACCACTAGACCACAGAGACGATAAAATTCAACACACTTAAGAGGGACAATTTGAGTTGAAATCATATAAAAAGCTCGCGAAGAAGTGTTCTTAATGTATACCAATTTTCACAAAGATAAGATACATATTGACAGACAAAAATGTTCAAAATTGTAAAATTTATGTAAGCAAGTCATAAAACAAATACTTATTAAATATTCGTGACTGTGAATGAGTGTGAGTGTATGCCTTACAAAAATTGACTAAATAAAATTTAATGTACAGACACACAATAAGATTTATACAGTAGTATTCATTTCAAAATTTAGGATATTTTTTTTAATAAAACAGCTTGTTGCTACTATTTTGCTGTCATTCTTAATTGCAAGTTACTACTAGCATCATTAGCTATGTCAAATAATTCGTCGAAGAAAGAGACTACTTGTGCCATGTTCTCCAGTGTTTCTCATATCGGTTTCATCTGGATACAAGGCTGGAAATAAAAAAATAAAACATTACAGTGTAGTAGGAGTGTATATTTTCAATGGAGAATATTATGTTGTGTTTAAAAAATACTAAAAAAAGATTATTTCACCTATTGCTGATCTCTGTCACGTTCCGGCACAGGAAGCTTTTTTTTATCATAGGATTTCAAAAAAACCCTCCTGATGAAAAGAGACAACCAACGCCTATAGACACCAAAGATGTTAATTGTGCGTTATTATCCTTGCAAACTTGTTATTATTAAGTGCCATATGTATAAGTTTACTGGCTAAGTTACTCTCATAATCTGAACACAACAGTGACAGGCACTGACGCTCAACCACCTAGTGACTACTATGTTAGTGTCTCTCATAGCCAATGGTTCGCCTCTTACGAATTTAAATTTACACATACGCCTGATTAATCTTTACGTATTAAGAGTGGCTTAGGCAGTTTGTAAAATACCAACGATAGACTATAATATGTGTACCATCGTGCCTACTAGATGATAGAGTTCCGCAATGTCTCGACCGGGTATGTATTCTCACCACCTTTTCTATCCCTGCTGCAATAGCGTCAATGCTTGTCATTGTCATATTTCGGTTTGGATGGTAAGGTAACCGGTAGATTTATGCATGCGGTATTATCATCTCGCCAAACGGATAGTAACGAACCAGTAACGCATTTAGTGTCTATAGGCTATGCTAGGCTATCTTTTTCAATCTAGTAAACCATCTGCTTGTTTGCTATCTATACAGGTACCTTCTAGGGAAGCGAATTCCATCTTAGGCCGCATCTTAGCCTACCACAGGCGAGATCATGATCAAGCTCTTCCCTATCTATAAAAAAACGTAAACTCATATAGGTACAGGCTATCGATAAAAAAAGGCTATAAATATAGTCTATGTGACTTTTTATATGCTAAGATATATATAGATTTTTATCTGGTCCTTTGCATTTGGCTCTAGTTAATCTCCTGCCCTTTTGATTTTAGTAGAAAGTTTAACTTGTCACAAAATCTTTCTTTTCAAGGGATTTGTTTTTTTGTTACCTAATTATAGGATTTTTCTTTACTAAAGATTACAGCTCTCTAAGTACGAGCTCTATAGTTTATATATTCCCTATACAGGCGTCGACATCGCGGTATTATAGCTTGCACACCTGAGATTAAGTCTCTTTTTTCTCTAATTTTAAGAAATTGTACAAGACGAACCAAAAATTACTTGTAGATTTACATATTCTAATATTTCGAATGTTTAATGAAGTCCTGCATTTATAATTACCTAAGATGTTTATATCCGTATCGCTGTCTGTTATCGTTTGGACTGCTATTTTCATAATTTCAATATCTGAAAACAAATTGTTATAATTTAATTTTGTGACAAATGTTTTTTTTTTTAAATAAGGTAAAGTTTTAATTCAAAATAAATTTTTTTATTTTATTCGGGTTTGGGCTCCTTTGGAGAATAGACCAACTGCTGTTCTGCCAGGCAAGTCGTAAAAGGCGACTGATTGGCTATACATGGCACAACCATAGTGACTATTAGGAGGTAGAGTTCCACAATGTCTCATCCGGACATGGTACCACCGCCTTACCTATTCCTGTCGCAATAGCGTCATTGTTTGTCTGTCATGTGTTGTCATGAAGCAGACTAATGTATGTGAATTGCGATGATAGCAACGCACTGTTAACATCTTTGGTGTCTACAGGCGATAGTTTCTCTTTCCATCGGGAGAGTCATCTGCTTGTTTGCTATCTAATTAAATTTAAAAAATATCATCCTTTTGCTATTTTCCCATAACAACAAGGAGAAAACATCTAAAAAAGTTATTTAAAAAATTAAACCGACTTCAATATATCAGGTACACCATATATCAAAAACGACTGAACCAAATTGGATGAAACTATGACTATTCCCTTAGTAGGAATATACTTAATTTAAATCAAAAAGGATCATCTTGATATGCCTTTTAGTTTCCGAGAAATTCATGGACAAACATATATATATGTACATACAAAATTTAGCACACATGCTTGGAAATCTGAATACATCATCATACCTACTTAAATATTATCCAATTTCATCAATATTACATATATACAGGTTAAATTAATAAACTCATTTTTTTAATCTTGCTACAGATATATGTGTAATAAACTAAGTAATGACACACTACCTATTTGTATATGTAATATAATATAATAATATTTACGGGACAAATTACACTTACTGATCTAACCCCAAAGTAAGCAAATTATTTTGCTTCTGTAATGGGTGTTAGTCAACGATACCAATACATAGAAATACATATATAAATACTGGAATATATTTAATAAACACCCAAACCTGGAAATACAAACATTTTTGCTCATCACGCAAATGCTTGTCCCCGAACCCGAGCCCCGCCGATTGCGCAGTCAGGGCCGCTAACCATTCGACCAACGGGGCGGTATATTTAATAATATCAGTCGATTAGTTAGTGACATTTACTAAGCAATAAATGGGGCTCAGTTTCAATTCCCAACGGGTCAAGCATTTGGTTGATAAACATAGATTTTTTTCTGATTTTATGTGTTTATTTTTTACAATCATTTATTGCATTAAATATTTATTTATTATTTTTTTTTATAAGATAGCAAACAAGCAGATGGGTCTCCTAATGGAAAGAGTCAACCATCGCCTATAGACACCAAAGATGTTAATGGTGCGTTGCTATCTTGTGGCGAGGTCTAATGCCATAAGTCCACCGGCTACCCTACCCTCCAAACCGGAACACGACAGCGACAAACGCTGACGCTATTGCGGCAGGAATAGGTAAGGCGGTGGTACCAGAGCCGGGCGAGACAATGCAGAACTCTACCACCTAGTAGCCACGATGGTAGTGACTCTATAGCCAATCGGTCGCCTTTTACGACCTGCCTGGTAGAACGGCAGTTGGCCTATTCTACAAAGGGACCTTTATTACTTTATTGTTCACATAGAGGCAATATTACATTTTATTTCTTGAAAACTCTACAAAAGGCGAGCTTATCTCTGTAAGAGATTTCTTTCAGCAAACCCAAAACGGTGTGAACGTGTACAGATTATTAATTAAGAAAATATATACAATAGGTATACAAAAAAAAACTTTATATTACTTAATCCTAATTCGTACAATGCATTTTTGCCCAAAAAATTACACCGATAAATAAAATTTTGTATACTAAGCTCTCCTAACCCCCTCACCGTTGGTCGAGTGGTTAGCGGCCCTGACTACGCAATCGTCGGGGCTCGAGTTCGATCCCCGACGGAGACAAGCTTTTGCGTGATGAGCATAAATGTTTGTATTTCCGGGTTTGGGTGTTTATTATATTCCAGTATTTATATATGTATTTCTATGTATTAGTATCGTTGACTAACACCCATTACACAAGCAAATAATTTGCTTACTTTGGGGTTAGATCAGTAAGTGTAATTTGTCCCGTGAATATTATTATTATATTATTATTATTATTATAAATTTTAATTGTTTACATGTTTGGCCTAATGGCATTGAATAGGTATAAAATAAATAATTAAATCTATATAAAAACAACATCAACCTTCATGATTAATTTAAGTACAATTTCCATTTTTTCATAAATTTAATTATTATTTATTTATTATTTTTAAAATTATTTATTTTATTTTATTATACTTATTCCAGTAGGTATTTAAATAATATGTATTTCTACGAATTAGTATTGTTGACGAACAATCATATTATTACAAACAAATACTTTCTTTACTTTAGGGTTGATAAATTCGTGTAATTTGTCCACCCATATTATTATTTATTATAAGTAGTTTAACATACAAATAACAATAAAATTGTACTTACTACAGTCTGATGCATTTGTGATATTGTTCAGTCTTCACTGAATATGCCTAGCGTATGAATGAAGAACTTTCTTGAATAGGTGTACCATAGTCCATAGACCAATGCATGTTGTAATCTCAATATCTGAAAAATATGATTTGCTGTTTTAGATCATTTTAATTACATTTTATAAGTAGCTGTTCCTCACGACTTCGTTTTTGGGACTCAAAATCATTACTTCTTTTAACTCAGTTGGGTGAAAAAGTACCTTTTGTCACTCTTGTAGTGTAGCTTTCTAATATGTATTAAAAAAGTTTTCAAGGTCTGTCTAGTAGTTTATGAGTTAATTCATTTCAAACATAAAAAATAGAAATGTCTTCTCTTAATGATATTATTTGTATAGATTTAATACAGATTTAATTAAATTGAAACATATTTGATAATCATGGTTTAAGACTCACTAAAGTACAAAAAAATACATTATTTTTGCACCAGTTTTGTAGCTTTAAGAATTAAGAATTTTCTATATCCCTAGCTCCGCGGCTATTGACCTAAGAGCAAAGTGACCTCTACAAAAGTTGATGTACCTCACCCCCTCCATCCTATGGTGGAAAAAAAAACAGGCCTTATATAGGGTCGAAATTTTTCGTTGAAATTTGCCTAAGTCCCAGACGCCTTTGTAATGGATTTGGGTTTTTACCCCCCAGCTTCGCGGCTATTGACCTAAGAGCAAAGTGACCTCGACAAAAGTTGATGTCCCTCACCCCCTCCATCCAATGGTGCAATAAAAAAGGGGGGTTGTATAGGGTTGAAATTTTCCATCGAAATTTTTCTAAGTCCTGCGTCCCCTTTCCTACTCAAGACCGTAGTTTTTGATTTTACCCCCTAGCTCCGCGGCTATTGACCTAAGAGCAAAGTGACCTCTACAAAAGTTGATGTACTTCACCCCCTCCATCCTATGGTGGAAGAAAAAACAGGCCTTATATAGGGTCGAAATTTTTCGTTGAAATTTGCCTAAGTCCCAGACGCCTTTGTAATGGATTTCGGTTTTTACCCCCCAGCTTCGCGGCTATTGACCTAAGAGCAAAGTGACCTCGACAAAAGTTGATGTCCCTCACCCCCTCCATCCAATGGTGTAATAAAAAAGGGGGGTTACATAGGGTTGAAATTTTCCATCGAAATTTTTCTAAGTCCTGCGTCCCCTTTCCAACTCAAGACCGTAGTTTTTGATTTTACCCCCCAGCTCCGCGGCTATTGACCTAAGAGCAAAGTGACCTCGACAAAAGTTGATGTCCCTCACCCCCTCCATCCAATGGTGTAATAAAAAAGGGGGGTTACATAGGGTTGAAATTTTCCATCGAAATTTTTCTAAGTCCTGCGTCCCCTTTCCAACTCAAGACCGTAGTTTTTGATTTTACCCCCCAGCTCCGCGGCTATTGACCTAAGAGCAAAGTGACCTCTACAAAAGTTGATGTACCTCACCCCCTCCATCCTATGGTGGAAGAAAAAACAGGCCTTATATAGGGTCGAAATTTTTCGTTGAAATTTGCCTAAGTCCCAGACGCCTTTGTAATGGATTTCGGTTTTTACCCCCCAGCTCCGCGGCTATTGACCTAAGAGCAAAGTGACCTCGACAAAAGTTGATGTCCCTTACCCCCTCCATCCAATGTTGTAATAAAAAAGGGGGGTTACATAGGGTTGAAATTTTCCATCGAAATTTTTCTAAGTCCTGCGTCCCCTTTCCTACTCAAGACCGTAGTTTTTGATTTTACCCCCTAGCTCCGCGGCTATTGACCTAAGAGCAAAGTGACCTCTACAAAAGTTGATGTACCTCACCCCTTCCATCCTATGGTGGAAGAAAAAACAGGCCTTATATAGGGTCGAAATTTTTCGTTGAAATTTGTCTAAGTCCCAGACGCCTTTGTAATGGATTTGGGTTTTTACCCCCCAGCTTCGCGGCTATTGACCTAAGAGCAAAGTGACCTCGACAAAAGTTGATGTCCCTTACCTCCTCCATCCAATGGTGCAATAAAAAGGGGGGGTTATATAGGGTTGAAATTTTCCATCGAAATTTTTCTAAGTCCTGCGTCCTCTTTCCTACACACTAACCAACTTCCTAGTTCCTTACAGGGCACATATCAATATTATTCTCTTAGGAGTTACAGGGATTTTTATGAAAATTAATGTCCTGTCGTAAACTGTTGCTTGTGGGTACACAAAACTTGAGAACTTTGAGAATTCACAATATTTTTAACTGATAGCAAGAAGCGAAAATACACCACACCACACAAATACCGAAACACTCCAAAAACAACTTGAAAATGAAAAATAATCACCATTCAACACAAACATATTAAACACAACGGCCATTTTGTTTATTCAATTTCGACATTTCGACAGACAATTACCTATCCGTTCCGTCAATTGTCACGCATATGGCAGTTGTCAAAGTCGTTACGCCATATCAAACGTCTGTGTGAAACTTTGCAGTGTCATTCTATACGGTTTATTTTTTTTCTATATGACATGACCTGGCGTGATTAACGACAACAATTGTCAATTAGACATGTGTAACCACAAATTATAAAGTATTATGTACTAGAATGCAAGGATTTAAAACGTTATGATTTCGACATATCTGCGCCGTTGTGATTGGTTATGGTATATGATATTATGACGTTGTGTTCTAGCACTAGTTGGGGAACCAATTACGAAACAGCATGAAACGCAGGGAACCAATCACGAAACAGCAAAAATATCGAAATTATATCGTTATAAATCCTTGCTAGTATGTGTAACACTCAAGGAAGTTATATTCTACCCGGAATGCTTACACGTATTTCAAAATCGTTCCGAAGAGTACCACGACATGAGTGGAGTGTGTCTCTTTCTACTAAATAAAGTGCCAATCGCCATATATAAGTGTGGCCATGCGTAGTTTGCAAATTACTACTAAGTAATTCTAATAATTTGAGAAACAGTTTTTACATTGCATAAGTAATTACGTAATAATTAAAATAAGCAAATTTTAGAACTCACTATGTTAATAACAATACATTTAATGCTAATTTATTTATCGAAGTGTATGAATAAAAAGGAATTAACGATTACCGAATATATAAAAATCTACCATTTAGATAGTTTTGTTTACACTGGCAATTGCAAGAAAGGGACAACATCCACTCTTGTCGTTGTCTTGCTCAGAACGTTTTTCCCCTCTGTTAAGTAAGAAAGAAATGTCAACTTTATTTGTTATGCAATAAAGTACATTTTTATTTTTCAAATATTGCTTCGTAGTAATTCCAGTTATCGTATATAAGTTCCTTGGTAACACTGCGCTGCGCCGCGTAATTGCGCTAACTCAATTCACTGAGCTGGTGTAGTCAACTCATTTATTCAAAATGTGCTAGCGCACGGCGCAGCATAGTTATACCAGAGACTATACGCAGTAAACTCTCATTCATGTGCACAATCATCATGAGTCATGACTCTTATGTGTCGCGACCAAGGAACTTATATATGATAACTAGAATTGTTACGAAACAATATTTGAAAAATAAAAATGTACTTTATTTCGTTATTCATAAAGTTGACATTTGTTTCTTACATAACAGAGGGGGAAAACGTTCTGAGCAAGACAACGACATGAGTGGATGTTGTCCCTTTCTTGAAATTGCCAGTATAAATAAAACTTTCGGATGGTAGATTTTGATATATACCTTAATCGTTAAATCCCTTTCATTCATACACGTCGATAGATACATTAGCATAAAATGTATTGTAATTAACATAGAGAGTTTTTAAATGTGCTTATTTTAATTATTTCGTAATTACTTATGCAATGCAAAAACTGTTTCTGAAAATTAGTAGAATTACTAAGTAGTAATTTGCAAACTACGCTTGGCCACACTTATATATGGCGATTAGTGCTTCATTTAGTAGAAAGAGACACATTCCACTCATGTCGTGGTACTCTTCGGAACGATTTTGAAGCGCGTGTAAGCATTCCGGGTAGAATATAACTTCCTTGGTCGCGACTCACTTGTTGAGTTACCAATGAACCAACGCAATTCATGCGCTGTGCGCTGTTTGTGTTATGAATCTGTAGCGTGGTGCACAACGCACGTTTCGCTCGCTGCTCACTTCCTTTTACCCGCGGGCTGCGTCAGATTTATTGCGCCATGGCGCAATTTTGAGTTAGCGCAATGAGCCGGCGCAGTACACTGCGCTTGAGTTACTGAGTTAACGCAAGGAATTTCGCTGAGTTACCCATGTCTAACAAAAATCAAAACTTTATATTATACGTATAATAATCTGTGATCAAGGAACTTATATACGATAACTGGAATTACTACGAAGCAGTATTTGAAAATAAAAATGTACTTTATTTCGTTCTCAATAAAGTTGACATTTGTTTCTTACATAACAGAAGGGAAAAAGTTCTGAGCAAGACAATGACATGAGTGGATGTTGTCCCTTTCTTGCCAGTGTAAATAAAACTTTCGGATGGTAGATTTTATATATTCGTTAATCGTTAAATCCCTTTTGTTCATACACGTCGATAGATACATTTGCATAAAATGTATTGTAATTAACATAGTGAGTTCTAAAATATGCTTATTTTAATTATTACGTAATTTTTGTGTAATGCAAAAACTGTTTCTCATATTAGTAGAATTACTTAGTAGTAATTTGCAAACTACGCATGGCCACACTTATATATGGCGATTGGCGCTTTATTTAGTAGAACGAGACACCCTCCACTGGTGATGGTACTGTTCGGAACGATTTTGAAGCGCATGTAAGCATTCCGGGTAGAATGTAACTTCCTTGCTTTCTACTAAATAAAGCAACAATCGCCATATAAAGTGCGGCTACGCGTAGTTTGCAAATTACTACTAAGTAATTCTACTAATTTGAGAAGTAGTTTTTGCATTGCATAAGTAATTACGTAATAATTAAAATAAGCACATTTTAGAACTCGCTATGTTAATTACAATACATTTCATGCTAATGTATTTATCGACATGCATTTTATTGATTCAGGCGTTACTTTGCGGAAATCCATTATTAAACGGCGAAATTAATTAAATTTGCTATTATTCGCGAACGATTCTATGTAGCCTCCGTGATGGTACCGAAAAGAGAGACGTCGGTTTAATAAATGGATAAGACTCACCGATGGTTCCGATCAAACGAAGACCAGCGGTACACTTATCCGCCCACATCCACCACACTTTTACAACCACGACCACGCCGGCACCAATTACAAAAGCACACAATTCATGTACGTACTCAACGCACGTTTCACTTCGAAACCGAAGCATCTTCAGGAGAAACGAACACTACCTCACTCTTTGTATTACTTACACTCGCGTATAATAAATGGATAAGACTCACCGATGGTTCCGATCAAACGAAGACCCCCAGCGGCACACTTATCCGCCCACATCCACCACACTTTTACAACCACGACCACGCCGGTACCAATCACAAAAACACACAATTCATGTACGTACTCAACGCACGTTTCACTTCAAAACCAAAGCATCTTCAGGAGAAACGAACACTACCTCACTCTACGCGAGTGTAAGTAATACAAAGAGTGAAGTAGTGTTCGTTTCTCCGGAAGATGCTTCGGTTTCGAAGTGAAACGTGCGTTGAGTACGTACATGAATTGTGTGCTTTTGTAATTGGTGCCGGCGTGGTCGTGGTTGTAAAAGTGTGGTGGATGTGGGCGGATAAGTGTGCCGCTGGGGGTCTTCGTTTGATCGGAACCATCGGTGAGTCTTATCCATTTATTAAACCGACGTCTCTCTTTTCGGTACCATCACGGAGGATACATAGAATAGTTCGCGGATAATAGCAAATTTAATTAATTTCACCGTTTATCGACATGTATTAATAAAAGGGATTTAACGATTACCGAATATATAAAAATCTACCATCAGATAGTTTTATTTACACTGGCAATTGCAAGAAAGGGACAAGATCCACTCTTGTCGTTGTCTTGCTCAGAACGTTTTTTCCCTCTGTTAAGTAAGAAACAAATATCAACTTTATTGGTAACGAAATAAAGTATATTTTTATTTTTCGAATATTGCTTCGTAGTAATTCCAGTTATCGTATATAAGTTCCTTGGTAGAAAGAGACACACACCACCCATGTCGTGGTACTCTTCCGAACGATTATGAAGCGCGTGTGAACATTCCGGGTAGAATGTAACTTCCTTGGGTACTTGTTACTTGTAGAAATTCCTTGCGTTAACTCAGTAACTCAAGCACAGTGTACTGCGCCGGCTCATTGCGCTAACTCAAAATTGCGCCATGGCCCATGGCGCAACAAATCTGACGCAGCCCGTGGGTAAAGAGAAGTGAGCAGCAAGCGAAACGTGCGCCGTGCGCCACGCTACAGATTCATAACACAAACAGCGCACAGCGCATGAATTGCGTTGGTTCATTGGTACCTCAACGAGTGAGTCTCGACCAAGGAAGTTATATTCTATCTGGAAGGTCCACATGTACTTCAAAATCGTTCCGAAGAGTACCACGACATGAGTGGAGTGTGTCTCTTTCTACTAGGGTGTCCATACATATTTGTGCAACAGGACAATTTCATACTAAAAAAGCGAAATAGAACTGATATAGACAGCTACGATAAATCCTAGATAGCACCCACGGCTATCAACTTTTGAAAGTCGTGTAGAATGTCTGTTATCGCTCTTATTGACGAAGGAAAATGCACATTCATAATATGTTGTTTTGACTAACACCCATAATTTGCTAACTTTAGGGTTAGATCAATTCGTGTGATTTGTCTAATGATATCTTATTATTACGACAGGCTGTAGTGAGGTGGAGGGGGCCGGATTGCAACTATAAATGCTAGCATATTAGTAACGTA
Organism: Apodemia mormo; assembly: GCA_036924255.1. Taxonomy (NCBI): domain Eukaryota; kingdom Metazoa; phylum Arthropoda; class Insecta; order Lepidoptera; family Riodinidae; genus Apodemia; species Apodemia mormo. Next base: position 16,989,106 of record JAUPFN010000020.1, read on the forward strand.
ACGGGCCGCAACACATTGACTAGTTTTATGTACAGTTAACTGCCGAACTGCACGTTGAGGCTAGTTATTTGTGGCCTTTAATCGTTCTTCACCCATAATTTCTGATTTTGTAAATGCATACTTAAAACACGGAGAAAATTGTGTGCGCTCAATTCCGCTCTGCAAATCTGCCGCACTGTATCAAAGTGATCTAGGCGAATTTTTGCGTGCCTTGCATTTTTGGGTGCCGTGCACCCTGACCAGCTGCGGCCCATCTTAATGTGTTAGAGCGTAAAATAGGATTATTAAAAATAATAAAAGTTGCAATAACTTTACTTGATATGTAACTGAAATAAATAGCTAGATTTGTTTTCGTACTGAGCTGTTTCGCGGGTAAAAAGTGTGGTAAAAAAATCTTTGCATGTGTGATCTTTCTACCGAATTGAGTATTATACATACAGATAAAAGATCAAAATACTCTTCTAGAAAATGTATGCATTAATTACGGACAGATGACAATTACATTACATTGCTTTAAAATTTGTTCGAGTGAAGCAGTCCAGCGATACTGAAGAATCAATAAAACCTAGAGGATACGGTGAGAGATATTGCAAAGTCTTAATGCCAGTCTACTGACAGGGTCCTGGATAAAACACTTCGGTTCCGGTTCCAACGTTCAAGTTCAAAATGTCCAATTCCCAAAATATACATTGGGAATTGGACATTTTGGACACATTGGATTTTGGACACACAATATTACAAATATACATTCCCAAATTATACATAAACATTTTCAAAATGCCCATTTCCTAAAATGGTCCATTTTTCTCCATGTTGGTCTCGTGCTCCTTTGAAGAATAGGCCAACTGCCGTTCTGCCAGGCAGGTCGTAAAAGGCGACTTATTGGCTATAAGTGTCACTACCATCGTGACTACTTGGTGGTAGAGTTCCGCAACGTCTCGGCCGGGTATTTGCTACCATCGCAGAAGCTATTCCTGCAGCAATAATGTCAATTTTATATCATAAGATAGCAAACAAGCAGATGGGTCTCCTGATGGAAAGAGACAACCATTGCCTATAAACACCAAAGATGTTAATGGTGCGTTGCTGTGTACTGACGAGGTCTAAGGCCACATCCATAAGTTTACCGGCTATCTTACAATCCAAACCGGATCACGACGATTACAAGCATTGACTCTGTTGCAGCGCAAATAGGTAAGGTAGTGGTGCCAAAAACCAGTGCGAGATGTTGCGGAACCACCTAGTAGTCACGATGGTAGTGAAATTATTTCTTGTCAAGAGTTAAGTAAACTTTTTGACAAGCAGTTACGCTGTTGCGGCAGGAATAAATAAGGCGGTGGTACCAGACCCGGGCGAAATAATGCAGAAATCTACCACCTAGTTGTCATTGTCGTGCTCCTGTTTGGAGGGTAAGGTAGCTGGCAGACTTGTGCATGTGGCATTGCAAGCCCGCCACACGGATGGCAACGGACCATTTATATCTTTGATGTCTAAACGCGATGGTTTCTCTTTCCACCAGGAGACCCGTCAACTTGTTTGCTATCTTATAATATAAAAAACAAATATTCATTTTAAACACTAATCATCTAGACTAATAACAAGTAGTTTTTTCATTTCAAATCTGTAAATTATATTGAAATAGGCTGATAAAAACCATCCATACTAAAGGAGAGTGTTCAGTAGTCGATTTTAATACCAAATATGTAAAACAATTAGGTACTTAAATATTGAGCTAATTATCCTATAACATGCGGACGCCCACGCATAGATATCATTTTTATTCAAATTATCCTTTATAGGCACTATTGAAGTTCATTATTTACAAACAGCGATTTGCTGAACTCGTGACTAGACTCATTAGCTATTAGTCACCGCGCGGATGATAACGGAGCTTTCACTCGCTGCCACGGGATTCGTGGGATTCGAAGAAATAAAAGTGACCGTATTTTCTGAATACTATTATTTCTCTACTAATTTTGTTGTGGTTGACAACTACATAATAGTCAAGCAATATTTTGATAACGTCATTTTCCTCTCTATTATACACCCGAGCAAATTTTCCATTATACAAGGAGTAAATTTTCCTTAAAGTAATCCTAAAAAACTGGTATTTTTCATTTTGTGTTTTTTTATCTTGCGCGCTAATATACACCCCAGTACACCCGAGTAAATGTCCTTTAAGTAATCCTAAAAAACCAGTATTTTTCATTTTGTTTTTTTTTTTATCTTGCGGGCCTGTTGTCATCTAAAGAAAGCAATATTTTATTTATTTACTTATTTTAGTTTACTTTCTTTCGTATTAAAACAGGGCGGTTACAAACTAACATCATAATTTTGGGCCAGGGTGGGTTTGCGATCACCTATTTTAGTAAGTGAATTAAACAAAGTTCTATCAAGAAAACGTGTGGTCGTAAACTGATGAGATGCATCTATATGCTTCTACAACATCAAATTCTAAATTATACAGTCATGAAAGCATCATTGAGATCATAATAGGCAAAATATTTTATAGCTTTATGTGTCCGAATGCAACCACATGGCCGCTTTCGAGCGTATTAGATATTTATATACTTCAGTTTGCGATCACTGGATTTAAAAAGAAATATAAGCTAAAAAATGATGTCACTACAACTTTCCAACAAACAATGTTCTATAATTGAAATAATAACGCTTCTTGTTTGAGTGTAACATTAGTATAAGGTAACAAAAGGTAACTTTGTTCGCCACCCTGTGTGGTATTTTTACTGCAATACGCGACACATAAACACACCATTAAGTCATCACCCGAACTCGGGCACTATTTTCTAGATTTGGGTTTAGCAGATAGGTTTAAATTTATGATTTTCTTGTTACATAATTATTCATTGAAGATTCAATACTTACTGTTCATTGTTTTCTCATGAAAAAATGCTATTATCTTTAATTAAGATTCCTAGGCTCCCAAGTGTGCGACACTATTAGAGGCGGTCGCGTTCCCGACGCAATGACCCTATATTACGTTTGTATGTTTAATAAAAAAATATCTTAAATAAGACTAAATGATTAAGCTTACAACAGGGAATATAGATGGAATAGCATCCGGTTTCAGTGTTGATCTTATCTTATGGATTATTAAATCCTCGGATTAAAAATGACGGCTGCAAATTAAACTGTAATATGATTTTTTTTTCTTAAATGGAACAACTTCAATCCACCGTTGTCAAAGAATCTCATTTCTTGGGAACCTGCAAGAAAATAATGAACAAGAGGTTAGGTATCTACAGTACCCGGCGATAAATATTGCACATCGACCTTTAGAAAGAGACAATCGGCTAATTTCGGCTTCGTAGAGCGTTATCTCTGTCGCACAAAATACAAACAGTCCGGTACCTATTAGGAGCTGTTAAAACAAGTGATTTGCTTCTTTTGATATTTTTATTCTTTGTATAAAATACACTAATTTTTCTATAAGTGATGCTTTAGGTTGGGGTAAAATAAAATAAAAAAACATTTTTACATTATGTTTACGTATTTAATTATTTTGGAACATTACAGCTTTAGTGTACATAATAAACACCATTATACCTATTGCTAAAATGAGACATTGCAATAAAAATAATAATAATTCTAATTCTCAATTACTTCCATTTCACTATCTGTGCTCTCAAAGAGGTCAATATCACTGTCACTATCAGCCGTATTTATTACTAATCTATCAGTGTAATTGTCTAAACTGTGTTGAATGCTTCTATATTCATTCTCACATTTGATTGCATGATCGCAAACCTTTTTCCACTCTTCAGCGCCGATCATGTTTACTTTTTCAGTCAATAATGTTTTTACTGTAGTTAAGTTCATACCCACATTTCTAGAGGCTACATAGCCTTTCAGTTGAGACCATATATTTTCAATTGGATTAATAGTTATCGACAATTATAGTTATCGACAACGCACCCTATCACAACAAGTATGTTGAGAGACCCCCCAACTCAAACACCATTAAACGGGAAATGATCAACTGGTTAAACAGACATGAAATTCCAGTTGATCCAAAATTAACAAAAACCCAGATTTACGCTATTATATGTCAGCACAAGGAGAGGTATACAGAGTTTTCTGTGGACAAAATACTTGCCGAACATGGGCACACTGTGTTGCGATTGCCACCATATCATCCGGATTTTAATCCAATTGAAAATATATGGTCTCAACTGAAAGGCTATGTAGCCTCTAGAAATGTGGGTATGAACTTAACTACAGTAAAAACATTATTGACTGAAAAAGTAAACATGATCGGCGCTGAAGAGTGGAAAAAGGTTTGCGATCATGCAATCAAATGTGAGAATGAATATAGAAGCATTCAACACAGTTTAGACAATTACACTGATAGATTAGTAATAAATACGGCTGATAGTGACAGTGATATTGACCTCTTTGAGAGCACAGATAGTGAAATGGAAGTAATTGAGAATTAGAATTATTATTATTTTTATTGCAATGTCTCATTTTAGCAATAGGTATAATGGTGTTTATTATGTACACTAAAGCTGTAATGTTCCAAAATAATTAAATACGTAAACATAATGTAAAAATGTTTTTTTATTTTATTTTACCCCAACCTAAAGCCATCACTTATAGAAAAATTAGTGTATTTTATACAAAGAATAAAAATATCAAAAGAAGCAAATCATACTTGTTTTAACAGCTCCTAATAGGTACCGGACTGTTTGTATTTTGTGCGACAGAGATAACGCTCTACGAAGCCGAAATTAGCCGATTGTCTCTTTCCAAAGGTCGATGTGCAATATTTATCGCCGGGTACCTACTAGTTAACAGTTACTACCAAAAAGTATGTAGGTAATGTATTTAGTTACTACAACACAATGATTTTAGTATTAAATAACAAAATTACGTAAAGTAGGTTCTTATTTGATTATGATGACATTCCTTAGGGACGTATTATGAAATGTTAGATTGAATTGTAATTTCTTTGTATTCACATGTCCGAATTTTTGTGTTATTATTGCTACCCTACTTAAGAAACTTGTAAATACAATAAAAAACTTACTTAAAAAATGAAATTCCGCAACCAGCATACGCTTCACTATTACATTTTACAACAGGAAAAACTTATAGCAGTAAGCAAAAAGAGGACTTTATGCTTTAACACACTTTAACTTAAAGTATCAGCTATATTTTTAAATAAAGCGCGCCAAAGCGTACGGCCACCTGAGTGTGTCCGTGCATAGTTTACAAATTACTACTAATTCTACTGATTTGAGAAAACAGTTTTTACATTGCATAAATAATTACGTAATAATTAAAATAAACACATTTAAGAACTCAATATGTTAATTACAATACATTTTATGCTAATGTATCTATAAACGTGTATGAATCAAAGGGATTTAACGGTTACCGGATATATAAAAAATCTACCATCCGAAAGTTTTATTTACACTGGCAATTGCAAGAAAGGGATAACATCCACTCATGTCGTTGTCTCGGTCAGAACGTTTTTCCCCTCTGTTAAGTAAGAAGCAAATGTCAACTTTATTGCTAACGAAATAAAGTACATTTTTATTTTTCAAATATTGCTTCGTAGTAATTCCAGATATCATATATAAGTTCCTTGGTCTCGACATATGATAATTGTCATGGAACATAGAACAAGTTGTTCTATGTTCCATGATAATTGTGCACATATGAATGAGAGTTTACTGCGTATAGTCTCTAAGTAGTCTGTGGTATAACTATACTGCGCCGTGCGCTAACACATTTTGAATATGCGCGGCGCAGCGCAGTGTTACACATGTCTATTTACTTGAGTTGACACTTGTCAGTAAATGTCAAAATTTCTGTCCAACCTGTTTCAAAATACATTTACTCCTATAAAAAGAAAACATTTAACAATTGCAATGTCTAAAAGAAGCAGTTCACACAAAGCTCCAAAATTCAAACCAGAAGTAAAGGCATTAAATAATAGACCTAAACAATCCATTACAATGAGTAGAAAAGAGAAAGTTGAGATATTACCTGAACCTATCAAATCTGTTTCTGACAAAAAATTGTATAAGTAAGTTAAATTTAATAACTTTACTAATTTAATGCAGTAACGAGTCTTAAGTCCTTTATAATTTCTAGTATTTATTACCCGATTTCATTACAAAATATATATAATATTTTGTATATTTATTCTGAGTGTTCAGTTCTGATGTAATATATATATATATATATATATATATATATATATATATATATATATATATATATATATATATATATATATATATATATATATATATATATATATATATATATATATATATATATATATATATATAACTAACCTTATTTTTCAAATGTACATATCGTCGTTGAAGTGACAATACCTTCTAACTAACATTTTTTAACCAATTTTACTTTTTTATTGCCATAGACATAAAATTCAGTTTTGCATCTATAGAATTTCTCTTATCTTTTAAAAATATTCGGAAGAAAAGTTAGAGCTTTGTGGAAATAGCTTTATATTCAAATCAACACATTTAAGACTAGATGTCAAACATTTTTTCCTCTCATGTAAAATTAACATTTATTCAGCCAGAAGGTATTGTCACTTCATCGACGATATAGTTTGTGTTGGCCTGTTTTTGACTATCACTTTGTTCAATGCTGTATTTCAGTGCCATTTGGTAAAATCCCATTTCAAAATTTTTTACCATCTAAAGTCCTACCTAGTACCTAGTCTACATGTTATATGCTGTTATGCTGTTTTTTCATATCCTACTGTACCCTCTTAGTGGTTGATTTCCTTTAGTGTTCCTAAGGAACTGAAATGCAAAATTTAATGCTTTTATTGACCAATGAAATAACATTTATTCAACGTAGGTACACACAGGAACGCTTGTCGATGTCAACAAACAAATGTAAAAGTTTAAGATAAAATATAAAAGATTATTTAAACAATGTCTGTAAAAGACAATATACAATACATAAAAATCAAGTCATCCAGAGAGAATTTCTTCACTTACAGAAATGTTGGTCATTTCTGTAACTGAAGAAATCTCTCTCATTTTTACAAATATAATAAAAAATATATATAAAAGTGAAGATAGAAATGTATAAAATTTATATATTGATGATAATTTAAACCTTATAACTAATTTATGCTAGTCATTGTTCCTGTATATTGTAACTAAAATAGTGATATAATTACTTTTATTGCTATTTTTTTAAACTTGATGTAATTTTAAAGCAGATTTTGATTTATTTTTTTATTTAAAATTATGAAAAAGTTTGGCATTTACATTTCAATTTAATTTGTTCTCTTTTAGAACTATAAGACTCGAAAATGGGCTGACCGCATTGCTCATATCTGATCCAAGTAAGCCATTTGCAAGTGATGATAAGAGTTCTAGTGAAGAAGAAACTACAGAGTCTGATGAAGAATCAGGACTTGAAAGTGACAGTGGTAAATCAGGACAGTCTGCAAACAGTGATCATCATGGTACAAAACGGCGAGGAGACTTCGATGAAGAGAAATTGGTAAATAATTTCCACATTTTCTACTTTGACTGAGTTAGAAGTAAGTTATTTAGCATATTGCATTGTTTAATATAAAAATATCTTCAGGGCATGGAACCAGTATTGATACAGTGGTTAATATCATTCAAATTTTTGTTTAAATTAAATTATAAGTCAAATTAATTGGTTATTATTGTCTTCATTTTCACTGTGGGTGGGTCTCCCCAACTCAATGACTAGCGTCTTTTTTGTGTGTGGTTAGGACGGTCCTATTCTTGCCATCCCAATTGGTTTTTAGTTAAGCCCAATTAATTTTTTAAACTCATAATTTATTTCCCCTGACATAGCATTAGTGTGTGAGCTAAACTCCTTTGTATTTTTTCAGATATATTCTAATTTTTAACCCTCATTATTTTAATTCGTAGACAAAATATTCTCCCTCTCTCTTTCAAATTTTCTTTTTTCATAAATAGCTTTAATGTTACATTTGTCTAGTTTTATGTTGTGCTTAATTTTCTATCTCTGTTTGCTGCCTTCTTGTGCGTTCGAAGAAATCTTTTTGAGATAAGCTCACTTTGTAATGTATATTTGTGTCAATAAAGTATAAATAAATAAATATTTATACTTTATTGAATTATATGTTTAAAATTTCTTTTTTTCTTTCAAATAAATAAATAAACAAACAAAAATATAATTTAACTAAAAATTTTACAGGTGGATTTTTGTACTTAAAAATAATGTTATGAGGAATATTGTGTTTCTACTACAAGTATTAGATTACTATTAGATTATTCTTTAGAAGTTGAATTAGGTTTTTCACTTTTCTATAAAATTCCTTCATTGCTCTAAAGTACTGATTTCCAAAGTGGTCCGGGTGGATCCCTAGGGCTCCAATAGGGGGTCGACTCTGGACTCTCAAACTCGATGGGGGTCTATGTTGGTGTGTGTAGTGGGGGCCACAATTCCTAAGTGAAGTAAAAATGTCCATTAATTACCCATTCAATTCCCACTTTTTTCGAAAACTGTTAATTCACGGTTGTAACTCAGCTGCAACACAAATTTCCATAGTTAGATCTAATCTTCATATTTTTTCTTATGTTTTGGGAGTATAGTAGAAATTTAAATTCAGGGGGTCCACCGGAAATAGCAAAATTTTGATAGAAAACTATATTTTTGGCTTTGATATCGATTGTAGATCACGCCCCAAGTATTCTTTTAAAAAAATATTCAATGTACTTTTGACTTTCCTACGATTTTATTATATGTATAGATATTGGAGAGAATAGAGATACGTATGCAGTGTATAAAAAACCCTGTCCAATCAGAAAGAGGTATATATGTAGGTCAATGTCTTTTTTTTACTGTCGATAGGGGAGCGCTTGACCACGATTTCGCCTGATGGTACTAAGGTGTGGCCTAAGATGGAACGCGCTTCCCTAAAATGTACCTGTTCACTCTTCTCTTGAAGATCCTCAGGTTGTACCCGTCGGGGAACATAGGCTCAGGTAGCATATTCCAGTCCCTTGCGGTTCGGATCAAGAATGTCGAATCGAACTGCTTTGTTCGGGTACGTGGAACGTCCACCATATGGTGATGCCTAGTATCTGTGCGCCTCGACGATCGATAGAAAAACGGGGATGGCGGAATTATGTCATGCAATTCCGCAGCGTACTCTCCATGATCCAAATGTATTCGATAAAAGTCCGATAAACTAGCCACTATGCGGCGATGAGCGAGGCTCTGTAGTTTTTTGAAGGTCAGATCATCGTCGTTTATGAGCCTCTTGGCACGCCTCTCTATTACCTCAAGCGTCTCCAGCTGGTATTTGGCGGATCCATCCCAGAGGTGAGAGCAATATTCCATTTATCAAAAAACATATTTTTATTAAAATAAAAAAATATCATATTTTAAAGTGCCTTATTTTAATTCTCAAATTAAGGTACTAACTACATCTAACTAATTTAATTCTTAAATTTTTTTTCACATGCTGTATATAAGGACATATGTTAAATTTACTTTGATTTTTAACATTATTTTCATTGTGCAAATAGCCTTAAGAGGTCTTAAAATCAAATGTATGTAAACCCGCAAATGCCTGCTTGTCAGGGTGTAAATTAACTGATGGTTGAAACGTTTATGATTTGCACAAATGTGTTTTCACTGCATATACAAGTTGTTATAGAGTTACAACAAGACTTATAGACAGAGAAATAAAAATCAATTGGCCTATCATTAGTACAACCATCTGTTTACCAATTTTCATCAAAATTCATGAAGCTATTCTTGAACTATAGCAGGAATATATATTATTAGTGCAATTATGTGTTCCCATTGTGTACTACCAATTTTCATTAAGATTGATCAAGCTATTTCTTAACTATAGCAGGAATATATACAGAAAATATAATATGGCCTATCATTAGTCCAATTATGTGTTCTCACTGTGTACCAATTTTCATTATGATTGATCAAGTTATTCCTGAATTATAGCAAAAATATATAAAAAATAATTAGTCCTATCATGTGTTCTTACTGTATACCAATTTTCATGCAGATTGATCAATCCATATTTGAACTATAGCAGGAATTTAGTCAAAAATTATAAGGCCTATCATTAGTGCAATCATGTGTTCTCTTCACTATATACCAATTTTCATCAATATTGATCAAGCCCATTCTTGAAATAGCAAGAAAATATACAAAAATTACATGGCCTAATAGGCTAACACTAGTGCAATGACGTGTTTTCCGGACTGTACCTATTTTCATTGAGATTGACAAAGCCTATTCTTGAATTATAGCAGGAATATAGACAAAATTATATGGCCTATCATTAGTGCAATCATGTGTTCTCTTCGCTGTACAAATTTTAATCAATATTGATAAAGCCTTTTCTTGAACTATAGCAGGAATATAGCCAAAAGTTATATGGCCTATCATTAGTGCAAATGCAAAAGTGCAAAAAAAATAAATCATTAGTGCAATCATGTGTTCTCCTCACTGTACCAATTTTCATCAAGATTGATCCAGCCCGTTTTTGAACTATGAATATGAACTAATACTTTTTTATATGACCTATCATTAGTTCAATATGTGTTCTCACTGTATACCAGTTCTTCGTTAAAGTTCTTAGTTCTTGAGTTAAAGTAAGACATAAAGACTGAAAAAAGTTTTAAAACTTTATTATTTGCAATTAATGGTTTATCATTTAATCAATTACATGTTCTCAATGTATACCCATTTTCATCAAAATTGGTCAAGCCAAATGTTATGACAGACACACAGACAGATAAAAATGTTCAAAGTGTAAAAATTAATAATATAAATGAAACAAATATTTATCACACTAATTAAAAAAAAACAATTTACAGACAGATGCTACATATTTATGTGGTAGTATACTCCCCTTTTGAGAAGTCTCTTGAACCTTGTGTAAAATTTTTAACTCGGTAAATCTGCAGCAATCAACTTCCGATTTCCTATATCTCCAGTACCCTGCATCAAAACTTCTCCAAAATTTAAATGGTACCACTAGGGGAGAATACCCTCTCAAACAAAAAAATAATTGTCAAGATCGGTTCATTAATGATTGCATTCTGAAGTAACAAACATAAAAAAACATACACCTGAATTGGTGACATGGACAGAAACATGACATGACAGGACATGAAGATACTTTTCAACTGACATCCCAAAAGGACTCCTTTTGGGATGTCAGTTGAAAAGTACCTTGTGTAAACAAAACATTTATACAAAACAATTTACCAAATAATTCCAGGCATTCTTAAGTGAATATTATAAGGTAGTTGATAATTCAAAATATCATCAAATAATATCTATTGTTACTGTAGAAGTGTAGTGGAATATTGTGATGTAATAATCAATGTATTGTTACTGAAGCATGAATCATAAATGATGCAATGGATTACCGTTATATAAAATTAGGTAACCATCCTAGTTTCACTTTGCACCAAGAGCATACTTATAGGTATATCCAGTGGTGGATTTACCAGCAAGATAAGGTGCCAATAGGTAGGAGCCTAGGACGGCAGATTATGGGGGCAGCAAATTTAGGGCAAACATTTTTTTAAAATATATTTCACAAATATTTAAAAAAAGTATGGCTGACTTGTGTGAATATTACACACCTTATCAATATCATCTAACAAATTGTAGATACACTAGGCGACTTTCTGCGCACTTTTGTGGTACATTTTACTGAAAAAATATCGCATTTTTTAGGTTTGAGCTTCGACGTGGTAGTTTATATTCATGTCTAGATTTGTTATCTACCATAAAAATACCATTTTATAAAAATAAAAAAAATAGAAGGTACAATTTGTATTAGAATCTTATTACTACTAACGCCATCTCTTATTAAATTAAAGAGTTAAAATTTATAGAAGATACATTTTCTATAAGAACTTTTGAACTTATTAAGAGATCTACTTCATGAATTGTTTCTTCATATTTGACTGGCGGCACGCGGTTATCGTGCACTCGTATAAAGGCGAGGTTCAAGTATAAACTGCAATAGTTATAGGGCCATCAGTTTGATCAGTTTGGCATCGAAGGTGTATGATAAAATCATTGAAAGGAGAATGCAAGGGAAGTTCGAAGTAATATTGTGGGAGGCACAAAGAGAATTTAGGTCTAGAGCAGGGATATTTGCTGGGAACAAAGTAAATAGAGCGTTAGAGAATTTCACAATATGCTTATTGAGAAACAGTATAGATGTATTATTTGATTTATATTATATTGAGATCAATTCCCAATCTTAGCCCGAGGGCGAGGGTAAAAAGCTAAAAAAAGGTATATTCACGCCCGTATCGAAGAGGTAGGCAGAAGTACAACGTGTGCATCCACGGTTAGCTGAAGATACTTAAGTCCCACAATGTGATAGGTGGCCACAATGTGACAGCCTATCGCCAGTGGGGCACTTTTCCAATCCCGGGCAAAGTTGTTTTATCAGAAAACTGAAAAAACACATTTTTCATTTGCCTGATTCAGGAATCGAACTCCGATGGTTTTTCTGAGAGAAAAATTCGAAAAATGTATTCTCTGAGTGTCTACCGTCAATTCTTCGTGCCTGCGAAGTCCAAAAATTTTGAAGGTTAATTTAAATAAAATATTTTTTGATTTTGATTTCGTAAATCGACGCAAAACCAGGAACTTCCTAATTCTAAAATTAGGAAGTTCCTGTCCTAATTTTAGAAAAAAAAAACAATTATTACAGCAAAATGTCAAAAATGTGTTTTTTATAAGATCAACCTTCATGTTTAATACATATTTTTCCTTGAAAATACCAAAAAACAAAAACCAAATATTCCTAGTCCAAAGCCTGACGACGCTGGCCTTTGATGCGAATGTAATGTTTAGGTGAAAATACGCTGAGTTTTTTAGGTTAGATAATTATAAACAAAGTCCATACATTAAAAGATGTAATTCTCATAAAAATACTTTTCTAACAATATTACTAGATAGTATAACTTTGCGAGCCCTTACAAAGCTCTGCTTTTTGCTAATATTGTAGTAAATAAGTAAATACAAGTGTGAGTGAATAAAATACATTTTTGTATAGAAGTAATAAATTTCTGTCTTGTTGTAGAAAGTTATTATCCAAACTATGTTAGAACTTGCTTGTCTAATAATTTTAGATTTTTTTTTAACAAGTATTATCACTCACGGTTCCTTTTTGGAGTAGGCAGAGTAAACTGAACATCTATAGACTTTTTCGTTCACCACGATTTACCAGTGTGTCGGTTGGCGAGAAGAGTAATTCCCATCGCCGCATTTCAGCGACCTGATAACACTAGTCGACTATTTCTAGTAATAGCCGAGACCGACGGCTTTACGGGCCCATCCGAGGCACAGGTGTGGTAACACACCATTTGCTAGACCCTGAGCTGCCACTGAAATTTTGGAGTTTCAAAAAAAACCTCAAAAAAACTCAAATAACACTTTTGCCCAACCTGTGGATCGGACCCATGACTTCCTAATCTAACCCCTAGACCACGAGGCAGCCATTTTTTTGTTTATGTTATAGTACAATATGCTATTCCCAGGTAAATAGATAACTAATTTTTAAAATGACTAGTATAAATTAGCTTTTAATAACATACTAGTTGACCTGACAGATATTTATATATATAAGATGGTAAACCAGCAGATGGGTCTCCTGATGGAAAAAGTCAACCATCGCCTATAGACACCAAAGGTGTTAATGGTGCGTTGCTATCTTGTGGCGAGGTCTAATGCCACATGCATAAGTTTACCGGCTACCTTACCCTCCAAACCGGAACACGACAGTGACCGGCACTGACGCTATTGCGGCAGAAATAGGTAAGGCGGTGGTACCAGACCCGGTCGAGCCGATGCAGAACTCTACCACCTAGTAGTCACGATGGTAGTGACGCGCATAGCCACTCAGTCGCCTTTTACGACCTGCCTGGCAGAACGGCAGTTGATCTATTCTTCAAAGGAGCCCGGAACCAACACGGGCAAAAATTGTTTGTATTGCCCTGTGTTATCTATAAATATTCAACTCTAAACGGAATAAATAATATAACAAAAAATCGGTGTACCGGTTCTCCGTGTGGACCATCCCTGAAACTTACTGCTAAGTTAATTATAGCTTATAATGATATCAGTCAAAAATATACCTAAGCATATAAAGTTTGTTACAAATTACAAACATTATTTTAATTTTTGAAAATCTGTAATTTTCATAACTCAATCAATTTTGATCTTTCGAATGTCCTTTAATGCAGTTTTTATGCTTAAAAATGTTACAAAATCGATCGGTTGAAAATTGACGTAGTTATTTTTTATAAAATAACTGATTTTTGCCCGATTTGCTGCAATGATCTTTTGATGACCTTTTTTGATCTTTTGAATGGCGCTCAACGCAATTACTGAGTTCTAAATTGTGTTATTACCAAAAAAATCGATAGGGTCTTTTTTTAACATTTCTTCTTCACTTTTCAAATGAAGTTGAAATGTAAAAAAAAAATTATGAAAAATTTCGTCATCGAAGGATCCCGAACGAATCAATTGATTTTTTTCCGATTTACGGTTTTTGACGAAGTTTTTAAAGTAGAAGAGCTGACTAGATTTTTAAATAAATCGGTAGGTATATTACCTGAAAGTTATTTTAAAAACATGAAATACTAGCAGCATGCAGTCCGCTGAATTATAAAAGTTTTTGGTGAATCCCCCGGAATCACTTAATTTTTCCGGGATAAAAAGTAGCCTATGTGCTATTCCAGGTGCAGTCTACCTGTGTGTCAAAATTCATTAAAATCCGTTCAGTAGTTTTTGCGTGATTGGGTAACAAACATCCATCCAAACTTTCGCATTTATAATATTAATATAGATTTATTATTTTGTAATTCGAAAAAATTCTACCTTATGCCAATATTTGCTTGACCATGTAAATTCCAACCCTATAACATTCCAGTAATGTGTTTTTTCCTACTTCACCGATCAATCTTTGTTCTATTTCACTTCCCGTTTTTGCAATAATATGGTTTTATGGCATTTAGAGCGATGTTGTTAAAGAAAAAAGAAGATTTGGAGAGATCTATTGGAGGTCTAATAAACCTTTTTCTTCAATACACAAAATTTCACTCAGATTACTTTGTACTCCGTGTTGGTCTGAGTCCCTTTTGAAGAATATACCTTCTGCCGTTCTGCCAGGTAGTCTGTAAGAGGCAATAGCTATGCGAGTGATTACTGGGTGGTAGATTTCTGGAATGTCTAGTGATCGTGGCTACTAGGTGGTAGAGTTCTGGAATGTCTAGCGGGGTCTAGTACCATCACCTTACTTATTCCTCTCGCAATAGCGTCAGTTACAAGGATAGCAACGCACTATTAATATCTTGGGCATATATGGGCGTTGGTTGTCTCTTTCCAACAGGAGAGCTATCTGCTTGTTTACTCTTTCTTATTCTTTATTCTCTTTATTTCTCTATTATTCTTCATCTTATAATAATAGTTTTGAATTAATTGTTGAAGTCCAGGGAAGGTTCAAAAGGTAAGAAAATATAGAAAAACAAAAAGTGTAGTTAAAAAGGCAAAACAATGTTTGCCGAGTCAGCTAGTAGACAATTAAAAAAAAAACAAAAAATGTACACAGTTGCATTACTTATTAATTTCGCCCACTTAGAAAGTATTATTTATTGCTTAATAATGAAGTATTGTTAGCGTTATTTAGAGCGGGTGTGATGCTAGTTACTACATAGTGTCTAACATTATATGGACACAAAGTAAACCAACCAAAAAACAGTAGTTTTAGTAAGAAGTAAATTCGACTTTTAGGGAGTTTGTCGTTAAATCAAGATGCTTTAAATGGAGTTTACACTATTTAAAGCCAGCTTAAGTTTTCATTATTAATGCCATTTTTAGCTTTATCAGTTATCACATACATTAAGCTCTTCAGACATTCCTAAATGTTTATGGAAGTTGGTGAAACTTTATATTGAATATTTTGATTGTGTAAAGGCCAGTGATCACAACAATAGAGGCGACCCTGACTTTAATGGATGTGCTCGCAAAAAGCCGTTAAGGTCATTTTTTCGTAAGTGCATTTGTTTGTAGTAAATTGTTTCCATTCTCACTCGTTTTTTCTCGCTGTCGAAAATACATATTTTCCACTATATAGAATAAATCAATAAGAAGATTAACGATATACCTAAAGAGATTTTTAACTTCCCGCTACATATGCAGATAAGTAGTTTTAATCAGATCTCCACGTTTTGAGGTTCTAGAAACCTTTTCCGACTATTTTCACGATGTTGTCAGTATGTCTGTATGTATGTGTGTGTGTGTGTGTTTGTGTGTGTATGTGTGTCTGTAAACATCTCATAACTTTTCAACGGCTGGGCCGATCAAAACGCGGTTGATGGCATTCGATTGGATTCCGCTCAACTTAAACTTCCTGATAATTTGGACTAAGTCAGGCTAGGGATATTTTAGAAATTTTGAAAAAACCCGAAAATATATTTTGGCGAAACAGATTTTTTTAATATAACTTCCAGATTAATGTACCGATTTAGTACAAAATCTAATCAGCTCTATTCTTCAAAAAACTACGTCTAATGCTTAAATGGCATCAAAATTGGTTTATTCGTTTGGGAGAAATCGTTGATAAAAAAAATTTTGAAAAATGCATTAAATAACATAACTTCGAAATTTTTCAACAAATCATTTTTTGGTATTCGATGATATTTAAGTACTAAAAAACTACGTCGAATGCCGTTTCAAAAATCAAAATCGAATCTAAATTTCAAAAGTTACAGCTTTACAAATATTAATTATGTTGTTTTAGCAAACTTTATATTTTTAAAATAACTTACAGTCTAATACACCGAACTTAAAAATCTTTTTAGCTTTTCACCTTTAAAAACTGCACCTTATACTTTTAATTGAATCGAAATCGGTCAATTTGTGTGGGATTTATCAATGACAAATTTTTTGACATTGCTTTCAAAGCAAAATTTATTTGAAAACATAAATTTTTCAAAAATTGAGTTGAATGCTATTAGAAAGATCAAAATCGATCATTGTTTCCATACGGCTTTTCAAAAATCAATATACTGCCATTTTTAACAAAATAGATGTTCGAACTGAAAAAATCTGTGCTATTTTGAGCTTAAAATACCTTAATTTAGCGGGAAGTCTCAGGGATGCCCTGCAGGGATGATTGTTCTTGTTAAATTAACTATTCCACGAGCAAATAATTTGCTTACTTTTTGATTACATCAATTCGTTTTTTTTTTTTTTATGTCATAAGATAGCAAACAAGCAAATGGGTCTCCTGATGGAAAGAGTCAACCATCGCCTATAGACACCAAAGAAGTTAATGGTGCGTTGCTATCTTGTGGCGAGGTTTAATGCCACATGCATAAGTTTACCGGCTACCTTACCCTCCAAACCGGAACACGACAGCGACAAGCACTGACGCTATTGCGGCAAGAATAGGTAAGGCGGTGGTACCAGACCCGGGCGAGACAATGCAGAACTCTACCACCTAGTAGCCACGATGGTAGTGACTCGATAGCCAATCGGTCGCCTTCGTGCTATGCAGTAATTAATTTTTTTATATCATTAGATACTAGAAACCCTTATGTTGGTCCGGGCTCCTTTGAATGATAGACCCAGCTGGTCTATCCTTCTGCCAGGCACGTCGTAAGAGGCGACCGATTGGCTGTACTTGTCTATCTAATACCGTCGTGACCACTAAGTGGTAGAGTTCCGCAATGTTTCGCCCGGCTATTTGGTGCTACCGCCTTACCTATTTGTGCTGCAATAGCGTCAATGCCTGTTCATGTTCCGGTTTGGAGGTTAAGAGTTACCTTACCCTCTATAGTAGGCTAGACTTATGCAGACACGAATGTTTTTGTCACACTGTAGTGCTTTGAATTATTCTTTAATTAGCAAAGAAATAGAATGCTCTTCTGACTAAGCTTCCGTTTAACAGTTTTTAGGGTTCCGTACCTAAAAAGTAAAAACGGAACCCTATTACCCTCCGCTGTCCGTCTGCCTGTCTGTCATCAGGCTGTATCTCATAAACCGTGATATCTAAGAAGCTGAAATTTTTATTTCCGTTGTCACTTCAACAACAAATACTAAAAATTAAAAAATTAAAATATTAGCGGGGGTCCCCACACAATAAAGGTGTTTTTTTCGTAGTTTTTTTGCTATGATGGTATGGAACCCTTCGTGCGCGGGTCCGACCCGCACTTAGCCGGTTTTTTACATAATTAGTAAATGTCTCCTGGTAGATATCTATAACCTCTGCCTGTAGACGTCAAAGATGTTAATGGTGCGTTGCCTTTAATGTGAGGGGTTGAAATGCCACGTGGATAAAGTATAACTTTTTTTATATAGAAAAAGGGAGCAAACGGACAGGAGGCTCACCTGATGGTAAGTGATCACTGCCGCCCATGGACAACCACACTAACAGAAGATTTGCAGTTACGTTGCCAGCCTTTAAGAAAGAGTAGGCTCTTTTCTTGAAGGTCCTTAAGTCGTATCCGCTTGGAAAAACCCCTGCCGGTAGTTGGTTCCACAGAGGAATAGTGCGGGGAAAAAAGTGCCTCGCGAATCGCACAGACTTAGAATTTATTCTCGATAATTCGTACCGTAGTCAGCTGCTATATTTGCGACTCTTGCTACGCATCTCGTGAGATTTGTATGTAAACAACTCTTTTTTTTCCTTGTTTTTCAAAGCTAAAGATGTGATGACGCATCATTTATCATTATGATCGTATAAGTCATCATTTTATTTACTCACTAACTTCGTCCGCGCGGACTTCGTTTACTCCGCACTGCTCCTCCGCTGTAGGTGATAGCGTGATAATATGTAGCCTGTATGTTGACCCGACCTTTTAGTAATATTCATGCAAAATTTGAAGTAAATCCATGCAGTACTTTTTGAGTTTACCCCGGACATACATTGACTTTCCTACGATTTTATTATATGTATAGAAGATTAGTAACATTAATTATTTAACTTAGCCTTCTTAAAAATAACGTTCTCAAATAGCCAGATATCTTCACATTTTATTTTTGTTTTTTTTTAATACTAGCTGCAGCGTGCAGCCCACTCTAATACAAAAGTTTTTAGTGAATCCCGCGGGTTCACCTAATTTTTTCGGAAAAAAAGTAATTTCATCCGTTCAGTAGTTTTTACGACAGTGAGTAACAAACATCCAAACTTTCGCATTTATAATATTAATATAGACTAGCTGCGCTCGCGACTTCGTCCGCATGGAAAAATTTCGAAAAAAGGTAGCCTAAGTTATTCCCTGTCACATCAGCTACCTGCCAGTAAAAGTCGCGTCAAAATCAGTCCAGCCGTTCCAGAGATTAGCCGGAACAAACAGACAGACAAAAAATGTAAAAAATGTTATTTTGGTATATGTACCGTGTATACATCCATATGCATTTAGTAAAAAGCGGTTACTTTAATATTACAGACACTTCAATTTTATTTATTTGTATATAGATTATACACCCTGTGGGTATTTGTCGAATCTAATTATCGATTTGTTAATAAAGCGATATCACTTTGACAGGTTTATCGCTACAGGCGCAATGTATTTAAATTAATGAAGAACACTTTTGAGAAAATATCTAGAAAGCGGTGCAAGATATTTGAAAGCCAGCTTTCACTTGACACGGTATAAGCGTAATTTTAACTCTTTAATATCCTTGATATCCTTTGTGATTTATCTTTAATAATATGATAATAAGAAAGATGAGCTGTATCTTTATGATGTTGTTCATCATTAATTTTGGTAGAGTTACAAGTAATATTTGTAGAGTTTAATTTGTGGTATAATGTTGATAAATCAAAACGTAGAAATTATTAATATTGTGTTTATAATATTTGTTTTGTTGTAACTGTAATTGGTTTGCGCTAGTACATGCATTGTTTCAAAGTAAAACTTTTTTAAATCGTTTTGATTTGAAACGAAAATACGTCACAATAGAGAAACAAACATAAATGGATCTCTTGAGAGTATGAGATACACTACACAGTGTTTTATATTTAAATTTTAATGTATTTAATGGTTTAAAAATCAACCAGATACAAATAGTACAACCAAAGATATTTTACTGCAACTTTTTCTTTTTCAAACGCACAAAAACCTTTCTCTCGACTTCAATTTACCTATTTCTCTCTTGCGTTCTTTTATAATTCAATCAAAAGATTTATTTTTACCGCGTTTAAGCTCACACTCTATTTTTTTGCTGGATACAATAAGCATATTTTAACTAGACGGCACTAATGTCATAACCTACGCTTATATGACTAGCACCAATATCCTAACCTACGTAACTAAAAACTGCTTCACTTACGACTTTAAGTCGAGACAAGACGAGTCGCTGCCGAGCTAACGTCGAACTCACCCTGAGGAAGAACCTCATATAGGTCCGAAATTAGTCGGAACCTACACTAATTTATTGCGAGTGAAGTTTTTAATTATTTAGTTTATAATTGCTCACGAAAGTTTTAATAATTTTATAATCCGCACTTACGATATTGGTGCTAGTCAACGATCAAATAAACGTCATAAACAATGAATTATATTTATTTATAGGCCAGGCCCAAAAATATAAACTTCTACAATTATGATACAAATACTTCACCATATTGACCTCTTTATGATTTCCCGTAATGGTCCGGGCCCCTTTGAAGAATAAACCATCTGTCATTCTGCCATGCTGTTTGTAAAAGGCAAACAATTGGATAAACGTGTCACTACCATCGTGACTATTAGGTGGTAGAGTTCCACAACATTTCACTCGGATATATAGTACCACCGCATTAACTATTCCTGTCGCGTTAACACGGTCGGGTTCCGGTTCGAAGTACAATAAGGTAGCCGGTATACTTATGAATGTGGCATTGCCATCCCGCCACAAGTATAGCAATGCACCATTACATTTAGGCGATGGTTTCTCTCTCCATCAGGAGAACCATAAGCTTGTTTGCTACCTAATTATATACAAAAGAAACACTTCGTCACCGTTCACATCGTTGTAAGAATGTATAGTGCATACACCTATTAGGTACAACCGATTGAGACGATGCTAGCATTCGATTCCCGACAGATATAGGCATTTCAGGATCGAGATAAGCAACTACAGTAATAATATGAAGGGATAAGAATGGATTGTTTGTTTGTATGTAATGGGTTAACTCAAAAACTACTGAATTGAATACTGATTTAAAAAATCTTATGCATGTTAAAGCAACATTAGCACTGAGCAAGCTTTTTTATCCGACTGGGTATTGAATAAAAGGTAATGAGTGTGGGTCATACGAATAAAGACGCGTTAAATAGTCAGTTAAATAACAGATAGCTCATATCTTTTTAACGCCTCGGTCGCACAAGCGTTTATCGTCCCGAAGATATTAGCGCGCTAAGGGGGCGTCCTCAAATTACGTGAGATGTTTAAGGAGGAGAGGGGGTTGAGTCAAGTCTTACTTTACTTAATCTTACGTTGGAGAGAGGGGGGGGGGGGTCTCTGCAAAAATATCACGCAATTTTTTTCTGATGGAAACAAAAAAAAAACCTATTTTGGTCCATTATCCAGATTGTACATGCTTAAAATTTAATCTTAAGCGGAATCGTAATACGATTAAGACCATTCACTAATTCTTTCGAAAGAAAATAAATTCATTCATACTTCGACGTTATACAGTTTTAACTAGCCAATAAAAGCACGAAGCATTTTTTTTTACAATAACAATCCAACGCGTTTACGTGAGGGGAGGGGGTTGAATAAAATCTCACGACATCTCACCAGGGGAAGGGACAGAAATTAAAAAAAACCTTACATAATTTATGGACGCCCCCTAAGGCACACGCAGTCCGCAATGTATGCGCCGCCGCCTCAAGAGCGGCCAAGGCATAACAGTTTATCAATCACAAGCAAATCTCTTTCTAATATAAGTATGTAGGTATAGAATACAAATTAAGATTTATTGATGATTTGATTTCACAAACTTTCACTGTTGATTTTAAAGAAAGTTGTTTTGTGTGACTTTTCAACTTTGATGATTGCAATTTTATTATTTTTCGATAGCCGTTGTTTCTACACATAATATTTACTTTGTAGCAATTCAGGCTATTAACTATTATCGAGAAAAATATATATTTTTTAGTCTTTAATTAGTAATTTTCCTAAATTATTGTAATCACCGCTTCCACTATAGATTACAACACTGATCCTCAGTGTTTTGATCTCTAGTGGAAGCGGTGATTGCAAATATTGAGACCTAGTCCGGAACGTATATTAAGTAATTTTTTTCTGATTATTGTGTCTCCCACTTTCTTCTTTTTCATGGGAGCAA
The DNA here is from genome assembly GCA_036924255.1 of Apodemia mormo. NCBI lineage: Eukaryota > Metazoa > Arthropoda > Insecta > Lepidoptera > Riodinidae > Apodemia > Apodemia mormo. The sequence goes on from JAUPFN010000020.1 coordinate 17,011,478, forward strand.
TATTACCCCATTATAATTACTACCTGACCCGCGCCGAGCGCGGTTTTGCGAGAATAATAACTGAAGCCTGAAGATTCGAGATTCAGCAAAGTGGTTCTCCACATGCATTACGACACCGTCAATTTTAGCGCTATAATGTAGTCATTCCTTACCATAAGCGGAGGACCACAGTGAAAAGCACTGATACTATTGCGTCAAGAATAGATAAAGCGGTCGTACATATTCCGGACGAGACTCCGAGCGGGAATCTACCACCTATTAGGCACTCACGTAATAATGACACATCTGAGTTAATTATATAGTTGTAAGTAATATAGATAATGCTCGGAATAGTTGAAGAGTTAGATAGTCAATAAATTAGTACTTTTTTATATCATAAGATAGCAAACAAGCAGATGGGCCTTCTGATGGAAAGGGTCAACCATTGCCTGTAGATACCAAAGATGATAATTGAGCATTTCTATCTTATGGCAAGATCTAATGCCACCTGCATAATTTTATCGGCTACGTTATCCTCCAAACCGCAACACGGCAGTGACAAGAACTGACGCTATTGCGACAGGAATAGGTAAGGCGGTGGTATCAGACCCGGGCGAGACAATGCAGAAATCTACCACTTAGTAGCTACGATGGTAGTGACTCGTATAGCCAATCGGTCGCCTTTTTCGACCTGCATATTAAAACGGCAGTTGGTTTATTCTTCAAAGGAGCCCGGATCAACACGGGGAATAAAATTATACCTTTATAAAAGTATGTTTGTTGTTGACACTGTTAAATTTCAACCTAAAACTTGCATCATTTAAACTGAAATTGTGAAAATTAAGAAATACGACGAAATGCTTTGGGAACCCTATGTTGGTGTCCTCCTCTTCCTCTGAGTTGTCTTGTTCCCTACTTTACTTCCAGATTTATATGTTGCCACTTGTGCATATATAACAAGTAATAACAATTTTGTTTTTCAGGCTGCATGCGCGCTTTGCGTCGGTGTTGGTAGTTACAGCGACCCACCAGACATCCAAGGATTGGCACATTTTGTGGAGCACATGGTGTTTATGGGAAGCGAAAAATATCCAAAGGAAAATGAGTTTGATGCCTTTATAAAAGTAAGTATTAAATGGCAATCAAATGAATAACTTCAGTTGATAAAACAGCAGTCGCCTTATCTGCATTTTTGTATGAAAAAAGAAAATATATAGGATAAAGAGAACGATATTATACCTACAGCTTGAACTTGAACTCAAAAGTGTACAAGATATCTTTTCTTTATATTATAAGATAGCAAACAAGCAGATGGGTCTCCTAATGGAAAGAGTCAACCATCGCCTATAGACACCAAAGATGTTGGTAGAACGGCAGTTGGTCTATTCCTTAAAGCAGCCCGGCCCAAGACGGGGAATCTATATATTAATAGGTGAAGTAAAAAATTTGTACTCCTCGTTAAGACATTTACGCAAATGGCAGAGTATGAAATTTTGCACAGTTAAAGTTTACATTGAAGAAGACTGCAAAAACCTAATATTTTTAATAATAAGCGTTAGAAATATATTACATTGATAAAATAAATGATCACCATCTATTATACATATTCATATGACATACATGATAATAAAAACTTGAGAGGTGTCAAGGGACACCCGGATGGAATGAAGTTCCTTTTATTATTATTTACGAAAAACCTGTATACACTCAACAAAAATAATCGTCGCGACACCACACTGTTCAATGCGAAATAGAAATTAAAATATCTGGCTTGCTTTCTATAAGGGAGAGAGAGAGACAGACAGAGAAACACGGAGCAGATACAAAGAGGAGGTGTTGTAATTAGATTTCTTTAAGAAACAATGCGTGACAATTTGCGGGGTGCGCGGGGTGTCAAGCCCCTCCCACTACTCTAGTTTTCAACTAACGGCCAAAAGCAAAACTACTTTGTTATTAACGACGTAGTTTAGCTATTTCACACTAGATGTCACTAACGTAGGATTTAACTGGGAGGTACTCAAAATTTTAGTGACTGAGATATTAAATTGCTTATCTAAAGATTTTTTTCACATTTATTTAGTTAAACATATCTACACGTATTTTACTATCAATTTTATTATTAAAAAAAATCCATCCAAATCCGCTTATATGTATCACAATGGCGATAGTTTGTAAATATGTGTGCATTTGTTATTTACTGCATATTTTTTCAGTTAATCCATAATTAAGACGAGAATCGAGTACAAAATACTATCTCTTAATATCATTAAGAAGTCGTCATCATTGAAAAAGCAAGAACAAATCTTTGTATATTTTTGTCGGAGTCCAGTCTTGTCTATTTACTTTTGTAATCCATGTATGCTCTCTCGGATTATCTTCGGTTGGAAATCTGTAACATACATTTATTGAAAAATTATAAAATTTATTGCTTCAGTCCAGCTGATTTTTAGAAGTTCGTCAATAATTTGCGACTGCGTAAGAAAAAATGCATCGATGGCTTGGATGTTTACTTTAATAGAAATAAAAATGTTTCTATAAAGAAACACTAACTCATTTCGTACAAAATAGCAATTTCATGAGTAAGGACCTAATATTAATAAAGTATAGCCGTGTGGGTATGTATTACCACGTATAAAATTGTTTTATAATACAACCCCTGCATTATAAAAGGTTTTGGTGAATCTCGCGGGAACAACCCATTTTTCCGGGACAAAATGTACCCAATGTGCTATTCCAGGTCATCGTCTACGTGTATGTCAAATTTCATCCAAATCCGTTCAAAAGTTTTAGCATGATTGAGAAACAACCATCCATCCATCCATACATACATACATTCAAACATACAAACTTTCGCATTTATAATATTCAAATAGAAGTGTAGATACAATCATTTAAAGAATATATTAAAAAAGCACTACTTGTCATTGTGCCCATAATGATAATGATAGCGATAAAAACGAAAAGAGTAATATTTGTAGTTATATATGTAAAGTTAAGGTGTAAAATGTAATGTTAATATGTAAGATCCTTGTTAGTTCAATATAAACTAGGTAGTAATGTGAAAAAAGTAGTAGGTTATTATGCCTGCTGCAAACTCCAGAACGGCTGAGCAGATTTCAATAAGTATGTTGGGCGTGTATTGGAAAAAAAAAACAAAAACAGTATTGTAAACTTCGTAACGGCTGAGCGGAATTTGATATGTGTGTTGTTTAATAAAATGAATCTAGACGAAAAATTACTGTAACGTATGCACTACTAAACGAGAACTACTGCCGACAAACTGCGATGCAGTTTGGCAGATGAAAAAACTGTAAAAACCTTAGGCTAAGTTTTTGGAAAAAATAATTTAAAAAAAAAAGATTATGTTATCATGAATTGATCTCTGAATGCGGCCCTGTCTTATCGATGATACACTCTAGTGTCATCTAGTGTCTAATAGATTTAACTATATATGATAGACGATAAAGCTAGTTTTCTAGAAATGTTTTAATAAAATTACATAAAAAATTATTTATACTTACTTATTATTGCATCCGAATACGTTTTGCATGATAAAACACAACACTTCATCGTTTTGATTTTAATAACACGGAAATATGATTTATTTTGGAATTATGACACAGTGTACCCAGGACAAACGCTGATAGATTATTAACTAAAGCCACGCTCCCTGTGATGACGTCAGGACCTAGTTGAAAGTCACAGTGCACAGTTCCTTAGGCCAACTCTTCTTTGTATTTGCTCTGTGCAGAGAAACATCCGCACCCCGCACAGCTTACAATACCTTGCTATAGCAGTGTCGTGACAACTTTTCGTAAGAATTTTTTCTGTCTAGCCCCCTTTCACAACGCGCGATAAGGAACTTCGTAGAATTTCGACCCACGGTTGAATTTCGGCACCCGATCGAATTTCGAAACCCGGTCGAATTTCGGCGCCCGGTCGAATTTCGACCCGCGGTTGAATTTCTGCCCTCGGTCGAATTTCGACCCGTAGTCGAATTTCGGCACAAGGTCTAAATTCAACCGGCGGTCGAAACTCGGCAACCGATCGAAATTCGACACTGGGTCGAATTTCGACACTCGTTCAAAATTCGACTGTCCGTCGAAATTCAACTTTTGGTCGAAATTCGACATTCGGCCGAAATTCTGTATAAATGTCGAACATTTGGCACTAGAAAAAAAGTAAACTCAATCAAATAGTAGATAGACTCTTTCACTTTCAATGCACGAGCTAAAAGGAAGTGGCTGGATATTTCTGTGCTTACAATACCTTACTATGGCAAAAAGTGTCGTGACAACTTTTCGTAAGAATTTTTTCCGTCTAGCCCTCTTCCACAACGCGCTATAAGGAACTTCGTACCAATAATAAATAAATAATAAATACCACTAGACAAATTACATGAATCTTATCTAATCCCAAAGTAAGCAAAAAAGCGTTAGAATTTTTGATGTTTTGCAAATGATTCTATTTTAATTTGATAGAAAAAAGGTGGCTCGGATAATGCCTCAACAGACTGTGAAGTGACAACCTTTTACTTCGAAATCCAAGAGAAGCATCTTCCGCAAGCAATGGACATGTTCAGCCAATTCTTCGTTAGTCCCCTGATGAATAAGGAAGCTATGCAACGGGAACGGGAAGCGATAGAGTCAGGTATAGTAAATTTGGTCTTAACCATTGATATAAAAGGGAAGAATATGTTATCTAGTCACAGTGACAATCAATCACGCTTATACTTCCCGACTGTTTTTATCATTAAAAACTCATCAAAATACCTTCTTGTGCATTCAACCAGTGTTATAATTACTCAAGGAAAAAAAATAAGACACACGGGATTACTTTCCATTCGCAAGTATGGTTAAAACAATTTGTTTGAAAATAAGATTAAATAATTGTTTGGTTCGCCATGTTTGTGAGGGTGAGATAGTATAATACAAAAGTAAGTGAGATAAACGTAGTCTGCTACATTCGTCGCATCACTTTGCGCTCGGCAGACCGAGCCTAGGTTTAGCGATTGCGATGTTACAGCGTATCTTCCTTTTTAGTATATTAGTGGTCTTAACAGTAGATTTTTACACGACCGGGTTTTAACACCGCCTTAACTGTTTCTGTCGCAATAGCCTCAGTGATTGTTGCTATCGTGTCTCAGTTTTGAGGGTTACATAGGCGAAAATTATGAATCCCAACCCCACCCCACTAATGGCAACGCATTATAACGATATCATAATAATATGGTTATAACATTTCCATCACCATAATATAAATAATATTACGAAAATTAAACCACTCTGTGGTATTTTCTGGTAAGCCGTATGGTTAGCTTGTAGAGATTGCTTTATGCATTAAGCTCGTCATTTGTACCCCATACATTCATACATTCTCTATGTGATTCAACAAAGATAAAAAAAAAATAACCTCTATTGGTGTCTCTATAGTACGAATGTGGATGGATGTAGGTACCGGGGGAGACCAAGACTAACGTACCATGGTCAAATCGATCGGGTTCTATCCGAAGGCGGTAACAAGAGTCTTCGAAACTGGCGTGTTTGTATGAAGAGAGTTATGAATGAGCTGGAAGCAAGGCAAGTCTGTCTGGACCGTGACATATGGTACTCAATTCTCTCTGCCGTAAGGGATTTGGCGTGAAGATATGTTGTTGCTGTTGGTGTCTGCAGGCGATGGTTGGCTCTCTCCATCAGGAAAAGTCATCAGGACCATTTGCTTGTGTGCTGTCCTATGAAATAAACATAAAAACGTGTATATAGAGTGATTTCATTTGCGTGAGCTAAAAATAGTATGTTTCCCTAAAGCCGATCTCTTTGAGGAAAGTAATCATTTCGATAAGACTAACAAGCTCTCAATTGGTATGTATATAAAAATACGATTAACGAGCATTTCAACACAATTTTACTTTACTTCCAAAATCCATTTCGATAGAACTTGAATTTGTTTCTTTATCCACTCTAATATATTATGTATGTTATGTACACAAAACCCAGTCCAATCGTAAAATGCATTTTTTCAAACGATTTTATTTCTGTGGTAGTAGTTAAGGGTGAATAAGAAAGCTACGACCTGCTGTTTGGGCGTACAGATAATAATTACAAAATCAAATTAAAGGGAATCAAATTAATGGGAATGTAAATATTTAGTAACATAAAATGTTACCAGATATTAATTACATTCCCATTTTTAAAATCTCAATTAATTTTATTACTACAAGAATAACATTCATTCAATTATACTAGGCATAAAGTCATAAATTAATATTCTTTGCGTCGTATTTTAATTACAAAATAAAAATGTATATAGGTATGTAAATATATGTAGGTATGTCAAGTGATTGCCGATTTCATTACATTGCAAAATTACTATTTGCAAATAAAATATTCATCAATATGATAAAATGAATTATAACATAAAATAACGCTTACTTTTTTTGAAAAACTGCAGATCATTTATGTCAGAGATCGAGACTGGGAGATTATTATAAATACGGTATGTTATAAAGACAACAATTTTACCCATAGAGAGTATAAGTGTTCTGTGGTTTTACCGTAAAAATCAATTTTATGTGTGGTTAAGTATATCGTGTTTATGAAATTTGTACAGATTGGGATTAAAATCAGAAACGGCAACACACTATCTATATATATATATATATATATATATATATATATATATATATATATATATATATATATATATATATATATATATATATATATATATATATATATATATATATATATATATATATATATATATATATATATATATAAATCAATTGCTGTTCGTTAGTCTCGCTAAAACTCGAGAACGGCTGAACCGATTTGGCTAATTTTTGTTTTGGATTAATTGTTGAAGTCCAGGGGAGGTTTAAAAGGTGAGAAAATATAGAAAAAGAAATAAGAGTAGTTAAAAAGGCAGCTAAACGTTTGCCGGGTGAGCTAGTAGTATATAATTACACGTTACTAGCTCCAGCGTACAGCCCGCTACATTATAAAAGTTTTCTGGCAAATCTCGCGGGATCACCTTATATTGAAAAGTGGCCTATGTGCTATTCCAGGTCATCATCTACTTGTGTGCCAGATTTTATTCAAATGCGTTCTCAGTAGTTTTTGCGTGGTTGAGTAACAAATATCCATCCAAACATCCAAACTTTCGCATTTATAATATTACTAGCTGACCCGGCAAACGTTTTGCTAAATATATTTATAACAGTATTTCTCTGCTATATAATGGATGTCATTACATATATTACCCTTCCCCTTGAATCACTCTATCTATTAAAAAAACACATCAAAATCTGTTGCGTGGTTTTAAAGATCTAAACATACATAGGGATTAGGGACAGACAGCGGAAAGCGACTTTATTTCATACTATGTAATGATAATTAATATATATTATTTTATGAATATAGATATTTTTTCCTGGATCAAAATGATTTAAATTAAATGATATTATAAAATATTTCCTTGATTACAAAAAATGACGAAAGATACATAAGACGGGTTACACGTCAAAGATGCCGCATTCGCTGACTTGATGTTGTGTCTCCAGTTTATAATAAATATAAATATTCACTAATTTTTAAGAAAATGAAGGATAAGTAGGAATATTTTAAAATACTTTAAAATTTTATGTTTATGAGTGGAATCATTTCATTATTTTTTTTTATAGTTTCATCGACCTTCCTATATGCCTTTGGGGTCGGAAAAGGTTTTTGTTACTGACTGTAATACGCGTGAATCCTTAGTCTGAATCTCGTTTCGAACCATTTGTTCTACATGAGTTTCAATTTTTGTTTAGAATCAAATTTTGTCCTGGTCTGTATATTTATTATTTGCGCGTGATGAGAATGTGATGCGACCTTTTGGAACTAAAACGACAAGTCAGCCGTAGCGTCGGCAAACTCGCGTCAAATAACTACTGGAGAACTGTCATTTTCGATTTACTTTCATAAGGTTCCATCCCATTCTAATCGCGCACGGATTTTACCCGGTGTGATGATAGGTTGACTTGTCAAACCTGTCACATTAAATTTCAATACCGTTGGCTACTTGTAACAATTAGTCATATCTCCACCTACTGTTAGAGCCAATAGGTGGGACATAAACTTTAAACGTCGAACTTTAGATGGCAGAGGTGTACATCTACGCTCAGGTTTGGTCTTTTCTATTCCCATAGGATAAATAATAGTCATCTATCAATATCATTATCCGGTTTTGAGAAAATAGTAGCAGGTAAATTTATGACTATGGCATTATATCTCTGCTACATGAATATGCTATAATGATATGCCACTTTCATAATACAATCTATCTTCATCAAATACAAAAGAAAGAAATATCTGATGACACTTAACGCGTTTCTTTCTTTGTATCTGGCAAATATATTGTTACAATTAATCTAAACAGGTGAAGAATTTAAACGCTGGAAAAATCTTGAAATAAAAGAAAGAGACAGGCTGCCTCTGTGGAAAAACAATAGCCAACGTCACCTAAGCAGCTACGCCATAATGAATCTTCTATCATAAGGCATAAGGGTGAACATGGCATGTACTTACTTGGACTTGTTTGCAATCAGAATTGTTTATTGTTTACGCGATAAATTTGGATGTTTCGTGAACGAGGTAGAACTTTACCCTGGGTATAATTAAAGATGTGTTGACAAATAGAGGACGGTTTTTATAAAGCGATCGAGAGCGATACTTGAAACGACTAGTGCGAAGCGAGAAGTGTTTTAGTGATTCAGCGTAGTCAGTTAAGTTTAGTGGTAATACAGCGAGTATGACAAATGTGTTATTTACGTTAGCTTATCAGTGTATTTACGTATTTCATCGTAGTTTATTGTACTTTAGTGTTGTAAATACACGGTTTTAATATAAGTGATGTTTTCTTGTACAAAAAGAACCCGAAGCACGTAATAATATTTTCCACGTGTTGGTCCCGGGCTCCTTTGTAGAATAGACGAACTGCCGTTCTTACAGGCAGGTTGTATAACGCGACTGATTAGCTACGCGAGTCACTACCATCGTGACTATTTGGTAGAGTTCTACATTGTCTCGCCCGGGTCTGGTACCACCGCCTTACCTATTCCTGCCGCAATAGCGTCAGTGCTTTTCACTTTCGTTTTCCGGTTTGGAGAGTAAGGTAGCCGGATAACTTGTGCATGTGGCATTAGACATCGCCACAAGATAGCATCGCACTGTTAACATCTTTGGTGACGATTGACACTTTCCGTCAGGAGACCCATCTGCTCGTTTGCTATCTTATGATATAAAAAAATTGTTGATTGTTCATTGATACTCAGTAATGCACAATAAAATATTTTTGATATCTATAGACGATGGCTAGCCATTTGTATCAGAATATTTTTGTTATGATGGCTCTCTACAATGTTTTTTACGTTGTGTAGCGTTCATGTTGTAGGGTAATGTTCCAGAATCAAAATGTACCAACTGATAAACAAAATAAATTATTTTAATATATTCTTAAGTGTATCGATAACAAACCAAATTTTAAAACTGGTTTTAAGGTAAATTGATGTCATTAAATGGACATTTCGTTAATTGATCTTTAGACGTCTGCGCAGACTGAAATAGTGACAGTAAATATTATTTTGTCCTTATTTGACCCTAAGTGTTATTTAATACCTTTTTATTTATATCTTAGAATAATAAATAAGGATATGGCTCTCCTGATAGAAGAAAAACAACCTATCACTATGGACACAAAAGATCTTTCGTTATTATTATATTTTTGGATATACTCCTGAACCGCCTCGTGGTCAATGGGTTAGCCTATTCAACTCTGATCAGAACAAAAATGTTATTAAGGTATTTTTGAGGTTTTCAATCACTAATCTCAGTAGCAGCTCGTAGTCTGGCGGGATAGTGTGTTATCCCTACCGTGCTTCGAATGAGCACGTAAAGCCGTCGGTCTCGATTATCGCTAGAGGTAGTCGATAGTCGTTATCAGGACAGAAAAAATACGACGATGGGGATCACCACTAATTTCGCCAACCGACAAAGTAGGGAATCGTGGTAAACCGATAAGTATACAGGCGTTCGGCTTACTTTGACTATTCCGGGAGGGAACCGGGCGTGATGATATTTTCGTTCATCTATGCTCCTATTTAAGAGCTCCCTTAGGGGCTGATTTTTGAAAAAAGAAGCCTTTGTTTGACCCAGGGTCTTAACTATCTCGTTGTCAATTTTTATCAAAGTCGGCTTAGAGATTTAGTCGTAAAAGCGTTATCCAATTCTAAAAATATAACATAGGATACTACCCAAGCCCGATCGCAGCAGGTTCGGGTAGTCTCGGGTTCAGTTGTAAATCTAAACTCTCGAATCACTTGAACGAACACACACAAAGCAAAATATTCGTTCGCCATTTCGGAAGAATTCAGTCACATACACATGCATAGAAGAGTTAAATGTGTGTCGGAGGCTGATAATGCGACGGGCTTTGTCATAGAGAGACTACTATTTATCCACGGCGCAGTGAATTTGTGTGACGTGGTAGACTACCCAACTTCTGAAAACTAAATATGAGTCTGAGTTTTCCATCCATTAAATAAAATAAAAACGATACTCTTTGCTCCAATAGCTTTTTCCTTCCCCGTCATTTCTATCGAACTGAGGGCCGCTATAGACATACTTCTAAGAGCAGTCAGCGCCAAAAGCTTCATGCGGGCGCTGTTGGGAGATTTGCAATTTCAATACAAAATTGTCATTCTCAATTCAGTACAAACGGCCCGCTCATGCTGTTCGTTTGCAGTTGCACTTTGCAGCCTAAAAATGCAATCCGCATGCGGTCGAGTTTTGCCGTGCTGCTGGCAGTAAAAAGCTACTCGCCTGGCGTCCCACCTCACACGAACCGTTTAAAGCCTTTGCATTCCTAGTCGGAACGGACCGCGTTCCGAACTTCCGATTGGTCGTCGCTTCCTCTCTCCGCGCCTCGCCTCCCGTCACTCCCCGCTCTCACTACCTGCGTTCCGTCATTCGTTTATCACTCACAAACGTGTAAACTCGTCGTCACTCAAGCAAAATGCAATTTGGACGAAGGCTTGTCATATATTTCTCAAAATGGTAACGCATTTGATGACGTAGAATGTTAACCAGTTCATCAAACGATGACACTGACATCCTAAATTAGTTAAAAAACTTTTTATCATCTTTTCTGAGCTGAGGATTCAAAGTATGAAATACCCCATTTTGCTCTCTTAGATTGTAATGTGCCGTGTATCCACGTTCAACGACGCTTTCGACGCCTTTGCTTGCGTACTAATAGAGTAAGAAGTATAGTGTTTTCTCGTCTAAATCCATTGTACAACTGAGAATAGGAGCAGTCCATGTTGCGGTCGGACACGAAACTTCACATCATCCGCACAAGGACTGCTTGAAGCATTCGGGTTGCAGTCGACTCCAACTGCCACACGACTGATCTAGTGCCGCTGGTCTCAACTGCTCTAAGCAGTCCGTATATGGCCTATCTAACTGCATCTAATAAAATGTTCTCTATACAAATCCAGCGAGTATAATGTAATACTGTGATAACTGTAAGTACCTAGGTGGTGTTACCAAACAGCCCTCGCTCATTGAAAACACCCAAGTTAAATTACTTGATCCCACCAATCACGTTAAAAATACTGCCCATGGTAACACAATGCTGTTTCCAAAAGTAAAGATGATAATATTGTCCCTCCAATTGGCCAAACGAGGCGCGCCTATTAAATTAAATATATATGTCAGAGCCTGAGATTAATATCTCAGGCTCCGACATATATATTTAATTTAAATAATAAAAATGAATGCCTGAAATGTTTTTGTACGCGCATAACTTTGGAATAAATACTTTTTACGACATTTTTTTTAAAATCTCGTGATATGAAAATTTAATGAATGAGTAAAACAGAAGATAAAGGGATCTTCTATATCTTGACAAAAACAACTGACGACAAAATTTTGTAAAATTAAAATTTATCACTACATGGTGATACTGTAAATGGAAGATTTTGTTTCAATATTTTTATTAAATTAAACTACCCGTGCGAAGCCGTCGTTGGCAGCTAGTCGTACATATAAAGATTTTTAGGGCTAGATCTGTTCATACTGCTTATCCCGTAAAGAGATTGGTACGATGATACTTTACAGGCATAAAGCAATTTTATGTCACCATTTAATTTACAGAATTCGCCATAGCGTCACCCTCAGATGCAAACAGGAAAGATCAGCTTCTGTCAAGCCTGTTTCCAGAGGGTCACCCAGCGAGAGCATTTACTTGGGGCAATCTGAAAAGTCTCCGCGACGACATCCGAGATGATGAAAAATTATACAAAGCCGCTCACGAGTTTCGAAGACGCCATTATAGCGCTAATCGGATCACTGTTGCTGTACAGGTATGTATTTTTAATCGATTTAAAAAATAGGTTATCTGTTGTGTACATGACGATGTATATATATGATATTATTTGAGTTGGATAATATTTGAGTATGATGATCTGTTTAGGCTTCCAAGCCCGTGTGCTAAATATTATGTGTGTATGATTTTCACGAAATTTTTTCTCGGAAACTAAAAGTTATATTGAAATGTTCCTTTTCGATTTAAAACAGGTATATTCGAACTCAGGGAACAGTCCCAAGTTTTATCGAAATCGGTTTAGTAGTTTTTGAAATATCGGAGTAGTTGACAGATATTTGGAGTCGGTTTAATTTTTTTAACTACTGTAATTGTATATTCAACGTTTTGAATCTGATTGTACTGGTTTGTTACTTATAATTTTCATGTATTTTATTGTAACTAAAGGAGAATGCCCAAGTGGAAATGAAATATAGCTTAAAGTGTGATCTTAGTACTTTAAAATACAATAAAGCATTTTATGTAAATATACTGGAGAATGCGACAATGACCAGAATTTGATTTAAGAATTGAGCATTCCCGAGGCATTGGTTTGAAGACTAGACTCATTTGAGTGTTAACTGAAAAATGTTATGTTTTACTATTACATTTTACAAAAATAGTGAGAAAAGTTCGAATGTAAAATGTAATTTTCAATGTCAAGAACACAAATATAACGGCCGCTATACAGATTATACCGAATAGACGCGTGCGCAGCGGAAATCTGATTCAGTGCTGCCAGCAATACTTACCTTGAAAATGTAGTGAACTTGTTTTTTTATATATATAATTATTTAGAATAACAAATGAATCACAATTTTCATTTTGAGGATCATAATCAAGAGAAAAATCGCTATGATCACACAATTAAAAATCTAAAATGTAAATTAACCATTTTTTTGTCATATAACCTTATATAAGGTTTGAAAATAAAGACAATTTATTTTTATATATAACCGGAAAAAACGTTTGAAAATAAAGACAATTTATTTTTTACTGTTATTCGGCTTAATTATGATGTTTATTAGTACAAATTATCTTATTAATAATAACAGGAATTACTAGTGTAACGGACGTGTTGTACACTTTAGATTGTAGCGATACCATTCGTGGGCATTCTCCTTTCGTACGCATAGCGAAAACATTCGCTCAAATAACTGGAACAAGCAGCAGGAACCAGCCAAGAAAGTATTAATAATAGTTCATTTTTTTAAATTAGTTGTCGAATTAACATTTTTAACAAACGCAGTTGCAGCGTTAATAAAGAATATTTTTGGAAATACTCGAACATTGTGAATACGGCATTTCAACTAAACTCATTCCAAGTTATTATTATATGTGAATTCATTCCAATTTATTATTATATATGAGTCCTTAGTTGGCTATCAGATAATTGTTGTAAATAATGATTAGTGTAGATTAAGAGCTATTAATTTACCAATACTCACAAATTTTTCCGAACGAATACCACTTAGGGAGCTTCAAGAAAAGAGCCTACTCATTTTTAAAAGGCCAGCAACGTAATTATAAGACCCCTGGTAGTGTGGTTGTCTATGGCCGGCGTTAATCATCATTAGGTGAGCCTCCTGTCCGTTTGCCCCCTCTTCTATAAAAAAAGCGGCAAACCTTGTAGATATGACAAATATAGCAGAATTAAATTATTTTAAAGAGCTTTATGATCAAGATATAAAATTAAAAATATACCTATGTATAAAAATTCACAGACCGTTTTAAGACGAGAAAACATGGATAGGATGTTTCCGTGCTTTTTTACGATTTAAAGTGCTTGTACGAAAATTTCCTTCCAATTTACAGCCTGTTGAAAATCTTCTAAAATTTGTTGTTTTTTTAATGTACCTTACACTTGTGACGGTATTTTTATAATTTTTGTACGATTTCAGGCTCGTATGGATCTGTCGGCTTTAGAACAATATGTAGTGAATACATTTGGACAAATACCAACAAACAAGCTGCCGGCTGAAGACTTCAGTGAGTTCAAATTTAAACCCGACACCGTTACACCAGAGTTCAGAAACATATATTATGTCAAACCCATTAGCGATACAACGGAGGTAAGTTTTACTTACAATCGCGTTTAATCCCAATAACGAATGCACATAACATCACATATATTTTTCGAAAAAAATCATCTTTGACATATTTGACACTATTTGGGATGAAAAAAAGCACAAAATTCGTATTACAGTTACGCTCAAATACATATTTCTATCTAAGTTGACTGATAAAAGACTGAAGATTTTCCCCGTGTTAGTCCCGGGCTCCTTTGAAGAAAAGGCTAACTGCCGTTCTGTTAGGCAGGTCGTAAAAGCGACTGATTGGCTATGCGAGTCACCATCATCGTGGCTTCTAGGTGGTAGATTTCTGCATTGTCTCGCCCGGGTCTGGTACCACCGCTTTACCTATTCCTGCCGCAATAGCGACAGAGCTTGTCGCTGTCGTGTTCCGGTTTGGAGGGTAAGGTAGCCCGTAAACTTATGCATGTAGCATTAGACCTTGCCACAAGATAGCAATGCACCATTAACATCTTTGGTGTCTATAGGCGATAATAAATCCTTATATATTATTATTAAGGATTTGCAAGGTAAACAAAAGTATAGGATGGTTGACTCATGCCACCAGGAGACCCATCTGCTTGTTTGTTATGATCTTAAAAACAATATTGTACATTCTGAAGGAGGGTGTTTAGCATTTGATTGTGAAACCGAACATATCAAAAATAGGTTAATTACACAGTAAAGATTTAATCAATATAAAAAACTTTATAATAAGTTGATATTGTTGATTGAAACCCATATCATGAGTAAATATCTTATTTTATGGTTAGATTAACTTGTCTAATTTATTTATTATTTAATAATAACTAGCTGCAGCGTACAGCCCGCTGCATTATAAAAGTTTTTGGTGAATGACGCGGGAACAACTAGTTTTTCCAGGATAAAAAGGAGCCAATATGATGTTCCGGGTCATCATCTTTTTTGGCGTGATTGAATAACAAACATCCATCCATCCATGCATCCAACCATCTAAACTTTCGCATTTATAATATTACAGTACCCGGCGATAAATATTGCACATCGACCTTTGGAAAGAGACAATCGGCTAATTTCGGCTTCGTAGAGCGTTATCTCTGTCGCACAAAATACAAACAGTCCGGTACCTATTAGGAGCTGTTAAAACAAGTATGATTTGCTTCTTTTGATATTTTTATTCTTTGTATAAAATACACTAATTTTTCTATAAGTGATGGCTTTAGGTTGGGGTAAAATAAAATAAAAAAACATTTTTACATTATGTTTACGTATTTAATTATTTTGGAACATTACAGCTTTAGTGTACATAATAAACACCATTATACCTATTGCTAAAATGAGACATTGCAATAAAAATAATAATAATTCTAATTCTCAATTACTTCCATTTCACTATCTGTGCTCTCAAAGAGGTCAATATCACTGTCACTATCAGCCGTATTTATTACTAATCTATCAGTGTAATTGTCTAAACTGTGTTGAATGCTTCTATATTCATTCTCACATTTGATTGCATGATCGCAAACCTTTTTCCACTCTTCAGCGCCGATCATGTTTACTTTTTCAGTCAATAATGTTTTTACTGTAGTTAAGTTCATACCCACATTTCTAGAGGCTACATAGCCTTTCAGTTGAGACCATATATTTTCAATTGGATTAAAATCCGGATGATATGGTGGCAATCGCAACACAGTGTGCCCATGTTCGGCAAGTATTTTGTCCACAGAAAACTCTGTATATCTCTCCTTGTGCTGACATATAATAGCGTAAATCTGGGTTTTTGTTAATTTTGGATCAACTGGAATTTCATGTCTGTTTAACCAGTTGATCATTTCCCGTTTAATGGTGTTTGAGTTGGGGGGTCTCTCAACATACTTGTTGTGATAGGGTGCGTTGTCGATAACTAGAACAGAATCACTGGGTATATTTGGGATTAATTGGTTAACCAGCCATTTCTCATAGTTATCGTTATTCATTTCATTGTGATAGTCACCTGTAGTGTCCGTGGATTTATACGCTAAAAAAGCACCGGGTACAAAGCCTTTTTCATTTCCCGCATGAACTATTATCAAACGTTGACCTTTTGAAATTGGCTTTTTTACTCCTTTTTTCTTATCGTCACTCCAAGATTTCCCTTTAGTGTGGGATGCATGTATATATGACTCATCCATGTAGACGATATTGATTGATAGTGACAGTGATATTGACCTCTTTGAGAGCACAGATAGTGAAATGGAAGTAATTGAGAATTAGAATTATTATTATTTTTATTGCAATGTCTCATTTTAGCAATAGGTATAATGGTGTTTATTATGTACACTAAAGCTGTAATGTTCCAAAATAATTAAATACGTAAACATAATGTAAAAATGTTTTTTTATTTTATTTTACCCCAACCTAAAGCCATCACTTATAGAAAAATTAGTGTATTTTATACAAAGAATAAAAATATCAAAAGAAGCAAATCATACTTGTTTTAACAGCTCCTAATAGGTACCGGACTGTTTGTATTTTGTGCGACAGAGATAACGCTCTACGAAGCCGAAATTAGCCGATTGTCTCTTTCCAAAGGTCGATGTGCAATATTTATCGCCGGGTACTGTAATATATAATATATAGATAAGGAACTTATATACTATAACTGGAATTGTTACAAAGCAATATTTGAAAAATAAAAATTTACTTTATTTCGTTACTCATAAAGTTGACATTTGTTTCTTACTTAACAGAGGGGAAAAACGTTCTGAGCAAGACAACGACATGAGTGGATGTTGTCCCTTTCTTGCAATTGCCAGTATAAATAAAACTATCTAGATGGTAGATTTTTACATATTCAGTAATCATTAAATACTTTTTATTCATACACGTTGATAAATAAATTAGCATAAAATGTATTGTAATTAACACAGTGAGTCTAAAATGTGCTTATTTTAATTATTACGTAATTACTTATGCAATGCAAAAACTGTTTCTCAAATTAGTAGAATTACTTAGTAGTAATTTGCAAACTACGCATGGCCGCACTTATATATGGCGATTGGCGCTTTATTTAGTAGAAAGAGACACACTCCACTCATGTCGTGGTACTCTTCGGAACGATTTTGAAGCGCGTGTAAGCATTCCGGGTAGAATATAACTTCCTTGTATATAGATTCTACTAAGAATAACTTTGTGTTCACTAAGAATAAATCGGATGTATTGTAGTTTATAATGATTTAATTATGATGTAGAGATAACAAAAAACTAAAATATTTGTTAAAAAAGTTAAGGATTAATAATATTTTTAAGATATAAATTCGGCAAAAATAGATATTACGTAACATGACAGTAAACGCAAAACTGAAAGTATTACGTCACACCGTTGTGAAATGTTATCTTGATGTCGATTTCATAGAACCACAGAGTATGTAATGTAGATATTAGAACGGCGTGATGTCATTAGGACCCCATGATAGACTAGAGTGTTTTCGCGGTATATTTTATTGTCAATTTTGAAACGCGAAATTTTTATTATAAATGTACCGTATTTAACAAAAATAAATACTTTTTTTGGTTTATATACCTTTTAAGGTAACGTGAAGGTAACTTATTAAACAATTTTTCAAAATTAGGTAACTAGCATATTAGACAAGAGAACTTAATTTTATTTGACATCCCGTAAAGCACGGTTCATAAATAGTACTTTTAGGTCTGGACAAAGTAAGCAATGTGATATGGATGTTGTTAGTCAACGATTCTAATGCATAATTTAAATAATGCAATACGATAATATTATAAATTTGAAAGTCTGTCTGTCCATTCGTCTGTTTGTCACGCGTTCACGGTTAAACCGCTGAATCAATTTTTAAGTAATTTGACAGGGAGATAGTTTAAGACACGGGGCCAAAACATAGGTTACTTTTTTTTCAAAAATCATCCACTCGGGTTGAAACAGGGGATGAAACTTTCTATGAAAGATAATATCGATGCATATTACTCAGCTTACGGACGAAACTGCGCGGGTCAGTTAGGTGGTCATTAAACATAAACCGGAAGCCGGTTGTCAACAAAGGATTTATTAATTAAAACACTACTTCCAGGTTCACCTAACTTGGTGTATGAGATCACTGATATCTGAATATCAGTCCAAACCTCATCAATACATATCGTACCTGCTAGGACACGAAGGCAAGGGCAGTCTGTTATCTTATCTTCGGCAAAAGTAAGTGTTTTTCAACAATTCTACACTAACCTTGAATCTGAACTTAATTTATACAGGCTGTTTTTAAGTCCTGGGACCTATTGAAGGAGTGTACTCAGTATTCGATTCTGAGCCCAAATATCTATAAAACATATTCCATAAAATAAGTAAATCATATTCCTATAGATATTGACGTACGTGCGGCGTGGGTCAATGAACTATGCTACGTTAGCACAAATTACATAATAGTTACTGTAGCAGGCGTCACGCTGGTCGCGGGGCCTCTTTGCCTCGCCTTCAGTGAAGCCAGAGCATCGCGGAGTCCGGATGTGTTTCCGTGTAATGTAATAAGCCACCTCACGTATTTTTAATAATAACATCATGTTATCAGTGTTCCAATGAAAAATATTGGGATATGGTACGTGCCTATGCATAACGTAATGATTATGTGTCCCAAATCGCCAAATACAGAAGAATAATTCAACAATTGTGTTATTGTAAAATGTTGTTAATAATTAATTAATCAAGTTCGATCATTGTGAAAAGGATGACTCCATTTACGCTAGAAATGCTAAGGTAAATATTAGCCATGTACTAAGTATTTGTGCCTAGTTTCTTTTAAAAATCACACTCAAAACATTTATTATTTAGTGCCTAGGTGTTTTTGCCCGTCCTTCCTAAACCAGGTACATAGTACGAAGGGAAAATGAATCACAATTCACACTAGCTTAAAATAGGTAGATTACATTTTACATTATCTACCTACCTACTACTGATATTGTTATGATGATTCGTGAATCGTAAAGACTAGCGTAACGACTACGACGACTAGGGTAACCATGAGTTACAAGACTGACAATATTTCAATTACTGTTTTCTTGGTTATTTATCACTTTTTTAATATGTTTAATCAATATGTATAAGCATGAATTTTCACGGGTTTGATTCCGCCCCATGGCTAAAAACAACCTGTATATTTAAGCAAAATTGTAGCTAAACACACAAAAAATGTCTGGTAAAGATCGATCTGTACTAATGGTGGTTAATATAGCGCATAGCGCCATATTACAGCGCGCTATGTATACTCAACGTAAAGCATACGCTATATAGATTCCCTATCGTCACGCTTTATACCTAGCGGCTAGCGTAGGCTGTAGTTATAACTTTATAACATACAAAGCTCGCATGAGCCGACCGGGATAGCGCGCAATACATTACGTCGTGCAGCGTCAGCGAGCGCTAGCACGCGGTAACTAAGCGTATAAACTATAAGTTGTATGGATGGGAGCTATAGCTATTTTTATTTCACTATTACGTCGTGAAATGATTTGTTTTTGTCACTGTTATATCACGGGTGATAAATCACGACCGTTACATTTTATTATTGAAGTTACCGTAAATTAAATAATCTCATAGACGAAAGAACACCATGATGTTTTTATTTTACTTCTTTACTTTATATTAATTTGTCGATAATATGTAATTTTAACTTTGAGTGTTATTAATTTATTATGTTTTCAATTTAATGTTTCAATTTTATCTTGATATTTAACCCCTTTATTTTTAATGTGAATCAATTATTATAATTCTATTTATTATTGTACTCGTCCTTTATTGTATGAAATTCTTTTATTTTTAATTAATTACGGTATCTCAGAATACAGGCTTCGCCTAGTTTGGAAACCCCTGGTAATTTTAAAAATATAAAATTATTATTCTTAATAAGCGTAGGTCAGCGTTAATTTTTTTGTAATCCTTGTTTTTTAAATAAATAAATATATTATTATTATTATTGTCACAATGGGTACATTTTATTCAGTATGTTACATCGCTGCGCAGTGATTACTATTTATAAGTGATTAGTAAAGTGAAATAACATATTAAACATATTCTCCCTTCTAGTTGGTGGCACGAATATCGTGCTATATTGTTCAAATGTTGTTGTTTTGTCTCTTTCGCACAATGGGTTTCTGCAAATTGTTTCGCCCGCGTGAAAGTAAATCACGCTAGCGTTATATATAACGGACGGTTTCGATGCATATAACTGGCGTGACACGTGAATTATTTTATAACGAGTGATATAACCAGTGATACGTGAAATATGCCATGTCTAATTTTATCAGTGACGAATGACGATTATTGTCACTGCATCCAGCATTTAATTCCGTCTGTTACATGTCACAGTGACTGCAGTGGCTTGATATAGAGCTCAGCGCTCAGCTTACCGGCGACGATTCGTTATAAGTAACTAGTTAAATCAAAACATTACCCTGTTTTAAATAATACTTATTTTCATTTGAAGTTTTTGTAACGCAGCGTTATTTACATAAGCAAGCTAAAAAAAATCAGACAAACTAAAGCCTAATAACGTTGAAAATAATATGTGATTTCACTTATACAGATTGTCTCTTCTAAGTGAAAGCACGATGTCGCTCAAATCTTATTGCTTTGTCTCTTTCGCAAAATCACGCTCGCGTTATATGTAACAGTCGTTATATGTAAGCTGTTATAAGTTATAACGTCTATCGTCTACGGTCTAGCACGTTTCGATCATTGCTCGTTAGATCGGGTAGTTCGTAACTTCATATTCGTCTTCCAGTCACAGGTCATAAAATAGTTTATTTGAACAATATCACTCTGTACTGATAAGACCGGCAGGCGTATCGTCTAACATTTGCAAACCGCCAGCGATCAGCGACGACTATTAAACGTAACGAAAAAATCGACAAAAGGTCACCAATCGCTTGCTTGTCATTGGATGTACCTCTTGAGATGTCACAGCACCAACAATAATCAAAGGGCAATGACTGTCATTAACATATTAGGCTGTTCTATGCCTTACAATAACTAAACAATTACGATAATCGCGCATTGTAAGATACGTGATAACCCTGCGTTTTATTTTACCCATATACTTAGCATGATTTGACAATTTTGTTATTGTTGTACTCGCAATTAATAGTGCGCAACAAAGTATCATAAAAAATATGTGAAAGGTAATCTTAATAATTTAATATTTAAGAGCTCCAGCCAAGAGGTGAAAGCATATTTTATATTCTGCCGAGTCTGAACTTTTCATAGCATAAGTCTGTTACTGGAAATGAAATATTGATTTGACCTTGATTTGTCATGGAACTTCATTGTACGACGATCTAAGAAACCATTTTCAAGTTATCATGAATCTATAAACGTGTTTTAATTTTAAACAGAGTGTGGGCACTTGGCATATACACGGGCAATTCGGAGAGCGGCATTGACTACACGTCGATGTATAGTTTGTTTTCCACGCAAATAGTACTGACCAAGGACGGGTTGGATCATATTGATGAGGTATGTAAGATTTACTTTCTATATTAAACCAATGTGTATTTTATAGTCTGTTCTATAAAGACAACAGTAATATAAGGTTTAGTGCTCTTACACATTATGCCGCGTCGTTACACAATGCGAAGTTGTGAGAGCCTTAAAAGCTTTGAATCTATTGAAGTTTTGCTTTGTGAATAAGGACATAGGTCTGTGTTGTAAGGAAATTACTTTAAGATTATTTTTTATAAAATAAGACGCAAATATTAAAAACTTTTTAACTATACAAAAAAATTGATATTGAATTTGAACACGCGGCCATCTTGCCTTTAATCCAGGCAATGCTCTTAATTCGGCTGTCAGTTTAATGTATGCATCAGTATTTATATTTGTATTAATATCGTTGATTAACACCCACAACACAACCAAAGGTTTTGCTTACTGTGGGGTTAGATCGATTTTTTTTATATCATAAGATAGCAAACAAGCAGATGGGTCTCCTGATGGAAAGAGTCAACCATCGCCTATAGACACCAAAGATGTTAATGGTGCGTTGCTATCTTGTGGCGAGGTCTAATGCCACATGCATAAGTTTATCGGTTACCTTACCCTCCAAAGCGGAACACGACAGTGACCAGCACGGACGCTATTGCAGCAGGAATAGGTAAGGCGGTGGTACCAGACCCGGTCGAGCCGATGCAGAACTCTACCACCTAGTAGTCACGATGCTAGTGTCGCCTTTTACGACCTGCCTGGCAGAACGGCAGTTGGCCTATTCTTTAAAGAAGCCCGGTACCAACACGGGGAAAATTTATAATTTGTGCAGCGAAATTATATTATTATTATTATATACAGGTTTAATGAGTTTATCGTTGTAGATAAAATTCATATATTTGGATCGATCAATATTTTTTGTATTTCTAACTATATACACCTTTTAGCACTGATCCCGCACAATTAAAAACTTAAAAAGTTTATTTAACAAAAATAATAATAAATTATACGACTAGAATGCACGATTGTCAATAGTTCAAATACAGTACACATGTGTCGATCACACCTTGTCACACAGATAGCAACGAACTTTTAAAACTTTTGACCAGAAAAGTCATCATTCTTTAGCTATTTCTTGGCTTTTATTGCGTTTTGGCGGCTTAAATATTAGCACACCATATTATAGTAAAATACGCATTACAAGAATTTGAAAATAACATCTACGCTCGCAAATAAAACTTCTTTCTTTCGCTATTATCGCGATATTCGCGATATAAAAACATCAAGAGGGCCTTCCTACTTATTTAGATCGCTCGGCGGTTACCAATCACGTTGTCGCAACGAAATATATATAATATTAATATTAAGATAACCTGTGTATGTTTTCAGGTATTGCAGGCGATTTTCTCGTATCTGAACATGTTGAGAAAGATTGGCCCGACAGAGAGGATATATGACGAAATTAAGGTAATCATTTAAATTATAGGTACTGTATAAATTAGTGCCTAGTATGAATAAATATAAATTAAAAAAATACTCAACATGTATAATTTCTTAACGCAGTGAAACTGCAGCAACTAACTTCCCATTTCCTGTATCTCCGGAACCCTGCATCAGATCTTCATCAAATTAAAGTGGTACCATATGAGAAGGGTATACTTCTTCCCAAACAAAAAAAAAGATTTTAAAATCGGTTCACAAATGACGGAGTTCTGAGGTAACAAACTTAAATAAAACACAGTCGAATTGATAAACTCCTCTTTTTTGCAACATTTGGACAAACAGACGGACTGAATTTTCTTTTACTAAGTCTGTTTAAACAAATTAAGGCGTATTCGTTACTTCGTGGTGTATGTTTTAAATCAATTTAAATTTATGCTGAAATTTCCCCAGTTATGTTTTATATCTATGGTTATCACGATTCTTGGATAGTATTAAAAAAATGTGATATTATTGTTACAATTAATCTAGAAAGGCGAAGAATTAAAACGCTGGAAAAATCTAGAAATAAAAGAAAGTGACAGGCTGCCTCTGTTGATAAACAATAGCCGACGTTACCCAAGCAGCTACGCCATCATGAATCTTCTGTCATAGGGCATAAGGGTGAAAATAGCGTGTACTAGCACTTGTTTATCATAACTTGTTAACAATTAGAATTGTTTATTGTTTACACGACAAATTTAGATTTATCTGGTAGGATGTAGAACTTTACCTAGAGTATAAATAGGGAAGTGCTGACAAATAGAGAGCAGTTTTTATAAAGCGATCGAGAGTGATACTTGGAATGACCAGTGCGAAGCGAAAAGTGTTTTTGTGATTCAGCGTAGTCGGTTAAGTTTAGTATTGGTACAGCGAGTGTGACAAGTGCGTATAGTGTTTAGTGTGTATTTACGTTAGCTTATCAGTGTATTTACGTATTTCATCGTAGTTTATTGTACCTTAATGTTGTAAATACACGGTTTATATATAAGTGGCGTTTTCTTGCAAATTACAAACCCGAAGCACGTAACATTACTATCTAAGTTTTACTATAGGAATAGTCATTTATATCTTCATGTCTAATAGGCATACCAGATAAACATAAATTATTCGCGTCGCTTGGTTACAGAAAGGGGGTAAAACCTTTTTTAATTAAATGAGCCAACGTCCTCCTACACGCTAACGGTGACATCCCATTTACACCACAGTGCCTCTAGTTAACCTATGCGAAATTCTTTGGTATCGAATGCGTCCATTGTAACGTCCTCTAGATATCATATGCGTAAAACTAGCATTTCCGGAGCTCAATCTCAAACTGACCAGACAATTATTTACACTACCAAAAGAAGAATTTAAAAAAATTATATGGGGTCTGAAAACTGGACATTGACAAATAAATAAAACATGCATGACATTACAGACACTCTCCTCGCAGAGTGTGCTTAAACCATTATGAACCTACTCACAACGTATTTTTTGGATGAGACGACAAAGGCCCAGTTCTTCAAAGAAAATGGAACGTATAGGGAGTTATTGAGCATCTCTGAAATGAGCTGGGTTAGCAGGAATAGCCACTATACCTTATGCGCACAATGGCCCATATGGCCCGCCCGCCCACTGTGTGGAATAGTGAAAAAGTAAATGGTCTACTTTGCAGATGAAATCCACATTATGTATTGCGTTATTTTTATGTATTTTTCATATTTTTATACATTGATTTGTATATTATATCCATTGAAGCACTATTCATTTCCGATGGATGGAACTTAAAAATACTGTGTGACTTAAAACTGTACTTTGGCCATGGTTTTCCTGGATCTAAATTGTCTTTCTTTTACACCGAAAAGCGTGACCAAAGTGCGGCTTTATGTCACACGAGCTATAAAATAATCTACGATACGCGTGACTTAGTTGTACATTAGTTATCGCTTGGGGTGAAGTTATTAAGCGCGCGAAGTTATTAGGAAGCGAGGCGAATTTACTATAAAACAAAAAAAATTGGAATGACTTAGGTCAAAGTTCGCTGGTTGATTGCAATTTTGTTCAAGCCAAGCTAATTCTGTTCTATCTTTTAAAAAAGATTTTGAGTTACAATCTATCATATTCTTGTTTTAAAATTATTAATTTTAAATGTTTGCTCCTCAAGGCTATTTCAGAAACAAGTTTTCGATTTGAACAAGAATCTCAACCTGCGGAATACGTGGAGACCTTAGTAGAGAATATGCATTTCTTCCCTCCCGAACACTACATCACCGGTGATCGCCTTTATTATAAGTACGACCCGCAGGTAAGTGAATATATTTGACCAAAGGAACAATCTAGACAGTACCAACCTTTTCCTACCAAATAAACTAGAGTAATCATTATTAGTCTGACTGACGTTAAACAATTGCGTAATAAAACTTTCGCCTTTTACTTCTTTATTATTTGCTCAACTTGTATTTTAATAGCGTTTATAATTATTATAATGTAGAATTAGAATGTATATGATTAACACTAGTTTCGAAAATCCACAAGGCAAACATTAGCTTCAAAGTTCACGTGGTATGGAATCATTCCCATACTTCTTGTGTTAAAGCCATTCCAAAAATTTGTAATGGAAAATAATTGCATAGAACATGAAGTATCAAGTACAATATAAACATTTCGAATATGTATCTAATTATTTTGGTAGTGGTAATATTAAAAATATTTAAAATAATTTAGTTTTCAATCCAGAAAGGATGCTTTTCTTCTTTTTTATTTTGCGGGACTTAATATCGTCAATCCGAATATACGAATATAATATTTATTTGTTGTAAATATGTTTCTTTTGCTTAATTGCAATAATATACATAATATAACAACTGTCCGCGAAATAGGCCTAAAGATGAATGTTTGTAATGTGATATTTTAAGTGTGTATTAAATAAATAAATATTCACGGGACAAATTACGCTTACTGATCTAACCCCAAAGTAAGCAAATTATTTGCTTGTGTTATGGGTGTTAGTCAACGATACTAATACATAGAAATACATATATAAATACTAGAATATATTTAACAAACACCCAAACCCGGAAATACAAACATTTATGCTCATCAGACAAATATTTGTCCCCGTCGGGATCGAACCCGAGCCCCGTCGATCGCGTAGTCAGAGTCGTTGTCCACTCGACCAACGGGGCAGTATATTGAGTACGTCTTATAAATGCCAGTATAATTATTTGATTAGAAAAAATATGTTTTAAATTATTTATTTAAATTTAACCGTTTTAGACACGTTTCTAATGTAATTTCAGACATGCTTAACAACTCTTGGCAAAAAAGAACTAAACAATAGAGTTTGTCATATTTTAGGGTATAACGGAGTTACTGGATTGCATGCGAGCAGACAACGTAAATATTATGATATTGTCCAACAAACATTCCGTACCAATACAATATAACGCCAAAGAGAAATGGTTCGGAACTGAATATAGACGAGAAGGTAAGATACCACTATTATTTAATTCTATGTTTCTCTGGCCCAGTTTGAAAAATACACCATCTGCTATTCTGCCAGATTACTTTATTAAAAGGTGAGCGATTGTCGAAACATGACCTCCATTGTGACTACAAGGTGGTAGAGTTCCGCAGCGTCTCACTTGAGTTTAATTCTACCGTTTTACTTATTCGTGTTGCAATAGCATCAATGTTTGAAACTATTTTTATTTATTTATTTAATTTATTTAAATACTTTATTGCACAAAAAATAGTACAAAAGGCGTAACTTAATGCTATTAAGCATTTTCTCACAGTTTACCTTTCTTGATGCTGAGAGAAAATGCTTGGGTAGTGCATAAAAAACTAATTATGAGCTATCAATAAAACTAAATACTAGATTCTAAATTACCATAACTAATCAATTTTTGTGATATACTACAACAAAGGAAGTAAGCTACATAACAACATTAGTGTTAATAATACATATATTCTATCCAATAGTTAAATATACATAGATTGACTACTTACATAAAAGAAAAATATATATACACCGTTATTCAATAATTATTATAGAACTTTACTTATAACATTTACAGATATTAACATAATATAAAATACATACATATACAAAAATTAAGTATTCTGACAATTTAAAAAGTGCTCGTACAATGCAGTTTTAAAATTTGATAAAGTAGATGATTCACGCATCTGAGACGGGAGAGCATTCCATAACCTTATCGCAGTAACTGTGAAGGAATTAAAATATGTTGCCGTGTTGTGGTCCGGATACATCAACGTACTAGAATTTTGAGACCGCTGAAGCCTACCTTGACTTGAAATGTATTCAAAACGTTCTTTTAGATATATTGGAAAATATGGATTATTAAGGATATTAAATAAACATGAGAGAACGTGCATGTCCCGTCGGAGACGAATATTCAGCCACTTTAATTGTGACCGAAAATGGGTGATATGGTCATATTTACGCAGTCCAAATATATATCGAATGCATAAATTAAGCAGCCTTTCAAGTTTATTTAATAGTTCATCGGTAATATCAGTATAACAAATGTCCGCGTAATCTAGGATAGGCAACAGTAATGCATTAACCAGTGTAATTTTCGTTTTGAGTGGTAGGAAGTTTTGAAGTCGTTTTAATGCATGCATTGAGGCGAAAATTTTACGACTAAGTTCACTTACTTGAAGTGACCACGATAAATTGTTGGTCATATAAATTCCTAGGTTTTTTACGGAAGTAAGGTAAGAGAGACATTTACCGTTAAGAGTCACAGGGGGAAGGGTCTCTAAATCAAATTGTGCCAGGTATCTATCGCGCCCAATTAACATTACCTGCGTCTTGTCGGGATTCAACGTAAGTCCATAGTTTTTTGCCCAAGTGTTGATTGCATCTAAATCAGCGTTCATATCTACGATACCTTTATCTAGGTCATTCGGATGGAATGACAGATAAAGCTGCAAATCATCTGCATACAAATGGTAAGAGCAATGCTGTATGTAAGAAGTGACTGCATTTATAAACACTGAAAAAAGTAAAGGAGATAACACACCACCCTGTGGCACGCCGCTAACAACATCACACCAGTCCGACTGCATTTCATAAGTCCGGGTTTGTTGTTGTCGCCCACTAAGATAGGATGCGAACCAGGCCGTTGCCAATTGAGACAAATTTAAGGAACGAAGAATAGCTATTAAAATATCGTGGTCCACACAGTTGAACGCATTGCTAAAATCAAGGAGAGTAAGAAGCGTGATCTTTCTTTCATCCATAGCCCACCGTATATCATCCGTAATTTTTATAAGAGCCGTTGTCGTGCTGTGATCTGGTCGAAAGCCTGACTGAAAATTATTTAGCAGGCTATGTGTTGAAAGAAAGTCAGAAAGTTGAATATAAACAATGCGCTCTAAAATTTTTGAGAGGTAGGGTAAAATAGATATAGGCCTAAAATGGATAGGGTCTGTGGGATTACTTTTCTTGGGTAATGGGGTAATGAAAGCCTTGCTCCACGAAGCCGGAAAGTTACCACAGGATAAAGATAAGTTAATGATTTTAGTGATTTGGGGTAAAATTATGTCAAGTATTGGTAGAATCATAACTCTGCCCAATCCATCACAGCCAACAGCCTTGGTGGATGTGGACAGAATGATTTTTCTTACAAGACTTTCATCAACCGGTTTAAAATCAAATTGCGTACAGTGTTTAACAGCGGACAACGTTATATCACGGAGTGTATTTTGTTTAACATGAGGGTCAATTTTATGAGATGGTACAGAAAATTGTGTATTAAGATCATTAATGTTTAAATGACGAGGTAGTTCAGTCTGCAACTTCCCAAGACTCAGTGACCGAAGAAACTTCCACATATTTGTGGTAGAGGAACATTCAATATTTGTAAGAATGTGGCGGCGTTTAGCATTTCTTACCATCTGGTTACAGCGATTTCTTGCTAGTTTGAAGGCATCCCAAAGCTCCGGTGAGCGATGCTTATTAAATTTACGCTTCAAGCGGTCCCGACGAGCCATTAAATTGCGGATATGTTCATTCATCCAAGGTGCAGGGGGATGTTTCATTCGAACAGGTCGCAAAGGAGCATGTTTATCGTATAACTCAATTATTAAATTAGTAAAGCATGTAACTTTATTGTCAATACTATTTAGTTGGTCAAGTTGGGACCAATCTATTTTTTCGGCATCTAAGAGTAATTTTGATTCGTCGATTTTGTTAAAGTTACGCTGCATAAAAATTTTGCATTTACGTTTTTGGGTTCTTAATCTGTATGAAGCAAATATCAAGTCGTGATGAGAAAAACCAGGTGCTGCGAGCTGCCCACTGTGACAAATGCGATCACTATTAGATGTAATTATGATATCTAATAAAGAGTGGCAATCGTTAGTGTGATAAGTCGCATTGAGTGGCAGTATCTGAAAGTTACACGACATTGTTAGCTGCACAAAAGTACGAGCTCGCTTATTGTCCTTTAAAAGGCAAGTATTGAAATCGCCCATCACAACACAATGGTCGTATTGGGGTGTGTACGACTCTAAGAGTTTTTCGAAATGTTCAAAATAGTCAGTCATAGGAGGAGCATACACAACTCCAAGTAAAAATAGAGATTGTCCCATAATTATTTCTAAAAGCATATATTCGTAGGATCCACTATATAATGCAGGTGATTGGGCTATTACTTTATATTGTAGATCACTACGTAGGTAAATGGCTACACCACCACCACCCTTGCCGATTCTGTCATTACGGATTAGTGTGAAATTTGGCATAAAATAAAGAGATGAAGGCAAGGATGGTTTTAAAAAGGTTTCAGATACAAGGACGGCACTTATAAAGGGGCTATTAAAAGTCGCTAAAAGTTCCGAATGATGAGCCGGGATGCTTTGTGCATTTATATGACAAATATTAAAATCCCTCCGATGCTGGAAAAACGTGTTATGTAATTCGTCACCCAGTGATGTATCATCAACAGAATCATATGAAGAGAGTGATGTTGATTCTAAAGAGTAGTACGATTCAGAATCACTCATTGCAAACAAGTACTAATAACTAATAATTATACTGTATTATAAAAATATATGTGTATATAAATGTATAACTTACTATATTATTGTAGACTAAGTGTAAAAATGGTATCTTTATATAGAAAATAAAAATAAATAAAAACAATTTACATTACTAAAGCTACTGCACAAATTAACTAATAATTTACTGACAAAAAAGAAAAACTTAGTTAATTAACAAAAAATAGCAGGTTACATAACTACAAGATTATTTTAAATATAACAAAGAAAAAGAAAAAAGTTACTATTAGACTTTCACCTTGAGATATCTGAGTTTAACTTTTAAGCATGGTAACATATACATACAAAGCAGGAATGAGTTAGGCTGAATGGAATAGCAACGTTAGCCGTTACTGTGTCAAGCTGAAACCAAAGAGTATGTACCTGACAGCTGTCAATAATGAAACTTGACTTTGACTTCTGAGTTTCGATCTGTGATTAAATGTGTTAAATGTTAATATTAAATTACATAGGTACCGTAAAACAAAATTATTATATTACAAACTGATATTAAAAACAAAAGGTAGATAGTGAAATGTACCACGTGAGTGAAGAAGTGTAAAGCGATAAGTATTCATAATATGCCAGCTATCAACTAAATCAAGCTTAGACAATAATTTATAAAAAGCTTGCTTAACTATAACTTTATTAAATGAATATCCCAGGAAAAATTAAAATTAGTAACATTTAAATGAACAGCATTAATAGATGACAGAGATTGGGTTGTTATAACTAAGCTTTATTTGAAAAGTTAAACCATCAAAATATGTAACTACTGAATATTGCAAAAGATTATTATAAGCATGACGATATTACATAGAAGCCAGATTAAGAAAAGTAATAATAAAATTATTTGAATGGCATACCACGTCGTTGAGACTTGGATTTGGGCTTCAGTTTAGCTACTGAGATGTCGTCACCAGCTGTACTCTGGATCTTTGCTGGAAGTTCATGCAGTTGATTAAGTGAAGTTAATTTAATTTTATCGCCTTGTGGTAGTTTTACAAAAATATTTCCATCGTGGCTCCAACAAGATTTAATGCCATATATACTACGAGCTTCTTTAAAAATTTCTCTTCTTCGAGGTGTTAAAAACTCCGACATTGAGATAACAGACCCCTTTAGTAATTTTTTAGCCTGCCAGACGTCAGATCGCAGGTTATAACTATCAAATTTTACTAACAAAGGCCGTGACTTCTCATTACCTGCTTTTCCAAGACGGAAACATGACTTTATATTATTATTATGAACATTGCTGATTCTTAAAGTTGAATTTATAATTCCAAGGACCACTTCTGTAGTGTTATCAGATGGCTGTTCATCAACTCCACGAAACAGCAGAAATTTCCTGCGACTTCTGTGATCTATCTCATCGGTTATCTGTATAAGTGAATTAATTTGACTCTTAATTACCTCCAACTCGGAATTAAAGGATTCCTTAAATATCTGGAAATCTGCAGCTAATTGTTTAAGATCAGGCACAGGGCCACCTCTGTTGAGTCGTTCTTCAAAATCCTTCATACGTTGCTGAAATGAATCCTCAAGACCCTTGATGACATCATTAACCTCTGCCACAGGAACATTCTTTCTGCTTGTCATGTTGTATTATTGTGAAAAGTGATTAAGAGAGACAGTAGCTATAGTGCAATTTTCACATTAAGTAATTAAATCCAGGTACTGTAAGTAAATATTGCTTGCTAATTGATTTTAGGTTAAATGAGGATTAATATTCACAGTAATTCAGTATTAATAATATTTTAATTAAATAAATAAGTTAAGAGCTATTTAAAACGTGTTGTTAGTTTGGAAACTACCCGAAAAAAAAAAAAAAAAACTATGATGTTCTGGTTGAGAGAATTCTATAATTCGCAGGCAAATTATATAATTCGTCCACATACAAAATATGGTGCCGTCAGATTGCAAAGATAAATACGTTTTAGAAATTGCCTTAAGCCGATTGTAAAATGTCGTCATTATATAATATAATATTCATGACATTTACTGCCGGCGGCAACAAATTGATGCTGCATATTGTTTAAATTACTTGTTCTGTAAATGGGTTGTTTATTTGAAACTAGAACACTATTCGGCTTCATAGATAAAAACAAATAGGTTTGTTAGGTTGCCTTTAGGTCCCACACCCGTCGACCTTCTGTGAGATCAGAGTTTACTGCTTGGCTTGATGTAAATGGTGTCAATGGAACTGATGTTGACACCATTTACATCATCAATAATTTGCCTTCGGCAATTTGTATTGACAGTTTACGTTTATAAAATGACTACGCCATTTGTATACAGACGAATTATAGAATTTGCCTGCGACATTACTAATATATCACTCGGATTGCAACGCACCATCAACATCTTTGGTGTCTATAGACGGTGGTTGATGCTTACTATCACGAGAGTTATCAGTTTGTTAAAAATCGTGTTAAATAGAAATATCTTACGCTGACCAGTTCACTCTAAACACTCTGGTATGGAACCGGCATGATGATAATCTTTCTTTTTCAGAAATACCCATGATTTGGCTGGAGAAATGGCTATATGTAAAACCATACGAACAATTTCACTTGCCTGAAAAAAATATCTATATAACCACGAATTTTGACTTGATACCTCCTGACCCGGTCTATGTCGAAGAAGCCGAGCGGCTGGGTATAGATCTCGTTAATAGTTCAGCTAAGGATATGCACCGGAAAGTATCGGCCGGTCAGAAGATTAACAAAGTGCTTGAACGCGGTGACTTGATAGCTAATATAAATAATTTTAGGTACGTCAATAATTACCAGATGTTACCCGTAGTCCACAGCGTGTTTTTAATCTACATTAATATTATAAAAACGAAAGATTGGATGGATGAATGAATGTTTCTTACACAATCATGCAAAAACTACTGAATGGATTTGGATGAAATTTTGGCACGCAGGTAGGTAATAACCAAAAATAGCACTATACTTTTCATCCCAAACAAATTAGGTGATCCCGCGGGATTCGCTTATAAGTATTTTAATGCAGCGGGCTGCACGCGGCAGCTAATTTTTAATAAATCCTGTCTGGATAGAAACTATATGTGTACCAAATTTAATCAAAAATAAAACCGCTTACACACGTACACACAAACACTTACATGCACGTGCGTGCCCACGCGCATACACGTAGACACGCATGCGGGCACTCACACGAAAGTAGGCGCGGATGTTCTTAGACAGAAACACACATGTACACACACACACTTTCAAATGTATACTAACATTAATGAGACAATTTAGCACAAGTTCATAATATTTTGTACTAAAATTTCATTACAACATGTAGTTTTATGATTAGATTTGTTTTTTTTTTTTACATCTGCCTTGAATTCTAGTGGTTAACCGGATCGTATTATAAACCGGATCCGGTTTAGCATAAAATGCTTTGGATTATTTTTCCTAAAAATATTAGTAAGGGCTCCGAATCTCGGAAGCACTCTTAGCCTTATGATGGTAAGTGTTAGCATTCATGTATCTCACGTAAACTTATTATCGCAAAGAAAACATGCTGTTTTTGGAGTTTTATTTTCAAATTTATTCATTCACAAATGTAGCTTATGGATTACATTCCGTCCTTCCATATACATGCCCCTGCACCATTAATATTTTCGGTCCATATCATTGATATAAAAAAACTCAAAATGCACATTCAGTGTCGCAAAAATCGTCCTCTAAAAATTGTAAACAATTTTAAATTGTGCACTCATTTCAAATAGAATCACGTTGGCCGCGTTACTGTCAATTTTTTTTTGTACATTGCTTTGTAAAAACATCAATAAATCTTGCGCTTAAGGTTGGACATGCAAAAACATATTTTTTTTCCATATCTTTAACTACTTATATGAAATTAGCGACAGTTTTGAGTGTCAGTTTTGTTCGGAACTGTTCATCTTGGGTTCTTATATTAATTTTCTATATATTAGCCTGTGATTATAAAAACATGTATGCATAAAGTTTAATTATGTGAAGAGTGCGGGGCTTTTAGTTATTTTAAACTTAACGATAAATCTGCTTTCAGATTAGACCAGCCCAATTTACTCCGGAAAAACCGCCACATGGAATTGTGGTACAAACCCGACTTCAAATTCCGCTTCCCCACCGCTCTTCTGTATTTCTACTTTATCACGCCACTCAGTCTTAAGTCACCGAGAGAGTAAGTATACAATTTAGTACCAGTATTCTGAATGTTGAATGATGTTTGGAAGAATATGGGTTTACAATTGAATGGGAAGAAAACATAAGTTTTAGTATTGAAAGAAGCAACCAGAACGGATGTAAGAGTTGTGGTCGGTAATGTAAAGTAGTAAAGTGGATGAGTGGATGAGCAGGGATGGAAGGTATACCGCTGATGTCGAAAGAAGAGTGTGTGCAGGGAACAGAGTGAATGAAGCGTTAGGGAGATTACTTAAACGAATAGTTTTAAGTCAGGGTACCCGTTTGTCCTGTGTAATTACTTGCTTACCCATTATTTTATGGAACACAATATACAACACTATTGTATGGAAGTGAGATTTGGGTATGTGTATATTAGAAAGAGTATGAAAGTAGAATCAACGCCGTCTATGTGTGATTTTTGGAGTGTTGGTCACTGGTTATATGTTCTTCGAATAAGTGGATTGTATAAATATATAAGAAAATATGTCAATTCCCAAGACAAATCGGGGATAATTGATTTCCCCCAACATTGACAGACCGCCACGCTCGACAGTCGA
The DNA here is from genome assembly GCA_036924255.1 of Apodemia mormo. Taxonomy (NCBI): domain Eukaryota; kingdom Metazoa; phylum Arthropoda; class Insecta; order Lepidoptera; family Riodinidae; genus Apodemia; species Apodemia mormo. The sequence goes on from JAUPFN010000020.1 coordinate 17,046,663, forward strand.
CAGCTTCCTCTGGTCGCACGGCGCTCCGAAGATCTTGCTGGTTTTCTTGCGAGTTGGCTACGCGATTAGCACGGCTAAGAATACGCGAGGAAAGACGTGAAACGTTCACGAATAGTTTTTTATTGATTCGCGCCCAATTCGCACGGCGATCGTACGCAGAATGCCGTCACCCGTCTCACATTGACGGATGATAGATTATGGGTGGCAAAAAATTTTTAATTACCCACCAACCATTGTGATGAGAACCAAACAGTCCATATGATATCGCTACGGAATATATGTGCCATAACACTTGCAGACCGGGTTCGTAAAGTTGAAGTGAGAAAGAGGTTAGGCCTGAAAGAAAATGTCGGTGTAAAATGAGATAGATCATGCTCCGTTGGTTCGGACATGTAGAAAGAATGGTAGATGAAAGATTAACAAAACAGATATACAATGCGAATGTGGAAGAACGTAGGTACCGGGGAAGATTAAGACCAGCATACCATGATCGGATTGATCGGGTACTGTCCGAAGGTGTGTTAAGAGTCATCTTAAACGGCGTGTTTGTATAAAGAGAGAAATGAATGACGGAGGAAGGAAGACAAATTTGCAAGGATCGTGTTCTCCCGATCCAGATGAAAGGATTTTGCATAAAGATATGTATGTATGTAATTTCAAAGATATAAGCAAACATACAGCTAAAGCGAATTTGTTTTTGTACTAGTCTCAACTGGTCACAATTTAGCCATCGCCCAACTTGTTACATAAGTGTGTAGTAGTGTGTAGATTTATTAGGTTTTTTTAGGTCCCGCAACTAGAAAAAGACTTAGGTCTTTTTATAGAGTTTGTTGCGATTTGACACTAACAACACTTGACTTTACGGTGATATAAACGGTCGTGCAAATAGCAAAATATGCCGTAAGCAACGTGCATACGCTTTACGTTTTTTTAACGATATTGAAAAAGTCCGCTAGCAAAGCTATCACTTCCCAAAAAAATATGAATAAGTAATACATTACATACGAAATTCTCATTTCCTCTTTCTATATAAATTCTCAGATCTTTGGTCGTCGATTCTCAACTAATCTGGGGAAGAGGGATTAAATGTGTCTTGGGCAGGGTCAAAGTCAAACTTTTATATAAAAAAAAGGATTAATGATCTCACAACTGTGCTAATTTTGAGTAATTTTATTTAGCATTTTCTTAAATTTATATATTGGAATGAAAGTGACGAGAAAAGCAGTGTCAGAAAATAAATATCTGTGATATATTTTTCTTATTAAATAATTATTATTAATTATAAATGCTTGCCGTGTTCACTAACATGGTGGCTACTAAGTAGAAGAGTTCTGCATTGCCTCGCCCGGGTCTGGTACCACCGCCTTACCTATTCCTGCCGCAATAACAACAAGCACTGACGCTTGTCACTGTCGTGTTCCGGTTTGGAGGGTAAGGTAGCCGGTAAACTTATGTGGCATTAGACCTCGCCACAAGATAGCAACGCACCATTAACATCTTTGGTGTATATAGGCGATGGTTGACTCTTTCCATCAGGAGACCCATCTGCTTGTTTGTTATCTTATGATATAAAACATTTTAAATAAATACTAAAAACAAATTTATTTCAGAACATGTGTCCATATTTTGTTACAGTGCTTGTTTAATCGACCTCTGGACAGATGTTTTACAACAAGGTTTGAAGGTACGTCTAACACAAATAAATCTATAAATATAAAAATCAATTGCTTTTCGTTAGTCTTGCTAAAACTCGAGAACGGCTGAACCGATTTGGCTAATTTTGGTTTTGAATTAATTGTTGAAGTCTAGGGAAGGTTTAAAATATTGGCAAAGCAGTATTTTTTAATATAACTTCCAGATTAATGTAATAATGAGTCAAAATCTTATCAGCAGCTCTATTCCTGAAAAAAACTGCATTCAATGCATAATTTTCATCAAATTTGGTTTATCCGTTCGGGAGCTATCGTTGACGAAATTTTTTGGAAAAAGTGTTTTTTCGACATAGTATCTACACTTTTTAACAAATAATTTATTAACCTTTTACAATATTTAAGTACTTAAAACTACGTCAAATACCAATTCAAAAATCAAAATCGAATAAAGTTTTCAAAAGTTACAGCTTTTCAATTATTAATATTTTGTTGATTACAGCAAACTCACTTCATTTTTGTAAAATAACTTTCAGACTAATACACCGATTGATTTATAAATCTAATCAGCTCTTCTACTTAAAAAGCTGCGTTAAATACTGTGAATTGGATCAAACTCAATTGGTTCGTTTTTTTCTCATTTTTCAAATTATTGATTTTGTAGCTACCAAAATATTTTACGCTCAAAAAAGGTGTTGAATTTAGAGTCAACCGGTTTAGTTTTTTTTAGAAAAGACAAACCAACTGAGTTAATTTCGCCGGATCTTTTAATATACACCCGCTTCCGATGCGGCTGTAATTTTAAAAAAGTTAACTCGTCAAAAGTGTCTGTAAATAGTGTCTAAAACTTTTTTGATTTCATATATAGCCATAATTGACTAACGTCCGTATTTGGAACAGGAAGACGTGTATCCAGCGAATATGGCAGACTTATCACACTCCGTATACGTTTCTGACAAAGGATTGACGATGAAATTTAATGGATACAATCAGAATTTACACGTAAGTTTTACTATTATTGGGTATTCATATACAATTTAGGTAGTGCCACATTGTACACAATGGCATAACTTGCCATTATATACGTAACATATTGTTACGAATAATCTAGAAACGTGTAGAGTTGGAGCGCTGGAGAGATTTAGAAATAAAAGAAAGAGATAGCTACTCCTATTGACAAACAAATAGTTGACCTGGGCTATGCCATAATGGACTTTGTGGGATATGGCATAAGGTTGAAAGTAACGTGTACTAGGATTTATGACTCATAACATGTTTACGATAAGAAGTGATTCATTGTTTCCCGATACATTTAGATTTTTCTGGATCCAGCTAGGACTTTACCCTGGCTATAAATAGAGAGGTGTTGACAAACGCCGTGTTGGTCCCGGCCTCCTTTGAAGAATAGGCCAACTGCCGTTCTACCAGGCAGGTCGTAAAAGGCGACCGATTGGCTATCGAGTCACTAACATCGTGGCTACTAGGTGGTAGAGTTCTGCATTGTCTCGCCCGGGTCTGGTACCACCGCCTTACCTATTCCTGCCACAATAACGTCAATGCTTGTCGCTGTCGTGTTCCGGTTTGGAGGGTAAGGTAGCCGGTAAACTTATGCATGTGGCATTAGACCTCGCCACAAGATAGCAACGCACCATTAACATCTTTGGTGTCTATAGGCGATGGTTGACTCTTTCCATCAGGAGACCCATCTGCTTGTTTGCTATCTTATGATATAAAAAAAAACACAGAGCAGTTTTTATCAAGCGATCGAGAGCGACACTTCAAGTGATCAGTGCGAAGCGAGAAGTGTTTTATTGTGTAGTCAGAGATAGTACAGTGAGTGAATAGTGTGTAAAGTGTATTTCAGTATTACATTGTGTTGTCTTGTGTATTTTGTGTATCGTAAATACACGGATTTAATATAAGTGATGTTTTCTTACAATTACGAACCCGAGGTACGTAACAATATATCCTAATAAACCCCGGAAATAATCTTTCGTTTCCGCTAATTGGTGAATCGTCATCAGACACAGCAACAATTAATTCCTTGAATTGATATTAATGATTATGTACATGTAATAATAAAATTCAAGTGTTGGCCTAGTGGATTTTAGGGTGGACCACACAAACTTCCCTTTTTTCTATGTTAAGGGGCATTGGTACGTATTAAACGTAGCCTCTATCTTTAAATCTGTATTTCACTAAATAGTATTGGGCAGCAATTTATAATATAAAGTATCTTCACGCCCATATCCCCGAAGGAGTAGGCAGAGGTACAACAAGTGCACCCACGATTAGCCGAAGATACTTGGTCCCACAAATATGATAGGTGGCAAGCCTATCGCCAACCGGGCACTTTCTAATCCCGGGCAACTTTTGTGTTTCTCAGGAAACTGAAAAAAACACTTTTCTTATGTGCCCGACCCAGGAATCGAACCCGGGATCTCGTGTGGTCAACGCCAACGTTGGACCACTAGACCACAGAGACGACTATATCTAATCTAATACCTTCAAACGAGCAATTCTTGTATATATATAATTGGAATCTCGGAATCGACTCCAACGATTTTCATGAAAGTCACAAATTAGGGATTTTTCGGGTCAAGGAATCGATTTATCAAGGTTCCAGGTCCAAGAAAAGCTCGGTTTCCAAGATATGGGTATGTGAAAAACCGAGCAATGCTCGGTCAACCAAATATTATAATATAGATAAAGTTTATTATAATAAAGATCCTTTTATTAAATGGGGAAGGCACGTAGTAAGACATAGGGACACCTATCGATGTTTGTAAAAGTAAACAAGCCTTACAAAGTTAAGAGTAGTCAAAAGCATGTCTAATCTCCTGCTATATATTTATGATATAATTTTTCATTTTATATTATTTAGAAAATGAATATTTTATCAACTAACTCTTAAACCCTTGTGTTAAACTGAATGTCCATTAATTTTTATATACAAGTAAATGGCTATTCGTCGTTTATTAAGGTGTTAATGGTAATTTGGAATCCGTGTGGCAAAAATAGGTAAAGCGGTGGTAACAAATCCGAAATAAACATTACGGAACTCTACCAACTAGCAGTTACGTGTAGTGTCATGTTTAGCAAATATTTCGCGTCTTACGATCTGCCTGACAGAATGTTTGGCAGTATTTGTTTATTTTTAAAAGATGCTGAATCAACACATATCTAATCGTAATACTTAATTTTGACGCTTGACATTAAACAACCGGTGATTGTTCGATTCGCTCAATTTTTTTTACTATTCGTATTTGAGCAGCCTACATTTTAAACCTAATTGTAGTTTTGTCGACGAGAGCTCGTACAATTTTATTAGGCCCTTAGATATCCAACTATAAGTTTATAGCTTTAATGTTTAAAGTAGCAAATCACATATTACTCATAAGACATTCGTGCTGTGACACGTACCGTTGGCTTTGATTGGATGAAATAAGAGCACACATTTATTCGTGCTCTTATTTCACTAGCCGCTTAAGGCCGCGATCTTGAATCAATTTATTTGATGGATTGATACAGTTAGTAGGGAAGCCCAAGATGCTAAGTGGGTTGTTACTCGAGCGTCGTAGGGACCTATTGAATTTTGTAGATTAAATTATAGGAAATATAAAAGGTTATATAATGTTTTTCGTGTCAATGGTGGGGAAAAAATCTACGGATAAAAAAATTAAAAAAAAAACGGTGACATGGAAACACTAAATCGCGTCAGATTAAGGTTAATTGTCACCTAAAATTTAGAAAATCTGCCGATTCAAAAGTAGTGTAAGGGAGTGGAAGGGTCACAAAGTTGCAAAGAAATTGTTGTTTTGACATTCTCGAGCGCGCCTGAATTTTTTTTTAATATATAGGAAACGATGTAATAATAACGAAAAAAAAATATAATCTGACATTTACAACAAGTCCTAGTATAGCCTCTATAGAAGGGCTTACATTTGGTGGAGAGTCAGCCCCCCCCCCCCCCCACCCCTATGTTAATCAGTCGCGCTCGAGTAAATGCAAAAATCCCCTCTTGGGCTCCCCTACTAAGTAAATATGAAGGCCCAAGTGGCAAGTGATGTGAGAGTGTATATGTGAGGTGTGTGGTGTGTTAGCTGCTGGTGTCGCTGGTGTCGGGCGAGATGCGGCGCTGCACGGAGCGGCTGCAGCCGGCGCTGTTCGAGGCCGTGCGTGAAGCGCGCGCGCGCACCTACCACAACATGCTGATCAAGCCGCACAAACTCGCTAAGTAAACACCGCTCCTCTGTTTCACACACACACACACACACACTTATATGCGTGCGTGCATGCACACCATACACGCGCTCACATTCAAACACGCCACCACCGCAAACATCCATCAAATCCATACTAATATTATAAATGAAAAATTGTATGTGTGTGCTTGTTTGTCCGTCTTTCACGGCGAAACACGAAGCGACGCATTGGCGTGATTTTTTATGTGGAGATAGTTGAAGGGATGGAAAGTAACATAGGCTACTGTTTGTCTCTTTTTAACCCCTCACTTCCCACGCGAGTGAAGCTGCAAAAGATAGTAATTTAATAAAATGACTTGTAAGTAAATCCCAACGTCCGAATAAAAACATCTTCACTTTTCGTAAGCAACACCCGCATTCCAAGTAAACAACACGTGCACTTGTGACGTCATACGTCTTATCAAAATACAAATCCTCTAGAAAAGTATAGGTGTTGATATTCGGAAGTTGAGTTAATATCGAGCGGTGAAACGAGTCGGACGTGTGCATTGTACACAGTTACAGACTGTTAGTGTAAACAGCGTTTACCTTGAAACCAGAGGTTTGGTTTCACTTATAGAAATAAATTCAATGAAAAAAAATTTTTTTTTAAAGTAAGGTCTCCATTTTTCCTCAAAATTATTCAGGGACGTGGAAACCAGTATCAAAGGTTATGTGTATGGTGTTTTATTGGAATATTGTGGAAGGTAGTTAAAACGGACGGCCAGTGCGACAGGTCAGCGCCCTTTGCGCATAATAACCATGAATTTATGGAAGGTGACGGACAGAAACTTTCTTATATTTGTGAAAGAAAATAACATTTTTTTATTTTTCATATAAATATATTTATAATTAAGTCAACTAACTACCTATGGTTTTAGTGACAACGGTGTTTATCCTTACAGCCTGTATCAGGTCTTTCCAAAATATGTGAACATATTTTAACACAGCGTTCTGTACGTCTAACCAAAAATATCTACCCAAAAAATAATGCGATTCCCTTGAGGACAATAAAATTTTGATTTTTAGGTATAAAAAAATGATGTCTCATAACGCTTCATAACGTCTATTTACCTACGATTATTATTTGTTGTACGTTGTCATATCTGATTTCAGTGATTGACAACACGTCTTTAACTTGTAAAAATAAATTTCATCATAATGTTTAAAACTGAAAACTCAAAAAAGTAATTAGCTATAAATCTGCGTAATAATAATAGCAAGAACATTTGAAGTTGGACAATTCCCGTCGCCCTCGTCAGAAACGACTAATACTATAACAGATACACTCGGTCCAAGCTGCAGTTGTCTTTATCGCACTTTACAGTATACTTGTAGGACGCGATAGAGAAAACTGCAAGGCGACAGATCGCTAGATCTTACAAATATCTATTTTTTAAATTCTATCGCCCTTAATTTCCCTCTTAATAGCCATGAGTAAATAATATCTGTTATGGCCTGTAGTTAGTGCGCACAGTATTTATGTGACGTATTAGCATATGACGTCTGGCTCTAACGTATTTATATGACGTATAAGCATAATAGCGTCTGACCCACAGATGTGGTGCGAGGTATTTACCTTACTACTCGCAACGTAAGAAAGTTATCAGTAGTAACAAACGTAATGTAACAACGTAAGAACGCTAAGAGTATTAACATAAATAATCTCGCGGATTATTTTTTGTGGAAAGGCGCAGAGTTTAGAGACAAAATTATTTTATTCGTAAAAAACAAATGGTTTTACTCCCTTGAATCGCATTATTTTTTGGTTGGATATCTTTGATTAGACGCACCGAACGCTGTGTTAAAATATGTTCACCTATTTTGGAAAGACCTTATATATGTATCCAATCTTACTTTTTTAATAGGTATACATTAGAATCTATGTATTATACCTTGAGATAAATGTGTATGTTTGTATAAATACATATGCATTTTATGTCTAAGTCTATGTATGTACATATGTTTATGTATTCATTTATGTATGTATGTATATAAATATTATAATATGTATGTAGATGTATGTGTATTGTAATATATACTATTTGCATGTAATCTATGTTGCTCCGTGGCACCTTTACAGCTACATTCTATTTCTATTGGCCCAAAGGTTGACTGGTGGATAATGCCAACAGGCATTAAGTTCACCTTTTATACGAAAATGTATATTTTTGGTGTACAATAAAGTTATAATAAATAAATTGTTGAATAAAACTTAAACAAAAGTAAAACATATATAATCACAAGATGTGCTTCACACGTTGAAAAATGAAACTTAAATGTTTTTTGGCTTCCCCCTACGTATGTAGATAAGTAAGATACTGATTTTGCCCCGATTTTCGAAAATCGACTTTTCATCGTATCTCCACGTTTTGAGGTCCTAGGAATCTTTTCTATTTTCACGATGATGTCAGTATGTCTGTATATATGTATGTTTGTGTTTGTGTGTGTGTGTGTGTGTGTGTGTGTGTGTGTGTGTGTGTGTGTGTGAGTGTGTAGACATCTCATAACTTTTGGACGGCTTGAGTGACCGAAACGCGGTTGATGTCATTCGATTGGATGCCGCTCAACTTAGGCCGTGGTTGCGAGCCCGCAGCCTTTGTAGAATACAGATATTTATGTGTAAAATTAAAGCACATTTCACGACGCGTTTAAGGGCGCGGCGTGTGCGATTGTTTGCGGGTCCCGCTGCACCGGCGATCGTCTTGTACCGGCGGGCGCGGGACGCGGTCCCGCAGCGGCGGCGGGTTGCACCTGCGCGCTTTGCGATTGATCTTGTTTTTACTTCATCAAAATTTTGATGAAGCAAAAACAATACGATTTCAAATAACAGTTCTACAAATTATTGATAATCTTGATAATAATCTTCCAGTATTTCCATCTTATCAATATCCACTATATAATTACAGTTATCGGCTATCGTACCTATTCTACTTATGAAAGCAATGCCCAAAGCACATGAGTAGATAAGGGGAACAGAGGTTAATCATCTTTAGAACGTTCAAAAATGTTGCTTATTTTGTTAGGGTTGACACAATAGGTTAATACAAATTATACAAAACATTTGTTAAATAGTTTTAGTATTCAACTAGCTGTATCCGCGACTTTGTACGCAATTGACATACTTGCAGAGTAATTATTTGTATTTACCACAGTTTTTTTCATATTCAGCAATACATTGGAAGGTGAAGCACTTTTATTATGAAAGAACTTTTTTTGGTTTTTAAAGCACTTTGACTTTTTCATTTATCCTTGTGCCTTGTGGAGCTCAGGCGGTATTGAAGTCAACACAAAACAACATTTAATGCCTAACATGGGCCAGTCGTAACGCCTTATTATTTTTTACATTCAAGCTTACAGTTTTTTTTTATCTGACAACATATACTCATCCCGTATGACTATATTAGAAACAAAAAAGTTATCGCAAAACCTATTTTTTATTGAAAGTTCACACACCAGTGATAAAAATGTCTCTAAAAGTATTGTCATCTTAAACATGACTGCGGTTAAAGGGGCTACGAATTTGAACCTTAATTATAAAAAAACTAGCTGACCCGGCAAACGTTGTTCTGCCTTTTTAACTACTCTTATTTTTTTGACGCGAAATTAGCGTACAACGTTCAACGTAAAAAGGTAAACTTGTCAAAATTATATAAATCTTTAAATTATCTAATTTTCTCATCACGTGTCGACGTGGGAGAAAAATTATCAAAAGTGTGTGTGTGTGTGCGTGCATGTGTGCGTGCGTGCGTGCGTGCGTGCATGAGTGCGTGCGTGCGTGCGTGTGTGCGTGTGTTTTTTATTATTATAATAAATTTACACACCTTAATGTTACTGCCAACATTTCCTCTGATGATATAATATTGTTTTAAAGAGTAGTTTCTGTTTTTCTTAAAAGTCTAAATAACTAGATACAGTACCCGGCGATAAATATTGCACATCGACCTTTGGAAAGAGACAATCGGCTAAAAATGATAAAGACGAGTTGTTTGGATTAATTCCTGCCGCCGAATTCCACCATCGGACATCGCGTCAAAACTTGAAGTTCCATCCTCACCATCTCGATGTCTGGAAATCCACAACTGTGCGTTTCTCCCGACACTTTTTACCTCGCACTACTCTGTTGTGGAACCAATTACCGGCAGGGGTATTTCCGAACGGATACGACATAGGGACCTTCAAGAAAAGAGCTTACTCATTCTTAAAAGGCCGGCAACGCAACTGCAAGACCTCTGGTATTGCAGATGTCCATGGGCGGCGGTGATCACTTACCATCAGGTGCACCTCTTGCTCGTTTGCCCCCTCTTCTATAAAAAAAATTAATAATAATCCATAACGATCTCTTTCCGCAATCAACGGATGCACCCAGAACCTTTTAGGCCTTCTTTTTTAATTCTCCTGTGACGTAAGTATAACGCATCAGCTCGTTTCTGGTGTGTCTATGGCGGTCTGGAACTCAACTGATCGTTTAACCGCCCATATTGCGATAATCAGCCGCCAAGTTTGCGAGCGATAATCGCAACCGCGACGGCTGCGTAAAGGCACAAAACTCCGGTCTCGTGAGTTTTGAAAATAAAACTCCATTCCGCCACCACAGCGGGCGCGGCTGAAAACCGCTTTGTGAGTCCGTAGCCTTAGACTTCCTGAAAATTTGAACAAATAATCGGCCCAGGAAAAATTTTGGCGAAACAGTATTTTTTAATATAACTTCCAGATTAATGTACCGATTGAGTACAAAAATTAATAAAGTCTTTTTTTTTTCAAAATATTTCGTCCAGTGCATAAATTGCATCAAAATCGGTTTATCCGTTCTGGAGTTATCGTTGATGAAGAGTTATGAAAAAAATATATTTTCGACATAACTTCAAAATTTCAACCAACCAACTGTTGATCTTCTACGATTATTTAGTACTACAAAAACGTCGTCAAATGCCGTTTTAAAAATTAAAATAGAATCAAAAGTTGCAGCTATTCAAATATTAATATCTTGTTGTTTACTTTCAGGCTAATATGCTGATTTACTTATAAATATAGTTAGCTCTTGTAATTAAAAAATCACGTTAAAATCGGTAAATTCATTCGGGATTTGTCAATGACAAAAATTTTTGAAAAATATTTTTTACACTTCTTTGTCATTTTTTAACCTGTCGATTTTGGATCTAATAAAACAATTTACAGCACAAAATCGATCTTTTTAAAAAAAAATACCTACATCTTTTCGAAGATTAAACAACTAAATATCATTTTTACAAATTTTAAATTTTTGAACTCTTCGAAAAATCTACGCTTAGGTATAAGTTTTGCTTCTATCATAAATCAGGAATGGCCTGCAGGGTCACCGGCTTACAGATTTTTTTATATTATAATTTAGCAAGCAAGCAGATGTCTCTTCTGACGAAGGGGAGACAACCATCGCCATAGACACAACTGTCCTTGTGGCGGACATCTATGGAACCAAACTGCTCGAAAACCACGCGGACAATGTCCGGGAGGCAGCGAAGAACTTGTTGATGTCACTGTGCCCGGACGATGACGTGAGCCTGGACTCGGCTTATCACCGACAGGTACGCATCGCCGCGGCGTGTATTCCACCAGGGGAGGATTCCATGCCTCTTGGATTGGTCAATCTTGGCAAGATCATAAATAGTCTCCCGAATAGAGCGCCAGGTATTGACGGTTTCACAGCCAGAATCGTAAAAGAAGCATGGAAAGTGGCCAGCGTAGATATCACTAGGATGTACGCCAAGTGCGTAAGCGAAGGCGTTTTTCCAACAGTGTGGAAGAGTGGTAGGTTAGCAGTGATACCTAAGGGTAATGGGAAACCTCTGTCGGACCCGAAGGCGTACAGACCGATAACACTGCTGCCAATTTTGGGGAAAATTCTTGAGAGGGTAATGATAGAGTGTGCCCCGACCGTTTTTGGAAGCCTATCTGCGAGGCAGCATGGCTTTGTAAAGGGACGTTCCACGGAGACGGCTCTAGCCGAAGTGCTAGATACGGCTTCTCGAACAAAATCCAAATACGTGCAAGTGGTGTTACTGGACATATGCGGGGCCTTCGATAATGCGTGGTGGCCAATGATCATGCTCAAGTTGAAGCAGCGTGGTTGCCCGCCTAACATTTACAGAATGTTGGCGAGCTACTTCGTGCAGAGACGTGTGGGCATGTTCGTTGGAGACCACGTAGAATGGAAGATCTCTACCATGGGGTGCCCTCAGGGCTCTGTACTGGGACCAGCCCTGTGGAACGTCTTGTCGGATGACGCATTGCGCCTGCCTATGCCGGAAGGGGTATCCCTGACGGCATACGCGGATGACATCACCCTTGTCATAGAGGCGGATACCCGCAGCGAAATTGAGAAGAAGGCGGACGAGGCGATAAAGCTTATAGTAGAATGGGGGAGTCGAAATCGTCTTAGTTTTTCGCAGGAGAAAACTAAGACGATGACCATAAAGGGTGCCTTTAAGAGGCCGCCCACGATTAGGATGCAGGGGAGGTCGGTTGGCAGTGTGGACTTCGCCAAAGTGTTAGGCGTGACGATTGACGCCCGTAGATCCTTCGCACAGCACGCGATCGACATTGGTGATCGCGCTGCAAAGTGTTTTGGGAAAGTAGCCCGTTTGACGGCCACTTCATGGGGGATTAGGTATCCGGCGTTGAAATTTATATATATGGGGACATTTGCCGCTACGATCACGTATGCGGCTTCTGTGTGGTTCCACCGCGCATCGGTGTACCCAGTACGTAGTGCGTTGACGCGAGCGCAGCGCTCGTCACTAATACTCCTCACGAAGGCGTACAGGTCCGCAAGTACCACGGCTTTGCCTGTGCTAGCCGGGGTGCTACCGGCGGACCTGAACGTTGAACTCGTTGGAGAGGAAGTGACGACCGCTGTGAGGGGGGAAAGCACTAGGGAGAAAGGGTTACGAAAACTGAAGATCAAAAATGGGATTATTGCTAAATGGCAGGAGAGGTGGGACAACAGTGACCAGGGTAGGGACTTATACAAGTTCTTCCCGAGCATCAGTGAACGCCTTAAATGTAAGTGGGTCACACCCGACCATCAGACATCGCAACTACTATTGGGCCACGGTAGTTTTAAGGGTAGATTGAGGGACATGGGACTGTGTGACTCGGGCTCATGCTTCTGCGGTTCTGGTGCAGACGAGTATCGGGACCATGTCCTGTGGGAGTGCCCGTTGTACGTGGACATCAGGGGAAAATTGTTCAATAAGTTGGAGAGATTGGAAGCGGGGCCGGTCTATTTTTCGAGTCTCGTAAGCACGCCGGCGAACTTCGGAGCGTTCCGGGAGTACGCGCACGAATGGTTCGAACGAAGGAGACCCTTGGAGACAACAGAGGAGCCATAGCGTTGGGACTCGGTGGACGAGCAGCGTTTATGTGCAGTCCGCCCCTGAAGGGGAGAGGGACACAGGGACAAAGGTTTTGATATAAATAACTTGTAGGGAGAGAAGAGTTGCGTGACGAAGAGAGCCTAAGAGCAGACGTCGCGCAACCTCCTTGAGATTCGGCCCGTTAAACCAGGAAATGGTAGGTAGGGCCATGGGAGGTGGTGGGTTTGTCCTTGTGGCGGGTTCTGCATGTCACATGCATTAATTTACCGGCTAACTTACTCTCCTAACCGAGACACGACAGTTACATGCACTGACGCTATTGCGGTAGGAATAGATAAGGTGGTGGTACCAGACCCGGACGAGGCAGTGCAGAACTCTACCACCTAGTAGCCATGATAGTAGTGACTCGTATAGCCAATCATTTGTCATTTACGAACTGACTGGCAGAATGAAAGATGGTCAATTCTTTTAAAGTGGCCCAAACCAAAAAGAGAAAAACTCCTTTCTGTTCGCGCGTCTAGGTTTTCTTTTTGGGACTGTAGAATTACAAGGCTATGGAAGTATCTTATTTAATCATTAGTTTCATCACTTATGAATCTTATGAAACCTTGAAACCACAAATGATGGCCAAATGATCGCTATCTATAATTGGAACTGAAATTTGAATCACCACGTTGTTCTTGACTTAACGACGATCCACGAAGAAGGTACTCAATCTTGGTGGGTCCATTTCTTTGATTATAACTTGAAATATATTTTGTAGGGATCTCCGAATGACTATCCTGCTGGAACCGTACATATCTCCACGAGAGAAGGCGGTAGAAATACATAACATCACTTACGATGAACTGAAAGATTTTACTGATCGACTCCTAGACAAGTTATATTTACAGGTAAGTAATAATTTATGTTCAGTAATTTCCCCCCGAAGGAATTTACTGATTTTACCTCCATTTCGAAAACCAAGTATTCAACAGATATCCACGCTTTAAGGTTCTAAGAAACTTTTATATTTTCGACGGCATCAGTATGACTGTATGTATTTAGGTAATCCTCTGATAACTTTTTAACGTCTTGACCAATCGAAACCCGGTTAATTGTATTTGATTCTACCAAACTTAGACTTCCTAAAAATTTTAACTGATTAGGCCTAGTTGATTTTCGAAAAATAAAAAGGCGCGAGGCAATGTTTTATTTTAATGATTTCCAGACAAATGTGCCGATTGATTTTAAAATCTAATCAACTCTTTTCCTTGAAAAACTGCGTCGATGACAGCAAATCAAAACAAATTCAGTTGATTCGTTCGAAAGTTATCATTGAGATATCAAACCTTTTTAATATTATTAGTTATTAACATAACTTTATACTTACTATAGACAAGATTCATTAGATTCAATAATATATGACGAGGAATTTCAACGCAAATGCTTTTTTTATGGAATTCGAAAGCAAATCAAGGAGTCTACTTCTTCCCATTTTTTGTGTTGTAACTTCCACAATACCTATAAAACTTCATAAACTGTTTTAGGTACTGATCCAAGGTAACCTGCCGTGGTACGAAGCAATAAAAATATCGGAAAATGTGCTACATGCGATAAATTGGGATGGGCTGTCTGAGGAAGAAATCCCTGATGTAAGTATGTCAATAATTTATAATATGCTTTACCTAATTGACCCAGACGAAGAGAAGTCCCATCAGAGATATTCTAATTTATATTTCCCTGGTAACCGTACCAATTACTTGGTCAATTTTCGTATGAATTTAGTTCCTATTTAAATATTAAGGTGAGATTAAACGTATCACTACCGACGAGATTAGAGACTACGTAGAAAGTTCTTTAACGTCTCACCTTAGCTGAGCGCCACTGCATTACCTTTTCCTTTAATTATTTCTTATATATAAAATTCTCGTGTCACAATGTTCGTTCCCGTACTCCTCCGAAACGGCTTGACCGATTTTGATGAAATTTCGTATGCATATTCAGTGGGTCTGAGAATCGGCCAACATCTATTTTTCATCCCCCTAAATGTTAAGGGTTATCCACCCCTAAATTTTTTTTAATTTTATGGACAAAAATTATTATTTTTATTTTTTTATAATGTGGCATTAAAAATACATACAACCCTTAATTTTCAACCCTCTACGATCAACCCCTATTTTTTAATTCAATAATTTATATTAAATTATGCATGTGATATCTGCGACATATTTACATCTTTGAAGTTTGTAGGTGATAGTTATCACCTTCTATCATGTTAATCTTCTTATTTGCTATTTTATGATATAGAAAAATATTAAACTGTAAATAGACAAACAATTGAGTATATTTTTCTCTTCAGTCTGTTAACTACCTACCTTGAAGGTTCTACAAGGTCTCTCAAATTCAGTGCCTCTGAAAAGTTTATTTGTCTTATATGACGATGTCCCTGACATGTGGACGGCAACTGTAATACAACAAAAGTTTTATAATTTTTCTTTGGTACCTACTGAAGATCTTCGGCGTTATTAATAAAAAAACTATAAATATAGCAAAATTTCTACCATCGAGTAAAAAAAGTGCCTAAAAACTGGCCATGTGCGAGTTGGATTTGCGCACAGAAGGTTCTGTTCATAGTTGTAGAGTAAAGAGGTTGTAAAATTAATGCTCTAACTAAAGGACAAACTTAACATTGCCGTTCGATTTCTAGACACGGCTATAGCACCAAACGCAAATAATTAGTTTGTAAAAGTAAATTCTCTTTTTTGAAAAATTTATATATATTTTAATTTATTAATTTAATTAATAATTTAAAATATATATAATAATATATAAAACAGTCTAAACAGTCTAAAAACAGTCTAAAAACAGTCTAATCGATCAAGCCAATTTATGCCTTGATCAAAAAAAATGAAATTTTTTTGATCAAGGATTCATTTATGTTAGTAATCGTCCAGTAATCAAAATTCGTAATTCATATTGGCAACAGATGTTTTATTTGTAACGTGTATATTTGATGTTGCGTAGCATCAGATGTTCTATTTATAACGTGTATGTCTTATGTTGCATAGATAAAAGTTTACCAACTGCCAAAAGGCGAGCGTAAAGTGCGAGTGATGAGTCTGAATAAGGCGTCGACTAACAGCATCGTTACCAACTACTACCAGGGCGAAGTCACCAACCCAATTGACACTGCTACACTAGAAGTTCTAATGGTAAGTGATTTAATTTAACGTCGGACGAAATGTTACAGAATTACTAATATATGACAAGGCCTGAAAATCACTAATGTATGCGATCGACATTCAATTGACGCATAGTGTAGGCGTTTCACAAATATAATACAAAAAAACACCGCTAATACACTGCGAGGGGGCGACTATTTAATAAATTTATTGTTACGAGCTTATAGTTCGTATTTTGAAATAAAATACCACTTATATTAAAACCGTGTATTTACCACACAAATATATACGATATACCACAATACAACACGTATATATACGCACTGATTAACACTAATAGCACCGTCAATAGTGACGGTGCTATTATAGATTCACATTACACTTTTCGTATGCAGACTAAATCGCTCTATCACTTATCGCTGTATTGTCCTTATCCGTTCGCTTTGTAAAACTAACTCACTGCTCACAGAAACGTCCTTATTTATACACAAAGGAAGGTTCGACAATATTCTCGAAAGTTCTAAAATGACTCGTAAGCGACTTAGATATAAACAAATTTCTAGATTTTTCCAGTAATCTCACTTTTCCTTTTCTAGAGTAGTCGCAACGGTATTAATGACGTAATGCAGGTGTTAATGAGACTTGGTTCCTACACATTAGTATTTTGCGATCATAATAATAAATTGGATCCAACTTTTATGTAATAAGTAATTTATTTAATAAAATACGCAAGCTACGGTGAAGATGAGAGGGTTAAGTTTTCCAGAAAATTGAATTACTTATTCTGAGGGATTTAGCTGACCCAGGATTCAAAACCAGGAGCTCTGGGAACTCTGAAAACTAAGACTGACGATTTCAATAAATCTTTCTAAAGTATACTGTTTACCCAATCATGCGAAAAGTACTGGATGGATTTAGATAAAGTTTGGCTTATAGGTAGATTGAGGCCTGTAAAGGATTTACGATACTTTTTATTTCACAAAGATACATTGTTATCTACAGATTTACCAAAAACTTAAATAAGGTAGTTGGTTGTAGTTGGTAGGCTGTTGGGTATAGCTTAAGTGCGAAAATATTTTTTCAAATTGTATTAGCTTTAGACTGTTTTAGAGCGTAAAAAATGAGAGCGTTCAAACAAAAGTATTGTAGTGGTCAAACCAAATTGTTGTTAGTGTTCAAACAAATAAAAAATATCAGGGTTCTAACAATAGTATTTAAGCGTTTAACCCAAAAATATATAGCGTTCAAACTTAAATACCAAAGCGTCGATGACAACACAATGAAGTTGTGATTAGTTTACTAAAAATGTCAGGATTCTTACAATAGTATTTAAGCTTTTAACCCAAAAAATTTTTGTTTTCTAAAAATATTAGAAATTCCAAACAAAAGTATTGTAACGAACTTACAGTTCGTATTAAAGCCGTGTATTTGTCACACTAATGTTCAATAAACACTGACGAACATTAGTAACCACTAATAACACCGTCACTATATTCCATTAGGACTAACTGACTAAACCGAATCACTAAACTAACACACTTTCCGTATCACTTTTCACTGTACTATATGCTTCACACTGATCGTCCGAACTATCGCTTCCGAATCACTTTATAAAACTGACTGACTTTTCGCTAATACATCCATATTTACACACATGGTAAAGTTCAACCATATTCCCGAAAGTTCCGAAAATAACGCGTAAACAAGTTAAATGTAAAAAGTCATATTACACGCTATTTTCACCCTTATGACCTATGCGAGAAGGTCAATTATGGCATAGCTATTGTTACCCAACGGCGGCTAGTATTTATCGATAGAAGCAGCTATCTCTTTCTTTTATTTCTAGATTTTTTTAGTGTTGTCACTCTTCATTTTTCTAGATAATTCGCAACAATATGATAACGTTCAAACATATTTTTTTTAAGATAATGAGTTAATTGTAAATGGCTTAAAATGTCATTTTTTGTGAGTATTGTTTAGTCTGATTAGTCTAAAGTTACTTGGTTACGAAAGGAGGCGTGCGGTAAGTAGTGAGGTGTGGCGGTAGACATGTAGAGTGTATACGTGGCGTGTGTCAGATGCTGATGGAGGAGCCGGCGTTCGACGCGCTGCGCACGAAGGAGCAGCTGGGCTACAGCGTGTTCGCAATGATGCGGTACACCTTCGGCGTGCTCGGCTTCTCCGTCACCGTCAACTCGCAAGTCGACAAGTTCAGGTCAGGACTAGCATTGTTCAAATAAACTATTTTGTGATAGCGCGTTATAGACTATAAACTATGTTTTTATAGCGCGCTACGTTATAATATTATAACATGTGACTTGAAAACTGGAACATTGATCACGTGAGCCGGCCGAGATAGCGCGTGACTCATCACAACGACATACAGAGAGCACTAGCACGCGGTGGCCGCTGACTAAACGTATAAAACTATAAACTGTGTTATAACGTCTAACGTCTACAGCATGTTCTCGTTACATTGCATAGTTTGTAACTTCGTATGTTATAATGTTATAACTACGGCCTGCGTTAGCCGCTAGATATATAGCGTGGCGTTATGTTATAGTGCCGAATGCGAATCTAAATAGCGTACGCTTTACATTGAATATCCATAGCGCACTATAATATAACAACGTTATATTAACCACCATTAGTCAGAACTCGCTGACACGCTATACTATATACACGCCATAATTCTATCTTATACCACACCGTATTATTGTAAATATGCAGATGACTGTCCTGATTTGTCTATTTATCAAAAGAGACATAGATCGAAACGGACTAAAGCAGATATTATATTTAAACATTGAAGAATCCCTCCGTATCTATAGAACAGTCAAACTAAGAAATACTTTGATGAAATGTAATGCTGCCCAAATGTAATGCAACCAAAGTCCTAAGTCTTTGAATTGTCTTGCTTGATCGATCAATCCCGTACGTCGAAACTCGAATGAATTCACCAATTCCATTTCTAATATTCCGTACGCTCAACTACGCTGGTTCATGGAGAATGAGAAAAGTATGAATTGTAGTAGGTAAAGTCAACTTCCCCTTTGCTTGTATTATGGATAATATCTGGTTGACCGAGCTTTGCCCGGTTTTTCACATACCCATATCGGACCTGGACCTGGAACATATTGGACCTGGAACCTTGATAAATTGATTCCTATAGAATTTTTTTCCTGTACCTGGTTGACCGAGCTATGCTTAGTTTTTCACATACCCATATCTTGGGAACCGAGCTTTTCTTGGACCTGAAACCTTGATAAATCGATTCCTTGACCCGAAAAACCCCTAATTTGTGACTTTCATGAAAATCGTTGGAGCCGATTTCAAGATTCCAATTATATATATATATATATATATATATATATATATATATATATATATATATATATATATATATATATATATATATATATATATACACAAGAATTGCTCGTTTAAAGGTATTAGATTAGGAAATGGCTTTTCTCGTGACGGGCTGGGACCTATTTGAAGAATAGACTATCTGGCATTCCGCTAGGTAGTTCATAAAAGCGAACGTTGGCTTTTGTGTGACAACGATCGTGAATGGACTAGATGGTAGAGTTTGCAACGTTTCGCCCCAGTTCCGGGCGAGATAATGCAGAACTATACCAACTAGTAAGACCCTGGTGCCAGACCTAATAGCCATGATGATTGTCGCTTGCATAAGCAATCGTTCGCCTCTTACTAACTGTGTCGTAGGACGGCACTCTTCAAAGGGGTCCGGACTAAAATAAGTTGAACATTATCGGGCTATTGTGGCAGGAATAAGTGAGGCACTTGTACCAACCGGCAGAGTTATCACGTATCTCACAATGCGCAATTATCGCAATTGTTTACTTATTTATTCTACACATGCCCTGATGATGCTTGTGTAAGCGAAACCGGTTGGTAATAAGTGATAATAGCTTTATTGTAAAACAGTACAAGTGTATAAGTGATAAAATATTACATGTTTACTTCAATAAGTAAACATGTAATATTTTATCACTTATACACTTGTACTGTTTACATTACACATGATAGCCTTGTATATTAGTGGCAGTCGTTGCTGCTTGATTATTTTTAGTGCTGTGACATAGCAAATAGTGCATCCAGTGACCAGTAAGCAATTGGCGACGTTTTTGTTGATTTTTTTTAATGTTGAATGAGTCATCGCTGATCGCTGGCGGATTGCAAATGTTAGGTGATAAACCTGTAGAACGATTTACGTTATTGCAGAAGCAATAGACGAGGCGGTGGTTTGGTACCACCAAGGTCAGCGGTAACAGCGTTATCGCAGTTACATGGGGCTACTCGCTATCGCAGTCACTGGTACACAATTTGTAACTATTTGCTGATATCGGTGTTGCAACCTATAATCCGAGTGCACTTGCAAATTAGTACTAAACAGTTTTTGCGCTTGCATTCACAGAAACCTAAGACTTGAATCTAGGACTCATTTTCGCATAGCAAAACCTAGACCTCCTAAAACAATCATACTTTTCCCGAGTTCACTATGCATTAGAGTTGTTTCTCCGCTGCATACATAAGTATCACCCTGCCCTTCCCCCTAGCCCCTCCATTTTTAATTTTTGCTCCACACGCTCTTGTATCCCGGACTGTACACCGGCTACACATGGTTTAGCCGCAGATTTTGTTCTTTTAAATTTGCGAAAAGCTTGATTTTTACACGCCATAGCTTTTCGTTTATTGTTAGAAATCCACGGAGCTACAGGCATTTTTAAATAGACGGATTTAATTGGTGCACGCTTATTAATATATACATATATAAAAATCAATCCCTATTTTCCTTGGTCACGACATCACGCCTCAATGGCTGGACCAATTTCGGTAATTATTTTTTTTGTTGTGTTTGTAATTGTAAGGAGAAGGTTCTTATAAAAAAAAATATTAAGAAAATTGCGCGGAAAATTAGAAAATTTAAGAATACTTAACCACCATATAAAGTTTAATGTCATTTTGGCTGCGTGGAAGGACAATTACGTAGTCTTATATAAATTACGTGTCACGTTGTTTGTCCGCCATGGATTCCTAATATGTAAGGCAAAACAACGTTTGCCGGGTCAGCTAGTGAGGGATAAAATACAACGGCAATATTAAAGCAGGACACTTTATCATCAATATAATAAATCGCGTGTTTTTATTCAAATGTAATGACAATATTTCTATGCATGTTTGAGAAATAGTATGTAGTGATGTGATGTGCGGTGTGTGTTGTGTGCAGTGTGTCGCACGTGGACGCGCGCGTGGAGGTGTTCCTGCGCAAGTTCAGCCGCAACATGCGGCGCCTGTCGAGCCGCGCGCTGGCCGCCGTGCGCGCCAGCCTCGTGCAGCTCAAGCACACCACCGACTACGAGCTCAAGGAGGAGGTACACACACACACACGCACACACACACACACACTGTCGAGCCGCGCGCTGGCCGCCGTGCGCGCCAGCCTCGTGCAGCTCAAGCACACCACCGACTACGAGCTCAAGGAGGAGGTACACACACACACACGCACACACACACACACACACACTGTCGAGCCGCGCGCTGGCCGCCGTGCGCGCCAGCCTCGTGCAGCTCAAGCACACCACCGACTACGAGCTCAAGGAGGAGGTACACACACACACACGCACACACACACACACACACACTGTCGAGCCGCGCGCTGGCCGCCGTGCGCGCCAGCCTCGTGCAGCTCAAGCACACCACCGACTACGAGCTCAAGGAGGAGGTACACACACACACACACACACACACACACACACACACACACTGTCGAGCCGCGCGCTGGCCGCCGTGCGCGCCAGCCTCGTGCATACATACACATGCATCCATGACATGAATATATATCTACAATTGTGCCATTATCTTCTCATATAATAGAAATTCTGACATACGTGATTCTTTATTTGAAAGTTCGATCAAAAATAACAAGATTCAGCGTTAACTACAAACTTAGCGCAATAGAATGGCTTGAGAATTTTGTATACAGCAACACAAAAAGTATCTAAAATATCTTAATAATAATCAACCTTATTTTTGTACGTTAAAATTGCAATTCACATGCTCCTTGTAGCGGTTCAAGCAATCTACAAACGCTACCAGAAAAAATAATTTAAAAAATGGAAAAAATTAAATTTAAATCGGTCGTGTGATTTTTGAATTAAATTGTAACAAACATTCTAAAATCTTTTATTAGTATTAGTTTAGATGGATAAATATTCTCCAATAAACACTAGTTTTTATTGGAAACCCTAGACAGAACTTATATGTAAACTCTTTCAGGTATTTACGTTTAGTAATCATTATATTCCTGACTAGAGTACTTAAAATAAGCTAGGATGATGTTCCCTCGAAAATTATGGGTTTGTTTCGAATACGGGTATGGTTCTATTGAGAGAGCTTTGTTTTAAACTGAACGTCACTAGACATTAAAAAAAAATCAAACCCAGTAACACTAGACAGAAGTTACATCTAAATCCATTAGTAGATTAATTTTAGAATAATAAATAATAACCTCTGAATGTATTATTTACAGGTTGAAAGAAATTGGAGGGAGATCACAAGCAGGGAATATGAATTTCAAAGGCTATTTATGGAGGTAAACGCAGATTTTAACTATAGATTACATTGGCAACATCGGTGAGCGACTGATTCTGATACGATTTTCACGACGTCATCAGAACTACCAAAAACACGATATACCGAAGAGAGGAATTAGTATAATCGCTTCAAATTTGTTGTGTGAAGTGCTGTCCAATTCTCCTGAATATGCTTCGGTTATGATGTAAACGTGCATTGAGTTGTGTTTTCAACCAACGAAAGAATGGAAGTAATCAGTTTGATATATATATATGTTATATTGTTGAAATTGTATAATATTCGAGTATAATGGCCAATAAAGGCATCCAATTATGTGTACGAAACTTTAAGTGTATGTTTGTCCACAAATTACTCGGGAATAAAGGAATATCGAGATAATTATTTTTGATCTAAATTACGTATATTCCAACATGGGAAACAGTCCAAGTTTTAACAAAACAAAAGCTACTTCAAAAACTACTGAACCTTAGTTTTTGAGATTTGAAGATAGTTGATATTTGAAGTTGGTTTAATTTTTTAATTTACTGTTGTTTGTATTGTTAAAGTAGTAGTTTTACTGCTTCAATTCTTGTTAAATAAAGTACTGTTCGACTTTCCTAAATGATTTTGTTAGGAAGTGACACATACTCGGAGTACGTTTAATGTGTGTTTTTGATTTCTGCTGACGTGGTGGATACTATAATAATAATAATAATAATCATTTAATTCAGGCAACATGGCCCATATTATAAATACCTTATAGTCTAACATACATATTAATATAATATACTTAAAAACTACACTTTGTCACGTATTGTCGGCGACGTAACACGCACTTCATTTCGGAGTCTCCCCCGGAACCTTCGGTAGAGCACACCAGTCGGCCAGAATTCCCCCACCTCAAAGGTCGACAGGAGATGCGTCGGTACTCTCACCACAAAAGAACTAAAGTTGACCTTGTGGCGAGACTGCAGACGCTCGACCCTCAAGTGGAGAGACATCTTCTTACTGATGTAGTCCACGACGTCCTCGACATTCATGCTGAACGAGAGGCTTACTGTCGCAGGAGCCTTTGTTTGCTTTTCAATCTTTCGGGGACTTTGTTCTATGTCTTATACCTCTTGTATTGTAAGTTGCATTACAGAAGTCACATATAAAAGTTTTCGGAAAGGTACTAATTAAATTACCTCAATGTCTTCATTGTAGTTATTGATTCCGCAAAGTAGTAGGCGTGACAATTTTTTGAATATATCAAAAACAATGCATTTTTAAAAGTTTTTGATGTGCAATATCTTTCCTCTCCTATGCTGGATATTTGTTGTGGGAGTGATTTGGAAAAAGGGATGGGACAAAGGAAAGCGGGCGCCATTTGATTTGACCAATTAGAGCGCGCGGTGACGCTTTTATTCTATAATATTATTTTATAGATTATATATTAAAGTATTAATATTTAGTATTACGTATATTTTCACGCTTAGAATAAATTCGACCATTAATATGACTATTAAATTGACTTCACAAATGTTGTCGCTTGTATGTTTAAAAGTGAAATTTAAGTACATATGCAATAGTAATAGTGTAATAAAAGATGAAAGTTTATATTATTACGAATATTCTAGAAACGTGTAGAATTGGAACGCTGGAGAGATCTAGAAATTAAAGAAAGAGATAGCTACTCCTACTGACAAACAAATAGTTGACCTAAGCTATGCCATAATGGATTTTGTGGGATATGGCATAAGGTTGAAAATAGCGTGTGCTAGGATTTATGAGTCATAACTTGTTTAAAATAAGAAGAGATAGAAGTGATTAATTGTTTCCCGATACATTTAGATTTTTCTGGATCCAGGTATAACTTTACCCTAGCTATAAATAGAGATGTGTTGACAAATACAGGGCAGTTTTTATAAAGCGATCGAGAGCGATACTTGAAAGTGACCAGTGCGAAGAAGTGTTTTACTGTGTAGTCGGTTAAGTTCAGTGATAAAACAGTGAGTGACCAGTGTTAATCGGATTATTTGAGTATTACGTTGTGTTGTTTTGTGTATCTGTATTATAAATACACGGATTTAATATAAGTGGTGTTTTCTTACAATTACGAACCCGAAGTACGTAACAATATAAAAGATATTGATCAGTGACGACGTGTTCCGCAGCTCTCGGGCGAAGCTGCGCAGGTCTACTCGTTTCTAATGTTGTTAGAGATTTAAGGAAGTTTCAATCCAAATCAGAACACCAAACAGCAAAGCAAATACTGCAAGTCTTTACTATATTACAGGCGGAAGCCATCGAGAACATCAAAGTGTCAGACATCAGGAACTGGGTAGACAACCATTTCTCGTCGGGGAACAAGACGCATTTTAAAAAACTATCAGTTCAGGTTAGTGCATTTCAAATACATTTACGCAAGGAAAATTACAGATAAATAATTAAAGTTATACTTCTTTAGGCGCGTTATGAAAAAAATGATGAGAGTAAAATTTGAAGATTCGCGCGCATTTTGAAATCCACAACTGTGCATTTCTCTCGGCACTTTTTGCCTCGTACTACTTTGTTGTGGAATCAATTACCGGCAGGGGTGTTTCCAAACAGATGCGGCTTGAGGGCCTTCAAGAAAAGAGCTTACTCATTCTTAAAAGGCCGGCAACGCAACTGCAAGACCTCTGGTATTGTGGATGTCCATGGGCGGCGGTGATCACTTACTTACCATCAGATGCACCTCCTGCTCCTTTGCCCCTCTTCTATAAAAAAAATCACCGTTACGCAAAAGTTACAGGTTCAAGTTGTCCGCTAAATTGCTCATTACGTCTTCAAATCCTTGACTATCCATTACTAGTCCTTTTATTATTTTATTGTATTTATTTGCATGCAATTAAAATCTATTTTTTAAGAACGCCAAAGAAGTATAACTTCTCACGCTCGTCCATAAGTACACGCACCCATATTTTTTTTTTTAATTATTAGACCAAACTAGTCGGAACCTACACCGTTGAAACGTGAGTGTAGCCGTTTTTAATTATTCAGTTAATTATTTTAATAAAAATATTATCACTCGCACACACGCAATATTAACCGAACAACAAAAACATGTTCAGGCTAACTAAATTCATGTGTTTGTTGATTGGTGTAATGGATGGGTGAAGAACTCCCAATGGCACAATTTACCGACCCGATAACGATTATCGCTTGTTTCTTGCAACAACCGGCTTTAAAACCAAATTTTTTCAATCATATGACAACAAACAGGCAGATGACTCTCCTGATTGAATGAGACGACCTTCACATTTAGACACCGTAGATGCTAAGATTGCTATCCCTGTGGCGGGGTCTTGAAGCCACACGCATGAGTATCGGCTACCTTACCCTCCAAACCGGAAGGACCTCCTAGCACCTAGTAGCCACGATGCAGATGGTAGTGACTCCCATAAGAATAAATAGGAATATAGAAAAAAATAGGAATTAAAAATAAATCAATAAGATTTTTTTCTTTTTTGATATCACCATTATATATTTAATTTATTTATGCACTTAACCATAATATTCTTGAAAAACTTTAAAAGCAACAAGGAAAAATATCGACACGAGGGATTTGAACATGCAACCATCTCCCTCTCTCTCCCGGGACGCTCTTCCACTGAGCTGGTGTCGACAGGCTCGACGTGACGAAATTCTTTGCTATATGATCGATTACGTCGATTGTACTGATCGCTAGCTATACATACGTATAACTAGTTAAATGAGTTCATCGTTACAGATGAAATTTACATTCTTATAATATTCTTTTGGCACCAAGTCTACTCATTTGATTTTTTTCTTATCTCTTTTATCGGGTTGGCTGGAAGAAATCCTTTTAAGTAGAGATTAGCTCGCCCATTGTACTTATGTTACGTTTATTTTTTTTCCTAATTGCGCTGTTTTCTGTGTATTTTCCCTGTGTTGGTCCCGGGCTACTTTTTGCGAATAGGCCATCTGCCGTTCTGCCAGGCAGGTCGTAAAAGGCGACCGAGTGGCTATGTGCATCACTATCATCGTGACTACTAGGTGGTAGAGTTCTGCATCGGTTCGACTCGGCATTCCTGCCGCAATAGCGTCAGTGGTAGTCGCTGTCGTGTTCCGGTTTGGAGGTTAAGGTAGCCGGTAAACTTATGCATGTGGCATTAGACCTCGCCATAAAATAGCAACGCACCATTAACGTCTCAGTTGTCTATAGGCGATGGTTGACTCTTTCCATCAGGAGACCAATCTGCTTGTTTGCTATTTTATGACATCAAAAAAACAATAAAACATTAAATAAATAAATAAATAACACATGAATAGGTTCTTTTACCTCTGTCACTCTCCTTTAAAGGGTTTGCTTCTTTTCAGGTAATGGGCCACAAGCCAAAGACCGACAACACCACTGTTAGCGACAATGAGCCCAAGAACTACGATTTACAATATTTAGACGCGACGAACCCTGTCGGTGACACCACTGAGGTCAATGCGGACTTCATCAAAGACATGAAACAGTTCAAACGAACTTTAAACATCATCCAAGTACCAAAAGTAGAATTAGCACAATGTTAAGTAGGAAAATAATCAGAATTGTTGCAATGTTAAGTAGGAAAATAATCAGAATTGTAGTTAGACAATATATGCAATGCTGAGAAGATGTAAATTCCAATTTTACATCGACTTTTGTTATTCTTACACACATGAGATTATTGAAAAATTCTTGACTGCACTTGAAAATTATCTCATCATTTAAATGAAATACTTACCGTGTTTCATTTGTATGATGAGATATTTTTTATTTAAAAAAAAAACAACAATATTTTTATGTAGATACTCAGCAATTTTTTTTTGTTTGGCTTTGATTAGTTATATAGATAATGTCTATCAGAAATTATACTAAATCCCTTATGATATACAGTAAATTTAAGTGTTGATTTTATGGTATAAAAGACGTTACTAACAAAGATTTACCTATTGTATACCATAAAATAGTATGAGTATTAGTATATTTGTAAAGTTGTGATGGGTTGTCTTGACAACATGGAAAATAAATTTTCCGTTTTTGACAAGTTGTTAAAATATATTATAGAAATATTGACTTATTGAATAAAGTTGTTACACGTACTTGTTAAATAATTTTTTGATGTAATTAAATATTAGATAAATCTTGTGTTGCTTATACATATTGCAAATTTTGTAATTCAAATTTAATTCTATGGAATTTATAAAGAATTACTTTTTTGTTTTTATACTAGTATTTACAAATTTATTCCGACATATTTTAAACAAAATTAAGAATTTTTCTTTGGGGCTTTAGAATTTTGGTATTTTTTCTTATTTCCTAACGATACTTTAATTTGAGACGAAAATTACATAAATTAAAAATCTAAGTCAATTAGTTCTATATTTAATTCAAGTTGTTTTTGGAATGATAATAAAGTTATTGAGTTATAATTTTTTTATTTTAAAATCAAATTCTGAAATTTTGATTAGAATTGTAAATATGGATAAAATTAAATGTTAAAAAATTGTTAAAATCGTTATAGCCACCATTTACTGACACAGCAGACTGACTATTCGTACAAACACACGGTTTCAGAGACTATTGTCACAATCCGTGGATAGTCTATCAATTTAATGGAGAAATGTCTTTGCCAGCCGTGGCACATCCATCCATACTTGAATTTTGTATATATTTCGTCAATCTTTCTTTTGAATTTTTCTTTTACTCTTCCAATATGAATATCCGAACCATTGAAGAATGATTTTTCCACTGATACTTTCTTTTAATCCTCTCTCGCCTCTTCACATAGCATGTTATATATACTGATAAAGTTGGATTTAGATTTTTAATTTTTATGGATTGAAAAGATATGGGCCTAAAACTAATAAAAGCCCTAACTCACAACTGAATTACATTAATAATAAAACCGTAAGTGTCTTCCCGTCTATAAAATTACACTCCTTAATCAAATCGAAAAATCAACAAGCTGTTGTCTTGCTAAAATTAACATAGACAAAACATGTCTATATATTATACAAAAATATGTTAAAAAATTAAACAATTCTGTGTTACAAATTAGATTATTTTACTACTAAAAATTAATTAAATATTAACAATATCTCGATAAATAAATAAAAACTATAAACATGTATGTACCCATAGCGCAAACATAATACGAAAATATGTTAAAAGTAATTATGTATTGACATATAAAATTGTGAGTTTAATGTAAATAACATATGTAGATTTAAATTTTAATTTTTTGCAAACTGCTTACGTATTTAATGCACATGGAGTTTTCATATATGTTACCATTAATCCTTAAACAATAACTAAAGAAAAACGACCTAATTTATAATGGTATTACATTAAATGTATGATGGTTGTTTAACATACAGCTAATTAAGCTAAATGAACATGTCTTTAAAATAAAAATTGCTCAATCGCTAAATTATTTACTTGTAAATTTATTTTTATGAAGATCATTAGTTGTAAGTTGAGACCTCTTACAACAGTTATTGAGTGAATTGCGATCCGACGTTTGTGCAATTACAAACGTCTTAATTACGCGAAAACTATTTGAGAGGGAAAATAATTTGCAAAACAGCAAGAACCCGTTTTTTTTACATAATTCGGTGTAAGGGACGGTCTGATTAGAATAATGAAATTCTTACTGTATAATCGCCTAAGGCACATTTTTCCCGCCACATTTCTTCTTCCTTATTCACTATTCTACCTTTCGTCTTATTTACATATTCTTATTCGTCTTATTTATATGTTCCTCTGTCAAAAAGCGATAATTACTAAGTCCCAATCAAACATATTGATCACGTATGCTAACATTGGATTTTAGCAGCAACTTGGTCATGCACGCCAGCCTGACCACACAACATTTTCAACGAAGCTTGCTTACGGAGGAGTGAGTATACTGCCTGCATGGTCGAGCAGCCGAAATTCTGCTCGACCATACGCGAGCATTTTGAAGTTCAGTGTACGCTGACCGTTGCATTGCATGGCGTAAAAAATTAAACAAAACTTATTATTTTTGTTGTTCTATTTATTAATAGAATTGTTGTGCTATTTATTAATAGCAAATTTTGCATTTCCCACAAGAAAAGGAATTGCAATTATGATAAAACGTAAAAATGACATGTTTCCTTAATTTTTCGGCACACCATCCCTTACACGCTATGTAAAATCAGATTAAATATTTTTTGTTTTACTTTTGCTTTTAATCTAGGTACTTAAAATACATTGAAAATACGACTCTATAAATTTAATAACTTAACTGTAATAATTTATAATTAGCGTCGAAGCTACAGATTGGTGTATAAACCTATTTCAATTTGTTTTTTATTGTAAATATCTATAGATTTTGTATTTTTAAGTTACGTTATCATAAAATAACTTTGACGTTAAAATAAATTATATTTTACCAATTCTTTTATTTATTTAAATGACCGAATAATGATTTCACACCATGGTGCGACTCGTATAACCAATCATTCGCCTTTTATGCTTCTTAGTGTGTCTGGCAAAATGGCAGATGGCTTATTTTTTAAAGGGTGCCAGGATCCACATTAGTAACCAATTATTCAAGATATTTAATTCAAGAAAGACAAAAATGTTAGAAACCAGTTTAATTGTGTAAACAGTAAAAATGATCTAATAAACGATTTGAATGCGGCCGTCCAGATCCTGAAGAATTGTAGTTTGTCTGCGCAGATACCGAGCCAACATTGTGAAGTCAACTTCTAAATTAATTAGGTTCTCTCTGTTGTCCGCAAGTACCTGAAAGAATGACAGTTTGCATTTGTTAATAAGTACCTATTGATAATATCATAGTTGGTCGTCTTCGAAGAAACAGCTAAAATTATTTCAGGATTTATTTAGATTTTGTGTTTTTTAATTTTAACATTTACTGCGTAGTTTTATACATTTCACACACCGGTGTTCGTAAAAGTGTCTCGTTAACTAATGACAGATGGCGATACGTGAAAGATAAGACCAAGTTTTCGTGCGGTTGGACTATTCCTTAGGGGCCGTTCATAAAATACATCACACTAAAATCAGCTTTTTTTGACCCCCTCCCCCCAGTGTCACGTTGTGTCACACTTTTTGTGACCCCCCCCTAGAAATATTTCGTCACAAAAACTAAGACCCCCCCCTGCTGAGTATGATAAATTCTAAATGATAGTACACAAATTCTGAAAATTAAAAATATTTATTTAGTTATTATAATAACATTACGCGCAGGGTACGTAGAAACGTTACTGTCTCAAGTATTGGAAAAACAAAGAAACCCGTTGTGACGGATCGCAACGCCGCTAGAGTCGCGCCACAGAGCTAGCGCTCATGTCAAAAAATAATAAACGGCGAACGTCACGTTGCCGTATACCCCCCGTCCCCCCTTGTCACATCTTGTCACACTCAGCCAGACCCCCCCCCTCCCCTTGTATGCGAACGTATTTTATGAACGGCCCCTTACCCAAATGTCCAAATCCTTTTAAGATTTTCAAGGCGCCTTTCTGCTGGAACCTAAATTATAAATCTTATCTACTAATTATATCAAACGGTCCCGCGAACAAATCTTTTTACGTTTTTACGCCATTACAAAAACCTTAATGAACTATGTCAGTAGTAGGTCTTTGTAGTCTTTGACAGACTAAGTAGTTTTCTGAGACACCTCATTTGATGACTGTACAGTCCTATGCGGGAGCGGCAATCTCTTCCGCATTTATTGCAGACTAATTCATTTGAAGGTGAATTAGATGTTGTCTGATGTCTTTTGGTTCTTTTATCTGCCAGATTTGAAAACCAAGAATCGTCGAGTCTTGCGGCCCTCCACTACATGTTTACGCCAGTATTCCCAATTCTCCGCTAGCTTTTCCCAGGACCTATGATCAATGCCGGAAGCAGCCATGTCCCGCTTGGTACAGTCTGAATCGTAGCAGTTGTCTCCCAACGTCTCTCTTGGCATGCGCTACTTTACCGAGTAGGACACGTCGCGGCAAAAAAGAAGGTTTCATTCGATGCACATGCCCCAACCAGCGCAAGCGCCGTTGTTTAAGCAGTACAAAAATATTTGTATAATTGGCATTCAACTCATTAATGTAATATGTCAACCGGCCTTCATAGCATGCTGCTACTTTGAATATAAATAATGTCGCATGTTGCAAGTGCGGATCCAGCCTTCAAGTGTTGTCACCGCCACTTAAAAGGCGGTCAAGCGTGAGTCAGAGATAGAGTTCCTTATAATAGATAATTGCATCTTGCTGGAAAAACCCGCAATAAGTATGACGCTGCTCATGATAATAAAAAAATACCTAGATGGCTTCATTTCAACTATTGAAACGTTAATTTATGCCACATTTACTTCCTCGTATATCGTCACAAAGCTTCGCGCAATGACACGATAAATGCAGATGTGACCGGCTATTTTTACATAAATTCCGGACTGCGTGTGCCTTAGCGCGCATGTAATTTCGGGACGATAGAGGCAAATGCAGCTCCAGCATTACAAACTATCATTTCGTGTATAAAATCTGTACAAAAAATAAATATTTTTTATATTTATATAAAAAATATTTATTTTTGCATATAACATTGTCATAATTTACCATGCTGACCTTAGTTAAGATTGTAAGCAGGCCCATCACGCCCACAAGGCTGGATACACGCTTGCTGTTGACTGCATTAGTTCTGCGGATTTATTGTAACTTGTTTCATTTTATATGGAGCCTGATGGAGGTTACGGAATACTACACGGACTAATAGAAGTCAATCCTACATACAAGTAATATTCGAGTATAGTACACCTTTCACGGACGGTGACCCCTCACATATCTCGGCCTGGTGCGGAACAAACTGTCCCGAACCATTCCGAGATATCGTGTCCGTGAGAGGAGTCTGTGTGCGTTGCTCGAATATTACTCGTATGTAGATTGAGTATTCTGTGTGGAGGTATCCTGTCGGTGTGTGTACGCACCGAGTAGCCACCACCGCCGTCGCCGATGTAGTGCTGCGTGAGCACGCGGTACGTGGCCTCGGGCTCCAGCGGCAGGTAGCGCGGCACCGCGCACTCCAGACACCGCACCGTGGCCGTCACTCGCGACCCCACCGGCGCCGACGCGTTGTAAATGTTGCGCATACCTGCAATACGTTATAGTACGAGCTCAAGGGATTTTTGCATTCCCTTGTGGAAAAAATTTCTCGGATAAAAGTAGGTAAATAACTTACAAAGTGAAAGTAACAGTTTATGAATGTTTATTTTTATTTAAAAAGTCGAAAAAAGTCTTACAAAGTCGGAAAAACTCGGAGTAATTCCAAAATTTCGGACTCTTCCAGAAGAGTTATTCAGCGTTAATAAATCTTGCAACGTTTATGGGTACTAAAAGAAATATATTAAAAGTTATTAATACTACGAAAGTGTAATAAAGGGGAAAAAATATAACTAATACTTACCCGGTTTTCCGTTTAAGAATTTGAAACTTTCTTCTTTGTTTAAAAAAAGGTTACCGTTACTGTCGATCAATATTATAAACTTTGTTTCTTCAATTTTTGATAATTATTATTAAAATCTATTATATCACAACGTTATTTGCCAATTTTTATTTTATTGTACTTTTATTACATAAATATATTTATAAATTAAGTAAAAATTAAAACAGATGATCTAATTAGCTTTTGACAGGTTGAGTCAGTGTTGCCAGAGAAAAAGTCAATCTTTCGTCCTTAAAGCCTCCTCTACACTACTCCTATGTCCGGGGTAAACTCAAAAAGTACTACATGGATTTATTTCAAATTTTGCATGACTATTACTAACAGGTCGGGTCAACATATAGGCTACATATTATCAAGCTGTCACCTACGGGGGAGGTGCTGTGCGGAGTAAACGAAGTCCGCGCGGACGAAGTCTTGGGCAACAGCCAGTATAATTATGGCGAGCGAAGCGAGCCCTACACTAGGCGACTTTCTATGCACTTTTGTGGTACATTTTCCTGAAAAAGTATCCCACTTTAAGGTTTGGGCTTTGACGTGGTGGTTTAAATTCATGTCTAGATATATTATCTACCATTAAAATGCTATTTCATAAACATTAAAAAAATAGAAAATACATTTTGTATTAGAATTTTATTACTGCTAACGCCATCTATTATAAAAATAAATAAATAATAATAATAAATAAATATTCACGGGACAAACTACACTTACTGATCTAACCCCAAAGTAAGCAAATATTTGCTTGTGTTATGGGTGTTAGTCAACGATACTAATACATAGAAATACATAATATATAAATACCAGAATATATATAATAAACACCTAAACCCAGAAATACAAACATTTACGCTCATCACACAAATGCTTGTCCCCGTCGGGGATCGAACCCGAGTCCCGTTGATTGCGTAGTCAGGGTCGCTAACCACTCGACCAACGGGAGGGTCAAATAACGAGTAAAAATGCTACAATGCTACACTAGGCGACGATCTGTGCCCTTTAGTGGTACATTTTACTAAAAAAATATCGCACTTTTAGGTTTAAGCTTTGGCGTGGTAGTTTTATTTTGTTTAATTCATTTTCATTCACTCCAGTTTAATACAATATTAATCTATTAAAACACTTGTACTTTTTAACTTCCCACTACGTATGTAGATAGGAAGGTTACTGATTTTGCTCCGATTTTCAAAAATGGAGTTTTCACCATATGTCCGCGTTTTGTGGGCTTAGGAACCATTTTCGGCTATTTTCGCGATGACGTCAGTATGTCTGTATGTATGTGTGTGTGTGAGTGTGTGTGTGTGTGTGTGTGTGTGTCAACAACTCATAAGTTTTGAACGCCTGGACCGATTGAAACGCGGTTGGTGGCATTCGATTGGATTCCGCTCAACTTATACTTCCTGAAATTTTGTACCAAATGGGCCTAAGAGATTTTGAGAAATTTTGAAAATACCCTAAACAAATTGTGACGAAACAATTTTTTTTTTAATAACTTCCAGATTAATGTACCGATTGAGTACAAAAACTATTCCTCAAAAAAATACATCTAATGCATAAATTGCCTCAAAATCAGTTTATTCGTTTGGAAGTAATCGTTGACGAAAATTTTGAAAAAAGTGTTTTTTCGACATAACTTCGAAATATTTCAACCAATTATTTTTTGGTATTCTACGATATTTTAATACTATAAAAATTACGTCGAATGCCCTTTTAAAAATCAAAACCGAACCTTATTTTCAAAGGTTACAACTTTTCAAATATTAAAATTACGTTTTCTTTAGCAAAGTTACTTAATATTTTGGAAATAACTTTCAGGCTAATATACCGATTGACTTCAAAATCTTATCATCGTTTCTCCTTTAAAAACTGCGCCAAGTACCGTTAATTGGATAAAAATCGGTAAATTTGTTTGGGATCTATCATAGACGAAAATGTTTTTTTGACATTGCTTCGAAATTTTTGAACCTACCGATTTTTTAGCTAAAGCAATATTTAAATTGAGTTGAATGCCATTTGTAAGATCAAATCGATCATCGTTTCCAAAATATACAGCTTTTCAAAAATCAATACGTGCCAAGAAAACTTATCAAGGACGTACTACGTGCGTCTTCCCGGTTGAAATTTGGATGTTTTTTGATTTCAATGGCTTCTTTCACTAGCCGTGGAATGTAATATGGCGTTCTGTCGAAAATACGCGTGGCCTATGAAATTCCATCCAGTGATTACGGCCCGACTACAGCTGTAGATGTTTAGCAATCGCCGACTTATTAACGTCGTTATTCTTGACTGCTTTGATATGCTACTAGGCCTCTGACACATGCTCTTAGTACCTCTATACACTACTCGGCCGACTTCAGTACGCGTCAAGACGCCGTTGTGAACGCACGTGTGTTTAATAGATTTTTTCGTTGATGTGCGTGTGAGACTCTATTATGAGCGGCATACAGTGGTCACAGGAGCAAACTATGTTGTTCCTTGAAACACTTCAAGCAGAGCCTTTTATTTGGGACCCCAGTGGGAAAGGTCATAAGGACAATAAAAAAGTAAATGATGCTTGGGTGCGTATTCGGGACGTTTTGGAA
Source organism: Apodemia mormo (assembly GCA_036924255.1). Classification (NCBI taxonomy): domain Eukaryota; kingdom Metazoa; phylum Arthropoda; class Insecta; order Lepidoptera; family Riodinidae; genus Apodemia; species Apodemia mormo. Next base: position 17,082,755 of record JAUPFN010000020.1, read on the forward strand.
ATACCAGTTGAAGAATTGAAGAAAAAAAAGGATTCACTTTTTGCGACATACAGGGGCTACTACAGAAAAATGGAAGCTTCCTTAAAAAGTGGTGCCGGCGCAGATGATGTTTATCGTCCAGTTTGGTTCGCCTTTGATTTCATGAACAGCTTTTTGGGGTCCGTGTATAAATGTAAACAAACAATAACCACGGTAAGTTTTTTATTATCAATAACTTGTTTTATTATTACTAAAGTACAGATTACAGTAAGGTCGATTCGCCAGTTTGCGTCCATTTAGTGCAGTTGCTTGCTTTAAGGAGAACATAATAATGTCTCTGCATTAGTTTTAATATAAAAAGTTAATGTGGTAACGAACAGGCGAAATGACCCTACATTCGTTGTGTTTATTTATAAACATTGAAAATAATTTGTAAAGTAATCCCTTATCTGAACGGCAGATAATGGTGATCTGCGTGGTACTTGTGTAATATCTCTCAAAGCACAGTTATTATCAAAGTCTGCCCGCCAAGACCCGGGTTGAATTAAAACTCCATTATCATCATACATATCTACAGTACCAGGAGGCATATATATAAGGGATGATTTATTACTTTTTCTGAGAAAGTTATGCAATAAGAGACATGTCATTGTAATAATTGGGATATTATGAATATCCAAATCAATTGGCTTTCTGAATATTCTAAACCTGGATGCTAAAATACCAAACACATTCTCAACTACTACTCGAGATTTTGACAAGCGCATATTGAAAATCCTTTTCGGTGAATTGATATCATGGTTGCCAGGATATGGTATCATTATATTATTATGTAAAGCAAATGCTCCATCTGTCAAAAAAACGTAGGGAATTTCGACATGATCCGTTCCGGATAATGGACTTGGCTTAGGAAGATTAAGCCCGTTAGATGCAATTTTTTGCCATAACGAAGAATTTTTAAGTACACCTCCATCACTGATCCTACCTTGACTACCAATGTCAGCATACATAATGTTATAGTTACTGTCGACTAAAGCTAAAAGTACTAAACTAAACGTCTTTTTATAATTAAAGTACTCAGAACCAGAGTTAACCGGACATTGTATAACAATATGCTTTCCATCCATTGCGCCAAGGGCATGTGGAAAATTCTCCTTGAATCCGTTTTCAACTTCCAACCACTGCTGCTCATTGCACGGCATCTGTAAATAAAAAGTATATTATATAAAAAATATTATCATCAAATAATATGTAAAAAGACACGGTCAATTTCATTAAAAGCTGACACTCAAATTGTATATAAATAATTAAAAAGCCGATTAATTGTAGCACTCATGTATTTTTCATAAAATACAGAGACATACACTCACACTCCTACATACACATACAGTACTCCTGCATATACGCGCACTCAAATGCATATAGTATACAGAACCCATATACACTCACAAATTTGGATTGGATTAAATAAAGATTTATTATTAAATAGGTCGTGATATATACATTTAAACCTTTGCTATTTTTATTTCAGGATCATGGAACTGATTCGATTCAGGAAGAATCAACCAACGCTTCAGAGGATGTACCAATTGCTTCTCCAACTCCAAAAGAACCAGAGCCCCCAAAAAATAGACACACCATCCGACGGCGTGACAACCCACCGGAATTGCAAGTTGCCAGTAGGCAGATGACAGAAGCCTTCAATAACTTAAATAAAGTGATAAATAATCCTTCAAAGGATAGCAGCGCAGTTGAGGACGAGTGCGACGTATTCGGCAAACTAATTGCCAAAAAACTGAAGAGGTTACCTGAACATGAAAGGGACGATATAATGTTCGATATACATGCTCTATTTCGGAAATCACGTTTTGAAAGATCTCCATCAGGTGAATCGTTTCGTACTTCTACACCTAAGTCTACGCCATATTATAGTCCGTTAACTACATCACTATCTTCTAGAAAGCGTCCTTTATCTGCGAATAATGCAGTTCATTATAATGTTACAACATTATCTCCTAGACCACACTCATCGTTTTCAGAGCCACCTGATACATATATAACATTATCTAATGAGTCCAGTGAATGTCAACCGACATACTTCCAACAACCAAGCGAAATCACTGCTCATCAACGCTCTTCAAAGATACGTGTTATAAGTGATGAAATTATTGCACCAGACACCCAAAGTCAATCAGTTTATCAACGCTATAAGCAGCCTCAATCAGATCAATCTAACGATGTTCAATATATTTTGCATATACCAGTGTAACGCCGCCCAGCGTACTACGTCTATCTTACGTCAAATCTTAAAAGCTACTCCTATTCTAAAAACAATTTATTCTTTCTCTACATACTAAACAGTTCTACATTTGAAAGTCGACAAAATGGCCAGTTCGTATGTAACACCATAAAGGTGTTACACCAGAGACCCAAACTCAATCTGATTGTCCAGAAGATAATACACATCAGAGTGATTTAATATATCAGGCATATAATGACTCGTAATGTATGAAATTATTCTTATTCTTATTCTCACTGATATTTTTGTAATTGTACATACCTAAACTTTTAATAAATATATGTCATAAATATTAAAATTTTACCTTTATTTCATCCTTGAGTTCCTCGTTCAAAGCTTGTCTGTGAAGCTCGACTACAATTTTTGAAATCAACTGGCTTGAAATTTTAAATAAATAGTGCATAGATCTATAGCTGTCACCACTTGCCAAAAACCTCAAGGTGATTGATAATCGAATCTTAGCAGCTGGTATAGCTTCTCTTAAATGAGTGTCTCGTTTAGCGATTAAGGGTTCGACTTTAGAAAGTAATAAATTAAAATCGTCCAATGACATTCGGTGGAAATTTTCAAATTCTCCTGATGGTTCTTGTATGAGTTCAAGAAATTGTTGTTCCATAGTACGTCTGTAAAAAAAATACAGTTAATTAACTTGCCATGTAATGTACTTTAACTTATTAGAAATCCTAATTATTTAAATAAATATTACCTACCTAGTTCTGTTCCGATGCATTGCGATCATCCACCATCTTCTTTTTCTTCTTTTCTTTTTAGTCTTCTTCGTGAGATAAGTATGCACGTAGTTATAATACGCTAGAGAGCACATTGCTACGGCAGCTGCTACTTGAGCGTCCATTATAATAAACGTCCGCAGGGTACCGGTAACGCTACACGAATGCGCTCCTCGCGAAGTTGAACGAGTGTGTAGTGTAGCACCGCGGACTTCAGTCAACTTCGGCCGAGTACTTCGCCGAGGAACTTCGCGAGTAGTGTAGAGGAGGCTTTAAGGACGAAAGATTGACTTTTTCTCTGGCAACACTGACTCAACCTGTCAAAAGCTAATTAGATCATCTGTTTTAATTTTTACTTAATTTATAAATATATTTATGTAATAAAAGTACAATAAAATAAAAATTGGCAAATAACGTTGTGATATAATAGATTTTAATAATAATTATCAAAAATTGAAGAAACAAAGTTTATAATATTGATCGACAGTAACGGTAACCTTTTTTTAAACAAAGAAGAAAGTTTCAAATTCTTAAACGGAAAACCGGGTAAGTATTAGTTATATTTTTTCCCCTTTATTACACTTTCGTAGTATTAATAACTTTTAATATATTTCTTTTAGTACCCATAAACGTTGCAAGATTTATTAACACTGAATAACTCTTCTGGAAGAGTCCGAAATTTTGGAATTACTCCGAGTTTTTCCGACTTTGTAAGACTTTTTTCGACTTTTTAAATAAAAATAAACATTCATAAACTGTTACTTTCACTTTGTAAGTTATTTACCTACTTTTATCCGAGAAATTTTTTCCACAAGGGTTCATTTGAGTACGTCAGTTTAACACAGGGGGGGGGGGGACCTCCATACTGTTAAGGCTCTCCACCAAATATAAACCCTTAATATAGTGGCAGGTAACTAGGGCAAAAAAAAACAAGATTCCAATAACTACAGTTTGCGGAAATTGTCAAATTATATTTTGTTCGTTATTCTTACATTATTTCCTGTATAATAAAAGAAAATTCAGACGCGCCCAAGATTTTCAAAAGAACGTTTTCTTTGCAACTTTGTGACCCTCCCACTCCCATACGCTCCACTTGAATCGGCAGATTTTCTAAATTATCAACCATACCTTAATCTGATGCGATTTAGTGTTACCATGTCACAGTTTTTTTTTTTTATCTGTGGATTTTTTCCCCACCATTGAAATGAAAAACATTATATAACCTTTTACTTTTCCTATAATTTAATGTGCTAAATCCAATAAGTCCCTACGACGCTCGACTAACAACCCATTTATCATCTTGGACTCCCCTATTATTATGTCTTTCTAACCCTTACCAAACAATAGTTACTGAATCCCTGCCCGACCCGAAAGAAGCGTATAAGTAGGTCAATGACATTATCAAAAAAAATTAGACGAGTCGACATTTTTATATTTAGCTCCGGATCCTCTCGGATATATTTTTTATATTTATTTATATTTATCCTTTTTTATATTTATCTACCATACACTTAAAGGATCCGACGGATTTCTGGTCTACTTATAGGGCTATGACATTATAAAAAAAATTAGACGGTTTCTATAGGTATATGATTTATTTTATGGGATAATTAGGTCAAAAACTAAGGTCATAATATTTTATAGATATTTGGGCTCAGAATCGAATACTGAGTAGACTCCTCCAATAGATCCCACGAGCCTGTATAATAATAATAATATGAAAATAACAAAAATATAATACGTTTTTTTTTTTAAAAGATCAATAATATTTTTAGGCATTGATATAAAAAACCCAAGATGCACAGTCCCGAACAAAACTGACACTCAAAAATGTCCCTAATTTCATTTAAATAATTATACATATGGCAAAATTATATGTTTTTGCAAATCCAACCTTAAGTGTAAGATTTATAGTTGTTTTTACAAATCAATGTACATAAAGAAATAAAATTGACAGTGTCGCAACCGACGCGATTCTATTTGAAATGAGCGCACAATTTAAAATTGTGCGCTCATTTTCGGAGGACGTTTTTGAGACACTGATTGTGTATCTTGGTTTTTTATATCAATGTTTTTAGGATATAAATTCGGCAAAAATAGACATTAAGTCACGTGACAGTGAAAACAAATATGGAAGCGTTACGTCACGGTAAAACGTCATCTTGCTGTTGTCCATTGACAACACACCCATTGGTGTGTTTCTTTTAACTTGTATAACTTAAGTCTGAATGTTTATCAAACTTACATAGACATGTTTGAGCACCTATATTTAGCTAGTTTCGGCCAGAACACACTTTCTATCTAGAACTTTCGAAAGCTATAGAAAAACCAGGCTATACAACCCAATCAATATTCAACTAATATATTAACTGTATATTTTCGGGCGTCCGGTTGGAAACCAAGACGAAATAATTCTAATTATAAAAAATATTATCATATTTTATTAAACTCCAGTTTAGTGCTAAATGATAGATTTTCCCTTAGATATTTTGCCTTTTTGTGGCCCTCTGCGGTACTTGTTTTATTTTATCTATTTGAATCAGCACCAGCTAATGCAATGATACTACAATTTACTTGATAATGGTTACAAAAATAAAGAAACTGTATAAATACTTATAAAAATAAATAAACTGTATAAATACTTACCTACCTACAGGATAATACAGATAAAGAGCTTCATGAAAAGTAAGTAAAATGGGAACTACATTCACAATTTGATTATTTAAAATAACTTTCACAGCATGTATTATGTATTTTACATATAAAAATTTCTTTCATTTTATTTTCCGAATCCGCAACTAAGTTTAAACAGTCATTAACTTAGAAATCCGTGGTGCCTTATTATGAAATTTGCCCTAATGACGTTTTTCGTACATGGAGCTAGGTAAATGCTGTTATTACACATTCTCCTTGGCTTTACTAAAATAATAATATGTTCAATGATTCTCGGCAATCTGTTCGTATGAAAAGGCGTTCTGATTAAATAATTTAAGAATAAAGTATATACTAAATCAGTTACGCCTCTTTTCAAGTGAAATTGGTGTGAATTTCAAGTGAAATCAAACTTCCCATATTTGTACTCATATGGACATTTTAGCATTTACTGAAACTAAAATTTCACGCAAAAGAACTGCAACTTCAAAAGAGAATTAATATGATCGTCATTTTGTTACTATATTATTGATACTAGCTGTTGCCAGCGACTTCGTCCGCGCGGACTTCGTTTACTCCGCACTGCTACTCCCCCGTAGGAGATAGCATGATAATATGTAGCCTATATGTTGACCCGACCTGTTAGTAATATTCATGCAAAATTTGAAGTAAACCCATGCAGTACTTTTTGAGTTTACCCCGGACATACATACAGACAAACAGATAAACAGACAAACAGACAAAAATTCTAAAAACTATATTTTTGGCTCCGATATCGATTGTAGATCACGCCCCAAGTATTCTTTTAAAAAAATATTCAATGTACAGTTTTGACTTTCCTACGATTTTATTATATGTATAGACTAGCTGACTTACGGCCGGTTTCCGAAACGCAAATCAATTTAACAAGCAATTAATCTATGTTAAACATATTTTTTACAAGCAAATGATCTGCTAAACACGGCTTTATTGCTTATTAAAATTAATTTGCGTTTCGAAAACCGGCCGTTAGAGGGATAACGCTCAGAGTGATAATTGCATTCAAGTTTCAACGTTTTGTTCACATTTTAACCAAAACTCTGCTAAAACGATGTGTGCATGAGCTTCGCATAATTACTTGCGTTGACACGCACAGAACGACTTAAATAATGTTGCAAGTAAATAGATATATTTCCAAGATGGTATTTAAAATATTTTAAATGGCGATAAATAATCTAGAGGTTGTTTATATGGTATTCCAAAGCTATTTCACCTTAGATTTTTTTTTAGATTTTGTACAAATCTTGACGTTATCCTTAGCTAATCTAGCTCGAACGTCGACAGACGGATGGGCAGGCAGAAGCAGTGGCGGCGCAAGATCATAAACTTATGTGAGCATGATAGATTTTGCAAGGCCCTCTGCTTGCAACGCAAGTTTGGATTCCTCGAGAGCGATAGTAACGCACTTTTCGGCTCATTCATTCGGCGCATTCACGGCTTTTGAGTAATACATAAATCTCCGTGACGCGAGGCCCCTCAAACCGCGAGGTCGTGGGCCACGCCGCCCACGCTTTACGCCGCCTCTGGGTAGAAGCAATATAAGCGATTCTATGTGACTTATTTTGGAGGTTTTGAGATACATAACATTAAAATATGTATGGTTATCAATCAAATTATTTATTTAAAATTTTAAAAATAAAATTAGTCTCCAAATGATATGGAAATACCTACATGTTTACGTCAGTAAAACTCGAAAATATCATGAATAAAACTACATGACACTAATTAGCAAATCACAAAATAATGCCGTAAACGTACGTTTTTAAAAAAGATAATTTAAAAAAGGCCTTTTAGGCAGTGACAGTATTTTTTCTGATGATCACTGCGACATCTAGAATGCTAGTCGGAACAATTTTTGTGTCTTCTAAAAATCCTCATTATACACGTATAAAGGCGTCATAATATTGCAACATTTTGAATATCATTACTACAAAAACAAATAATATTTATACAAAAATATACGATGCGAAGTAGTTTTTATCTGTGAAATTTGATCTTCAAGTCCTTAATACGCTTTTCTGAAGCACGGTGACAACCTTACACCACACAGTAACATTTTTTTTAAATCGCGAGAGCTGTACTTCATGTGTACAGCCCCAGCCCGCTGCATTACAAGTTTTTAGTAAATCCCGCTGGAATAACTTATTTTCCAGGATAAAAAGTATTCTATGTGCTATTCTAGGTCATGTGTGTCAAATTTCATCCAAATCGGTTCAGCTGTTTTTGCGCGATTGAGTAACAAAAATCCATCCAAACATCCAAACTTTCGCATTTATAATATTAATAATAAAGATTAATTATTTCTACTTGCACTACACACTACTCTCACACACTACACTCTGGGGAAACGAGATAAAGCTATATGTCCTTTTATTTATTTTTAGTAGCGTTATTTGAACTAATACATAATTACTTACAAAGTAGTACCAAGCTACGAGCTCGTATATGGCACTAATAACATTAAAAGGTAAAACAGTTTAATTACCACCAATTTGGAGCATCCGACCACTGTAGAACTCTTCAGGGTTGCTCTGAAACACCCCAACAGAAAACTCCAGTGCCTCCAGCAGATACTTGCCCTTCAAGTCGTACACCTGCACGTAGTTCTCAAACGGCAAAGCCATTAGTAGACTTTCCATTGTTACATCTGAAATACACGGACCGCGTTCAAAGTATTTCTGAGAGATGATGATTGGGAATGAAAGAAAATATCAATTTAAAAATTAGAAAAACCGGCCAAGTGCGATTCGGATTTGCGCACGAAGTGTTCCGTACCATCCCTATTCAAGTTTCTACTTGTTTATTAAGATCGAGTAAAAATTCTTAATAATTACGTTTTTTGTATGGAAGCCCCTTTTTAATATTTACTTTATTTTTATTTAATGATTTATTTTGAAACACAACTAAATATTCCGTGAAAATTTTAAGTTATTAATATTGAGCAAAAAAATACGAAAAAACACGTTTATTGTATAGGGTATACCCCTCTTAATATTTAATTTTTTTTAATATTTAGAATTTGCATTCATCAAATTTTAATAACTTGTAACTCCCATATTCTGGCAAATAAATGATTTCTTTCTTTCTTTCTTTCTTTCTTGCTGTTATGACGTCAACGGAAATACATAATTTGTGAACATTTCAGATTTCTAGCTATCATGGTTTATGAGATACAGCCGTCACCAGGCAGATGGACACCAGACAGCAGCGTCTTAGTAATAGGTTTTTACCCTTTAGGTACGGAACCCTAAAAACGTGTTCCGTCGGTTCCGAAATGTAGAGAGCGTGAATAAAAGGTTAGCAAAACAGATATACAATGAGAATGTGGGAGGATGTAGGTACCAAAGAAAGCCAAGACTGGAATATTATCGGATTGATTGTGCTATCCGAACCGGCGTATTTATATGAGGAGGTCCTGAATGTGGAAAAATCAATCGTACCGTGATGTATAGCACTCAGTTCTCTCCGCCTGCTTTGTCAGGAATCTGGATTGAAGATGTTATTACAGAAATCGTGTGATTAAAACAAGACTTAATGTAGACTTTTTGGAATAGAAATAAATTAGACCTAGTATCTAGTACATATAAATATAACTTTGAATTTGTCGTCTTCAATTCAAAGAATATGGGAAAAAGCAATTGTCATATATATGAAGTTAAATATTTAGGTTCAAGTCAAAAATGTTATATTTAAATAAATCTTCTCATAAATTTTACCAGATGAAGTTTTTTATAAGTACTACCGGATCGGAATCCAGCTACATACTGAGACAATCCGGCAGAAGAAACACAGCGGGCATGTCCTTATTACAACTACGAGTATATTATACTAGCTGTTGCCCGCGACTTAGTCCGCGCGGACTTCGTTTACTCCGCACAGCTCCTCCCCCGTAGGTGCTAGCGTGATAATATTGCGTAGCCTATATGTTGACCCGACCTATTAGTATTCATGCAAATTTTGAAGTAAATCCATGCAGTACTTTTTGAGTTTACCCCAGACATACATGATTTTCCTACGATTTTATTATATGTATATAGATTACAATAACTATTTCATGTTACAATAAATTATGACATTGGTATAAACAGCCAATTAATCCCCGGCCTTGATGTCAAAAGCAAAATTAAATCAATATTTGTAATGACAGGCGCCTTTATAAACAGTGTACACCACGGAATAAATAGATACGCCTTTCAAGTCAATTATTTAGTTTGTGGGTGTTACTTCAAATTACATACAGAAATACAGAGTTATACTACTTACCAACCAAATAAAATCATTTCAAGGGTAATTTTTTAAACCTTATCATCTCATTCGATACGATAAAACAGTACAATATGGTTTATTTCATTTTTTTCACAATGTAATGTATGAAGTTTTTGCCAATGATAGGAGCGTTTGCTCATATGCGCGGCGACACGTTTCTTTCTCAGCGGCGTGTCTATGAGTGTTCATGTGGTGTGTGTGTGTGTACTCACCGCCCGGGTTGATTTGCACGCGCAGTCCGCCCGCGTTGATCATGCAAACGTGCGCGTATCCCCACGCAGACCCTGTGGCGCGACTCATCACCTACAGATTATCAAAGTACGGAATAATTAACGATAATTATATTACTTTTTTAAATAATTAATCAACTAATACAAAGTATCTTACCGCAAGATTTACAAGTAAAATTGTCAATTATTCAAACGTTTAATACGTTTCTCTTCCCGATGAACGAACAAACAATATCTTAATTTATCTGTATTTAAATCACTATATACTGTAGGTACACAGAATACTATTGGTAGAGCATCGTAACGTACACAAGAAGGTAGTGATACGCGACCTTACAATGGCGTAAAAAACACCACGCAGCGGAGACAAACGTACGAGAGGCGCTGTAGAATTAGAGTAGACGCATTAGGAATCTGAATTCAAAAGGGTTTTGTTCTATATCATTTCACTGAACCATAAAGATACTATATTATCTTCTGCGGATTTTTACCCAGAGTTGACAGATGTAAAAATTGGGTCCCCAATTTTAACCACCCACACCAGCACAAACATTCTACACCATGTTCTACACCATTCGGTTGTATATCGGCAGGATGCCCACATTTTTTATATAATAATAATAGCAAATAAGCAGGTGGCACTCCTGACAGAAAAGAACTCTATCACCTAGTAGCCACAATGGTAGTGACACGTACCTATAACCAATCGTTGGCCATTCACGAACTACCTGGCAGAATTACAGATGGTTTATTTGTCGTTTTAACCGCCCATACCAGCTCTAATAACATACACCACTCATTTTATCGATAGGTTGCTCGCATGTCACACCATGTGACTGCTCTTGGCTAAACATGGGTGTATTTAACTTTGTTTAATTGAATTTGCAGGCATTCTAGCGAGTGGGCTATCTGCTAGAAAGCAGTCACCACTGCTCATGGACATTTACAAAACAAGGGGTTGGTTGCCAATGCGATGCCGGCTTCTAAAAAATTGGTTGATCCTCTACTTAAAAATTCCGATATCAAAGCTGCTCGGAAAATCGTGAGAGGTAAGCTGTTCCAAAGTTTGACTGTTCGTATAAAGAAGGTACGTGCAAATCGAACAGCCATAGATGACCAATTGTCAAGATGGTGTGGATGGAATCCTCCACAGCGACATCTAATGCGATGGCGGAACGTAGATGATATCAATCGAAAAGCTGGCCCCTTATTAGAGATGGGTTAATACCGATATTTCTCAAGATTAGGTGATACTAATATATTCACTTTGAAATATTATAATGTCTTAACTAATATGTCAGTATTAACTAATATTTCACTGTAATTTGGACCTTAAAGTAACAGTAATAAGATCTGATACTGATACGGCAGGAAAATATCTTAACTAATATTTCACTGTAATTTGGACCTTAAAGTAACAGAAATAAGATCTTATACTGATATGACAGAAAAATATCTTAACTAATATATCAGTATTAACTAATATTTCACTGTAATTTGGACCTTAAAACAACAGTAATAAGATCTGATACTGCAGGAAATACGTCCGTCTCATTCGTACGTACGACGCGGCGTATCGTGAAAATATTTTAATACTTTCACGAATCCGACGGGCGCCAATCTAGTGAATCCGAACTATTCCGAATACCGAATGATATTATCCTATTCATTTTGGATATCCGTTACAGATATTAGGCGAATATGAAATATTAGCATATTACAGTTCGCCGGATTACTAATCCACGAATCCTTTCAATATTACTAATATCTTAGCGAATACTAATATATCAGTCACACCATTACCCCTTATTGTAGAATAGACTAACTGCCTGAAAAGGCGATAGACGGCTAATACAAGGGATTAAAATTAAATATATTAGAACAACTTGAAATCATAAAACATAATAACAATTCAATTGTACTGTTGAACGTACAAAGATACTTTAATAATCATAATTTGTATTTTCGATGTGTGATGAATCGTTATTAAGTCGAACTCGTGATTCTTTCTTTTGTGATTTGATCTTGAATTTCGGTATTTTGATAATAGTACCTAATAAAAGGCAAGACAAGTCTGCAGAGATCGGGATTTATGACACTCAGTTCTCTCTGCCTACCCCATAAGGTCTATCTATCTATCTCCCCCGTGTTGGTTCGGGCTTTTTTAAAGAATAGACTAACTGCCGTTATCCTATGCAGGTCGTAAAAGTCTTTAAATTTTCAAGTTAGTTTGTAACTTTTGTCTCTTATGAGTATCTTTACAAGTAAAGATTATTATGTTCTTAATTAAATTAAGATGCACCATCTCCATTAGTCATGTTTCTGTTTTGCACGAGGTAGGCTAATATAGAATGCCCTTAGGCGTTACGTTTAATCTGTGTACGTTTTTGTTGTGCTAAAATATAAATCAATTGCTATTCGTTAATCTCGCTAAAACTCGAGAACGGCTGGACCGATTTGGCTAATTTTGGTTTTGGATTAATTGTTGAAGTCCAGGGAAGGTTTAAAAGGTACTGTTGAACGTACAAAGGAACGTTACTAAGTCGCCTTTATTACTCAATGTAGCCCGCGCTTAGTCATGCGAGCCTAGCCTATATCGCAACCGCGCGCGAGTCAGTACTACTGCGGCTCTCGTTGAGTGTAATAATGTTCGTGTCTCCTGAAGATGTTTCGATTGAAACGTGCGTTGAGTGCGTAAATTGTGTGCTTTTGTGTTTGGTGCTGTCGCGGTGTAAAGCGTGATGGATGAGGCTGAATAACTGTGCCGCTAGGGTCTTCATTGTTTTTCAGACTTACGGTGAGTTTGTTCCATTTCTTACACCGCGTTTATATGTTTTCCCTTTCAGTAACATCACAAAGGTACACTTAAAAGTTCGCGAAAATTTGCAAAATAACTAGTTTTCTTCGTCTGCTAATACAAGTCACTAATATCTTGACTACTAAGTAGGTGGTAGAGTTCCACTACATCTCCAATTGATTGTGTTACCTGCCTTACCTGCTCCTGTGGTAATAACGTCACTGCTTGTCGCTGTCTTGTTCTTGCTTAGAAGGTAAGGTAGCCAGTGGACTTGTGCACCTTCTATCCCACACTTCAGCCTGTTTTCATTTTGGTTAGCAACACCTACTGAGCTGACTGTCTTTTGGTTTCCGGTTCATAACAGTAAATCCAGCTTTCGTCACCCGTAAGTATGTCGAACATAGCATTTGTGTCACCTCCGTTAAATATTTGAAGCATTTCACGGCACCAATCAACGCGACGGAGTATTAGGACGACAGTCAAATTATGAGGTATCCACCGGACGCAAAGCTTCCTGACCGCCAAACGTTCATGGAAGATTAGGTGCACTTGACTCATACCGATGCCTAAGTCTATCCCAATTTGCTGATAGGTCACTCTTTTGTCAGTATATCATACGCCTCACAACACTGATGTTACACGGTAAGATTAGTGCGACCATTGATTTAAAAGAGAAATATACGTTCTTATATCGCATTCACTAAATTAGACTCGGCAGAATACATATACACCGACACTCATACACATCTGTTATCACAATCATAAACATGGAAACAAACAAAGAGATAGGGCGGATACACTCGTACGAGCGAAATGGTATTAGCCACTGCGCGCGTCGTCGCCATGGGTACGGATAAACAAAAATAGAGATAGGGCGGATACACTCGTACGAGCGAAATTGCATTAGCCACCGACCGCCTCGTCGCCATGGTTACCGATAAACAAAGAAAATCTTATTTTTAAACAAATTTAATGTTTTAGCTGTACTTACGAATGAAAAGTAATCCCATGTGTCTTATTTTTTCTCCTTGACTGATTATAACACTGGTTAAATACACAAGAAGGCATTTTGATGCGTGTTTAATGGCAAAAACAATCGGAAATTAGAAGCGTTTGATGGTACAATGTCCCGCGCGTGACTGAGTGGCATACTATAATAACTGTGTACACGGACCAGGCGCTGTGACTAGGTAACATACCTTCCTCTTTTTATATCAATGCACCGACCAGGTTTAAACTCATTAAACCAGTTGTAAACAGTGAAACGAAGTGAAGCTTTAAAGTGAAAGGCCTGTCGAAGCCTATCATAACTTTTTTCTTGACTTTAATGACATCAAAAGTCATAAAGAACATGGCATGAAAATTTTCTTCCGTTAAATTCATGCTGACGTGACACAGATAATTTTCAATTTGCCGTCAAATCTTGAAAAAAATGACAACTCAATAATATTGGAAGAGTTTCAAAATTTTATCATATTTTTTTATTATATTATTTACATGTAGCCAGTTCTAAAAACTTTTAGTTTAAGCCTCGTATATTGAAAATGTTACAGCCCACCTCCTCCAAAAAGCCGTCACAGGCCCAGCTGCCCAGGTTGCACTCGCCGCGGTAGCACCAGGAGCGGTTGAGCGTCACCAGCGACTTGCCGAGCACCTCCTTACCAACCGCGTCTACTTCTTCACGCCACGGTTGCAGCAGTGCTTCTATTCCGGGATCTAGAAATAAAAAAAGTAATATAATTTTTTTTTTAACTACAATATGTCGTTAGATAACAAACAAATTGAGCACTGTCATCGAACCTAGGGATAATCACCCTCACGGGATAAAAAACTATGTTATCGGGTAACGTAATTTGTACCTAGAGAGAGAGAGCAAAATTTAAAACAATATCGGCCTTAACACTAACGAATTAGTTAGTGTATTCAACTATTATCAGTAAGGCGACCGATTGGAGAGTCACTGACATCGTGGCTACTAGGTGGTAGAGTTCTGCATTGTCTCGCCCGAGTCTGATACCACCGCCTTACCTATTCCTGCCGCAATAGCGTCAGTGCTTGTCGCTGTCGTGTTCCGGTTTGGAGGGTAAGGTAGCCAGTAAACTTATGCATGTGGCATTAGATCTCGTCAAAAGATAGCCACGCACCATTAACATCTTTGGTGTCCATAGGCGATGGTTGACTCTTTCCATCAGGAGACCCATCTGCTTGTTTGCTAACTTATGATATAAAAAAGTGTATATTTGCACGTCTTCTACATACCTTTTACAATAGATGTACCCAGGTATATAGGCTGCTTTTCCCACGATACAATTTTACCCTCGTCATTGAAATACAGTTTAATATCTCCTAAATAACGGGTGTAACAGGATGCTTGAACGATCAATATCTGAAAACAAAATTATCTTATTATTTATCTGGAGTTATCTACTTAAATATAGGATGTAAGGAACGGTCTATCGAAAATCGAAACGATAGATTTGGACCAAGATTCTGAGTCGGATATACAATGTTGCGGGATTTAGGTATTTATTATTGAACAGTTTATGTTAGATTAGTTTAGAACAAAGACCACTACGCGAAGATGGGTGGGCAAAGGGAGCGTGCCGCGGTAGCGGCCGCTGAGCGTCAGATCCCCTCTATTGCAGATGTTACTGAACCATTAGAGTTAGCCTAGGATGTAACAGTAACTACCAACAGCGCCAGGTCGTTATATTGTTTATTTCGGGATCCTAATTAATCGATACTTTAATAATCATAATTTGTATTTTCGATGTGTGATGAATCGTTATTAAGTCGAACTCGTGATTCTTTCTTTTGTGATTTGATCTTGAATTTCGGTATTTTGATAATAGTACCTAATAAAAGGCAAGACAAGTCTGCAGAGATCGGGATTTATGACACTCAGTTCTCTCTGCCTACCCCATAAGGTATCTATCTCCCCCGTGTTGGTTCGGGCTTTTTTAAAGAATAGACTAACTGCCGTTATCCTATGCAGGTCGTAAAAGTCTTTAAATTTTCAAGTTAGTTTGTAACTTTTGTCTCTTATGAGTATCTTTACAAGTAAAGATTATTATGTTCTTAATTAAATTAAGATGCACCATCTCCATTAGTCATGTTTCTGTTTTGCACGAGGTAGGCTAATATAGAATGCCCTTAGGCGTTACGTTTAATCTGTGTACGTTTTTGTTGTGCTAAAATATAAATCAATTGCTATTCGTTAATCTCGCTAAAACTCGAGAACGGCTGGACCGATTTGGCTAATTTTGGTTTTGGATTAATTGTTGAAGTCCAGGGAAGGTTTAAAAGGTGAGAAAATATAGAAAATAAATAAGAGTAGTTTTAAAAAGGTAGAACAACGTTTGCCGGGTCAGCTAGTAAATAAATAAATAAAACGGTATCCGATTAGCTATATGTGTCACTACAATCGTGTTCCGCAATGTCTTGCCCGGGTATTTGATACCATCGAGTTTCTGCCGCAATAGAGTTAATACTTGTCATTGTCGTGTTCCGGTTTGGAGGGTATGGTAGCCGGTAAACTTATGCATATGGCTATCCCGCCACATGGATAGCAACGCACCATTAACTTTAGTGTCTATAGGCGATGGTTTCGCTTTCCATCACGAGAGACATCTGCTTGTTTGTTATTATTACATTGTTGTTATTGCAATGCGGAGTGAGAAAACCTGATCCGTATATCCTCTTCTAGATCTAAAACCACCTTGTGTCTCCCACAACATTCCCTCGGACTTCCCTTGCATTTTCCTTTCAATGATTCTACCATTCACCTTCGCAAAGTTGTTAACTTTTTTTCAAAATGAACTTAAGCAGATAGACCAAATGACCGGTGTTGCGAAATCGGGCTTTTAAGGCGAGCAGAGTGCTCAGCCAGAGTATAAAATGTGGGCTAAAGCCCATCCTAAGGGTGTGTCCTGTGAGATCGAGCCTCAGCTTAGGGCAGTATCTTGACGATAAGTGGGATGGGAAGTGACATCGAGGTATCGACTCGTTAATAACTCTTAACTGGCGCGACGCTGCGTCACGAGTGTTGGCGGACCGAAATAATGAGCCTAAATGGTTATGCACAAAAAACTGGTAGTGGTATACGCATGGTTTATTGTTGAGAATGAAACAGGAAGAACGGAAATATAAACCAAACAAATAATACATAATATAATAACAAATAAAATGTTTTAATGCTATTGTTATAGTTATTACAAATTTTTTGCACAAAAAAGTTCACTGACGCGTGTCTCGAGAAGGTGGTGCTTGCGCTTGCACTATAGCCAACCACTCCGAAAAATCGTGTCCTTGGGAGTTGTCTATGTGTGCATAGCTCGAACGCCCTTTATATGTATGTACGCCCTTTATATTATGTTGAATGACATCTGTAGCTGTTTGTTTTGCCGGAATCATGTGGAAGTGAAAGTGTACATATTGTATTTTGTGAACTCATCGAATAGTTATTACTGAATTTCCTTACACGCATCTCCTCACTTGTGTCTACGAAAGGTATTTTTTAAATCTTTTTATATCGTAGGATACATAAATAGATGACTGCTGATCGAAAGAGAAACTATCGCCTATAGACACCAAAAATGTTAATTATGCCTTGATATCTGCGGGCGGGATGCTAATACCAAATAAATAAGTTTACCGACTTCTTACCTACGCTTTAAACCGGAACATGACAGTGACAAGCACTGACGCTATTGTGGCAGGGATATATTATATGCGACCAAAAGCTGATGTTGTGCTAAAGAAAATTGATAAATAAGTGGATTTCAAAACGCTAAACTTCTAAAATCTGTACATATATATCAAACTTACCCTATGACCATTTTCTTGTGTGACTATAGTCGGGTATTCCCCACCAGCGGTGGACCCGTCAGGTGTTTCCCCGGTGTACAACAACGTATGAGAGTGAGAACCGACGATTATGTCTACATCTGATGACATTCTGGCTGCAAGGCTCCTGAAAATTCATATAACATAGGAATATGATGTATACCAATGAACTCCTAAGATCTTTTTGAACAATTTGCAAAAAATCAAACGGTTTGGAAAAAGTTATGAATTTTTAAAGTAACGCGTTCTACTACATAAAAACGCGTACGTGTTTATGACCCGTTTATATTTTTTAAAATTGTTAAAATTTTTCTGGAACATTATTCAACTAGTGCAGGCTAATATTATACAGCGGAAAACTTTAATTTTTTGTTTGTTTATTACGATATAACTCAAAAACTACTCGACCGAATTTAAAAATTATTTTCCTTTTTGAAAGCTACATTATCCAGGATTGACATAAGCCACTTTTTTATCCGAATGTGAAAAGGGAAGTAATGGTTTTTGGTCATGCGAACAAAATCGCGAAAATCTGCTTTTTTTGAAAATTAAAAAAGACTACTGACGTGGTGGAAAGTGGATTATTGTGCCAAAGTGGTGGCCTTTTTTTCGGATCTTCAGTGTGATAATCCATTTGTTACACAGTTTAAATCCTTTCAGTAGCGTCGGAGAGGTCAGTTGCACAAAAAATTTATGTCATCTCTTTCCCTAGCTCTCAACTCAGTTTTCATTAGAAGCTCACCGTTGTTGAATCTGGTTTAAAAAATTACTCGTAGGTACAGTATTGGGAACGAGAGGAGGGCGCATTGCCCTAAAATATATTCAAGTTCATAAAGCCACTGAAACTGAGTGGGCCAAAAAGTTAAACATACATATTATATACTAGGGTTGCCATTCGTCACGATACGTCAGGACATGTCGCCGTTATTAACAGTGGTGTCCCGACGTCCAGACAAGCTATAAAAAGTCCCGACGAACATGTTCGGGCGCAGAGCTACAAGTTTTTAAAAATTTATGAAGCGTCATCTCTATTGTGTGTGTGTGTGTGTGCTATTATTGGAATTATTAGTGGAAGCTATTCTACAATGTAAAATTAATTTTCAGATGAGTTGTAAGGAATTTTATAAATTCGTAAATGGTAACCGACAATTACTGACCCAGGAAAAATCATCCGATAAATATAAAAAGGAATTATGTTAATTAATTGTTACGTTATCCTCGATAATTAATAAATAAATATAAATTTTGGGATTGGGACTTGGGAATTGGATTTGGGACTCCAAATGGGTTTGTTTTAAAGATTCCTTTTTTAATTTGCGATAGGATAGCTTTGCTGTGTGCCTTTGTTTAAATGAAACTCCCGCGCACCAACGAACAATATAAATACTAACAAAAGAACCCCAGATTGTTAATGTCCCGACGGACCTTTGGGATTTATGGCAACCCTAATATATACATACATAAATATACAATTTCTAAAAGCATTAGCTCCCTATTGTCACAGTTGCTGGTAAAAAAGATTTCTAATAGTTTTTGTTTAATTTTCAATGTAATAGTAACAAAAACATACATATCGCTGGAGTAGCCAACATGTGAGAGTACTATGATGATGTCGATTCCCTGTTCCGTCAGTATGGCTGCTTCACGATTAATCGCTTCCAGTTCGTCTTCCATTATCACGTTGCCGATTGGTGCAGAGAACTAAAAAAAATTGATAGGTAAATAACTCATAAAGCTATTAGTTCGAACTTGTACGTATAAGGATCGTATTTAGAGTTCAGTAACTAAAGGGTGATAAACGGAACCCTATTAACATGCTTCCACTATCTGTTGTCTGTCTCTGTCACAGGGCTATCTCTTGAACTTAATTAGGCTACAATCATAACAAATAGATAATAACAAAGTTAAATCCTAATGGGGAAGTGCGAGTTCACTTAATTGCTTTTACTTTTATATAAGAAATACTAAGAATAGTAGAACTCTGTGGTCTAGTGGTCCAGCGTTGGCGTTGACCACACGAGGTCCCGGGTTCGATTCCCGGGTCGAGCATATAAAAAATGTGTTTTTTCAGTTTTCTGAAAAACACAAAGTTGCCCGGGATAGGAAAAAGCCCGGTTGGCGATAGGCTTGCCACCTATCACATTGTGAGACTAAGTATCTTCGGCTAATCATGAGTGCACTTTTTGTACCTCTGCCTACCCTTTCGGGGATACGGGCGTTAAAGATACTTTTTTTTTAAGAAATAGTAAACAGGCAGATGGTTCTACCGCCTACAGACACAAAAGATGACGATGGTGCATTGCTATCCGTGAGATAGGGTGACTACCTGCTCCTCTAAACCAGAACGCTACAGTGATAAGCAATGACGCTGTTATGTCAGGAATAAGTAAGGCGGAGGTACCAAACCCGGGTCAAACGTTGTGCAAATCTTCCATTTAGTAGTAAAAATTGTAATGACACGTTCAGCCAAACGAACTGCCTGGTTAAATGGCAGATGGTCAATTCTTCAAGTGCAGCCTGGACTAATACGTGTACACCTTCAATTCGGAACACAATAGCAACAAACATAAACGCTATTGCGGCAAGAAGGTAAAACTTTGTAATTATACTCAGACGAGATAAAACAGAACAGAACTCTACAATATAAATTTATAATGTTCTTTTAATAAAAATATCAAATATGAAATAACTAACTGCAGCGTGCAGCCCGCTGCATTATAAAAGTTTTTGGTGAATCCCGCGGGAAAAAATCACTTTTCCGGGATAAAAAGTAGCCGATGTGCTATTCCAGGTAATCATTTACCTGTGTGCAAAATTTCATCCAAATTCGTTCAGAAGTTTTTGCGTGATTGAGTAACAAACAACATCCATACATCCAAACTTTCGCATCTATAATATTGATATAGATTGGTGATGTTGCTAAATGTAGTAACGGCGATCACCACCTACTACGCTAGCCGACGCGACGTTTAGTGACTCGTGAACCAGAATGTTTGAAAAAATCCTCCTAATTTATTGAGGTTACTATACAAAGAGAATTTAGATTTTCTACTAAAACGTTGAAAAAACCAGACCAAATCCTAAACCCCAAGATCTAAGCCAAATAGGCTAACCTCTAGAACATGACGCAGTAAGAAAATAAATATTTCATTGTTGTTTTTTTATAGTTTCATTGACCATTTTTATATACATGCCTTTTTAGGCTCTGACAGTTTTTTTACTCGAGGTGTAAGATTATAAAGATAGCCAGCAGAGGATTTACGTTTGATGCCGCGCTAGGCGTCCGACTGATACGCCGCTTTTTCTTGCTTCGTGAAACAAAGCATTTAATTTATAGATTCTGCCGCCTCAGGAATTACGCCACTAGGCCTGGCCTCACGGGCCTATAAATGAATTCGCCACACAAGATAACATATTATGCATTTACCTATACTATTTTAGGGTTTCGAAGTTAACTAGGAATTCTTATAGTTATGTCAAGTCCGTCCACCCGTCCGCAGTCGCGTTCAGACATTATTCGTACTAGATTACATTACAGGTTTCGTAATGTGATCCACATATTAGTCACGCCGACGAAATAAAATCTTGAAAAATATTTTTTACCCTACACATAGTGGCGATGTTTATTTTTTCTCGCGTACCCCAAAGTATGGTATATCGTTAGATAGGTATTTAAAAATATGGTGGGTTTGTGAAACAGTTTTTCGGTGTGAAATTTTAAGCTTTAAAGTGCTAATTTTGTTAGAGTCAATTTCCCCGTCCCCCGCCTCTGCCACCTAAAAGGTTGGTTCTGGATGTGGAAAAATTCACGGTAATATATAAAGAATATAGAAAAAAGTATCATTACTACGTAGGTTTGAAAAGTTTACGACTAATAGTCGACCAGCTTATAAAACATACTTTGAGAAGTTTTTATAGGATGTAGTGCGGTTTTATCGTCATTGGCATTAAATAGATTACGGAACCCTACAGTGCGCGTGGTGCAACATGCACTTGGCCGGTTGTTTATATTTTTCTTACTTGCTCATGATTATATGACCGATTTATTGACAGGCTTGCGATATATTACGAGTTGTAATACCATTGACTCATCATGAACTCAGGTGGTCGAGGTATACTTATATTTGCACCTCTTTAAAATTAGAGTAAGGAAACAATGTAGCGCAGTAACCAAATACATTTCATAAAAGTTCATAAACAATTTTCTTATTTATTACCGTCTGTAACAGTACTCCGATGATTCCAATCTTGCGGCCGTTGCGCTCGACGACGATATGGTTCTTGATGTACGGCGTCATCTCGGGCTCGAAGGTGGTGTTCACATTAGCACCCAACATCGGCGCGTTGAGACGCTCTAAATATGGCACAAGACCTTCAACTCCATGATCGAATTCGTGATTTCCAAGCACCTGAAGTTAAAGTAATACACTTGGTTATAATTTTGGATAGGTATTTTTTATATCATAAGATAGCAAACAAACAGATGGGTCTCATGATGGTAAAAGTCAAACATCGCCTATAGATGACCTACCAAAGATGTTTTTGGTGCGTTGTTATCTTATGGCGAGGTCTAATGCCACATGCATAAATTTATATAATGTATGTATGTTTGTTACTCTTTCATGATGAAATAGTGATTGGTACGTAGATAGCTGAAGACCCAGAATAGCACATAGACTATTTTTTATCCCGGAAAAATTAGGTGATCCCACGGGATTTACTAAAAACTTTTATAATGCAGCGGGCATGCACGCTGCAGCTAGTAGATTATAATTTCAACGGAAAATATAATTTATATGATTTCGTTAAGTCTTGCACAACTGGTCTTGGTCTTGCATATTCGGTCTTGGTTTGGGTCTTGGTCTTGTTCATATGGTCTGGGTCTTGCTAGTAAAAACATGGTCTTGGTCTTGCTTTTTTGTGCATTATTACATACATACATACATATACTCGAAAATCATAACCTTCCATCTAGCGCAATCGAATGAAAAGTACGATTTGTGTATTATTTTATAAAATCAATTATAGATGAAGAACGACTAATCATTTTAATTCAAGGCTACAAAAAGTTATATGATTTGCAAAATCTACGTTATGGTGATCAACGAGAGAGATACGATTTGTAAGAAATACGGAAATGCCCTACGTTGCGATGCGGCCCGCACCACCCCGCCATGGCCGATCTCAATGTGTTGAGCTAGCATTATGCGTTGCGATGCGATGCGTTTGATCCTTGATATAACCAAAGCACCCATACATGAAGCTAAGCATCATAGAGGGAAGAAAAAGTAAAATCAACTCACATGAGCGTCATGAGGCAACATATTCATAAAGTGCTGGCTAACATTCCACCGCAAGAAGTTGTACCAAATAGTACCCTGGAAGGTGTCTCCACCGTTAAGGACAAGCGAGTCTTGCTCATCTTCCAAAGCTTGGTTGATTGCAGTGTAGAGACGAGAGAAGCCGCCGATACAATCGTCAGCCGTCGGGTTACAAGCTCCTCCGTTTGGTGCTACTTCATCGAAACTATTAAGTAATACACAAAATATATAAATGAATTATTTGTTGGCCTGGTGCACGACTTAAATGGATATGCCTTTCAATACAATTTCTTAGGTTGTCAGTGTGCTTGCATTTAGACAAAGAAATACTGAGTTATACTACTTACCAATGAAATAAATTACTTCAAGGGTAATTTTTAAGGCTTTTCATCTCATTCGGTACGATGAAACAGTACTTTTTCTCCGTGTTTTGGTCCCGGGTTCCTTTGAAGAACAGGCCAACTGCTGTTCTGCCAGGCAGGTCGTAAAAGGCGACAGATTGGCTATATGAGTCACTTATATCGTGACTCCTAGGTGATAAGAGTACTGCATTGTCTCGCCCGGTTCTGGTACCACAGCCTTACCTATTCCTGCCGCAATAGCGTCAGTGCTTGTCACTGTCGTGTTCCGGTTTGGAGGGTAAGGTAGTCGGTAAACGTATGCATGTGGCATAAGACCTCGCCACAAGATAGCAACACACCATTAACACCTTTGGTGTCTATAGGCGATGGTTGACTCTTTCCATCAGGAGACCCATCTGCTTGTTTGCTATCTTATACTATAAAAAAAACATGGTTTATTTCTATTTTTTCTCAACATAATATATCTACAAATTTATGACATTTCTGACAATTATAGGAGCGTTTGCTCATATGCGCGGCGACATATTTCCTTCCCAATGGTGTGTCATATTCATGTGGGCTGTGGTCTCGTAGTAAAGTTTTATGCTTAGGTTAAAAGACAAGCCCGCTAAGTTTTTTCCGAATCTTCTCAGTGTGTGGCCGCATTTCGATCCGGTAGTAATAGTAAAAATGTCGACTTGTCGAAAGTGCATGTATAGGTTTATTTAAATTAAGCATTTTTTTTAATTGAGGTCGGGAAAAATATAGGTATGGAATTTTTCCTTTCTAGAAAGTAATTAGGAACGCGGATAGAAATCTATCGATGCTAACATGTCTAGCACGAAACTAACTCGTACGAATGATATGGAATGATTATAGTCGTTAAGGTGGTAAGTATGACAAGTATTACCACCATACTAGCCAAACAACAAATCAATGAATAGTTGTGTCGAATACATCAACAATAAGTCTATTCTGTGTAGGTAATAACTTTTGTTTTAGGATAGTAAGCAAGTAGATGCTTTTCCTGAATGAAAGAGAATAACCATGGCCTGTATATACGAAAACTATTAACAATGTGTTTGAATCCGTGTAGGTGGGTCAGAATGTCACATGCAAGCTAAAGGCTACCTTTAAACACCTCCAAACTGGAACACGACAGCGTCTACGACCAACACTATTGCAGCAGGTACCTAAATATAATAGGTACGTAAATCGGTGGTACCGAGCCCCGGCGAGAGGTTGCAGTATTCAACTACCAGCTATTTAGAAGCTACTACAGCGAAGCTGCTACTTGACACTTATTACTATCATCTCGCCTTTTACAATATGCCTCACTGTAAAACGACTGATATATTATTAAAAATTAGGCCCGGGTCAATACGAGGATCAGCTTTATATAATTATAATATAATAGAGACAAATAAATAACAAGTATAAGCTGTCACATGCCAACGAACAATGCCAACCTAGCAGTGGACTTACTACTCATAGACCCGTATAAATTATTCCATACCATATGGCATAGCATAATTTGTAGATTAAATGCTTAATTTCATTAATCACCCCTCACAAAGTAAAAAAGTGTAAGATGGTTGACCCTGCAGACCATCTCTGAAATTTCCCGCTAAATAAATTGAGGTATTTTAAGCTCAAAGGAGTATAAAACTATAAGCATCGATTTTTTTCAGTTCAAATGTCTAGTTAGTTAAAATATCAGTATATTGATTTTTAAAAAGCTGTATATATTGGAAACAATTATTAATCTATTGTTTTAGTTAAATAATCGATCGGTTGAAAAATTTCTAAATGTTCAAATTTTTTTAAAATTTTCGTATTGATGAATCCCAAACGAATTGACCGATATTGATCCAATTAGCAGTATTTGATGCAGTTCTTTAAGGAGAAAAGCTGATAAGATTTTTAAGTCAAGTAGTATATTAGCCGAAAGTTATTTTAAAAATAACAAGTTTGCTAAAAACAACTAAATATGTATAAATATTGAAAAAGCTTTAGTATCTTTCTAGTATACAAGTATCTTTTCAAAACTTGATTCAAATATGATTTTTGAAACTGCAGTTGAATTAATTTTTTAAGCACTAAAATATTGTAGAAGGTCGAAAAATGATAGGTTAAAAAATCTCGAAATTATATCAAAAAACATTTTTTTCTAAATTTTCGTCAACGATAGCTCCCGAACGGATTAACCGATTTTGATGCAACTTATGCATTGGATGCTGTTTTATGAGTAATAGAATTGATTAGTTTTGTACTCGGTCGATACATTGATCTGGAAATTATATTAAAAATGTTTCACCAAACATTTTTTGAGGTTTTTTCAAAATTTCTCAAAATCTACTGGGCCATGCCATCAAGCGCGTTTCGATCGGTCAAGCAGTTCAAAAGTTATGAGATGTTAACACACACACACACACACACTAACATACACACACACACTAACATACACATACACACACCTATATATACATACATACTGACGTCATCGTGATACTAGTCGGAAAAGGTTTCTAGGACCTCTGAACGTGAAGATCTGGTGAAAACTCGATTTTCGATAATCGGAGCAACATCAAAATGGAACATAGAACAAGCGGAATTGGCAAGTACAAACATTTGTATCAGGACCGCGATCGCCATACTCACACATAAAATAAGCATTATTGCATATAAACTACTAATGCAAACATTGTTTCATTGTTGTTTTCATTTTAATCAACAATAATCCGAAACACACAAACAGAACATTTAAAAATATACCAAACTGCGTTACAATAAATTTGATTTTGCTACAAAATAAAGAGTACGTCCTTTTGTAGTCTATTCAAAATAGACTCATCTATTTGTACAATAGTGAAACTTAAGATCTTAATAGTTTCGCTATTCTACAATAGATGGCAGTATTGATTTTTCCGTAGTTTTCAGTTGATCATATCTGAGTAGAGAACTTTCTAGAACGATATACGTAATGACTGTCATTATGTATATCTTTCTAGAAAAATTAGGTCAACCTAAAATGAACTTTATATGTAGGTAAGGTGTACGTCTGATTTTAGCTTGACTTTCTATTATATCATTAGAGATTATATTAAATCAGGAATTTAATTAAAATAAAATGAAAATTGTACTTTCGAATATGAAATATCTCCATTTTTAATCATCTGTATTCTACTATTATTTCTGCATTCAAGGATGGCACAATACGGATAATTCAGTGTATAATAGATTTTCGCACGACGACTATCTCCTAAAGATATGGTAAGTGTAACACCTTTATGGTGTTACATACGAACTGGCCATTTTGACGACTTTCAAATGTAGAACTGTTTAGTATGTAGAGAAAGAATAAATTGTTTTTAGAATAGGAGTATCTTTTAAGATTTGGCGTAAGATAGACGTCTCTGAAAATAAACGAAGATATATACGAAAAGTCTAATTTCTTGAAGAATCCCAAAAGGTCCTGCTACTAATTAGTACCTCGCGCAGCCAAGCGAGTACCAAGAAGGTTCCCTGAATAAAAAAGGGATATCGTCCCCAAAGTAACACGTCCGGCTGAATAGTCGCTGGACGGCGTTACAAGTTGGTGGAGGCGCCGGGTAGTCGCGGTGTGCAATTGCTGTGGGAAGTTGCTGTGTGAAGTCGCTGCGGGAAGTCGCTGCGGGAAGTCGCTGTGTGAAGTGGCTACGGAAGTCCCCACGTTCAGGCGCTACGCGCAATCACCACGCTAGAAAAAACCAGGAACGCTAAGTATTGGTGTCAGAGGGTAAGAGTTGAGATGGAGGCCATCAAGCGCTTCAACGGAACGCAAAACTTGGCGTTCGCTGAGTTTATTAAAGATTTCAAAACGGTCGCGGCGATAAATAAATGGGACATGGAGAGCCTACCGTTACTTCTGGGACTATATCTCGACGGCCCGGCATTAGCATTTTATAAAATGATATATACCGACACGGCCAATTTCGATGAATTATGTAGAAAAATTGAAAACGAATTCCCCGTTTCAATAAATTATGTGGAACGATTTTATGTATCTAAGCAAGGCCGTGATGAGGAACTATTAACCTATTTTTACAGGCTCAGCGACACCGCAGCCAAAGCTGAAATTTCAGACGTAATTTTTGTAAAACAATTCATCAAAACGATGTTACCCTCGCTAAAAGAAAAACTGGGGATGAGAGTGTATTCGTCACGAGAAGAATTACGAAACACAATCATTCAATACAACGAGGTCTTTGGGGGTCAATTGAGAGCGAGTAACCTTCCTTTACAACCGCCAATGGGGGTACAACAGAAGGTGAAATTCAGGGAGGAACCAGACATCCTGCCCAATACGCCCATACGCTCACAGGCAGAACATCCACAGCCATCGGAAGTTTTTCACACGCCCCGGTATAATTTAAGGCCGAGACATTATGAAAGAACGGCCTCAAACACACGTAATGATTTCAGACGCAGCCCGATGTCACCGAAACACCCAAACGTACAGGGACGCCGCCAATGAATGAAACGCGGGAGATGAGAGCTGCGTCCCAAACAGATGAAGATCTCCCGGCAGAAAGCAAAGGTTTGTCCAGTCCATTTATACAGGTCATAATTAAGGGTCATTCGTGTTCGGCGTTAATCGATACGGGAGCAGATATATCGTGCATGTCAAATGATCTCGCGGAACATCTAAAAATAACATTCAAAGATGATGCACCCAATAGGCATTTTGTAAAATCGCTAGGAGGATCGTTACTAAATGTGATAGGAAAGACGTGTGTAAATTTAATGATAGATAACAGTATTTTTGCGAATGAAATGTTAATAATAGAGAATATTAAAACTAAACTTATATTAGGTCGAGATTTTCTAAAAAAATATGATGCTGTAATAGACTTTTCAAAGAATTGCATATGTCTTAAACAGCGTTGCTATGTAGATTTCATTAATACCTCATTGCTACGAAACAATGATGATCGTTCCAGTATGGACGGCTACCATAGAAACGTTATAAATAGTAATGTCACTGATGTAGATAAATCATATAATTTGTTAAAAACAGATTACATGTATTATGTGAATTATGTAGAGAAAAATGAGGATAAATTATATCCGCACGTAAATTCTAACAATGAATGCGAAATGGATGAAATTAACATTAATCCGGAATTATGTAAAAAGCAAAAGAATATGTTACGAAATCTGTTTAGTAAGTATAGGAAATGTTTCGCATTTAGGCCCACAGAATTAGGTAGGTGTAAACTAACAGAAGTAGAAATAAAAACGGTAGACCAGGTAGCAGTACACCACCCGCCATATCGTGTATCGCCTAAACAACTAGAAATAATCAATGCACAAGTAAGAGAAATGTTAGACAACGGTGTCATTCGCGAATCAAAAAGCTCTTATGCTTCCCCAGTAGTGTTGGTGCGGAAGAATGATTATACATGGAGATTCTGTGTGGACTATCGTAAGTTGAATAAAAAGGTGGTGACAGATAGCTATCCATTGCCTATTATAGAGGACATTTTAATATATCTGTCAGGTGCCCACTATTTCGCTGATTTAGATTTAAATTCTGGCTATTGGCAACTTATGATTTCGGAAAGTGATAGGCATAAAACGGCATTTATCACACCGTCAGGATTGTATGAGTTTAACGTGTTACCTTTTGGCTTAAAAACAAGTCAAGCAGTATTTCAGCGTACAATGGATAAGGTGTTAGGGGATATCAAATACAAGAATGCCATCTGTTATGTTGATAATATATTAATATGGGGGAAAACTTTCACAGAATTTAAGGAAGCATTAGAAAAGGTGTTAATGCGCCTTAAGGAAGCGAACCTTACGCTTAAACCAAATAAATGTAGTTTTGGGTATGGAAAGATTAGTGTGTTAGGGCATGAGATTTCGGGGGATGGTATTCGACCAGATAGCAGGAAATTAAAGGCGATAAAAGAAATGCCTGCACCTACAAATGCAAAACAGGTAAAATCGGTACTGGGAGTATTCTCCTATTACCGTAAGTTCATTAATAATTTTGCCAAAATTGCTCTACCCTTAACAAAATTACTAAAGAAGGGGTCGAAGTTTTGTTGGTCCTCGGAACATCAAAACGCGTTTTCCATTATCATAGATCGAATGTGTAACCCGCCTATTTTAAGTCATTATTCTAGTGATAGGGATGTTTTAACTAGGTTGTATATAGATGCTAGTGGAGAAGCTCTGGGATGTTGTTTAATGCAGGGAAAAATAGAGATGCATCCGATATCGTATGCGTCGAGGAAGTTGAGTGAGGCAGAAAAGAAATATTCCACTACTGAGAAAGAATGTTTAGGTCTAGTGTGGGCGTTAAATTATTTTAAGCATTTTCTATGGGGATTGAAGTTCCAAGTCGTAACCGATCACAAGGCGTTATGTTGGCTTAGAGATAAGAAAGATATGAATGGAAGGTTGGCGAGATGGTCACTGAGCATACAAGCATATGATTTCGATATCGTGCATTGTGCAGGCAGAGAGAATGTAGTTGCCGATTTTTTAAGTAGAAACCCGTTGAGTGTGGAGAGTACAGCTGAGAACGCTCAGAAAGAACAAGAGGATGGTTTGGAAGTATATAAATTAGAGGTAATTAAGGTCCAAGAAGAGCAAGGGATGGATGAGTCATGTAGGCGTTGGTTATCCCGAGTAAGGATATATAAGGGGTATATTTTGAAAGAAGGGGTTTTGTGTAAGAGAGTAAAGCGTGGACATGTTATGAAAGATCTTGTAGTTATACCAAAGGGTTTGTTATGTGAGACCTTACAGGAACTGCATGACGACCCATGGTCAGGGGGTCACTTGGGTTTGGCAAAAACGTTGTGTAAATTCCGAAACAGTTATTATTGCGAGAATGCTGAGAGGGAGATTGAGAAGTATGTAAAAACGTGTAGGTTGTGTCAAGAGAGAAAAAAGGTCAAACAAGTGGCTGAACTACAACCTATAACTGTGACCCATATGATGCAAAAGGTAGGAATCGATATTTTAGGGCCTTTTAGAAAATCTTTAAACGGGAATAAATATATTATAGTATGTGTTGAATATGTGTCGAAGTATGCGATATGTAAAGTGGTACAAAGAGTTACGGCAGAGAAAGTGAGTGAATTTCTGATTGAGGAGGTGTTTTGTAGATACGGAGGTGTTAAGGAAGTAATTTCTGATAGGGGAGCAGTGTTCACGTCACACCTAGTAAAAGAGACTGTAAATCGATTTGGGGCAAAGTCGCGATTTAGTACGGCGTTTAGGCCAGAAACGAACGTGTTAGTAGAGCGGTTCAATAAAACGCTGGTTCAAATGCTATCGATGTATGTTGCCAGGGACCAACGAGACTGGTGTAGATTTGTGCCACTAGTATGTCATGCATATAACACTAGCAAACAATCAACCACTAAAGTTTCACCATATATGATGATGTACGCTAGGGAACCGATATTCCAAAGCGACATGGGGGTAAATAGGGATAGTCAAAGCCGAGAAGTAAATTATGCCGAGAGACATAATTTACAAAGTACGTTAGTCCGGAAGGCAATACAAAATATTAGAAGGGCACAGGTTAGGCAAAAGAGATATTTTGACAAAAGGGCTAAAGTAAAGGACTTTTCACCGGGACAATTAGTATTAGTTTATACACCAAGACGGGTGGACAATAGGAGTTTGAAATTATGTAGGTTACATAAAGGGCCGTTCAGAATAGTGGAAAGAATATCTAATGTAAATTATGTAATTACGAAGTTAAGCAATAGGAGATATAGAGATATTGTACATATAAATAGGTTGAAAGCATTTCATGTACGTATGTAAAAAATATATAGTGTACTTATAGTCATTCATTGTAAAAAAAAAATTGTTACATGTTAGACCATTACTTTTGTTTGGGCTTATGTATGAGAATACTAATACTTGTATTTGTTTCATGTAATATGACGGGGCTCAACCAATGCTGTGATGATGGACCGAAGCTAAAAGAAAAAAGATGACCAAAAGAATATTAAATGAAGAAATGTCATATTTCCAATAGCAATGTATTCCTCTCAAGTTCTTCTATTTAATAATAAACTTATGAATACAATGTATACTAGGGGCAGAGCCGCCTTAGTATGAAGTCGTAAGAGTCAGTAGAGGTTAAGGGTTGAAAGTCTTTTGAAGGAGAGTTCAACTTTGTAGTACGACATAGTCGACACAAAGGATATCTGTATAGGATATACATGAACTCGGATAGTTATGGAAGAAATTATAATGATGGTATTAATATGATTCATAGTAAGGAATATTTATGATCGTGGTATGTATATATTGGGGCGAGCTCGATGTTGAGAGGAAGTAATACTTCAATCTTTTTTCTTTTGGTCCACCAGAGAAAAGAAGTTTGAATTGTTATGCCTTTCCATCTCTTATCATCTCTTATACAGCTAGAGCCCTTCAGGCTAAATTGTAATAAAATAAAAATGTTTGCGGTAGGATAGGTTAGGTGAGGGGACTGTGGTCTGTCTTTTAGAGGGGTTTTGGGAGACCAAAGTTTGTGCCATGGTGTGGTGGTAATGAACAGAACCACACATGGGGCAAACTATCTTTTAGGAAAAGACAGTCCCACCAAAATGTACCTTCCCCTCGTAGGTAGGGCAATCAGGATAGGGATAGGTAGGCCATATGAAGGGAGACAAATACCCCACCAGTTTCAGCTGCTCCCACCTTGGGGGGTAGCTGATGTAACACCTTTATGGTGTTACATACGAACTGGCCATTTTGACGACTTTCAAATGTAGAACTGTTTAGTATGTAGAGAAAGAATAAATTGTTTTTAGAATAGGAGTATCTTTTAAGATTTGACGTAAGATAGACGTCTCTGAAAATAAACGAAGATATATACGAAAAGTCTAATTTCTTGAAGAATCCCAAAAGGTCCTGCTACTAATTAGTACCTCGCGCAGCCAAGCGAGTACCAAGAAGGTTCCCTGAATAAAAAAGGGATATCGTCCCCAAAGTAACACGTCCGGCTGAATAGTCGCTGGACGGCGTTACAGTAAGTATCACTAAGGCAATTTAGAGTAACAGCGCATAATACTGATGCACGCGGCACGCCCACTCTTCACTTCCACTTGTTCTATGTTCCATGGACATCAATAACTTCTCTACATACGTACCGGGAAGTTAAAAAAGCTGCATATTTTTCGGGACTAAGGACGGTATTGCATTAAATCCACCACTGCATACTAGGTGTAATTTGCAATCATAACTTGGCTTTCCTCTCCTAATAAAATCAATGATCACTGAACTAAAGTGAACTTCTCAATACTCCGTAGGCAAACTTAAATATGAGATCAGAGCATATCTATCTGTATGATAAAACTTATACGTAAGCGACGGCTGTTGCGTTTACGACTACATATTTAATAGCCGATGGTTTTCTCTTTTCATTAGGAGAGCCATTTGCTTCTTTACGATATAAAAATAGCAAATCTTTCGCCTCTTACGAGCTGCCTGGCAAAACAGCAGATTCTACATAGGGAGCCCGGACCAAAACGAGGTAGACGACAAAGAAATAGGATTCATGATGGTAAGTTGGCATTAGCAATTCATTAAGCTTCGTGTGCAAATAGACGATTAGGAAGGTTATTAAAGATGAATGATTTTGTTGCATTTTAAGATACATTGAAACCTGTAATCAAAATTGAATATAGTTACCAAACTTTAATTATAGAATAATTATTCCATAATTAAAGTTTGGTAACTATATTCTATATTAAATATAGAAAACCTAAATTATAGAATAATATAATACTAACGTGAAGCGTCTAGCGATCGCCTGTGGGTAAAATTCGACTATAGACTAAACCAGAGCCATCCAACGCACGGCCCGCGAAGTGTTTTTAATCCACCTCAACCACCGACCACACAGCCAATAGACGGCTAATGTTTGATTTTCCGTATTGAATGCATTCTGGCAACTAGCTGAGGTAAGACAAAGTGGGGTTGCAACGCCGTAATTGGCTAACTCAAGGCCACAGTAAAAGATAGTAATTTACAGAGCATCTGATTGGTCGACTGACAGTTAATTGATGTCAACTTTGCACGGTAATTATCATGGAACATAGAACAAGGGAAGTGAAGAGTGGGCGTGCCGCGTGCGTCACTATTATGCGTTTTACTCTAAATTGCCTTAGTGATACTTACCATATCATTAGGAGATAGTCGTCGTGCGAAAATCTATTATACACTGAATTATGCCGTATTGTGCCATCCTTGAATGCAGAAATGATAGTAGAATACAGATGATTAAGAATGGAGATATTTCATATCATCCAAAAGTATAATTTTCATTTTATTTTAATTAAATTCCTGATTTAATATAATCTCTAATGATATAATAGAAAGTCAAGCTAAAATCAGCCGTACACCTTACATATAAAGTTCATTTTAGGTTGACCTAATTTTTCTAGAAAGATATACGTAATGACAGTCATTACGTATATCGTTCTAGAAAGTTTTCTACTCAAATATGATCAACTGAAAACTACGGAAAAATCAATGCTGCCATCTATTGTAGAATAGCGAAACTATTACGATCTTAAGTTTCACTATTGTACAAATAGATGAGTCTATTTTGAATAGACTACAAAAGGACGTAAATACTCTGTTTTTTGTAGCAAAATAAAATTTATTGTAACGCAGTTTGTTATATTTTTAAATGTTCTGTTTGTGTGTTTTGGATTATTGTTGTTTAAAATGAAAACGACCAATGAAACAATGTTTGCATTAGTATTTTATATGCAATAATGCTTATTTTATGTGTGAGTATGGCGATCACGGTCCTGATACAAATGTTTGTACTTGCCAATTCCCTTGTTCTATGTTCCATGATCACTACTCATTGGCGCGTGGACATTTACATCGGAACTATAAGTCAGATGTGTTGACACAAGTCATTCGTCTATTATTAGGTGTCTATGGGCTGTGTGGTCGGTGACCTCAACATACTTAAAAATTTACTGCATTCTTCGTGTGCGTAAGATGTAAGAATCCTCACTATAAGATAAGCTCGCCTTTTACAGTATTATGTTTTATCTAATAATTTTCCTTAACTGCATTTGTATTGGTGTGTATTCCAATTTAAAAAGTGAGTTACCTTTGCGGCCCTCCAATCTCTTTGGTTATTTATATTAGTCTAAAATGAGATACCATTTTAGACTAATATAAATTACCTAATAAATAAATTACCCGAGGGCTTGGACAGCCCTAGACTAAACAATACCTTTTTATGCATACACATATACATATGTATACATGTGTGTATATTATCATATATGTCACATGAATGTGGTGTATTTTCGGCTATATTTAATATTATTATTTTTGTTACCTCAGATTTTGGTCATTTATTAACTGACGTGCAACATTATTTTGTTTGAAGAGTATATTTTTCATTTGATCCCATTTTGGTGAGGATATAATCAAGGGCTCCAGAGATACAAGAAATTAGAAATCGGTTGTTGAAGTTTTACCGCGTTTAATTATTTATGGTTCAACATTCAACGCTGTCGCACTATACGTGTTAGTCCAGATTGGTTATGAAATTTATTGTATGAGAAATAAATTATCTGTCTTCATACAAGGCAGCGCACAATAGGCATGCAAAGCTATAAACACGAGTAATACTGGTAGAGTTTTCGATTGTTTCACCCAGGTTTGGACTGAGCCGGAAGAGCTCTCTACAAACCCGGAGATGAGATTGGATAGCGGCAAATAGAATACTATTTTCCAGTTTTTGAAAGACTTACATGTTCCCTAATTGTATGAACGAACTATCTGACATAGTTATCATTTAGTTTTTAACAGCTGGGACCTAGCTTGTATGGGCTTTCTATCCTGCCTATCATCTTTCATGCAAATCCCGCAAGCCAAGCCCGTGATGGCAGAAATGCGCCTGCAAAGGCTGCGGTCCGCCTGGCAAACGTCAACTCAATTATACGGCCATTCTGACGCTAATATCGCCTAGGCGTGGTACCAACCACTTTCCTAATTTTTCCTGTGCGGCAAAGCATCTTTGATATTTAAAGGCTGAGGTTGTTTCTTAGTAGGTATCACGGATAGTGATTGCTTATTCGCCATCCTACATGGGGCACACTAAAAGTTTTGCACTTCTAGCTAATCGGAACTATTTGAATTTCGAATGTTATATTTTTAAAACGTTGCAACCTTCTTAGTAATAAAAAAAAAACAATGGGCGGAAAATGATTTGTCAATTATTTTTTTATCACACATCAAAGTTCTACGTACGCAACGAAAATGGAATTAAGTCGAAAAGATTTTAGAGCGATGATTTTTTATGATTGAAAAGTTCTCTTTCTCCGCAAGATTGTGCCGCTCGTCTTCAAAATGATTTTGGGAGACAAGCACCTTGTTTGAGCACCGTGAGGCGATGGTTTGCTGAATTTGAGAGAGGTCAAGTTTCTTTACATGACGAATTTCGTGAATACGGCCTTCAACTGTCGTCAACGAAAATAATGTGGCTACTGTTAAGCGATTAATTAAAGAAAACCTCCGATTACCTATGAGACGATTCGAGGACTATTGGGGATTGGTATGAGCCAAATTCAGAAAATTTTACACGAAGAATTGAAAGTTCGGAAACTTTGTTATCGTTGGATCCCTCATGAACTGACAGCGGAGCAGAAGCGGGCTCGCGTGGAATGGTGCTCACAGATGCTACTGAAGTACAACCACGTACATTCTAATGCCGTTTATGACATTGTCACAGGAGACGAAACGTGGATTTATTATTTTGAACCCGAAAAAAAACAGCAATCTTGTGGATGGGTGTTTGAAAACGAGAACAGGCCAACAAAAGTGAGACAAGCGAGAAACGTTGGTAAAAAAATGATCACGTTTTTTTTTCTCAGCTCCGGGTCCCATCTGTACAATCATCTTGAAGATCAAAAGAGTGTTAGTGCCGAGTGGTATTCTATCATTTGTTTACCCAAGGTGTTAGAAAAAGTTCGCGAAAGACGACCCAAAATCCGCATTCTCCTACACCATGATAACGCTTCTTCACACACGGCCAACAAAACAAAGTCATTTTTAGCTTCCGAAAGAGTACATCTCGTCACTCATCCTGCGCATAGTCCTGATTTAGCACCCTGTGATTTCTGTATTTTCCCCAAAATCAAAGATTTGATGAGAGGTTTTACTTTTACCAACTCCGAAGAGGCAGTGATAGCGTTCAATCAGCACGTAGAAAACATGCCTTCAGATCTGTAGTCCTGTTTATAAAAAAATGATTGCATCGCATGAAAAAATGTTTAAAATGTAAAGGAGATTATTTTGAAAATCAATAAACATAATATTTTGGTTATAACATGTGGTTTTTTTAAGTTACGCAAAATTTATAGTGTGACCTACGTAAATTATAAAAAATCGAATAGTGATCAATAATTAAACAATTAATTGTTATCGTTGCCGGTCCCCTCGATCAGCTTAACGATCATTTGCAGATACCAACGAAACGATATTACTGATAAAATTAATTACTTGATAAATTTAATATGATTGATATCTAGGGGAACTCATTCAATGCCGGGATGACAATCAGACTTTAGATACATGACTATTATATCCATACTAATATAATACATGCAAAAGTCTGTGAGTCCGTCTGTTACGCTTTCGCAGCCATACCGCTAAACCGATTTTAATGAAATTCGGCAAAAAGTTAGTTAAAGATAAAGTAGTCGAAAATAATCCTTTTTTTCAATATTCAACCCCTTAGTATCTTAAACAGGGGATGAAAGATTATGCTCGCGGCTTAGCTAATAACCATTAACAAATCGGTTGAGAACAGCTGTATTGAGAATTAAATTCTTTTTGGGAAATCGATTAAAAATTGTAGTAGCTAGTTTTGCGTGCGAATCGAGCGATACATATAATAGGCGGACACTAAGTATGAATCGGATGTTTTATAGTTTTTAATGATTAATTATGATAGGGAGATAACAAAACTGAAATATTTACCATATTAGCTGCAGCGTACAGCCCGCTGAATTACAAAAGCTTTTGAACAATTACGCGGGGACAATTAATTTTGACGGGATAAAAAATTATCTATGTGCTATTCTAGGTCATCATCTACCTGTGCATTAAATTTCATCCAAATCCGTTCGATAGTTTTTGCGTGATTGAGTAACAAACATCCATCCATCCAAACATACAAACTTTCGCACCTAAAATATTTATATAGATATAGGTATATTAATATAGATAACTCCAAATTAAAAAAAAATAAAAACACCCGACACATTTTCCTATTATCAAACCACCATCCTGTTTCATATGCATCATTTTAAGAGCAAAACGTAAAATGAGCTGATGATCTTCGAAAGGGGAACCTGCAGCATCAGGTTAAGGTTACCATGGTTCTTAATTCAATGAGCTTGAGTTGTTTTATTGCAAAGCTCCCATTGCCTCATTTTAGCTCCACCATGTAACCCGAGAAATCATTCTGATTCAGAGTGTTTGCAAAAACATAACAAGTGAGATCAAGCTCCGAAGGGTTTAATTTGTTTAGTTTAGGAGTCCCATGGCCACCTTTTAGTTCCATTATTAAACCTGACGAATCTTCTAGCAAAAAAGGTGAACTACATCAGCCCAAACTCGGATGACCATCTTCAGATTCGGATGAGAAATCGTCAAGTACCTAAGTATTTGCCAAATAAACCGAATTACCCTATGGGTTTATCTGGTTTAGCTTAGGCGTTCGCATGGACTTCTTGCAGCTCTAACAACTGACGATAAAAATCCTCCTGCTTCAAAATCCTTTAAAGAGAGAATAAACGAGTCCAAAATCGATGGCGATGCTCAATATTAATCCAGAGTTCCCATAACCTTCTTGATTCATCATAAGACCCTGGAAATCATCTAGTACCAGGGTGTTTGTCAAAACAGAACAAATGAATCCAAACTCCCCTCGAGTTACCATGGCCACCTTCCAAGTCCATCATCAGATTCTAGAAATCATCTAGTGCCAAAGTGTTTGCCAATACAAAACAATTTAGTGCAAACTCAATAAAACTTTGTTCAGTTTAGGAGTCCATTGTCTCAGTATTTTGCGTCTGGATTCGGCATTTTTTGACTCCATCTTCAGAGCCTCGTCATCATGAGTACACATCAAAAGTACACATCAAAAAATCAACGTGCCAAAACTCGACTATCTTACTTGTTTCCTCATGTAAGTTTTGGTAGCGGTCTTTCAGCTCCATTTTCAGATCCTTGTTATCATGAGTACTAATTAAACTTAGTACCTACCTACAGCAACTAACTAATTGAGTTAAAACTTAGTTGTCTCGTCAAAACACTGCATCTGAGAGTTCCATTCAGGCTATATTATGAGATCAGCTGAATGGTACTATAATATTGCATTGTCCTTGAACTTGCATAAGTTTGCCAAGTTTCAGAACAAGCGAATATCAGTAGGTAAGTCGTAGAAAAATGGTTTGCAATACTTAGAATAAATCTAAATCTGTTATTTACATACAAACATTGCCAGTCAAATAAAATCTGATGATCTTCGAATAAGGATCTTGCAGCATCATATAATAATTATGCATCAGGTCAAGGTTTTTAATGTCATTGCAATATCATTGAATTAACAGAATACAAAATGTAGTATCGATAAAGCCTTTACAAGTTGCTTAATTCCTTTCATCAATTTGAAAAGACCTGGTGATCTTTAAAACGGTTGAACAAATTCTATTAAATTATAGCTACGAACCATCTCGCAAAATAGAACTTTCGACTAAAAAAAAAACGCAACCAAATTGGACCGTCCGCCTGGGCGCTACGATACCAGTCATATACACGCCTTAAAATTATAACACCCCTTGTTTTTTCCTCGGGGGGTTAATAAAGATAATGATTTATAGTAATTTTTAGGATATGTTGGGTAAAAATTTACTTCAAGTCACGTGAGTGAAGAATGCAAATCTTTTTTATTTATTTTATTAGATAGTAAACAAGATAGTAGAAAGGAGATGGCTCTTCTGGTGTAAAAAACATCCATCGCTTATAGGCACCAAAGATCCGTGTGGCGGGGTAACAGTGCTACATCCATAAATCTACCGGCTACTTTACCCTCCAAATCGAAACACAATTATGACAAGCATTGAGGGTATTGCAGCAGGAATAAATAAGATGGTGGTACCAATTACACGGGCGA
This sequence comes from Apodemia mormo, assembly GCA_036924255.1. NCBI lineage: Eukaryota > Metazoa > Arthropoda > Insecta > Lepidoptera > Riodinidae > Apodemia > Apodemia mormo. Next base: position 17,122,489 of record JAUPFN010000020.1, read on the forward strand.
GACGTTGCGAAACTCTACCACCTAGTACTCACGATGATAATGACACAATATATAGCCAATCGCCAAAAGGTCGTCTTTTACGACCTGCCTGGCAGAACGGCAGTTGGTCTATTCTTCAAAGGGAGCACAGAGCAACACGGGGAAATCCCATTGTTAGTAACCTCAATTCAGTGGTATGGGAACCCCAGTGTGTTTCGTCAAGCGTGGTAGTCCAAGGATTTAAAACGTTATGATTTCGATATATTTGCGTCGTTGTGATTGGTTATGGTATATGATATTATGACGTTGTCTTCTAGCGCTATAGTGCGCGCGGAACTAGTTGGCCGCGCCATACGTAATACGTAATACGTATGGCGCGGCCAACTAGTTCCGCGCGCACTATAGTTGACGAACCAATCACGAAACAGCATGAAACGCAGGGAACCAATCACGAAACAACAAAAATATCGAAATTATAACGTTATAAATCCTTGTGGTAGTCCGCCATTTTTTGTTGACATTTTCATAGAAACTAAATTGTTTGTACCTAATGTGAATGTATGTATATGCGTGATGTTTTTCAAGACATCATGACGGTCCAGAGCGTTTTCGTGGTAAATTTTTATTTCAATTTTAAAACGCGAAATCTTTATTATAAACGCACGTTACTTAAAAAAAAATCCTTAGTACCTATTATGGTACAGTATTAAACAGTTTTTTTTATATTTAGTCATCGAGAATGTAACCTAATTAATTCCGAAACTGACCAGTGTTTTGCCACTGATAAATAGCTTTCACTAGCGATAGCTGAAGTGATAGGGAGTAACTTAGGCTACTTTTTTTCGGAAATTTTCCACGCGGACGAAGTCGCGGGCTCAGCTAGTATAAATATATAATCTGAATCTCGGAAACAGTTCCAACGATTTTCATGAAATTTATTATTCAGGAAGTTTCGGGGACTATTAATCGATTTAGCTAGGTTTTATTTTTAGAAAACATCATTTTGAAAAAAAAATACCGAGCAAAGCTCGTATGCTTTATAAGCTTAATACGTAAGTACATAAACTAGGTATACATACATATTATACAGAGTTGTGTTCAGGTTTCGGTATAATTTAAAATGCAACAAAGCGTTACAGGTCTTTGTTAGGTACAATATGTTATACTGAAATCTTCCAAATCGCCTATTTTCCTAAGTGCGCACGAAGCTCAATTAACTTTATTATGGATGCGCTTCTAGGATTAGGATACGCCTTGAAAGGCGTACCTATCAAGTTTGATCCGTGGTGAAGAGGTATATGCTTCATATTATCTTCTTTTGTATAATACTAACAAAAAGAATGAAATACAATCCATAAATCCATAAATTTTTAATAAAAACCTGAGCTAAAGAGGGTAATACTTAATTTAAGGCATCGTTATAACTTTTATTTTATTTTAAATACTTTTATTGTATTAACACTTCGACTAAGACTCGATTCATCTAAGTACTTAATGATTGGTTCTAAATTAAAATTGGTACCTAAAAATTAGGAGGATGGAAAATGATAACTATCGCCTATAAGTTTTTATATATCAATGCCTATAACCAAAGATGTTAAGTGTGCGTTGTCGTCCATGTAGCGGATATGCAATGTCATAACTTTAAAACATACCCTACAAAGCGAAAAATGACTGTAAGATGACGGTAACAAACCTGGGCGAAATGTTGCAGAAAACTAAACTCCACTATCTAGTAAACATATTACGTCTAAGCCAAGCAACATTTTTTTTTTATATCATAAGATAGCAAACAAGCAGATGGGTCTCCTGATGGAAAGAGTCAACCATCGCCTATAGACACCAAAGATGTTAATGGTGCGTTGCTATCTTGTGGCGAGGTCTAATGCCACGTGCATAAGTTTACCGGCTACTTTACCCTCCAAACCGGAACACGACAGCGACAAGCACTGACGCTATTGCGGCAGGAATAGGTAAGGCGGTGGTACCAGACCCGGGCGAGACAATGCAGAACTCTACCACCTAGTAGCCACGATGGCAGTGACTCGATAGCCAATCGGTCGCCTTTTACGACCTGCCTGGCAGAACGGCAGTTGGCCTATTCTACAAAGGAGGCCGGGACCAACACGGCGAAAAACATAAAGTATATTACTTACTGTGCGTGAAAGTCATTATAATGTATAATATTCAATTTAAATAATCCATCCGTTTCATCTTGAGCTGCTACGACGCCTAATAGTAACAACCACACAATACTCCGGCTCATCTTAACACTACAGGGCCAGAGTAGTCAATTATTCAATTTGCCATAACGCCGCTATCTACAATGAAAAGTATTAAATCCGCAGATAATTTTTATCAAATAGTTATGCAGAAGTATTATTAATGTTATCTTATCAATAAATAATATATTATTTGGATTATACGGAGTCTAGATTAACCTTGGAAAAAATAAGAGCTTTTATCTTCCGGAAAGTTGCGTAGTTATTTTTACCTGCATCTGAAAAACGTTGTTATTTACCTTAAGATACTAAAAAAACGCTGGTATTTTCATTACATTTATCATTAGATTCAGAGGCAATAATAAGGTCTTGTGCGGTACGTAAACGCGTACGTACGAGCATATGGCATATTAAGGTGTTCGGATTAATCAGCTTATCAATTGTTACGTTGTGCTATTTCAAAGTGACGAGTGAGAAGCCAAGGTATAAAAATACCCCTGGAGTGATTTTATTTCATCGATAAGTACTATAACTCTCTATTTATGGGTATAAATGTCAGCTACACTAACAACCGTAGATATTGCCTTGAAATTTGAAAGGCGTATCCAGTTTGATCCGCGGTTTAAAACAATAGATGAATTACAGTGCATTAACCTTATCGATCTAAATATAAATGAAAACATCTAAATAACATTCACCGGATGGGTGATTCCTATACCAGCATTTTAACAAGTAACGCCATACAATTGACAAGTATTAACGCTATTGCGAGTTGTGACAGAGATATGTAGTTAAAGCGGTGCTACCAAACCCAAATTGGACTTTGGACCCAAAAATTGGACTTTTGGCGGGGTTATGTTAAGAAATGAATCTCGATGTGATTGACATTGAAGTCGATTTATTGAGGAATTATAATTGTATCCTCGGCTAATCGTGGGTTCACTTGTACTACCACACCGTGGCCGCCGCCGCTCTCAATCGACGACTAAGACCCTTTTTTTAAGATTTAACCCTGCACCGTATAGCGAAATGCCACTGCTCCTATAATTAGTCAACCCCCCCGCCCCCTCCCTCCTGTCCCTCTCCCCCGATGACGACGACGCACTAAGCCAAAGTCCGGTCTTAGGAGTTAGGACAACCCTTAGCGCGGGCTTTGATTGCCGAAATTAAGATTTAAACTCTGACCGAGCACTCTACTCGACAGCTAGTACGGTGTCGCTGTTACGGCCCTTGGCCTTAAGGCCATCAGCTTTTGTCATTTCAAAAAGAAAAAAAAAACATTCGGGTCTCGCACGCGCGGTGTTGGCGCGCGTTGCTCGGCAATTGCTCGGAACGCCGGTTTGAGGTCGCCATTTAGTTTAATCTTATCGTGATAACTTTTTAACTATTCGTCCGAATTTCTTAGTGTAAAAGACAAAGTTCATTTACATAAAATGCTGAAAGCGACAAATGTACTAATTTTACTAAAAAGTAATAAATACTTCGAAATATGCTTTGTAAAAAAGTATAATAATTTAATTGTATTTATGGATCACTATTTTGGATATTATGGATTCCACATAAAAGGTAGACATATGCTGTCGCGGACTTTTATTTAGAACTATTTAAGACAAACAATCCTACCATACATTATCTTCGTGTAACTTCAGCGGTTTTCTCAGCGCACGCCAAGATAGCTCTCAGAAGGCAGCAATTTTTCCGACTTACTTGATACTTATCGTTATATTACCGCCAAATTACACAAAATCATTATAAATTGTAGCCTATGTGCTATTCTGATGTATAATCTATATTACTGTAAAGTTTCATTCAAATCCGTTCAGTAGTTTTTGCGTGATTGAGTAACAAACATCCATCCAAACATCCATCCTTACATCTAAACTTTCGCATTTATAATATTTATATGTATAGATTATATAGATTAATTGTTACTACTACAGTTAAAAATTTAATAATTGTTAATTGTAATTTTCCACAATTACAATTGATTAATTGTTAATCGTTGCGGTTACATTTACCAATTAATCAATTGTTAATCTTTAATTGTTCTTGCAATTAAAATTTGCCCAACACTGGTATGTGGTAACACTGTCATTGCCTTGGAAATACACATAATTATGTTGATCCTGATTATTGTAAAAATACCGATAGTATTATTCATAACAATAAATGATAATTACCAACAATCTCGCGTACAAACTGGTGGATTGTGAACTAGCACCTCTCTTGTCGCCTGCTTCGCACGGGAACCGATTTGACGATTTTTACTTTTACAGAGACCACCGTATAATGTCTGTAGTAATACTTGTGCATGATGACTGTTATTTATACAAGGATTTTGCACGTAACAGAACCACTATATTTAAAATCAAAATCTGGGCACTTTTAAAAACATTTATTGTGTTAGAAAGAAAAATATGCTAAAAAGTACATTTGAAGCATATATAAATAAATTAGTAGGTGTACTACAGTGAATTATACGTTAATAATATACTCATATTTCGCAGTCTATTCCACCATGTATATTTTAATTATGTATTCAGTATGCACCGAATTTGAAAACTTTTGTTTTTATAATCAGTGATTTATTTATGATTTTTAACATTTTAGTAATGGTGTCACGAAAAGGCTGAAAAGTTTAGTCTCTTTGCCAGGAACGGAAAAAAAATTAAGGCTTGGTCTGCATCTGTCAACACGAAATCAGCTTTTCAGTCAACCTATCTTTTTCTGTCGCTCAGAACTGTCAAATGCTGAAGCGAGTAGGATAGTGGAAATGCGAAAGCATACGGCGGAATTCTAGAGGCGATAGCATTCCTGCTACTTTTCTCGCTCTAGCAAATGGTAGTTCTGTGCGGAAGGATAGGGCGACGAAAAAAAGGCGATTCCTTGCTAACAAATATAGCTCAACCCTAATTCTAAATGATATCCGAGAAGCTTTTAGAAAACAAAGATTGACGGACATCGTTCATGTACTTTCTTTTGAAAGTATATGTATATAAAATCAGATTAAAAATATTTTTAATCTGATTTTATATATACATATGTATATATACAACTCGTAAAATCAAGTAGGTACGTAAATCAACTGACACTAGAAAATGTTCTCCTCTCAGATATGGTGGAATAGTTCCAATAATATTTTACTTTATATCATAGTTCTAATTACTGAAATATAAACTACACAGACATACTTATATTCCATAAATCACCTGAAACATAATTCTTTATAACCGCTCAAACAATTTTGATGAAAGGCTCCCAGATTATTTAGAAGACAAAAAATCCCAAGCTTTTTTGTCTTCTAAATAATCTGATTTTATAATATCCTTTTTTACACAGTTTTGTCTTAACACATTTTTTAAATTTATTGACTGATAGATCTTTTATAGTTTCGGGAAGTTTATTGTAAAAGCGTATACATTGCCCCATAAAATATTTACTTATTCTGTGGAGACGAGATGCATGCACAAGATTGTTTTTGTTCCTTATATTAAGTGAGTGTCTGTGTAACTTATATTTCTATAATATCCATATATTATAATATAAAATACAGTACATATTTATTATTTAATTAGAAATATATGAAATTTAAAGCTATACTCTGTAGTTCGTGTTCATGCAATAATTATCACTCGAATTCGAAATACAGAGGTAACAATTTATAGGTATTATTAGTACATAAACACTTTTACATTTAAAAGGCACTTTTATAGTATTTTACTTTATAAATATACATATGTGTTTCTAACGAGTAGTACTAACAATTGTAACTTTTACAGACAATTTAGGTTAGTTATATAGCTTTAGTTGAAAGAAAAATAATCTAGGCTAATCATTCATAGCTAGCAGTGTAACTGTTATTTTGTCATATATCTGATTTTATTTTTATTTAAAAGACAAAATAAACAAAGCAATTTTTAAATTGCCCCAATCAAACACGAGACCAAAATTGAACTTCTTAATAAATTATGTTGACCTATTCAAAATCTTTGTGATTGCGTCAATATGAATGATTACGATGACAATTCCCTTAATATAAATAAATAAATAAATATTCACGGGACAAATAACACTTACTGATCTAACCCCATATAAATTATTTGCTTGTGGGTGTTAGTTAACGATACTAATACACAGAAATACATATATAAATACTATAATATATTTAATAAACACCCAAACCCGGAAATACAAACATTTGTGCTCATCACACAAATGCTTATCCCCGTCGGGGATCGAACCCGAGCCCCGTCGATTGCGTAGCCAGGGTCGTTAACCATTCGACCAACGGGGCGGTCAATATAAAAAATGTAAAAACGATTACGGCGTAGCACCGCTATGTCTACATGTGTCGCGGCGACATGTACACAAAAACGCCGAAAAAAGTATCAATAAAAGTAAACATTACGACCCAAGCATGACAGCTAAAGTTCAGAAAGGTCGTACGAAAACGACCTACCATTTTATTAATACTGGTATTCCGTTTGGACATTCCACAATCACATGATTTTGAAATATGCCTTTAAGACTTGGCACACACGAACTACGCGCTACAGCCAAAAACGTCGCCACTTGAAACTAATTAGTAGCAACTCAGTATGGTTCGCGTGATGAAAAGATATAAGTAACGCCAATAGACACCAAATATGTCAATGGTGCGTTGCTATCCGCGTGGCAGGGATGTAATGCGAGAGCCATACTTCACCGGCTACGTTAGTCGCAAATTAAACAGTGACAAAGACCGCTGCTATTGCGGTCATAATAAAACTGTAGAAAAAAACGAGAAAGCCTTACAGTAGCCGCGTAGGTTTTAGTAACCGCATAGGTGTTTTTTACATAAACCATCGTTTTTTGATTTTACCAACCAACCAACCAATCCAACCAATCACCAACCAACGTTCGTAACATCTGACATCGAAACGATTAAATTGGTACAATCTGTCGGCCAACTCTACCATCACGTGCACTCATTGGTCAATTCAAATAGCACGCGCGTCCCCGACTTCCTGTTACACGCTTTTTTTATGTATCATAATAAACAAGCAGATGGGTCTCCTGATGGAAAGAGTCAACCATCACCTATAGACACCAAAGATGTTAATGGTGTGTTGCTACCTTGTGGCGAGATTTAATGCCACATGCATAAGTTTACCTGCTACCTTATCCTCCAAACCGGAACACGACAGTGACAAGCATTGACGCTGTTGCGGCAGGAATAGGTAAGGCGGTGGTACCAAACCCTGGCGAGACAATGCAGAACTCTACCACCTAGTAGCCACGGTGATAGTGGCTTGCATAGCCAAACGGTCGCCTTTTACGACCTGCCTGGCAGAACGGCAGTTGGTCTATTCTACAAATGAGCCCGGGTTCAACACGATTGTAAGGAGCCTGTTACACGCTTCCGTCGCATTTCACTAAATCACTCCCACAGATTACATGAAAGTGAGAGAAAGGATGTTACAACTCAAAACCTGGACGAAACTTTCACAAAACAAAAAACTACCTTGAAAACATACAATTTTGACATTTTATCCGCAATTTTCGATCGGCTGCAGTACATAGTTCAAGAAGCGAAACCTCACAACTGACAATTCTTATAAAATATACCAAATGTGCAGTACGCCGTTTGTAAAACAATTGTGACGCATTTAGTGTCTATAGCGCATGACCCGTGTGCGCCGATACAGTGTTAAATAGCTTACATACTACAATAAGAAACTTGTAACTCAGAATCGCGAAACCACACGTCAATAAATAAGACGCTCCGGGAACAAACAATCATAGGAATCTTTGACCACGAGCATATTACTATTTAAGTAAAACTTTTCTATAGTTTATGATAGCAACCACTTGGAGACCAAAGACTAATTGTGTATTGCCATCTACATGCTTAAGTTTATCGACTATCTTACCTTCCAAACCGGAACACGACAGTAACAATTACTGGCATTGTTACGGCTGGAAAATATAAAGCGATGGTAAAGCGTGACGTTGTGAAACTCTACCACTTAGTAAAAACTTAATCATTTTAAACTGACCCGATGTATGATCTGATATTTGGTAAGGCATTTACATGCAATTTAATTCAGACTCGGATATATCTTGCAGGAGAAATAAAGCAGTTTCGAAACTTCTTTCTAGTCACTTAATGATAAAAAATCTTTACTACCATTACTCCAGTTTTTTTATAGCAGAGGGAGAAAAAGAGCAGGAGGTTTATTCACCCAATGGTACTCAATCACCGCCGCGCATGCACATCTGTTATAAAAGAGGTCTTGATAGTTGCGTTGTCTCCTTTTAAGACTGAGTAAGGCCCCGATTACACTTTGATTAGAGCTCGTACTTGAGTATAATGCAGGTGCTTAGTCTTAACCAAAAAATACGTGAAGACAGCCGTTGACCATTGCGAGTAATTAGTAATCAGCGTCTATTCGCTTTTACGCTGATTACTAATCACTCGCACTTATCAACGGCTGTCTTCACGTATTTTTTGCTTAGTACTAAGCACCTGCATTAAACACTCGCAATCGCACTAATCAGAGTGTAATTGGGTCATAAGTGAGTGAGTAAGGAAAGCAAAAACTGACAAGTGTAACCACTGCACGTACAGTGACACTATCAAGTCTCATATTGTGATAATACGTAATACTATCGGTAAATCGGGAACAATAACTGATACGTGATAGTACGTAATACTATCGGTAAATTGGGAACAATGACTCATACGTACTATTTTTTTTTTGATCGAGAACATATTGACGAATAAATTAAGTCTAAGAAAATTGAAATTTCCTATGAAAAAATTTAAAGTGAATACTGAACCAATTAAATGAATACTGAACCAATTAAGTTATTAAAATTATAAAAATTTTCGTGACACAATATATATTAAATAATTAAAACGGCTACACTCACGATGAATCGTCGACGTCGAGTACAGACGACGAGTAAAAGTCCAACGTTCGCTTGATAGACTCGTCTCGAGACGAGTCACTACCGAGCGAACGTCGGACTCACCCTGAGGAGAAACCTCATATAGGTCAAAAATTAGTTAAAACCAACACATCGATTAATCGTATGTTTATATTAGTATTTAATGAAGTCATTCATTGGCCAATTATAATTGGACGTAGTTACACGAAAAGGATCCAATCCACACAAAATCACTTTAGAAATGTTTAAAGTTTGAAGTTGGATATTTTTTTATTTTTTAACATGCCATACGTGAGGACTAGCTCTGACGTTAGATAAAGTAATAGAGAGCTATTTTTGCTTAAATGTTGTTTACTGGCCAATAGTATTGATGTTTAGCATCAGTTTGGTGCACTTAACTCATTTTTGACCATATTGTGGATTGGATCCTTTTCGTTTAACTTCGTCCAATTATGCTGTACTCCCCATGTATACGGTAAATGTTTATGTCGTGCGCAATTGCTACTTCAGAAGTCTCTCAGAAGTGTTGGCCAAACCATGTGCCGACAACGTGTACATATTTTTCCTGCGCAAGTTTAATCAAATATGCATAATGGAAATTGCTCTAGCAAATTACAATCAGATCATCAAACATCGTCTCACTGCCTACCTTCTTAAAAATATAAAATTAACAACAAGAACTAAGTTACTATTATAACTTAATATAACAACACAATAAAAATATTATATAAAATACTAATCTCACTATATAGTATAAATAAAAATTATTAAATCACTAAACAGTACAAGACACCAAATATTATGAAATACCGTTAACAAGTCGCAATATCAAATGATATAAAAAAAGTAATTGCAAAGCCATTTCATAAATTAAATATGTAGTTTAAAAATTGAATATTACCAATATTGTATTTTAAATTAAAGCAGGTAGTTTGAAAATTATATGACTTATAGCAGGTAGTTTGCAAAATTATATGACTATACGTAGGTATATAGGCCCATTTTCACGTAACAAAACTTCAACCGAATCGAAGCGTTTAGTAATTTAGTACTCTTACACGTTATTCCACACCATTGCATGATGCGGCGTTGTATCGTGTTTATGTATGTAAGAACCCTAAAGCTTCGTCGATTTGGTTGAAGTTTTGTTACGTGAATAGGCAACACAGGAGGACAATGTTATATCACACTGTGGTTTAGTGGTCTGGTGTCCGGGTTGACCACACCGGATTAGATTCCCGGGTTGGGCCAATCAAAAATGTGTTTTTTTTTCAGTTTTCTGGTAAAAGTCACCCGAGATTGGAAAAGTGCCCGGTTATCGACAGGCTTACCACCTATCACATTGTGGGTCTAGTCGTAGGTACACTGGTTGTACCTCTGCCTTCCTCATCGGGGATACGGGCGTAAAGATACTTTTTAAGTTTCGTGTAGCATGGAGAATGATCTGAATAGTTCTGAGTTTTAAAAGAAATTAATTTTGGTGGTGCTGTCTCAACTTCAGCTTCAAGGCTGTTTCAGAGAAACTTTACTATAAAATTATGTTCCTGGTTTTTAAACTCTATAGTGTATTTATACGTATGGATTCACTCTTAACGTGAATCAGCTTTCCCAATAACGAAAATAGACTTTATTCGCTTAACTTTGTACTTGATCTATTTTCAACGAGGTTAGCTAAATTGTTTAAAACTATCTGTCCTATATTATTTGATCTAAGTACTGTAATTAACAGATCGTATAGTGTAGATTCTGTGCATTAATTGGTCTAGATAAGCGAGGTTTTATTAACGTTCTGAATGTTTTTCTGTTTAACATAAATGTCACCCCTCTCGTTATCGGGTCGAAGAGTTGAAAACAACACACCCTCATAATACCACATAGTAATACTTTTTACTATGTGGTACTTAGTAACCTACGTGTCAATAATTCTTTTTTATATCATAGACAAAATAGTAAAGAAGCAGATAGCTTCCTGATTGAAAGAGATAGTCATCGTCTATAGACACCAAAGATAAAAATGATGCATTGCTATTCGTGTGGTGGGGTGGAGATTCTGGGTGCACACCTTATTCTTCAAACCGGAATATAACATACAAGCTATAACACAGGAATAGACAGTACGGCAGCACCAAATCTAGACGAGACGCTGAAATCTATCACCCAGTAATCACGACAGTAGTGACATGTATAGTGAATCGCTTGCATTTTACGAACTGCTTAGCAGGAAAGCAGATAGTATATGGGCGTCGGTTATATTGCCCGCCGTTTTTCGTTTTTTGATTTTTGTCTACTTGGTACTGCTTTGCTATGACCATAAATGGAATAAAATTTCAAATGTAATAGTTTTGCTAATAATAGCCTCTTAAAATGGAGCCATTAATGTTTAGATAATAAATGTAAACAAATACTAACTTTAATGTTAACATAGAAACGCAGTGCGGTACTACGGTTTAAGTTATGCAATTCGACAATCTACGTCATTTTTTAAGCCAAGACTGAAAAACAACAGGTGTTATGAATTTACCATATCTATGTATACTTTATATATGTATGTGTATACTGTATTTTTGTACATTGTATCTGTGTATATCGTATCTGTGTATATTATATCTGTGTATATGTGTATAATGTATGTAATATCCGTTTTTCGTTACCTCTCTTTTTTTTGCCATATTATCTTTTAAATGCAATCAGAAAAATATATTTTATTTGCAGAGTTATAACAGGTGGTATAACTCTGCAAATGTTGCAAGTAACGTATAAAGGCGGTCTGACAGATAAATTATAATTGAATGCTATTAGTTTTTTCATAGCACATTTTTCGATACTCCTTAATTTATCCGATTTAAAACACGAAAAGTGCCGTGGCGCATGTATCAAATCGTAATACAGCTGTCGCCGAAATGGAGATCAGACAAACAATACTTCTAATCTTACTATGATAAAATATTTAAATAAATAAAAGTAATAGAATAATATTTTGGATTGACAATAATTTTCGAAAAAAAATCACAAACATTTTGTAATATATTTTACTTTTTTAAACTATATTCAATAACAACAAGAAAACAGAACAATATAATCCTATTTAAGTAGGTAGTTGGATCATATATCCAAAGAAATCTCATTCCAGTAGAAATAACACAACTGTGTTGCAGCTCTCAGACAGTATTTTTGCAACATAGTTTTGATTTTTTCACTAATTTTGCAAATGTATGTATTTTTAACATACATTCTGTTGAACGGTCACTATTATAATAATACAATGAGTAACAAAAACTCTGACCCGAAAGAAGCATGTAAGTCAATTGCATTAACCAAAACACACGGGGAGTATTTTAATTGGGTAAAGATCTGACCTAACCGATTTTGAAAATGCTTTTTTTTTATTTGAGAGGGTTCAAACAAATAAGGAATTTTCAAAATTGGTTTATATTTATAAACCAATTTTGAAAATTCCTTAAACCAAGTTTGTTACAAAAAAAACATACAGTCAAATTGATAAGTTTTAGGAAGCCAAGTTTTTAGAATTTTAGGAAGTCTGACTTGCCTTTAAATCAAAAGTTATTAAAATTTATCTATCAAAATACATAAAATCGGACAGGATTTTTGTTACCCATTTTATACTGTAGATCAGGCTCTATTTTTATAACACACATACTGTTAATTGGGCACTATTTTTGTAACACACATACTGTTGATCAAATACTATTATTGTAACATACATACTGACCGGGCACTATTCTTACAACATAGATTCAACAATTTTATCAATTCCATGGAACCATGCTACATATGTTGTTTATGACCATGTTGAAGTGTCCTTGGTTTATGTCTTTAAGAGTATGGGGTGCGAGGGTTCACGTTAATCATCTCCGTTGTACTGCAAACAAAAAATAAATTAATTACTTCATAGAAAGTGTTAAACATCATCAACACTTAATGAAATTATTTTTTTATTGTTAATTGAAATCAAACCGCTTGCATTTTTACAATTACCACACTTATTTATTTTTAAATAAATATTGAATCATTGTTATTCAAATTTTATTCTTGATTTTATAGTAAAATCTGACATTAATATTTGAGCCGAATAGGCTAGCCTTGAAGCCACAAGCAGTCAACACTTTTAGCATAAATAAATGCAGTAGATTTAAATGTCAACTGTTGCAATCGTACTACATACAAATATCTAGATATTTCTAAAATACTATGTGTGTTTCAAGACACAAGTCGAGTTAAAACTCGCGACCTAGGGTGTCAGCACCACTAATGCTCTTACTTCATGAGCGTCGCTGCTTTAACCCGGTAAAATTTGTCTTCATTGTCCCCTAAAAAAATGTTTCCTACATTTAAATTAGACATGTCCGTCCAAAACACAGGAATAGTTATAAAATGTATTTATGACAAATACAATTTTTTTTAACATACAACCTCAAACACTAAGTAAATAATTACCTAAGTCCGTAATCATACCAAGAAAAAATTGAATGAAAAACAAATTTATCCTGGCAATGACCCCAATTCTGTTTCCTGTTGTCTAAATTATTTTTGAGTCCTCGTCAATTGAAAACAAAGAAATGGAACATCTGTAGTCTGATTAAAATAGTCTTTTTTATTTAATTTGCCACAATTAAATATTACCTATCTCTTTCTATATTATTTATAAGAAAAAAGAAAGTAGTTACTTAATTTAGGCGACGCATACGCATTACAGAATTAGGATCAATATTCTACACTAATAATTTATCATAGTCTTTTATGTAATTTGCCACAATTAAATATTACCTATCTCTTTCTTTATTATTTATAAGAAAAAAGAAAGTAGTTAATTTAGACAACGCATACGCATTACAGAATTAGGATCAATATTCTACACTAATGATTTGTATAAACTTACGAAACTACAGTAACATTTGGAGCAAATGCCGCAGGTTCCAGGTATGTAATGTTAGAGACAGGAGGAGGGTATCTACAATATTCAAATAGAGTGTCAGTATATTTTAACAACCGTAACTTTGTTCCACAATCATAGAACATGCTGCCTCAAAATAGTATATAAAAGTAAGTCGTACACTAACAATTTGCAGTATAAGTATAAAAAGTACCAGCGATTCAATCAATTCCATTTTACAAGGTTTTTACTAGTCCATATAAATACTTCGTAATAATGAAATAATTGTATTTGCTTCATATTTAAAAAAAATCAAACTTCAAAAAAACTATTTTTGTGTTATAGCACTCACCCCGTGCTTGGGAATCTGGAAAAACCTTAAAAACAACAAAGAAAAATATCGACACGCGGGATTTGAACCTGCGACTGTCTCCCTAAAGCCGGGACGCTCTTCCGCTGAGCTAGTGTCGACAGGCTCGAGGCGGCGAAATTCTTCTTTGTTGTCAAATCCCGCGTGTCGATATTTTTCTTTGTTGTTTTTAAGGTTTTTTCAAAAAAACTAATTCGTTCTTATATCATACACAACTTGAAACACCCTTTGCTACATTTGTTTACTAACATTAAGCGCAGGTGTCGTTTCGCATTATTTGTTATTGTTTACGATATTGTCTTGAGTGAGCGTAATACTAGGCTGTAAGTGGCAGGATTACAATTTCATTGTCTGGCTTGGCATAGTACTTACTAGTTATTGAATGAATTACAACGCCTTTAATTATAACGTAACATTTAATTATAAGAATCAAAGCGTGAGTAAAAATTGTGGAATCTAAAAATATCTTGTGTCTAAACTATTGAATTTCTTATAGGGTTAATTTTTTTATGTATGGTCTAAAAAAATATTCCCAAGACACTGTGACAACTAGATGGATTCCGTTTTAAACAGTATGTATACTGTAAAAATCAAGATATGCATATAACATAGACATATTGCATACAAATCTCATGCTTGAGTCCATGTTGCGTTGAATAAGAACGGAACAAGTATGAATGGTTATCAGATATAAAATATCCATATAGCCTCGGGTCAGATATGAACTTAAATTATCTGCATTGCCCTGTATTAAATTTTAGAATGATTAAAGATTTTGGAAATCTTAAAAATCAAAATGTTGACTTGCCGGTTCTCATGCAACTTTAGACAGAGTGAACCGAAGGCAAATATACATTTCGGACTTCCACGGGCTTTTTATTTAAATACATATATAAATGTTGGTTTGCAAACCTAGTAATGGATTTAGCTTAAAACAAGGGTATTATCGCTTTCTAAGATGTATGAATATATTAAAATGGTTGTCGGTTCTTGGTAATTTTGATGACTACTATTGTATCTATTTAATTTCCAAAACCACCATCATCATTACCAACTAAATATAATTTAATTATGCGTGCTTACAGGCAGGGCTCAGATTCGGTTTAAAAAGATATCAGTTGTTAGAGGTTTTTTCAAGATTTTGTTCAGAGTATCTGAGATGAGAGCACTTTATAAACCAGCTTAACATGAAATGGTACATCATGCATAGTGCGGACAACAATTGGAGGCGGGGAACATCAAAAAATATTTTTAAAAAACCTCTATAAACCTGTTTATTGATTTAAAACCTATGCTGTTTTGCTCCATAAAGAAACCGGTATTTTTGAGCTTAAGGTAGATTCAAAAACACTTCAACATTATTATGGAAATATAAACAGTATATATGTCAAAGCTTCCAAAAGAATAATTCTCCATATTGTTTTCCATATCTGTTAATATTGGATAAGTAAAGCGCAAGCTCTTTTGATGAAAAGAGATGACTAGCACCTGTAGACAGCAAAGATGTTAATTAATAGTGTGTTACTAGCCGTGTAGATGTAATGCCACGTGCATAAGCTAATCGGCTCCTTTACTCTCCAAACCGGAACACCACACTGACGAGCGTTGATGGTATTGCGGCAGAAATAGGTAACGTGGTGGTACTAAGCCCATTTGAGAGGTTCCAGAATTCTACTACATAGTAGTCACGTTGTTACGCGTATTAGAATTCTCTCACCTTTTACAAAATCCTTATTGATAGATACGTAAGGTCCATTCTCTTCAAAAGGGACCCGGACCAATAAAGGGAAATCTGCTGCATCTTTTTGAACTCTTATTTCTTTGCTCTGTTAGTTTCTTGATTGGTATTATATAAAGTACTAGATGACCCAGAGAACTTCGTTCTGCCTAACAGTCAATGAATGAGCAGATTTTAAATTTTTATTAATGAATATCATATTTTAATATTTATTATTCTCGTCTCTATAAGACGAACCCAAAAACACAAAAACCATAGAAATTAGTCCTACCGTTCTTTAGTTATAAATGGTGTATTTGTTAAATTTATGCAATTAGCAGACATGGCCACACATTGCTGTGGATAAGTTACGTTTGTGGTTACTTTTGGAGATAAATATGGAAGTAAATGATTTTACCTCTTAGAACATCTGACATGTATAATCAGAAGCACAATTCCCAGAAGTAAGCACAGTGTGCCAACCACGACATAGGCCACGCCCAGGAAGGGGTTCTTGCCACCCAGGAGCGAGGTCGTCGATATTATAAAAGACTTGGACCCGTTGAAATCGGTCACTGGATAATCTGGAAAACACAAACTGATTAGTAAAAACTCAAGCTCAAATGAAAGACTTACTCCAATTAGTGTCAAATATTAACTGGCACTTTTAATGGAACAACAAATTTTAGTTGACTGTGTTCACAAACCATTAGATCATCAAAAGGTACTCATTAAGCTTGTCTTTTTTATATCTCTGTTTAAATATTAGTATATTGTGTTACAAGGGACGACAGACTTCACCCCTGTTAGTCCCGGGCTACTTTGAAGAATACGCCAACTGCGTTTCTGCCAGACAGGTAGTAAAAGGCGATCTTTTGGCTATCCGAGTCACTAACATCGTGGCTACTAGGTGGTAGATTTTTGCATTGGCTCGCCGGAAATGTTTTTTTTGGCTCGCCGGAAATGGAAACGGAAATTTAAAAACTTTTTAGCTAATCCTGCGTGATCACCTAATTTTCCCGGGAGAAAAGTTAAAAGTAGCCTATGTAATATTCCAGGCCATCAGCTACCTGTGTGCCAAATTTCATTCAAATCCGTTCAGTAGTTTTTGCGTGATTAACAAACATCGTAACAAACATCCGTCCATACATTCCTTTCACATTTATATAATATATAATATTATTAATATTTAATGTAGATTTAATGACTTCAAAACCAGCAAGATACAAACAGTACAACCAGGGATTTTACTGCAAATTCCAAAACACAAAAAAAACCTCTCTCTCTCCTATTTCAATCAAAAGTTTGAATTTTTCTATAAGGTAGCCGGTAAGTTTATGTTTTAAGCCTTTAAAAGCCATAAGGATGGCACCGCACCATTAACATGTTTGATGTCTACAGGCATTAAAGAAAAGTAGTATTTCTATAAGTAGAGCCATTTCTGCTTGTTTTTCTTCTTATGACATAAAAAAAAACTGTCCGACCCGAGAAACTAATCCAAGGTCTTGTAATCTCAGCCAAACAATCTACTAGATGAACAAGCAGTATTATTTCAAAAATATTGTGCACTATTAATACTTACTGTATTCAACTTCAAGGACATAGGAGCCTTTAACAAGGCCATTGATGAAGCCTAGTTGCGAGTGGTCAACTCTGCGATACAGCTTGCGGAAAGTCGGCAATGCTGCTGTTCGCATCCAGACTATGAGGTCTTCATTCTGTAAAAATTATTTTATACAATTTTCTTTGACACTAGCCCTATTAGAGGAATATAAGAAGTGCCTTACTCCTAACTATATTGTGAAATGCGAGAAAAGATTTTATAGTACTCAGTGACTTAAAATCACTTTTAAGTCACGCTTGCCGATTATTGCACGCTACCCTTTGCTTAAACCACGCACTTACTTACTTCACGGAATCGCAAATAAAGACAATAAACCATAAAATATTTTTTTTAAACATACGATTGAGCAGAAAAAGGAGAAATACATGTAATCATTCAAAAGAGCACCAGAAAATATAATAATAATAATATATCTTCACATTTTTGGTTAATTTAAACTGTCAAACATGTATCAACATACATACCGGTTGAAATAAGCATTAAATAGATCAGTGTAGTATTTTCTTTTGTTTTGATAAATTTAAAATAGTATATTAACTTTACAATTTTATTTGAGGAAATTTGAAAACTTTTTTAATATTTGGAAACCAATGTTTATTTAAACACGATAAAATTACATCAATAATTAATACAAAAACATAAAAGTTTTAATTATTAATATCTATTAGAATATCTTAAATTATAAACAAAAAATTAGATTATGTTATGAACATTATTGAAACATTTTACATATATTTTATATGTATGTGAATAACAAATATAATCGCTCCAAAAACAAAGTAAAAACGCATCACCGTGACTGTCCAAATAAACCACACGATCGACGGATTTTGTTTGACAATAGACAGAGAGAGATAAAAAAAGAGAAGTCACTCGTACTATAAAATAGTCTCTCTTCTCTCTTCACTCTCTCGCTTCTCTCGTGCACTAACTTCCCACGGTGCAATAATCGGCTACTTAAGTCCCTCACATCGTAATTTACTATACACTTGTCACTCACATCGTGACTACTAATTAGGTGATAGAGTTCTACACACAAGTAAATGGAGGCGCCTTCTCGTGACGTTTCATAGGTATCGAGCGTAGCTAAATTTTACACACACAAATACGTCAATGTATATGTACATACACTGACGTATTTGTGTGAGAGTAAAATTCAAATTTAATTAGAACGCCAAAAACAAAATTCAAATTTAATTAGAGTTGACCGTCGATGCTCGAATATTGATAGTCTAATTTACGGTACTAAGTACTAAATTTCGAATTAATCGACATTGACCGATTATAACTTATACTGTCAATAATCCTATCGATAGTGTCAATACTATTGTTACATATAAATGTGACAATACTATTGTTACGAATAATCTAGAAGCGTGTAGAGTTGGAGCGCGCGCGCGCTATCTAGAAATAAAAGAAAGAGATAGCTCCTATTGACAAACAAATAGTTGACCTGGGCTATGCTATAATGGACTTTGTGGGATATGGCATAAGGTTGAAAGTAGCGTGTACTAGGATTTATGACTCATAACATGTTTACGATAAAAAGTGATTCATTGTTTCCCGATACATTTAGATTTTTCTGGATCCAGCTAGAACTTTACCCTGCCTATAAATAGAGAGGGTTTACAAACACAAGGCAGTTTTTATCAAGCGATCGAGAGCGATACATCAAGTGACCAGTGCGAAGGGGGAAGTGTTTTATTGTGTAGTGTTCTAAGTTCAGTGATAGTATAGCGAGTGACTAGGGTGTAAAGTGTATTTTAGTATTACGTTGTGTTGTGTTGTGTAAATACACGGATTTAATATAAGTGGTGTTTTCTTAGAATTACGAACCCAAGTACGTAACACTATTGACACACTACAATACTATCGATATTATTGTAAAATTTGGTATATACAAATCATAGACCATTAATAGAACTGGTAAAATAGATACTATAGAAGTTTCAAAATAAAATAACATCAACGGTATCGTTATTATCACTAACTTTTAACTTTTACATGTAGCTCATTTTTGATAGTAGTGTATGCAGTTCGAATGCGGTACTTGCACATTTCGAATGTGGTTCCATTTAATTTTGTTCCGTTTAAGTTCTATAAAAAAATTTATTCATTGAAGAATCCCTTTTGAAGAATAGACCATCTGCCATTCTACCAGGCAGGTCGTAAAAGGTGACCGATTAGCTATATGTGTCACTAATATTGTGACTACTAGGTGGCAGAGTTCTGCAACGTGTCGCCCGGGTCTGGTACCACTACCTTACCTATTCCTGCCGCAATAGCGTCAGTGCTTGTCACTGTCGTGTTCCGGTTTGGAGATACACTTACCAAGAATCCATTGTTATCAGGATCGGAGTCCAACATCCAAACTGGTTTACGCCAGTTAATTGGTTTTGTAAAGTTTTCGAATGCTGAAAAAAATAATAGTGCAGTACATAACAAAATATTAACCATGTTAAATAACATCACATAAATTATGAGCTTATTAGTTCGAGCTTTATTGTAATTTTAGGGTCCCGTGCCAAAGGGTTAAAGAATTATATAATATGTATTTAACTAGTAAGTTATATGATTATAGTACTCATTGACCACACCACTAACACCAACCCCACATTTGCTTATGAATTTAGACTCTGTTGATGCTTTTTGTTGTGGATTTCATCAATATGGCCGAACGTACGCAAAGAACTGTTTTAAGCAGACGTATTATAATAAAATGCTCCTTTTATGTTTGATAATTATTATATTTCACTTCTTGCAATAACACAATTCTGACATATTACTTAATTACTTAAATTAAATTAGATCATATGATACGAAATACAGTAAAACGGTTACATTCAAATAATTTACTCTTTATAATACGCTCATGCGACCGACTCCTCCGAGCGCTCGATTCAATCTGCCGTACTTTTCTCGCGCCCCACTAGAAATTCCGTTAACGGATAAAATACGAAAGTGTTGCCCGCATGACGCAAGACATGGTTCGATAAATTGTCATAACCGCAAACGGGTTTCTTATTTTACTATTTTATTAAGAAGTAATTATTAAATATTTTTAAATTAATATATATATATTAGTGCTTTATTATAATTAAGCTAATACAAACATATTAGCAATACTATGAAACCTAACATTCGCCCATCCTGACAGCGTGTATGTCCTCATACACGAATCACTCGACCTGTCTTTTACATCCAATAAACACAATACTAAACATAGTGAGCGAATGCGATTATACTGTCAGGGGAAAAAAAAATTCTTATGAAGTTAGCGGATGGGCGGATCACTCGGCACATATTTTACTTTTAACTCTAGTTTACTTTTACACTTAAATACAAAGTAATCCGCCTTCCGACTGACTTACTGATAGTTCTATCTTCGAAAGACAACGCGTACATATCTATCTGAATACATTAATTCTACAGGATCGAAGTCTTTGTTGAGTATGTCCTCTTCATACTCAATGATTTCCCACAATATAAGCCAATATGCCCTCTTCATATTGTCTTATAACGGCATATAATAATACAAAGTTGGGATATCAATATGTCCTCTTCATATTGATGTATCATTTGTCTTACATATTTACTTATTCACATGACATAGCGAAAACCAAATAGTTATCAATATGTCCTCTTCATATTGGCCTAAATGGTTCACGCCATGTCACATCATGTATAACATATTTTAGACAGAAATCACCATGCCATCTTCATGGTGCTATGCCAATATGTCCTCTTCATATTGACTTAAATCATATTAAGCTTAAATAAATGTCACTATGTCCTCTTCATAGTGGCATGTCAATATGCCCTCTTCATATTGACTAACAGCAATGAGATAAAACATACTCGATCAATTATTGCGAAATTAAGTAGTTACTTAGATAATTTAGACGTTTCACATCACAAAAGATGTTCTTATAATCTACAACATTATATATATATATTTTTGTTAAATCAAAATGTTTACAATTTACAGTTATTTTGCCATCTATAACATTATTCATCATTTCTTTTTCACATTTAAATGTTACGGCGAATTTAATACACTCTTATTAAATTTAATGTTATCGCAACAACCATTCTTTAAACTACCTTTTGATTACCTACTTAAAATGTAAACAAACTATAAACTTATTACTTAAAGGAAGTCGCGTAAGCATATTTAGATTGAGCGAATTTATAAACCACTTAAAACCCAATGATGATACTTATTGAAACTAATAAAACTTGCAATTATTAATCAGATTTACGATCAAGACAATCTAATAATCGTCTTGCTCACTAATTACAGAAGTATCGTCATCAGAATTAGTATCGTTTAACTCTAATGCAGCTACATGAACCCATGGACGCATTCGACTTACAGATACAACAGTTTTACGTTTACTTCTAGTACTAGTAAGACCAGGAATTGCAGCCAACTCATACCGATCGTTGTCTAAAACTGATACCACCCGATAGGGTCCTACGAATGATGGCAGAAGTTTCCTACTTTGACCATCATTGGCAAACCCAGTTTTTGTTATTTTTACGAGATCACCCTCTGAATACTTATGAGCCGGACGCCTGTTACGATCGAAATATTTCTTTTGCTTTACTTGCTCCTCGTCAATCCTATCCTTAACCTGTTCACGTATTGTATCAGTGTCAATTGGATCTCTCGTGGCCTGCCTTAACTCATTAAGTCTCGGATCTATTTCACTAGCCATTTGCGTCCCGAACATTATTTCTGCTGGAGTCCTACCTGTGGTTTTTTGTTTACTGTTGTTAAGTCCCCATTGAACACGTCCCACCTTTGTATCCCATTCTTTTTCATTAAAATTTAAATTTTGTGCAGTCAGACAATCCAAAATGGTGCGGTTATACCGTTCCACTTGTCCATTAGACTGTGGACTGGCAACAGCATTTAGTACGTGTTTGATACCTCTGTCAGAACAGAATTTTTTAAATAGATGGGAAGTAAAACACGTTCCTCTATCACTAATTATTCGATCTGGGGACCGAAAAATGTCAAAAATTTTCTCTAACGAGTTTATAGAAGTTAGTGATTTTGTATTTCTGAGTGGGATTATAAAAACAAACTTAGTAAACGCATCAATCACTACCAATAGGTATGAATTGCCCTTTTTTGATCTCACAAAGGGCCCAAGGTGATCTATATGTAGCGTGTGGAATGGGACTTCCACTTTTGTTATGGGGTTCAAGAACCCTTCATTGCTATGTTTTCCTTTTTTAGCGTATGCACACTCTATGCATGCACCTACATATTTTTTTACGAACTTTGTCATTCGCGGAAACCAATATGTACTTTTAATCCGTTCTAGGGTCTTTTCAACGCCTAAATGACCTATGTCATCGTGATTTAAGCGACATAACTGCCACCTCGCCCCCTTTGGCACAGCCCATCTGATGTTATTTCTGTCCCCATCTAAACACTTGTAGACACCGTTGTCCTTAATTATATAATTGTCCCTTATATATTTCAGACCCTCTGGGTCCAAATTAGTGCTAAGAATATCGCGTATTCTATTAAGCTCAGTATCTCCCAACTGTAGTGTATGTAGCCAATCATCTTGCGCAATAGTCATAATTGTAGGGTATCGTTCAACCCCGCGGCTCCCACTTACGATCGGGTTTCTAGAATGTGCGTCTACATGTAACATTTTTGTTCCAGGTCGATAGTCTATGGAACAATTGAATTCTTGTAACAATAGCCACCACCTTGCTATACGAGGGATTAAATCCCTCTTCCCAAAAGTAGTTCGCAATGCACTGCAATCAGAGATAATCTTAAAATCCTTTCCTAACAGGAAGACTCTAAATTTTTTTAATGAACATACGACGGCAAGCGTTTCTAACTCATAGGAGTGAAAGTTTTTCTCCTCTGGTGAGGTTTGGCGACTATAGAATGCTACAGGATGAAGCGAATCGCTACTGCAAGAACGTTGCATCAAGACACCGCCTACGCCAACCCTACTAGCGTCAGTGTGTAATTCTGTTTCGGCAGAGGGGTCAAAAATAGCCAATACTGGCCTCTCTACCAACCTATTCTTTAGGATATTGAATGCTTCTTCCTGTTCATCACCCCATGACCAAGATACGTTCTTTTTCAATAGTTTGCTCAGGGGGTGTGCGATCTGAGCAAAATTTTGAATGAACTTACGAAAATAGCTGGCTAAACCAAGAAATTGACGCACGCCGTGAACATCTTTAGGACAAGGAAAATCGACGACTGATTGAATCTTTTTGCTACCCGGTCTTAGCCCCAAAGCACTAATCTCATACCCTAAGTAATCGATCTTATCTTTAAGAAACTCACACTTAGACAAGTTGAGCGTTAGATTGGCCTGTTCTAGTAATTTCAGTATATCTTCTAATTTCATCAGGCAATCGTTGACATCCTGTCCATAAATTAGCAGGTCATCTATGTAAGCTGTGGCCTTGGAAAATCTAGCTGAACCTAACAACCTATTAATCATCCGTTGGAAAACGGCCGGAGCATTGGCCAATCCGAACGGCATTCGATTGAATTCGTACTGACCGTCCGGCGTGACAAATGATGTGAGATGTTTTGAACGCTCGGCTATGGGCACCTGGTAATAACCAGATGTGAGGTCGAGGGATATGAAACAAGCTTGACCAGATAACCTAGCTATTTCATCTTCTATTATCGGCATGGGATATCTTTCCTTAATAGTTACTGAATTAAGCATCCTATAATCCACGCACAATCTCAGATTTCCATCTTTCTTTCGCACAAGAATGATAGGACTAGCGTATTCCGATACAGACTCTCTAATTATACCTGAACTTAGCATTTCGTCAACCATTTCACGTACCTTTTGCCGTTCAATTAACGAAAGTCGGTAAGGGCGATACACGACTGGTGTCTTGCTATTGACTTCAATGGTCATCTCGCAAACGTTAATACAACCTAGATCCTTAAGTGAAGATGCAAAACAATGTCCGTACTTGTTCAAGATGTCAAACAACCTTTTCTTGTCCGTTTCACTGACCGACTGTCCTACACGAACCTGACTAGCGTCAATATCTCTAGTAACTGACGATGAGGTTTGTAAAACCCTGTTGACGACCTTGACCGGACAAGCTCGCGCTAACACAACTCCGTCTGGGATTAGACAAATACGGGAGACTGGGGTTACACAAACATGGATAATACCACGCTCAACTGGATAGACTCCACCAAGTACTACGCACTGCTCCCTAGGTTTACCCACTACCCCTCCATGAAGCAAAACATTACCTTCCCGAGCAGGCTCAACGGTCGCTCTAATTGATGCGCTTCCGCTTAACTTAACGCCACCCGTAATTATTACGCGTAATGTATTATTATCAATGTCAATATCTTCTACTTGAGAAAATGGAACTTCATTGTTAATATCGATAAATCTTAACTCCGTGGCAGTCTTATAGGCGGCAATGTGAGTCTGCTCGGTAAAACTTTGACCGATCAAAATAGATGCTTCTAAAAACTCATCGTCAACAATACAACAAGGTACCCTAGCGCAAACGCCATCAACACATAAAATAACATTTGCCTTACCAATTGACTGTACTAACTTGTTACCGAAACCCTTTAGGGCCGAGGTAATATTGTCATGTTCAATATTTAGATCTCGAACTACCGACTGTTTTAGTAGCGTCACCTCACTTCCAAAGTCAACAAATGCATCAACTTTAAAATTATTAACCGTGACGTTTTTAAGAAATTTTGAATTTTGCTTTGTCGTAGATATGCATAAAGTTTTACTAACGGTTTCGTTACATTTACTGCCTATTTCAGATTTAAAATAACATTTTTCTACTGTATGACCTACTCTATTGCATCTTGAACAGTTCATCAGAGGCTTAGGGCATTTAGAAAAGACATGACCCTTATCCTTGCAGTTAAAGCAAAACAGGTTATTATGGTTCAGTCTGTTCATAGATTTAGAGTTATTATCAGAATAAGATACAGGAAAAGCAGCCCTAGACTTAAAATTACTACTACGCGGTTCAGAGTACGTTGAACTTTCCTTATGGCTAATTAAAAATCTTAACAATTGGTCAGGGCTATCACAACGCAGTGCTATGGCACTTGATTTGGTGGTCTTATCAGTAATGCCGTGTATTATACATTCGGTTGCTCTTTTACCAGTAATATCGCATTGATTTAAAAGTCCTAACTTTTCATAGAAATATACTTCAATGGGCTCATTGTATCTGCTTTTCCTTCTTAACATATCCTCCAAGGACTGGCCATAATTCTGTTCGTGAGGAAATGCACCTAACAGCTTCTCTTGCCATTGAGGCCATGTATACAAAATAGTGTTAAGACTCTCGTACCAGGATTTGGCCAATCCCTGAAGTTTCTGCATAGCAAAATGTACTGTAGTCTTGTCATCCCAGCCGTAAACTGTCGCACATTCGTTCACTTTTCTTAGCCATATATCTACACGTTGATTCTTTAGAGACGGATTGAATTCCGGTAAAATATTATGTTCACTAGGTTTAAACGTAGGTGCGACTGTTCCCGGCCGAGATGTGGTACCCTTAAGGGAGCTTAACAAGTTTATAATGTCGTTTGCAGTAAATTCTGTATTAGAAGATATTGTTGATTTTAGCTTAACGGGTTCATCAATAGTCATATCATGGGTTCTCTTTAAGTTACAATTTGAGGACGGTGTTTCATGATGTGAACCTTTGCGATCTAATGATAAACGACGACGTGCTACGCGTACCTCATTTTCTAGATCACGCAAACGTTGACGTTTGCGCTCCAACTCCTTTTCCTGTTCCCGGACACTGCTATACCTTTGTTCTCGCGATCGGCTGCGAACGCGGCTGCGGCTACGACTGTGACTGCGAAGGCGGCTAGCTTCGCGACTGCGATCTCTACTGCGAGATATTTCAGCATTGCGTCTTGGCCCGCCACCACGCGATCTACTCCTTTTGGTAGGCGTATGCAAGCATCGGGTGTCACAGTCATTCGGCATTATCTGGAACTCAAAACATATAGGCGTTAATCTCGTTAACCTAAAATAAGCTGCACAGTAAGGTATAAATATTTAAGCTTCAAAATTGCGGGTATCTCCTAAACGGTGCATCGTATGACAAAAATAACGAAATTTTCACACCCCTTTTATATACCCCGCAACAGGGACTGTACTCACTAAGAACATTTTTTTTTTTTTTTTTATTCCTTATCGACTCGAAATGTTAATTCCATCAATAATTATCAAGCGATGTCACAGCGACTCTCTTACGATTACTTATACTTTAAATGGGTAATTTAAATTATATATTATCGATATACAAATGTATATAATATATTGAGTACTACCTGACCCAGCAAACGTTGTTCTGCCTTTTTAACAACTATTATTTCTTTTTCTATATTTTCTCACCTTTTAAACCTTCCTTGGACTTCAACGATTAATTCAAAACCAAAATTAGCCAAATCGATTCAGGCTTTCTAGAGTTTTAGCTAGACCAACGTACAGTAATTGATTTTTATATATATAGATGTAAGCATATTAAGGCAAGTCTTTTATATCTATTGGTTGTTGCCTTTTCTTTCTCTTTTTTTTTATTAGGTTATTATTACCTAAATTAATAAGTAATGCACAAAAGGCGCCAAATTTTACATATTCAACTTAGGTTCACCGACTTATTTGGCTTCCACTTCATAGATACCACACATACATGTTTCATAGGCACCACACATGTCTTATACATAACGAGGAATAATCTATTATTTAAAAAGAATAAATATTGGACGTGTACTTACCACTTCTGATCTATAATAAAATGCTCCTTTTATGTTTGATAATTATTATATTTCACTTCTTGCAATAACACAATTCTGACATATTACTTAATTACTTAAATTAAATTAGATCATATGATACGAAATACAGTAAAACGGTTACATTCAAATAATTTACTCTTTATAATACGCTCATGCGACCGACTCCTCCGAGCGCTCGATTCAATCTGCCGTACTTTTCTCGCGCCCCACTAGAAATTCCGTTAACGGATAAAATACGAAAGTGTTGCCCGCATGACGCAAGACATGGTTCGATAAATTGTCATAACCGCAAACGGGTTTCTTATTTTACTATTTTATTAAGAAGTAATTATTAAATATTTTTAAATTAATATATATATATTAGTGCTTTATTATAATTAAGCTAATACAAACATATTAGCAATACTATGAAACCTAACAGTATGAACTGTTTTAAGCAGTCATACACATGAGTTTGTTATATGACTTCGTAACTATTTCGATTTATATTTTTATTTCCATTTTCGTTTGATTAAAACTTTTTTATGAGTTATTACTTGCCATATTACTTTCACAGACTAATAGCTGTTTATGTTGCTAATAGCTGTTATGTTAGCTGTTAACAGACGCGGACGAAGTCGCAGGCATAGTTAATAATTTATAAATTCGACACGCGTTTGGTTATATTGTTTTCGATGACAAATTGATCACTACTTTAATGTGACAAACCAGCCTTCATAGCGTGCCGCTACTTTAGTCTACTTGTGGTTACATATATTAAACTGGTTGCTTAATATTTTGATTCGTTGCTCAAGTGTTTAGCGACTACGCAATCGATAGGATTCGATACCCGATAGGAACTAACATTTATGTGATGGACAACAGATATTTATATTTCTGGCTTACATTCAAAGTGTTTTTTTTATATAAATTTTAGCAATGATATAATTAATTTCTATATTGTATTAGTATTGTTGACTAACGCCCAAACCATAAACAAATAAGTTGTTTTACTTTGGGGCTAGATCAATTCGTGTAATTTGTCCATAGATATTAATTCTTCTTGGGCTATATATTAACACTGTCATCCGAAGTGGTGTAGTACTGTGAATGGAATTATCTGACTTACCAGTGGCCAAATCCTTGCCGACCGGGTTGCGAAACTTAATTTTCTTATCTGACGTCCATGCAATACCTGTTCTAAGTACAGGCACTGGAGTTGGTTTTCCTGCACTCTCAAGGAATTGCACTGTCAATGTGTCTGTAAAATAAGATTAAATTCTGTATAATTAAATTCTGACGGGAAACGAAGACCGAATAGTGTGTATATTATACACATTAATTCGAAATACTTTGGCCCCTACATAATACATCAATAAGTATTCAATCGACACTTAGTGTATTTAATAAACTTCTCTTGTGCGTTTAATAAACCTTTCTTGGAATATTTTTTTTGTTACAATGTACTTTTTATTATAAAAATTTCGTGTTTTAAAGTTGAAATTCAATTTTACTACGAAAACCGTCATGGCGTCCTTATGACATCACGCCGTGGTAATATCTAAATGATATCGCATTTACACAATATGTTCACTATTCGCCTCGTTATTCGAGGAGCATTCGTATACGAGAGCTGTTGCAAACTTACTGTTCATATATTCGCGGATAATCATTTTGACATTCACACACGAACATAGAGGACGTAAAAATAATGGCGGCATGCACGCTGTTGGGCTTAAAAAATAATATCACAATGTTTTTTTTAAAATCTTCTTCTGTTTATGTTTTGTTTTTTTTTCTAGTCTCTGAAGAATTCATCTAAAACACTAAAAATATGAAATTAACAAAAATTTATGTCTGACCTGCTCAATTATTAGCATTGATCGTATTTGATCATTTGTTTAAATTTAAATAAAATAGAATTTTATTGAGATATTCTCGATGTACCTCAATTTTAAATTATTTTTGCAAACTTCTATTTCCTGTTGCACTTTTCTGAGATATTGGCATAAACTGGAAAATTACCCATTTTATTTTCTTATAAATAAAATGTTCTCGGCCATTGATATAATTCTCGGCCTTATAAGAGGTCAAGATATTAAGAAGTAAAAATTTAGTAATCTTTCCTTTAGGCTTACGTTAAACACACCTTTTACTTATTTTTAAGACAGTAAAACTGAGAATAAAAATAAGATTTTTTATTTGCAGTTATAACATTTACTAAAAACGGGTAAGTATATTCTAAAACTGATTCTCCCAGGTAATAGTCATTAAGCAAACACCATGAAATGTACACACCAACAAAGAGCCATACGTTCAAAGGTTTCTATACACTCCTGGTGTCATATTTAATTAGATTTGTCACCCGGACGCCTTTGAAACTTATGATGTCTGTAACTTCTGAATTACAAAACCGATGACCTTTTCCTTTCGAACAAAAATATAACGAAGGGTTTCCGACTACGGGTTAATGAATTAAAGCTAAATGTGTGTTTTGACTTTCATCCCCTATCCCATGAGAACGGTACCGAATTTTGGTATTTTGGGAAAATTGGAAAAAAAAAAATCCTATATGTTG
This sequence comes from Apodemia mormo, assembly GCA_036924255.1. Lineage (NCBI taxonomy): Eukaryota > Metazoa > Arthropoda > Insecta > Lepidoptera > Riodinidae > Apodemia > Apodemia mormo. The sequence continues at coordinate 17,152,605 of JAUPFN010000020.1, forward strand.
CTCCAACCTCTCAGCTATCACCATGCTAAATTTCATTATTTTCTGTCCAGCAGTTTTTGTGTGATTGACGCACAAATTTACAGATAGACAAAAATTCTAATAATTAGGTTTTTCGCTTCTGTTATTGATATTTTATCTGACCCTATCATATTATGCATTCTATGCATTGAGATACATAACTTATATGTTATGCTTTCTGTTACTGTCAAGGGTAAGATAAGTGTTGATACATACCATTAAATAATGAATTGGCGATTGCCCCACATGGTGCGATGGGTTTCATTACTCCATTTTCCTCAGCGTAAGAATATGGATCACAGTCAGAGGAAGGTTTGAGTGATAATTTTCCTAACAACTGATTATCATCTCTGAAAATAAAAAAAATAGAATGTAGTTAAACACCTATATTTATTCTAGACTAGCAGAATACTAACTACATCTTTATTTAATATCATAAAGAGAAAACATTTGTATGTATGTAAAAAATTAACTCAAAAACTACCAGACTAATCTTAAAAATTCTTTTACTATTGGATAGTGTAGCTATGACATGCTACTTGTTATCAAAAAGCAAGCAAAAGCAAGAAATGATTTGAAATTACCTGAACTAGGTTGTGAGTAACAACTAATTTATTCTATACTCTGAATTATAATTCGATTCTACATTTGACATAAGCTACTGTCATTTTGTAAAATAATGATACCACATGTGTAGTGATGAACACAAAAATCGATAAAGAATCGCGATTTATGTTTATGTAATTATAATATTGATGTTCCAATTAAAGACTAAATTATTGATTTTTATTTAAATAAATACATAATTATTCATAATAATTATTTATTATCTTAAAAACAGCAAAGAAAAATATCGACACGCAAGATTTGAACCTGCAACCATTTCCCTAAAGCCGGGCTTTAGGGAAATGGTCGCAGGTTCAAATCCCGCGTGTCGATATTTTTCTTTGCTGTTTTTAAGGTTTTTCCAGATTCCCAAGCACGGGGTGAGTGCTATAACACAAAAATAATTATTTATTAATTAGTAACCACTGCTTTATTTTATAAAAAGTTAATATTTTTGTTTTTTATATTAAAAACAAAGCTTATAATAAAAGATCCTAGCTAGATAGATAGTTTTCTATATTAGCAACCCGTGCGTGCTCGTGCAGCTATCGCCATTTTGTTTATCTTGTCATTCGGCTTCATTCTCCCAGTCTGACTGCACGAATATCCGGTTTCATTGCGAATCGATATTTTGTTATTTTGTTGGGTTTTTGTTAGTTTTGTTACGTTGTGTTTGTTGTTACGTTTTTTGTAAACTTTGAGTGAATCATTTGTTTTGGTTTTCCATCAAAATAAATCCTCAGCCAAGTACATCACAAAAAGACGTGGATGTTTTCTTGTCCCCAAGAAAAAAATGTCCACAAAAAGCTTTCACTGTTACTGAAAATGTTATGATCCGCAATGCTTAGAAGTACGTGAAAATGAAACTTCTGTGCAATTAGAGGTCTTTGAAGTTGTGGAAGAAAATTAATGTATGAGCAAAGTTGCTTACATATCAGGAATAACCTCACGCTCTGTTTGTAACATTTTGAAGGAAATAAATAAAGGTGCGCCGCCAACTCCTCCTAAAAAAACTGGACCAAAGCCAAATTTCAAAGATAAAATTGATGAATTTACATTCTCCACAATACGAAGAATTGTTCATCAGTTCTTTTACTGAAATGAACCTCCAACCATTGTAAAGGTTAGTCAATCAGTCAGACAGTATTATTTTATACCTACATCTTTTATATATAAGTAATGATTCCAAACTATTATACAATTTACTATTTTAGATTTTACACGTGATGAACGATGATCCAGAAATGCCCAAGGTTTCCAAAAACACCCTCAGAAAAATTTTGAAGCATTTTAATTTTAAATTTTTTGCACGATCACGCAAGAGCTCACTTATTGATCGAAATGATATAATAACGTGGCGCCAGCGTTACTTGCGATCTATATGTCAGTTTAGACGAGAAGGGCGACATATATATTATCAAGATGAAACTTGGATTAATGCAGGTAAGTCTAACATTTTGAATTTATATACATTTTACATTAAATTTAATAGTAATATTGAATGTTCATGTACTATATATATTTTTAGATCATACTGTAAAAAAAACTTGGGTGGACATGAAAGTCACATCATCTCGGCAACCGTTTTTGGAGGGACTGACCACTGGATAACAAAATCCATCTGGAAAAGGCAAATGTCTCATAATTAGCCATATAGGTAGTAAAGAAGGCTTCCTGGAAGAGGGGTTCATGATTTTTGAAGCAAAGAAAAATTGTGAAGATTACCATCATGAGATGAATGCAGTTTGTTTTGAGGAGTAATTTGCTGGAGTCTTATCAAAATTAAGACAAAACTCAATTGTGGTGATGGATAATGCACCTTACCACACCCGAAAATTGAAAACGGCACCGAAAATGAGCTGGAAAAAAGCTGCCATTCAAGACTGGCTTTTAAATAAAAATATTCATTACGAACCAGATATGGTTAAAGCTACGCTTTTAGAACTGATTCCACATAACGAGTCTTTTAATAAGTACGCAGTAGACGAAATGGCAGTACAACATGGGATCACGGTTTTAAAACTGTCCCCTTACCATTGCAGGCTGAACCCTATCGAATTGATATGGGCACAGGTAAAGGGGCATGTAGCTCAAAATAATAAAACCTTCAAAATGAAACGAGAGAAATTTATTTGGGGAAGGTATTCAAAATAATACAGCTACCGAATGGTCTAAATGCGTATCCCATGTTGTCAATGAAGAGGAAAAAAATGCTAGATATGTTAATTGACAACATCACAGACACATTTATAATAAATGTTACAGAAAGTGACAGCGATAGTGATAGCGATGACAGCGACATTTTATAAAATAAAATATTACCATAATACATCTATTTGTTTTATTTCTCATGTTCCTTCATGATCACATTTTTTTATTTATTTCACACACAATTATTAAAGAAAACTCTCAGGTCCTTAATAAAATAAAGGTCTTAACTAAATTATCGCTTCAGAAATATTTAATTTCCTGATATACTTAGTTTCTATTAAAGTAGTAGTTGTCTAGATACACTACTATAAATGAGAGGAATCGATCCGGAAATATTTCATTTCCGTATCGAATAATTTCGCAACGTCACTACTTAGTACTTGTCATAACATTGCAACCCTGAAATTTTCAAATCTGGAATCGAATTAAAATTCCGAGTATAGTCTAAACTGACAAACATTGCTCAGTTGAAGAAGAAATAACTGAAATTTCTAATGGAAAAATCCAAATTACTGATGTAAACATCTAAACTATTAAACAGAAAAAAATTGAGTTTTTGTTTATTATGATTCAACTCAAAATGTATTCAAGCAATATTAAAAATTCTATCACCTTTAATAAAAAGCTACACTATCCAAGTGTAATATAAGCTACATTTTTACCCGACTAAACAATAGGAAACAATGATTTTTGGTCACGCAAACAAAGTCACAACTCACGAGTAACTGCTAGTTTTTATACCTATTGTTACAAATATATTTTTGTTTATTTATTTATTCTTTTTGTACGCATGGAAACACAAAACAATACTTATATTGGAGGAAATACATTTACAAAGATATGCTTATCTTTTTAAGAGATTTCTTCCTGCAAAATCATTAATATAGGTTGTTGGAGAAATCACAAAGTATAAACAACGGGTATGGTGTACACTTGAGATAAAAACTAACAATACCTAACAAATTTAGACAAAACAAGAAAACGGATAATATATAAGACTTTAAATTGCTTCATAAATAATTTCTATAACAGTAACAGTGAGACTGAAATGAGGATTAAAATTAAAATAGGAAGAAAAAGATAACAAACACAAATTAACTTTAAGTGGCAGAATTCTAATTACAATAAAATTATATATTATTAAGAGACAAATAGTGCTGCTTGACCCTAATTTAAAACAGCTTATGGCCTGGATATCCTGAATATGACCTGGGAGATCATTCCATAAATAAGCTGCACGAACAGTGAAGGACTTGCCAAAAAATGTTGTCACAAACAGTGAAGGACTTGCCAAAAAATGTTGTATTAAACTGTGGCACAGGAAAATAGTTAGATATGACACAAGAGCGCACCGGCCAATCACTATAAGGATCTAATGCAAATTTGCCACACAGATATGTAGGCCAAGACATTTGCATAGCATTGAAAAGGACATACAAAACATGTGCATTTTGACGCTAGCATGGTTTGGTGAGGAACAAAACTTTGTAATCTCTCTAAAGAGTGAAGTGAGTAATGAAACCGCTTACTCAGTTAGTTTATGTGAGAAGCCCATGAAATATGGCAGTCCATTACTAGACTTAAATTTTTAACTTTGTCAGTATAATTAATAGATATATTATTGTATTTAATTTTACAAAGTCAGAAAAATCAATTTTATTTCTTAGTTGCCTACTGCCTGTAATTATTACTTGTGATTAGGAGGGATTAACTAATTAATTAGATTTTTTAATTTTAATTTAATATTAACTAATTAATTTAGAGTTAAATGCATTAATAAAATCCAACAGTTTTTTTTTATATCATAAGATAGCAAACAAGCAGATGGGTCTCCTGATGGAGACCCATCTGCTTGTTTGCTATCCATGTAGTCAACCATCGCCTATAGACACCAAAGATGTTAATGGTGCTATATTGTGGCGAGGTCGAAAGTTTACCTGCTACCTTACCCTCTAAAACGGAACACAACAGTGACTAGCACTGACACTATTGCCGCAGGAATAGGTAAGGCGGTGGTACCAGACCCGGTCGAGCTGATGCAGAATGATCACAATGGTTGGATGGTCACGATGGTAGTGACGCACATAGCCACTCGGTCGCCTTTTACAACCTGCCTGGCAGAACGGCAGTTGGCCTATTCTTCAATGGAGCCCAGGACCAACATGGGGAAAGACGAGTTAGAATAGTAAGCATTTTATTATTCATAGCAAATCGGATATCACCAGTGACTTTGATAAGGGCTGTTACTGTGCCATGGGACTCACGAGAACCTGACTGAATTGGGCTTAAAAGGTCATTTCTAACCAGAAACGATGATAGAAGATAAATAAACGTTTGAAAGATTTTTGGAAAGTATTGGTAGTATTGAAATGGGACGAAAGTTTGCCCCATTTCAGTTTGTTCGGGACAAGTAGGATTCATCATTTTTCACATGATGGTGGAGAGGAATTGGAAAGAAGACATAGGCAAAAAGATTTTTTATAATTGACCATAAAAAATCTCTTTGCCTATGTCTTCTTCTCATGGTTAATTAAATGAACTTGTGAAGTGAAAAAGTGTTTATTCAAATCATCTAAGTCAAAGGAAAATTGTTTATCATGATCAGGTTTACTTAGCCCCAGAGAACTAAGAAATTTCCAAGCTTGACCCAGAGAAAACCATTTTGTATGTGTACTAAGCATATCAGCCACTACTTACCTTGACTTTACATATCTACGATGATTTTGGTAATAGTTGCTTAGCCCATAGTAAAAATACACATCTCCTTTAAAGTCCTCAGTTAAATTAAATTCAATCTGGCACACACATTCCTTCATTTCATTATTTTTGATGTAATCTGCACATGTTATATTCTCATCATTTTTCAAACAATATGTGTAATCTATCACATGTTCTTTTACCTAGAAAATGTTAGATTTAACAATTAACATGTCACATCATGTTAAACAAAAATATCAAACTATATAAAAATCACTACCCATTTGTCTGCATGTTTGTTTATTTCAAAATTAAATGCTGAATTTTGATAAGATTTAAATTACAAAATGGATTTTCTTATAACTGTTACTAGCCAAAACGGAGCAATGGTACAAAACTCAGGTTTTTTTACTTGGACTAATAAAGGTTCATTAGACAGATATCTGACTATATATCACTGGCTAGCGATGCTTAATTCACCCTTGGATGTTGTGTTGCCCACTTGTTGAACACATTGAATTCGAGTTGACACCTAGTGGATAACTCGTTAATGCTGAGAGAAACTTGGAATTGGATTGTCGTTGGATTTATGTCAAGTCTATGTAACGTACAAAGACCTTAAGCAGTTAAATATATTTGTGTTGCTATAATAATAAATTCTGTTCTCTGAATTTTCTCAAGCAAATGTGACAAATATAATATATAAAACTAGGAGAAACCGCACATCCGATCAAATAGTGTCACAAGTAAAAAAAAAAAATTCTCGAGTATAAGGGGTTTAAAGTTGCTCATGTCTATTTTTTTCACTTTTCAGGCCAACTCTACTAACGTCACTAGCACCGTTATAGTATCACATCATTGAAAACAGTAGTAGATCACCATTCGAGATAAAACTATGGCAAATACGATACGAATGGTACAAAAAAGTGATTTTTACGATTTTTTGAATTATTACACTATTTGATCGGATGTGCGAAACAATACACAATATATAATATAAATATTGCTCTTGTACCTAATGTGTTGCTCATTTTATCTATATATCTGATATTATGGAGGGACAAGAAACCAAAATCCTTCCTCTGTGAAAGTCCTTAGAAATATTAGCAATAATGATTGAACAGTATAACACTCTAGTTGGCACAAGTTTGCTCTAGAAAATAAAGAAAAATATTTAATAATGTCATAAGACTTACAACTGCTTATTATTATTTATATTAGAAAATAAATGTAAATTCTAGTGCCAAACTAGTATTTTGATTATGCATATTTTGTCCCATTTTAGATTTTTACAGTGCATATAATTCGAATGTAATAATCCAATAAGCTCTCGCCAAAATTAAAAGGTCCCAGAAACATTTTTTAAAATAATTAAACAAATATTTTTATGATAAGCACTCTGTACCTTTTAAAACCAAATCAACCCAAAAAAGATTCTTTTGTATTATCGTATTATATTAACATTTATATTATAAATAATAATAATTATTCTTTATTTTTCAGATATGAATATCCATTTTGTTAGTGTGTTAGTAGATTTAAGATACTTATAACTATGTTAGTAAGGGTTATCTGTTACGTACTATTACTTATTTATTGATATATTAAATAAGTAGTTTATATACTAAATTAGGGCTAAACTGTACTTTAGCGCCCCACGATTTTCTGGGTTTTCTGGGTTTTCGGGGGTGGGGGTAGAGGGTAATTGGCCCACCTCTCGTTCCCACCACTATAACTTCTGTAAACCAGAATCAACAACCGAGCGAGCATTGGTGTTCCCCTTTACAGATTTAGTGCATTTAGGTTGCTTTTTCCATAAGAAAAAAATACATACTAAATAGTGTAAGCATGTACATGGTTTGAACCTTGTTAACCCCCCACTCCCCCCACCTCCCTCTCCACCCTAATAACCCCAAAAATATCCAAAATTGTTTTTTTTTTCATTTACTTAATAAGATACATATTTATTAAAAAAAATAGAAGGGTGGGTTTCCACGACCTCCTCTTTTCAGGATGATCTAGTACCCCCCCCCCCTCCCCACCCTCGAAAACACCGAAATTCGTGTGGCGCTAAAGTACAGTTTTACCTAAATTAGTATTAATAAGTAGTTTAATAAAAAATTATACACATTTTAGAGGCAAAGTATTCTTTTTTTAAATTTTTTGTTCATAATTTCATGGCTAAAACTTGCAAACCTAAACACAGAAAACTTATTTGTAAGTTTAACTATATACTTAAAAATTACTACTTAAAAATTAATGAGTGGAATATCATCCTCATCAATCTCTACTGCTTAATTGGAAAAGGATTGTGTGTATCTAGAGTCCAATTCATCGAAGTGGCAAATATTTTTTGATTATACTTTCTTATTATTGATACTAAGAGAAGTATAATAAAAACGTATAATAACAGACTACTTATATCTTGATAACAATTACAGATAGTTATCAAAGATAATTATCACTTTAAATGCTAGTTTCATCACAAGTTTGTCTAAAACTAGGCAACTCTGTGGGATGGAAATAGTAACATTGAATAGGGAAAACCAACCCCTATTTAAACCACCACTCAGCAACTCTAACTAAATTCGTACAACCCTTTTCTAATGCCACCCCATGATTCCAAACACAGAACGCATTTATCCCATATAAAGTTCTATGTTTGTTGGAGTTTTCGAAATTACACAAACTGTTTACAATTGACTTGGAAGTTACTCAGTATTTCCTAGATGTAACTGTAATAATTCATCAATACTCGATTAAAAATTTCACCAATAAGTAAAATGTTATGATCAACTAATGAATATTATCATACCTCGTCAGAAAAGTAAAGCAAACCAATTCCAACAGGAATAAATGCAATCCCAATCACAAAGAATGTAGGCAGGACAGTACCAGCAGTAAGAATCGGCTGCCAAGCTGGTAGTCGTTGTTGTTTAAAAGCAGACTCTAAAATAAATGATTAATGAACGATCAATAATTCAAGGTCCTTTCCATTAGGTGTGTCAGCAAAACACCCTATAATACCTTACCTGCAGGACGTCGAGACTTTACTTGATCGGATGCATCACTCGAAGTCGCCATTGTCTGTCTAAATTAATTTCTTACGGAAGACTATGTAGAAAACACACACACGAAATAGATGCAACGATGCTTGTATGCAACGATGCAACGATGTAGACAGTGGACACCAAAAATACAAATCCTCTTTTCCGACATTCGTCTCGTTCCACAATTTCGATTTCGACTAACTGATAACCATAGACTAGTATTATGCTTTACTGATAACCACAGAATAATTAGAGTATGCTGATAAATGTCAAAACCAATGAACTTATATACGATAACTGGAATTTTACAAAGCAATATTTGAAAAACAAAAATATTATTTTTCAAATATTGCTTTATATTTATTCGTTACATATATTTATTCGTTACATATAAAAATGACATTTGTTTCTTACTTAACAGAGGGGAAAAACGTTCTGAGCAAGACAACGATAAGAGTGGATGCTGTCCCTTTCTTGCAATTACCAGGGTAAATAAATTATAAAACTATCTGATGGTAGATTTTTATATATTCGGTAATCGTTAAATCCCTTTAACAAATCGTCACGTCAAGTCACACGTCGATAAATACATTAGCATAAAATTAACATAGTGAGTTCTAAATTTGTGCAGCACAGACATATTCGACGTAAATATTAACGTAAATAGATTAGTAAGGCAGGATAAATTGTATATTTTGTTTAGTTTGTAAATTTCTATAATAAATAATGTTAGTTTTCGTCTTTTATTCGCCCTAAGACCTACATACAGCTTTGTTGTACAGAGATAATAAAGCTTTATGTAGTTAAGTTGTTTGCCTATAGGCATATTACGAACAAAGCGGGTTCCACGCAGTCGACAAAATTACGAGTCGACTCTTGCGAGATTGTATTTATATGCGGGAATCCAGAATTACGAAAACCCCGGAAAGTGCAAAATTCTTTGTAAAAATGAATTTTTTTCGATTGTAAATAGTATGTACAATATAGATATAAGCCTTAGGCATATGTTTACGCAGTTTTCGGGTATATAAAGATAGATAACAGCTGATAGTACGACCTGAAAAGGCGTAGTTGTACGCCTTTTCAGGTCGTACTATCAGCTGTTGCAGCAGTGTAGCAGCTGTAATTGTAAGTTTCCGAGGTCCTATAAGAACGAATCATGTATATAACACACTTGTTTGTTATTATATAAGTTTATATGTGTTAAATCTTTGTATATAGATAAGAAATAACACTATGTAATTAGTTTTCGGTAGGTCTTAGGGCATTATGCACTTTGTCTCGCTTATAATTGTAAAAAGATAGTACCGTTGCACTCGCTAGAGGGCCACAATAGCTAATTAGAGGTAGGAGAAGCTACCTAAGATAAAATAATTACGATTAGATTACGAAAAGTAGGATTTATCAAATCCCAGACATTGTGGCACCACGCGTGGCGCCACCCGTCTTTGTCGGTTTACGCCGCCCGTCTGGCCGCGGGCTATAAATATCGGAGAGCGCGGCCATACAATCAGTTCCGTTCCGATGTCCAGTTTCGTTACGTCATAAGAAATAAGTTACCCAGACAAGTTCCTGGGCTTTAGTATATCTATAGGGTACCGGCCACGAAATAAAAGAAAACAAGGGGAAGTGAAGAGTGGGCGTGCCGCGTGCGTCACTATTATGCGCTTTTACTCTAAATTGCCTTAGTTATACTTACCATATCATTAGGAGATAGTCGTCGTGCGAAAATCTATTATACACTGAATTATGTCGTATTGTGCCATCCTTGAATGCAGAAATGATAGTAGAATACAGATGACTAAAAATGGAGATATTTCATATCATTCGAAAGTACAATTTTCATTTTATTTTAATTAAATTCCTGATTTAATATAATCTCTAATGATATAATAGAAAGTCAAGCTAAAATCAGCCGTACACCTTACATATAAAGTTCATTTTAGGTTGACCTAATTTTTCTAGAAAGATATACGTAATGACAATCATTACGTACAGTACCCGGCGATAAATATTGCACATCGACCTTTGGAAAGAGACAATCGGCTAATTTCGGCTTCGTAGAGCGTTATCTCTGTCGCACAAAATACAAACAGTCCGGTACCTATTAGGAGCTGTTAAAACAAGTGATTTGCTTCTTTTGATATTTTTATTCTTTGTATAAAATACACTAATTTTTCTATAAGTGATGGCTTTAGGTTGGGGTAAAATAAAATAAAAAAACATTTTTACATTATGTTTATGTATTTAATTATTTTGGAACATTGCAGCTTTAGTGTACATAATAAACACCATTATACCTATTGCTAAAATGAGACATTGCAATAAAAATAATAATAATTCTAATTCTCAATTACTTCCATTTCACTATCTGTGCTCTCAAAGAGGTCAATATCACTGTCACTATCAGCCGTATTTATTACTAATCTATCAGTGTAATTGTCTAAACTGTGTTGAATGCTTCTATATTCATTCTCACATTTGATTGCATGATCGCAAACCTTTTTCCACTCTTCAGCGCCGATCATGTTTACTTTTTCAGTCAATAATGTTTTTACTGTAGTTAAGTTCATACCCACATTTCTAGAGGCTACATAGCCTTTCAGTTGAGACCATATATTTTCAATTGGATTAAAATCCGGATGATATGGTGGCAATCGCAACACAGTGTGCCCATTTTCGGCAAGTATTTTGTCCACAGAAAACTCTGTATACCTCTCCTTGTGCTGACATATAATAGCGTAAATCTGGGTTTTTGTTAATTTTGGATCAACTGGAATTTCATGTCTGTTTAACCAGTTGATCATTTCCCGTTTAATGGTGTTTGAGTTGGGGGGTCTCTCAACATACTTGTTGTGATAGGGTGCGTTGTCGATAACTAGAACAGAATCACTGGGTATATTTGGGATTAATTGGTTAACCAGCCATTTCTCATAGTTATCGTTATTCATTTCATTGTGATAGTCACCTGTAGTGTCCGTGGATTTATACGTTAAAAAAGCACCGGGTACAAAGCCTTTTTCATTTCCCGCATGAACTATTATCAAACGTTGACCTTTTGAAATTGGCTTTTTTACTCCTTTTTTCTTATCGTCACTCCAAGATTTCCCTTTAGTGTGGGATGCATGTATATATGACTCATCCATGTAGACGATATTTTTTCCTGTTTCGCGAAATTTGCGTATTTTATCAAGGTATTCCATTCGTTTGAGACTAACGTCGTGCTTTTCCATTAGAATTTTTCGATTATCTTCCATTTTAGTGAACTGAAATCCCATGTCATGAAGTATTTTTCTCAACGTTTTTTCAGACCCATTGTAATTAATAGCTTCAGATAACTTAGCTTTTAATGATTTTACTGTTGGCAGTTCATTAAATCGTAAGTGAAAATCATACACCATTCTTCGAACAACATCGTAATCAAAATCGTCCATATCCAAACGAAATTGCTTTTTTGGTCTCCCTTTTTTTGGAGTGCTGAACTTAATTTCAGTCGAATGTGTTTCAGTACTGACTTCGTTTAATATATTGTTCAAAGTTCTTCTTGAAATTCCAGTGGCATTTGCAACTCGCTCTTGAATCTTCTTAAAATAACAACTTACATTTTCATCTACTTTTTTTTAAATCTATCAGCTTCGCTTACAAAGTATTTATAAACATTGTAGATAATTTCACGTGACTGACCTCGTAAAGGTTTCCCTCTTTTTCCGAAAGAATTTGTACAGTACAGTACAGTGTAATTTTTTTTGTACAGTACCCGGCGATGGTCTCAACTGAAAGGCTATGTAGCCTCTAGAAATGTGGGTATGAACTTAACTACAGTAAAAACATTATTGACTGAAAAAGTAAACATGATCGGCGCTGAAGAGTGGAAAAAGGTTTGCGATCATGCAATCAAATGTGAGAATGAATATAGAAGCATTCAACACAGTTTAGACAATTACACTGATAGATTAGTAATAAATACGGCTGATAGTGACAGTGATATTGACCTCTTTGAGAGCACAGATAGTGAAATGGAAGTAATTGAGAATTAGAATTATTATTATTTTTATTGCAATGTCTCATTTTAGCAATAGGTATAATGGTGTTTATTATGTACACTAAAGCTGTAATGTTCCAAAATAATTAAATACGTAAATATAATGTAAAAATGTTTTTTTATTTTATTTTACCCCAACCTAAAGCCATCACTTATAGAAAAATTAGTGTATTTTATACAAAGAATAAAAATATCAAAAGAAGCAAATCACTTGTTTTAACAGCTCCTAATAGGTACCGGACTGTTTGTATTTTGTGCGACAGAGATAACGCTCTACGAAGCCGAAATTAGCCGATTGTCTCTTTCCAAAGGTCGATGTGCAATATTTATCGCCGGGTACTGTATATCGTTCTAGAAAGTTCTCTACTCAAATATGATCAACTGAAAACTGCGGAAAATCAATGCTGCCATCTATTGTAGAATAGCGAAACTATTACGATCTTAAGTTTCACTATTGTACAAATAGATGAGTCTATTTTGAATAGACTACAAAAGGACGTAAATACTCTTTTTTTTGTAGCAAAATAAAATGTATTGTAACGCAGTTTTGTATATTTTTAAATGTTCTGTTTGTGTGTTTCGGATTATTGCTGTTTAAAATGAAAACGACCAATGAAACAATGTTTGCATTAGTAGTTCATATGCAATAATGCTTATTTTATGTGTGAGTGTGGCGATCGCGGTCCTGATACAAATGTTCGTACAGTACCCGGCGATAAATATTGCACATCGAACTTTGGAAAGAGACAGTCGGATAATTTCGGCTGCGTAGAGCGTTATCTCAGTCCCACACTACCTATGTGACGTTTAGTCAGTCGTTGTTCAAGTACGATAGAGTGCGGTCGCGTCCCGATCAAAAATATATATTTAGAGTTGATAACACCCACAAATTTAAATAATTTAAAGTTGTAATATGGCATCTTTCGGAAAAAGAGGGAAACCTTTACGAGATCAGTCACGTGAAATTATCTACAATGTTTATAAATACTTTGTAACCGAAGCTGATAGATTTAAAAAAAAAGTAGATGAAAATGTAAGTTGTTATTTTAAGAAGATTCAAGAGCGAGTTGCAAATGCCACTGGAATTTCAAGAAGAACTTTGAACAATATATTAAACGAAGTCAGTACTGAAACACATTCGACTGGAATTAAGTTCAGCACTCCAAAAAAAGGGAGACCAAAAAAGCAATTTCGTTTGGATATGGACGATTTTGATTACGATGTTGTTCGAAGAATGGTGTATGATTTTCACTTACGATTTAATGAACTGCCAACAATAAAATCATTAAAAGCTAAATTATCTGAAGCTATTAATTACAATGGGTCTGAAAAAACATTTAGAAAAATACTTCATGACATGGAATTTCAGTTCACTAAAATGGAAGATAATCGAAAAATTCTAATGGAAAAGCACGACGTTAGTCTCAAACGAATGGAATACCTTGATAAAATACGCAAATTTCGCGAAACAGGAAAAAATATCGTCTACATGGATGAGTCATATATACATGCATCCCACACTAAAGGGAAATCTTGGAGTGACGATAAGAAAAAAGGAGTAAAAAGCCAATTTCAAAAGGTCAACGTTTGATAATAGTTCATGCGGGAAATGAAAAAGCTTTGTACCCGGTGCTTTTTTAACGTATAAATCCACGGACACTACAGGTGACTATCACAATGATATGAATAACGATAACTATGAGAAATGTCTGGTTAACCAATTAATCCCAAATATACCCAGTGATTCTGTTCTAGTTATCGACAACGCACCTTATCACAACAAATATATTGAGAGACCCCCCAACTCAAACACCATTAAACGGGAAATGATCAACTGGTTAAACAGACACGAAATTCAAGTTGATCCAAAATTAACAAAAACCCAGATTTACGCTATTATATGTCAGCACAAGGAGAGGTATACAGAGTTTTCTGTGGACAAAATACTTGCCGAACATGGGCACACTGTGTTGCGATTGCCACCATATCATCCGGATTTTAATCCAATTGAAAATATATGGTCTCAACTGAAAGGCTATGTAGCCTCTAGAAATGTGGGTATGAACTTAACTACAGTAAAAACATTATTGACTGAAAAAGTAAACATGATCGGCGCTGAAGAGTGGAAAAAGGTTTGCGATCATGCAATCAAATGTGAGAATGAATATAGAAGCATTCAACACAGTTTAGACAATTACACTGATAGATTAGTGATAAATACGGCTGATAGTGGCAGTGATATTGACCTCTTTGAGAGCACAGATAGTGAAATGGAAGTAATTGAGAATTAGAATTATTATTATTTTTATTGCAATGTCTCATTTTAGCAATAGGTATAATGGTGTTTATTATGTACACTAAAGCTGTAATGTTCCAAAATAATTAAATACGTAAATATAATGTGAACATGTTTTTTTAATTTATTTTACCCCAACCTAAAGCCATCACTTATAGAAAAATTAGTGTATTTTATACAAAGAATAAAAATATTAAAGAAGCAAATCATACTTGTTTTAACAGCTCCTAATAGGTACCGGACTGTTTGTATTTTGTGCGACAGAGATAACGCTCTACGAAGCTGAAATTAGCCGATTGTCTCTTTCCAAAGGTCGATGTGCAATATTTATCGCCGGGTACTGTACTTGCCAATTCCGTTGTTTTCTTTATTTCGTGGTACCGGCTTTAGAGTAGGTCAGTGTTAGGAAAAGTACTGGCTCTCTCTCCCATAGAATAGGACACGAAATAAAGAAAACAACGGAATTGGCAAGTACAAACATTTGTATCAGGACCGCGATCGCCACACTCACACATAAAATAAGCATTATTGCATATAAACTACTAATGCAAACATTGTTTCATTGGTCGTTTTCATTTTAAACAACAATAATCCGAAACACACAAATAGAACATTTAAAAATATACCAAACTGCGTTACAATAAATTTTATTTTGCTACAAAAAAAATTTACGTCCTTTTGTAGTCTATTCAAAATAGACTCATCTATTTGTACAATAGTGAAACTTAAGATCGTAATAATTTCGCTATTCTACAATAGATGGCAGCATTGATTTTTCCGTAGTTTTCAGTTGATCATATTTGAGTAGAGAACTTTCTAGAACGATATACGTAATGACTGTCATTACGTATATCTTTCTAGAAAAATTAGGTCAACCTAAAATGAACTTTATATGTAAGGTGTACGGCTGATTTTAGCTTGACTTTCTATTATATCATTAGAGATTATATTAAATCAGAAATTTAATTAAAATAAAATGAAAATTGTACTTTCGAATGATATGAAATATCTCCATTTTTAGTCATCTGTATTCTACTATCATTTCTGCATTCAAGGATGGCACAATACGACATAATTCAGTGTATAATAGATTTTCGCACGACGACTATCTCCTAATGATATGGTAAGTATCTCTAAGGCAATTTAGAGTAAAAGCGCACAATAGTGACGCACGCGGCACGCCCACTCTTCACTTCCCCTTGTTTTCTTTATTTCGTGGAATAGGACAATTTGCAATGGTGCTAGCTTTATTGCTAATTTACGTTTCGTTACAATAAAGCACCTTTGCAACGAATAGTTGTGGTCTCGACTTATTCTTCCCGGTTCCCGGCTCACGACCAAAGGCACTACGGCTGGTGGGGCGTCGAAGAAGAAGAACCAGATTTACAGTCTGCTGGCTCCCCCGGCTGCAGTGCACATTTTTTGGTCGCATTCGAGCCGAATCACTGAACCATGCCAATCGAGACGATGAGCACGTCGAGTCGCCGAGAAGAGGCCGCTAGTCACGAGGAGGAGACGAACGGTACCACCACGTCCGCTACTGAGACTAGCGGCACAACAACGACAGAGAACACCGAGGCGACCGAGACCACAACGAGCACCGTTGCAAATAACGACAAGCCGGTACCATCCGCAGTCGAGTCGCCGCGTATCGTTTACCTACGCGCTAAATTAAAAGAAGCGCGCTTACGAGCAGAAGAAGCGCGCTTACGGACGGAACTCGCGCGCGCTGTGTACGAATAAGGGCAAGCAACTGCCATTACGAGGGTTGAAGATTGGATGGACTCCGCTCGGCCAACCCATACGTATCGCCAGCCGGCACCAGAGCCGCTGGCAATCACCAGTTCGGTGGCACTTATGCCACGCCCACTACGAGAGGCGGCACCTAGGCCGCAATACAAAGAGGCGGCGCACGCGTCGCACCATGAAGATTCGGTGGGCCATGAGTCGCCCGCACCACGAGAGGTGGCCCAGGCGCCACAAACTACGTCGCCCGCGCAGTCGGCGGGCATTTCAGCGCGCGCTGTACGTCCGGCGGAAGATGATGTGTCCGTCGTAGAGAAGGCGAAGATTTCAACGCCTACTGAAAATACGGCACCAAAACAAGAACCTGGTGCATTGAAGACCGCAGATATCACCGCGCTCGCTTCCGCCCTGGCTGCCAAGTTTCGACGGCGCTGCTGAAAAATGGTTGCAGTTTAAAGCGGCATATCGAGATACAGAGAAATATTTTAGCAAGACGGAAAATCGGGCAAGAATTCGAAAATGTTTACGTGGAGACGCCGAAGAAGCCGTCTCCTGCATGTTTTACAGAGAAACCGACCCAAGTGAAATCGTCGACCATTTGGAAATACAGTTTGGTCTGTCCGACGCACTAGTGAACGCAGAATTAGAAAAAATCAAGGCGTTACCGCGAGTGAAAGAGAGTGCGCGGGAAACGTGTGTGTTTGCCAGCAAAGTTAATAATATCGTCGCTACGATTGCAGCTCTCAACAGAGAGAGCTATCTACACGATACGGTTGCAGTGAATAGTTTATTAGCGAAGTTCAATTATACGTTGTAGCACAGTTGGGTTCCAGTACGCAAGACGGGAAGAAAGAAAACCCGTTCTACAAATGATAAGTGACTTTTTAATGAAGGAAGCCGAGATGTGTGCTGCGTTGGTGTCACATGAACCTACGAAAGAAAATCATCAAGTTTTTAAGAAAATACAGCGAACACACACACAGAAATACGAAACACAAGTGAAGAACGATAGATGTGCAATATGTCAAGATGCACATACTAGCTCTATATGTGAACAGTGTACGAAGGCTAGTGTTTACGAAAGGTGGGCTATGACAAAGCGTAACAATTTATGTTTCAGGTGTCTACAAAGAAGAAAGCCAAAACACGAGTGCAAGTTTCGACAGTGCGGCATCGACGGGTGCAAGAACTCGCACCATCGGCGGCTACACAATAACCGCAACAACTATACGAAAAAGACACCTGAAGATCAAGCAGAAGACAGTGACGCCGTGGTGACGTCACACTGGTACTACACACTGGTAGAAGAAAAGATGGCTGCACGAATAGGAGCTCGCGGGCCGGTGGAGCCGTTCCGCATCGAAACAGTTGGCGGCACGTGACTCAACGCAGAGAGGTCGCGCCGCATCGCAGTCACCATCAAGGGCCTTCATCACCATCAGCGACATCGGATAATAGGAAGAACTATAGGTAACCTTAACCTATCGCCACAGTCTGTTTGTAGATCCATCGTCAACAACTGCAAACATCTGGAAGACATAGAAGAAGATGTCAGCATGGAGCGCGCCGTGCCAACCGTGCTCATCGGCCAGGACAACTGGCACCTGATCGTGACGAGGGCTGTGAAGAGCGTAAGACGTGGACAACCAGTAGCATCGCTCACGCACCTTGGCTGGGTGCTACATGGTGTGGACTACTGCCACAAGCAGCGGGTCCACCTAGTGCAGAGAGCTGCCTATGCCGAAGAAGATGAAGATATAGAGAAGGTAATAAGACATTATTTCGATTTGGACAGTGTCGGCATCACTCCGCGCCAGCCCATCGACAAGAACGAGCAGCGAGCCATGCAGATTTTAGAAAGTACGTGTAAGCGCTTACCTGACGGGCGCTACAAGGCAGGACTATTATGGAAAGAAGATAGCCGCGAGTTTCCTGATAGCCGCGGCCTGGCTATGAAAAGATTATACAATACGGAGAGACGTCTGGACAAGGACCCCGCGCTAAAGGAGGCATACAAGAAACAGGTACAACATTTGTTTGATAGTGGTTACGCCGAACCTGCCAATGAACCACCTAGCCAAGCCAGCTGGTACCTGCCTCACTTTGCAGTAGTGAATCCTGCAAAACCTAAGCCGCGAATAGTGTACGACGCAGCTGCGCGGGTCTATGGAGTAAGTCTCAACGACATGTTATTAGCTGGTCCCGACCTTCTGCAGAATCTACCCGGAGTGCTGATGAGATTTAGACAGTTGCCTATCGCCATGACAGCAGACATAAAAGAAATGTTTCTGCAAATACGTGTACGACAAGAAGACCGGGACGCATTACGTTTCCTATGGCAAGGAAGCGACAGAAAAGATTCGCCACGTGAGTATCGGATGACCAGTGTCGTATTTGAAGCTGCGTCATCACCAAGCACCGCTATCTTCGTTAAAAATAAGAACGCAGAAGAGTACGCCCACCTGTATCCCGACGCCGCTACAGCCGTGGTAAGAAACCATTACATGGACGATTACCTGCAGAGCTTCGACAACGAGGAAGATGCCATCAGAATAGCCTCGCAGGTTAGCCATATTCATCAACAGGCGCATTTCCAGCTGCACGAATGGAAAACTAACAACTCGGCCGTAGCTAAAACGCTACTAGCAGCGCCATCTCTGGGCGGCGATTGGGAACTAGGCACAGAAAGCGAGAAGGTTTTAGGATTAAAATGGAAACCTCACAACGATAAGCTGGGCTTCAATGTTAAAGCGGTGTACGAGGAAGATAAAACACCTACGAAGAGACACGCGTTACGGGTAGCTATATCTATTTTCGATCCTTTAGGTTTAATTACACATGTAACTATTCACGCGAAACACCAACTCAAGAAACGTGGCGAATCGGACTACCATGGGACGAGCCTTTACCTGCGGACTTAGAGAAGACATGGAGAAGCTGGCTTCAGGATGTGAGAAGAATGAAACATCTGGAAATACCTCGCGCACATTCTAACCTGGCGCGAGCGCGAGATCAGCAGCTGCACATCTTTACGGATGCCAGTGAGTCTGCCTATGCAGCGGCGGTCTACTGGCGCATAGTCAACGAGGATGACGAAGCGTCAGCGTCAGCCTAGCAGCAGCCAAAGGAAGCGTCAGCCCGCTCAAGTTTACCTCCATACCAAGGTTAGAAATTCAAGCAGCTTTACTAGGTGCCCGCCTAGCTCAGCACGTCATGGAGGAGTACGAGTATCAGCCAAGCCGCAGGGTGTACTGGACAGACAGCCGCACCGTTCTATCGTGGCTACGCACAGGCTCGCGAGCATTCAAACCGTTTGTTGCCCATCGAGTAATTGACATTGAAGATATTACGAAAGTCGCAGAGTGGCGATGGGTGCCGTCTCGCGACAATGTAGCTGATGATGCTACTCGCCATATCCCGGAAGAATTTGGAGATCGACATAGGTGGTTCGTCGGTCCGGCCTTCCTATACTTAGAAGAGGAGAATTGGCCGCAAGATGTCGCTCCCAGGAGCGAAATAGCTGGCGAAGAAAAACCGTCGGCAGCTGTAAATAGTGTAAATATTGTAAATAACAGTAAAAAATTGTGTGTATTGCAGAAGCACTTCCGGAAGTGACAAGATTTTCGTCGTGGCTTCCACTGGTGCGTGCAACAGCGCGCGTGCTGCAGTTCATCGAGCTCTGCAGACCAAATAAGAAATGTGTAGCCGGTGTGCGTAAACGCACAGCTCCGAAAGCCTCCAATGATGAAGATTGGGGAAAAAAGAATACGAAAAGCTCGAGAAAAATGAAGAAAATTAAGAAGCCACGAAGTCCGGAAGAAAAACGACGCTACTTGCCGCTAGATGGCGCTGAAATAATTGGCGCCGAAAAACTGTTAATACGAGCATCACAGCAAGACAATTTTGCTAGTGAAATAGAAGCCATTAAGGGCGGGAGCGCGATAGCAAGAGATAGCCGGTTGAAGCAGCTATCATTGTTCGTCGATGAAGAAGGCATTTTGAAAATAAAGTCACGAATTGAGGTGGCAGAAGATATAAGTGAAAATTTGCGAGAGCCGGCCGTACTAGATGGCCGTCACCCATACACCCGCCTCTACATAGAACATGAACACCGGCGTCTTCACCACAGCGGGGTAGAAGCAACTACGAATGAAATATTACAGAAATTTTGGGTTTTATGGCTTCGCCCCACCGTGCGCGGCATTGTGAAGAGCTGCGCGCTTTGTAGAAGGAGAAGCGCTATCCCGCCGCAGCCGCATACAGGCGACCTGCCGAAGTCCCGGGTCGCGCACCATCAGCGAGCTTTCACCTACGTGGGCCTGGACTTTCTCGGGCCATACAGTGTGACCATCGGGCGGCGCCACGAGAAGAGATACGTGGCGCTTTTCACCTGCCTTACTTCACGGGCGGTTCACCTGGAGATAGCCGCCAACCTGACTACGGACTCCGCAGTAATGGCACTGCGGCGCATGATGTCGCGCCGCGGGTGCCCCACCGAGGTTTGGAGCGACAACGGCACCAACCTGCGCGGCGCTGATGCAGAGCTGAGGCGCGCCGCACTAGACGCCACTAAAGAAGCAGCAGCCAACTATTCAATCAAGTGGAAATTCATCCCGCCGAGCGCGCCATTCATGGGAGGCGCATGGGAGCGCATGGTGCGCTCTGTCAAGGCTGCACTGTTCGCCGTGCTGCAACAGCGGCATCCACCAGAAGAGGTACTGCACACACTGCTGGTAGAGGTCTAGCACACGCTCAACAGCCGACCTCTCACTCACGTGTCGGTTTCACCTAAAGACCCGGCACCATTGACGCCCAATCACTTCCTGCTGGACGGACCATCACGCGTGCCTGTCCCGGGCGCGTTCTCCGAAGGCGATACCATCGGCCGCCACCACTGGCGGCACTCAACAGCTGGCCAACCATTTCTGGTCACGCTGGGTACGAGAAGCGCTTCCGCTACTCCGATTCGATTCGATTCGGGTAAGAAAACGTCAATCAAGTTGAAGTGTTTGGGACTCTTACACATTTTCTCATACATTATGTTATGCCGCGTCGTAGCACTAGACGCGACGTATCGTTTTTATGCGTGTAAGAGCCCTAAACGCTACTATTCGATTAAGGTTAATTGTTACTTGAGTTGGGAGACTACGTCTGAGTCTGTATGAGACTAAAATTTGAGGCAAGAAAACGAAAACGGACCTTTATTATTCGACGTACACAAATGTTGGAAAGTTATGAAAGACAGCTCGGTGGATGTAGCTATAGTAGCGTAGGTATATAGGCCTATTATGCTAGCGTTAAAATATACAAGCTGGTGGATATTGATGCCTCGATCAGTCAGAAAAACTTTCTAGAACCTAAAAAAGCCAGGTTTCTGATGAAAACTCGATCATCAAATTCCTTAGCAAGACGTTCTACGAGTAGGATGGCAATAATGACCCCATCAATGTACTACATTCGGGGACCGAATTCCCATTTCTGATGACCGCCCCGTTGGTCGAGTGGTTAGCGACCCTGACTACCCAATCAACGGTGCTCGGGTTGATCCCCGACGGGGACAAGCATTTGTGTGATGAACATAAATGTTTGTATTTCCGGGTTTGGATGTTTATTAAATATATTCTGGTATTTATATATGTATTTCTATGTATTAGTATCGTTGACTAACACCCATAACACAAGCAAATAATTTGCTTACATTGGGGTTAGATCAGTAAGTGTAATTTGTCCCCTGAATATTTATTTATTTATTATTTCTCTCTAGTGATGTTAGATGATCACTATTATAAGTAATCAGACTCGCATCCCATGAAAAACGCCAAGCCTAAGCGCTAGCACAATCACGCCATAACTTTACAGTAACTTATTTTAACGTCAATACGATAGGTAAATTATATAAAATGTTAATTGTTACAAATATATTTATTGATAATTATATATGTTTTGCATTTTAGAGTAGAAATTCTAAGATACATCATTTATTAATTCGTCAAAAACCACTTACATAATTGTAAAAAACCTTAAGAGCTTTAAGATATAAAACAACGAGTATTAAATTATTTATATAGGTCCGCTTGCACCCAAACTATTTTTAAATGAATTTAACCATAGTATCTATAATACACTTAAAACCTATTTGAATAGTTTGATACAAGCGGACCATAATTAACTGTTCTGATTTATATTTATCTAATTAAATGCGTTTAATTGAGATTCTATTCAATCATATCTATCCCATGTATTTTATACATGAATATAACCTATGCAAGAGGTAAAAATCTTTTTATATCAGCAGATACTATCTTTCTATATATTTTTAATATGTTTATAAAAATATATTTTGAAATAAAACTCTATAAAAAATGATTACCAGTACAATGATTATCAAAATACAAAAAAAGCTTACAAGCTAATAAAGCTCTTAAAATTTTGACGCATATGTAGAATCTAGATCTTACATTTATAAATGCATATCAAAATATATGTAAGTACATATATTATTTTCATGAATGGCTTTGTGAAAAAGTAATTCAAAACCTACAAGTAGGTACTATACAAATATACACGCATACACATGAATGCATTCGTTTAGTCGCAAACCCTCAAAAACACACACGCGTACACATGGACGTACCCATGTTCTGGGCCGGGGGGGAGGCAACAGTAACATTTTAAATCTATTTTGTCTTAATATCTACAACAGTGCATAGCTAATAGAGAGGTAAATAAATTCCAGGGGGGGCAGCTGCCCCTCCCCCCCCCCGGGTACGCCCATGCGCGTACACATAGACACTCAACATTCACGCACGCCCACTTTGTGAACGTCTATATTAGAACTATACCTAGTCACCAACCAGACGCACTCGAGTATATAGTCAAGACAACGTTTTCTCGTGCCTCTGTAGTCGTTGCATCTCTTATATTTATTCGCTTTAGGGAATCTCTCCCATACATCTTTGGTATTACATTATTATAGGGTTTCTCCCAAATATATTGGGCCAGAAACCAAAACCACATTACATGTGCAATCTTTAAACTGATTATTTTACCTTACTTTTATTTCTGATTTTCTTAGAATTATTTAATTTAGAAATCAGAGGCCTTAAAAATATCAGAATCTTATTTTTTTTAGTTGGAAGTTAGTGTACCACAAATATTACGAATCAATTACCACTGGTGAGTGCTGTGAAAATGTCAACCTTTTTAGGCTCTTTGTTACGGTCATAAAATATATGTATCAAGTAGTATCTAAAGACGAGCAAACAAAAGCACATGCTAGCAGAAATTATTCGTTGTCTAATGCATCGCAGACCGTTATACAATGAGTTATAAAAACCAAGTCTGACTCGATTATATTTATAAAAAAATCTATTTATAAAAAATATATTTATAAAAAAAAACATAAAAAAATTATTTATAAAACAATCTATTTATAAAAAAATATTTATAAATAAAAATCTATTTATGTACGTACTGAAAGAGGGTATTCAGTACTCGATTCTAATACCGAATATGGGAAAAATAGGTACTTAAATTTTGATCTAATTATCCAATAAAAATATTAGGTTAAAAATATTAATTTATAGATGGCATACAATGTCAGCTCACAGTCCGGACACATGCTACGCTTGTACTACGCACACGCTGCTGATTGCACACGATAACACATAAAGAATAATCTTATAACATTTGTATAAAATAATATAAAAAATTACACAAAGGTCACAGCAGACATGCTACTTTTAGCATTGGCGATCTGCGCTTTTACCACTGTACTGGCACTGCATCGCGTTTACGCGACTCTCTGCGTTCCTTCAAAGTATAATATCGCGTGTTTCTGGGATTCTATCGATGCTGCATCGTAATTATGGGACGTCTTACGTGCGGACGCGGTATCGGAATCGCACGTTATAGCGACTGTGGGTAGTATTGTAAATCGATAGTCGACTATTCTAATTCTTCCTGTTTTCTTTTAAATCAGTAGCGGTCGGAACAAGTCGGAAGTAATATAAAAAATTTACTGATCTAACTTAATGGTCTTCGTTTAATTGCGTTGTTGTGAGGTAAAAAATACGGAATGGTATTACAAATTAAGGCCAAATAAGCCTAAAACAAACAATAGCATCGATATTATCATAGTACGTTATTTACGGGCAATGCGATTAAGTTTGCTGTTTTCAGTGTCAAATGTTTGGTCACTTCATTTAGTTTCCAAAAAGCTTTTAAACCGACGATATCCGATGCTAAAAATAGCATGTTTGCTGTGACCTTAAAGGCTTAACATACTAATAAAATTAACATAGCACTTGTAGGTAAACTCAAACTACTAACCAGTTCAAAATGCTTTCAAGTACCTAAAAAAAATTTTATTATCATAAGGTACTCTTTCAATTTCAACTCAATATCTCAATAAAACTCAATATCACTAATGTTATACAGAGGAAATATTTTATTGTTTTTCTTTTTAACAGAACTCACAAACTGCTTTAACGATTTAAAAAAAATCGCCCATAAAAAGCTACATTATTACGGAGTAGTTTCTGCTCGAAAATTATCGAGGCGAGAATCCTCGAGAAATTTGTCTTTAGTCGAGACGGGAAAAACTCAACGCCTCGAGAAAATTCTTCTCGAAAATCAATTCCGTGCGCAATGTAACTAACAAAAACGTATATACTACACGAACTCACGTGGGTGTAGCTTTTTCCCGGAATATTAGTTGTTATGACTTAAATTTTTTAGCCTATTTTAAAAGGATTACGCATACACCATTACGTATCACACTAAAATTCAATTTTAAAATACATAGACTCCGCATGATTAAATCCTCTATAAACCGGTTAAATAAAACTACCTTATTTGATAGTAAAGACGTGTTCATATTAGAGCTTAGGAATAGTTTTGCTTCCTTATCTATTGAAAATCAAAAGACGTCCAAAACCAGTTCCAACATCATAAATAGTATCAAAAAAGCCAGCATCTTCATAAAACCAACCTACAATAGACAAAAACTCGCATTATATACAGCCGAATACAAACTTATAGCACAAATCACAGACGTTGACCATATAGCCGAACTGAAGTGGAACTGGACAGGCCACATCTGCCGCATGTCAGATGACCTATGGGCCAAACGCACCACCGAGTGAATCCCAAATAGAGTAACGCAATGTCGCGGCAGGCCCAGGCGAAGATGGCGGGACGAACTGGCCTCACACTGCCCAACTGGACCGAAAAAGGGTTAATTCGTGAGGAATGGAAGAAGGGTAGGGAGGCCTTTTCCTTGCAGTGGGACAACCAGGCTAATAATTATTATTATTATAAAAAAACTGGGTACTGGCCAGATTAACACCATAGCTAAAATTCAGAAAGCTATACTGCTGGATAATGCCAGAATAGTCCGGAGATTTCTGACCCAATCGTCCTAGGCTCCGACTGTCTGCCCCATTAGGTTTTAGGTATAAGTGGTACGTTATATCTTTGTTTATGAGGACTCCCCATCTCCTTTTATGCAGCTATGTTAGAAAGAGAGGGTAAGACCTCAGAAGATGACAGGAGTATTTAAAATTTGGTTTCAAGTAGGTATTAAAAGTGCTGCCTCCATATATATTACATCTTCATGGTCTGCCCTCTAAGTCGGAGTGTCTAGTAGAAGTTTAATAATTATATCAGGAAAAAGATTTAATAAAATTGGATTTCCTTGTTGATTATTTTGCGGGTTTAGTTTTGATTAACATATTATGCAAAGATTCCAAAAATAGTTCTGAAAGTTATTTATGGCATATTTAAATAAGACTGATGTTATTAACATAATAATACCGCCCCATTTGATCGTGTGGTTAGTAACCACAGGGACAAGGACGAAATTTTGCGCGATAAGCATATGCACATCAAACACACACACACACATATTTTATATATATATATATATATATATATATATATATATATATATATATATATATGTTTGTGACTGTGCAGCTCTTCACAGATGAAATAATTTTTAAATCGGTTAAGCAGTTTTTGAGTTTCTTAATTACAAAATAATCTTTCCTCTTTATAATATTAGTGTAGATGTTTAGTTTTAAATTGATATCAAAATGTTTTGTTACAAGTTTTACACTCATTTGAATATGTCCTAGTATTATTTTTTAATTTAATTTTAATAATTATATTTATATTTAATCAATTAGAAATTCAATAATTATAAAAATGTTAATTACTTCAGAATCGATACTAGAAAATGTATAACACAGTTCAGTATTATACATATTCTATTGTTTTTTGTTGAATTTAAGTATCGACAATAGAAAATGTATACTACATTTCAAGCGATATTGCATGCTATATTATGTTGAGTTTATGAGCGGCTCTGCTTGCACCACGGCTGAATTTAGAGTTGGGCTACTATCACCTGATGCGTTTCGTGCATTTTCATCTGCAAATAAATAAATAAAAAATATGTCATTAATTCCCTTGCGATACCCGTCACCGAACTTTTCAACTATAGATTTTCAACCAACTTCCCAAAAAGATGAGGTTAGATTAGGTTAGGTTCGATTCCCGGGTCGGGCAATTCAAAAATGTGTTTTTTCACTTTTCTGACTAAAATAATGGTAAGTGATCATCGTCGCCCATAGACAACTATACTACTAGGGATGCTCTTTAAGAATGAGTAGGAAAGTGATTTTCTTTGAAATCCATCTAGAAAATTTCCGTCGACAATTAGGTTCCCAGGTAAAGTACGGGGCAAAAAATGTGTCCGTAGCATAGGTATCAATGATTCAATAAAAATCGTTCAAACTAACTATCGACAAACAACTCAAATAATTCAACAGAAGAAGGTATTCTACCTTTATTTATACCGTTTAAGAGCGGCTCTGCCGGTGCTGGATTATGGATAGAGTTGTCATTATC
Organism: Apodemia mormo; assembly: GCA_036924255.1. Classification (NCBI taxonomy): domain Eukaryota; kingdom Metazoa; phylum Arthropoda; class Insecta; order Lepidoptera; family Riodinidae; genus Apodemia; species Apodemia mormo. The sequence goes on from JAUPFN010000020.1 coordinate 17,180,185, forward strand.
TGATGTTTTCTGTGCTTTTTCGTCTGAAAAAAAAAGTCCACAATTACTAATATTATAAATGGAAGAAAGCAAAAGTGTAGTAAATTAAAATTTAAATATTATGAATTACAAAAACATACTTATACCAGAATATAAATATACAAAAAAATTAAAAAATCGCCATAAATATAAAAAACAAAAACTAAAACTTATCATTTAATATAATATATGTATAATATAATATATAAAATAACAATAACAAAAATTATACTTTTATTTGTATAATTTAAGGGCGACTCTGCGTGTGCCACAGCTGTATTTAGGTTAGAGTTGTTATCACCTGATGTGCTTAGTGCGTTTTCATCTACAAAGAAATAAATAAAATACAAAATATGTCACCGATTTCATACTATTAAAAAACTGCCATAAATATTAAGAAGCAAGAATAAAAAAAAAATTAGAAAATTATCTTCAAATAAAAAAAATATTGCCTATTAAAGAAAAAAAAGAAAAAAGAATACCTCTATTTATGTTTAAGAGCGGCTCTGCCTGTACGACGGCTGGATTTAGGTTAGAGTTGTTATCACCTGATGTGTTCCGTGCGTTTTCATCTGCAAACAAATAAATAAAATATAAATTATATCGCTGATTCCCTTGCGAAGCCCATACTACCATACCATCGAATTTTCAAACTATAGCAGATTTTCAACCGACCGAAAAAGCAGGAGATAATGCGGTTTTATTTTTTTCAACCAACGAAAAGCGGAGAAGCGAAACTGAATCTGGCCAACTTAGACATCCTGAAAATTTGAACTGTGTATTTTCGACAAAACTTCGAAATATTTTAACAAATAATTTTTTAACCTTCTATCTTCTATAATGTGTGTAAGAGTTTGGCTATAAGGATATGTAATTCCTCATAGCCAAATCAGTTAGGCGAAATAGTCTGGACATGGAGAAATGTGTGTAAGAGTTTGACTATAAGGACATGTAATTCCTCGTAGACAAATTAGTTAGGCGAAATAGTTTGGCCATACGGAAATGTATGTAAGAGTTTGGCTATAAGGATATGTACTTCCTCGTAGCCAAATCAGTTAGGCGAAATAGTCTGGCCATGAGGAAATGTGTGTAAGAGTTTGGCTATAAGGATATGTACTTCCCCGTAGCCAAATCAGTTAGGCGAAATAGTCTGGACATGAGGAAATGTGTGTAAGAGTTTGGCTATAAGGATATGTACTTCCTCGTAGCCAAATCAGTTAGACGAAATAGTCTGGACATGAGGAAATGTGTGTAAGAGTTTGGCTATAAGGATATGTAATTCCTCGTAGCCAAATCAGTTAGGCGAAATAGTTTGGCCTCGAGGAAAAGGCCATATTAACCAAGGCGGCCCAAGAAATTTAAAAAAAAGCTTTAAAAAAATAACTTCCAAATTACTGTACCGATTATGTACAAAATCTATTCAGCGTTATTCCTCAAAAAACTACGCCTAATGCATAAACTGCATCAAAATCAGTTTTTTCGTTCGGGAGTAATCGTTTGAAATTTTTCAACTCATCTTTCTTTTTATCTTTGGCGATATTTTGGTACTAAAAGAACTTCATCGAATGGCGTTACAAAATTCAAAATCAAATCAAATCAAATTTTCAAAAGTTAGGTACAGATTTTGAAATATTAAAATTACGTTGTTTTTAATAAACTTACTTATATTTTTGGAATGACTTTCAGGCTAATACACCGATCGACTTAAAAATCTTATCAGTTATTCTCCTTAAAAAATCACGTCAAATACGGTAAATTACATCAAAATCGGTCTATTTGTTTGAAATTATCAATGACAAACACTTAAAAAATGGTTTTAAACATTGCTTCGAAAATTTTCAATATAATTGATCGCAATATTTTAGATCTCAAAAATTGAGTTGATCTAAATCGGTCATTGTTTCCAAAATATACACCTATTCCAAAATCAATATACCGTCATTTTTTTAAAAATTGATGTTAAAACTGAAAAAATCTATGCTTATAGTTTTTACTCCTTTGGGTTTAAAATACCTGAATTTAGCGCGAAGTTTCAGGGATTGCCTGTTGGGTCAACCTTTTACAGATTTTTTGTTTAGAGAAGTATATATTAATAGCGTAAATGTTTATCACTGTCGCGATCCGGTTTGGAAGATAAGGTAGCCGGTAAACTTGTGCTTTTTTTATATCATGACATAACACGCACACAGATGGCTCTCCTGATGGAAAGAGACAACCGTCGTGTGAATAGTGCGTTACTATTTATATGGCGGGATGTAATATTCACCGGCTACCATACCTTAAAAACCGAAATACAACATTGTCACTTATATGGGAGAAATAGGTTAGGTAGTGATGGGACCAGACCGACACTTTGCAGAAGTCTATTATCTGGTACTTATTATTAATAAAAAGTGCGTTTTTTCATTTAGCAAGTTCATAAATTATTATTTGGTTTTATTATATTATTATTTAGTAAATGTTTTTATATTATTTTTCCTTATTATTTAGTAAAGCCTCCGTTTGCATTTACCTACCTTTAATAATATTCATGAAAAAATTTGAAGTAAATCCATGCAGTACTTTTTGAGTTTACGCCGGACATACATACAGACAAATAGACAAACAGAGAAAAATTCTAAAAACTATATTTTTGGCTTCGATATCGATTGTAGATCACGCCCCAAGTATTATTTAAAAAAAATATTCAATGTACAGTTTTGACTTTCCTACGATTTTATTATATGTACTAGCTGTTGCCAGCGACTTCGTCCGCGCAGTTCGTTTACTCCGCACTGCCCCTTCCGCGTAGGTGATAGCGTGATAATATGTAGCCTATATGTTGACCCGACCTATTAGTAATATTCATACAAAATTTGAAGTAAATCCATGCAGTACTTTTTGAGTTTACCCCGGACATGCATACAGACAAACAGACAAAAATTCTAAAAACTATATTTTTGGATTCGATATCGATTGTAGATCACGCCCCAAGTATTCTTAAAAAAAATATTCAATGTACTGTTTGTTAACATTAACATCTTTGGTGTCTATAGGCGATGGTTGACTCTTTCCATCAGGAGACCCATCTGCTTGTGTGCTATCTTATGACATAAAAAAAAATTCCTCTTAAAAATCCTTTGCTATACTTTAAAATAAAAAAACAGTTTGGCTAAACTCAATAAGACTTGGACTTGTTTATTTCTGTTATATAATATTTTTTTTAAAACGTAAATTACCTTGTTTCTGAATTTGCAGTAAGAAAATCGCAGTACAACCAAAACATGATATAATCCCAATAATAAGTACCAATACTCCAATGAGGTGCTTCAAAACTGGTAAGGCAGTACTTTTCGCCGAAAAAATCACTTTTCTAGTTCCATAGTAACGGGCAGCTGGGTAATCTAAAATGAAAATTCAATTTCTATTAAAATTATGCATTTTAACCATAAGTATAATAATCAGTATAACCTTAAGTATAATATAAAAATATCTATACATTAATACGTGGAGCAAAAACTGTTGAACCTTTTTTAAGACAATGAAGAATGTTACTAGGTATGCCAAATCGCTTGCAATTTTGTCGCAGTAAAGCCTGTATGTATACAAATACACTAGTTTTTGTTGTAGTAAAAAATACCTAGTAGTTTTGATTTTATAGGCATTCAAAGTTTCGAAAAATATCAAGTCTCGCTAACAGCCACGTGACCGCTTGTGACGTCAAGACACAACGCGCCGCGCCTCGCTTAGTATCAAATCAAGTCTCCTGCGGTTATAGTATAGTAAGGTGTAATAGCTTGCGCAGTATTTTGTTGTTTTCGTCAGCGTATTACTTTAATAGTCTATTAATAGTAAATATTATTTGATTAATAAAATGAATGAAGGATTCGAAAAAGGGCAATCGGATATTTCACCTAAAATAGATGGATTAATGGTTGCGCATTATTTATCAACAAATAGTGATTAAATAAATAAATAAATATTCACGGGACAAATTACACTTACTGATCTAACCCCAAAGTAAGTAAATATTTGCTTGTGTTATGGGTGTTAGTCAACGATACTAATACATAGAAATACATATATAAATAGCAGAATATATATAATAAACACCCAAACCCGGAAATACAAACATTTATGCTCATCACACAAATGCTTGTCCCCGTCGGGGATCGAACCCGAACCCCGTTGATTGCGTAGTCAGGGTCGCTAACCACTCGACCAACGGGGCGGTCATTTCGTTGGCGCCGAAATGCGAAGAAGAAAAATGCAAAGATAAGAAAACTTTCCTTACTACTACTTATGCTTAATAGTTTACCTGTTCTAAATTATTTTATCAAAACAAAATACCCAACTAATGTCGTAATGAAAGAATGCAACTCAAATAATAGAAGGACCTACCTACCATTAAATTTTTACGTTAAAGACAACAAATATGTATTAGTTTTGTAGCTAAAGGTAGGTACGTAGGACGTAGGTATATGTATGTACGTGTAACGTGTATATGTACCTACCGTTCTTCTTTATTTAAATAAATACCTCGGGAACTCCATCCTTTCATACGCTTGCGTAGCGTTTGCCCATCTCCCCCGTACGGACTTGCATCCGTTGCAAGTGGTACAAAATAAATTCCTGCGTATTGCCACGGGAGCACCGTGGTATATGCGCAACGTAGATCTCCATAACGATCTTGAATTGCCGAGCTTAGCAAAGCATTTCAAAGACATCTCCGAAAGATACTTCGGTCGTGCCATCTCGCATCCGAACCCACTGGTGGTAGCCGCGGCTAACTACATCCCAGACCCTAATCCCGATCCCAAACTACGTAGGCTTCGTTACCGTAGGCCACGTTCTTACCGATCCCGATGACCCGATAACTCTAGCCAACGGCTTACACGATAACACTACACACCTACATTCGCGACACCGTCGCCGCCGGCGGGGACGAGGACCCCTGTTTCGCCCTTCGGCGAACCGAGCCCAAGGGCAAGGTTCGGCGGACGGACAAAACAATGCCACTAGCCCTCTCATCGCAAATCACGACCCCACCCTAAGCCGAGGTTCGGTCTCACAGGAGACACCCATAGGGCGGAGGGCGTACAGCCCTACACCTTTAAATTCTGGCTGAGCACTCTGCTCGCCCCCGCGACCGGTGAAGCTGTAACAGCCCATAAGGCTTAAAAGGAGCCGTGAGTTATTCCAGACTTCGTCCAGATCCGTTCAGTAGGCACAACTCATGATTTCCTAGTATTTGGATTGGACATTTTTTTTGTGGAAAAGTATTGAGGTGTAATTTCGACGACACGGTCGCGCGACCGCGAGCGCCGGCCGCCGAGCGAACTAGACTGAGCGTGTTGTGAGATGACGTCACAGCGTCAACGGCAACCAGCGTCGTGCGGTTCAACTTATTTTACTTCTAAATCGGAAACTAATTGACGTATCGAAGTAATTCTTTCACTAGTATTTTTTATTTTTCACAGAGAATATGGAGTGCTAATAATCAAAATTAGTTAACATTCTTCATTGCGCGAACGGTGGAATATGAAATTTGGCACACATAATATTTAAATTGCGGAAGACTGCAGAAACCTAATATTTTTAAATAAAAAGCATTAGAAATACATTAAATTTATAAAATAAACATTACACTAGTCACTACATTCATTTGACCATGATAATATATTTACATGAATACTATTTTCTTTATGACTAAAGTCAGTTGCTTAACTTAAAAAGAGATTTTATTATTTAGTCTCCGGTCAAATTTCGGCCACAGCCTATCGCTAGTAACAATTAATATATTATTATTTTTTTATATTATCATAAGATGGGTCTCCTGATGTAAAGAGTCAACCATCGCATAGAGACACCAAAGATGTTAATGGTGCGTTGCTATCTTGTGACGAGGTCTAATACCACATGCATAAGTTTATCGGCTACCTTACTCTCCAAACCGGAACACGACAGTGACAAGCACTGACGCTATTGCGGCAGGAATAGTTAAGGCGGAGGTACCAGACCCGGGCGAGACAATGCAGAACTCTACCTCGTAGTAGTCACGATGGTAGTCACTTGCATAACCAATCGGTCGCGTTTACGACCTGCCTGACAGAACGGCAATTGGTCTATTCTTCAAAGGAGCCCGGAACAAACACGGGGGATTTTAGAAATTAATAGGTAAATTCATTACATGGGTCTGCAATGTTTCGCCCGGGTTTGGTACCACCGCCTTACATATTTCTGGCACAATAGTATCAATGCTTGTCATTATCGTGTTTTGATTTGAAGGTTAAGGTAACCTGTAAACGTACCTATGCATGAAACTACCATTCTGCCCAACGCGCCATTAACATCTTGGTTTCTATAGGCGATGATTGTCGCTTTTCATCTGCTTATTTACTTTTCTATGATGAAACAAAGACTTTGGAAACCGATTTTGATGCAATTTATGTATTAGACGTAGTTTTTTGAGGAATATAGCTGATTAGTTTTTGTAACTGCTCAATAGGTAGATTAATCTGGAAGTTATATATAAAAAATACTGTTTCGCCAAAACTTAGTTTGGGGGTTTTCAAAATGTCTCAAAATATCCTGGGCTGATTTGGTTCAAATTGCCAGAAAGTCTAAGTTGAGTAGAATTCACTCGAATGCCTCCAACCAACAAATGTAAATGTTGTTTTCCGCCGTGTTGGTCCCGGCCTCCTTTGTAGAATAGGCCAACTGCCGTTCTGCCAGGCAGGTCGTAAAAGGCGACCGATTGGCTATCGAGTCACTACCATCGTGGCTACTAGGTGGTAGAGTTCTACATTGTCTCGCCCGGGTCTGGTACCACCGCCTTACCTATTCCTGCCGCAATAGCGTCAGTGCTTGTCGCTGTCGTGTTCCGGTTTGGAGGGTAAGGTAGCCGGTAAACTTATGCATGTGGCATTAGACCTCGCCACAAGATAGCAACGCACCATTAACATCTTTGGTGTCTATAGGCGATGGTTGACTCTTTCCATCAGGAGACCCATCTGCTTGTTTGCTATCCTATGATATAAAAAAAAAAAAAATGTTGTTATATTATTAGTTACGTTGTTTATGTTTAATGTTCGGCTGTCGTGTTAATATATTTAACTATATAACAGTAACGAAACCAAATCTGTACATGAATGACCTATTTCTTTAAAAAAATATTGCTGCGTATTTTGGACAGAACATAGGTAAACCCCAAAACGATAGAAATTGAATTTTTTGTCTGTTTGTCTGTATGTTTGCTTTTCACGCAAAAACTACTAAACGGATTTTTACTAAATGTTGTATAGTAGGTAAATAGCTAATTACCTAGGTTAACATTTAGGATACTTTTTACTGCGGGAAAATCTTTCGTTCCCACAGAAAAATACAATTAGTGTTAGTTCAGCAAGTTCTTAAAATCCTAATTCGAAAGTCACTACAACGTGCGTACGAAGTCGCGGGCAACAGCTAGTACAGTTTAAAACTTTAAACAGTTTAATACTTGAGTCATCAGTCAAAATGGCTAGGTGTGCTGGACGTAGACGGAGTATAGTTGCTATTTGAGATTACATTGAAAAAAGTGATAATAGTAACAAAAGTGCAATGTGCAAGGTTTGTCAAAAAAAATCGTATAGTCGCACTATACTTGTCTACAACCAATTAAAAAAACTCATGTTGAAACATATCGCAGCATACACCAATTTGACTTTACCTGTAAGTACGCATGAAATATTTGGTTGATAGGGTTTCACACTTTATAAAACACTACACAATAAAATACTTCTCACTTCGTACTGTTCACTTGATGTATCGCTCTCGATCGCTTGATAAAAAACTGCCTTGTGTTTGTCAACATCTCTGTATTTATAGGCAGGGGAAAGTCCTAGTTGGATCCAGAAAAATCTAAATGTATCGGGAAACAATGAATCAATTCTTATCGTAAACATGTTATGAGTCATAAATCCTAGTACACGCTATTTTCAACCTTATGCCATATCCCACAAAGTCCATTATGGCATAGCCCAGGTCAACAAAGTATTTGTTTGTCAATAGGAGTAGCTATCTCTTTCTTTTATTTCTAGATAATTACCGCGCGCGCGCTCCAACTCTACACGCTTCTAGATTATTCGTAACAGTACCAAATACCCGGACGAAACGTCGCGGCATTCTGCCACCTAGTAGTCGCGATGGTAGTGACACGTATGGCCAATCCGGATTGGCTATACGTGTACGACCTGCCTGGCAGAACGATTGTCGGTCTATTTTTAAAAGGAGCCCGGACCAACACGGGGTGAATGCACTGCATTGCATTGGAATATCCAATTACAATGACTTGTAATATCAATATTAATGTTTAAAATGAAAATTTCATTTAATTTTCTAAATATTTACAAACCAGAAATATCGATACCCACTTGAGCATATCCCAAACCATTATAATGTCCCAACACTAACTTCCACGTGTTTTCGTTAAACAGAGATGGCTAAAGTAATTAGCTTAGTGAGTAAAAGAGACTTTTCTAAAAGACATCAACGCGTGCTATTTTCGTATGATGCATAACCAGCATAACTTGAATTCCGCTAAGCTCGTAATATGTTAGAAATAAAGAAAAAAAATACATATCTGTGAAACGTTTTACCATCTTTTCTGTAACTTGATGTTTAGCTGACTTTGTACAACATTTTACTGAACAAAAAGCAATTTAAATGATTTTTTTCACGATCTAAAATTACATAAACTCGCAATTGCACACAGGTCTAAAAATTAGTCGTGACTGAAGCCATGACTCAAAGCGCGCGTTTCTATATTAGCTAAATCAAGTATGTGTTGTGACTGTATCTTGCCCTGTATGCGAAATCTAAAGGGGGTAAGCTATGTACCATCCATGCTAATATTATAAATGCGAAAGTATGTCTATCTGTCTGTTACGCTTTCACGGCTAAACCGCTGGACCGATTTTCATGAAATTTGGCATGGAAGTAGTTGAAGAGCCGTGGTCAAACATAGGCTTATTTTTTTCTTTAAAGGGATGAAATAGCGAATGAAATTTGTAAGGAAAGCTATCTTGACGACATATTAATCTACTCGCGGGCGAAGCTGCGCGGGTCAGCTAGTTCTCTGATAATTATTGTAGTAAAAAATTGAATATTGTTCCTAGGACCTCAAAACGTGAGCATCTGTTTTCAACTAGATTTTCGAAAATCCGGGTAAAATCAGTAACTTCCTTATCTACATACGTAGTGGGAAGCTAAAAAGTAGCCTATGTGTTATTCCAGGTTATCATCTACCTGTGTGGCATTTTTTCATTCATTTCCGATCCGTAGTTTTTGCATGATTGAGTAACAAACAAACATCCATCCATTAATCCAAACATCCAAACTTTCTCATTCATGATGCTAGCTGTAGCGTGCAGCCCGCTGCATTATAATAGCATTTGGCAAATTTCATAGGATAGCCTAATTTATTCGGGATAAACAGTAGCCTATATGCTATTCCAGGTCATCATCTAGGGTGAGAATAGCGTGTACTATGACTTGTTTACATATAAGTTGTTTACGCATAATTTTGGGAACTTTCGAGAACATGGTCGAACTTTAACTTGTTTTTTTTTTCATATATTTTTTTTTCATATCATAAGATAGCAAACAAGCAGATGGGTCTCCTGATGGAAAGAGTTAACCATCGCCTATAGACACCACAGATGTTAATGGTGCGTTGCTATCTTGTGGCGAGGTCTAAGGACGTGTTGGTGACTAACAAGTCAGTTTTATGAAGCGATCCAGAAGTAATAGTTCAGACGATCAGTGAGAAGCGATAATGTATATGAGTGAAAAGTTATACGGAAAGTGTGTTAGCTTAGTGATTCAAATTCAAATTCAAATTCTTTATTTGCACAAAATAGGGTTGGAAAAGATTTTATACATATATCGATGTGCTTAAACCTATTTTGCCAGATAAATGGCATGCAAATTTATGAGTTCAGATTATTGTTATGTACTATTTAAGAAAAACTCACATTTTTTACATTTATACCTAAATAAATTATTAAACAGTAGACAGTAACAAATTTCAATATAAATTGTATTGAAAAAAAAATATATTGTATTTAATGTCAAGAGAGTACAAAAATGTTTATTTAAAAAAAAAATGTCAAAATGAAATAAAAATTATGTTCTATCAATTCGTATTATAATAATATTTTTGTCATTGTCTTAATATATAATTTTATACTTCAATTCGGTTTAGTTATTTCTAGTGGAATATTGCGACGGTATTATTAGTGTTCGTCAGTGTGTATTTTGGTATTTTATTGCACAATAAGAACCCTAAGCTCGTAAAATATTTATGATATTAATATAGATAATACAGGTTACGTAAGAAAAACCATATATAACGTACTATATTCAACACGAAGTATGTAATTCCCCTTTTTAAGGCCTTCCATTGGAAAATCTGCTGTGTTTAAACGGCCATACGGCTTTCGTTTCCATTCAGTTTTCATCCACCCAATAAATCTCTCATTCTGAAAAAAAATGTAATGGTTAGTCCTACGGATTAATCTAGATACGCCTTTTAATGCAATTTCTTAGATTATAAGCAGTATTGACTTGTTTGCATACTATTTTGACTTTGCACACATTTATAATTTTTATATGTGTGTGTCATTCTTCAATACCAACCTATAAATATTATTACCTGACCACAGAGCTACTGAACCCTCCCACCCACTTCCCACAAAGCTAGAACTTTTTAAATATTATTTTACTATTGGGCAATTAACAAAATGCTGTTGTGGCAGGCGCCTCGCGATTGCTTCACCAACTTTTAAAGTTTAAAAAATGTATTTTTTTATTCATAATCTACTCGCACAAGGCTACAATTCTAATATGTTATAATTTACATATATTTAAGTTGAAAAAAAATGCCAATTTTTTTATGGTTGCAAGTATGCGCCAGAAGACAGCAAAGTTGTCTTTGGGATTGTAATTCATAACCTGCTCCCACAAGGCTGAAATTTTGTGAATAATTTCAATCAACAGTATAATAAAAGTATATGTGAACATGGCTGTTTAGCATTCGTCTGCGTGGAAAAAGTTATAATAGAATATTATGTATAGGAGTTGTTCGGCTAAATACCACCCGCTGATTTCCACCATCGGACATCACTCCAAAATTCTAAATTCCACCCTCACCATTTGGATGTCTGCAAGTCCACTACAGTGCGATTTTCAAGACATTTTTTGCCCCGCACAACTGCTCTGTGGAATCAATTACCAGCGGATGTGTTTCCGAACCGATACGACTTAGGAGGACTTCAAGAAAAGAGCGTACTCATTCCTTTAAGGCCGACAACGCACCTGTAGTACCTCCGGTGTTGCAGCTGTTCATGGGCGGCGGTGATCACTTACCATGTGTGTAAAAAAAACTCTGTCCGATCGTCAAAGGCATTATTTGGTTGTTTAATACAATCATGTCTGTGTCATAATTTTATGGATATTGATAGATATATTTTCAAAATATTTGCTTGATTTAAGAGGAAGTTTATCTAGTTTAGTACTAAAAAGAGGCACTTTTAAATAAAATGATTTTTTTACTAAAATAAAAAATATATATTTTATTATTTTTTTGATAATGTACTTGACCTACCTATATGCCTCTTTCGGATCGGACAGGGTTTTTTTTACATACTGTATGTGCTGAAAGAGACAAAGACGTTATATGACTGGTAAAGGCACTAAGGAGTGTTTAGTACTCGATTCTGAAACCTAATATGTAAAAAATAGGAACTTAAATTTTAAACTAATTATCAAAAAAATGTTTTTGTATTGACACCCGCGCATAGATATCGAAGTTCATTGTCTACAAACAAAAATTTGACGAACTCGAGACTAGACTTGTTGGTACACCATTATCACCCGCGTGGTGACCATACTTTTGAATATAACTACACTACTTTCGTTAAGGTTTACTACGTAGTTCAAGCATTATTCTTTTTTTAATATATACATATTCATTGGTTATACATGACCATTAATTATCGTGTCCTCTAATGTACAGTAACATGTACAGTCCTTTACCAGTCAACCTAAATATGTGTGGAAATAAGCAGGACACATGACATTAATTACCTGAAACGCATTGTTTTCTTTGTTACTGCGATCCAAATTCCAAAAATCAAAATCAGCGTTCCAACTTTTGGGTGATGAGAAATTTTTCATATCTAAATTTCAAAAAAAAATTAGCCAGATATTTAATTGCATTATGATACAAAATTACTGGGTTTTCAAGTTTCACTAGGCACAGATCTGCTATGGCAGGACTATATTATTGTCATAGGATGGCGTACAAGCACACACTCTATTGATGATAAGTGACAAACATTCCTTGTAGTCATCAAAAATGTTAATAAGGGCATATGATGAAAGTATTGGGACTCCCTTTGATGAAAAGACTATCTACCATACTGCCAGGCAGTCCGTAAAAAGCAAACTGGTTTTTCGTTTTTAAGGCCATTTTTGGTTTTAAAAACGATTGGCTTTAAATATTACTACCATCGTGAGTACTTGGTACTTGGTGGTAGAATTTCATATAGTATCGTTCGGGTATATGGTACCACTGCTTTACTTATTCAATACTAGCTGTGCCTGCGACTTCGTTCGCGTGGAAAAATTTCTAAAATAAAAACCCGCATAGTTGCCGTTCCCGTGGAATTTCTGGGATAAGAACTATCCTATGTCCTTTCTTGGGTCTCAAACTATATTTGTACCAAATTTTATCCAAATCGGTTCAGCGGTTTAGTCGTGAAAGCGTAACAGACAGACAGACAGACAGACAGACAGACAGACAGAGTTACTTTCGGATTTATAATATTAGTACGGATAGTACGGATTCAATAGCGTCAATGCTTGTTATAGTTGTTAGACCGTGGTCCCACAAAACAAAAATTAATAACAAGTTGAATTTTAGTGAACAGCTTCATTTTGACAAAACAACCATCTTTTCTTTTTTCGAAAAATCTCGAATCGGGTAACTAATAAAGTTGATGGGCTTCGAAAATTTTAATTCGGTTTAGAAAATTGTGAACATGGTAACCCTGGAACATATCATTATAGATCAGAATTAAAATGAAGAGATTCAAGAAAATGAGATAAAATGATAAAAATAAAACTTATGCTACAAAAAGTCAGAAACAGAGAAAAAAATCATTCTACCGAAAGAATTTTGTATAAAACTTTTAAGAAATACACATGAAAATCTTTGTCATATTGGAATTAAACAAATGCAAAAGACAATTAATCCGCTCTACATAGCTAGACATATGACAAAAAATATTATAAAACTGTGAAATAAAACTGTGTACTTTGTATAAAAAACAAGAGGACAAGACAAGTTTGGATTTATGTCTCATCTGGGTACAGCGACAAAACCATTCAAAATAATCTCTATAGATACTATTGGAGGTTTTGGAGGTTCAAGATCTACTAAGAAATATCTATACTTGTTAGTAGATCATTTTCGCCGTGTTGGTCCCGGCCTCCTTTGAAGAATAGGCCAACTGCCGTTCTGCCAGGCAGGTCGTAAAAGGCGACCGATTGGCTAACGAGTCACAACCATCGTGGCTACTAGGTGGTAGAGTTCTGCATTGTCTCGCCCGGGTCTGGTACCACCGCCTTACCTATTCCTGCCGCAATAGCGTCAGTGCTTGTCACGGTCGTGTTCTGGTTTGGAGGGTAAGGTAGCCGGTAAACTTATGCATGTGGCATTACATCTCGCCACAAGATAGCAACGCACCATTAACATCTTTGGTGTCTATAGGCGATGGTATACTCTTTCCATCAGGAGACCCATCTGCTTGTTTGCTATCTTATGATATAAAAAAAAAAAAAAAAAATTTTACCAGATACGCATTTATTATAACGTCAAAAATTCAGAATGCAAATTCTTTTTTTAAACTAGTCAGAAACGTAACAGAAACAGAGGATATTCGTTTGCTTCTCTCTTACCAATATCCAGGTATAAATTCGAGGGAATTCAAGAATTTTTCAAGTATTCACTGCAGTTAATGCAACATTCTCAAATGAACTAAATGAAAGATTAAATCAAAGTTTGGTAAATAAGATTAGATGCAAAATAAATGAAGAAGGAAATAAAAGAGCCTGGGCAACAACAGCTCATGAATGAGTAAATAAATATAATCTGTTTACTCAGTAACTGAATTTTCGCCAATTTATCTTTGGCATGGTACAGATGATATGATTTTACCCAAGTAGTTAGAACAAGAAACAACACATAGTGACTGAATCAAAAAGAGAACAATAGCACTTCAGAATTCACCAAAATCACATAACTATAACAAAATGTCATTTGACAAAAAAAGAAAATGTCAAGAATTTAATTTAGGGGATATGGTGTATATGGAAAATGGCAACAAACTAAACAGAACGAAATTAATTGAAAATTGAAAAACTCCAAATAGTTGAAAATGTATCAAAATCAATTTAAAGGTATCAGAATCGTTACAGGTCACAGAAAAAACAGAATCTAACATTTTCCACATAACAAAACTTATTCCAAAAAAAATATGAAAAAACAAGTAAGGAAAGGAAAAGAAGTCGTATGAAAAAATTAACCAGTAAATTTTCTTTTTCAAGGAGAGGGAGAGATGTAAATAAAATACTTCATTCATGTATTTTCATTTAATTTTTATTTTGTCATGCTTATCACTGGCATTTAAATAGGAGGTGCTAAATGTTCTTTTTAATTCTTGAATAATAACAATAATAATAAATAATAAATATCCCTGGACAATTTTACACGATTTGACCTAATCTAAACCGTGCAAGTAAAACTATAAATTATCAAGCGACAAATAATGTGTCTTGGACCCTAATTTTGAAACAGCTTATGGTCTGTATATCTTGTAATTTGTTAAAACCCCGAACTTTAAATTGATTTTAGTGCAAGCATACCTTAATAAAGCCTTACCTTCTTTTCCATTAGGTGGATTGGAAAATCCTTTTTTATCTTCTTCTGATATCACGCCCGGAGTAAAATCATAAAACTTCTTATGCGATTCAACGGCAATGAAGTAACTGTCTAAAATTAAACAACATAAAAAAGTATTAAATTAAGATACATATTAAATTACTTTAGATTATTAAGAATAGATATTCTTCAAATTGTAAAATAGAACATTTGCCGTTTTGCCCGGCAGGTCGTAAAAGGCAACCGTTGGATATGTCACTACCATCGTGACTGCTAGATGGTAGAGTTCCACATCGTCTCGCCCGGGTCTAGTACCTATTTCGCTTTACCAATTCCTGCCGCAATTGCGTCAATACTTGTAATAATAATAATTGATTTATTGAGAATGCATCATGGTTGAGTGATCTTGCTTGATCTTTAATAAAAACAAATTATAATAATATACTTTATTGCATAATTTCCAAAAGTAAATAACAATATTTGATTAAGAACAGATTACAAATTGGCGCTCTGATCACCCAACAGTGATCTCTACCGTATTTGAAATATTGCAGGCATGGTGCTTGTCGTACAAAAAAGATAAAGAAATAAAGATTTAAAAGTGCTAACTAATTTTATTTCTTAATATTGCTTTCTTCTTATTGCGCCTGTTTTGAGAGTAAATGAAATAGGAATTATCCGCCCGTCGAAAATGTCTAAAATCCTCCGTTGAGTCCGACTTTTGAGCAGCCTTGGTCAAACGGGTACAGGGAAGCTAGTAATTTATGCATGGGAGAGTACATACCTCATAGCTAAGAATAAGACAGATTCAGACTGACAGACTGACTTTCATATCAATAATATCAGTAGGGACGTATAAACATATCCAGGTTATTGGTTCGTCGAGGAGTGAGGTAGATGGCGATACCCATCGCCTAATTATACCGACCTAATGAAAATTATCGCTTGTAACTTGCGATAATCGGGACCGTGAGTTTTATTTGCTTATTCGACACAAAAGTCGTACAGTAAAGTATTAAGTGAACCTTAAGCTGAAATTCTATCTCACTCTATCATATTAAGATTGGGAGAAGAAGAGGTGTCTTATTTTCAAATTTATCAATTCTTCAATATTTTTTTAACAGTTAAACTGCAGCAATCGACTTCCCATTTCCTGTATCTCCAGAACCTTGCAACAGATCTTCGGGACTTATAATGGGACCACTCGTGGAGTATATCCTTCCAAACCAAAAAAATATTTTCAAAATTGTTTCATAAATGACCGAGATCTGAGAAAACAAACATAAAAAAGTCGTTTGAAAAATGGTAGTAATGTGACCCCGTCATTAGAAAGATAAGGTGAGATCTCAGAAGGTGATACCAATGTTTAGGGTTTGTCTCAAGTAGCTATTAGAAGTGTTGCCTCCAGATTGAATACAGCGTCATGACCAAACCACTATTAAAATCTGAACCAAAAAACGAATAGTTACAGAAGTCAATCTACATAGACGGGGCGTACGAGCAGCTCACACACCGACACCTCTCACGAACACGATATCTGGCAATAATTGGGAATAATGCTAGCGCGAGTGCCTCCCGCCTGAGACGTGAATGATTTTGTTGGTGCAGATATTTTGTAATACGTATTACAATAACATAGAAATATTTTAGTTATCACTGATTTACATTTCCCATTTTCCTGTTTCATTCTCAACAATATATCAAACACCTTGATCGTATCTACTACCAGTTTTTATGCCATTACCAGTTTTTGTGCGTAAGCTAAAGTATAACATAATATTCCTAGCGCGACCACTGAGCATAGGTATGAAAAGTGAAGTACATACATGAGTTTGACTTCTGTACCCTATTTGTTTTATGTCTGAACTGTGAGTTTTTGTTTTTCGGGTATAACCCGAAACATTGCCAATAATACAAGTCTGACACGTGGATCGAATTATTATTTTATACGTATTAAGGAGGAAAATGGTGTTAAAATTATTTTGTTTTCCTTAAACGCTTACATTTATGATAACGCTTTGTAATGTAGTGAAATTTTAAATGCCTTTTAGTCAAACAAATATTACAATTGAAGGAAATATTTTTTTAAATATACATTAAATAGCAAACAAGCAGATATCTCTCCTGATGGAAAGAGACAACCATTGCCTATAGACACCAAAGGTGTTAATAGTGCGTTGCGATGTGTTAATGTCACTTGCATAATTAAACCGGCTACCTTACCCTCCAAACCGGAACATAACAATAGCAAGCATTGACGCATAGGCAAGGCGGTGGTACCAAATTCCCTGGCGTAAGGTTGCGGAACTCTATTACCCAGTGGTCACGATGGTAGTGACATATTTGGCCAATATTTTTACGTTTTATCGCCTCTATGGTCTAGTGGTCCGGTGTCGGAGTTGATCACATGAGTTACCGGGTTCGATTACCAGGTTGGACAAATAATAAAATGTGTTTTTTCAGTTTTCTGCTTAAAACAACGTTGCCCGGGATTGGAAAGTGTGAAGCGTGATAATATGTAGCCTATATGTTGACCCGACCTGTTAGTAATATTCATACAAAATTTGAAGTAAATCCATGCAGTGCTTTTTGAGTTTACCCCGGACATACATACAGACAAACAGATAATCAGACAAACAGACAAAAATTCTAAAAACTATATTTTTGGCTTCGATATCGATTGTAGATCACGCCCCAAGTATTCTTTTAAAAAAATATTCAATGTACAGTTTTGACTTTCCTACGATTTTATTATATGTATAGATGCTGTTTCACCATAAAAAAAATTGTGGTTTTTTAAAAGTTTCTCAAAATCTCCTAAACCGAATTGGTTCCAATTTTCAGGTAGTGTTAGTTGAGGGGAATCCAATCGAAACGCATAAACCGCGTTTCGATTTTTCAAGCCGTTCAAAAATTTGAGATGTTTACGTACACACACACACATACACATATACAAACATACTGACATGAAAAAAGTAGTCGGAGAAGGTCCCTAGAACCTCAAAAGTGGAGATCTGGTGAAAACTCGATTTTCGAAAATCGGGGCAAAGTCAGGAATTTATCTACTTACGTGGCGGAAAGTTAAAAAGAATTTTCCAAATCGGTTTACAATTGGCCGTGTTCTGAGATAACAAACCAAAAAATGGTGCCGAATTAACAAACCTTTTGGGAAGACAGTTGTACTAAAACATATACTAACCATTAAAGAACGAGTCTGCTATTTCTCCACACGGTGCTATTGGTATATTTTTATCATCATACCGGAATGGTTCACAATTCTCTGACGGTACAGGCTTTAGGACTCCCTTAAGTTGGTCTTCGTCCCTGCAAAATTCAATTCAATACAATGTCGATGCGGTGTAACTCAGGTGGTGAAAATTCAAAGGACTATTTAGGTCTGGTCTGGCCATACACAGTCTGGTCTGTTACAATTAGAAATAAAAAATATATTGCATTTGAATTTGGAATCATTATGATTATTCATTTTTTTTGTGTTGCACTCACACCGTGCTTGGGAAAACTTAAAAACTTTAAAAACAACAAAGAAAAATATCGACACGCAGGTTCTTCTTCTTCTTATATGTCATAGGATAACAAACAAATATATGATTCTTTGGGTTATGTAAGATAATCATCACACATAGACACCTAAAATGGCAATAGCCATCTACGTGAGGAGAATGTAACGTCATATGCATAACTTTACCGCCTCTTTTACCCTTCAAACCGGGAAATAATAGTGACAGGTTCTCACGCTTTTGTAACTGAAATAGGAGAGTCGTACCAAGAGACAATGCAATATTCCACCTAGCAGTCAAGATGCTAGTGGCAAATTGACCAATTGTTTGCCTTTTAAGAACTATCTAGATAAAATCTAGATCAACCAAAATCATTTTTAATATATTCAATTAATGTAAAGACAACATGCTATACATATATCAAGCAATCTATACATATAATAAAATCGTAAGAAAGTCAAAACTGTACATTGAATATTTTTTTAAAAGAATACTTGGGCGTAATCTACAATCGATATCGAAGCCAAAAATATAGTTTTTAGAATTTTTGTGTTTGTCTGTGTCCGGGGTAAACTCAAAATTACTACATGGATTTACTTCAAATTTTGCATGAATATTACTTATAGGTCGGGTCAACATATAGGCTACATATTATCACCCTATCACCTACGGGGGAGGAGCTGTGCGGAGTAAACGAAGTCCGCGCGGACGAAGTCGTGGGCAACAGCTAGTATCATAATATAATTCTAATTACTAGATTTTATTAACACGCTTATCGAAATTTACATACACCGAGCGGCTAGAGAATCGTGGGCGTTAATTCATTGACGCCGGCTTTAAAGAGAGGGTCGCAGGTTCAAATCCTACTTGTCAATATTTTTCTTTGTTGTTTTTAAAGTTTTTCATTATTCATTGTGTTCTTTTATTTGCGCGCTAAATTTATAAAATCAGCTTACTTCACAAAACTTTGACCACTAAATATCGTCAGCACTTGGTCAAAGTCCATGTTAATTTGTATTAATAGTATGTTACAAAAAACACTTGTACTGTTTTATTTAGTGTAATAATAGTATCGACTTATTGCCCTGATGATGCGTTAAAACGCGATTAATAAAAGTTAAGTAAAACAGTAAAAGTGTTTGCAACATACTATTAATACAAACAACTTGACTAAATTACACGAGGCATGACACTTATCGACCTCTGTCTACCCAATAAGGGATTTGCCATGACTATGTTTCTGTATCATAGGATAGAAAACAAACAGGTGATTCACCTCATGGAAATGATCCATCATCTATAGACACCAAAGTCGTTAATAGTGCATTGAAATGTGGGGCCTTATTCACGTAACAAAACGTCAATCAAGTCGAAGTGTTTAGGGCGCTAATACATTTTCATACATATTATTCCGCATGTCGCGATATTGTACTTTGTTTATATGTTTGTGACCCCGACCTTGTTCGATTGACGTTTTGTTACGTGAATTGGGGGACCGTTTGGCGGGTTTACGCCACATGCGTAAGTTTATCGGCTACCTTAACCTCCGTAAACTACGGCGTATAAAAATAGGTAAGGCGGTGGTACCAAACCCGAGCGAGACGGTACAAAAACTTATACAACAGGTGGTATAAATCTTCAACGTGTTATTTGCGGTTGATAACACATGACTTACGTATTTCCACCACCATACCGCATGAGCATATCACTGACGTGGCCCAATAGCATATTCGTAAATACCGGACGCATAAGATGCTCGAAGTTACTTCGTAAATAGCAGGCATGTCGGACTAACGTGTCGGATATTACTAGATCCAGAAGACCTTTCTTAATAGCAGACGTCACAGACTAACGCGTCATTTATCATATTAACACAATAATGAAACGAAATTAATACAGGAAAATAGTAAAATATAAAGCAGATTAATTGAAATGTTTATTATAATAGTAAGATTAAAATAAAACCATAACGTAACGTAATGCTGAAATATTTACCACGTAATACCCGTATTTATAAACTATTTTGTACTAGCTGTTGCCAGCGACTTCGTCCGCGCGGACTTCGTTTACTCCGCACTGCTCCTTCCCCATAGGTTGATAGCGTGATAGTATGTAGCCTGTATGTTGACCCGACCTGTTAGTAATATTCATGCAAAATTTGAAGTAAATCCATGTAGTACTTTTTGAGTTTACCCCGGACATACATACAGACAAACAGATAAACAGACAGACAAAAATTCTAAAAACTATATTTTTGGCTTCGATATCGATTGTAGATCACGCCCCAAATATTCTTTTAAAAAAATATTCAATGTACAGTTTTGACTTTCCTACGATTTTATTATATGTAGGTATAGATATTCGTACATGAATATTAATGAAATTATATAATAAATAATAATACACTGGGTGTAGAGTTGTGGTGGTTAATATAACGCATAGCGTTATATAATAGCGCGCTATGTATACTCAACGTAAAGCGTAGAAAAATATAGTTTATAGTCTATAGCCCGCTATCATAAAATAGTTTATTTGAACAATACACCACACCTCTAGTGAGGTGCTATGGCTTTATTTTTTTTAACTTCCCGCTACGTATATACTCGTAGTTAAGGAAGTTACTGATTTTGCCCCAATTTTAGAAAGTCGGATTTTTACCAGATTTTTGAGGACCACGTTTTAAGGTCCAAGGAACCTTTCCCGACTATTTTCAAGGTGACGTCAGACGTCAGTATGCCTTTATGTATGTGTGTGTGTATGTGTGTATGTAAACATCTCATAACTTTTAAACAGCTTGACCGATCGAAAAGCAGTTGATGACATTCGATTGCATTCCACTCAACTTAGATTTCCTGAAAATTTGAACCGATCCAGCCCAGGAGATTTTGAGAAATTTCGAAAATCCTCAAAACAAAATTGGCAAAACAGTATTTTTTAATATAACTTCAGGATTAATGTACCTAACGATCGAGCACAAAATTTAATCAGCTCTATTCCTTAAAAACTGCGTGCAATGCATAAATTGCATCAAAATCGGCTTAACCGTTCGGAAATAATCGTTGACGAAAAATTTTGAAAAAGTGTTTTTTACAATATATTTTTTTTATTGACTAGGTACTAAAATACATAATATACAAAGTGTTGATAACACTACCAGTTTAAGTTTCATAAGTCCATACTTGCTAATCAATACTAGTCCATACTGATATTATAATTGCGAAAGTAACTCTGTCTCTTTTCTTCACGCCTAAGCCACTGAATCGATTTGAATTAAATTCGGTACAAAGATAGATTGAGACCCGCGAATGGACATAGGATAGTTTTTATCCCGGGAATCCAACGGGAACGGGAAATATGCGGGTAAAATCCCG
Source organism: Apodemia mormo (assembly GCA_036924255.1). Lineage (NCBI taxonomy): Eukaryota > Metazoa > Arthropoda > Insecta > Lepidoptera > Riodinidae > Apodemia > Apodemia mormo. The sequence continues at coordinate 17,202,054 of JAUPFN010000020.1, forward strand.
GGAACGTTTATCTTTTAAACCACGGTAATTAAAAATAACTTCAGCTATTTTTATTGTTCAAATTTTTCTACGCGGACGAAGTCGCCGGTAGACCTAGTAACAAAATAATTGCTTTTTCTGAAAAAAAATATTCTTTTATTATTATTATCGAATCCCATCCTCCCAGAATCGCCTCCCAGAGAGACCGGATCTGTGCCGTACTGGCCCACGCACTGGATGCGTAACTTCACAACAGTGGTATCGTCTGCGTACCAATAGATACCGGTCTTCAGCAGGTTGTTAATGTGTAGCAGGAATAGAGATGCGGAGAGAACTGATCCCTGAGGGACTCGGCATTTATAGTCATTTGGTCGGACGAGCAGCCGTCGACGGCTACGCTAATCGACCGGCCACTGAGAAAATCTGAAAGCCAGGCGCCAGACCTGTAGGCAGGCCATACGATGGAAGCTTGCCAATAACACTGTCTTTCCATACACTGTCAAAGGCCTTCGAGATATCAAGGGAGACCGCTGGTGCTTCATCATGATTCTCGATGGCCGCGCTAAAGATGTAGGTGGCATACTCTAGAAGATCTCCAGTGGACCGATTTCGGCGAAACCCGTGTTGGCGGTGACTGAGAAGATCGTTCGTTTCTAGGTGTACCATTAGCCTGCTGTACAGTACACGCTACATAGTCTTGCAGAGTATGGATGTGACAGAAATTGGCCTTGGAGGGGTGGGCACGACTGCCTTTTTTGGGCACAGGCTGCACATTAGCAAGCTTCCATGATTTCGGTACTTTTCCAGACGTCATCGAAAGGCGAAAGAGACGTCTCAACACAGGAGTGAGTTCAGGCGCACAGGTTTTCAGTACTATGACTGGAATCCCATCAGGGCCATTGGCTTTGTTCACGTTCAGATTCTGCAGTGTTTTAAGAACCTCAGTCTGACGGATGCGAATTTCCGGCATATTCACCTCGCATCCATATAAACTGGGTGGTTTCGCGTTGGTGGGATCCAGACGCGAGTTTTCCGCGAATAGAGTAGCGAACAGGTTTGCTTTCTCTACGGCGGTATGAGCCAGCGTCCAATTCGGTGTCAGCAATGGAGGAAGTGAGGGGCGGCAGAAATTCTATTCAACCGACTTTGCCAGGGATCAAAAGGCTTTTCTGCCTGACGGGTATGGAGCCAGTTTGTTCCCAATACGGCTGACGTAATCAAATTGATCTTTCAGTAGAGCCCCCTTTTGTAGGACTTGGCGGCCCGGTTGAGAACTTTCTTTTTCTCCGATACGTCCTTGGCCTCGCGTGTCGAGCATCTATCCAAGCCAGATATGCCTCATGCTTTAGCGCCTCAGCGCGTCTACAATCGGCTCTGAACCAGGGTTGAGCTTTACTGGACATGGCTACGTCGGAGAAAGGAATATAGTACTTCATTCCTTGTCGTAGCACATCTAACACATTCAGAAGAAAAGTAGACAGGCCACCAGGGATAAGACGCAAAGAAGGATCTCGTTTCAATCTGCTGACTTACATCGCCACACACGCCAAGAACTCCTAGGACTGGGATCGGGCCGCGAGTAAACAGATACAGATTTCACCAGACAGTGATCAGAGCTGCGAAGCGGCGAGGAAATCACCACCGAGTAACGATCCGGATCCGTAGTCAGCAGAAGGTCCAAGCAATTGGCTGTATGGCTCTGAACATCAGGAACCCGCGTCGCTCCTTGAACCAGCTGGGTGAGGTTTAGCGCTATAGCGAGTTTACGCATCTCTCTCCCAGTAAGGTCAGTGCACTGGTATGGATATAGCCACTCCTGGTGGTAGGCATTGAAATCCCCCAGTAGCACTAGCTGAGCGGAAGGGTATTTGTGTTGAGCAGTATCCGCCGCCTCACTTAGGTACTCTGTGAGCCTGATCGTTTCCTGGTCTCCGCTATGCGCTCGGTAGACACAGGCATAGAGAAGTTTCTCTAGACCTGTATCCACCATTGTCCATAGTACTGATAAGCGGAGGTCTTCAAGATACCGGCGACGCCGACAGCAGATGACGTCACGGACGTACGCGCACCCATCTGACCGAGTTTTAAAATTATGCTCCAGGGTGTAGCCCAGATGGTTAAGTACGCCAAATCAGATGGACATCTTATATATATCTCCATGAGGAACAAGATACAAGGTTTATGAGTCTCCAGGTGGAAATAGACTGCAGCGAGATTAGAATGTATACCTCTGTTAGTGAGGTCTACCTTCATCGGGAGGGATTGCTGCCGCTGTACAACGTTATTCTTGTACCTTGTCTTTTTCATTAAGACAGTGAGTGAAGTAGGTGTGAAGACGGCAGTGAATCGAGGCGTTATACTTCTAAACCTGAGACACACATTTGAAAGTTACGCTGTTGGGAACTAGTCTGAAGACTGCGGAGATGCCCGGGCCCCCAAAAAATGTCCATAGGGCCCTCTCATCCGGTCGCCGACCGGAACTATGGCGCATTTTCGGATTTTTCGCTAGTTGGCGGGACAGCCTTTCACGTGTAGCTAGCACTCTACTTGGACCTCCTATTGACTAGCGGTCGGCCAGCGGTGCACCGTGCTTCGGTTCCCGCTACCCTTCATGACTAGTCTCCAAATGCATCAGATCGCATCTCCAGATGCATCAGACGTTAGTGTGTATCAGATCGTCCATATTGTATAGGCGCAACTGATTCGACCCGTCGTCTTTACTAAAGGTACATCAGAGTTAACGTGAGTGAAAACGGACGCTTGGCAACACGACTTCAGCTGATGGGTGGTCCTTATAGCCACGACATATATCTTACACCATATCACCTGATTAGCTCCACCCAGGGGCCACGTGTAATACAGAATTCCGGGTGTTCTCCTACGGACGAAGGTGATTCAGCCCCCAAATTCAAACAAACTAATATGTAAATATCTATTTCATATAATAAAATCGTAGGAAAGTTAAAACTGTACATTGAATATTTTTGTAAAAGAATACTTGGGGCGTGATCTACAATCGATACCGAAGCCAAAAATATTGTTTTTAGAATTTTTGTCTGTTTGTCTGTATGTATGTCCGGGGTAAACTATAAAACTTGAATTACTTTTAAAATACTTGTTTAATAACCTTGAGTGCTATTTTGTCACTCATGATGTGTTATCATTTTGGCCGGCGTAGTACCATCTTGTAAGCGAATAAATAATAATTTTATTGATGACTAGCTATTGCCCACGACTTCGTCCGCGCGGACTTCGTTTACTCCGCACAGCTCCTCCCCCTCGGGTGATAGCGTGATAATATGTAGCCTATATTTTGACCCGACCTATTAGTAATATTCATGCATAATTTGAAGTAATTCCATGCAATACTTTTTGAGTTTACTCCAGACATACATACAGATAAACAGACAGACATTCAATGTACAGTTTTGACTTTCCTACGATTTTATTATATGTATAGATGAGCGTAGTATTAGATTGTTTATGGACGCATTATAACAAAATGGCAATGTTTAGTAAACAGAATATACAGATTGTGTAAAAATTATGAAATTAAGAAAGTTATCCTGTGTCTAAAACTAAGTTTTTCGGTTAATTTGTTAGTTTACGGTCTGAAAAAAATATTTATAAGACGCTGTACCAATTAAGAGGATACCGGTTTCGGCACCCTGCATAGTTTAGATCGATGAATGAATGTTTTATTATATTTGTGTTTTAGCACTCAACCTGTGCTTAATAAAACTTGAAAAACTTAAAAACAACAAAGAAAAATTTCGACATGCTAGAATTTGAACCTCCGACCTAGATCAAAGTGGCGAAATTCTTTGCTGTGTGATCGATTCCGTCAATTATACCTACTTATCGCTAAATATACATACGCATAACTACTAATACTTTGAATTAGTAGACACTGTTGTTGGACTTAGAGTGTCCCGACTTTCGTAAAAATGTCGACACGCATACAATTTACAAATATTCCAAAATCATTAACATTAGTGTTATAAAAAGCGGAACAGGTAAACAAAACCTACCTTCGCATTTATAGTATTATCCATTTTTTGAAACACACCTTGACCTATCTAATCTGGATATTTACCTATTTGTAAATAGATTGACCGCCTGATACATAGATGTGACTGACATTGCCGTCTACTAACCGTTGGTACACTTGATTTATTTATATACCTTGACTTAGTGTAGTTTTCTCCAGATTGATCAAACGTTTCCAACTCATAGTAGAGAGTAATGTTTCCTTCCAAGTCTTCATTTAGTTGAAACTCCTGATAACAAACACATATTTCTCCTGGCAATGCCTCTGTTTCACTAAAACTGTAGCACAACTCATAATCGCTGGCTGCGCGTTTGCAATATGTGTAGTCCACATAGTGATCCTTTATTATTGTTTCCTGCAATTAAAAGAACTCTTTTAATAAAGTTTACCATTCGATTAAGCGGTTCGTAAAATACGAAGGATTGGTTGGATTTTACGAACGATTTTCCGCCATGTTGGTCCCGGGCTCCTTTGAAGAATAGGCCCACTGCTGTTCTGCCAGGCAGGTCGTAAAAGGCAACCGATTGGCTATATGAGTCACTACCATCGTGGCTACTAGGTGGTAGAGTTCTGCATTGTCTCGCCCTGGTGTGGTACCACCGCCTTACCTATTCCTGCCGCAATAGCGTCAGTGCTTGTCACTGTCGCGTTCCGGTTAGGAGGGTAATGTAGCTGGTGAACTTATACATGTGACATTAGACCTCGCCACAAAATAGCAACGCACCATTAACATCTTTGGTGTCTATAGGCGATGGGTGACTCTTTCCATCAGGAGACCCATCTGCTTGTTTGCTATCTTATGATATAAAAAAAAGATTGCCCATGCGTGTCACTAACATCGTGCCTACTAGGTGGTTGGATTCTGATGTGTGTCGCCTAGGCTTGACACCATCGCTTTACCAATTCCTGCCGCAATAGCGTCATTGCTTGGCCCTGTCATTTTAGTTTGGAACGTATAAAAGCCGATGAATTTATCAACTCACCATAAACATTTTTGGTTGTCTCTTTCCATCTAGTGAGACATCTGATTGTTTCAAAGACTTAAAACGTTATTAGATAACAGAATTCATTTTACTATACTTAACGTTATTATGGTAGCGATACCTCAATAACAATATTATTTTAAAACACTATAGGTATGTATCGCTCATCGTAATTCAAATTACGGAACGAAATTGTTAACGCTAAATAACGTGATAATATCGAATTGTATGCGATGTTGCCGCATTGCATGCTGTTGGTTGCACGTGATTGGTTCGCCAGCTCTCGAAGACAACATTATAATATCATATACCATAACGTTAATTCGTAGTGGTAAACAGACCATAATGAATAATGTTATTAAACAAACAGTAACAAATTCTGAATCATTTTTGGATAACCCTATGCTTGAAAATAACGTTATGTCATGCCACGAGCAATAACGTTACCACCTAACACCGATATTTATATCCTTGGATTGTTTATTATCGTATGACACAAAAAATATGTGACTGACGGTAATATTAGATATTAACAATCGATTATATTTGGCCGCCTTGTTGGTCGAGTGGTTACCGAACCTGATTACGCATCAATGGGGACCGAGTTCGATTCCCGACAGGGACAAACATTAGAGTGATTAGCAATATGTATTAGTATTGTTGACTGACACACACCCTAGGTAGGAGGTACTTTATTCTGCCTTTATAGTATTAATATTTACTAAAAATGTTATAATCTTGTACCACATTATTTAAATGCAATAAAACTGCAACAGCCAACTTCCAATCTCCTTTATCTCTGGAAACTTGAATCGGATTTTCACCAAATTTATATGAAATGAAATCAACTGTGAATCAGAGTCTCCAAAACAAGAAATCTGCCAATTTGAGAACTTTGTTTTTTGAATTTGTTTGAAAATAGGTATTTATAAACTTTTTGAGTACTATAGCATGTAAAGTTTGATAAATTTAAATGAGTTATTTTATTAGTAAAGTATTTACCTACTGTAACAGGCTGTATAAATTTATTAAAAATATTTAATCATACCTCTTTGCACAAGGAAATCAATATAATGCCAATTATAAATACACCTAATGAAATGCTTGCAGCAGTTAGAATTGTCGCATTTTTTAAAGTCAGCCATTCTTTTCCTGCAAGGATGTTAAGTCTATTAATTGTTTGAACATTGACAGAAAATTTACAACGATCAAAATTATCTATACATATAATAAAATCGTAGGAAAGTCAAAACTGTACATTGAATATTTTTTTAATACATGGGGCGTGATCTACAATCGATACCGAAGCCAAAAATATAGTTTTTAGAATTTTTGTCTGTTTATCTGTTTGTCTGTCCGTCTGTATGTATGTCCGGGGTAAACTCAAAAAGTACTGCATGGATTTACTTCAAATTTTGCATGAATATTATTGATAGGTCGGGTCAACATATAGGCTACATATTATCAGCTATCACCTACGGGGGAGGTGCTGTGCGGAGTAATCGAAGTCCGCGCGTACGAAGTCGTGGGCAACAGCTAGTACTTAATAAAGTATACTAAAGTAAAAATATGATAGTATCTATACATATTGTCACGAATAATCTAGAAACGTGTAGAGTTGGAACACTGGAGAGATCTATAAATAAAAGAAAGCGATAGCTACTCCTATTGACAAACAAATAGTTGATCTAAGCTATACCATAATGAACTTTATGGTATAGGGCATAAGGTTGAAAGTAGCGTGTACTAGGATTGATGAGTCATAACTTGTTTATCATAAGTTGATTACAATAAGAAGTGATTCATCGTTTCCCGATACATTTAGATTTTTCTGGATCCAGGTACAACTTTACCCTGGGTATAAATAGAGATGTGTTGACAAATACAAGGCAGTTTTTATCAAGCGATCGAGAGCGATACTTAAAGTGACCAGTGCGAAGCGAGTGTTCTAAGTTTAGTGTTAGTACAGTGAATGACTAGTGTTAATCAGAGTATTTAGTATTACATTGTGTTGTCTTGTGTTGTGTGTATTTGTACTGTAAATACACGGATTTAATATAAGTGGTGTTTTCTTACAATTACGAACCCGAAGTACGTAACAATTTAATAAAATCGTAGGACAGTCAAAACTGTACAATGAATATTTTTTAAAAGAATACTTGGGGCGTGATCTACAATCGATATCGAAGCCAAAAATATAGTTCTTAGAATTTTTGTTTTTTTGTCTGTTTATCTGATTATCTGTCTTCTTGTGTACGTCCAGGGTAAACTCAAAAAGTACTGCATGGATTTACTTCAAATTTTGCATGAACATTACTAACAGGTCGGGTCAACATATAGGCTACATATTATCACGCTATTATTACCTACGGGGGAGGAGCTGTGCAGAGTAAACGAAGTCCGCGCGGACGAAGTCGCGAGCAACAGCTAATAGTAAAATATACTAAGGACTTAAGCCATTATAGGCTATTTAATGAACTGCATTCTATAAAGAAGTAACATTTGTCAAAAATAGTAAAATATTTTAACGTATATGTTGTCTTAATAATGGAATAACCATGTAACATCAAAAATAGTTATTTTAAAAGACATAAATTGATACTCACAAACATAGTAATGCGTATAGACTACAAAAATATAAAGAAAATAGGTCTCAATGTGACCACTTACGAGTGCACTTGTAAAGTCTTTTAAAATTCGCCTCTAAAGTCTTTTAAAAATCGTTATGAGATGTACTTTAATCACTTCGAAGATTTAAGTCCCATTAGAAAAAATCTTAAAATTGGCTTTATAACAAATTAGGTGTTAATTTATTAACAACACTTTATTGAACAACATCAAAAAGTGTTTAAATATTTGTTCAAAAATTTTTCAATTCATGAAACCGTTCTTGTATACAATATGGATATTACCCCGTGTTGGTTTCGGGCTCCTTTGAAGAATAGACCAACTGCCGTTCTGCCAGACAGGTCGTAAAAGGCGACCGATTGGCTATGCGAGTCACTACCATCGTGGCTACTAGGTGATAGAGTTCTGAATTGTCTCGCCCGGGTCTGGTACAACCGCCTTGCCTATTCCTGCCGCAATAGCGTCAGTGCTTGCCACTGTCGTGTTCCGGTTTGGAGGGTAAGGTAGCCGGTAAACTTATGCATGTGGCATTATACCTCACCACAAGCTAGCAACGCACCATTAACACCTTTGGTGTCTATAGGCGATGGGTGACTCTTTCCATCAGGAGACCCATCTGCTTGTTTGCTATCTTATGATATAAAACATAATATATCATAAGATAGCAAACCATATATATATATATATATATATATATATATATATATATATATATATATATATATATATATATATATATATATATATATATATATATATATATATATATATATATATATACATATACATACATACATATATATAAATATGGATTTTAAAAATTGTTTAATTTATTACACTTTTTTACAAATATTGTTACAAATATTTACAAATATTGTTATATTATGTATAAAGCAATATTGTGTAGATTGAGTTATGCCAAAACTATAAAAGCAAATTTATTTCATCAGTTGAGGTAACAAGAAATATAACGTTAATATAATAATAATAATATTGGTGGACAAATTACATCAACTGATCCAACCCCAAGGCAAGCAAATTATTTGCTTGTGTTATGGGTGTTAGTCAACAATACTACTAGTATACTTTGTCCATTTTATTAATGGTTTTTTGACAGCTCAACGGCTGACAGAGTTTGTGATATCCTAAAGAATGTAATAATCAAAATCATAAAAAAATATATATATTATGTCAACTGGCAACATCAACTGATTGTCCATCTGGCCACCATTTTGACGTGGTCTGTCGCGTCGTGACATGGTGTGTGAGTAGTTTTATTCCTAGGTGCAACATTTGTGTTACGAACGGCGAAGATACAAAGTGAAGTGTCTATATTGCGCCGCAGTGATTAAAGTAAAATATGTGTATTGATATGTGTTTAAAGCGGCGCATATAGTGATATTACATGTGTTAGTAGTAATACGTGTTAGTATAAGTTCATATTATGTATGTTATGTTATGTTTTTAAATGTATGTTTGCAAATAAAGAATGTTCCCAAACCCCTACGACCGCAAGATGGCGGTTATCTCAAAGTTAGAAAGAGATAGCTTAAAAAACGAGAGGGCTTAAGAAAGAGATAGCATGTGCAGGACTGTACCTTACGTTTTATGTGAATTTCTATGTTTTCTGCCTAATGTCTCAAACAAACTAGCTGGGAAATTTTAGGTGTTAAATGTTTATGATTAAACATAGGTAAAAAACATGGAATAGGGAAAACCCACGAAAATCGGAGAAAATATGTGTGAAAAGATGCGCCCGTGCGAGGCAAAAGGGCGCAGCCAACTGGGCTGCATATAAATTGGCCGATTTCCGTAGGACGACGCAATTCTACGATCGAGCTACAAGTAAGAAGATCTCCAAGGAAATAAGAAGAAAACGGTCCTCCACAGTGCAAGAGTGACCCAGAAGAAAAGGATTATTGTATATAGTAGTGTATATAGTTAAGTGCTAGTAAGAAGATTTGTATATAAGAAGATTGAATAAAGAAGATTAAGAATTCACTTCACGGAGGAGGTTTTATTTATTATAATCAAGAAATACAGTCCGCTGCTCCAGGAAGGAGCTATCCAAGAGGAAATTATTTACAGTCTACTGCTCTCCGAACCGGCAACCTTGCGACGCAGTAAGCGAGCGCCTCGACGCCCTCAATTTCTGTTTCGTTACGTTCCTTGCGAGCCGTAGCGGCTGAGGCTGAGCCGAAGCTGCGAAGGCGAACAATGGTGCCTGTGCTTTGTTACGTAAGGACGGAGGGGCTGCACTTCCCGCAGTGCCGTAGCACACGCAATCCAACTAGTATTTATATTAAGAAGCTGTATGTTATAGACCTTATAGACCTAAAACAATATTTTTAAGTAGCAAAGTGCTGTAACATGTGAATCCCGTTACCTAATAAGTCGTTATAATGTTCGGACAAAATAAACTTTGCATTTAGTATAGTCAATTGAGACTGTTAAACTTTTGAGTTGTCCTGAACACACACATAAATGGCATAGGCGTAAATTGTATTACGTATGACATCACTTGTCAATGTCATAGCGTCAAATGTCTATTTCTGGCTTTTCTGTCAAAATGTAATTCAGCTAAGTTTCGTCTAAAATATTTAAAACTTTTAAAAATAGATAATGGGCATTGTTTCGCCTAAATTTAGTCGGAAAACTTAAAGACGACAATGAAAAATGCGTGCCGTATTAGTTTTGTGTAATCGCAAGAGTTTACTAATTTATCAAAAATGTGATATTTTTTTCAGCATCTATCTGAAAATATGCTTGGGAAAGGAAAAAGGGGACGTTAAGGATCGCCTAGAACGAGAACCCCCAATTTTTCCGAGTATGATCAGAGAGATATCCACGGACACCATCTGACACATGTCCAATTTTCCGAAGGCCTAGTATCTTCCCGTCGCGCAGAAAGGTTTGCTGATTCCCGGTATGAACTCATTTTTTTTTATGTGACAATTTTGGTGAAGCAGTGTATGACTATGAACTCTGAACTCTCTTACTATAATTCTAGTTCGTAACCTATTATAAAATGTGACTCTAACTTAGTGACCAAATATATACCATCCATCCAAGTCCGCCTCTCTCATTTCATTTTGCTTTTCAGATCCTGAACTTATTTATTATTTTTTTTGATAAGTGATTACCTCATTAGCCCGCCTCACGATTAAAAGTCCCAACCTCCCTTTGCTATCTGGCTATATGGAGGGAGTCTGTGTGACGCTCCTGGGTGTGGCGCTCGTTATTATGTGTAACACCTAGAATCCACCAGGTACCAAACCATCGTACCCGTCACTCAGACCATTTTTACCTTCCTTATATAAATACATTGACATCTCGTCCAGGCATAATAAAACAACTATTATTTTTTTATATCTGTATTACGAGGATGTTGCATTTGGCTAATGTATATTTATAAATATATTATATTTATTTATAAATATTTATAACACAATTTGGCTGTGGCTTTGCCTAAATAAATATTTTCTATTACATTTGGCTTTGCAAACAGTGACATGAAATTTATTGGGGTAATACATTTGTCGCTTTACATAATAAAAAATATCTCTATTACAGTGCATGTTATAGAAAATTAAGAACAACCTAACTTCAACATTAAAAAAATAAAATAATGTAATAAAAATGTCTTTTTCGGCGAAGGGGGTGGGGGGAGGGTGACTGTTATTATTTTTCTCTTCTTTTTGCTCCAATTCAGTGGCATAATTTAAAATTTTTGGGACAATAATTTAAAAAAAACTATGTATTTTTTGGCAGGGGGGTTTAAGAAGGGTTGAACACCCCTCCCCTCCCCCTACCCTTCTCCCCCTACCCCTTATCGATTCTAAACTGTTACCCAAATTTCATCCCCTGTTTCAGCTCTTCAGGGGCTGATTTTTGAAAAAAATGTGTAAACGGTTGACACTACGGGCCATCCCTGAAACTTCCCACTAAATTAAGGTATTTTAAGCTCAAAAGAGTAAAAAATATAAGCATAGATTTTTCAGTTCAAACATCTATTTTGTTAAAAATGCCAGTATATTAATTTTTGAAAAGCTGTATATTTTGAAAATGATGATGGCATTCAACTCAATTTTTGAGATCTAAAATATTGCTTTAGCTAAATAATCGATAGGTTGAAAAATTTTGATGCGATGTCAGAAAACATTTTATTTTTAAATTTCTTTGTTGATAAATCTTAAACAAATTGACCAATTTTGATTAAATTAACGGTATTTGATGAAGTTTTTAAAAGAGTAAAGCTGATAATATTTTTAAGTCAATTGGTGAATTGACTTAAAAGTTATTTAAAAAAATTAAGTGAGTTTGCTGAAAATAACGTAATTTTAATATTTGAAAAGCTATAAGTTTTGAGAATTACATTTGACTTTGATTTTTGAAATGGCATACGTAGTTTTTTAGCACTAAAATATCGTAGAATACCAAAAAATGATTGGTTTAAAAAATTTCGAAGCTATATCAAAAAAACGGACGGACGAAAAACGGATAAACCGATTTTGATGCAATTTATGTCTAATGCATAAATTGCATCAAAATCGGTTTATCCGTAGTTTTTTGGAGAATAGAGCTGATTAGTTTTTGTACTCAATCATTACATTAATTTGGAAGTTATATTAAAAAAATAATGTTTCACCAAACATTTTTTTGGTGTTTTTTCAAAATTTCTCAAAATGTCCTGGACCAAATTGCTTCAAATTTTCAGGAAGTCTAAGTTGAGCGAAATCCAATTGAATGCCATCAACCGCGTTGCGAACGGTCCAGCCGTTCAAAAGTTATGAGATGTTTACAAACACGCATACACACCCACACACACACATGCATACATATAGACTTACTGACGTCATCGTGAAAATAATTGGAAAAGGTTCCTAGGGCCTCAAAACGTGGACATCTGCTGAAAAGTCGATTTTCGAATATCGGGGTAAAATCAGTAACTTCCTTATCTACATATGTAGTGGGAAGTTAAAAATTAGCCTATGTTTGATCTTCAACTATTTCCATGCCAATGAAAATCGGTCCAGCAGTTCAGCTGTGAAAGCGTAACAGACAGACAGACAGAGACTTTCGCATTTATAATATTACCATGGATATAGATAATTATGTTACGACCATCTTACGATCTGTTTATTTTATATTAGACAAAACGCAATTTAAGATTACATTGAAAATAACAAAACGTTGAGTTTAGTTTATCGTGTTATGTCATATTATGCAAACGTCGTCGAGTACAATGATATAGTTGCCGGATTCAATTAGTTAATTTCTAGAGTCAACGTTGACGAGAAATCAACAGTTGATTCAACGCCCATCACTACCCGTTTCTAATGCCAACCCGAGGTATTATTTGAAAGGGGAAGCCAACCCCTATCCAACCCACCACTCAGAAATACAAAAATTGGGCAGCTTGTTTCTAATGCTGATACTCTAAGCACTTTAGTTAGATACTCTAAGCACTTTAGTTTCAGTACAGAAAATTAGGATTTTCCTCATGCTATCTTGTTCTGATAAAATACATTGTTTAATACATTATTTAAAACTAAAATATCTAACACTTACTTTCTTTGCCCATTGCTTCATAAAATCCACTATAGTAATTTTATCTATGTATTTCTTGGGACCGTAGGATAATTTAATGTACCTATATTTGCTTCCAATTATCTTTAAACTCTGTACATGTATAGAAGATTTAAAAACTAAAAATAAATACTACAAACCATTGAACATTTGAATCTGTATTCTGTGATTTAAAATTTGAATTTGTCAATTCACATTGCACAATTGTCAATTTGTCACAGACAGTCAATGTTGGCAGACCCGTGAAAAAAATTATTGAACTAGAGCCGTAAAATTTAATATACTTTTAACAAAACTATTGTACATTATAGAATTATATTTAATTTCTATTGTAAAACATTATTTATTGAAAATGTAGTTTGAATAAGGTTACATTAATTTAGTCTTGCGCATTATAGTTCACGATTGGGTGCGCTCATTTTAGTTCGCAGCACTTAAACGAACTAGTTCGATCTTTTAGTTCGTTAGTTCACTACTTCAATTCGCGAAAGACTTACTTGTTCGCTTGCGTTGATCAACAATTTAATTAGGTAAAAATAAATGACAAAACCTGTTTGAAAATAATCAACTTTTAATCTTTGGAATTAGTATCTAGTACATATTAATTTGTATTTATCTATCTACTAATGAAAACACAGAAAACTGGTATGTTCTTACCCACTTTAAAATAAATTTAGACATGTTCTTATCATAAAAAACACAACGGTTTTGGTTTTATTTTAACAGTAACATCATAGAGTACGTATGTTTGTTAATAAACCACACCAAAAACCAAAGAAACATTTATAAATTGTATTTACCTGTTCGTCGCCTCATTTCTTGAATGGCCAACCGACCAAATTTACCAAAATTCACTTTTTGATGGTATCATTTAGAGAAAAAAAATACGCTTTTAACTGTATATAAAAAAATATTATATGTTTTATACATATTGCAATATTTACAATCATAAAAATCCTATCTCCAAAATAGAAATATTCTTTAGTGCTTGTTTAGTCAAACTCCAAACGAAGTTGCGTTCTTGAGTGCCCAATCTCCACCATGCAACCAATCACAGCCAAGTATTATGCAGTGCCTTCCCGCCATAATATTTTTTTTAAGATAATTTTGTTTAGACGTTTGGCAGTGTTTGTTCAATTATATATTAGTTTAAATAAGAAAAGTAGCTAGTATAGTGCGCGCGGAACTAGTTGGCCGCGCCTTACGTATTACGTATTACGTATGGCGTGGCCAACTAGTTCCGCGCGCACTATAATGTCTGAAACAGATAAAACATTTTACTATGAAAAGATGGCATTGGATTTAAAGAGGTAAGTTTGCATTTAAGTAATAATATTTCTGATTTACTATCATAAAGCTTTTCCGGCAGCCGGCTTTACAAATTATACAGGCTGATTCTGAATAATTGATTAATCAGTGCATTTTAGATTATTTCAGATATTAAGCACCTATGTGCTTTTATATTTGAAACATTCATCAATAAATAGCCATTAGAGTTCTAATTGTTTTTGGAAAATAATTATGGGTAGTAATAATAATGATAGTGCGTTTTTTATAAATAAGGATGGATTAAGGATATATCAAACGATATCGAATAAACTTTTGTGACATATTTTTTTTATTAATTATTAAAAATATTTCACATACTATTATTTAAAATTATCTGTACAATTTAGTTGGTAATTTATTATCCACGTCTCACAGATGGTTTTAAATTTAGCTTTTTGAATGGAAATGAATAGAATAGCTGTTGTATTGATGGACATTATCTATCAATATAGTAATATTTGCCTCTGTGGTCTAGTGGTCCCGAGTCGGAGTCGACTACAAGAGGACCCGGGTTCGATTCCTGGGTCCGGCAATTTAAAAACATGTTTTTCAGTTTTCTCATAAAAAACAACGTTGCCCGGGATTGGAAAGTGCCCGGCTGGCGATAAGCTGGTCACCTATCACATTGTGGGACCAAGTATCTTCAGCTAATCGTGGGTGCAATTGTTGTACTTCTGCCTACCACTTCGGGGATTTGGGCGTGAAGATACTAATATTCATAATTGATGTGAAAAAGGTCTGGGATCACTGGTGAAAATGTCCTGCAATATTTATTTTAATAAGTAAGGGAATCTGTGTTTTTTTTTCATAAATGCTTACTATGTGAATGGATTCCATATACATATAACAAGCGAGACAAGTACAACAAAATTAGTTTAGAATGAAGACTCCTTGGGGATAAATGCTTACTGCGACATATTTTGATAGAATTTTTTAATATTTTTATCCAATATCTGACAGACAGACAGACAAACGTACGGACAGTGAAGTTTTATTAATAGGGTCCCGTTTTATCGTTTGGGTACGGAACTCATCGACTGTTAGTAAATACTTGCCACTGCACGTGTTTTAAGCCGGTCTTTTTGACTACTTTTGTCTGTTTCTCGCTATTTAAGCGGCCCCAGTCTAAAAAAAAAGGACAAATTTTATTACAGTTACCTCATAAATATTTTAAACAAACGGTACGCGGTCCGAAATGTCTATTCAACTAAAAAAATAAAAATTAAACAGATGTGCAACATTGTCCCACTCAGGTAGCTGCGCCAAGGATCCTTTTTATCTACATTTCTACAAAAAAATATCAGACTTTGTCATTACCGTATTATCATTTGTTTAACCCAACAAACTTAAGCTTATAATAAGACTTAATATTATTTCTATGAAAATATTGTTTACTGAATTTTTCTCTCATATTTATTGAATCCCTAATTCTAAAAACTATATTATAAGCAAAAAACAAGCACTTATATTATTAACGAAAGTAAATCCCCGACTGTATTTTAACTATTTAGAACAGTAGCACAAAGAGTTAAAACGTGGGATACACTTATTTTTGGGAGAGACACAAAACGTTAGACATGCGCGCATATGTACAAGTATAAAAAAAATACTCTTGAAAAGTATTATCCTCCTTTTGGACAATCGGCTAAAAATCCTTCACTTCACATATTTAGTAATGTTGTACCTACCAGTAAATCCACTGGCTGTTCATAGCATAATCTATGACACCAAGTAAATAAAAACCAATCTTAACTACATCTAGTACAAACAAAATCTGTTCAGCCGTTTAGGCTATGTAAAGGGTCACAAAGAGTTAGATATATTACATACTTTTTTACAAACACACCCTCGAAAAACTTTAAGCTCTTTTTGAAAAGTCGGGTAAAAATGTTTAGCCAATAATTTTTTGCCAACACTTTAAGATTCTAAAGCCAGAAATGACGTACCTAATAGTTAGAACAGCAGTTATTTATTTTCTAAACCAAACACAATATTTCCTATTGCTTGATAAAATCCTTAAAAGTAACCCTCATTTCTAAATTCTAACTAGATCTATTTTTAAAGATACATTGCTTAACTATAATCTATTTGATTCAAGTTAATTTTATGAATAATATTCATTAACATGCTGTATATGGTAAACAATGGTCGGTGGGACATACAAGCACTGAACTATAAAATATGTTTCATGGGCTATCTCCATGTAGCTATGGGCTATCTCCAGTTTCTAAATTTTATCGGAGCCGTTGTGGCCAACCTCCACAAATAATTGCAAAAATGACCCTTTTATGCTTACTATAATAAAATGACATATAAACAATCATATAAATACGTGACACATCAACCTATTATCATGAATCATTTCAAATTTTTCTCATAATTAAAATCGAGAAGCGAAAAAAACGTTTCCTGTAAAATTTGCTTAATGGTCGGTTGGCCAAACAAGAACCGAGGCAACGTGTTAACAATAAATTATAATACGGGTATCGTCACCAAATCACCGCGCACCGCTCAATTTCGCGCACAAAGTCGTAAACGAACTACTAACTTCATATTTGGTCTTACTAATAATTGATGCGCATTGCGCGTTGTATGGTGAACTGTGAACTTATACAGTGGCGACGCACCGCGCTCTCGATTTCACGCCGTCGAACGAACGAACTAGTTCGTGTAATTCGTCCATAAGATCGCTCTTCCGACCTAGTTCGTTCACGAACTACATTATTTAAATTTTGCCATAAGGTTAGAATGTTCTGTGGTTAGAATAGAAAACCATTAAAACTTGTAAACAATGAAGTTTTAACCTGTAATTGTATTTTTCTAAGGATTGTACGCTTAGAATTGAAGATTGAAAAGGTCGTAAATATTATGAAAAAGATATACAATAAAGAATAAAGAATGAATTATTTCCTTAATAATTGTAGTCGTGTGTAGTTCGCGAATGAATCTTTCAATTGGACTACTTCAGTTGCGTTTAGTTCATCCTTCACTAGTTCAGTTTCAATTTATCTATATCTCTAGTTCGCGTAGTTCACCCGTCACCGCAAACGAAACGATTACGAGAGTCGAAGATTGCCGATCACGCGCCGATGGGAGTGACGTAGCAGACACAATAGGCCTTTTCATCACAAAAATTTTTTGTGCGCATGCGTCAGAATCACCCATCTTTTTCGTACTGTTTTTTGTAAACAACCATGCTAAATTGTCCGCTATCCGTGTATCAAAAAATAAAATATAAATCAAAGTTGATTAATTGTAAAAAAAGTGAAAAAAAAAAGTAGTAAGTCAAAATAATCGGAAAAAAAATTTTGTACTCCATTATAATTATGTTGTCTGTACGAAAAGGAACAACAAAACGATGTTGTTATGGAGTATGTAAAAGTGATACACGATACAAATCATTTAAAACCAATAGATTCTATTTTATAAATTTTCCAAAGCCTTGTCTTGAATATCGAAAAAAAATAATCAAATCATCAAGCAAATTACACATTAAAGCATGTGTAAAATGTGCGAAATGTGAGTTATGGGTGAAAAAATGTGGCAGAAGTGACCGAGGTTTTAGATCTATTGATAATGTTACTAAGGATACTCATATTTGCTCACTACATTTTCTTGGAGAAAGTGGTCCAACTGAACCCTGATCCTTTAAGCTATCAAGAGTTTCAACATATTGATAAATCAATTAATAAGGTTTTTTGTTTTTCAAACAAATCAAATAATAATCAATTAATTGAAAAGGTGGCTAAAATCAATTTTAGCCACCTTTTCAATTGTTCACAATTATGAGCTTCAACTGAATCATAAATAAGTGAAGCACCATCGATGGTTTTTTCCAATAATTTATTTCTTTGTGGAGATTATAGTCCTTGTCCAGCCATTGTTGATTAAAACAGTACGAATTTTTTGAATTACCGCCGTTTCAACATGGCGGCTACGCTTGCGCTCATCTGATGATGAAAAGGCCTATCTCGGCCCGTCTGAACTTGATACCGGTTAACTAATATCACTCGTGCTCGTACTTTTTTGTACAATGTACATACATACTTGCGAAGAGCGATAAAATGAATTCTTTAATTATAAGCGTTCATTGCTCATTGCGCATGAAGGTAGTTTTGATTTTCAATTAGTATAAACGCAATGCATAAAATGTCATAATGTTTGTTTGAATTTATCTAAAATCAAAAATTACAGTGAAAAATAAAAGTTTAGAAAAATCAGCTTATAGTTGAGGCCATAAGAAACATTTTGCTGTATTCGGCAATCGTAAACACTATTTTAGTAAGAACTTTTAATCTTTCATTAGTAAAAGTACGAATAAAAAAACGAAAAAAATAGTACAAATAAAAAATATACTTTATTTTAAAATTGTTTTACTATCACTTCAACGTTTATCTCGTTCGCAGAAATCATAAGATTCATTACACACTACTTAGTTCGATTAACAAACGAAGGAAAATCAATGTACTGAGAAATGATAGCGATTCAAGCCATTGGACTAGATGAACTACTGAACTAAAAGAGTGATATACTTCGCAGTGATCAAAAGATATGTTCATATCTTTTCAATTCAGTGACACATTCTGCGCACCTCTAAATAATTGTCAATTTCTGACATTGTTGTAATTCATTTATTTGCACTTGTCACACGGCTAGAGAATTGTCAGATGTCAATTGTCACTCGAGTGTCACTGAGTAGTCAGTGTCACTTCCACTTGACACTGCTTAGTGCTTGACACTTGTGCATAAAGACGATTGCTGGGTGTCCTATTTGGAGAAGAAATTTTGTGGAATTTAATATTATAACTATATTCAAACTGATCCGTAGGTGATTGAGTAGCTGTAGCAAATTTATATAGTAGTTAATTTATAATCCGTATCCTATAGGAAAACGGTAAAGAGCTTAGGACAACAAAGCGTAACAATGTCTAACGAAACCAAAAATGTAAGTATTTTTCACTTTAGACCCATTTTAGACCAATGTTTTGTTAAAATGACATGATTTATTAATTTAAACATTATATTACTTGTTTTTACTTTGTTAACTTTTGAGTTGTACTGCTTTATATATAATTACATTACATTTTTAATACGTGTATGAATGTGAGTAAACTATATTACTAAACAGTTAACGTCGGATGTGTGTCAATTTTTATGCATGCCGATGGCATACTCAACGGATGAATATGACTACACGTTAGTCACGATAGGACAAACAATTTAGTTTGATGATAATAACTGAGTAAATGTTAAATTTCTAGTCAGAATTTTAGTTTCGGTTTTGTTTTCAGCAGAAATTAAAATTTAATAAGAAGCAGCAGAAATGGAATTTTAAAATTGTCCCTTGCCTTGCATTTAGATTTTAATTAGAAAATATTCAAATAAAAATAAGAAATATGGCATGTAAATAATTATTATTTTATTTAAATATTTTTCTAAATAGATATTCATATTAAAACTAACTTAAAGTTATGATTAAAAAACCCTAAGTAAAATTTCTGACTGACACCCTTTTATGACGTAAGTATTACTACTTACTGGTTCGTAATATATTGAAGAAAATATACTATAAATAAAAAAACAAAATGCTCACATTTTACTGACACTTTTCTTAAGTGAAACTTATTTTGTATCATTCTGATTTGAAACAAAAAAGCTTCACGATAGAGAAACAAACACATAAATGCATAAGGCTACATCTGCACAGACAGGCAGCTTACTTAGCATCTAGTGTCTTGCACTTTATGACAAAAACCAATATGTTTGTTTAATTATATAGGTTGCTAAGCAATTAGCTAGGCACCAAACATGCAGTGCAGCTGGTCACAAATATTCTAAAATGATATTTTATTAAGCTACTCGCTAAGTGGTTCACTAGGCTCTAGGTACTAAGCAAGTCATCTGTCTGTGCAGATTTAGCCTAGGATTAAGCCGGCCACAAATTAAATTTAAATAGATAATATCTTATATATATATATATATATATATATATATATATATATATATATATATATATATATATATATATATATATATATATATATATATATATATATATATAAAATATTATCTATTTATTTAATGGTTCCAAAACAAACCAATATAAACAGAAGACATTTAACCGTGACTTTTTACTTTTTAAATTTCTCAATTCCCTAAGTTTATCCCTTTTCTCTTTTGTTCTTTTCTACTTCGATCAAAAGATTTAATCTGCACTCATTTTTTTTAAAATAACTGCCTGAATGTTGTTTGCTTAATTTTTATATTACTTTTAACTTTAAATATACAAAATCTATATACAATAATTAATGCTAAAATTGTAATTGTATTTTGGCTGCCATATCTTGTTTGTTTTATTAAGCAAGTGACTACACCCAGGCTTATGTAAACAGACAGTCTACTTATCTAATTGAATGTAAACAATTATAAATAACATTTGATATATTTAAATATAAGACAATGGGCTCAAGTATTAATTATTGTGTATTTGTAGCAGTATTATTATTAAATAATAGTAAGACATGTTTGAGTATGAATATAAGACAATGGGCTCAAGTATTAATTATTGTGTATTTGTAGCAGTAATTATTATTAAATAATAGTAAGACATGTTTGAGTTGCTGTTTAATGAAAATAGTTAATCACCTTTGATTTGTTTTTGACTTATTATTTATTAGGCCAATTATGTATTAAAGTATCACAAATATATAGTCATAATCTCTTTCTCTACTTTATAGAATATATATGCTGTTTATTTTAACATTCACTGTTATGGTTGATTCATTCTGTCTATTCAACAAGAATGTGACAATATTTCCCCTGTTTTGGTGAGGGCTCTCTTTAAAGAATAGATAAACTGTCGTTTTGCCAGGCAGTTTGTAAGAGGTGAATGATTGGCTATGAGTCACTAACATCGTGGTTACTAGGTGGTAGAGTTCTGCATTGTCTTGCCCGGATCTGGTATCACCGCCTTACCTATTCCTGCTGCAACAGCGTCAGTGCTTGGCACTGTAGTGTTCCAGTTTGGAGGGTAAGATAGCCAGTAAATTTATGCATTAAGACCTCTCCACAAGGATATATATATAATCTTGAGAAATTAAACAGCACTAATATAAATGAGGTAAATTATTCACTTGCAGTTTTCAAATCTGGAGACTCCTGGATATGTTGGATTTGCCAACCTGCCCAATCAAGTGCACCGCAAGTCAGTGAAAAAAGGTTTTGAATTTACGTTGATGGTGGTTGGAGAAAGTGGGCTTGGAAAGTCTACTCTAGTAAACTCTCTATTTTTGACTGATTTGTATCCTGAACGGGTTATTCCCGATGCCATTGGTATATATAAAAATTCAGTATTAACCTATATATAGACATGGTTAGGGCTCAGCGGTTTTAAGCTCTGCCATTGCAGACAATGCTCTTATCAAATTTAACACTGTCCTCCTCTGCTTTTGGTTAATTCCATTGATTGTACTGATTGCTAGTAATTAATATCTGTATGTATTAGTTACATAAATATATTATTGCAGATTAAATTCAGATTAATAATATTTATCAATACATTCTTTTTTTCAACCTTATATATTTTGCCAAACATCTGATATTCAATTTTGGATACTTCTTCATTACTTTCAATTAATTTAATCTATTGTATTGATAAATAATTCTGCCTTCCTAAGAACCGATTCTGAGATAAGCCCGTCTATAGTTGCACTGGTTATTTTTGACGACTGTGTGAAAGTCTGTAATTTTATAAAACTATTGATAAGTTTATTGCACTTACTGCTCTCTTAGTTAGTTTTATGATTTTCCTAGTAAATAACACAATATGTTAATTAAAATATGACAATTTACTGTTCTATTTCTTACGAACTCTTAACATGTGAATTAGACATACTGTATTTTATTTACATGCAAAATCGCAGGAAAACATAACACAGCAACGAAACCTAGAGAGAAAATCGTGTTAATTTTCAGGTATCATTTCTGTATAATTAAGCCGATTTTGCCAAAATCACAACTTACTGTACTCTTTCTTACGCCGGCAGAATTACACTTATCTCCTTAAATCCATGTTCCCTAGAAACATTCAAAGTGTACTAGTGGAGGTGTTTCATTTAGACCTTATATCTCTTACAAACAATAGATTTTCCATGCCACCCCAGGCATTTTGTAAAGTGGTTCATCATCCCTAAAAGGTTAAGCTTTACGTGCTAGTTAAATAAGTTCATTGTAATTTATAATAATAATCAATAGGTAAGGCCAAGTGATTCACTGCCATTGTGATTACTGTATGGTAGAATTCTGCAACATCTTACCTGAGTTTTGTACCACTACCTTAGCATTTCTAGCCACATTAGGATCTGTACTTGTAACTGGCATGTTCTGGTTTGAAGGACAAAGTAATATTCGAGCAATGCACACATAGACACCTATCATGGACGCGATATCTCTGAATGGTTTAGAACAAATTGTCCTGAACCACTCCAAGATATCACGTCCAGGAGTGGTGTCTACATGTGCGTTGCTCGAATTTTACTTGTATTTACATTGATTTCTGTTAGTCTTCAGTATTCTGTGATATGGATCTGTAACCAAGGAATTCTTTTCAAAGGGGAAGGGATTGTTTACACACTGATTTTAATGTATGAGCATGCATAACATTTTAAAGAGTGATCCGATTTTGACCATTATTCTTTTATTGGATCGAAT
This sequence comes from Apodemia mormo, assembly GCA_036924255.1. Taxonomy (NCBI): domain Eukaryota; kingdom Metazoa; phylum Arthropoda; class Insecta; order Lepidoptera; family Riodinidae; genus Apodemia; species Apodemia mormo. The sequence goes on from JAUPFN010000020.1 coordinate 17,225,322, forward strand.
ATACCCCCAGGGTTGTCCATATCAGTTTTGAAAAAAGAAAAGTAAATTTTTTTAAGAACAGAAAAAAATTTTTTAACTGGTATGAAAACAGAGGATGATTGAGTATTCACTCACTGATTTCAATGTATGACCATGTATAACTTTTAGTAGGTTTAATTTTTTGTTAAAGAGATATTATTTATTATAAGATTTATTCAAAATGAAAAAATATTTATTGTAGAAAAGACAAACCAAACAGTAAAGCTGGATGCTTCAACTGTAGAGATTGAAGAAAGGGGAGTCAAACTTCGATTAACTGTTGTTGACACACCAGGCTATGGGGATGCTATTGATAACACTGACTGCTTCAGAGTAAGTTGTTACTTTTGTGTTATAATGTGATATTTTTTGCTAGTGCCACATTTTATTTCACTGGCCTTCTTTTGAATTCTAAGTAACGGGTATCAAAATACAATAATATAGCATATGCAGCCAATATTGATATATCGAAGATATTTATATAGAACTAGGGAGATATCTGAGTAGAAAAGTAGGTCCTCTTGTTTTCTGGTGCAATTATCTATATCCAAAAATCTGGCCCAGACGAATTCTTTTGCCTCTGAAAGACTTCTCAACAGCAAGTATCAAACAAACAGACTTACAAAGTCAACTTTCACAGAAGAATATAGGAATGTTGTGTTTCCTGACTAAAAAATCTTAACTATGTTAAGCAAATTTTTAATTTTTATTGTCAATGACTATACACCAAAGAAGTTAATAGTCAGTTGTTATCCATGTGGCCGGAATGTTCCACAGGAATAATCCAACTACCTTACTCTCAAACTGGAACACAGTGACAAATATTTACAATGTTGAGACCGAAAAAGGTAAGGTGGTTGTATTACAGGATAAGATTCACGTAAAACTTTAATAATGCAACAGCTGCAGTGTGCAGTTAATGTGTTGGTATATTTTTGATAATTTTATATCGTGAATTAATTCAATAGTGGTTTTTCCTAACACAAATTTTCTCTTTTTCTCCTTCGCTTTTCAAGTGTACAATTTTAATTCTTAACAATTTCTTCGGCTTCGTCCACGTTGAATAATTTCTAAAGTAAAAGTAGTCTTAAGGTGCGTCCAACCTTGTGACAATTTATCGAACATTATACCGTGACCGTGTCAGACATACGTGTCAGTACCGATTAATGTGCACGTATTTTGTCACGCGAGCAATTGCCACGAGCTGCAGTACAGTTCAATCTATTCCGAACACTTAAAAGAAACTGCTGAACACAAAATAAACGGCAGGACAATGTACGGAGTTACGATCTAACAGCCGGGCCCAGCGTCGACGCTGGTCTGTGTACTGTCACGCATCTAAGCCACGTGTTACGAGCCGATCCATCGAAATATTTCTTCAAAGTATTTTCGCTATTGTCCGCGGACCGGGAGACATCCACACTTGCATTTATGACACGCGTCGAAGTACGCCCAATGACACGGATACAGACACGGGGTAGGAGTGGATCAAGTCGTCACCTGTCCCGGTCAGTACGTCCCCGTCCGCACCTCGCCGCCGCTCATTCCCGCAGCGCACGCTATAAACTTTGTTGTATACGTTGTTAAGTTTTGTATTGCGGCGATTGATTATTTAGGCATATAGTGGATGCCATGTAGCGATGCCACGCCACGCAATCTATTTCGATATCCTGCGTTTACACTTGTAATATTTTTTTCCCTGTGTTGGTCCCGGGCTCCTTTGAAGAATAGGCTAACTGCCGTTCTGTCAGGCAGGTCGTAAAAGGCGACCGATTGGCTATACGAGTCACTAACATCGTGGCTACTAGATGGTAGAGTTCTGCATTGTCTCGCCCGGGTCTGGTACCACCGCCTTACCTATTCCTGCCTTCATAGCGTCAGTGTTTGTCACTGTCGTGTTCCGGTTTGGAGGGTAAGGTAGCCGGTATAAAAAACCACTCATAATAATTAAAAACATTCTAGACAGTAACAAAGACGAGGAAATTAAAGAAGCACTTTTAAAACAAAATAGAAAAATAATTGAAGACCTAAAGGAAAAAGATAAAAACATAGAAATACTTTTTAGAAAAAAGACGAGAAATCCACAGAAAATACACGTAGTGGCCAGAGTCACACCGCCACTATGGAGAAAAATAACCGAAGAAGGCCACCTTCACATCGATATGCAACGGGTTAGAGTAGAGGATCACTCTCCGCTCATCCAATGCACGATGTGTTTGGGATATGGCCACACTAAAAAGCTCTGCAAAGAAAATATAACAAAATGCAGTCACTGTGGTGGTGAGCATACGAGAACAAAATGTAGTGAGTGGATCAACAATACGACGCCAAAATGTTGTAACTGCGCAAAAGAAAAATTAATTAAAATTAACCACAATGCCTTCGACAGTCAGTGCCCTATCAGACAAAAGTGGGAGTCCTTGGCAAGAGCCACAATAGCTTATAGTTAAAAATAATATTATTACAATATAAATATGAAATAATATACAAGTAACAATATAACCATAGTAAAACAAATATATTTTTGTATACTTAAAGTATGCAAAAGTATATACTGTAGTACAAAAACCATGTTGTAATAAATAGTCATAAAATAGAAAGCAAATTGCATTGAATCCCAAATATATTGAAATAAAAATAGACTAGGTGTAGTGAGGAAGATAATAAACTAAGAAAGGAAATAAATATAAAGCACTGCATAATTAATGCAATATATATATACACACATGTAAATATATATAGGAAGAACACAACCCACTATATCTAGAAAACATATAACAGAAAACAATACAATAGATAAATATCATTTAATAGATATAACAAGATATAATACATATAATACATATAATAAGATACAATAGATGTAATAGATATAACATTACAAAAGAAATAAATAAAACATATGTGATATTGCAAAATTCTTTGCAAATTACATATAAGAAAATAAATAAACTTTGTAACATAACAAACAAGATATTAAAATAAAATAGACTGTAAACTAAATATAGCAAAATATAACAATGTGAATTAACAACACAGCAACTTATATTAGAAAATAGAATAATTAAAACTAAACATAAGAAAATATGTAAATTAGAATAACAAAGGCTCTGATTTCTTTTATGTTAGAGGAACTAGTAGTAAGAGATTAGTTTTACCCTCCTGGGGAAAGCTTTAAAAAAAAAAAACAAGGTAGCCAGTAAGCTTATGCATGTGGCATAAGACCTCGCCACAAGATAGCAACGCACCAATAACACCTTTGGTGTCTGTAGCCGATGGTTGACTCTTTCCACCAGGAGACCCATCTGCTTGTTTGCTATGTTATAATATTTAAAAAAAACACGTCATCGTACATGGCTTGACTGTGTCAGTACAACTTATCGTCCACATTTAGCGTAACATGTCCTGTATCGATGCCGCGTAGTCCGGTACGTCGTCGTGTCACAAGTGTGGACGCACCTTAAGGTACTCCTTATTACATCAGCTATCTGCCAGTGAAAGTCCTATTAAATTCGGTCCAGCCAGACAGAAAAAATGTAATTTTAATATATGTACCATGTTGAAAAAAATGTAGGTATTAGCTTTGTTTATTTAGTTATCTGTAAAAATGTATATAGGTAAAAAATAATGCTTTAAGCAGTATTTAGAATCAAAATAATTGTATGAAGTCACTATAAATGATAAAAATAATGATTATTTTTTAGTCAATAATACAATACATTGATGAGCAATTTGAACGATTTCTGCGTGATGAGAGTGGCCTCAATAGACGTAATATTGTTGACAACCGTATCCATTGCTGCTTCTACTTTATTTCCCCATTTGGACACGGGTATGTATAGATTTCTTACTTTCGATTTTGTATAGATAATAAATGGTACAATATTAATAATAAAATTATAAAAATATTAATTTAAAAAACTTCTTGCATCTGATTTAATTATTACAAAATATTACCAGTATTTCATAAAATAGACATCAATGTCTTTCATCAAACAAATTCAATGTAACAATTTTATTAACTTTACCTTCTAACTTTTATGTTATATTTTTTCAGATAATGTTGCTTGATGCTATCGAATGCATTATGATGCAAAAGATTTTGTTACCATAGAAATTCTCTTATAGAAGTTTTTTTATATACTTAGACAGCAAACAAGCAGATGGCTCTCTTGATGGAAAGAGAAACCATCACCTATAAATATTAAAAGATGGTAATGGTGCAATGCTATCCGTGTGACGGTAATGCAATGCCACATGCATAAGTCTACCAGCTACCTTCCCCTCCAAACCGGAACACGACAATGGCAAGCGTTAACGCTATTGTGACAGGAATAGGTACGGCGGTATGTAATATTAAAAAAAATACGCGTTATAGGTAGTACCAAATATCCGGGCGGAACATTGTGTAGCTCTAGTAATTACGATGCTAGTGACACGTATCGCCAATTGGTCGCCTTGTACGACCTGCCTGGCAGAATGGCAGTTGGTCTATTCTTCAAAGGAGTCCAGACCAACACGTGTTTTTGGGTTTTATTAATCTTTATTTATCTTCTAGCTAGGAGATTTTTTTTACAATCAGCTAACAGCTCCCTTGTTCAAAAGCGTGTGGCCTTATATCCTTAAACTTGGATAACAACGCACCATTAATATCTGTCTATATGCAATGGTTTTGCGTATATCAACAGTCAGGATACTGACCTAAGCTGTGGTTAAGTTTTCCAGGATACTCACTTCAAATGGATTCTAAACCCATAGCCTAGAACTTAAAATACACTCGCAGTGGGTGAATAAGTGAATTTAAACTCTGCCTGAGATCTTTATTCGCTGAAATAATAATCATTGTTACTGTAGCAGCTCGAGCGAATTTATCTTCACCGAATAAAAATAGAACTACAAATAACATACTAATATCAAATTCAACATTTTTAGGTTGAAACCACTTGATATAGAATTCATGAAACAACTCCACAACAAAGTGAACATTGTGCCTGTAATCGCTAAAGCGGATTGCCTCACGAAGAAAGAAGTGCAACGACTCAAGAGCAGGGTAATTAACAATACAACATTTATTTATTTAAAATTTATGCAAAAATATGTACAGAGGTGAACTTAATGCTACATGACATTCTCTACCAGTCAAATTTAAACAAATATAAACAGTGTTTACGATGGGGTGCACTGAAAAACTTATAACAATCGTTTACTATTGACATACCTTCTTAATTATTATTAAAATAAAATTAAACAAAACAATAAGATAATACGATATTACAATATACTTAGATACAAGTAATATATTACATATATAATACATTATACATATACCTACATAAATACCTAGATATATACAAGTGCATATTTATATATAGTTATATTAATACATATATACATACATATTATACTGCCATAGCGCGTTACACCATTATTCATTTACTTGGTTAACAGAAATACAATTCAGTTTTCTGGTGTTAAGCTTAAAAGTCATCACTTGTTTGTGTATGTTTAATTTAGTGTCAGTTATCACAAAAGAACAGACGATAATCATTAAATTTTTTCTAAAAGCGGCGGTGGGTTAACCATGTATCTCACCGCCCGACAAATCCGTGAATCTTAGTGGTTATCTTAGTATAGTACGTTCGCGTTAAGAATGCAGTGAGTCGTCGTTATTCGATGGCGCATTAACCAATCAAATCACTCATAATTAAATTTCGAGTAATTTGATTGGTTAATGGGCCAGCGGATGACGATGACTCACTGCATTCTTAACGCGAATGTACTATAGTTTGGATTACTTCCTTAACTAAAAGTGTTATAAGACAAGTTTTGTATATGTCTATCAATTGCCTTATTTACAATGATAATTTTGTAGGTTATGGAAGAAATTGAAAGAGAAGGCATTAAAATATATCCTCTGCCAGACTGTGACAGCGACGAAGATGAAGACTACAAGGAACAGGTGAGTAATATTTCAGAAGTATCTTCATCAACATTCTCTTAGCTTAAGAAAATCCTATGTAGTGCACTGTCACTTTTTGTCTCAAATGAAAAGAATGTGACAGCATGTTACTAAAGACTGTCCTAAACTAAGACAAGGTTGGTGCAATTAGCCATAGGTCCCGCAATGTGACAGGTGACAAGCCTATTGCCAACCAGGCACTTTTTCCAATCCCGGTCAATGTTGTATTATTCGGAAAGCTGAAAAAAGACGCTTTTTTCTTAATTGCCCTAACCGGGAATTGAATCCGGGACCTCATGCAGTCAACTCCGATACCGGACCATTACACCACAGAGAAGCAAGATGTTATGAAACGTATTGTGGCTTCACCAACCTAGTCAAGTAGTGTTTACTGTGGTCATGTTTGAGATGGGTGACTGCTAGATAGATGTTTTATAAGTCTGTGAGAATATGAATCTACTAGCTGACCCCCACAGTTTCGCCCACGTATAGAGTAAAAGGTCCTCAATATAATCTTTCACGCAAATCTTCAACCCCGATTATTGGAAAAAAGCCAAAGTTTGACCTCTATTCTTAGACTATTACCTTGCTAAATTTTATCAAAATCTGTTTAATGGTGTAGCGGTGAAATCGAAACAAATAAACAGCACTAAGGCAGTTAATCTATTTTTTTATATAAGATAGCAAACAAGCAGATGGCTATGGTCTATTCTTTGAAGGGGACGACAAAGACTGAATAACTGCGGCAGGAACAGATAAGGCGTTGGTAGGAAAACCCGAGCGAGATGTAGCAAAACTCTACCGCCTATAAGTATTATAGAAGTCACGATGGTATTAGAGCAGTTGGAGGCGCGCGCGTGTGTGTGTGTGCGTGTGCGTGCGTGTGTGTGTGTGTGTGTGTTTGCGTGCGTGCGTGTGTGTGTGTGTGTGTGTGTGTGCGCGCGCACAGGTCCGCCAGTTGAAGGCGGCGGTGCCATTCGCGGTGTGCGGCGCGGGCCAGCAGCTGGAGGTGTGTGTGTGTGTGTACGCAGGTCCGCCAGCTGAAGGCGGCGGTGTGCGGCGCGGGCCAGCAGCTGGAGGTGTGTGTGTGTGTGTGTGTGTGTGTGTGTGTGTGTGTGTGTGTATGTGCGCGTGTGCGTGTGTGTGTGTGTGTGCGCGCGCGCAGGTCCGCCAGCTGAAGGCGGCGGTGCCGTTCGCGGTGAGCGGCGCGGGCCAGCAGCTAGAGATGTGTGTGTGTGTGTGTATGTACGCAGGTCCACCAGCTGAAGGCGGCGGTGTGCGGCGCGGGCCAGCACCTGGAAGTGTGTGTGTGTGTGTGCGCAGGTCCGCCAGCTGAAGGCGGCGGTGCCGTTCGCAGTGTGCGGTGCGGGCCAGCAGCTGGAGGTGTGTGTGTGTGTGTGTGTGTGTGTGTGTGTGTGTGTGTGTGCGCAGGTCCACCAGCTGAAGGCGGTGGTGTGCGGCGCGGGCCAGCAGCTGGAGGTGTGTGTGTGTGAGTGCAGGTCCACCAGCTTAAGGCGGCGGTGTGCGGCGCGGGCCAGCAGCTGGAGGTGTGTGTGTGTGTGTGTGTGTGTGTGTGTGTGTGTGTGTGTGTGTGTGTGTGTGTGTGTGTGTGTGTGTGTGTGTGTGTGTGTGTGTGTGTGTGTGTGTGTGTGTGTGTGTGTGTGTGTGTGTGTGCGCAGGTCCGCCAGCTGAAGGCGGCGGTGCCGTTCGCGGTGTGCGGCGTGGGCCAGCAGCTGGAGGTGTGTGTGTGTGTGTGTGTGTGTGTGTGCGCAGGTCCGCCAGCTGAAGGCGGCGGTTCCGTTCGCGGTGTGCGGCGCGGGCCAGCAGCTGGAGGTGTGTGTGTGTGTGCGCAGGTCCGCCAGCTGAAGGCGGCGGTGCCGTTCGCGGTGTGCGGCGCGGGCCAGCAGCTGGAGGTGTGTGTGTGTGTGTGTGTGTGTGTGTGTGTGCGCAGGTCCGCCAGCTGAAGGCGGCGGTTCCGTTCGCGGTGTGCGGCGCGGGCCAGCAGCTGGAGGTGTGTGTGTGTGTGTGTGTGCGTAGGTCCGCCAGCTGAAGGCGGCGGTGCCGTTCGCGGTGTGCGGCGCGGCCAGCAGCTGGAGGTGTGTGTGTGTGTGTGTGTGTGCGTAGGTCCGCCAGCTGAAGGCGGCGGTGCCGTTCGCGGGTTGCGGCGCGGGCCAGCAGCTGGAGGTGTGTGTGTGTGTGTGTGCGTAGGTCCGCCAGCTGAAGGCGGCGGTGCCGTTCGCGGTGTGCGGCGTGGGCCAGCAGCTGGAGGTGTGTGTGTGTGTGTGTGCGTAGGTCCGCCAGCTGAAGGCGGCGGTGCCGTTCGCGGTGTGCGGCGCGGGCCAGCAGCTGGAGGTGTGTGTGTGTGTGTGTGTGTGTGTGTGCGTAGGTCCGCCAGCTGAAGGCGGCGGTGTCGTTCGCGGTGTGCGGCGCGGGCCAGCAGCTGGAGGTGTGTGTGTGTGTGTGCGTAGGTCCGCCAGCTGAAGGCGGCGGTGCCGTTCGCGGTGTGCGGCGCGGGCCAGCAGCTGGAGGTGTGTGTGTTTGTGTGTGTGTGTGTGTGTGTGTGTGTGTGTGTGTGTGCGCGCGTAGGTCCGCCAGCTGAAGGCGGCGGTGCCGTTCGCGGTGTGCGGCGCGGGCCAGCAGCTGGAAGTGTGTGTGTGTGTGTGTGCGTAGGTCCGCCAGCTGAAGGCGGCGGTGTCGTTCGCGGTGTGCGGCGCGGGCCAGCAGCTGAAGGTGTGTGTGTGTGTGTGTGCGTAGGTCCGCCAGCTGAAGGCGGCGGTGCCGTTCGCGGTGTGCGGCGCGGGCCAGCAGCTTGAGGTGCGCGGGCGCCGCGTGCGCGGTCGACTGTACCCCTGGGGCGTCGTCGAGGTCGAGAATCCCGAACACTGCGACTTCATCAAGCTCCGCACCATGCTCATGTACGTTCTGCTATACACATACACGCACTTTTATGCAAATTGTAATTTTGCGGAGATATATGTTTAGTTACAACTTACAAAAGTACCTATGTTAAATTTATCGAGACGAACAAATTGACTAAGTGCAAAACGGTTTGATGTGCAAAGTGGTCTTTGCTGCCGTACAATATTAATATGGTTACGAGCTCAGAGTTCGTATTGTGCAATAAAATACCACTTATATTAAAACCGTGTATTTACACTTGACACTAATGTTTGATAGACTACAATACACTATGTTAATACACTGAATAACACTAATACCATTGTCACTGTACTAACTAGAACTAACCTGATTAACCGAATCACTAAACTAACAAACTGTCCGTGTCACTTTTCACTGGACTATATCGCTTCACACTGATCGTCTGAACTATCGATTCTGAATCGCTATATAATACTGACTGTTCGTCGACACGTCCGTATTTACACACAAGATATAAAGGTCGACAAATCCGACAATAACAAGTAAACAACTTAGTCGTAAACAAGCCATAATACATACTATTTCCACTCTTATGCCGTATGCAAGAAGGTCCATTATGACATAGCTATTTGGGTAACTGTAGCTACTGTTTATCAATAGCAGCTGACTATTTCTTTTATTTCTAGATTTTTTCCTGTATTCTCACTCTTCACTTTTTTAGAATATTTACAGTAATATATTTTTTTCAAACATGCGCGGAAATGTTGTCCTTACTTTTGAATAAAAAGCAAACGAAGATTGTTTTTAAGTACATAAATAAAAAGTCATTGCCGGCGCGTTTATCAAATTTACGCCAATAATGTTGTATGAAAAGGCGCGCTGGGGTGTCAATTGAATTTAGAACTTCTCTTGGTACAAATTGTGTTCACTTGGCTGTATAGCCACGTACAGGTTTGTCTTCCAGCACAAGCGGAAAAATAATCTGGTTCTAAAGCAAAAAAAATATTTCGATATTCTTATTTTGTTTTGATTTTAATAATAAACATAAACCAAAATGAGTTCAGCCGGTTCCAAAAATAAAATGAATATTGACTGTGCTCCAACATATCTATGATTGGAAGCGAAATTAGCAATGGAAAACCTGCTTTCAACTAAGTCAAAACATAAATAGATAAATTACATTTATTTCATGGAGCCTTTTTTTATTTCCTTGCATTTTTGTTTGACAAAAGCACTATGTATATATGCCTCGGTGGAAATGGCAATTACCTGTCTCGTGGCATTGAACTACTCGCCTACGGCTCGGCCTTCAAAATCATACTCGACCTGCAATTACCTATTTCGCGGCCTTTGCTGTATTGTAGGTACTATACTTACCGCGCGGTTGGTCGAGTGGTTAGCGAACTTAACTACGAATTAATGGGGCTCGGGTTCGATTCCTGACATGGACGAACATTTGTGTGATAAGCATAGATGTTTTTATTTCTTAGTTTGGGTGTTTATTATGTATGTAAAGTGTTATTTCTATTTTGATTATTTTAATAGATTTGATTACTATGAGGTTAGATCAATTTGTGTAATTTTTGTCCAGCAATATTATTTTTACCATTTTGATCATTTTCATCATGCGCGGAAATGTCGTCATACTACTACTATCATTGATGTGTATAATATTACCACTGGACTTGCTGCTGTCAAAGATTTTTTGTGCCTATTTGAATATCGCCATTTTGGCGCTGTAGACCGATGTGAGTGTCCAAGGAACTAAAGTTAGTGATGCCCACATGTCGACATCTTCGGTAAGCATATCGATCGTTTAATATTTACAGCTAGGTGAGCTGTGGGTAATAAAAACACTAAAACGATATATACATATATACAAAATAACAGGAATAATAAGAAATAGAGTAATTCAAAATGAAGATTTCCCCGTGTTGGTCGGGGCTCCATTGAAGAATTTCTTTTTAATTTATTTTTTCATGTTTTTTTTGTAGGTAGCTTTAAGGCCACATTTTTTGTTTATGTTGCGCACAATGTCTGTGTTTATTTACTGTTATCTTCATACGGGTTATCTGGAACATCACATTTTTTGTTAACATATTTGTTGTGTATAGGCTATGGTTTCTCTTATCATCAGGGGAGACATATGCTTGTTTGCTTTCTAATGATATATGTTAAAGAAAACTTGTTAAAATATATTCTAATAATTCGTAAAGTAGAGTAAATTGAGCAGGAAAGGGTTACTAGTAATATTCTAACATCGATATTTGTTTGTTTTGCTTTCATGCAATATCGGTTTAACGATGAAAACAGATTTAAATGAAATTTGGCATTGAGATAGACTATAGGTAAATTGTAAAAATAACGAAACGGCCTTTTTTTGTAATTTTAAAACATTTTATACATTTAATTTTATAATACTGTATAATTTTTTCGAGAATTTGGTCCAACAAATGACTGGTTTATCTTATTTTTGTTAGACAATCTCAGCCTAAGGTTGACCAGATGTTGCATTCATTTGTTCTTATTTCTTGTGTTATACTACGATAGCGAAAATATTACTCTAATTATTCTTTAAAAAATGAAGATGTTTACGAATTCCCATTAATAAAAATAATACAGACGAGCCCAAATTATTTGCCATCTTAGGAATTCCGTATACTTTGACCAGTTACAGAAAGTGATATTGTTTTTGTTGCTGCGATAATTCTTACATCTGTACGTTTTGTTATAATTTGTTTAATCAAAATATCGAAATGATTTTTAAAAGTTTCAATCGTGATAGTGTCGATTGCAATCTTTGATAAAACATTTACTATCAAAATATTGTGAACAAGGAGAATCTGTTTTCTTTGGAGTCCAGTTAACAGCCTTCATTGTTGCATCCATATATTTCTTTCCGTTAGATCGACTGGAAATCTGCAAAAATGAAATGTAATTAAAATCATAGTTCACAACATGAAAAAAACTTATCCTATAAGTGAGGTATATTTAATTAAAATGCAAAAGAAATAAGGCTATAAAGTGACTTAAATATGCAACTATGAAAAAGAAGACTGAGTTGGACTACTAAAGTAGAAAATCGATATTGGAATTATCGATATAACCTGTTAATATCACTAGTTAATCCTAAGCAAAACAAAATTAAATATTATCAATTCTGCCGAAAATCAATATCTCTGTTGCTAATACATATAATATTGTATTAAAAGTTTCTGATAAAAAATAAATGCTTTAAATACAATTTTACTCAATTTTGATTAAAAACAGTGACTATGTGCACGTAAATGTGAATCGAAGTTTTATTTCCCTTTAGGTAGGAATGTTTGCAATATACGCATTTCCTAATGTCTTAAAACTTCAGGTACACAAAATAAAACTAAAAGATTCACAAAAACATTAACAAATTTAATAAAATGCGTAACTGCTTCATAATATTCAGACTACCACGGCAGCCATTTACAGCATACGTAAAAATTAGTTCCCGAGACACTCATGGGTAGCGTTTCAAATGGACACAAAAAATTAGCTGTCATTTGTATGGGATACACTGTCTAGTCCAGTGGTAACATTATACACGTCATTGACTACTGAACAAAATTCACGTAGAGGATCGTATTAACGTACAACGATAAACCAAATCATTGCCGTCGCGTTTTTTGAATTTGCAACAAAATATGTATAGAAAGGCGTGCTGGGGTGTCATTTGAATTTAGATCATAAATCGCGTTCACGTGGCTGTATAACCACAGTCCACAGATACGTATCACACACGACACAGGGGTAAAAAATTTATTTATTATTAGCATTTTTTAATTCCTTGCATTTAAAGGCGACCGATTGGCTATGCGAGTCACTACTATCGTATTAGGTGGTAGTTCTGCATTGTCTCTCCCGGGTCTGGTACCACCGCCTTAACTATTCCTGCCACAATAGCGTCAGTGCTTGTCACTGTCATGTTCTTGTTTGTAGGGTAAGGTAGCCGGTAAACTTATGCATGTGGCATTAGACCTCGTAACAAGATAGCAACGCAACATTAACATTTTTGGTGTCTATAGGCGATGGTTGACTCTTTCCATCAGGAGACCCATCTGCTTGTTTGCTATCTTATGATATAAAAAAAAAGCAAAATTGAGAAAAGTGCCATATGTGCCTTGGCGGGAGTGGAAGTTAAATAACTTGTAATTCAATTTGTTACCTGCGGTTTCGCCTTTAAAAACACACTCCCCTTGTCATTGTCTATTTCATGCCTTTTCAGTTATTTACTATAATTAATAGTTTATTAAATGTACCGTAGCATCCGTATGTATATTTTTGTATACTGGTGAATCAATTTAGAGTGTGGTGAACGATAAATATTTACAGCCTCGTAAAGTTGCAAATTAAATTACATGAAATTATTATTAAACTAAAAGTTAACACATAAGGCTAAAAGTTTTTAAAATAAATTGTGTTTTTAACAGTACGCATATGCAAGATCTGCAGGAAGTGACGCAGGAGGTGCACTACGAAAACTACCGCTCCGAGAGATTGGCCCGCAACGGACAAGTTCCCAAACGTCATACGTAAGTATAAGACTGATTGATTGATTGAGAGACAAATATTTATTTTGTTAGGAGTTAGTTTGTTACAAGTTTAACTAGTGGACGCTTTACCACTGTGTACTGCGTATTAGTTAAAATTTCGCAAGTAAAATGAATTAAGTATAGTCATAATCTTTTTTTTAATATCATCAGATAGCAAACAAGCAGATGGGTCTCCTGATGGACAGAGTCAACCATCACCTATAGATATTAAAGATGTTAATGGTGCGTTGCTATCTTGTGGCGAGGTGTAATGCCACATGCATAACTTTACCGGCTACCTTACCCTCTAAACCGGAATACGACAATCACCGCAGAACAATATTACTCCAGGGAGAAGAACACCAACTCCATACCAAAAAGGCGGTAACAAAATATGCCAACTAGCGACACCCTTTCACAACTTTTTTAACGCGCAAAAATTTAAAAATCTGGGTACTTCCTTGCATGTATCTACCAGATTATTCTTATACCAAAATAAATCACTAATTTCTTGGTAAGCAAATAAATTTCAGGTTTATGAACATAAAGTTACACAACACAAGCAAATAATTTGCTTACTATAATTTATACTTTCCATCGTCGGCACTTGGTGAAACTGCATCATATTGATTATATAATATAAGCACTTGTACTGTTTCACAAATGTAATTTAAATTTTATTTATTACACAATCACTTTTAAACTGACAGCCAACCGGTTTCGCATATTAAAGCATCACCAGGGCTTTCACATTAACATTTTTCATTATACTATTGTAAAACTTAACTAATAAACATACACAAAGACTTTAATAACTAAAATGCGAGTACATAAGGTAGATAACAAAATAATTATTTGCTAAGTACCTTCATATACAGTATTGCCAACGTCAGATTTTTTCCCTAAAAAGTGGGCTTTAATAGGCGAAACCGGTTGGCTGTCAGTTTAAAAGTGATTGTGTAATAAATAAAATTTAAATTACATTTGTGAAACAGTACAAGTGCTTATATTATATAATCAATTTGCTTACTTTGGAGTTAGATCAGTAAGTGTAATTTGTCCCGTGAATATTTATTTATTATCATTGGACATCGCGTGAAAATTCAAAATTCCACTCTCACCACCTCGATGTTGGAAATCATCTACCGTTTGTTTTTTTCGGCACTTTTTGTTTCGCGCTATTCCTTTGTGGAATCAATTACCGGCGGGAGTATTTCCCAACCGCTACAACTTGGGGACCTTCAAGATAACAGCATACTTATTTTTAAAAGATCGGGAACGCAACTGCAAGGTATTGCGGATGTCCACGGGTGGCGATGAACACTAATAAAGCTTCGACGAAGCATTAGTAAAGCTTCGACAACGTGTTAATATTTCGTGTTTTTGTTTACAATCATTCGCAGGTCAACAGAAAGTGGATTAAGTGAATCTGATTCCAACAGCATAATGAATGGATCTAATGAAGAAGAACGCGAGCGAGCTCTTCGTGAAAAGGTATGACAAGCTTTATATATAAAAATAAATACAGAGTATACAGAAATAGCTTTATGTATGTATATAAATCTAAAACTATATAATATAAGCTTTATATATAATTTTAGATTTATTTAAGGTATATATGTTCTACATAATCGTATTCATAGCCTAAATACATTCTATTGATTTTTTCAAATCAAACGTTTTTTACATACATCATATGATAGCAAACAAGCTTCTGGAGGAAGATAACCATTTTCTACGTACACCAATCATAATATTAATAGTTTGTTGCTATTTGTGTGGCAGGATTCTACTGACTTTGTTTTTTTAATCGTTATAATCAGGGCTTGTGGCTAAATATGATTAAATTTTATATTTAAAGCAGTTGTTTAGCTATAATCTAATATTATTACAACATTCAATATTAAATAGCTTATTACTGTATACTGTAACGACGCGACGATCGTAACGGGGGTTTATCTGCTTGCAGCGATTTAGGAGTGATACTCCTGGTACCGATGCTAAATGTATTTACTTTTATATTTTGAGATTTTAGAAGAAGAATATTTTAGAAGATGAAGAAATTCTAAAATTAAAGTATTTAATTTTAGAATTTCTTCATTTATTGAGACTTCACGTCCGACTCGACTTGCGAACTATATTTTTGTACATTCAAATATTTTATGACATTCCTAAAACAATTCAAATATGTAATTATATTTAAAAGTTTACAAGTGACCGTGCTGGTCACTTGTAAATTTTTAAATACCATAGAGATATTACAGTATCAACCCAACAAATGTGTTTTAATAATAATTAAACTGCAATGTAATGAAAGACTGCACTCATTTTTTTTAAGAACAAATTAGTGTTTCGGTTTGGAGGGTAGGGTAGCCGGTAAACTTATGCATGTGGCATTAGAATTCGCCACAAGATAGCAACGCACCATTAACATCTTTGGTGTCTATAGGCGAAGGGTTGACTCTTTTCATCAGGAGACCCATCTGCTTGTTTGCTATCTTATAATATAAAAAAAAGAACAGTCAAATTGCCTTATGTCAAATTCCTAATCAGTTGCAAAGTAAACTTTAATTGAATACATGTTTAGATATATTTGAGTGTTCTACTCACAGCGATAACAGATGACGTAATGCACTTCGTATGACTAAAAAATGTGAAAACGACTTGCTTTAAAACTTTATGATGCTGTCTTTAAAACAGTTTAAAACAAACATGACGTCTCTGTTTTGAACGTCTCTCTGGTCTAGTGGTCGCTGTTGACCACATCCTTGGTTACTTCCACCCAGATCTCTGGTTCGATTCCCGCGTCAGGCAATTCGAAAATGTGTTTTTCTAGTTCCTGATAAAAACGACGTTGCCAGGGATTGAATAAGTGCCCGGTTGGCTATAAGCTTGCCACTTATCACATTGTGAGAATAACGGCCGGTTCCCGAAACGCAAATTATGTTTAACAAGCAATTAATCCGTGTTTAACACATCATTTGTTTGTAAAATTTATGTTAAACACAGATTGTCGGTTAAAATTAATTTGCGTTTCGGAAACCGGCCGTAAGTATCTTTGGCTGATTGTGGGCAGAGATGAGCATTTAAACAAACTTGTTATCACAACCCATAGGTATAGGGCCTTAGGTTTAAAAACGAGTAGGTAATTTAATATGAAGAATAATAAAAATTTTGAAAAATATTGAAATAAGTAAGACTGCCTTGTAGTCTAGGGTTTGATTCCGGATTAGGCAAAAGTCTTGTGTAGGATTTTCGAAATAATTCTAGAAAAATCAAAATCTCGGTCTTGGTGATCACTAGAAATAGTCTATAATCATGATGTGACGGGGATAACCACTCATCTCGCCAGCCGACAAACCGATCAATCGTGGTGAAACGGAAAGTTTATAGGTTATTTTGCCTACTGGAACCGGCTGTAATGATACTTATACAGTTATTTTTAATAATAATTAAATTATATGTTTCTCAACATATAAGTTACAATTCAAAAATGTGTTTTTTTCAGTTTTCTAATAAAAACAATATTCCCAGGGATTAGATAATGCCCGGTAGGCGATAGGCTGGCCACCTATCACATTGTGAGACTAAGTATCTTTGGCTAATCGTAGGTTCACTTGTTTTACCTTTGGCTACATTTTCGGGCATACGGGCGTGAAGATACTATATTTCTTATGTAAGTTAGTTCTACTGCTTGCTTGATGTTCTTGTTTGATTAGTTCAGAAGTACTTATTGGAATCCTAATATTAAAAACAATCCCAAGCAGCAATCAAGCATGTTTAATACCCATAAAGCAGCTCATATAGAACTTAAAAGTTCTATTGCAGCCGTACAATGGTGTAAAAAGATGCTTTTATCGGTATAAGAGACCTTTATGAGTTTTTATACAGCCTAATGCTGTACAAGGCCTTTCTTAGAGTTCCGCGTAAGCTTTAGGCGTTATATCTGAATATTAATACACTACTGTACAGCTTTAAGCAATTTGTAACTCATTAGGCTGATTTTAATCCTTAAGTTGTACATTAGCTGTATTTTGTTTAGCACGAGAATTTATTACAGCTTTAAGTGTTATTATAGTATCACTCAACGCTTGTTTCTGTAAAATGGGACATGCAATCACCGTTCTACAGCTAATATTTATGGCGTAATTGTAGACTGTTATGCAGCCAATGGTGTTAAAAAATCTACATATACAGCTATAGTACAGCTCAAGGCTGTATTACTGAGAAAATTGTTGTTTGCTGTTTTTATATCTGCATAGTTGATATCATGTGGAAAAAATCAAGAGGAATATTGAAAAGGAATATTTAAATATTATAAATTACCAACCAAGTAATCGTGATGAAGATAAAGCTGAAAAATTACTAATTCAGGTAACCTACAATCGTCATTTTTATTAATGTTCAAGGAAAAGGGTTCCGTAACAAAAACATTAATAAAGTTTAGGCTTATCTTCTTCATTAAGGTTACTTGGTTGGTAATTTACAATAACTGACTTTTTTAATGTCATAAGATAGCAAACAAGCAGATCGGTCTCCTGATGAAAAGAATCAACCATCGCCTACAGACAGCAAAAATGTTAATGGTGCGTTGCTCTCTTGTGGCAAGGTCTAATGCCCAATGCATAAGTTTACCGGCCACCTTACCCTCCAAACCGGAACATGACAGTGACTAGCACTGACGCTTTGCAGCAGGAATAGATAAGGCGGTGGTACCAGACCCGGTCGAGCCAATGCAGAGCTCTATCACCTAGTAACCACGATGGAAGTGACTCGCATAGCCCATCGGTTGTCTTTTACGACCTGCCTGGCAGAAAGGCAATTGGTCTATTCTTCAAATAATATATAAAAAAGAGTTAAAAAGAGAAATAAAAATCATTACACTGAGAAAATATGTATTTTTTTATTTTTAACTTGCTACTATACGAAGTTTTACAAAAGCGGTATAGTAAGTCGAAAGGGGGTGACTCAGAGGGTCATTTTGAACAACTTTTGTTCAACGATTTGTGAAAATTCCCGATAAACAATTTCGTTTTTCCATTGTTAAAAGTCACGTGACCAACAAAGTTTCTATGGAGAATCAATATTTTTTTCGCGAATTTCCAAAAGTCGTTAAACAAAAGTTGTTAAGAATGACCCCCTGAGCCAACACCCTGTATATATGTATACTTACAATCGTTTTAAAAATATTATATACTTAGATACAATTACAGGCAAAAGAGTATGTGTTTCTCTTTGAAGAACTAATAATATTAAATCACAAGCACGAAATAACGTATTCTTCTTAAAAATATTTTTGTGATAGACCAATATTTAAAGGGCTTGATTTTTCGTTCTTGATCAACTTAGTTATATCAAGTTGTTTTCTTGGTCATTATAATTCACCTTTATCCTCCCACAAACTGGGTACGATACAAATACGGTTTTGGCTTCTCTCAATTGTTTTTATTATTTTATAAGGAATATTTCCCTGAAAAATAAAGTAAAACATGATTGAAATATGTCCTATAAGTTATAGTTAACAATAAGTTGGTTTAGTTGTAAAGTCAAACGACCGACATCAATACAACACAATAGCGAAATCAAGTGACAAACATATGTTTTGTATTTAGAGTTCTTCAATTTTTGTACGCATCTCTAAACATAAGTGATTAAAAGCCAATTACTGTACAATAGATTTATATAGGGACTTAGTACAGCCTAAAGTGTATTTGGACGGTAATTAAAATCCAATAGCCGTATAATAGAACAAAAAAGAGATTCAGTACAGCTATTTGCAGTATATCACCCTCCAAATACACTTTAGGCTGTATAACAAAACGCCGCCATTATTGTGTATTAAAAACAACATTAAAGAAATATATTGTTAAATAAAAGATATATTTAGCAATAGCTAAAGCTATATCTTGACAAGCAACTTATATTATGATCATTATGCCTTTATATACAATATTGTACCATAAATACTTGTATATTCTAACCTTAAACACAAACACTTACCGTATTTTGCAATGATTTTATTTGTGTTATCTTGATTATTTCGTTGGCGCGTGAATATTTTGAGGAAAAACATACACGACTTCACAGTCATTTAGAATTTGCACTTTGAATTCACCGTTGAATACTGCTCCAAGTCCAAGAATTTATCGTTTATTAATATATTGTTACGAATAATCTAGAAGCGTGTAGAGTTGGAGCGCGGGCGCGCTAACTATCTAGAAAACTCCTGTTGACAAACAAATAGTTGACCGGGGCTATGCCATAATGGACTTTGTGGTATATGGCATAAGGTTGAAAATAGCGTGTACTAGGATTTATGACTCATAACATGTTTACGATAAGAAGTGATTCATTGTTTCCCGATACATTTAGATTTTTCTGGATCCAGCTAGGGCTTTCCCCTGCTTATAAATACAGAGATGTTGACAAACACAAGGCAGTTTTTATCAAGCGATCGAGAGCGATACATCAAGTGAACAGTGCGAAGTTAGAAGTGTTTTATTGTGTAGTTCAGTGATAGTATAGTGAGTGACTAGCAAGTAGAGTGTATTTTAGTATTACGTTGTGTTGTGTTGTGTAAATACACGGATTTAATATAAGTGGTGTTTTCTTACAATTGCGAACCCGAGTACGTAACAATATTTTTAATTATGGCGTCTGCAGATATAATGTTATACAATATCAAAAACAGATTAGTTACTTTTTATCATTTTCAAACACCTATTAAGAACATTTAGCTGCACAAGAGAGTATCTTAAGTATTATAGTTTCTTTATACACCGAATAACAGCCTTTGTACAGCCTATACCAGCTTGTACAGCTATTTAACTCTTAGCTGTACAAGACAGTTACAAAAGCCTATTTAACTCTTAGCTGTACAAGACAGTTACAAGAGAGTATCCTTAGTGTTATAGTTTCTTTATACACCAAATAACAGCCATTGTACAGTTTATAACAGCTTGTATAGCTATTGTGCAGCCTACATAACGCAATAAGCTGTATAACTTGGGGCCCTTTTTGGTGTTATATCGGCTGTAGAAGCGCTTCTACAGCCTTTGTACGGCTTCGTATACAGCTTTAAGTTTAAAAATGAACCTAAATGCAGCCTATATACAGCTTAACGTGCTACTTGGGAATGGTATATTACATCCAATCCAATCCAATGGTATATTACATTAATGGTATATTACATCCTGAAGATGCTTTAAAAAGTGAAACCGGTCGAGTAATAAAAATTGTGTAAAAGTGAAATTGATGTACAAGTGGAATAGTAAAAGTGTCTAGTAACAATGGAATTTCACCAAGTGCCGACGATGGAAAGTATAGAATATAAAAACAATGGTAGATGGAAGGTTAACAAAACAGATGTACAATGCGAATGCGAATGGACGTAGGTACCGGGGAAGACCAATACTGACAAACCAAGATCAGATTGACGAGACTGTCCGAAGGTGGTGTCAAGAGTCATCGTAACTGGCATGTGTGTAGGAAGAGTGTAATAATGTGGTTGCTTCCTCCACATTATTACATGACATGACAAATAGCATATGGCACTCGGTTCTCTTTGCCTATACCGTGAGGGATCTGACGTGAAGATATGTATGTATTTGATGACCGCCCCGTTGGCGAACCTAACTATAAAAACGATGGGGCTCGAGTTCGATTTCCGACAGGGACAAGCGTTTGCGCGATCAGCATAGATTTTTGTATTTCTGGGTTTGGGTGTTTATTATGTATGTAACAGTATTTATAATGTTTTTCTATGTATTAGTATCGTTGACTGACACCCATAACACAAGAAAATAATTTGCTTACTTTGGGATTAGATCGATTCGTGTGGTTTGTCCAGAGATATTATTATTATTAGGTACATTCAAAACTAACTAGAGGTTTGCACCAGAGAAAAATAATACAACTGTTTTTTTTTTCTCCAGTTGTATTGAATAACCAGAAATTCTCCGGAGATTTTTCTGGCGTGAAGATATCTATATATGTATGTGAATTGTAATATTAGAAGACTTTATTATATCTGCATTCCTACTGAAAACCCCGAATGCAAATGAATCTGGTGAATTAAAATGTAGTTCAGGCACACTGAGCAAGTGAAAAACTTTAATATTGTTCCAATGTTGCCATACCGCTATCACAGATGTCACTATACAAAGTTAGATCACGCGACTAGTAATATAATATCAATATAATATATTTGGGAAAGTACCGGTATCTCACCGTCGCGGTCGCCAATATTATGAATATTTTTGAAAACTGCTTGTTCTAGCACTCTAAAGTCTTAACAATCACTAGTAGACATGGGTAACTCAGCGAAATTCCTTGCGTTAACTCAGAAACTCAAGCGCAGTGTACTGCGCCGGCTCATTGCGCTAACTCAAAATTACGCCATGGCGCAACAAAACTGACGCAGCCCGCGGGTAAAGAGAAGTGAGCAGCGAGCGAAACTTGCGCCGTGCGCCACACTACAGATTCATAACACAAACAGCGCACAGCGCATGAATTTGCGTTGGTTCATTGGTAACTCAACGAGTGAGTCGCGACACATGAGAGTCATGACTCATGATAATTGTGCACATGAATGAGAGTTTACTGCGTATAATCTCTAAGTAGTCTGTGGTATAAATATGCTGCGCCGTGCGCTAACACATTTTGAATAAGTGAGTTGACACACCCGCTCAGTGAATAGAGTTAGCGCAATTGCGCGGCGCAGGAGGGATATAGCTATTTGGCTTATAGTTATAGCTCTTTATCTTTCTTTAGCTCATTTAGTTCTTTTATATCTTTAGCTCATCTAGAAAACTATTGCCTTCATTTCTTTGGAGTAGACATGTTAAAAATAAAAATATTCTATTTCACCCCCTTTGGGGTTAAATTTTGAAAAGTCCTTCCATAGTACATGCCTACATCATATGAGAAATACGCGTGCGAAATTTCAAGTTTGTAGCCCTAAGGGTTTGGTCTGTGCGTTGATACATCACTCAGTCACTTTTGCTTTTTATATATATAGATAAAAATGTATCTTCATGCCCGTATCCCCAAAGATGCATGTAAAGGTACGTTAAGTGCATCCACGATTAGCCGTAGATACTTACAGAACGTTCGCGTTAAGAATGCAGTGAGACATCAGTGCAATGTAATTTGATTGGTCCATAACTAACAAAATTATTTACTGATTTGATTGGTTAACGGCGACTGCCTGCTTTCTGAACGTAAACGTACTATATTTCCACAATGTGATTGGTGGCAAGCCTATTGTTAACCCGGACACTTATTGCATCCCGGGCAAAACTGTTTTTAACAGAAAACTGAAAAAAATCTCATATTGGAATCTCCTGACCCGGGAATCGAACCCGGGACCTCTTGTGGTTAACACCTACACCGGATCACTAGACCAGAGAGGCGGTTTTTACAATAATAACAATTCAAACCCCTTTAGTTTCTGAAAACCAAAGGTCTTACAGTTTCACACTGTCTTACCTACATTGACTCCATTTCTAAAATCGGCTTAGGTTACGGCTACCGGTATTTAACAGGATAAATTCAAAAACCTATATTTTACTGTATGTTCATTAATATCAGCCAGGTTTTCACTGTATTGGTCCCGGGCTCCTTTTAAAGAATAGGCCAACTACCGTTCTGCCAGGCAGGTCGTAAAAGGCGACCGATTGGTTATGTGACTCACCATCATCGTGAATATTAGGTGGTAGAGTTCTGCATTGTCTCGCCCGGGTCTGGTACCACCGCCTTGCTTATTCCTGCCGCAATAACGTCAGTGCTTGGCACTGACGTGTTCCGGTTTCGTGGAAAAGGTAGCCGGTAATCTTATACATGTGGCATTAGACCACGTCACAAGATAGCAACGCACCATTAACATCTTTGGTGTCTATAGGCGATGGTTGACTCTCCATCAGGAGACCTATCTGCTTGTTTGCTATCTTATATTATAAAAAAGAGGTAATCTGGTTAATTTGAAAGTCGATACAAACTTGTCAATGCAGAAAGGATACAGAAAGTACCCGAAAATACGAAGGATTTAGCGCGCACTACGTTAAGGGAAATAAATTCTGCGTTTGACTTGCGCGTGAGTTTAATTTATTCAAACTTTCTGTATAGACCGGTTTAACTGTACAGAAATATTATAATTTTAAAGGATAACGAACCGCCCACTTGATTAACCGGTTAATCAATGGTTGAATTATTTCACTAGTAATATAAAGATATTAACGGCCATATAAATATCGGTCCTAAGTCCTGCTTGGTAGGACGTCATGTAATGTCGGCCATGATGTTACAGGAGGCGGAGCTACGGCGCATGCAGGAGATGTTGGAGCAGATGCAACGCCAAATGCAGCTGCAGGCCGCTTCCACCACTAGTGCATAGTGGCTGCGACGCGCGCAGGTCAGTATGGACGCGACTTTTAAATCATAGTAAAACAAACTCCTGGAGGATAATTCTTATCACCGCAAACGTGTTATTAACCGGTTGGTTTCGGCGTATATTTTCCAAAATTGTTAGTGGTGGCGGCGCACAAACATTTCGTGACACGGCTGCCGTGTCAAACGCCCATATAAGTTGATGACAAGGTTACCGTGTGACCCGACATTTTAAAAGGTGAACCTTTGTTCCTAGTTCCAAAACCTGAACTTTTGTTCCTAGAACCTTTTAAATTGCAATTTGGGGGACATATAATCGATTTAAAAATGACACGAATCCCGTGTCATACGCCATAAGTTAAAAACAATTATGACACGGCTGCCGTGTCATCCGCAACGAATCGGTTAAAGTAAACCAAAGATATATGTGGTAGAGTTATGCAATGTTGCATAACTCTAACCTTAGCCTTATTTATTTCTGTCGCAAAAATGATGAAAAAAATGACAAGCACTATTGTTTTGAGTTAAAAAAAGTAAGGTAACCAATGGATGTTGGGGTGGATAGTCAATGGGGTTTTTCTTCTTACATTTGAGCCGTCTGCCTGATTGCTAATGCTTAAAGTGCTCATGGTCGCGATAAAACTTATGTAAGCCTTTTAGCCTACAAGTATATATTGCAGAGCCGAACCGGAAGAGAAGGTGTCGTATAATGCGTGTAGAATGAAGACCAATACCGTTTTTACCATAAGGGCACTCGGGACCAGTGCCCAGGGTCTCCATCCTCAGAGGGCCCCGAAGAACCGACATTTGATCTCACATTTAATATCAAAATATTATGGTTGGGCATTTTCGCAACTTAGAGAATAAAAATTGCAAACAACAATGTTACAAGAACGGCTAAGTAATTTGTCAATTATGAGCAAAGACAATGATATTCTTCACAAAATTGAGTTTGAGGATTTAATAGAAGATTTTGGTCAACAGAAATCTTGAAAGAAACTTTTATCGTTATCACAATAAAAAAGCAGCATACATACTAACATCATTAATAACATATTGTATTATTATATTAGATTAATGAAGCAGATCATGGTGAAAACATTTTGTATAGTTTGTTTTTTTTTTACTTTCCTAAAGGACCCCGAATTCTTGTGTGCCCAAGGGCCCCAGCATAGTCTAAGACGGCCCTGATAAAGACGTATTGTATAATACTTGCCCTATTCAACGCTTTACATGTATATATTTATTATTCTGCTCCACCTACTTTGGATTCATCTCGTTCTCCCGAAATGTAGTGTTTTAGAAAATTTTCTTATACTGGGTTTGAACTGCACCTTCACTTTTTTATTAGTATTGTAATATTGTTACATATAGTCACAAGCATTTACTCTGCTTACTTTAGGTGAATAAATTCATCAAATTTATTCAGTGATATTTATTTATTTAATTGTAATTTCAGTTGGATTCTACGGCTATCCAAGTGGCTGATACGTGCGATTTAGTCAACTCTATACTACGTGTCATCCCGTACTGCGTCACAAGTTAAATACGGACTGCTATTATATGCCTCTTCTATCCAAAAGGGGATATTATACTATCATATCTAGGATTATAAATCTATAGCAATTATAGCAATGGTACAAATATAAGAATGATTCTGAATTTTGTCTTGCTTTTGTTAGGCATGGTATTATCAGTTAACAAAATAATATATTTAAATTCGGCTGCAGACACAAAGCTACATAGATAACCTGTTTTAATAATTTTGATTAATATGACATATTTTTTTTTAATATTATATAATAAAATTTATAAAGATTTTTTAACTTTTTAAGTAATGGCGTCATGTAGTAGGCTGAATAGTTTATGTCTGTGCCGAGTTCGGTAAAAAGTTTTCTTTTTTCTGTCTGGCAATGACTATTGACCCTACTTTCGATTTTCGTCACTTAATATTTGTTACATTCATAAATAAAACTGTTACCTATTTTGCAAAGCTGTTTTATCGCATTATTTAAAATTACTTTACCTCCTAGTGAAAATACAAAAATGGTACCAAAAAATTGCTTTGCATATATATATATATATATATATATATATATATATATATATATATATATATATATATATATATATATATATATATATATCGAATTACTTTTATAATTTTACCTTATTCCACAGACATAAAAAACCAATGTAACCGAAGGCATTTTATTAATAGCACAAATTATAAAGTCTATTCCTTGTTAGAGATATTTTTTTATTTTTTTTCTTAGTCTTTTTGTGACATTCAATGATTAATTTTTAATATATTTTTTTTTAATATTAAAAATATAAATTACAGCACCAGTAACCACGCCCATCGCAATCTTTATTCCACATAACAATCGTGTAAAGAAAAAAATTAATGAGATACCTGTGACATTTGAATGACTCTGAATGTAATTTATGTAAAAAACCAGTTAAATGATGGTATAATATCCCCTTAACTGTTTGCACTTGAATGGAATTATTGTTGCACTATGAGAGAGGTTATTCTAGTGTGTAAACTGTATAGAGAATGATATTAACTTCATATTATATCTTAATAACTGTACTTTCATGTAAAACTTAAGACTGTTTTTCTCCCATTTGTGTAATGATTCTTAAAAAGCATCGAATATGTATTAGTTTTATTATTCCATTGCAAATGTTTAGTAGTCGACTATTCCTTAGTTATTACTATCTTAGTCACGAAAAGTAGAAGACATACAAGAATATATATATATATATATATATATATATATATATATATATATATATATTTAGCTTTCCTACATATCCACAAATCTCAAAAACTAGCTAATAGATTGACTTGATATTTATTAACATTATAATTCTTTGGTATTCGTGAGTGTGTTAATAAAAAAAATGACATAATTACTTTAGTTCTGAAAAAGTATATCAGTCCTTTCTCCCTTTATTTTTTTTTCAATATATTACTACTACATAAATTAATACAGGTGCAACATTATATGTTAATATAATGTATAACGAACTTAGTAAGAGTTCTTGTAAAATGATCACATTCTCACATGTTTTGTCTCGCCCGGGTCTAATATCAATACCTATTCCTGCCGCAATAGCGTCAGTGCTTGTCACTGTCGTGTTCCAGTTTGCAGAGTAAGGTAGCCCGTAAACTAATGCAAGTGGCATTAGCCCTCGCCACAAGACAGCAACGCACCATTTACACCTTTGGTGTCTATAGGCGATGGTTGACTCTTTCCATTAAGATACCCATCTGCTTGTTTCTATCTTATGATATAAAAAAACAAAAAATGCGTATATCTGCAATTGCCAAATTTATTTTGGCATGTTTAAATATTTTCCGTCATTCTATTTTTTTAGGCGAAAGATAGCAATAACTTTAAATTATCAGCAGATATGCGACCATATGGTCGTATCATAGCTAGACTCCGTAGTTAACTTAGAAAAAAATCAATGTACCTTTTTTTACCCGAACCGTGTCCAAGGCACAGAGTAACTTGGACGTAGTTACACAAAAAGGATCCAATCCACACAAAATCAATTTAGAAATAGTGAAGTTTGAAGTTGGATATTTTTTAACATGGTGACTAATTGTGACGTTGAATCAATTAATAGAGAGTTATTTTTGCTTAGATGTTTTTTACTGGCCAAATTGTATTCATGTTTAGCATTAATTTGATGCACTTAACTCATTTTTACTCATTTTAACAATAATTACTCAAAATAAGAAACTTGTAATTATAAAAATAACTTTGTAATTTGGAATCATCCTTGTATATTTATACCAAGAACATAAAATAAAGAAAAAAGATCAGCCCGCTGAGTTTCTTCCGCCGGATCTTCTCAGTGTGTGGCCGCGTTCCGATCCGGTAGTAATTCTAAAAAATCAATACAATTTGTAGTTTTAAATGCAATACTATATAATGATATTTTTTTAAATATTTGCACACCATATATTGGTAGAATATGTTGGTACCTTAATTTATTTTTAACAACTTGTAACACCCATATCCTTGCAAATAAATATTTTCTTTCTTTCTTTCTTCTTTCTTTGACCATATTGTGGATTGGATCCTTTTCGTTTAACTACGTCCACTTGTAACTTAAATAACCAAAGAGATATAAGTATCTCCCACAACTGACATCGTAATCTGTGATCTTTTGTCGATAGTCGATTCACAAACTGATGCTTTAAACAACTTACAACTTTTTCTTAATTTTATAATATGTTCCTAAGAGTTACATTACAAATATGACTGTTACACACATTGTTAAGGTAAAAAGATTTTGATTTCTTTATTACGAACTGTTCACAACAAAAAGCCTGTCCGATCTACAAAGATATTATTTAGTAACTTAATACCATAGTGATAGAAACATTTTTAAAATATTTGCTTGTTTTAGAAGGCAATTGTTTTCTCTTTTGTTTTCGTACTAAACTAAAGCTATATCGCCTGTGTGGTGTAGTGGTCCGGTGTCGGAGTTGACCACATGATGCCCAGGGTTCAATTCCCAAGTCTGGCAACTCAAAAATTGTTTTTTCAGTTTTCTGAAAAAAAGTACCCGGTTGGCGTTAGTTTTGCCACCTATCACATTGTAGAACTTATGGCCAATTTGCACTAACATTTTCTTAGCTTAGGACAATCCTAAATAGTATGCTGTCACTTTTTATCTCAAATGAAAAGAATGTGACAGCATACTATTTAGAATTGTGCTAAGCTAAGACCATGTTAGTGCAATTGGCCATAAGTATCTTCGGCTAATCGTGGGTGCACTGGTTTTACATCTGCCTTACTCTTCAGAGATACGAGTGTGATGATACTATACTACTAAAGACTATTATTTGTATCAATAAAACTATTTCATATTTTTTGCGATGATGTCATTGACCTACCTATGTGCCTCTGTCGGGTCGGACAGGGTATTTGTTGTTTTTTAATTTTTTTTGTCAGATTTAATACATATGTATAATAATTTAATACAACAGAGATTATAGTAGAATAATAATCAAAAATATAATTTGGTCATAGCACAATTTGACTGAATTTGTCAGAAGTTGCTTTTAAATAGTTTTTATAACAATTATATGGAACCAAAAAAATTAATTTGGGTAATATGACAATTTTTGTGTTTGAATAAATGTAGAAGTAAATACTAACATTTTTAATTAGGCCTACATCATATCACGAATGTTCCATACTAATAATAAAGCAATGATCAGGCTATAAAAGTAATATTATATTAGACAATATGGCGTAGAAATAATTTTATGCATGAGTAGTTTGAGCTGTTGCAATGATTTACAGTTATAGATCCCAAAAATAAATTGACAGTTTTATAAAAAAAAGTTTAAGAAAAACGACGACTTCATAAACTTTTGTCGGTGTCGACGGCACTGATGTCGACATCCGTTGTTAAATTGAAATAGAGTTGCCTACAATAATATGGAACTTATCGATAACGATATCTCGGACCGGCTTAAGTTTTTTTGGTCAAACCAAGCATTGGCTTCGAAATCACTGAACAATTAGTATAGAGACAAAAATTTTCACTTAAAATTTTATTTGTGTTACGAGAAATCACAATGCCAAATCGAGCTCATCATTCATATTTCATTTTTCATTCATTTTATAATTAGTTTTTTCTTTTATAGTATAAGACAGCAAACAAGCAGATGGGTTTCCTGATGGAAAGAGTCAACCATCGCCTAGACACCAAAGGTGTTAATGGTTGTTTGCAAATAACAACGGTTACGACAATTGCATTTACGTAAAAACAATGCACACTGTTGACAAGAAAATAAAAACCGGCCAATTGCGAGTCGGACTCGCGCACGAACGATTCCTTACCATTATAGCAAAAAAAAAAAAACGAAGAAAACACGTTTATTGTATAGGGAACCCCCTTAGTATTTTCATTTTTTAATTTTTTTAGTATTTGTTGTTTTAAATTGTAAATACATAATTTGTGAAAATTTCAGCTTTCTAGCTATCACGGTTTATGAGATACAGCCTAGTGAAAGACAGACGGACAGACAGATAGCGGAGCCTTAGTAATAGGGTTCCGTTTTATCATATGCATTAATATATGGTTTTTAGAGTTTAGGTACGGAACTCTAAAAACCATATATTAATGCAAACAATATGTATATTAATTTAACTTGCACATATACACCTTCTTACACCTAATAAAATTTGATTGTGCCATAGAATTCTGCAATGTTTCATTTACAAAGAAAAAAATGTTATTTGCAAGAATGTGTGTGTTACAAGTTATTAAAATTACTTAATGATACCAGCATATTCTGCCTACAATGTATAATACATTTTTTTGGTATTCTTGAGTGCGTCAATATATAATGGTGTAAAAAATGTTTATCTAGGTTTTTTACCACGACCATACCTATTCCTGCCACGCTATTATACTGACGGTTTTTGTTACTGTCATTTTCCGATTTTATATGTAAGAGAGGCAATTCTTTTTTCATCAGGAAGGTTACTTGCTTGTTTGTTATCCTATAATATAAAATGGAATTTTAAGCTGTTAACATATTAAGAACCATCGCGAACTGCTTGGTAAATTTAATCATAAATATGTAAGCCAAATGACTAGTTCTAAAACAAAGCATTTTTATTCTACCTACATATAATTTTAAAATCTAAAAATAAAATGTCTAATGGCTATTTAAAAACCATGATATTCACTAATATTTTTGGGATCTTTAGCTGTAATTTGTTACCATGAGTAACAGTTTAGAAATATTTTAGTCTTAAAATAATATTTACAAAAATATATCGATATATTCTATAATAATAATAAGAAGAATTTCTCATATAATTTAATTATTATACATTAATTTTAATTTGTAATGCAATATGTTTACTTGTATTCAATGTATTATCCTTATATCTTAGTTATAATGACATTTATTATAAATTTATTTCAATTTCAAAATGCATAAATCAGCGCACAAAATATATGTATGCAAAATGATTTAAACAGGTATAATTTCAGAATATCTACTGATGTGCAAAAGCAGTGTATACATTATACTTATAATATGTGAGTGGTTACGCAAAAAGGGACCTCAAGGGAAAATAATTGATTTCGAGTAAATCACGTTTAAAATGTTGAGTCGAAATGAGAGAGGCGCGGGGTGTTTTATGTTAGTGTCGTTAGTGAGCGACTTCGTCAGTGAGAAATAGCACGTGTTTGCGATAGCTGTATTATTGGTGACTTATTTATTCGTCTTTTACTTGTCTTTATGTGCGCGCTAGAAAAAGAAACTAGTGTGCGCTGTGTATAAGGTGTAATATTTTCATAACTGCCTCGGCTTACATAAAAAATCATTAAAAAAAAACTACGGCACCTAAAATTATTTTGATTAGAACAAAACAAAGATGAAGGACCATAGAATCAGAATTTATCAAAAAAAAAACCGTTTCCAATCCCTTCAGGTCCCTTTTTGCGTAACCACTCACATATACTTAATGGTTTTTGAAAACTGTTAATTCATGGTTGGGACTCAGCTGCATCGCAAATTTCCATATATAAACCTCATATTTCCTTCATATTTTTTCTTAAATTTATATATTAAATAAAATAATAAATTTATATATATAATAAATATATATATATATATATATATATATATATATATATATATATATATATATATATATATATATATATATATATATATATATATATATATATATATATATATATATATATATATATATACACATACAAAACAAACTAGCAACACAGTCCATAGACGCCATATTATTGTCTTGAGACGCTGTCAAAAATGGTGGCAAAAGTGGGAATTGTACTGATTTTATTCCTACTGAGGATATGTTGAGATTAAATGCCAAGGATGAAGATCTAGAATATTCAAGAACTGACAAACTTAGAAGAGGAGTAAATTTTGCCATACCTGGTGTTGATTTTAATGACTACATAATAAGTTACATAATAAGTTAAATTAAAAATAATGAAAGTATACTATAATTTTTTATAAGTACTATCCTTTTAATTTTTTTGTCCTATCTTTTTCAACGTACCTAAATTCAACCCTGCTTTCACCAAATGTGCGAAAGTGATTTTGCGTAAATGTGTACATTTTAATTTGGCTTAATCTATCTGTTTATAAAGGTAATACTACACTTTCCTATATCAAATATCAATACAACGACTCGTATTAATTGCGAGTAGTAACATTTTATACGAGGCGTAGGCCTAAGCTATTCCTATAAATGTCAAATTAACAAATGATCCTAGAAACTTGTGGAATAGTCATCTCGTTATTATAAAATTGGTTGCTAATGGTTACTGCTACGAATGATGGATCGTTGATTTATAGAAACTCGACAATAGCCACAGGGTTGCACATTATGCGGCCAGTGGTT
Source organism: Apodemia mormo (assembly GCA_036924255.1). Taxonomy (NCBI): domain Eukaryota; kingdom Metazoa; phylum Arthropoda; class Insecta; order Lepidoptera; family Riodinidae; genus Apodemia; species Apodemia mormo. The sequence goes on from JAUPFN010000020.1 coordinate 17,257,568, forward strand.
ATTCCTGCTAACCAAGCTTCAAATACACTTTGGTAGGGAGATTCTTGCTATTTGTTGATGATTTTTCCTTTCGCTGAGTAACTAAATCCTTGGGTATTTTCGCTTCTTTCATTCAAACAACCCGAGCTGTGGAGTTTCTTTGTGGGTTAAGTACGCCCGGTATAAGATAGTTTTTGTTAGCTAGTTAGCATGATGATTTGCACAATATGCCTGTATCTTAAATCAGACAACAATTTTTCTCGGTTTTAACACTAGGAATTCTGAGTGTCTTTTAGTGGGTTTGGAATAAAAACCAAGAAATGCATTATCTACACCAAATGTTCCCAATTTTTTTTTTCTTATAGACCACTTTTAAAATGTTGCTGGTTCCGGTGGACTCCCTGAATCTAAATTTCTACCATACTCCCAAAATTTAAGAAAAATATTGAAAATTAGATCTGGAAATATGAGGATTAGATATGGAAATTTGCGTTGCAGCTAAGTTCCAACTGTGTTCCAGTTTTCGAAAAAATGTGAGAATTGAATGGGTAATTAATTGATATTTTTATTTCGCTTACGAATTTTGGTCACGCCAGCAAAGACCACCCTCGAGTCTACCGTGGACCCCTGGGAGTCCACGTGCACCACTTTGGGAATCAGTCATCTACACCTTGTAATACGATATTCCTGTGTCCTAGTTTAATACATCAACGTAATTTATTTTTGTAGTAAAGCTTTAATATGTTAAAATTATTTGCTCATTGTAGTAATGTGAAATTAAACTTAAATCTAAAGATCGCCCATGACTTTAAACTCAATCAATTTGTTCGTTGAAATATGATAACGCGGGGCGTTACAATAGTCGACAAAAAAAGACAAAATAACCGCAGGAAATTAGATGCTTGGTCCTAAGCCAATCCATATTTTTTTTAAGTGAATTACTACGGTGACATTTTAATGTATTCATAACAACCTTATAGTTCCTGCACACTATGCTGGCCGATTCCGGGAGTTGGCGTCAGTTCACTTCTGGCATTTGAGTGCTACTGCTGTGTGTTCTACGTACAACCAATTAAAATGACATTTCATTAGGATAATTGAACAGTTTCACAAAAATGACGTTTTGCAGATGCAGATTACAAAAACAAATATATCGTAGTTCATATCATGTTAACTTAAAAATCTAAAGAACATACTGATACGCAAGTACTGACAACCCATATGATCTCTTTTATAGTTTTCTACCATGACAGTACCGTTATGCCATGCTAACTCGGGTAACCCGATAGCCGCCAGCATAGTATATTGGAGCTATAACATTCAATTTAATTTTTAAATATATATAAGCATACATTGCTATCGCCTGTTATAGATATTTTGATTTTTTATAAACCTATGCCAACATTTTTAATTATTAAGATAGTTCGATACATTTTTATGTTTGCGTCAGTATTAGTTGTGTTTTATTGATAATTCGAACTAATCAAGCCGAATGGTAATTTGAATCTCGTACGTAAAATAATTAAAATAGTATTAAATGAAAATAACAAAATCCAATGTTCTTTTAGTTCATGTTTCATTATTTTCCTAATTTTTATAACCATTTAAATAAATAACTATTGGTTTAAATAAATTCAGTAATAACCAAAAAAAATTCTATTTACAATTTCAATTTGCAATATTCAATCAAACGATTAACCTTTTGTTTGGATTTTGATTTGCAGACACACATAACGTAAAATTACTAGAAAAATGCAATTTGCGTAATGATGTTAACGTGTGATATACGTGTAGGATACGAAAAATTTGGTGTACTTAAATACCAAATTTTTCGTTCGATCGTAAGAAGTAAGTAGTTTGCAGTTTCAGTATTAGTTGAAGTATTTGAAATAAAATTAACGTTAATACCATCAAAGAATGATGCAATAAAGTTGTAAATTTCACGTAAACAATATACCTAAATAGACATTTGCTTCAGGTGGTCAGAAATTTGAACGGATAAGATTTGATACGTCTGTATGTGAAAATCGTGAGAATTAGGTATGCACTATACGTTCAGCGTCCAATTTAAACTTTCTATGTTTATCAGCAGGGTTCCATCGTGAAACTTTATTAAATCTGGAGACAACACTTCTTATATCTACTTGAAACTAAACCTCGTAATATTGCTATTACCTTCGGAGGTTTTAGTAAGTATTTGTTTCAGGTTATTATTAAAAGTGTTAGCTCCAGGTTTACCTAGTACTTCATGCCTCATTAGTCACACTAATTTCCTTGGTTTGTTTGTGACAGCACTGATAACCTTCTACTCTCTAGAAAAAAATCGAGAGGAAACATAAAAATAAATTATCTTTCGAATTATCTCCAATATCATACATCAACTGTGTGTATTTATTAATCTAAAAATACTTTAACCATTATTTACGGTGTACTTTTCGTTCGTTGTGCACTTAGTTTTAAAAATCGAACTTCTTCAAACAATACGTAGATTTTATAATATTTGACTGATTTTTATATCTTCCTGTATAATTATTTTCAGTTTTTGATTTTTTAAATGTATGCTTATTAGTTTTAAGAATTGTAATCGAATATTACGTTAAGATTGTATCTTAGTTGTGTTAGGTTTTTGGCTATACGTAAATATTATTTACAGTGCAGAAAATTCACAAAAATGTTGGTGACATACAATAATTCTAGTACTTAAGAAATATATTGATATAATTATATGACATTAGTTATTGAATAAGGAGGACTTAGAGTTTTGCACTGTAACAAATATACCTAAACTAAAATGTGCAATTCGCGTACCATTCTCATGAAATTAAAGCTAGTTTTTAAGCTGTTACATTGCAAATACTCGCAATTCCTTTACGTATAAATCAATAAATAGTCAGACTTAGGAGATATTCCAATTTGGTGCATTTATTAGTTAGAAAAAGAAAAAAATACCATTACATTATAGCTGAAAGTAATGCTTTTTTTTATTTTAAATGCTTAAAATATTCTAGGTATAATTGGTGCCAAAGTTTTGACTGCAGTGTTTATTTAGGTTTGACTTCGAACATCAACGAAATATGCAGGTTTTCAAAATCGCATTACTAAATTCAATATGTAAATCTATATATCATATTTTTGTAATAAAATTTAATTAAATACATCTTGTTTTAGTGATATTAGGTGCTCCCGCGTCGAAAGTTATAACCTTTTCAAACCGTATTGTTTTGTGCAAAAATGTTAAATAACGTTTCTTGATAAAAGTCAACAAATATTTTGTAACTGTTTGAATAGTAACAAACTGTTTAAAACAATTTAAAACCCATGTTATTGGTGGCGAAGAAGCGGGATGGAATATAGGTATCTACTTACCTAAATGCTAATCATCCATGTTTATACTTATACGGACGCCCGCGCATAGATATCAAAATATTTTTATTCAAATTATCCTATATAGGCACTACTGAAGTTCATTATTTACAAACAGTGATTTGCCGAACTCGTGACTAGATTTATTGGTCATTAGTCACCGCGCGGATAATAACGGTGCTATCACCCGCGCGGTGACCCTATTTTCTGAATATAAATTTACTAATTTTGTTGTGTAAAAATAGAAATATTTAAGCAATGTTTTGATAACGTCATTTTCCTCTCCCTTATACACCCGAGTAAATTTTCCTTAAAGAAATCCTAAAAAGTGGTAATTTTTTATTTTGTGTTTTTTTATCTTGTGGGGCTGCCATCATCTAAAGAAAGCAATATAGTATTTGTTTACTTATTCTAGTTTACATTCTTTCGTACTCAATCAGGGTGGTCGCAAACTAACATCATAATTTTCGACCAGGGTGGGTTTACTATTTTAGTGAGTGAATTAAACAAGTTCTATCAAGAAAATGTGTGGTCGTAAACTGATGGGATGCATCTTTATATTTCTACGTCAGATTCTAAATTATACAGTCATAAAAGCATCATTGAGATCATACTCAATAAGCAAAATATTATATAGCTTTAAGTGTCAGAATGCGACCACGCGGCCCCTTTTTTACCCGACTGCAGGAGGGTATTGTGTTTATCAGTTTATATATGTATGTATGTTTGTTTGTTCCTATGTGGCATTCTAGAGGCCAAACGCGTCGGCTGATTTTGATAAATCGCATGTCAATCGATTCGTCTTAACCTTGCGAGTGTCAATAAAGACATGACATTTATTAAAACCCACCATGGAAACTACCAGGCGTCATATTGTCAAAATTTAAAAAATATATATTGATGAACAATATCATGTGGGATATCGTTGAATAGGTATTTAAAAATAATTTTGGGTTTTATTCGTCATTTTTCTTTTTTAATAATAGTTTAAGATATTTAAAGTTAATTTTCCTATTTGTATTCACGTACTTTATACACACCTATATACCTGCCTACTTCAGTATTTGTTATTCGGTATTTACTAATCAGTATTTATTGACGAAATTTAAAAATTAAGTAATATTAGACGAAAAAAATGAGGTTCTTTTTATATATTATAAGATAGCAAACAAGCAGATGGGTCTCCTGATGGAAAGAGTCAACTATCGCCTATAGACACCAAAGATGGTAATGGTGCGTTGCTATCTTGTGGCGAGGTCTAAAGCGACACGCATAAGTTTACCGGCTACCTTACCCTCCAAACCGGAACACGACAGCGACAAACACTGACGCTATTGGGGCAGGAATAGGTAAGGCGGTGGTACCAGACCCGGTCGAGACAATGCAGAACTCTACCACCTAGTAACCACGATGGTAGTGACTCGATAGCCAAACGATCGCCTTTTACGACCTGCCTGGCAGAACAGCAGTTGGCCTATTCTTCAAAGGAGGCCGGGACCAAAAAGGCGTAAAATCACGGAGGTAATCAGTTTGACATGTATGTATGTAATATTGTTGGAATTGGATAACATTTGTGTAGGTATGATGATATATTTAGGCGTCCAAGCACGTGTACTAAAATTGCGTAAGTGTTTGTATGTTTGTCCAGGAATTTTTCGGGAAATAAAAGACATATCGAGATAATTATTTTTGATTTAAAATAAGTTATATAACAACTTAGGGAACTATAAGTTTTATCAAAATCGGTTCAGTAGTTCTTACTCCGTGCAGGTCCGGGCTTCTTTGAAGAATAGGCCAATTGTTGTTCTACCAGGCAGGTCGTAAGAGACGATTGATTGGCTATTTCCGTCACTACCATCGTGACTACTAGGTGTTAGATGTCTGCAACGTCTTGCCCGGATATTTAGTACCACTGCCTTACCTATTCCTGCCACAATAGCGTCAATGATTATCATTGTCGTGTTCCGGTTAAGAGGGTAAGGTAGCCGGTACACCTATGCATGTGGCATTGCCATCCCGTCACATGGATAGCAACACACCATTAACACCTTTGGTGTCTATAGGCGATGCTTTATATTTCCATCTTTCTCTCAGGAGAACCATCTGCTTACAGCACTCAATCGTCATAAACAAGTTATACCTGTACCTTGTGATACGATCAACTCCGAACTCGCTAATGTTTTTTTAGATCATAAGATAGCAAACAAGCAGATGGGTCTCCTGATGGAAAGAGTCATTTCCATCGCCTATAGACATCAAAGGCGTTAATGGTGCGCTGCTATCTTGTGGCTAAGTCTAATGCCACATGCATAAGTTTACCGGCTACCTCATCCTCCATCCGGAACACGACAGTGACAAGCACTGACGCTATTGCGGCAGGAATAGGTAAGGCGGTGGTACCAGAGTCAAGACCCAGGCGAGACAATGCATAACTCTACCACCTAGTATCCATGATGGTAGTGACTCGTATAGCCAATCTTACGACCCTTTACGACGACAAAACCTTTTCCGACCTGCCTGGCAGAACGGCAGTTTGCCTATTCTTCAAAGGAGCCCGGAACCAACACGGGGACAACAAATACGTCGCCAAATATTCACCAAAATCACGTGAATATTTGGCGAAGTATATTCGTGGCATCTCTGGTGCTGCGGCCGCATTTGCGATTATCGTCACAAAGCTTCGCTTGGTTATTTAATGAGCATTCAAACCAGAAATACAAACATACGTGCTTTTCAAACAAATACTTGTCCCTGCTTAGAATCAAACCCAAGTAACGATAGTAGCATATTATGATAATCTGTCTCCAAGCCCTGTTGATTGGTAGTTAGGGTCGCTACTTAAGCAAAAACGGGGCGGTCAGGGCGTTAGTTAGTTGGTTTTATTAGGTACCTACCTATTTAATAGTGCGTTAAAACTTTTACTTTACCTTTTTTTAACTTCCCACTAGGTAAATAAAAATTTTCAAAATTCGGAACGTCCTTGATTTCACCCCATTTTCTAAAATAGGGTTTCTGAGTCATTCTTCGGAGTACAATTTTTGAGCGTAACAGACTTTTATCTCCTAGGTATATAAACAAATAATGCTTGCTTAAATCTATTATTACATTGTTTATACATTCTATATGCATCGTGTCATATAGATTTTATTATGTAATAACCATTTAAATAGGAGTTATTTACCCTTAACACCTCAATACCGGTTAATTTTGCTCATTTTGCATGCGTAACACGTGCGCCGTCTTCTGATCAATCGCAGATATTTTTTAATTCACTTACGCTTTTAATCAGATTTATACACAAAATTGAAAAATACAAATCATTTTATATTCTGATCAAATTTTCCATCCTATTGTAGTGAAAGTTTTTATTTTATGAGTATAAATAAGTATGTAACACACTTGGCAAAATTTTAGCTTCGATTTTTGCGATGGCTATGAAATGGCGAGGTATAGACGTGGCGGGATTGGTTTTTGTGATTCTGTAGTTATGCTGCTGCTTATGGGTCAAGTAGTCGTGGCCTTGATTCCCTCCATTTCGGTGCAAGAGCCAGTTCTCCAATTTTTTAATTTTTGGTTCTCAATTTTCAGGAATTTCCATGTCACATTTTTAGAATGTAATCGTACTATTTTTAGTAAACAGGTATTGAGGTGTTATACCTAACTCCCAAACGTAAATAGCTAATAACAAACCAGCAGCTTATATCTATCCAATGGCGAAAAATTTCAAAATATATGCTTTTTGGTGTTTGCATGGTGTAATTTCTGTGTATAAAACACCACGAAAGTTACATAAAACCCATGAAAATTACTTTATTATATTTTATTTGCAATAAATAAAATGAAATATTCAATGTTTATACTGTAATTCATGCGATCACCAGATTAAGTGATGAATATTGTTTGTCAGTTATTTTATTTATTTAAATCTGCTAAACTAAAGCTCATTATCATTTAGACTACCTCGTGGTCCAGAGTTCGATCCCAAAGGTGTATTTAGGTTTTTCGAGGTTTTCTCGAAAGCCTTAAACCTCAGTAGCAGCTCAGAGTATGGTAGGTTGGTGTATTACCAATCTCGTGCCTCGGATGAGCACGTAAAGCTTTCGGTTCCGGTGATCGTTAGGAATAGTCGACAATCGTCAACATGTCGGTAAATGCGGCGATGAGGATCATTTTTTTTACCCGAAACCGACCGTTTAGCTGGCAGAAGAGGGAGGGGGGATACTTGACTCTAACAAAAATTAGCATTTCAAAGCTAAATATTTCGCAAAGGAATCCCTTAATCGGAATAAAATAAGAAATAAAAACCAACGATATCCCACATTCTGGGGAGCACGAGAAAAAAAATTAACTTCCCTACTTTACACGGACAGGAGCTATCTAACACAAAAAATATTTTTCAATATGTTACAACTTTGTTGCTGTGACTAATATGTATATTCATATCAAATTATAGCTTTCTAGTACTAATGATCTCTGAGTTAGACTGCGGACGGATAGACGGACGGACATAGCGAAACTATAAGGGTTCCTAGTTTACTTCATAACCCTAAAAAAGAGTGCGTTCAATCAATAAAATTAAAATAAAAAACAATTTTCAATGAAACATTTTGAAAAATTTTAAATCGTGCTTAAGCACAAGTTTCACGTCAGTTTCACGTTTAAAGTTTTGATAACACTCGTAATATTGGAAATTGTAAGCATACTCTGTTATTTTCCAGTGACAACAACATGCTGAGCGTTAAGTTTAGGGGAGAGGAGAAATTCAGAAAAAAGGAGTCGCTGAAAAATTTGGGCTAATATCGTTTTAATGTATATGACAGAAGTTCATAGTAGCCCAAGTAACCTTTATCTAATCTTATTTTCACATCTAATACGGTATTTAGCAAAATTTTACCTGCTGGGTCATTTCCGTGGTCTATAATGTAATTTCTATGGACCGCAAATGTTCTGTATTTTTTTAAGAAAAAGTATAGATTCACTACGTGTCGAATTTTTATGTTCTTTAAATTTAACATAAACTTTTGAAATGTTTGTGTAATTTACTTTAATTAAGCGATTTCAAAAATACTATGGAAATTACACGGAGAACACGTTTTTGAAAAATCAGATCTTCTATCAGATCTCGAGTTTTGAAATCATAAGAAGTTGCTGTATTTTTAAGATACTGGTTTTATTCATAATTTTAAATAGGTAGGAACAACAGAGGTAGCTATCTAATAGTTTAGGATATAGGTACATATTATGTATAACGATTTAAATTTGTTTTAAAACCATTTTCCTACTTATAACAAGTACCTACTTTATAAGTATACTTTAATTAGTGTTTCATTATTCTGCCTTTACAACGGGGGGATTAATGCAAAATATAAATAAAAGAGGTAAATTGAATATAATATTATACAATGGAAAGGGAGCAATGAGAGTTATAAGGACAATAAAGTGACCAGTTCTTCGAAGGGACCAATTGGAAGACGGAGAACTGCCATAGGCTGTTTACCTACATAGAATTTGACGACAAAGCAATTAAAAACAATGTTCCTGGATGTAAAATCAAAATCGAACCTAACCCGGCTCAAAGCATGCGTTGATTTGAGCCGGGTTTAAGGTCTCTAGTGGGGCTAATAATAAATAGTTTAGACCACCATAAATTACTTAATAATCCCTACGATATTTACGCTTTGAATGAAATGACAAGATTGCGTAATTTACCATCTTATAATTTTAATATCGAAGCTAATGAATCCTAATTAAAAAGTGTAAAATAAAAAAAAATATTGAAAACAAAATACCCGAATGCATTTAATCTTTAGAAAAGGTTCATTGCCCGAAATGAAAGCTAAAAAGAAAGAAACAAGCCCAGTAGTTTAGAATCATGTTAAGTAATAATGAATAACTTCACCATTGAAATAGTTCTATAATCGATGTTGGTACATACCTACATATAAAACAATTCATGATACTGTTGATTTATTTATTGATACATGAACTATCAAATTTGCACAAAGGGCCCCGACTGTTAATCGTTCTGTGATGAATTAAAATTCATGAATTGTTTTATATTATGTATGGAAAACGATTATAGAACTATTTAAATGGTGAAGTTATTCATTATTACTTGACATGATTCTAAACTACTGGGCTTGTTTCTTTCTTTTTAGTTTTCATTTCAGGCAAGGAACCTTTTCTATAGATCAAATGCAGTCGGGGTTTTTGTGTTCACTATTTTTTTTATTAGCTTATTAGATAATAGTATAGATAATAGCTTAATAGATAGTAATAATAATCATTTATTTCATTTCAGTCATGAGATCTTACAACTTGAGGTTGGGTCTACCTTTCAAGTATTGAATACTTGTGCCAGATAAACCCGATAGTAGATATATATGTACTTCAGTCTGCAGTCACTGGATTAAAAAAATATAAGCTAAAAATTATATGACTACAACTTTCCAACAAACATTGTTCTAAAATGGAAATAATAACGCTTCTTGTTTGAGCGTAACATTAGCATAAGGTAACGAAAGGTAACTTTGTTCGCCGCCCGGCGTGGTACTTTTGTTGCACTACGCGACACATAAACACACCATTTGAGTAAGCAGATAGGTTTCAATTTATGATTTTCTTGTTACTTACATAAGTATTCAATGAATATTTAATGCTTACTATTCATTGTTTTCTCCTGAAAAAATGCAATTATCTTTAATTAAAGAAAACTAGCCCCTCAAGTGGTTTCATACTAGATCTTACGTAGTATTGTATACTCTTTGATGCTAGAGGAGGTCGCGTTACCGACGCAATGACCCTACTTAGGATATATTATCTTACATCGAGAATCTTTTAAATAGGGTAGTAATCTACCTAGGCAGCAACAAATAGTTAGGTAATCTTAATTGTAATCAATAATCATTACGTAAAAACGTATTATAAGAACAGATTATTTCAGCAGTTTGATAGTCTTTTCAAAAAAATAGGCATATGAAACTTGCTAGGTTTTTAATGGCGGTCAAACTTATACAAATTTTAAAGAACGCTGAAAACTTCAAAGCCTAGCAGAATAACAGCTTTTCAATTTAGGCGGGTTATATGTCAATCCTGTTCCAGATTTCTCGCCTAAGTCAAGCGCAGAAAAGTAAATTAAAAAAAAATATATAATTTACAAGTTATTTACATCATATTCGATGTTTTAACTGGACCATACGAAAACGTTGATATGAGTAAAATAACGTGTGAAATATGTGGTGTGAAAACGTGTAGAACTGGAGATAAAAAACGGATATTTATGGCAAAATTTCCACTAGATGAAGAGCGGTAAGTAGGTTAAATTTTTATTGCGTTTTCATATCTCGTATGTATTAATTTACTTTTTGATTTATATTTAATTATAATATAATTCGCAAAATGATGAGGTATTTATATCTTTGTTTACACAATCACCTAAATAACAGTCTATCGAATAAAAGTATAGATTTTAATCACAGACGACACTGTATGATTATAGATTTATAATAGAACGGAGCAGAATTTTAATGCCGCCTGTAGTATTCTCAACACAGATTCTCATACATATAGTAATACACATATTTATCTATGGATTCTCATTTCTCAATATCTTTCTCGCTCTATGATTATGTCATTTAAAACATCAGTGTTGCTATTTGAGTATATTTTTTCATCCTAATTTAGTATATTTTTACGCAAATACTGATTTAACAACATTACCCATTGTCTATTAACAGACCTTAATAAGGCATCGTGGTCTATAACCTCTTATCTCTCTGACCTAATCGAATATCTCTTCTGACACCTAATTTAGACGCAACACTTCGCATTTTACCTGATGTTATATAATATAATCTAATAAATAAAGTTATATTGCTGTTACTGTGGCAATATTTAGGATAATAAATGTCACGGAAAGGTTCAAACATGTAACATATCAAGTATCTTACTAATCTAATTTAATTCAGAAATTTCACTTATAGTAAAATACGTCGTTATTTTATAACCTATATTAAATATTAACTATATTAATATTATAAAAGCGAAAGCTTGGATGTTTGGATAGATGGATGTTTGTTAATCACGCCAAAACTACTGAACAGATTCGGATAAAATTTGACACCTGAGGACTTTGATGACCTGGAATAGCACATAGGCTACTTTTTATCTCAGAAAATGAGTTGTTCCCGCGGGATTCGCAAAAAAAACTTGTATAATGCAGTAGTCTGCACGCTGCAGCTAGTAATAATATATAAAACTAGAGCCAATCTCAAATTCTTCAATTAATTGATGTATTAAAATATGTACTCATATTTATATAAATCACTAGTTGAACAGGCGAAATTAGTACCGCCTTAGAACATATTTAAAATCGTTAAATATTTAACAGTTAGGAATGGTTTTTAAAGGAAAATCAATGTTGTTTTTATTATATTGCTTGCAATTTTTCCATTTTTTCTCTCCATATAAACCTTCTTCGGACTTCAACTAATATTAAAAAACAAACATTAGCCAAATTGGTCTTTTTGAAAAAATGATTGAGTTTTGCGCTTAGTATTACATAAGAGATTCATTTTTATTTATATAGAGGATATATAAGGCATTATCATTATGCCTAAGCACAGTTTAAATTTTAAAAAAATATATAAGTCAATTTTATTCTAAAAATATTTTTATGAATATTTTATTAATAAAAAAATAAATAAAATCCCTGCACGAATTACACGAATCGATCTATTCCCAAAGTAAGCAAATTATTTACTTGTGATATGTTTGTTACTCAGCTATATTAATGCATATATAAATAGTCAAATATATTTAATGAACACCCAAACCCAGAAGTACAAACATTAATACTTAACACAAAAATGTTTTTCTTATCGGAAATGGCTTGGCTCTAACCCCTCGACCAACGTGTGGTTTTATTAATGCATTATAGGTTTCTTTTGTTGAATTAAAGCACAAAAATTAACATGTAATCCATTTTATATAAAGATTGACCGCCCCGTTGGTCGAGTGGTTAGTGACACTGACTACGCAATCAAACGGGTTCGGGTTCGATCCCATTTGTGTGGCAACAAGCATTTGTGTGATGAGCATAAATGTTTATATTCCGGGTTTGAGTGTTTATTATATATATTATATTGTTAAATACTATTTGTATAATGGTTTCAAAACTAATCAGCAATACAACCATAGAGATTTTTCTGCAAATTTTACTTATAAAAACAATAAACTTTTTCCTTGACTATTATTTGTTTTTAAAATTGATTATTATATTGAGTAAAAATTATTTTAAAATTAAAAATAGTAATAACGAATATTTTTTTTTTATATAAAGTTTGCTTAAACGGTTGTCTAGCCGACTTAGAAGAATAAGTCATATGCCATTCTGCCAGGCAGTTTGTAAAAGGCAAACGATCACGAATACATGTCACTACCATCGTGACTACTGTGGCGTAAATTACGCAACGTCTCGCCCGTGTATAATGTATATGGTACCACTGTTTAACCTATTCCTGCCACAATAGCGTCAGTGCTTGTTACTGTCGTGTTCCAGTTTACAGGGAAAGGTAGCTGGTAGACTTATACATTTGGCGTTGTCATGCCTCCACAGGGATAGCAACGCATAATTCACATATTTGTTATTAACATGTGATAGTTTATCTTTCTAACAAGAAAGTTATCTGCTTGTTTGCTATATTTCTGATATAAAAGAAAGTTTTACTTTAATTGTGTGTAAGGATTATGCGCTCACCATATTAAATTTTACAAATTTTTAACGTGATGGGAGCTAGGGATCACAAATGCTATTATGTTATATAACGTTATAATTAGTTTTTGTCCCTTCCCAATAATTTTCTGTGTTAAAAAAAGGTAAATTTTTCGAGATATTTAAACAGGTAATTCAGCATTTTTTTGAATGCACGATTGGCAACACTAGCTTGAGTCTTGACAGTTGACGCTCCAAGACTCAAGAGTACTAATGTAATTTGTAATTATTATTGTATTTGACGTAGTAGATGTTGTGATTTTTTTCCCTCTGACGATTCAAGTATAATTTCTTATTGGAACGAAGTTCCTTACGGCAGGCTTGGAGGGGATAGGGATTTTGCTGCGCGACCGAACTGAAAAAAATGTGATAGTAAAACCGTAAGAAAAATGCGTGGAATAAAAGCGTTAAATGAGACGTGCGCAGGCGCGACAGTCGCGTACACAAGCGAGTAGTGCCGTTTAGCCGAAGGAAGTTCGTTCCTACCTGGTGTCCCGCGACACCACATCATTTTTCATTCTTTTTATTTAAACATTCACTAAAAATTGTCCTTATTATCTATCTAATACACGTAAAAATGAAGTACAGAAAATGTGAAATATGTGGCTACAGATCCGAAAGAAAAGATGGAAAAAAAAACGTTTTTTTATGGCCAGATTTCCTCTGGATGAAGTTAGGTGAGTATAGGTAACATCACTTGAATTATCAGTGAACTTTTCTAAGTGTGAACATCTCCTAACTTCTTAATATAAACACTTATTTTGATTCATAAGAAGGCCTGCTGCAAATTTAAGTTATCGATATCGATATTTATTTTCGTTTTTTAGGTGCAGAAATGGCACTGTAACAAGTGAAAGGATCGCGTGCAATATTAATGACAATAATTTTGAATTTTGGTACAATGTTTCATTTTAATAGCTTTTTATACCGCTCACTAAATTTACCTTCACACTCTCCCCAGTGAGATAGGCAGTCTCGGGGTTTTTTATATTTATAGTTTTTTTTAATTTCAGTTAAATATATTTTGTCGCTCGCCAATAACGAGGCAAATTTTAAAATGTGGAATAAATTTGAGAGGTATGCCATGCAAATTCTTTTCAAAGAAGATCGATTAATAGACTGGGGCTGAAGCCTCTGAAATAAATTAAAAGTGAAAATAATTGGAACAGGACGACACCCCTTGGAAATAGTAGAAAAAAATAGTCAAAATAACAGGGAATTTAATTTACGTGTGATTTAAGTTCAAGAAAAATAAGGCCCCCTTTTCACTTCCTGAACTCAAATTGCTTGTAAATAAAAATAAAAAAAAATTTTGCGAAAATTTCCATTGTATTGTATATTTTCTTACACCAAGAAGAGATTCCAACAAAAAAATACCCACCTACTTTTTTAAAATACAATATTTTTAACGTAGGAATTTTCGATTGAATGTTATGACGCTTTTGTAATAATAAAAAAAAGTGTATTTGAGACTAGAGATGTGCTGGATATCCGTATCCGAATCCGCGGATATCCGAGGCAGAAGAAAGATCCGTATCCTTTACTGTTAAGGCGGATCTTGAACGGATCTTTTATATTAGATTTCATCACAACTGCAAATTCTAAACAAAATTCTGAAATTATATGAAATTCCATTTAATTTTTTTTTTAAATTACATTTGGCTTGGATTCGCAAAAATCAAATATATAAACATTATTTGAACTGAGTTACTAATAATTCGTAATAGTAATTCGTCCTTAAATTGTATGTAGAAATAAGGTGCATCAGATAAATCTATGTGATTTTTTTAATATCATTAGATAACAAACAATCAGATGACTCGCGTGAAAGTAAAAGAAACCATCGCTTATAGAGACCCAATATGCTAATGGTGTGTTGCTCTCCCTGTGTCGGGATGGCAATGCCACATGCATAACTCTACCAGCTATCTTACCCTCCAAATCTGAACGCAACAACGACAAGCATTGACGCTACTGCGGAAGTAAGGCGGCGGTACCAAGTACTCGGGAGAGACATTGCGGAACTCTACCACGCGATAGTAGTGATACGTATAACCTATCGGTCGCCTTTTACGACCTGCCTGCAGTAGTTTTGCGGGAAATCATGAAAACCGTTTTCCTTCTCTACTTCCCGAACTCTAATCACCCGTAATTTTTTCCTCTTATTTTGACTATATTTTCTCCAATTCAAAAAGGGTGTCATTTTGTTCTTAATGTTTTTATCCCAAAAATTATCTTATACTCTGAGTCTTTGAGTATATACCTCCAGAGAGAGTGTTCCTATGCAACTGACAAAAATGTCCTCAGAAAAATCTACTTGTGTGAAATGTCAACGAGTCTCACTTGTGTACTTACAGTAATCAAGCCACACACATTAGCGTGGTGTGCCCAACCTTAATTTTTGTTATCCCTGCTTTCAATATAAAAAGTGAAGGTTAAAGTAAATATTATACATCCGTATTTAATTTAAATAGATACAATTACAAAGAACGCGTACAAAATATTATACGATAATTATATAATTTTTCCCCGTGTTGATTCAGGGCTTCTTTGTAGAATAGACCAACTGCCGTTCTGCCAGGCAAGTCGTAAAAGGTGACCGATTGGCTTCGCGAGTCACTACCATCGTGGCTACTAGAGGTAGAGTTCTGCATTGTCTCGCCCTGGTCTGGTACCACCGCCTTACCTATTCCTGCCGCAATAGCGTCAATGCTTGTCACTGTCGTGTTCCGGTTTGGAGAGTAAGGTACCCGATAAACTTTTGCATGTGGCATTAGACCTCGCCACAAGATAGCAACGCACCATTAACATCTTTGGTGTCTATAGGCGATGGTTGACTCTTTCCATCAGGAGACCCATCTGCTTGTTTGCTATTTTATGATACAAAAAACGATTTGGAACTTGAAGTTTCTGCAGGAAATGTAACTTAAATTTCAAATGCGAAAAATTGGTAGGTAGGTGTAAATAAATAAATACATCACACTCATTTCCATGCGAGAGTAAATGTTTTGGTTATTCAGGATTTAAACCGATATTTAATTAATTAATTAATTTATTTATTTATTTATTTATTTATTTATAGCAAAGTCCACAGCTCTTAATCTATTTTAAATTTTACTTATTAGAATTATTCTAAAAGCCAGTTACGGACTTACATTTTTTAATATTTACATATAAGTACGTCACTAAGTAGTATTGACGAGCGTGTGAGTGTGTGTATATGGCTATGCGTGTGAGTGTGCACGTGTATGTGTGTGCATGTGATCTGCAATGTGGTTAAAAAGATACATATAATTATTTTACATACATATTACTAGTTTTATCAGAAACTCGGTAATTTAAACAGTTATAGACGAGAGTTATGAAAGTGGACAAACCGAAGCAGGTAGGTCTCGGTAGTAATGCTTGGAACTAGGTTCTCTCTTTCCGTCAATTAGGGGTTGTGAATATATTCATACATACATTACATATATTTACAGATTTTTATATATTTAATTTTTTTTTTATAAAAACAGTTTACAAATATGTCATATTCTCGTAACTCGTCGGTCACACAAATTAACTTTTATTTGTACTTTTGGCGAGTTGACATTCATTGAATTACTACCAAATCGAAATGCGGCCCTACAATGAGTTGATCCGGAGATTATTTTGTCTTATATTATTATTTTTATATATAATTTTTCATAACACGATCAAATCTAATAGTAAAAGACTATCTAATTATAACACTTCATCAAAATCGATAGAGCTTTTTTGGAGAAAAAATAATATATGAATTACTCGTTAAAAGTATAGAAGTTGGTTTGTGAAGCAATAATAATTAATTGCAGACATTCTTAACAATTTAAGATTAAACACTACCCTTTCCTACGTAGTTTTGTTTTAACATATTTTTTAATTTGTTTACTGGTACATAATAGATATCTTATACCATCTGGCAGTTTAACTGTAAGTAAGTAACTTATTCTATGTAGACGAGATGCATGCTCCAAAAGATTGTTTTCGTTCCTTGTATTTAGTGAGTGTACATGACCACTTTTTTAAACTAATAAATGTTTTTACTGTGGACATATTATTTTAAGTTCTCAAATACAAATTACAATGTTAATTTCTTTGAATTTTTCTCTCAGGGTAACCCTCGGGTAAAGATTATTGGTTCGTCTTACAGCTTTTTCTGCAAAACAAATATAGCTTTTATTACAGTAGAATTCCCCCATCGAAAAATCCCATATATGAAATAGTGTGGTGGAATTAACTAAAGTACGAGTATATAATTCTTACAGTGACATCAGTTAACTGTCCCATTTTAACTGCAAAACCTGCCGAACTAAATTTATTTGCTAATTTATTGTAATTTTATCTAGAGTTATACCTAGAAACACGGTGAAGTCCACCTGACTTTTTTTACATCATAAGATACCAAACAAGCAAATGGGTCTCCTGATGGAAAGAGTCACCCATCGCCTATAGACACCAAAGGTGTTAATTTGTTGTTGCTATCTTGTCACGAGGTCTTAAATGCCATATGTTTACTGGCAACTTTACCCTCCAAACCTGAACACGACAGGGACGAGCACCGACGCTATTACGGAAGGAATAGGTAAGGCGGTGATACCAGATCCTGATGAGACAATGCAGAACTCTACCACCTAGTAGATGTGTTATTATAGTAAACATGGTAGGTAGTAGACTCAGATTATTTCCATTCAGTTTTACTTTGCTATTTATGTGCCTTACATGAGACAATGAGAATTTAACACTCTTTATTTTGTTATCATTTAATGAAAGATATTTGTACCGAACCAGTGTATTACATTTGAAATTGCATTATTCACTTCATCATACATACCACCTCTTCTTTTCACTTTGAATAAAATTGTGACATCCGCAAATATATGTGTGTATATATTTATAGAAATATATATGCTACTTCGAGTCACGAGTGTGTTAATCGTTCCCCCCCTTCCAACGTCTTTAAAGAATATACCATCTACCATTCTGCCAGGCAGTTCTTAAAATGCGAACGATGGGCTCAGCATATGTCACTTTCGTATTACAGTTTTGAAGGTAAGGTATCCAGCGATACTATCCCACCCCATCACATGGATAACGTCGCACGAGAAACATATTTTGTGTCTATAGACGATGTTCGTTTCTTTCCTTTATGAGTGCTATCTGCTTGTTTATTTATTATTAATTTAAATTTTCATCGTTTTTTTTTAAATTTTAAGTATTTAGATAGAATATTATACATATATTATATCTATATACACGTTATTGCACAATTTTATTATGATTTACCAAGACGTACTTATATGAAATGTATTTCCGACTTTTTTGGAAAATTACCCCAGTAATTAACCGGCAGTACCTACTGATTAATCGGACGAAAATCTCAATTTTTTACATATGATTGTAATTGTAGAGCAAAAATTGCTCATGAAACTTGTTCTAGCTATTATTATACGATTTTCCAAGATAATTGCGACAGCATTTTGTCATTACAAACCGGCATATTTTGTAATTTTCCTTCAGCTCGTTCTCCTATGATTGTTAAAATGACACTATCTGACGTATCACCCAAGTCTACCAAATTTAGAAGACTTTTAATGGGGACACTTTTCATCGCCCAATTATTAATCTAGATGTGTAATATATCTGTGCTCTGAGTGGCTCTGTTTGAAACTGTCTACATATATGTCCCTAGTACCTCCCTTCCTTTTTACTCATTGGTCATATAAGAAAAAAATGTTCAAACACGTAAATGTTTTTATTATAACTTACCATTGTGCCAAAGTCTATTTTACTGATTTCGTGTGCTCACACAGATTGAACTAATGAAAGTAGAAATAATGTTTATTGGACCGCTATTTATAGGGTTTTTCTTATATTATATCGACAGATTTTTTCGATAAACTGTACATCACTATTCTATTCCTTTAGTTGGCAATACTGAATGACATTATAGTGACTAAAATTTTTCGACCTTTTACAATATTTTAGTACTAAAAAAACTACGTCGAATTAAGTTTTAAAATCAAAATCGAACCAAGTTTTCAAAAGTTACAGGTTTCTAAATATTAATATGTTGTTGCTTACATAAAATTTACTTAACATTTTTAAAACAACTTTCAGGCTAATACACCGATTGACTTAAAAATCTTTTGTCTTTAAAAAACTTTGTCAAATACCATAAGTTGGTTCAAAATTGGTTGATCTGTTCTGGATTTACCAACGGAGAAAATTTTTGAAAAAGTTTTTTACATTTCTTTGTCATTTTTTAACCATTATTAAATAGAGTTGAATGACACTCGAAAGATCAAAATCGATCATTATTTTGAAAATATAAATATTTTCGCAAATTAAAATACTATAATTTTTACTTACTTAAAATTCTTGAACTCTGAGCTTAAAATGCTTAGGTATAATTTTTGCTTTGAGCTTAAAATACCTCAATTTAGCGGGAGCTTTAAGGGACGGATGGCCTACAGGGTCAAGCGTCTTACATATTTTTTTAACTTCCCGTTACGTATGTAGGTAAGGAAGTTACTGATTTTTCTAAAATCGAGTTTTCATCAGATCTCTTTTGGGGTCCTAGGGACCTTTTCCAACTATTTTCACGATGACGTTACCTTGTCCGTATATATGTATGTGTGTGTGTGTGTGTGTGTGTGTGTGTGTATGCGTGTGTGTATATGTGAGTGTGTTTTTACCCGACTGCAGGACGGTATTGTGTTTACCAGTCTATATACGTATGTATGTATGTATGTTTGTTCCTATGTGGCATTCTAGAGGCCAAACGCGTGGGCCGATTTTGATGATTCTTATGTCAATCGATTCGTCTTAGCCTTGCGAGTGTCACTAAAGACCTGATATTTATAAGAATTCACCATGGAAACCACCAGGCACCATATTGTCAAATTTTAAAAAATAAATATTGATAAAATATGTCATGTGGGGTGTCGTTGAATAGGTATTTAAAAATCATTTTGGGTTTCATTCATCATTTTTCATTTCAAATAATAGTTCAGTATACATTACGATTTAAAGTTAATTATCTTAATTGTAACACGTACTTTATACTTACCTATATAGTCTAGTCAACAAGTGCCTTTTTGGTCAACTTTTTTCAGCAGTCTCCGAAAATTATGATTGAGGTGTCATTCGATTCGGAATGGCATCTAGATAGTTTTCGAAAAACAATGAAGTTCCGCAAATAAGAATTACAAAAGTTATTAACAATTAACTAAAAAAAAGGGGGGGTTTAGATTTTTGCAAATATCTCATAAACTAATAAAGATTTTTCAAATTTGAAAAAAGATTCAGAAAGAGGAGGAAATTTCCTAAAAAAAGTTCCAACTAGTAGTAGTAGTACTAATATTTATAATTTTCCCAGAGGGTTGAAAATACGCCCGAAAACGGGTACTCCGGCTTGCGCAAGCCACGCCTCCTTCGGACCTTTAATGAATAAATATTATTTAAACTTATTAAATATGAAAATTAAAATTTGAAAAAATTCAGGTGCCTACAGGACAGATCAATAAACAATAATCCGTGGTCAAAAAATTTTTATCGTGATTTTTCAATAAGTTATCCATTAATTAATTAACAATTTTTTGTAGCACGAACATTAACATTGCAAGTGCGATAATTGTTAAACTATTAATCTAGGAATTTTTTTCTTTCGTGGAGCTATTTTTCAAAGGTCTTAGAATAGATTCCCGTTGGAAAAATTAAAAAATTGTAAATTTTCATTTTGTAATTAACAATTTACTAAGGTGAAAAATTATAAAGCTTTATTAAACATTGAAAAAAAAATTTTTTTCATAATATTATTATTGATCCGTTTTCTTATGATCAGAAGCTACTTAAAAATGATTTTTTATAATTTTTATCTCCTATTGTTTAAAAAATTGATATAAACAAATGCGTTGTTTATGAGATAATTTAAAATTTTTTTTCGATAACATAATCTTTGATGATAATTATGATTTTTTTTAAAAAAACCAAATTTGAAAAATCTTTATTAGTTTATGAGATATTTGCAAAAAACTAAACCCCCCTTTTTTTTAGTTAATTGTTAATAACTTTTGTAATTTTTATTTGCGGAACTTCATTGTTTTTCGAAAACTATCTAGATGCCATTCCGAATCGAATGACACCTCAATCATAATTTTCGGAGACTGCTGAAAAAAGTTGACCAAAAAGGCACTTGTTGACTAGACTAATATACCTACTTCAGTATTTCGTTATTCGGTCTCCATTACATAAATCAGTAGTTAGGTATCATCATTTGGACAATATTTTCAACCGACGAAAAATCGGAGGTAATCAGTTAGATTGTTGGAATTGGATAACATTTGAGTATGATGATCTAGTTATTTAGGCCTCCAAGCACGTGTACTAAATCTCGTAAGTTTGTATGTTTCGCGATTTTTTCGGTAAATAAAGACATATCGAGATAATTATTTTTGATTTAAATAACGTTATTATTCAATTTAGCGAACAGTCTAAGTTTCATCAAAATTGGTTCAATAATGTTTACCCCGTGTTGGTCCAGGCTTCTTTGAAGAATAGGCTAACTGCTGATCTGCTAGGCAGATCGTAAAAGGCGATCGATGGGCTATTTCCGTCACTACCATCGTGACTACTATGTGTCAAAGTTCTGCAACATCTCGCCCGGGTAGGTATTTGGTACCACCGCCTTACTTATTCCTGCCACAATAGCGTCAACGCTTGTCATTGTCATGTTCCGGTTTAGAAGGTAAGGTAACCAGTAGACTTATGCATGTGGTATTGCCACCCCGCCACATAGATAGCACCACACCATAAACAGCTTTGATATCTATATAGAGGGTACCCTAAACAATATACGTTTTATTTATTTTTTACCGTTTTTGATGGCACGACTAACATGTATAGGTACAAATGCCAAATTACAGCTTTCTAGTATTAAGAATCCTGAGCTAAGGCGCGGACGAACGGACGGATAGACGAATGAACGGACGTATGAAACTATAAGGGTTTCCAGTTGACTTCAGAACCCTATAAATCCCTAAGTAGGACATAAAATTGAAACATCCTAGTGACAACGATTGAAAAATCCAACAATTTCCCATAAAATATGTAATTTCATTTGTTTAAAAAGTTAATGACCAGCCAATTTATTCGTACCTGATCGTGGCATGGGTATTCCATCAGTACCAGACGAAAGAAACCGGGTAATTGCCTTGAAACCCGAGCATAAACGTCGATTTAAGCTGTACAGTGGGCAACCTTCAATCGCTGCAGCAACCACCTCATCCACTGTTTCGAAGATGCAGCAGTGGTTTTTCTTACACAGAAATTGATGATCTTTCAGATAAGCTTTGGTTCGTTCGGTAGTCCGATGGTACTAGATACCTAGGTACAAGGCGTCACTTATAATGCTGCTGCCACTGATAAGGCCAGTCATGGGGACATGCAGCACCGCATTTTCGCAGAGTCGATGTCGAGGAACAAACGAAATTCGGTAGTCTTATCGTACCAGAAATCGATTTTCTTTTCATTCTATTTTTCTTTTTTTTAATAGCGCCACCCGGTTTTTCACATTGCAGCATAGCCATTTCGTATTCTCCAATTAACGAAGAATCTAACTATGTATATGCCATCCGGTAGTCTTATGGGACCAGGTTTAGTGTCGTGGGCTCCCATACTAATAGTGTAGTAATTCATTATTACTTAACATGATTCTAAACTACTGAGCTTGTTCCTTTCTTTTTAGTTTTCATATAATGAATCT
The DNA here is from genome assembly GCA_036924255.1 of Apodemia mormo. NCBI lineage: Eukaryota > Metazoa > Arthropoda > Insecta > Lepidoptera > Riodinidae > Apodemia > Apodemia mormo. The sequence continues at coordinate 17,280,466 of JAUPFN010000020.1, forward strand.
TTTTTCAAGATTAATGCAGTTGGGTTTTTTGTTTTTAATATTTTTTTATTATGTGTGTATGTAAACATCTCATAAGTTTTGAACGGCTTGACTGATCGAAACGCAGTTGATGACATTCGGATAGACTGCCTAAAAATTGGAACCAATTCGGTTCAGGAGATTTTGATACGTTTTGAAAAAAAAAACGCAAACAATTTTGGCGAAACAGCATGTTTTTTTAGTATAACTTCCAGATTAATGTACCGATTGGGTACAAAATCTAATCAGCTCTATTACTCAAAAAAAAAACTGCGTCCAATGCATAAATAAATTACGCCAAAATCTGTTTATCCGTATAGTTATCGTTCACGAAAAAATATTGAAAAATTGTTTTTTCGACATAATTTCGAGATTTTAATCAATCATTTTTCGACCTTCTACAATATTTTAGAACTTAAAAACTAGTCAAATGCAGTTTCAAAAATCATAATCGAATCAAGTTTCCAACAGTTTCAGGTTTATTAATATTAATATTTCGCTGTTTACAGCAAATTTACTTTATATTTTTAAAATAACTTCAATGTTAATTTTACCGATTGAATTAAAAATCTAAGTAGCTTTTCTCTTTAAAAACCTGCGCCAAATACCGTAAATTGGATCAAAATCAGTCGATTTATTTGGGACTTATCAAAAACGAAAATTTTTGAAAAAAATTTTTTTGATATTACTAAGAAAACATTTTGTTGCTCAAAAATTGCGTTAAATGCCACTCAAAAGATCAAATCGATCATCGTTTCCAAAAAATATATATCTTTTTATAAAAAAATCTATGTTTAGGTATAGCTTTTGTTCCCTTGAGCCTAAAATACCTCAATTTAGCGGGGAGTTCCAGGGATGGCCTGCAAGGTCAACCGGTTTACAGATTTTTTTGTATAATATGTTTATTCGATATATATATAAGCGTAAATGTTCATGATTCCGTCCCACGGCTAAAAAAACAGCCTGAACCTGTGTGCATCTGTTCATGATTTGTAATAAATTTTTAGGTGTAAGGAATGGGTCAGAGTCACAGGAAAAGAAGATTTAGCCTACGTGCCAATTGAAAAATTGCACCAATTGAAATTTGTATGTGGCAGGCATTTCCGAAATAAGGATTTTGGAAGGAAAAAGACAACCCTGAGGAAACATGCTGTTCCCTCCTTAGAACTTTCGTCAACACCTCTACCAGATGAATTACTAGTTGAATTTCCTCTTCATATTGTTAGAAGTGAACCGAGTGACACAACTCCAGTAAGCACTCGTATGGTCCAATTATTGTATATAGGTGAGATATTTACAGATTTATATGCAATTTCTCAAAGTATATGTATTTATAGAAAAAATGTAGAACATGAACAGCCGTTTAAAAGCATTAGTGTTGGGATAGTGCTGACTTAATATCCGTAAATTTAATATACGTAGGTCACACTATAAGTTTTGCGTTACTTAAGAAAACAACATGTTATAACCAAAATATTATGTTTATTGCTTTTCAAAATAATCTCCTTTACATTTTTAACATTTTTTCATGCCATCGAACCAGTTTTTAAAACAGGAGGACCACAGATCTGAAGGCATGTTTTCTACGTGCTGATTGAACGCTATCACTGTCTTTTCGGAGTTGGTAAAAGTAAAACCTCTCATCAAATCTTTGATTTTGGGGAAAATACAGAAATCACAGGGTGCTAGGTCGGGGCTATGCGCAGGATGAGTGACGAGATGTACTTTTTCGGAAGCAAAAAATGACTTTGTTTTGTGGGCCGTGTGTGAAGAAGCGTTATCATGGTGTAGGGAAATGCGGCTTTTGGGTCTTTTTGGGCGAACTTTTTCTAACACCCTAGGTAAACAAATGGTATAATACCACTTGGCATTAACACTCTTTTGATCTTTGAACAAGTGGAATTGTACAGATGGGACCCGTAGCTGAGAAAAAAAAACGCGATCATTTTTTTACCAACGTTTCTCGCCTGTCTCACTTTTGTTCTCTTCAGTTCTCATTTTCAAACACCCATTCTCAAGAAGGCTGTTTTTTTTTCGGTTTCAAAACAATAAATCCACGTTTCGTCTACTGTGACAATGTCATAAACAGCATTAGAATGTCCGTGGTCGTACTTCAGTAGGATCTGTGAGCACCATTCCACGCGAACCCGCTTCTGCTCCGCTGTCAGTTCATGAGGGATCCAATGAAAACAAAGCTTCCGAACTTTCAATTCTTCATGTAAAATTTTCTGAATCTGGCTCATACCAATCCCCAATAATTCTCGAATATAGATATCACCTCGAATAACCGCTTAACAGTAGCCACATTATTTTCGTTGACGGCAGTTGAAGGCCGCCCTTCACGAAATTCGTCATGTAAGTAAAGAAACTCGACCTCTCTCAAATTCAGCAAACCATCGCCTCACGGTGCTCAAACAAGGTGCTTCTCTCCCAAAAGCATTTTGAAGACGAGTGGCACAGTCTTGCGGAGAAAGAGAACATTTAAAATCATAAAAAAATTGAGAGGTGTCAAGGGAAACGCGGATGGAACGAAGTTCCTTTTATTATTATTTACAAAAAACCTGTATACACTCAACAAAAATAATCGTCGCGACACCACACTGTTCAATGTGAAATAGATTTTCGGCACCCGGTCGAATTTCAGCATCCGGTCGAATTTCGACCCGCGATCGAATTACGGCACTCGGTCTAATTTCGACCCATGGTCGAATTTCGGCACCCGGTCGAATTTCGGAACCTGGTCGAATTTCGGAACCTGGTCGAATATTGGCACCCGGTTGAATTTCGTCACCCGGCCGAAATTCGACCGGCGGTCGAAACTCAGCAACCGATCGAAATGCAACACTCGGTCGAATTTCGACACTCGTTTGAAATTCGACTGTCCGTCGAAATTCAACTTTTGGTTGAAATTCGACATTCGGCCGAAATTCTGTATAAATGTCGAACATTTGGCACTAGGAAAAAAGTAAACTCAATCAAATAGTATATAGACTCTTTCAATGCACGAGATAAAGGGATTTGGCTGGATATTTCTGCGCTTACAATACGTTACTATAGCAAAAAGTGTCGTGACAACTTTTCGTAAGAATTTTTTCCGTCTAGCCCCCTTTCACAACGCGCGATAAGGAACTTCGTTCCAAAAAATCATCGATCTAAAATCTTTTCGATTTAATTCCATTTTCTTTGCGTACGTAGAACTTTGATGTGTGATAAAAAAACAATTGACAAATCATTTCCCGCCAATTGTTTTTTTTATTACTAAGAAGGTTGCAACGTTTTAAAATAATAACATTCGAAATTCAAATAGTTCCGATAAGCTAGAAGCGCAAAACTTTTAGTGTGCCCCATGTGGGCAGTGCGTACACGCTTTCCTGTCAAATCTCTTATGAACCTCAAAAATCAAGTGCTCTATATCATGTCTTAGCCAAGCTTCCACATTTATAACTGTCTTAATATAAACACATATTTATTTTTTATATCATTAAATAGCAAATAAATAGATAACTCTCTTAATGGTAAAAAAAATATCTGCCTAACTGCTTAGCAGTAAGTTAGCGTTCATATCCGAGGAACAAAATTTATGTATTCATTTTTCTTTCATAAAACGGTCAACAAGCAGATGGCTCTTCTAACGAACAGAAGAAGGAATCGTCTATAGACTTTGAAGATATTAATGGTGCGTGGCTGCTCATGGGGCGATGGTGATGACGATGACAATTTTATGCTACAATGCCTGGGTAACCAAGCGAAGTTTGGATAATATTTTTACTTCCCGCTTCGTATGTAGATAAGGAAGTTACTGATTTTACCCCGATTTTAGAAATAAAGTTTTCATCAGATCTCCACGTTTTGAGGTACAGGAACCTTTTCCGACCATTTTCACGATGACCTCAGTATGCCTGTATATATGTGGGTGTATTATCTATTTAATACCTTTAAACGAGCAATCTATACATATAATAAAATCGTAGGAAAGTCAATGTATGTCCGGGATAAACTCAAAAAGTACTGCATGGATTTACTTCAAATTTTGCATGAATATTACCAACAGGTCAGGTTAACATATAGGCTAAATATTTTCACGCTATCACCTGCGGGGGAGGAGCTGTGCGGAGTAAATGAAGTCCGCGTGGACGAAGTCGCGGGCAACAGCTAATTCTTGTATATATATAATTGGAATCTCGGAATCGGCTCTAACGATTTTCATGAAATTCAATAATTAGGGGTTTTTTGGGTCAAGGAATCGATTTATCAAGGTTCCAGGTCCAAGAAAAGCTCGGTTCCCAAGATATGGGTATGTGAAAAAAGAGCAAAGCTCGGTCAACCAGGTACAAAAAAAATTATTTATTCTATAGGAATCGATTTATCAAGGTTCCAGGTCCAAGAAAAGCTCGGTTCCCAAAATATGGGTATGTGAAAAATCGGTCAACCAGATATTGTGTGTATGTAAACATCACATAATATTTGAACGGTTTGACCGATCGAAACGCAGTTGATGGTATTTTATTGGCTTGTGTTCAACAAAATTTGAACCGATTCGGCTTTGAAGATTTGGAGAAATTTTGAAAAAACCGCCAAAAAATTTTTGACGAAACAGTTTAATATAACTTTCAGATTAATGTACAGATCGAGTACAATCTAATCAGCATATTCCATAAAATGCTGCGTCCAAGGCATAGATTTCAATTAAATTCATTTATACGTTCGGGAGTTATTGTTGACGAAAAATTCGAGATTTTTTAACCAATCATTTTTCGACCTTCTATAATATTTTAGTTCTCAAAAAACTACGTCAAATGCATTTTTAAAAATCAAAATTGAATCACCTCTGTGGTCTAGTGGTCCGGTGTCGGAGTTGAACACATGAGATTTCGGGTTCGATTCCCGGGTCGGGCAGTTCAAAAATGTGTTTTTTTTTCAGTTTTCTGACAAGAAAAACATTGCCTCATATTGGAAAATTTTTAAAATAGATATATTAATTTTTGAAATAGATATATTATGGAGATCAATTTTAACAGAAAAATACTATTTAAATACAAGATACCCTAAAAAATTTTAAAGATTTTGGTATTAACTTTCCCCGGTTTCCTCCAGGCTCCTTTGAAGTGTAGATCAACTGCCGTTCTGCCAGGCAGGTATTAAAAGGCAAACGATTGACTATGCGAGTCATTACCATCGTGGCTGCTAGGTGGTAGAGTTCTGCATTGTCTCAGCCGGGTCTGGTACCATCGCCTTAATTTTTCCTGTCGCAATAGCGTCAGTGCTTATCACTTTCGTTTTGAGGTTTGAGGGGTATGGTAGCTGGGGAACTTATACAAGTGGCATTACACCTCGCCACAAGATAGCAACGTAATATTAACATCTTTGGTGTCTTTAGGCGATGGTTGACTTTTTCCATCAGGAGACTAATCTGCTTGTTTGCTACTATATAAAAAATAGACGAGTGTTACCGAAACCCGGTTAATACATTGCGGAGCTCTATCACCGTTACAGTCAACACACAGTTAGTAATCACGATGTAAGAAATTTGTTTATTACCCTTGTAAGGCGGGCTATAGGAGAGACAATTAAACACGAAAGTTGGATCAATACTGACTCTTTAATATTAATAATAAAACATTTATAACATTAGAATATAAGTAAATAAGGCTGGTTATACACAATAGGTTGGCTACACACTACATCTCCTTCCCATGGAGAAAAAAAAAGTGAAATTACATTATGATTTTGCTTTTTTTTTATATTAAAATACGACACAATGAAGTGTAAAAGCTTAAGCTAATTAATATAAAATAAATTGTTTATACGAATACATAGGTATGTGTACCTACAATGATACACACTATAATAACATAAAATAAAAATACAAATACAAATGAATTTATAAGATATGGTTTAAAAAAATAATAATTAACTTGATGTAAACAATTTAGTACGATTTTTATGGATTATGTCTAATTTTCCATTTTTGTTTATTTGAACATTTGGTGACATGTCTTTTACTACTACATAAGGACCTGAATAGATGCTTTCCATTTTATTACAATTTTCATTTTTTATTAAAATTAAATCATTTGGTTTGTAAACTATAGGATTAATACATTTATCATAAACATTTTTTCTAGCTAACTTACTTTTAAATAGATTTTCCCTTGCTACCTTTTGAGACATTTGCAGTCTAAATTTTAATTCCAAAGGATAACTTTCATGATTATAAAGTGGTTCTACAATATCGGTATTTAAATTACTAGGAAGCGAACATAACTTACCAAATACTAACTCGAAAGGCGTGAATTTAGTTTCCGAATGAACAGATGTGTTGAAGGAGAAACACCAATATGGAAGCCATTGGCTCCATGCGTCTGGGTGGTTATCAGTTTGTATACGCAAGAAAGAACTTAAATTTTTATGCGAATTTTCCAATGCGCCTATACTTTGGTGGTGGTAAGCGGTAGAACTTAAATGATTTATTTTTAAAAGTTTACATACCTCTTGGAATACAGAAGACATGAATTCAGATCCTCTGTCTGTTGCGATCTCCTTAGGTATCCCGTAGCGAAGAATGAAACTATTAACTAGAGCTTGAGCTACCTCCTCCGATTTTTTCGAAATTAAAGGATGAGTCACTACATATTTAGTTAACTCGCATTGCAAGGTAAGTATATAAGAAAAGTTATAATAATCCCTATCTAACGGTCCTACTAAATCTAAAAATATTTTATCGAAAGCTGACTTCGCCGTCGAAGTAACGACCATTTGCTCTTTAACGAGTCTACTATATTTTTCTTTTTGACATTTCGGGCATTTTTTTACGAATTCCCGAACATCTCGTTCTATACCTGGCCAATAAAAATATTTCTTAATGTTATTCACCATCCTTCTCATACCCGCGTGGCCACTGGTGGGTAAGAGATGGAAGTCGTTTAGAATAACTTTTTGGTCATCTTTATCCTCAATTCTTCGTACGTCATTTATTATATAAAATCGCGGTGCGCACCTATCATTTGCCATTTTAATCTCACTTAGCAATTCTTCTACAAATATATCATTTTTACTATTTTTTATTATACATATTTCGTCGACGTTTATTAGATTGCAAAATTTATTCAGCTCCCTCACAAAAGCGACTCGCGTCAGTTGTGATCGGAAGTCTGGATTAATAAAAATTGTTAACTTACTTTCAACATAACAAAACGCGTTTTTTTCCATGGTAATCTTATTTTGTTTCCGTAAACTATCTAAGTCTTTTTTCTCTATAAATCTTAGTTCTACTGCCTCTCTTGGTTTTGTATGACTCCCCACGACACTCGGTTGATCAGGCCAAGTGCAGTCAGAAGTCGTACTATCCGGAGGGCGTTGCAATTTTCTCGCTTGTGCCCTAGTTGTCACATTTATATAAGGCTCACTCATGCTTTTTAAATCTTCTGATGTAAAAGAAATTCGAGACAAGGCATCTGCAGCTGCGTTGTCTGAACCCTTTACATATTCTACAATATAGTCGTACTCCTCTAGTATTAATCGGAACTTCATAAGCCTACTTGATGGATCCCGCATGTTAAAAAGGTAAACTAAAGGACGATGATCTGTCAATATTTTGAATTTCTTTCCGTATAAATACGGACGAAAGTATTTAACAGCCCAAATTATCGCCAATAACTCTTTTTCAATAGTTGGATATCGCTGTTCTGCGCTATTTAAACTTCTACTTGCGTAAGCTACTGGTTTTTTATTTTTATTACTTAATATTGCGCCGATTGCGTAACCTGAAGCGTCTGTTTGTACTATAAACTGATTATTATCTGAAAAATCGGGATATTGGAGTACCGGGGGAGAAACTAAACACTCTTTTAACATTTCAAACGATTTTTTACAATCCGAATCCCAAGCAAACGGTACATTTTTTCTACATAATTTATTTAAAGGATAAGCTTTTTCCGCAAAGTTTGGTATAAATTTTCTGTAATAATTAACAAAAGCAGTAAAACGTTTGACCTCGTCAATGGATTTTGGGCAAGGATATTTTTTGACTATGTTAATTTTCTCTGGATCGGGAACTACGCCCTTGCTTGTGACTATATGTCCTAAATAAAGCATTTCCTTTTTCAAAAAATCACATTTAACCGGATTAAGCTTTAATTTAACTTGCCTTAGCCTTTCAAAAACATCTTGTAAATTTTTCATTTTTTCGCCTAAATTTCGACCAAAAACTACTAAATCGTCTTGGTAAATAAGGCACTTATCATACGAAAGACCTGTCATAGCTATTGTCATCATCCAAGAAAATGAAGACGGACTGGTCTTAAGTCCCATTGGCATCCTTGTCAACTGGAACTGACCAGAACCAAAAGCCGTATACTTCCGACTGTCTGTATTTAGCTCGACATTATGAAAACCTTGATATAAATCTAAATGACTAAAATATATGCAACCTGATAAGGAATCTAGAATTTCTGTTATGTTAGGAAGAGGGAATTTATCATCTTCAATACAATTATTTAACTTCCTATAATCAACTACTAACCTCCATTTTTTCTCACCGCTAGAATCTAACTTTTTTGGAACTAGTAACAAAGGACTACTCCATTCACTTCGACACTTTTCTATAATTCCTTCCTGTAACATTTCTCCTATTTGCCTATCTATCTACTTTCACTACTCCTCTGTGGAATCAATTACCGGCGGGGGTGTTTCCGAACGGATACGACTTAGGCACCTTCAAGAAAAGAGCATACTCCTTCTTAAAAAGCCGGCAACGCAGCTGCAAGACCTTTGGTGATGTGGCTGTCCATGGGCGGCGGTAATCACTTATGATCCGGTGAGCCTCCTGCTCGTTTGCCCCTTTTTTCTATAAAAAAAAAAAAAAAAAAACTATCTCTTTTTTCTGAGCATGTGGTAATCTATATGGTTTAGAAAATATAGGCGTTACGTTAGGCTTTAAAGTTATTGAATGTTTATAAATATTAGTCGTGGTTAAACTATCTCCCGGTAAATAAAATATATCACTGTATTTTGCACATAAATTCTCCACAGACATTTGTTCTTCTCCATTTAAATGTTTTAATTGTAATAAGGAAAACAATTTTTTAACCCGCGTTGCGTTCGTTTCACTTTGTGAAAAGGAACAAATGTTGTAATCGTTAACGCTATGGATAGTCGGCTTAATTTTTTCAAGTGAAACATAATTTTCAGTCGTATTTAATATCTTTACCGGTATCTTACCACATACTGGTTTTACTAACGAACTGGCTAAGTAAACTCCGTCGCTGATATGTGACGCGCAAACTAAGCATTCGTCTTTTAAATCTGTCGTTATGTAATGAATAGATTCGCATCTCGGTGGGATCTCTAAATAATTACTACTAATACTAATAGGTAAACTAAACTTACTATTTTCGACCGAAAACGTTATTACGTTATGACTAAAGTCCAATACCGCGTTATACTTAGTCAGAAAGTCCTGACCGATGATGCCATTCGCCCTAATCGGTAAGAAATCACATATATAAAATTTGTGTCTCAAATGATAACCATTTACATTGAAGTTTAAATAACAATATCCGATTGTTGTCACTTTGCCACCGATACCGTTTATAGAGATGCTCTCTTTGTAATACGAAATCTGTTCTTCTATAACATGTTTATACTTTAGCGCAGAAATTGATGCACCGGTATCAAGTAACCAATGTAGTGCACGGTTGTTTATAGGCAAACTAATTAAACAATTACTATTGCAAGATAAAATGTTAGTCTCGAAAAAACTTTATATTATTATTTTCCGTATTAGACGGTTCCGCCTGCACTTCCGGTTCCGAAATGACGTTAACTATATGAGAGTTACTATTACGCATCCTTTGATTTCGATTATTACGAGTGTTATAGTAAAACTTACCTCTATGCACCGGGCGGGTGCGGGTTGGGGTCTGGCTGTGCTGTTGCTCGCGGTAACCGGTCCAGCCACCACGACGACCATTGTGGTTGTGGTATCCACCCCCGTGCGGCCTACGCTGCACATATCTCTGGCTAGTGTGACCACGATGACCTCGCGCGGAATTGTGCCTAAAAGCCCTTTGAAATCTACCGTTATTATGATACATACCAAGTACTTCCCCTGAACATGAAGCCGAGGTGATTTCCTCATCCTGCGCCGCCTGGATCGCGTCCTTGAGCGAGCTATAATTACGAGCTGCTAGTATAGTGCTCAATCTACGGTTTCGCAGCCCATCGGAGAATTTTTTAATCGCGTATTGTTCGTTTAAAGGTTTTAAAACTTTATAATTATCAGAATTTCCGTTGGCCTGTGAAACTGTAAGCTGAACGAAAAGTTCGGATATCTCTTTACCATAGTCCTGTATAGATAATTCATTCTGTTTCATAGAAGTTGATTTAGATTGCAATGCCGTAGCAGATTTTTGTGGTAATAATATATTTTTCATATCACTTAATAACATATCTACATTAGAATAACTTGAACTTAATCTTAATTTAGCAGTTTGGGATAACCTACTTTTTAATACAAAATTAATCAATTGTTTTTTACAATCAGCTGCCGAGAGAGTAGAGCTGTAGTACTCAATATTATCGATTAATTGTCTGGTGTTAGCCTCTTCATCAGTCATGAGCGGCAATAAATTTAATGCAGTTTTTAGGTCGAAGGTAGACATTGTTACAGATTTGCTACCCTTACACAATTCGATTACTACGCCATAAATTTTTTGAAAAGTTTCAATATACTTATAAATTAATTCCGTATCTTCCTGTGACACTTTACCTTTCTTTATATTATTCGTAACTTGAGTAACACAATAAGAATATTTCATAAAAACATCATTTGCTTCACAAAGCTTCTTAGTTAATATATTTCCTATCCTATCCTATCGATCTGGACCAATTTTAATTAGATATACTCTTATGGCTTCGATATTACGACACAATATTTCTAAATCTGATGCCATAACTAGCCATAAAATAAGTTGCTTTTTCCTATAACTGAATACATTTTTATATTCGTAATAAAACTAGTAGATACTTACATACCATTAAAATATACCTATTATGTAAATAATTAAATATAATATAAAAATCACAATATAATGTTCATAGTTCGTACCAACCGTTCGTACGTGATAGGTATGTCCCTGAAAATAGGAATCACTGGACGCGAGACAGTGATAATCGAACCGAGTTATGGTTTTTCATCACCGAAAATTATTAACGCACTTTTTTTTTTTAACACTTTATATGCACTTTATATACACTTTGATAAAAAACCGTAGTCTAGTCAAACTTCTCCCTCATTTATGGTTGGCCTTTGAAGTCTGCGTAGGAACGTACGCCGAAGGGTATGATGGTGTATCTGCTGGTAAATTCATCGCAGGTGGCATCTCCGGTAAATACTGTATATGCCATATATTATTACAGTACCCGGCGATAAATATTGCACATCGACCTTTGGAAAGAGACAATCGGCTAATTTCGGCTTCGTAGAGCGTTATCTCTGTCGCACAAAATACAAACAGTCCGGTACCTATTAGGAGCTGTTAAAACAAGTATGATTTGCTTCTTTTGATATTTTTATTCTTTGTCTTTTAATATTTCGCGAAACAGGAAAAAATATCGTCTACATGGATGAGTCATATATACATGCATCCCACACTAAAGGGAAATCTTGGAGTGACGATAAGAAAAAAGGAGTAAAAAAGCCAATTTCAAAAGGTCAACGTTTGATAATAGTTCATGCGGGAAATGAAAAAGGCTTTGTACCCGGTGCTTTTTTAACGTATAAATCCACGGACACTACAGGTGACTATCACAATGAAATGAATAACGATAACTATGAGAAATGGCTGGTTAACCAATTAATCCCAAATATACCCAGTGATTCTGTTCTAGTTATCGACAACGCACCCTATCACAACAAGTATGTTGAGAGACCCCCCAACTCAAACACCATTAAACGGGAAATGATCAACTGGTTAAACAGACATGAAATTCCAGTTGATCCAAAATTAACAAAAACCCAGATTTACGCTATTATATGTCAGCACAAGGAGAGGTATACAGAGTTTTCTGTGGACAAAATACTTGCCGAACATGGGCACACTGTGTTGCGATTGCCACCATATCATCCGGATTTTAATCCAATTGAAAATATATGGTCTCAACTGAAAGGCTATGTAGCCTCTAGAAATGTGGGTATGAACTTAACTACAGTAAAAACATTATTGACTGAAAAAGTAAAAATGATCGGCGCTGAAGAGTGGAAAAAGGTTTGCGATCATGCAATCAAATGTGAGAATGAATATAGAAGCATTCAACACAGTTTAGACAATTACACTGATAGATTAGTAATAAATACGGCTGATAGTGACAGTGATATTGACCTCTTTGAGAGCACAGATAGTGAAATGGAAGTAATTGAGAATTAGAATTATTATTATTTTTATTGCAATGTCTCATTTTAGCAATAGGTATAATGGTGTTTATTATGTACACTAAAGCTGTAATGTTCCAAAATAATTAAATACGTAAACATAATGTAAAAATGTTTTTTTATTTTATTTTACCCCAACCTAAAGCCATCACTTATAGAAAAATTAGTGTATTTTATACAAAGAATAAAAATATCAAAAGAAGCAAATCATACTTGTTTTAACAGCTCCTAATAGGTATAGGACTGTTTGTATTTTGTGCGACAGAGATAACGCTCTACGAAGCCGAAATTAGCCGATTGTCTCTTTCCAAAGGTCGATGTGCAATATTTATCGCCGGGTACTGTACATTATTATTATTGCAGAATTATATTCTCCACTGAAGCTTGGTTATTGCCCCCAGCGGCGTTCTGAGCTAGGATTGTGGCTAGGATTACCTCCTCTTTAGATATAGAGGTACCCATCGTCTTCAAAATTTATAAAAAGTAAAACTCGTAATCTATGTTAGAAGAGCGCGCAATATGTATGGAAAATTCCCGGTCATCGTCGCAATCGTAGTCTGATTTCGTCCCAATATGGACATGGAATTTCAAACAAACCGAGCCTCTGCCACACGCATTGGCAGGGTCGCCATGTAAGGCGGGCTATAGGAGAGACAATTAAACACGAAAGTTGGATCAATACTGACTCTTTAATATTAATAATAAAACATTTATAACATTAGAATATAAGTAAATAAGGCTGGTTATACACAATAGGTTGGCTACACACTACACCCTTCTCTGGCCTTTTACAAGATGCCTAGCGATTAGTCAGTTGATTCATAAAGGAGCTCAGACCAACGCAGGAAAAACTCTTTACTCAGAATAATTTAAAAAAATGCTACTAAAGTATTTACACGCACACACGTTATTTCGATATAAAATTTTAATAAAAATTTTAGATCCTTCAATATCGACCCTGGATGACACCCAGAAAATGGGGAAAAGAAGATATTGTGGTCGCATCGGGATAACCGACCACATGCAGGTAAAATATTACATTTTATTTAAAAAAAAGGACTAAGGCTTGAACGTTTTACGCAAGTTATCTTACACTCTCGTAAAGAAACGTCGCTGAAGTCGATGCATTTCCGGTGTGCCCTAAACTTAAACAAAAAAAAAATCTTATTTTATTGTATTTTTCAACTCTGGTAACATGGTGCGGTAGCACGTTTTTCAAACAAAAGTATCATAGTTTTCATGGATAACGCTTAATGTCCAAAACAACAAATCGTAATATATTCTCATCTTCATGCATTGAAACAAATCGGAAACTTTTTCATGTCGCCATCGACCATTCACTGTCGATAATAATAATCTGCAACACTACGAGTAGAACAATAATTTACTGAATCGAAATAAAAGTTTTTTCATCCATACTATTAGGTGCACCTCTTGTTCGCTTGCTCAAAACGAGCGGGAGGTGCACCTTATAGTAAATGATCAACTACGTCCATGAACATCCACAATACTAGAGGTCTTGCTGTGGCCTTTTAAGAATGAGTAAGCTCTTGAATATCCCCAAGTCTTATCCATTTATAAATTTCTGCATTAATTCCATGTGGCTTCCACAAAAGAATAGTGCCAGACAGTTGAACTCTTTGTGGCCGAAAATCTATGCTTTGAGTTTGATACCAAATACCTATTAGGTATTTGGTAGTAGTAGTAGTAGTAGGTACCAAATAGGTATTTGTCCAAAAACTTTGTGACTTATATTTGACTTTAATATTTAGTCCAGAAAAAAATATTTTTTTTAATCTAAATTAAACGTGGGGAATCTTCGTAGAATAAAAATATTTGCTATGTATGTAGAAATACTAACAACAGGTGTCTTACTAAATTATACGACTTCAAAATATTTCTGCTTGTACTTTTTTTGACGTGATCTGGAAAACAATTCATTTAGGTCCTTATAGATATTTGAATCTACACATAGATAAAGTATTGTTGCGAATAATCTAGAAAAGTGATTAGTTAGAACGCTGGAAAAATCTATAAATAAAACAAAGAGATAGCTGCTTCTATCAATAAACAATAGCCGTGGTTTCCAAAACAGCTATGCCATAATTGACCTCGCATATGGCATAAGGGTGAAAACGGCGTGTACTATGACTTGTTTACACTCAAATTGTTTATGCGTTATTTTCAGAACTTTCGGGAATATGGTCGAACTTTACCTTTGGTATAAATATGAATGTGTTGACGGATAGCAAGTCAGTTTTATAAAGTAATTCGGAATCGATAGTTGGGACGATCAGTGTAAAGCGTTATATTAAGTACAGTGAAGTGATACGGAAAGTGTTTTAGTTTGGTGATTCAGTGTAGCCGGTTAGTTCGTGTGTATAGTGAGTGTGCTTAATGTTCTTCAGTGTATTTACGTATTCAATCATCAACAAAATCGTCTGTCAATACTGTTGGGCGCAGTTACAAAATATGCCCAACATAAATAACCAGAATAGTGACAAAGGCAGTGAATACATTTCCGCCTCTGTTCTCCTTTTGTGGTTTTATATAAGTTTATCTAGTTTTTCTTGGTATTACGAGTATTATTCGGATGTCTGTCCATTTCATATTTCGTCCTAGGATCTACACGGTTTAAAGGCAGAACTAAAAAATCCTCTTTTTCATCTCCCACTATACTTAAGTAATTTTATCCTACTAATATTGAAAATGTGAAACTTGACTGGTATCACCGCCTTACCTATTCCTGCCGCAATAGCGTCAGTGCTTGTCACTGTCGTGTTCCGGTTTAGAGGGTAAGGTAGCCAGTAAACTTGTGCATGTGGCATTAGACCTCGCCACCGTAATAATATATATATATATATATATATATA
Source organism: Apodemia mormo (assembly GCA_036924255.1). NCBI lineage: Eukaryota > Metazoa > Arthropoda > Insecta > Lepidoptera > Riodinidae > Apodemia > Apodemia mormo. The sequence goes on from JAUPFN010000020.1 coordinate 17,295,787, forward strand.
TATATATATATATATATATATATATATATATATATATATATATATATATATATATATATATATACAAAAATAATATTTATCTGATCCAGACATATCAAAAATCAAAGGAATCTGAGCCCGTACAGCCCAGTCAGATACACAATTGAACGAAATTACTGAACTGAACTGACACATGTTTCATAGGCCTAAAGACAGAGCTGCCAACTTAAGTACCAAATTATAAAGCAGGTAAGCAGCAAATTGAGTCGACCAAATAGAAACAAAAGAAAATATCGTTTTTGAGACAAATTTCGATATTGATGTCGATATATCGTTGCAAAATATATCGCCTAAAAATATCGATATATCGAAATGATAATATCGATATTTATTCAACGAGCCTATCACAGTTTGTTGTTATTTTAATTTTGCACTCTAACTTTTTCTGTGAATAATTTATTATGAAAAATAGATACATTTTTCATGTACCTATATAATACGTTGAGTTGAAGCATCGTGCTCCTCCGTTTCATTTATAGTAAATCCGAAAATTATTTGTGAGAAGTTAACTCTTTTATCAAGTTTGTGACTGGGTTTTAGTTTTTTATTTAACATGAAAGAAAGTCATAGAAAGTGTTTGAAGTGTGGCAGTTCGCCTCGCGACGATCCCAATATTGTTTTACATCGTTTTCCTAAGCCTGGAGCTAGAAATGTCGCTCGGTAAGTATCCTCTAACCTCCTTACCTCAAATAGGTGTTTACCTTAGGTGTTTACCTCAAATAAAGTCATGCACATGTACTAAGTTCAGATTTCGTGTATTGTGTGCTTTAGTTTGTGCTGCTCGTAAAGTGGAAAGTATGGAAGACGGAAAAGGACCTCTGCGACGTTGAGTTCTTTAACGATACGTTTGAATTGCACTACAGTAGTAACCATAATATCTAGAGAAGATAGGGGCCCCCTTTGAAGGATAGACCAGCTGCCATCCTGTCGGGCAGTGTTTAATAGGTGAACGATTGGCTATGTGAGTCACAACAATTCAAACAGGCTACAAGGTGGTAGAGTTTTGCATTGTCATGCCCGAATCTGGTACCACCGCCTTACCTATTCTGGCTGCAGTATCGTTAGTGCGTGTCACTGTTGTTCCAGGATTAGATTGTAGGGTAACTGGTAACCTTATGTATGAGTCACTAAAACCTTGCCACGAGTATAGCAATGCACCATTAACATCTTTGGTGTGAATGGGCGATAAATAAATAAATATAATAATAATATATATTCACGGGACAAATTACACTTACTGATCTAACCCCAAAGTAAGCAAATATTTGCTTGTGTTATGGGTGTTAGTCAACGATACTAATACATAGATATACATATATAAATACCAGAATATATATAATAAACACCCAAACCCAGAAATACAAACATTTATGCTCATCACACAAATGCTTGCCCCCGTCGAGGATCGAACCCGAGCCCCGTTGATTGCGTAGTCAGGGTCTCTAACCATCAGGAGAGCCATCAGCTTACTTGTTATCTTATGATGTAAAAGCACGGTGGTATCGTGGGACACCAGATAGGAAGGAAGTTAATTTCAAGTTTTATTCGAGGTATAAAGAAAATATTTATTCAGGTTTACATTTTAATTATGATATTCTTTATTGATAAAAATAAATAAACTACTTAACAAAATTATCTTAACATCTCTATTTTATTTACAATGATTTATAAAAATATATAATAATAATAATAATAGCAAATTGCAACAATAATAACAGTCATCATGTAGATTGCAGACTATACATTAGACAATGTATTGCCATAATTCATAGAATATACATAAGAATCTTACACTTTTGATAAATTTTTTGTGTTTTTCCCGGATAGAGTACCCCTCTGTAACGCCCCATAATGAACTTTGTTCCAAAAAAGATGCAAATAATATTACTTTATTTCTTTTCAGTTCATAAATTTTTATTATTATTATTTTATTTTTATTATTATAGTATAGGGAACCTTTTATTATTAGGTATATTAATTTTAACAACACCCAGTATGGTCATTTTTGGCTGGAGGCACACTAATAAATCGCCATCGCCAAGTGCTTACTACTGCCATGTACATCTCTTATACCTAATCACAAGATTTTTAAGTTAGGCTCTAGATATGAGCAGAGTTTTTTCTACACAATTCTTTTCAAGATGCTGATATGTGTAAGCCCATTAAAACCATAGAATTTTGTGTTGATGTTAAGTTTGATAAATGTAAATCTTCTATGCAAATAAAAGGATATAATTCTAAGAAACACTTAAGAATTTATTTTTCCATTGTATTGACCATACAGTGTGATCCCAATTCCCAAAACTAAATGTTATTTGTTATTATTTCAGATGTGAATTATGGGCACTTTATTGTTTCCCTAATGAATCATGGTATTCTACTGAATTCCATAAAAATTTATATTCAGGGCATAAAATGTTATGCACAAAACATTTTAAAAAGTCCTCATTTATGGATAATTGTGGTAATAGGCTATTCAGATTCGCTGTCCCAGACACAGAATGTGATGAGGTAAGTTGATTCAACCTCTTGATATTATTTATTGTTTTTAGATAATACAAGCTAGGCCACTGAGCGAATAGTTTTTTCATGTGTAAACAAATTATCACGAGGTAACACTTACTTAGATCAATTTTAATAGTAAAGAAACATCTAAATACAACATTTCGTCAAAATTGTTGCTGTTTTGGAGAAACAAATGACACGCAAATATTTGTCTATACAAGAATTGCTCTTTTAAAGTATTAGATAAAGTTCTTATAAAAAACAAATTCAATGTATCAAAATTCATTCTTTTAACATTTAGAATATATCTCTTAATATACAAATGAAACCATTAGTAGAAAATCTGTAAATATCTTAAATTTACCTTACACTGACAAGCCACTGTCTGCAACATCATTACATAGTATAAAACAAAGTCGCTTTCTCTGTCTGTCCCTATGTCCCTATGTATGCTTAAATCTTTAAAACTACACAACGGATTATGATGCAGTTTTTTGTCATAGATAAAGTGATTAAAGAGGAAGGTTTATGTGTATAATAACATTCAATATATTGTAGAGAAATACTGCAATTTTTGAGTTTTCTGATGTCATGTCATAAATAATTATATTTTTTTCCGCTTATATTGCAAACGCAGGCTAAACCCTACGAGATTTATCAAAATAATGTACTAAGTATTTGTACACCTTGAAAAGGTCTACAGAAAAGTCCGTGATGGTATATGTCTAGCTCTTATGGATAACCCACAATAGCATTTTTTTGTCATTTACTTTTTACGAGAAATAATGGCGTTTTTTCAAAGCAATTTTAAGCAATACAGCACTAATCCTTATCCAATTAAATACCTTTAATATATTGTTGATTTAATATAGATCAATATGAACGTTAACAGCATGTAATTTAAATGAATATTTTCGAAGATATTACAGATTTAAACTGCGCGCGCGCAGTGTGTTCTGAAACCGCTGGGGAATGTGTTAATTTTCGGATAAATAAATATGGGAATCGTTTTACTCCAAATTTAACGCATGCGGGCTACGGGAAGTAATGAATAAATCAAAACTACTGGATCGATTTTAATTTTTTTTTTCCCGTGCGAAGCCGGGGCGGGCCGCTAGTTAACTATAACATCTAGTTGCAGCAATTGAAAATTAGTAACAGCATTAAGTAACAACAGTTAATGTTTCTAGTCATAGTGCTTAAAAAGGTCTTTTCATGAAAGAAGTTTTAATTATTAAGATAACCAATAGTGTCTTTACACCTGTATCCCTGATGATGTAGGCAGAGGTACAATCAGTGTGCCTACAATTAGCCAAAGGTGCTTATTTCCACAATGTGTTAAATGTCAAGCCTATCACCAACCGGGTACTTATCCAATCCTGGGCAACATTGTTTTTATCAGAAAACTGAAAAACACATATTTGAATTGCCTGATCCGAGAATTGAACCCAGGACCTCATGTGGTCAACACCAACACAGGACCACTAGACCACAGAGAGGATAATAGTAATTTAAAAAATTAAACTAACTAAATAACAACTGACTAAATCCATACTTCCATACTAATATTATAAATGCAAAAGTCTGTCTGTTACGCTTTCACGGCTAAACCGCTAGACCGATTTTCATGAAATTTGACATGGAAGTAGTTGAAGAGCCGGGGTCAAACATAGGCTAATCTTTTTTTTCAAAATTATCCATAAAGGGTTGAAATAGAGGATGAAATTTGTATGAAAAGCTATTTTGACGACATGTTATTCTACTCGCGGGTGAAGCTGCGCGGGTCAGCTAGTATAATATATATCTCAAAAACAAATGAACAGATTTTGATGTAACTTCGAGTGTTCCCTAAATTGTAATATATCTTACTTAAATCAAAAAGAGTTATGTCTATATAGCTATGAGCTCCTGAGAAATTTGCAGACAAACATACATGCGCTTATGAAAACTAGTACAGATGCTTAGCCACCTTAATAGAAATGGCCATTGCCTTACAGCCTGCTGCACGATTAAAACGTTTTTGTAATGTATACTTTTAAGCTTTCACTGCTTTTTTCAAACGAATTATTAAAAATCAACGGGATCTTACTGCGATTATTTGATGAATAGTTTTCCTGATATTTCGGCGCTGTTGCAAGCACCACGATCACGGGGGAACTGAAGTATTGCGAGTAGTTGATCGATTATGAGCAGACAAGCCTGTCTACCCTCTTCCTAATTCATTTGCTCGTACTGTTAGAACTCGTACGAAAGTCACTTCGACAATACACACTAATCCCATCACTACGTTTATTAGGACATATTGATTGTCTTTTGTTTTTTATTGCACAGATTGTTTTTGTAAATCCTTGCTTTTATCATGGGATGGCAAACAACCAGGTGGCTCTCCTGATAGATAGAGATTGCCATTGCCTAAATACCATCAAAGATTATATGGTAAATTGCCATCAATGTGACAGGGTACACCACTTTTTAAAAATTGTCTGGCACAATGGTAGATAGTCTATTCTTCGAAGGTAGCTCTTAAAGTAGTCTTGAGTGTTAATTCTGGGCAGACAAAACCTGTTTACTCCGTTTCATCTAAATTTGTTTAGCCATTTTACCATCAGGATAAAATACAGAAGTTTTATAAAAGATGTTGTGCGGCCCGATTCACATATCAAAACGTCAATCGAATCGAAGTAGTTAGAGCACATTTTCTTGAGGTGCGTCCACACTTGTGACAATTTACCGAACATTATTCCGTGACCGTATCAGACACAGGTGTCAGTACCGATTAATGTGGACGCATTTTGTTACGCGAACAATTGCCACGAGCTGCAGTAAAATTCATTGAAAGAAACTGTTAAACAGAGAATAAACGGCGAACAATTTACGGAGTTACGATCTGCTAGCCGGGCCCAGTGTGGACGCTGGTGTGTTATCACGCACCTAAGTTACGTGTTTCGAGCTGATCCAGTAAAATCGGTTTTTTCAAAGCATTTTCACATTTGTCCGCGTAACCAGGAGACGTCCACACTTACATTTATGACACGTCTTACCTATTCTTGCCGCAATAGCTTCAGTGCTTGTCGCTGTCGTGTTCCGGTTTGGAGGGTAAGGTAGCCGGTAAACTTATGCATGTCGCATTAACATCTTTGGTGTCTATAGGCGATGGTTGACTCTTTCCATCTGGAGACCCATCTGCTTGTTTGCTATCTTATGATATATAAAAAAACTTATCGAGGTACGAATGATGGCACAGGTACTGGCACGGGGCAGGAGTGAATCGCGTCGTGATGTGTTCCGGTCGGTACGTCCCCCGCCCGCGCCTCGCTGCCTCACTATTTGCTCATTTATACACGCACGCATATTTATAAACATCGTTGTATTCGTTGTTATTTACGTCAGTTTTGTTTGGCCTAAACAACAACATTGTGGAGTCTACACTTGTAAAATTTCATCGTACATGGTTTGTGACATTGTCAGTACAACCTAGATCGTCCACATTTAGTGTAACATATCCTGTAGCGATGCCAAGTAGTCTGGTCCGTCGTCATGTTACAAGTGTGGACGCACCTTTACATATACAGCGCCGCGCGTCGTGACACGAAGCGATATATCATGTTTACGTATGTAATAACCCTAAGCGCTTTGACGTTTGACGTTTCATCACGTTAATTCGGGGCCTGATTTCATTCAAATATATAAATATCGTGATGTTTAATTATTCGTCTTGGTATGAATCATTTCAGAATATATGCTGTAATTTGAAATGATTAAATACAAAGCAATTAAACAAATCCGAAGCCTAAACTGCATTGTGGTCTAGAGGTTGGTCTCGGAGGTGGGGTAAAAGTGTTATTTAGGTTTTTCTCCAAAATTTAAAATTAAAGAATCAACTCGGGGTCTGGCGGTTGGTGTGTTACCACTGCCGTGCCTTGGATGAATGCGTTAAACCATCGGTCTCGGTTATCGTTAAAAGTAGTCGGTAGTCGTTATCATGTCTATAAAATGCGGCGATGGGGTTGACCACTCATCTCGCCAACCGACAAAGCGGTGAATCGTGGTGAACCACAAAGTTTATAGACGTTCGTTTCAATCTGCCTAACCCGCAAGAGAACTGGGCGTGATGATACATTAAATAAATCCGTTTTAAGATATTTTATTGATTCAGGCGTTACTTTGCGGAAATCCATTATTAAAAAGGTGAAATTAATTAAATTTGATATTATCCGCGAACCGTTCTATGTTTCCTCCGTGATGGTACCGAAAAGAGAGACGTCGGTTTAATAAATGGATAAGACTCACCGATGGTTCGGATCAAACGAAGACCTCAGCGGCACACTTATCCGCCCACATCCACCACACTTTTACAACCACGACCACGCCGGCACCAGTCACAAAAGCACACAATTCATGTACGTACTCAACGCACGTTTCACTTCGAAACCGAAGCATCTTCAGGAGAAACGAACACTACCTCACTCTACGCGAGTGTAAGTAGTAAAAACTACTTTGTGTTTGTCAACAATTCTCTATTTATAGGCAGGGGAAATTCCTAGCTGGATCCAGAAAAATCTAAATGTATTGGGAAACAATGAATCACTTCTTATCCGTAAACATGTTATGAGTCATAAATCCTAGTACACGTTACTTTCAACCTTATGCCATATCCCACAAAGTCCATTATGGCATAGCCCAGGTCAACTATTTGTTTGTCAATAGGAGTAGCTATCTCTTTCTTTTATTTCTACATAGTTAGCGCGCGCGCTCCTATTCTACACGCTTCTAGATTATTCGTAACAGTATCTTCTTAATTCATGTACACACTCATAATAATGTTCTCGTCATCTCACATCAGAAACATTGACAAACTAAATATAAATAACATATTTATAAAAAAATAGTCAATACTATTGTGTCACTTGTAAAGGGAAAGTTTAGTTTATTCTATTTAAGATAGCAAATATGAAGATGACTAAAATGAATATCGCCTTTAAACACCAAAAATATGTTAGTTCGTTAAAATCCAATGTGTCCGCTCGCTTTAGCAGCACAATGGCGATACTGTACTTCGTGCGCACTGTGTACGTTGATGCGGCAAAATGGCACGCATCGCTCTCCTACTGTATACGTTTTTGGATAACATATTCTTTTTATTGTTTACCATAATTAATTTCTGTAAATTTTCAATTGAAATGTGTTTAAAAGGCAATAAATGGTCCTAAATAAATCTGTTGTTTTTATTTTCCCCTGTATAAGCGAGAGTCGAGATTAGGAGAGTCTTGGATTATCTTCTTAATATATCTATCTATACATATAATAAAATCGTAGGAAAGTCAAAACTTTTTTGTTGTACGTGTTCTTCAAGTAAGTCGAAGTCTTTTTGTCGAAAAGTCGAAGAATTGATTCGTTGTTTATATTAACCAATCGCAGAAGTTCTGGTGGCACACAATGTTGGCGGCGAGTCAAAAGTGAGAGTGGTGCAACTCCAGTCACTCTGTGATGGGTACAGTTAAAAGCGAGTAGCAAGGTTTCTAGGGCAGTCTGCCATCTCTCAACGCGTAATTTTTTATCATGGTTAGTGCATTCTTTAGTGTACCCACTACCCTTTCCACTTGACCGTTAGCTCGGCTTACTCCTGGAGCGATTGAATGAATATCAGCCCCAAAACGGTCACAGTATAATTTAAACTCGCTAAGAAATTCCCGACCTCCATCAACCACCACCTGTTATACTGGAGTACCAAATAAGTGTACCACACGTTAAGGGATGGTAGACTACTACTTGGGCTCTTATCATTAGAATAGCTTTGTAAGCAGCAACACAAGCGACGTGGGGCGCTGACCAAAACGCACACGCAACGACGCCCTCGTAACTAAACAGGAATAAACGAAACAAGAAATGAGGGCGTCGCGACGCTCGCTTAATGCCGTCGCAAGGTAGCCGGATCGATGAGCAGCAGACTGTACGGGTTCTCTTCGATAGCTCCCTCCTGGAGCAGCGGACTGTATCTTGAAATAAATACTTACTCCGTAAAGTAATTTCAATCTTCTTTATTAAATCTTCCTATATACAAATCTTCTGACACACTAGCACTATAATTACTTGACTATGTACACTCTATTTACAATAAAATTTCTTCCAGGGCACTGTGGAGGATCGTTTTCTTGCTCTTATTTCCTCGGAGATCTTTTTATTCGGAGCTCGATCGTAGAAATGCGTCGGCCCACGGAAATCGCTCGATTTATATGCAGCCCAGTAGGTTGCAGTCGCCTCGCACGGGCGTATCATTCTACACATATTTCTATTGATTTCCGTGGGCTTTCCCTATTCCATGTTGTCTACCTATGTTTAATCATAATAGTTAACTCCTAGAATCATTTCCCAACTAGTTTGTTTGGAAAAATAGGCAGAAAACATTGAAATTCACATAAAAACAGAAAAGAACGATCCTGCACATGCTATCTCTTTCTTAAGCCCTCTCTTTCTTAGGCTGTCTCTTTCTTGGGCTATCTCTTTCTAACATTTAGATAACAGCCATCTAGCGGTCGTGGGGGTTTGGGAACATTCTTTATTTGTGAAAGATACATAACATAGATGATAAAACTTATATGTACATAATATGAACTTATACTAACACATTACTACTAGCACATAATACCACTATATGCGCCGCTTTAAACACTTATCACTACATATATTTTATTTTAATCACTGCGGCGCAATGTAGACACTTCACTTTGTATCCTCGCCATTCGTAACAAGCTTAGTAGCACATATTTAGTGTATGCATCGATGGTTGCAATGACGTATTTGTCCCTGCCTTCGGAGCTTCTTGTGCCCAGCTTACCGGTAGTGTCCATGTGAATGATTTGAAATGCTGCAGTAGGTTTTTGAATAGGGTGGAATTGCACCTGAGTTGCCTTTTGATATTCTACATATAACACAATTGTCAATATACCTTCTAACAGTAGTACTCATCTTGTCAAACCAGTAAACATCTCTCAATTTTTGTAAGGTTTTTCCTAACCAGGGTGACAAAGTGCAACATGAAATGAGTTTATTAAACTCCACTGAAATAACTTAGGAACTACAATTCGGTGATGTGTACCAATTATAGCAAAATCTATGAGCGTCTTCTTGAATATACCTTCCTCTAAAAGATAACCATCAATTTGATTACCACTGATTATACTATCTATGATTGAGCGCAAGACGTCGTCACGCCTTTGCTCTATTGTTAGCCATTCTAAATCTCTTGTCAATATATTGACGGATATCTCAACAATTGGATTACACTGAAAAAAATCTGCGAGGCGCAGACCCTCACATTTTCTATATTCCACCTCATTTGTTTTGCACCTAGTTTTGCAGAAAACCTATGGATTCGTGGAAGTAAATCTTTTTTGTGCTTAGATGCTTTTAAGGCATTGCAGTCCGTTATTACCTTGAATTTGCGACCGTACAGGTAGTGGCGGAAGTGCTTCACAGCTCTTATCACTACTTATGTCTCTAGCTCGTAAGAGTGGTAAGGGCTCTCCGCATCAGTAGTGCGCTGGCTCATGTAAACGACAGGGTGCTGGCGGTTACCGGTTACTGGCGGCGGATAGTCTGGACTAACACAGTCCCGTAGGCAATGCTTTTTGCGTCAGTGTAGAGTTCGATCGGAGCGTCGTCCTGAAATAACATAAGGGTAGGCGCAGTAGACAAGTGTTTTATTCCCATTTTACATCAGTTTTCGTTAATTCATAAAGCGGTACCATAACACGTGAAAAATTGGGAATGAAGCAGCTAAAGTAACCGGCGAGGCCGTTAAACTGTCTTACTTGTTAACTGTTTTAGGAACTGGTGGCTATGTTAAAGCCTCCACTTTGTTTGGAATAGGACTGACTTGTCTGTCGATACAATATTACCAAAATATTCTATGGAGCGTTTAAAAAAGGCAGTTTTGTCAATATTAATCGAAAACCCGGCATTCTGTAAAGCAATCAGTATACGTTCAATGTAAGAAAGACCTTTCGTAAACTACGTGAGACCTACATTTGGAGAGTACGCCATCAACATACAACTGGCGAACCTGCCCCCCCCCCCCCCCCCCCCCCCCCCGAAGAGCTAGAAATAGACGGGAGAGCAGGGGAGCCAGTGCCCTGTTTATGCACCGTTGATAAACAGATACAGCGTTACTGAGCCCGAATGGCATAGTTTTCATAGAACCCGTCCGGCGTGACAAAAGCAGTTTTTTCAATTGAATTTTCACATATAAGAATTTGATGGAACCCAGCTGTCATGTTTAAAAACAATAATATATATAATAATAAATAATAAATGTTTTATTATTTATTATTATATATTTATAAGTGCTATGTATGAATTATACCAAATGATGTGTATAGTGGTAATATTAAACACGTCATTGATTATACTACATGTAATGATTTAAATCTTATAAAAATAACATAAAATGCTTACTGTTTAACAAAAAGTAAATTAATACATTAGGAGAAAGAGTGCCCTCTTGCGGTAGATTTATGCATATTCGTCGCGCGCCATGCGCCGTCTACATATTTTTACCGGAATTATTTTTATATAGGTACACACCGGGTCACTGAATTTGGCCCTCCTTTTTTTGGTTTTGATTTTTTTTTTATTTTTTTTTATTTTTTCGTTAATGTTCGAATGTAAAAATTATTTGTTCGTCTTTTATTTATGTATAATTAAACAAATGTTCACCCTTAAGTTGCCCCCCCTTGCTAGATATCTTTATTTTTATATATATTAGACATATTAATTTTGATCAATTATCGTTTGTTCGACCACTATTAATGATTGTTCGATTGTAGAATCGAACCACTATTCGATTGTTGATAAAAACAATTTAATTATTTTTTATCTAATAAGCTAGCCATCAATATTTTAAACAGGGTTAGCAGATAGTTATGATACTTGTATATTGTATATATCCAACAAAATAAAAAATGTGATCCATAATTTTTTTTTATTTTGTTGAAGTATTGTTGAAGTTTTCAACATTTTTTTGATCTGTATGCGAAAGAATGTCTAATGATAGTTTTAAACGCACTCGTTAACAAAACGCTACACTATACAGCAATTTGCAAGTTGACTGCAATACAGGCGTATGCGCAATGTAGGCGTGTGGTGATGGCTAGCTTATTAGATAAAAAATAATTAACAATTTAATTGTTTTTATGTTCGAACAATCATCAATAGTGGTCGAACAAATGATAATTGATAAAAATTAATAAATCTTAGTGATAAAAATAAAGATATCTAGCAAGGGGGGGCAACTTAAGGGTGAACATTTGTTTAATTAATTATAAATAAATAAAAGACGAACAAATAATAAAAAATTAAAAAAAAATCAAGAAAGGGGGGGCAAATTCAGTGACCCTTTGAAGTTTGTTTCATATTACGTTTTGTCACAGATAATGCAATACTGATAACAATAATTCAACTTAAAATTATTATGACACATCAATAAAATTATTAAAGAACACTTTTGGTGTCCGAATCCGTTAAATAAATTATCCCAGTAATTTTGAGCTTTGATTTTACACCAATCGTAATAAATTTGATGATCTCGCGTCGACATATATAATAAACGAAGATTACTTATAAACTATATGACAATTCTATAAATGTCGGGTCGGACAGTGAATTTGATTTTATGAAATTATTATTTTACCTTTTTTCTGCTGTTTTTTTCAAGTTCTGATTGCTGCTTTTTGCATTTTTCTGGTAGGCAACACTGCTCTAAATAGTAAAATTCCGAAACGAAAATTGAAATAGTATGTAATAGTACCAAGGAACTTATATACTATAACTGGAATTGTTACGAAACAATATTTGAAAAATAAAAATGTACTTTATTTCGTTACAAATAAAGTAGACATTTGTTTCTTACGTAACAGAGGGGAAAAACGTTCTGAGCAAGACAACGACAAGAGTGGATGTTGTCCCTTTCTTGCAATTGCCAGTGTAAATAAAACTATCTAGATGGTAGATTTTTACATATTCGGTAATCGTTAAATCCTTTTTATTCATACACGTCGATAAAAAAATTAGCATAAAATGTATTGTAATAATCATAGTGAGTTCTAAAATGTGCTTATTTTAATTATTACGTAATTACTTATGCAATGCAAAAAGTGTTTCTGAAATTAGTAGAATTACTTAGTAGTAATTTGCAAACTACGCATGGCCACACTTATATATGGCGATTGGCGCTTTATTTAGTAGAAAGAGACACACTCCACTCATGTCGTGGTACTCTTCGGAACGATTTTGAAGCGCGTGTAGGCATTCCGGGTAGAATATAACTTCCTTGAATTTTACTTGATCATGGCAGTTGCTTAACGCCCATGCCAAAAAGAAAAAAAAAAAAAAAAAACTTCCTTGAATAGTACCTAGTAGTTTAAAAACAGCTGTAAGCCGATAATAGAATCGGTGAAAATTAATAAGTAATTGTTGCATTTTGTTATTTATTACCATAAGGTAAATTAATTTAACTTTTGCGACTTAGCTAGTAAAAAAATAATAATTTTAAGTAAAAAAGTAGCCTGTGTTCGCCGATCTCATTTAGAGATGTTTAATAGATGTTGTGTACCCAAATGCAGTAGCACACGGCGAAATGTTAGACTTCATAAATTTCCTTGTAACAAAGAAATTCAGAAAGAGTGGTTACGACATATTAACTCAAAGTCATTAATGCACAGTGATGCAAACAAATTATTCATATGTCACAAGCATTTTGAACAGAGGTTTATGAATGAAGCGACCAATCGCTTGAAGTTTCGCGCTTTCCCATCATTATTTACTGCACTTGAAATTTCTTCTGGAAAACCGACGTTTGTATCGATGCGTGCAGGTAAACAATAACAACCCTTATATTATTAAATTGCTGAACATTTATAACCATATTACTATCATTATTATAAACTTACCTATATGATATAACATTTGACTCAATATTCACGGGACAAATTACACTTACTGATCTAACCCCAAAGTAAGCAAATATTTGCTTGTGTTTTGGGTGTTAGTCAACGATACTAAGAAATAGAAATACATATATAAATACCAGAATATATATAATAAACACCCAAACCCGGAAATACAAACATTTATGCTCATCACACAAATGCTTGTCCCCAACGAATCGACCAACGGGGCGGTCGATGTGATAAATTGTTATTAAGTCGAACTTCTTGTGATTCGATCTATTGAATCTCGGTATTTTGATAATAGCATCTAATAAAAAACAAGATAAGTCTGCAGGTCGTGATTTATGACACTCAGTTCTTTCTGCCTACCCCATAAGATTTGGCTCCCCTGTGTTGGTTCGGGCTCTTTTGAAAAATAGACTAACTGCCGTAAAGTTGTCTTTAAATTTTCAAATTAGTTTGTAATTTTGTTCTCTTTTGATTTGTCTTTACATGTTATGATTACTATGTTCTTAAGTAAATTAAGATGCACTACCTCCATTAGACATGTTTTTGTTTTGCACGAGGTTGGCTAGTATAGAACGCCCTTAGGCATTAAGTTTAAAGTTTTTGTTGTGCATGAATATAAATACTTAAATAAAATGCAACCGATTAGCTATATGTGTCACTACTACTCACTACTATTGTGTTATGTCTTGCCCGGGCAAAGGCTTGGCTATGTCGCTGGGATGTTATTGAATAAATAACATCCCAGCGACATAGCCAAGCCTGAATAAATTCACTAGCTACTTTACCGTCACAAAAGAATATGGAGGTGACAACCACTGATGCTGTTTGACACAATTTTACCAAATACCAGTGAAATGTTTCACCCGCAGAAGTAGAAGTAAACTTAAGCATGTGGCATTAAGACTGCCACAAGAATAGCCATGCACAATTAACATCTTTGTTGTATACAGGCAATGGTTGTATTTTTCCTTGTAGTAGTAGCCATTTCCTTGTTTGCTATGTAGAATATACAAAAATACTAACTACGCACTGATCATTAAGAAGATTCAGTTGTCTAATCTCGTTTTTTTGCCATATAATTATTTTTACATCAGAAGTTATATTATGTACTATAATATAATGTACTATATAACATTAACTATGTGTTTAAGAGATTGATATTTAGTTCAATCTTTTTTCCAAATTTTATCTTTATCTAAATTTTAATTTAAATATTTGCACACCATATAATGGTAGAATATGTTGGTAACTTAATTAATTTTTAACAACTTGTAACACCCATATTCTTGCAAATAAATATTTCTTTCTTTCTTTCTTTCCAAAATGCATTATTACTGTATTTTTTCAGACTTGTTTTTGTTTATAGATATATTTACGGCTAATCACTTAGACATAGAGAACAAAGTTAATCTTCATCCACAAATTGTATGCACTTTTGAAATTTGTTTACTGATAATTTTCATGTATTTACCACTGTACAATAGCTCTAGAAATTACACCATCAAAGTTTATTCACTGACACATATAAAGTCATTTATAAGAGATAACTACAAGTCCATCAGGATTCACTTATTATTATTAATCTGCTGACTTTTTAATTCATATAAGTATAAAAACTTGCAATGTACCTATCTAAAAATATTTGCTTATTTAAAAAAATCACTAAATGCATAAAATAAAATTAATCTTGCAATGTGCATGCATAAATTACTCTGAAAATTGGGAATGTGGGGACAACATACACTTTTCCAGTTTGCTTGTTAGTAACATTAATGGCCTGCTCAGGTGAGGGACATTTGTCCGCAGAGGATAAAAGCACCTGAATCATGAAAAAATGTTTAACGAGAACTTGCCACGGACTCAATGCACATGGTGTTTGACCATTTGCTGTCTGGAAATTTAGGGAAGTACATACAATATGATAGCAAATATTTTAACATTGTGTTGTAATTTACATCAAGTTTAAGAAAAAGAATTGTATTGGGCCAGAAGAAAAACTGTCAGAAATTCTAAAGTAAAAAACCCTTGAGCGCTCAACACAGACTAAAATTGTCCTGTTAGTTCTATTGTTAATTAAGGATCTATATAATAAGGATAATATTGGAGTATAAAAAAGTACCCCGTGGATAGTCCCTCAACCTGTGGATAGTGGATTCAAAAAGGGGTTAATAATGTGAAAAACCATATAAAATATCAGAATATTTTTCATAATTTTTTTATTTCCCCAGTATTGGTCCCGGGCTCCTTTGAAAAATAGGCCAATTGCCGCTCTATCAGTCGGGTCGTAAAAGGCGAGCTATTGGCTATGGGAGTTACCACCATAGTGGTTACTATGTGGTAGACTTTGGATTGTCTTATTTGGGTCTAGTACCACTGCCTTATATATTCTTACCGCAATATCGTCAGTACTTGTCACTGTCATGATCCAGTATGGAAGATAAGGCCTATACACTTATGCATGTAGCATTGTCATCCCGCCACACGGATAGCAATGCATCCTTATCATCTTTGGTGTCTAAAGGTGATGGTTTTTTTTTCTACATGGAGAGTCGTCTGTTTGTTTGCTATCTTATGATATAAAAAAAATTATAGAACTTAAAATTAAAATTCCAAATAATAATGTCACTCAGCATTTTTTAAATTTTTTTCTTTATATGTTTTCTTTTTCATATTCTTTGAGTCTCTGACGTAGTCATCTATAACATGAAAAATATTAAAAAACCTGTTCTCTTAGTATTAGTTGTATATGATCATCAGAATTGAAAAAAATATAGAATTCTAAACTCAAGTTTTAATCATTTACCATACACTGTAAATAATTTTTGCAAACGAGGTAAGTAATATATTTGTGCTATTATTTGTATTTAATTAAAAATGCACACAATCTGCTATATGGTACCTATTCACTGTGAGCGTAGTTTGTGTTCAAGTGTGATTTATGAATTTGATGCTACATCTGTATCCTTTTCTACAAGCATAATAATGTGGACGTAAATTAGCCATACTAGAGATGTGCCGGACCGCAGCAAAATTAATGTATAGAAACATAACTAGCGCTCAAAATTGACTTAAGTTTTGATTGTGCTGCGTTAATACAATTGTGCCTCTAAAGGAATGATATTATGCTCAATGAAATAAGTTAATTATTGTTGATTTTTTTCCAGTTTGAAGTACAAGATGTTTGTGTGTTCTCTTTGCTACATTAAAAATGAATTGGTCTTTTAAATAGACAAAATACACTAGCTAGGCTATTTAAAGCTCAAAGGAGCTAAAAGTATACTAAAACATAGACTTTTGAAACTCAAAGATTTCATAACTCTAGAATTTATTAAAAATATAACTATTTTCGTTTTTGAACAGTTGTCACCTCTGTGGTCTAGTAGCTTATTGGCTATATGTGTCACTACTATCGTGCATACTAGGTGGTAGAGTTCCGCAATGTCTCGCCCGGGTATTTGATACCACCGTCTTATCTATTCTTGCCGAAATATAACCTTAATTTTTGTTATTGTCGTCTTCCGGTTTAGTGGGTAAGGTAGCCGATACACTTGTGCATGTGGCATATCTGTGGAGTGATAATTTCATTCAAAGTTTCGTTCACGTTTTATGGGTGTGCGTCAGAGCCAGTGCGTAGAACGTGCTTACGTAAGCAGCTTACGTCATATAATGTTTCGCGTGCGAGGAGAGACCTTGAATCTTGAAAGGTGTGAGCGATCGGCAGGTGGTCAAGGTCTCAAGGCCTTCACTGCCTTGTCTTGACAAAAAGAGGATACGGGCATGAGTATACTAACATCAATAAATTAGGGAGTAATTTGCTTTTTATTTTACTTCGATTTTTGTTTCGTTTGGTAATATTAATGCACCTTACAACCCCTAAATTTTTCCATTTCATAGAATATTCAGTAAACGAAACCTACAGCCTTGATTTACGTGAAAAATTATAAAGCTTTTGTTCAGGTTAGAACCTTTTAAAATGCAATTTGAGGGAGATATATTCGATTTAATAATGACGTGACTTCCGTCTCATACGCCATACGCGTAAACAATCATATCATGAAATGAGGATTTCGCTTAAGTAGTACTCTAATTGGTCTGTGGCTTACGGAGTTGATAAACACACGTGGTAGTGAAAAAAATTTGTAAAATAATCGTGTTTGATAAATCTTTTCAACATTTTATTGAGATATTTTTGTGTCGTTGTTCGTGTTTGGTGGTAAGTTAATTGTTTACTAACATCTATAAGGCCCTTCGGGCAAATAAAACGGAAAGATGGGGGAAAATACCCCCGGCATTCCGCTTAACATTCAAAATTCACTCGACATTTTTTCTCAAAATGAACCTGTAAACACCGGAAAGAGTGCTTCAAAACGCTCTTCTAATACAGACCCTGAACCGATTAATCATCCCAAAAGAATAACGAATCCAGAGAACCCTTCACCGTCTATTTCGACAATATACACTCATGCGTCCCTAGAGACACCTTTTAATTATTCTTCCGAAGATAAAGGCCCATTTTTAGTCCACTTATCTCGATTAGAATCGGATCCTTCAGCGGGATTAATTCTACGCCCAATCAAAATCGGTCTATTTTTGACCCATAATAATATAAATGGAATTATTAAGGGCAGCGTTAAAAGCGCTGGTAGAAACAAAGTGGCTATCGAATTTATTACTGCTGAACATGCCAACCGGTTTATTAAAAATGAAGCCCTAGCCACAAACAACTTAATAGCAAGGCAAGGATTCCATCATATAACATCACCCGTCTTGGCCTTGTCCGTGGAGTTCCGTGTGAATGGTCCATGGCCGAATTTGTGGAGGCTGCCCAGTTACCCCAAGGCTGCGGGATCATTTTAAAGGCACGCCGCCTAAATCGAAAAATAATATCTGAAGGTAATACACAATGGGCTCCTACCCAATCTGTGGTGGTGACAATTGCGGGTCAGGTTTTACCAAATAATATCTATTGCCATTATACTTCCCTACCAGTAGAGACATATTTACTACCCACAATCCAATGCCAGAACTGTTGCCGGTTTGGGCATATCAAAACACAGTGCAGTTCGAAACCTCGATGCTACCGTTGCACCCAAAGCCACACCGGTGACAGTTGTGACGTTGATGAGCAGTCTGCCACGTGTATATTTTGCTCTGGTAATCACTTCGACAAACAAAAACTGCAATGAACACTCCAGGCAAAAGCCAATTAAAGTGATTATGTCACAGCAGAATATATCATACGTGGGGGCATCTCAACAGATTCCCTTACAACAAAAATCATACTCACGAACTCTTACCTCACATTCTGCTCCTGCCATCCATTCCTATCACCAAGAACCAAACCAATGCTCCAGTTCCCAGGCTCAACTTAATCTCCCCACCCACTCACGATCTTACAAGAAAACCTTCTTAATCCCAACTCGCCCCAAGTCCTTACCAGATAAAGGCTATGACAGACTGACTCACCATTCTCTTGTATCACTCCCTCAATCTGCTCTTCCTAATGGCTCCGCTATACAAACAAATAATAATAATAATGCTTTAACTCCGAATGAAAACCTTGTGGAGTTACTCTTGGATTTTGTGAGTAACTTCATCCTTAAGTTTAACGACTGTATACCGACCAACGTTGCCGACAAAGTAACACATCTTGCAAATTTAATCCGGCCCTCTGATGGATCTAGTCCAATTCCTACAATGGAATTGTAGATCTATCAGACTGAGAAAACCTGACTTAATTTATCTTTTAAATAAATTCGGCCCCACTGTGGCTGCCATCTCGGAGACGTGGCTGCTCCCTAATTCTTCTTTTAAGGTTAGGGGCTATGCATGTCTCCGGGATGACAGGGACAATGGGTATGCGTGCTGTGCCCTGCTTATCAATAAATCTTTTACCTTTTCCCAAATTAACCTCCCTTCACACAATCGTGCAGTTGTAGCCAAAGTACTAGACATCAGTTTTTTATCTGTCTATATACCCCATCCAAATCAAAACCTCTTATCTGATCTTTCCTCTATCTTTTCTGCTGTTCCACATCCCAAAATCATTTTAGGGGACTTTAACACCCATCATATATCTTGGGGCTCCCACTACTCTGATTCCTTTTCACCATTTCTCCTAGACTTATTCGATAACAATAATGCCATTATCATTAACACAGGCTCTCCAACTCATAGAGTTTATCCTAATCAGAATCCCAAGTCGGCCGTGCATCTCACAGCTTGTTGTCCAAACTTGTCCTCAGTCCTAACCTGGAAAACATACCCACATACCTTAGGTAGTGATCACTTCCCCATATTAATTTTCCTACCCCACTCTGTAGTACTTATACCCGCTGCTGAACCCATTTTAAAATACAAACTACAAGATGTAGATTGTAACAAGTATGCTCAGGTAGCTGACAATAAAATCTCAAATATTGCAAATGTTCCTATAACCAATATTGAATCTACCTATTGTTTGTTTACTCAACTACTTTTAGAGAGTGCAGATGCTGTTTTCCCAAGGAAAAAAAAAACCTTCAAAGCATTTATTATTCCCACCTTGGTGGGATGCCGAATGCACTAATGCTGTTAAAAATAGGAAAGAAGCAGAGAAGTGCCACAACCATTGTATGACATCAGAAAACTTTATAAAATATCAACGAGAAGCAGCCAATTGCAAATAAACTCTAAATAAGAAAAAACGTAATGGTTAGAAGCACTTTTGTGAAAGTCTTAAGCCAAAAACTCCCACTAGCCAGGTGTGGAAAAACGTGAAAAGGTACAGGGACTCCTTTGTTCCCGACTCATCCGCATCTAATGACCCCAATACATGGCTTAACTGTTTTGCAGATTCATTGGCCCCTCCATTTGTCCCTAATAAAGAATTCTTCTTTAGTCCTCCTGTCCTCAATTGTCCTAATCTAGGATATCAAAATAAGTTTAATCAACCCTTCTCCTTTGAAGAATTGAAACGTGCTCTAGATAGTCTAAAAGACACCACCCCCGGTGAAGATGGCATACCATTCTCTTTTTAAAAAATCTTAGTTTTTATTCAAAATCCTTTTTCCTCAAGCTATTAAATGCTATTTTTACTCCAGGAACTATCCCTTCTTCATGGAAGAAACAAATAATAATTCCTATTCACAAGCCTGGCAAAGATCCTTTAATCCAATCTTCATATAGACCCATAGCCTTATCTTCAGTGCTTTGTAAAATTCTAGAACACCTTATCAAAAATAGACTTGAATGGCTGGTTGAGAACAATGAGGTCCTCCCAAGAAGTCAATTTAGATTTCGTAAAGGTAAGGGTACTCTAGACAGCTTGAGTATTCTTATCACTGACATAAGAATTGCCTTCTCCAATGAAGAACATTTAGTTGGAGTCTTTTTAGATATCTGCTCAGCATATGATTAATGTCTATCTTCTGCTACTCAGAAACAAGATGTTACAGCTGAGTATCCCCGAGAGGATTATTAACTTTATATGCAATCTTTTCATAGACAGGCAAATTATAGTCCAATACCAAGGTTCCCAAATCTCCCCTAGACATGGTCAGGCCTTCCGCAGAGCTCTGTATTAAGTCCCCTCCTCTTCAACATATACTCATATAACCTCGAAAACAGCACTAACTCCTTTACTAACCTTCTCCAATACGCAGATGATCTAGTTTTATATAAATCATCCAACTCTATTCATGAAACCGCAACTGCTCTTAACTGTGCCCTTTATTACTTAAGTTCTTGGATGGAAGATCACCACCTTACTCTTTCTCCATCCAAAAGCAGTGCTGTTGTTTTTACACGCAAAAGAAATATGCAAACTCCCACACTGATTTGTAATACTGAAATTATCCCAGTTCATGACACAGTAAAATTCTTAGGCATTTATCTAGACTCCAAGATGTCAGGTGTTGCTAATTTTATTTATGTCTCCCAGAAGTCTGAAAATTGTGTTAATATTCTGAAATCCCTCTCAGGTGTATGGTGGGGCTCACACCCCTACTGCCAGAAGCTTTTATACAATCCTATTGTTCGCAGTCATTTAGATTATGGATCATTTATTTTTGAGCCCGTAATAAAATACCTCTTAACAAATTAGACTTAATACAAGCAAAATGCCTTCGGACTGTAATAGGAGCTATGAGATCCTCACCCAAAATGCACTTTAAGTCGAATCTGTTGACCCTCCATTATCATTACGCAGACAATACATTTCAGACAAATTTCTCTTCAAAACTTCACAAAATCTTAGTCATCCATTATTTCCTAAACTAGAAATATTATCCCAAAAAATTTCTATCTCTCGATACTGGACTAATAAGAATCCCACTCGATTAGTTCATAGTTATAATAAGTTTAGATCTTTGCAATACCCTCATTTCCAGACTACTATTAACCCCCTCTTTAAATGTAACTATGAAGCACTAATATACTCTCCTTTAGTGATTCTGGACTTAGGCATTGCCAAGGGAGATCCTAATGCTAACTCCCTGTTCAACGACTATGTGTCTAGAACATATGCTGATTGGTTGTTAATGTTTTCGGACGCATCCCTGCAGTCACAGGGTGAATATGTTGGTTCCGCTGTTTGGATTCCCAAATTTAAGGTTGTACTCACTTTTAAATGTCCTCCTACAACTTCCATTTTTACTGGGGAAGAAATTGCTATTTTTGAAGCCATCTCCTATGCAGAAACCCACAATATCAAGAAAGCAGTCATATTCTCTGACTCAAAAAGCTGCCTACAGGCAATTAATAGGAATCAATTTAGGGCCAAGTCTGGGCATCCAATCATATTACATATTAAAGAACTCCTTTGGAAGTGTAAAACCCGAGGACTAGAAATTATTTTATGTTGGGTCCCTGGCCACAGTGGCATTAGAGGCAACGAATTAGCATATAAATGGGCTAAATCATCTTCAGTTTCGGGCACTATGTTACACTTCAAATCTTATGCAAATGATCTATTATATTATGCTAATACCTTGCTTAAAGACTCCTGGAATCCTGACTGGCAAATAACCAGAATCCATACTGGACGATATTATGGTTTAATCCAACCGCAAATCCGCTCCAGACCCTGGTTTTTTAAGTTTCGTAAAGGAAGTAAAAGAGCCACATCAGTCATTTGTAGACTACGCCTAAGTCATGTGTGTACTTCAGTGTTCCTGAACAAAATCCATGTAAGAGACCACTCTATCTGTGAATGTGGTTTAGACGAAGGTACCCTTGATCATATTTTTTTCAACTGCCACAAATATTCCACCTCTCTTTATGATATATTACCCCCTAACATTCCCCGTCCTATGAATATCCACTCTCTATTATGCTTCATTGATACTCCTTTTGTCCAACTCTTAAGCCAGTATATAGACCATTTTAACATTAAATTGTAGTTACTTTTAACATAGTAGAACTATTATTGTGAAATGTGATTTGTGCTATTTTAACACTCTATGTTTGTGTGAATGTCTCGAGTAGTTGTGTTTGTTTCAGGTGGTGGTGAAATCTCAATAAAATACTTAACTAAGCCTACCGCACATTTGCATCTCCATCGTGTATTAGTCACTACGTAGACATTGGCGGAATCCTATTGCTCCCAAGCAATGGTCAAAAGCCATTAAACAAATAAAAAAAAATCATCATATAACGGATGGCGTGTCATCCGCAACGAATCGGTTAAAACGTCATGTTCTGAATCACTAAATATATGACTTAAGATATCTACAACAAATAATAAATATATGACTTAGATATCTACAACAAATAATAAATATATGACTAAGATACGTACAATGAATAATAAACGCAGATTTGTTCCAATAAACTTAAATACGGCGACATAACAATAAACGGCGATTAAGACCTTGACCGCCTGCCGGCCGCTCTCACCTTTCAAGTTTCGAGGTCTCGCGCGCGCACTATTAAATTACGTAAGCACGGTTTCTGACGCACGCCCATAAAATGTGAACGAAACGTTAAATAAAATATGGCGCGAGGTTGTTTACCTTACTACTCACGTTTACGTTTAAAGTGGATTATTTTATGCAGAAAGATGTGAAACGTTATGAGACAAAATTATTTTATTCGTAAAAAATCAAAATGTTAAGTCCCTTGATGCGCATTATTTTTTGAGTGGATCTTTGTTTAGACGTACTGAACGTTATGTTAAAATAAGTTCAGTAATTTTGGAATGACCTTATATTATGTGCTTGTAATACATTGAGGAACTGGCACTAGTGACTTGATCTTATATGGCGCTTGGAAAACGGCAGGGCGGAGCAGCCTTTTTGACTGCGAAGCAGTAAATACCGCGTCTGCTCGCTGATGCCCGCGACTGCCCTTACTACCGATGGGCATCCTTCGGCGCGATCCTTTTGCCCTTTACGTGCGTTGGTAGTATAGGATTCCCTTCCTGTTTATTGTTCGCGGTGAAATTGACCAGCCCGTCTTGCCTCATCGTTTGCAAAGCGCCTTATTTTTAAGCTTTATTAAAAGTAGATTCTTCAATTGGACGCGAACTGGGTGATTGATGCGAACAGGCAAAGTCAAGTCTAGGTTAATGTTTTATGTAATTAATTAAAAAAAAAACTTATAAAATTACTTCAGTTCTTCTAGTATTTGTCACACTCCCAAGGATATTCCAACTCAAAACCGCCCGTGTTCTTTACTTCGATTAAGGAAACTACTAGAGATGTGACGTATTTACGGGAACAGGTTTTTATACTAGATTTCAACTAAGAAGTCTCTAAACTAGGTATTTAGTCAGAATATACGAGTATCGAGTATTTAGAAGTATGTAAGCGTACGCGTCCCCGATTACGCATATAACTTAGTAATGTCAAAGAGGCAAAAGCGTATCGAGTATTTAAAAGTATCACGCGTACGCGTCCGCGAATATGCATACAATGTACTAATTCTTTGGGATTTGTGACAAGTACACTGCGAAGGGCGACTTCTAAATACGAAAGCTTTAAAGTCATATATATTATAATACGCACATTAAAAATTCCAAAAAGCTGTCAGTCATCATAAGCCTGTGAACGAATGAAGGAAATTTTTCAATTGTAAATTATTTTTTTTTTACATTTTCTTACTCTAAGCTAGGTAGGTATTCATTGTTCAATCAATTCTCCTTCTCCTAAAGTATATTTGACCGTCTTGTTGGTCAGGTGGTTAGCGAACCTGACCATTCAATCAACGACACCCGGGTTCGATACCCGTTGGTATTGTAGGATTTGGTTGTTCATTAAATATATTATGATATTAATTACCTCCGTAGTCTATTCGCCCGGTGTCGCCACTGACTATATAAGGTCCCTGGTTGGTTTCCCGGTTCAGGCAACCCAACAATATTTTTTTATCAATTTTCTGATAAAAACGAATTGCCTGGGATTTGAATAGTGCTCGGTTGGCAAAAGGATTGCCACCTATCACATTGTGTGGGATTAATGTGTGTGTGTGTGGGATTTTAATTAATTACTATATTTATATATGTATGTATTTCTATTTTTTAGTATCGTTGACTAGCACTCAAACCACAAGTAAATGATTTGCTTACTTTGAGGTTAGATTGATTTGCGTAATATGTCAAGTAATTTTTATTAATATTTATAATTACCTATTATAAGATGTGGAATATTGACATTTGTCAAAGTGTATATAATATATATAGGCTGGTCGTTAAAAATTATTTTTTTTGCGACGCCCCCTAAAAAGCTTCTTTTTGATGAAAAAACACTGGTTTTTTTTAATTCAAAACAACACGTGCCTCTACACGATCTAAGTTAATTTTTGTGTATAATCATCTTTTTGGGGATTTTTTCAGGAAAAATACAATTTTATTCGAAATATAAAAAATTATAGAACTCAAATCAATAAAAACAATAATATTTGATCAAAATAACAATCAACAAAAATCCAAATTCAAAAATTTTCCCAGTCGATTTTGGTTTATTACGGGGAACGGGTGGTCTAGCGGTCTAAAATTTAACCTATTTTAAAAAATTTATTTCTATATGAAGGTAATGACTAATCCTTTCAATTTTTTTCACACTTATTCTATTGCTTATCAACTACACAAAAATAAAAATTAAGACAAAATTTTTTTTTTTCAAATTATAAAAATGGCGCTGAAGTTCCCCTCTTCAAAAAAATGGACCTGACTGGGAAGGGTCGATCGATCTTTCCTTCTGATCTGAAATTTAAAAAAATTACGGATTTTAAATTAGTGTAAGTACAGTGACCGCAGGAACTAAAATGAAAAAAAAATATATTTGAAAAAGTGGCTCGTAGTTGAAAGTATAAATCTGAAACTCGGTTTCAGAATACAAATAAATTCAGTTTCAAAATACTTTAACTACGTGCCATTTTTTTAAATATTTGTTTTTTCCATTCTAGTTCCTGCGATAACTATACTTATACTAATTTAAAATCCGTCATTTTTTTTAAATTTCAGATCAGAGGCAAAGATCAATCAACCCTCGCCAGTCAGGTCCATTTTTTTTAAGAGGGGAACTTCAGCGCCATTTTTATTATTTGAAAAATTTACTTTTTTGTCTTAATTTTTATTTTTGTGTAGTTGATAAGCAATAGAATAAGTGTAAAAAAATTGAAAGGATTAGTCATTACCTTCATATGGAAATATTTTTTTTTTAATAGGTTAAATTTTAGACCGCTAGACCACCCGTTCCCCTTAAGGGGAGGTGGTTCAGGTATTCCTGCAAAATACGTTTTTTCTAATGCATTTTTGAAACAGTAAACATTAAAATTGTAATCTAATAAATTTTACTGATATTGTTGAGGCTATATTGTAGGGAATATAACCGATGGAAACATGATTTGATAAAGTTGGCTCGATAGAATAAATTCACGAAGTTACTCTTTTCGGGTCATTTTATCTACTATTTTCGGTTTTATTTTTAAAACAACTGATTTAATATTATGATTTATTTACCAAAATAAAGTTCACATGTAACTGGAGGTCTTAGTAAATCTATTAATTTTTTAATCGATTATTTAAGTGATTTTTGATCCGCGGGGCGCCCTCATTCTCCCGCGGGACGTTACCGAGGTAGGACCTGTGCCAATTTTTTGCGCGCGCGTCAATTTATTTGGGCCAAAAGATATTTGCATATAATAATAATTTTATTAATAGAACCAATAATATAAATAGGTTAAGCTAACCATTATTTTTATTAATAATTTTTTTTCAGGGACGAAATTAAGGTGTATGAAATTTATATAAAAAGCTATATCGACGACATGTTAATCTACTCGCGGGCGAAGCTGCGCGGGTCAGCTATTTAAGATACATTTTTTTTTATATCAAGATAGCAAACAAGCAAATGGGTCTCCTGATAGAAAGAGTCAACCATCGCCTATAAACACCAAAGATGTTAATGATACGTTGCTATCTTGTGGCGAGGTCCAATGCCACATGCATAAGTTTACCGGCTACCTTACCCTCCAAACCGGAACACGACGGCGACAAGCACTGACGCTATTGCGGCAGGAATAGGGAAGGCGGTGGTACCTGACCCGGGTGAGATAATGCAGAACTCTACCACCTAGTAGCCACGATGGTAGTGACTCGCATAGCCAATCGGTCGCCTTTTACGACCTGCCTGGCAGAACGGCAGTTGGTCTATTCTTCAAAGGAGCCCCGAACCAACACTCTTTTGTGTGACCGCACACGCAGGTATAATATATATGACGTCATCAAAATATGTCAAGATTGAGTTGTATTGTGAGAAGAGACAACCATCGCCAAATATCTCTGTATATTTTAGCATATTAATATGTATATTTTGACCGCAGGCCC
Source organism: Apodemia mormo (assembly GCA_036924255.1). Lineage (NCBI taxonomy): Eukaryota > Metazoa > Arthropoda > Insecta > Lepidoptera > Riodinidae > Apodemia > Apodemia mormo. Next base: position 17,323,093 of record JAUPFN010000020.1, read on the forward strand.
AGTGAGGGTAAAATTTATATTATAGTGTAGCTCTCGTGTGTGATACCTTGCTATATTGTTATATATATCTCGGTATATTAATATGTATTATAGCTACGTCTGTTGCGGACTTTATAATCAGTTTCTACTACCTAGTCACAGTACATTCGTAGACCAGTATGGAAACAATGAACAAACTCTCGAAACGGTACACTCATACAAAAATTCTATGCAAGAGGTATGTATGCCCATTAGAGACATATCAATTCAAAAAGAAAATGAATAACACCCCAGGTCCCCCTTATACTAACTCTGATGATTCAATGCCGACACAAAGCATACGCCAATTACATTTAGATGAGTTTTAAAAAAAAATTGAAACTAGTTAAAACTAATCAGCGCTACATGACAAACGTTACACTCGTATTCAGCTCAAAATGAATAATTTCAATTATTTTTTGTTTTAAATAAATCATCATCATCATCAGCCTTAATTCGCCTATTGCTGAACATAGGCATTCATTGAACGCCGAGACGACCGATCTCTTGCCACCGCATCTAACACGAACCGGCCATCACAACGAGATCGTCTTCCCGCCTGGTTAATGACCGACTAAGTTGATATACCTAAACGCGTCATACACTCAGAAGAACGGATGGCCGATGGACAACCACCACCAGGTTCAGTACTATTACAAAAATACAAAATTCAAAAGTAAATTTGTATGCCTGACTGTCTGTAGCATTTTTATGCTTAAACCGATGAAGTAATGTAAAAATTCATCAACTTCATAATTTAATTACAGGTTACTTTATTGAGATAATACACAATAATATTTTAAATTTAATATGTAATTTGTTTTGATACCCTTTATTCTATTTATCCTAAATAGTCTTTAAAATAAATAACCCTGAAATCAATGGATTACTTTGCTCACTTACCTCATTTATTTACGAAACTTAAAAAAAAAAATATAATAAATGCATTCCTATTTATTTCTTTTTTAAATCTGCCTCTTAACATTGGGCTATGATAGCACAATAAATGCAAACATGGTAGTGTAGTGGGCATAAATGTCTGCGTTGGGCCATCATTGCGTATGATCGAGCGCAATCGCCGTGGTGTCGGTACATCAAAGGAATGTTGGCCCATGATTGCGTGCGCTACCACACAATCGCCGATTAATCAGTACGTCGTTGTGTCTAGTACAGTGTAGACATATTTCTATCGATTTAAAAATAATGGTTGTGTGGGCGAATGACAATTTTTTTTTTCATAGAGTAATATAAAAAAGAGAAAAGCATGCTTCTTTTCTTCCAATAAATAAGCATCACAAAGATAAAACAAAGGTAGCCGTTACTGTTTCACATGAATTATATAATAAATAAATAATAAATATATATTAGGAATAGGTAAAGCGGTGGTACCAGACGAGGGCGAGATGATATAGAACTTTATGACCTCTCAGAAACTACCTGGCACAGCGGCACTTGGGCAGTCCAATAAATGCAAACATGGTAGTGTAGAGGGCATAAATGTCTGCGTTGGGCCATCATTGCGTATGATCGAGCGCAATCGCCGTGGTGTCGGTACATCAAAGGAATGTTGGCCCAGGATTGCGTGCGCTACCACACAATCGCCGATTAATCAGTACGTCGTTGTGTCTAGTACAGTGTAGACATATTTCTATCGATTTAAAAATAATGGTTGTGTGGACGAATGACAAACATTTTTTTTCATAGAGTAATATAAAAAAGAGAAAAGCATGCCTCTTTTCTTCTTCCAGTAAATAAGCATCACAAAGATAAAACAAAGGTAGCCGTTACTGTTTAACATGAATTATATTTGTCATTTTATATAATAAATAAATAATAAATATATATTAGGAATAGGTAAGGCGATGGTACCAGACGAGGGCGAGATGATATAGAACTTTACGACCTCTCAGAAACTACCTGGCACAGCGGCAGTTGGTCTAATCGTCAAATAAGTCCGGATCAACACAACACTGTTATTTAAATCGCCCGTTGGTCGACTAGTTAGCAAAACTACGAGTCGAGGGGACTTGGGTTCAGTTCCCGACAGGGACAAACATTTGTGTGATGAGCATATGTTTGTATGTTTATATTTTTGAGTGTGGGTGTTTATTATATATGTTAAAGTATTTATGTATATATTTCTATGTAATAATATCGTCGTTGACTAACACCCATAACACAAGCATACTTTAACCATTATTTTGTTGCGAACATTAAGTAAATCATTATAAGAGCTAACTAAGTAAAAATATTGCCGCATCCGCGATCTCTTTGCTATCCATTTTAGACGTCATAGACGTCATAACATAACAGTAGACACTTAGTAAATGAGCGTCCACGATTGTGTGGAGAGTTGTCCGATCATGGCGGCGATGTTGAGAGATCATTTATTGGGCCAACATGGCCCAATCTGAAGAGGAGCCATAAAGCCAAATAAAATTATTCTATTGCTTAATTCTGCACTGTATCGCTGACAGTGGGTTCACGTCGACAACGCGATTAAGAGAGCGAGAGATATCACCTAATGCCTACTTTTCCAGGAATACCAAGCCTTACATTTTTTCTTCTCTTAGGTATCAATGTTACTTACGATTACATTATGTTGCATTTTATGCTGTGCCTTAGGCATCGAAAACAAAACCATAAAAAATATTATATAATGTAATTAAGAAATAGACTAAAGTAAAAAAAAACCTAGTAAGTTGCACTACTGTTAAAATTATACTAGAACGCACAATTTTTACACTGCCGCGCGACGGGGTCAGAGAGAGTTCATTTGATCGGAGACTTCGCGCAACTAATCGCGCGGGGAGGGAGGTAGCCCCAAATGCCTACTATTTTCGAACATCCTGGCCTTAATAGACCAAAATCAACTGGGAAAATTGTTGAATTTGGATTTTTGTTGATTGTTATTTTTATCAAATATTGTTATTTTTTTGATTTGAGTTCTATAATTTTTTATATTTTGAATAAAATTGTATTTTTCCTGAAAAATTCCCTTAAAAGATGATTATACACAAAAATTAACTTAGATCATGTAGAGGCACGTGTTGTATTGAATTAAAAAAACCCCAGTGTTTTGTCATCAAAAAGAAGCTTTTTAGGGGGCGTCGCAAAAAATTTAATTAATAATATATATATATATATATATATATATATATATATATATATATATATATATATATATATATATATATATATCTACAAACTAGTATACATGAAACACCGACCACACAGCCCATAGACTCCTAATAATAGGCGAATGACTTGTGTCAACACATCTGACTTATAGTTCCGATGTAAATGTCCACCCGCCAATGAGTAGTGATTGGGTAATCAGTGTCGACCAATCAGATGCTCTGTACATTACTATCTTTCACTGTGGCCTTGAGTTAGCCAATTACGGCGTTGCAACCCCACTTCGTCTTACCTCAGCTAGTTGCCAGAATGCATTCAATACGGAAAATCAAACATTAGCCGTCTATAGGCTGTGTGGTCGGTGACATGAAATAACTAAGGAAAAAGTGGGTAATTTCGTCGTTACTTAAAAAATATCGTCATTTTATCGATATCTTTAATACAATTTTCATCCAAGTAGGATTTAATAAAACACCGGCTAAAAATAGCACCCGAAGACGTTGTATTTAGGTATCAAATACATTTAAATAATACGTATGGGTGCAATAATTTATTTGGCAATTTCGTTCTATTAATCTTTCTATAATCTACATCCTATAATACTGCAATTAGACTTCATCCTTAATTTTTTTTTTCACGTTTTTATTAAGGTGCATACCACAATTATGGAAAACTATAATAATTTTAATAAAATCGGTATTAATTTATTTATAGTTATGAAAATTTGAAGTTGTTAAACAGAGATAAGTCTATTTTTATATATTAAGCGTTGGAATGTATGCTATTTTATTTTTTTGATGCTTACGAAACTATTGCGAAGTCCTTACCTTCTCTTGTCAAAGGTTCTTTACTAAAAAAAACCTATCGATTTCTATATTTTAAGGTGAAACTATCGATGTAAAGTCCACAAAATTGTAATAAATATCGATATTTCTAATTAGCACTAACGATTTGTCGATATTTTATTACAGTCAATCAGAGGCACTACTCACTAGCAGTTTTGGCAGATGTACAATAATTATTGTACATGTACCATAATTTCATGATTTTTCCGATCTTTTAATCTTAAATCCTTAGCGTACAATTCTTAAAAAACACTATTACTGGTTAAAATTTCGTTTTTTATAGGTTTGACGGTTTTTAATTCTTAATTCTAACCCAATATAGCAAATTTTGAATAATAGGACGATATTCAAACTAGTTTCAATAAATAATGATTTACAATAGAAATTAAATACAATTTTGTACAAAAATTATATTTTTGTTGTAGTGCACATTAATTTTGTTAAAAGTACAATATTTTTGGTTCAATAATAATTTTTCACGGGTCTGCCAACAGTCAACACTGCTCACTACTCACTAGTCACTTTATTCTTTGACAGTTGTTACTTGTTAGTTGTTACTTTTTAATGTTAAATAGCAATAAAAACCGTAACTTGTAACTGGTGAAATCTAAAAAGTCAATAACGATATCAAGTGCACCCCTTATATTTTGAATATTATTACCATAAGGTAATTTAATGTATGAAAATTACTACTTAGTAAATAAATAATTTTACGTAAAAGACACTTCCTGTAATGATTAACCTATGTTCGCGAATCCCATTTAGACGTAAACATGTTTCGCAGATGTTGTGTACCCAAATGCAGTAGTGTACGGACAAATGTTAAATTGCATCGGTTTCCTCATAACGAGGAAATTAAGAAAAAGTGGTTACGATGTATTAACTCCAAATCATTAATGCAAAGCGATGTGAGCAAGGTATACGTTTGTCACAAGCATTTTGAACAAAGTTTTATCAATGCGGGAACGAGTCGCTTGAGGTATGGCGCGTACCCAACTTTAATTACTGCGCTTGAAATTTCTTCTGGAAAACCGAAGTTTGTGTCTTTACGCACAGGTAAACAATTGCAACCCCAATATTATATACTTAGCTAAAAATTTGTGATTTAACAATTATTGACTATGTTAATAATATAGAGTAATATAGACACCATAGTCTACTTGATTCCTATGATGAAATAAATTTATTACCTAAATTTAATGAAAATCAGGGAAATCATAAACTCTGTTTTTTCCTATATTTAATTTTCAAGTCAACTACGCATAAAAATTATTCTTGAATTAATAACAACTAATTCACCACTTTTACACAATATCTTTATAAACAGTGGATTGCCACCCACCTATGCAAATGTATTAATTTCAATTATTATTCAATGCTTGGAGGGATATGTATCTTCTAAAAGTTTTTTTTTTCCAATTTGTAAAAGGACAGAAAGAAAACTTTCATACATGACAGCCTTCAGCTACATTCATAACTTTCCCACCTAAAAATTCTTAATTTGTTTTATTTTCTTTTTAATTTTATTGGTCATTCTCTTAGGGTTCTTTCGTAAGTAATTTTTTTACAATTATTAACTCCTCCCTCCCCTATGTCGACACATGTAAGCAAATATCTTATTTGGAGAGAGGCCCCTAATACTTCTGTAAACATTGGTAAATATATTTTTCTATCTGTTGTTCTGGTTTCTTGAGTTTATTCACAGGCAGCAATCATTTAGTTTTAAAATAAGGAATTAACCCTATTCCTAAATTATGTTCATTGGCAATGTCGACCACTTACCAACAGGTGGCACGTTTGCCAGTTTACCTATCCAACTAACATCTACCTCCCAGTATTAAAGAAGTGTGATTCATATTCCCTCCCAACTTTTAGTCTTGGCTTAGTTAAGAAGGACAGGCAAAAATACCTAGACACTAAATAATAAGAAATGTGTGTGTTGAAAAAGTGTTGAAAAATTAAAAGTGTAAGAGAGAGCTAATGTTTACATCACTACAGAAATACTAAATTTCTGGCGTATTTAAAGAATTGAATCATTCTATTTACAATTATTGTTGAACTTCGTTAATTAACTATTAACACAATTTCACACTAATTACAATTTTTGGATTTTTTTTTCTGAATTTGGTGATTTGGAAACATTTTGCTGTAGTACATCAATAGCATGTCGCAGATAATCATAACATGACACACATATACATGTAAAATATCCCAATATTCTTCATTGCAATACTGATAAAATAGCATCGTTATTATTAGTTAAACACTGTCACAAAAATCACGTCAATCAGCGGCCGTTGCGCGCTCGTCGACCTCACGCCATTGCAGTAGAAATAGGTAAGGGGGTGGTACCAGACCTGGGCGAGACAATGCAGAATTCTAACACCTAGTAGCCACAATAGTAGTGATTCGAATAACCGACTTTTACGACCTGTCTGGCAGGCTGACACTTAGCCTATTCTTCAAAGAAGCCCAAACCAATATGGGAGAATGTTTGCACATGTAACCAAATATCTGGCAGCCAGATATTGGACTATCCTGCAAACCAGACCAGATAATGAGTACTAAATATCCAGCTAACTAGGTTAGTTAAACATTCAATATTCATTATCCAATTTACTGTCTACTACTGTCACTGACACAAAATCTCATTTTACACTACAGGTTTGTGTCCATTTTAAACTTGTTTTAAAAGGTTAATAAACATCTCATTAACCCTTCCAACTTTTTTTTCGGGTCTAAAACCCAGGTATTGTAGTTATTAGGAGAAATGTAACAACCTCAAAATAAAATTAGACAAGTTCAAAAAATTATAAATAAACTAGCGACCTGCCCGTGGTTTCACCCGCGCAGCTTTTGTTCCCGTGGGAATATCGGAAAGGTTTATACACTTAAACCTTCCTCAAGAATCAATCTATCTACTAAAAAAAAACCGCATCAAAATCCGTTGCGTAGTTTTAAAGATTTAAGCATACATAGGGACATAAGGACATAGGGACAGACAGAGAAAGCGACTTTGTTTTATACTATGTAATGATAATACAATAGGTTAGATGAAATATTTGTCCCTTTTAGGATCGATTTAAAATAAATAATAGATAAAACTATTTTACCCTTTTAAAACAAAAGATGTTAATAGTGTGTTACCATCTGTGTGGCGGGATGGATTGTGATATGAATAAGTTTATCGGCTACCTTACCCTTCAAACCAAAGAAAAACAGACGAACAGGAATAAGCACCAATTATTGTGGTAGAAATAATGCAGTGGTACCAACACCGGTCGAGAAGTTGCAGAAATCTACCACTTAATTAATAATCATAATTTTAGTGATACATGTCAACCACCTCTCAACTTTAACGAGATGCATTGCAGTAAAACGGGCCAGGATCAACACAGGAGTATCTCTGGTATAGGTTGATCCCTTTGTAAGATTATATTGATGATGGTTATTCCTTTCAATTAGAGGAGATATTTTCTTGTATATCATGCTATGAAATCTTAAGGATATGAAATTTTATCCCTGCCACTTGGATTAACATGGTTGACATGTGTAAGCAAAAAAAAAAAATTATAACCCCCGGTGGAAAAAAATAAATAAAAGTTTATTATCTTTTTCCATCATCGTCTACTTGTCGCAGGAGTCGTTCATTTGTTTACTTACCCAGACCTTAAAAAAATCTTATAGCAGTATTTCAAACGGAATGGAAAAGAGAACATAGTTTTAATAATTTTATTTTATTCACATACACACATACAGAGTCAACATCAGTTTTTGTAAATTTACATTCCACTACATTGTCAGTAAGTAAGCATAAATTATATAAGTCGATCACAGCAAACACTAATAATTTAGTCACTGTTTGAGTCCAGAATAAAACTTATTAGGCAATAAATTACAAAATAAATAAATATTTTCGATAATACCAGCCAGTAAATCAAAATATGTCAATCCTATCGTGATTCATAATGTTGCAATGCCACAGGCTAGTAAGGAGTACAATATGTAGAGTGTAGGAATGGGGATGATGATTACAATTAGATTTTTGGAAATATCGATTGAAGTATACAAGTATCGATGTTTTGTATTGATTAATAATAATTTTTATATTTAATTTTTATGCGGGTGATTCAAGAGTACGATGAATCTAATAATCAGGATTATGTCGATAAAATGAATTTTATAAAATATCAAGAATATTTTTTGCAAATCAGTACACTTGCATTTAGATATTTTGTGTTTAAAAAAAGTTATTCGTGCACTGAGCTAAGTTTTTTTTAAATTTTATTTCTTTATATCATAAGATAGCAAACAGGCAGATGGGTCTCCTGATGGAAAGAGTCAGCCATCGTCTAATAGACGACGTCTATAGACACCAAAGGTGTAAATGGTGCATTGCTATCTTGTGGTGAGGTCTAATGCCACATGCATAAGTTTACCTTCAAATCGGAACACGACAGCGACAAGCACTGACTCTATTACGGCAGGAATAGGCAAGGCGGTGGTACCAGACCCTGGCGAGACAATGCAGAACTCTACTACCTAGTAGCTACGATGGTAGTGACTCGCATAGCCAATAGGTCACCTTTTATGAACTGCCTGGCAGAACGGCATTTGATCTATTCTTTAAAGGAGCCCGGAACCAACACGGAAATAATATATCAGTAAGTAAAAATATAATATTATATCAGTGAAACACTATTAATAACCTGAAAACATCTAAATCCGATCAAGAAGTTAGATTTAAACGGGTTTTCTTTTCTTCTATTTGGATATTTTTTATATAAAATTAATCAGGAAAAAGCAGCCTATACTTTGAATTGATTTACAGCCTTTATGATCTATTGTAATTAAAAAACTCAACAAATAGATAAACTCTTACATCACTGACATTATGTTGTCATTAAAGGAAATCTAACTTATGCCATAGCTATCTAATATCTATCCATGAATACCTAAACAGAGCTGAAACTAGCGATGATTTGGCAGTCTTACATCCCATATTGGTAAAAGTTCAACTTGGGTAATTTAAGTTTTCTAGATGATTTTAAAAAATCTCATTAAACTGATGCAGCGAGCATGGATTTAAACAAATAAATAAATATATTCTACACTTTTTATCTTCGGCACTTGGTGAAACTCCATTTTAACACAATATTTGCTAACATATAACACTTGTACTGTTTCACAATAACAATAATATTGTGAAACAGTACAAGTGTCATATGTTAGCAAATAAATAAATATTCATGTTGTGGGTGTTAGTCGACAATACTAATACATAGAAATACATATATAAATACGACAGTATACTATATATATATATATATATATATATATATATATATATATATATATATATATATATATATATATATATATATATATATATAAGAGTAAAAGTAAGAGATTTTTTAAATATTTATTTTGTTTTGACTCAAGAGACAAACCATTACTACGAATAGCCATTCTCCTTAGTGTATGAGTCATTAATTACAGTTGCAAGTGCATAAAAATTCACTTATTCATATTATCTGGTGATTGTCAATATACACATATAAAAAATTGCTTAATTATTAAGAGTAAAAACAAATTATGAAAAGCTATGAATTCAAAACATTGTGTCAATTTATTATAAAAAAATATCTGTATAAATATTTGTTTGTTATTATTGTAGTATGTTTGCATACAATCTATAAATTATGTGAAATCTTTAGTAATAATAAAATTAGATATAAAAGATATGCCTCATAAGCTTCTGCTCCTGGATTGTCTTGTATAAGTATAATATAAAAATTATAGGGACAGGTATTCCCTGCTTCTGCTATTAAAAATAATGTACACTTCAAAAAGTTGGTTGAAAAAGACTTGTCAACTGCCATGTTTTTAGGTTTGTGAATAATCAATTTGTAGTGATCTTTTATTAACAGTTATCTAAACAACTAAAAACTGAGAAAAAAACAAACTTATTACTTATTATTATATTTATAGGATAAACCACAGTGTGAAATCAACATTTCCTTTGTATTTTCTAAATTAACTATTAGAAAGAGACTTTGCCATACAACAATTTAATTTCTCTCGATCATTATGGAAAAAACACATATTAAGTGTGTAAAATGTGGTACAACATCAAAGGAAGACAATTCGTTAACCTTCCACAGGTTTCCTCTGCCTTCTATGCATGGGTCTTTGAAGTAAGTACTAACTACAAGTTTAATGTACATTAGCTTGACATACTTTATTATTGAAGAATATTTTATATAATGCTCAGAATTGCTATCAAAAGAAATTGTATTTAGTAATTATACGATAGAATGTATAGTGAAACATGAATGAGGAGTATTTTTTATGTGTAAACATTTTTTTAAATGTATAGAATTGTTAGGTTAGGATTAGAGAATAATATGTTGTCAGTATACAACATTAGAGTTTACATCTAATTCCTTAAAAGTAATATACCTAATACCAATTTATTAAACCCTTATTTAGTACAGTTCGCAGTGGCGTAACATGCCTTGGCAAGAGGCCCTGTATAAAAATTTGTTTAGGGGCATAAAAAATTGTTTATAATAAAAATACATAAGATTATAAAAAAAGATTTACATTCAATAAAAAGAAAATATTTAGTTGTCATAATTATCTATTTCACCTTTTCCAACATTTTTACAAACAAGTCAAAATAAATATACACTTTGCTTGCCTTTTTTGTAAAAAAAAGAAATTGCTTTTTTGACTTTTGCTATTTGAGAAGTTTTTATTATTTTTGCTTACACACGTTGGGGCCCCCATATCCCGGTTATAATTGATATGGCAGATACGGTGATAGTTACGCCTCTAACAGTTTGGTAGGCTTTTTTGTGTGAAAGTCCATATATCTAGATACTACTAGTTTAATCTGATTTCAGTTGAGTTTGCTTATTAAGTTTCTTAATTAAATAAATATGTAGGTATTTCCTGCATTGTACTAATTGAAAAAACCTTATCCCTGTATTAAGTTGTTATTTACATTATATGATAGAATTGACCATGATATATTTTTCCATTTTCGTTATTAAAAAACGATGGTTGAACATCTATCTTTAATATAATTATTATATTAATTGTCATTTATCATGTTTTTGTATGTACATATTCATATGCAGAATATTTTAGGAGCACACAATTATTAAATGATTATCAGACTGTATCTTTCAACAACCTCTTAAATATAATAAAAAGTATCTTCACGCCCACAGAAGATCGATTATGGATGATTATTAGACAGAAGTAGCCCATCTCTTTCTTTTGTTTCTAGATTTTTCCAGCGTTTTAATTCTTCACTTTTCTAGATTATTCGTAACAATAGTATGCTGTCCCTGTCATTATTTTCCTTTAAGATAAGAAGTGACAGCATGCTATTTAGGATTATCCTAAGCTAAGGCAATGTTAGTGCAATTGGGCATTAGTGTCAAAATGATGTAAAGGGGCAAGTATATAGTTAATTTGACTTGACATAGGTATATAATTGTATGTAGCCATGAATAAATTATGCTATAATTTATAAAATTAAATAACTGTCCTATACCTACAGTACAGTATCTATTGTGTTTAGATATAAAAAGATTAAAGTACTTAGTTGTAATACCAAAAGAAACACTACAGGTAAATTAATAGCTATGTAAAATATTTCTTATTATGCATTTTTTTCATTAAAACCTTTATGGTTAAACATTTTTTAGGAGTCAGGTTTGGGCAAAATTTTGTTTTCCAAATGATGATTGGAACTCGGATGAATCATTAAGGAAATTGTATAAACAGCATATAATGCTATGTGGAAAACATTTTGATGATTCATCATATACTAGCAGTAATAGAAAAAGATTAAATAAATTTGCGATTCCTACTGAAGCTCATAATGTATTAGCCCAGTTAAGAGATAAAAACAATCCATGTAATGAAGCAAATGAAATGCAAGTGAGTAATATTTATTCCTGTAGGAATTATTGTTTCTCTTCTATTTATTGATTTGCAATTAAGTAACAACAGTGTTACAAACCAAAATTAAGGGGTGTTGCAGCACATATATTTCAGTAAAATATGAAACACGTGTCTCTTTCACGATAAGTATAAACATTTAGTCAAGATCTGCTATCTTCATAGACAGGAAATGGTAGTGTAATTTTCCGGGATTGAGTGATGTTATCAAGCATGAATACGCATTTGAATATCATTAATTATGGTATGGTGTTTTATTTTTCGAAGTCTTTTTGAAGAACTTTGTTTCGCGACACGATTTTGCCTAATGCTGGAGACGCACTTGCGTTTATTGTCATAAAGCTTCACGCAATAACATTATACCCGCACATGTGTCCAGCTATTGTCAACTATCTTTGCGTATATTCGGGCTGCATGTGCCTTATCGCATGGTTGCCGTACATCAAAGTGTTTATATGCGTGGCAACATATTGCGCTGCGGGATCAGACTAGCGTTCGTTGTTCATTGCAACCGTTGTTTTCAATCAGTTTATACGTATGTAGGCGGCTGTGTAATAATGGAGTTAAGATCAAAAAACTGGGGTAGGATCCGAAAAATAAGAATCACAAGAAAAAAAGTTTAGTAATTGTCACAATTAATGTTTTTTTGACAGTGGTTGCGGTGCGCGTCGTTTAGTTGGTGCGTCTCTCCACACTTGTATACTAACGTTTTTTCAATGCGATGACTGTTTTCAGAGCGGAATGGCATGAACAATTTATGATAGTACACTTAATTTTTGACTGAATTAAAATTTTAAACTAGTTTCATCTGTTTTTTTAAATTAAAACTGGTGTGTTTTGAAAAATGTCTTCCAACGACTATCGAAAATGTGCAAAATGTGGTAGAACACGTGTTGAAGATATGTCTGTTTCGTATCATCGGTTCCCGAACCCGGGGATAAATAACATGGTGAAGTAAGTAAACTTTTTTTAGTAAGCGGTTTCTATTTAATAGCCTCTCTTTGTAGAAATTGGCTATATTTAATTTAATATTATATTACATATTGGAGATACAACATATTTGGAGATGAGATAAATCCAACCTAAAATCTTTAACAACCTAATCTCGCAATATAAGGAAAAACCGTAAAAGACCGTGTCGGGCCACGGCACGCGTAGCATATAGGATTTCATAGTTTACAGTTGACACAACTACCATATTCTCAATTGTACTTCAAGAAAGTTTTCCATTTTACTTCTAGTAAATTTAACTAATTGGTTAGCTGTTACTTGCCTTCCCTGTGCAACATTTAAATTGTTATTACTTTTCCTTTCAACGGTATGTACATTGTAAACTATCGCCACGATAATTTTTTCAAAAAAAAATCAAAAACAATCAATTTGTTTGGAATTTATCAATAACGAAATTAAAAAAAAAATACTGCTTCAAATGATTGTTTAACTAAAACAACACTTAAGATCTCAAAAATTTTATTGAATTCTGTTCCAAAAATCATAATTGATCATTTCCAAAATATGCAGCAACTAGATATTTGATCTGAAAAAACGTATGCCTATAGTTTTTACTCCTTTGAGCTTAAAATACTTCAATTTAGCGGGAAGATTCAGGGATGGCCTGCCGCGTCAACCATTTATAATTTTTTATAATTATTTACTGCCCAAATGATCGTTTATTGTTTTACAAAAGATACGTGCATGCGTGCATCAAATATCTCGAGGACGACAAGATAGCTTGTTGGAATTAATAAGCAACGGCTTGCAATCTAAAACATCGTGGGTTGACATATCCAGCCGCACCACAGTGTATCGCGTGGAACATGCTAGGTGGACAATATTATTTTATGTTATATAACGATGCTCTTACTTATTTCAAATATGGGTAGTCATGTTTTTGTAATAAAAAACGAAAAAAATTATGATAGCAAAAAAATATTTTCAAAAATAATATATGAGCAACAATTAACTTAGCGAGTACTATGAATGCTGTAAATTGCATGCAGTTCAGATCGAATAAGTATCAAGAGGTATGTACAATATAAATCTAAATACATAAAATTACAAATAGTAACAAAACAATCATAGGTTTATTTACAATAAAAGAAAATATATGCATGAAAACTAAAACTAAGCAGCAAAGATAATATTTCATAACGTAACCTAATAATCATCATCAGAGTCTTCTGATGAATCGTTTACTGTGTAATCGTCATCATTTTGTGGAACTGTGCGATAATATGATGACGTTTCCAGTCTTGATTCTACTATACTAGGGCTTAAAATTAACTTTAAAACCTCTGAACATATTTTTTCCGGCTTTTTTTGGGGAATCTCTCGAAGGCTATTGATCAAGGGATCAGATGTTATAACCAACATTGACAGCAAGTCTCTGTTCGTGGCAACACGCGAGCACTTGCGGGTGTTGTACTCCCTAAATCTGCGGCAATCTTTATTACGTGCTTCCTGAGCCTCTTCGGAAAGCTGCCCAATTGGAAGCAATGCAGCTTTGATGACCTCTGTACTATGAATTAATATTTTATGTACAGTAGCAGGCATACAGTACCACGAAGAGAGACTTAGATAATGTCTTCTGGTTTCAAGACAAAATTTATTAAATTCAACTAAGTTTATCTCGAATCCAGAAGACAAAGTCCTCAATATTACATCGAACTGTTTGATGATTTCAACATCCAATCCCGTGATCTGAGCACTCATCTCAGCATTCTTAAAAAACCGACGAGCCGTGTTTCCATCGTTTGAAGAACCAAATCCTGGCTTTGGTTTATCTACAATAAGTCCCATCTCGTTCTTAAATTTTAACTTAATTTCGTCGGAACGAACCTTGATATCTGCTTTGTCTTCGTTGCTTCTAGCCTGCCATTTCTTAATATTCAACTTGTAGCTGATATGTAAAAGGCATTCGAAGCAACGAATCCAAGCATGAAGTGTAGATAAACCAAAGCCAAAATGATCTTGGTTGCTGTTGAAGTTCGCGGGTTCATCATTCATCGTCTTGGGGGTGGCGCCACAGATGAAACACTTTTGAGTTGAACGAGTTTCCGTTAAAGCGTTGCATACCTTTCCGTCTGTCATTGTCAGCAAAAGTTCGTGTTTCACAGAGATTTGAGAATCACCAAAGTCGATACGTGTTGGAAGAAGAGCGTTAACTTCTTCCAACAATCTATTTGTCTCCGTTAACGTGAAGTCATTCGTTTCTTTAGCAAATATTAATTTGATTGGGCGACAATACAATGTTGATGAAGACCGAGGATTTTGCCAAACAATTTTGGCCCCATCATATAATCTAAGGGGAACTAAAGAAAATACGAAAAGAAATTCGTCCGTATCTTCAGTGTTCTCAAATCTCTGTTTGTATGTGCTGTGCCCAGAACTTCCATCACATCCCCATTTACTTACAAGTGTAAAAGACGAACTTGTTGCGAGGACACTGCTGATAACTTCATGCTGTGCTAATACTAAACGTTCCACTGTTTTGTTTAATAATGCTTGCAAATTTATTTCAGCACGTGTTTCTGTTACAGCAATGTGCTCCTGTGCAGGATAACAGGCCTGTTTAGATTTTGTCAAACTATAATATGATGGAAACACATTATGTCCTGCCTTCATAGACCACTTTCTTGTTTGTTTGTACGCATGTGTTGTTGACTTAGAATCTATATAGTAAGCTAACGCTTCGTCACTACTTAACTGCCTAGGATTAACATTACTGGTATCCTTAGACTTAACATTAATAACTGAGCTTTCACTAATGTCTCTAATTACGCTGGCAATTTTCCGTTGTCCTGCTGAACGCGCAGCAATTTCGGCAGCTGTCACCAATTCACTGACACTTCGCGATTCTACGAGATCCACGACTCGACGTTTTTTGGTTTTAAACGACGATTCTTCGAATTCTTTGCGAGGCCTTCCTGCTGAAATCACAGCCTCACTCGAAGTTGATGGTTGTGGCTCAAAAGAACTCACAGTAAACTGTATATCTTCTTCATCCAGCCAGGTCTTATTTTTAATTAAAAAACGCTCCTTCGATTTTCCTGAAGCCAACCATTTGACACCAATTTTATTGGAAAAGTTGGATATCTTCAACTTTATTTCTTTTTGGCTACATTCAGTAATGTTACCAAAGTGAAATTTTGAAGAAAGGTACTCATATATACCCGAGTTCTTTTCATTTTTTGTGGGTTTCAACCACTCTTCAAAAAATTCTACCCTAGAAATAGAGTATAAGCGTTCTGAAAAAAAAAAGAAAAGAATATGTTGTACTGAAGTGTGCTAAACAATTTGTGTATTTTTATGAAGAATAAAGTATTTCCTATGATATATCAAAGAACTAGCCCGGATAAAGGTGAATGTCTGCAAAATTAACTCTTTAAAACTATTCTTTCATAAAAAAAATACGTTAAAATATATAAGCTATGTTAAAATTATACCTAAAATTCATTTGAACAGATTCAGATTTTAAAAAAGGTTTTTTAAATAATAGGACTTACCCTCCGTGTTGATATCCATCACAAACACTCAAAATATTAACTATAAGCCACTATGGATGTGTACGAAAGTGTCACTAAACTGCAACTGATTGACTGTAACGATTTCATTAAACTCAATACCTGACTTCTAACCACTATTCCTTATCAGTTAAGCATTTGACAAACAACCGATTCTTGGAATCTGGAGATTAGGGGTGTTGTTTACGTTTTGCAATTAAGATTTCCTGGAAATGATAACATGAATTTTGTCCACCTAGCATGTTCTAGGCGAAATACTGTGCGCACCATTAGAATTTAATGACTTGTATGAGTGGAATACTCACTGGATTTCGATTGTCTTTGTAATTTAGCATGCACTCCTTTTAAAAAAATGGTAGTGCATATAATTGTTATTTCAGTACATTTGTTGATAATTTAAAGTTTGTATATGCTAATGTCAACTCACACTTGACTAGTATTTTTTGTCTTTTGATTCTCCGATACGTCGTATTTGTTCTATACATATTTGTATTTATTTACAACCATATATTTGTATGTATTTATATAAACCATATTTGGTGTTCTATCAATTATATAAGCTTTTCAAGTCATTGACAGATTATAGGCTCAAAGTGACTACTTTTACTTACAAACACAAGTTAAGTGACAGATTTCTCGTAGAATCTTAGGTAAAATAGGTAAATATACCGCTGCTTTATTATTTTCAAATATGATAGATTTTTTAGAAAAATAAATATTTTTCATTAAACATCCTATCAATAGTTCAACTTTAAGTTCGATGTACGCCATATTTGTCTTTGCTTTTTTTTTGCCTCATTCGCCTTTAGCTTACCTGTTATATTTGGTTGGCAGGTAGTCGTGACTGGAAAATGGCGGCCAACCTTATAACAATAGAATCTTCAAACCGTTTACTTTCAAATGTACTTTTTTATAGAAAAGGTAATTTTGTAATTACATTAAATTCAAGGATGAATTTTTTGCGCCATCCCTCCTGGGTGGTATTTGTTGTTACATTTGAAAGCTTTAAAAGTACATTTCGCTTAGGAAAAGAATGAGGGGTTCAGGGGGTAGATCGAAATCTTAGATTACTGTCAATAAGATGAAGGCTTTTATTATTTTAATAATTATGTATATTGTGCTAAAAATTATAACAAACGATGAAGTAAACGTTCCTCATTGCATACTTTTTTTCAGGGCTCTTGCATGGGCTAAATATTGCTGGCCTGATAAAGACTGGTCATATGAAAATTTACTTTCATTACATACTACAAACAGAGTATTATGTGGCAGACATTTTGCATCATCTCAATTTTATGATAACAACCGACAAAAATTAAGCAAATTTGCTGTGCCTGAAACAATTGAAGTAATAAAACTTATAAACGATAATGGAAACATGTTAAAAAAGGTATGCATTTCCTATACTTAAAATTTGAAAGTACTGCTACTTGTTGTAATGCTCCTTATAATGTGAAAGTAATGTTCTTTAAATTATAGCAGTTTTTTTGATGGTTTAGACGGTAGAGGTAAGAAAAGCTCTAATTAAAATCTAAGTAAATTTCTAATTAAAATCAGCAATGTTTTATAAATCACGCATAAAGCGCGTGTAAGCGCTAGTTTTTGTAGTCAAACTACTAAAAAGTTGTAAATAATTGTTTTTTAAATAAATAAATAATATCATGTTCTATAATAATACGATATATTTTACATGGCAACGCATATGCATAAACTCCTATAGTTTGTCCATTTCTTATGGTTTTTTGACAGCTCACATTTCGTATTAAGTTAAAACTTCATACAAATAATATTGTGCTTGATGGACATTAAACGGAATGAGTACAAATAATCGGAAGAAATGATTGCTATAAATAAGGTGTAATCTACATTAATACTTTTATGAATGCGAAGGTTTTGATGTTTGGATGGATAGATGTTTGTTACTCAATCACGCAAAAACTACTGAACGGCTTTGAATGAAAAATGGCACACAGTTACCGCCCGGCCAAGCGAACCGGCGGTGGCGGCGGCACGGCGAATTATCGCGCGCGCGAAATTTCAGGCTACGGGAACTTACGTCTTCCGCCGCGACTAGGCCGAGAGCAAGTTGACTTTTTCAACTTTATTTCGCAATTGCTTGGAGGAGAGTAGTTTTGTACTTCAACATTTACTATTTTGAAGAGAATATGTAGTACATGATTTAAATAAGAATCGGGGTATAGTATACACGTTTAATTTCACGAGAAGTATGAGAAATAATAAATACTACATCAAGACAAATTTTTGGAAACTCGAATCTTTTGATTTATAGTGTTGCCGCTTGATAGTCCATTATCGATAGGGCTTTATTACCTTAATAAGTACAATACTATCAGTAAACAGCAATACAATCGATAGCATCGATAATATTCATGATTAAAAAAATAAAATATCAAAAGTATCGATTCTATGATAGTATTCCTATTTAATAATGCATTAATCACAATTACTGTCGATAGTATCGATACTATCAAAACTATCGATAGTCAACTTTATTCTAATACTTACCAATGCTATCGGTTGTACAAACTATCGATAGTATCGAATATATCGATAGTCAATGCAATATTGTCTATTAATACTATTGACAGAATCGATACATTGTTTATCTCCAATGATTGATACTATCGACGCAATCGATAGTTTATTTACTTGCAGCGTTCAATACTATCGATACTATATACGTTATGGCGTTTCTAGATTAAAACTATCGATTTTTTGGATTCCTAAAGTGTGTGAAACAGTCAAAGCAAAACACTAACGCTCCTGCACATCGATCGGAAGTTAACGATCAAGGCGGTAGGCAAGCTGGCTTCGAAATCTTTAACCACCCACCATATTTTCCGAACTCAGCTCCTAGTGATTTTCACTTATTTCTAAATTTATAGAAGGACATTCGTGAAACTAAATTTGACAATAATGACGCAGTTATGGCAGCCGTAGTGGAGTTTTTTAAATGAAGTGAAAATGTTTTTTTTGAGGGAATAAGAAAAAGAAGCATTATTCTAAATGTATTGAATTAGAAGGAGATTATGTAGAGAAATAAAATATTTTGTTTTTATATTCCATTTTCTTTATAGCGATTCCAAGAACTTCTTGTTTTCACCCTCGTAAATATCTATAATTATAATTTCTTGTCTTCAACACCCAGTTGTCTACAAAACATATTTTTTGTTCTTACAATATTTGGTTTTTAAAATTACCCAACTTTCATTTTATGACGCACGTCCCAAGTCATAAATATGAATAGCTGTAATAATCAGGAATTGAAACCGGTTTAAAAACAACGGTTAACAGCGTTTTTAGCGGTTTTTATAAAAGGTTTCGATTTGACCGTATCTGAGATGAGAGCACTTCATAAATCTAAATAAACCTGCTCAAGCGAATATCCATGAACCGTCGATCTCACACAGTGCGGGAAAAAATTGGAAGCGGCAAACATCAAAGAAAGATTTTAAAAAATCTATAAACTGGTTTATTTATTTAAATCGGTATAATTTTACTCCACAAGGAAACGGGTATTTTATGAGGTTAAAGAAGCGCCAAACTCTTGCAAATCACTTCTTATGTACTTGCGATGATTTAGGTTTCAAAATAACCGGCTTACAAGCCTTGGTAATAACATTTAGCTCATATTTTTTTGTATTAGGTATAAGATAGCGAACAAGCTCCTCCTGATGGAAATAGAAACAATCGTCTACAAAATTGTTAATGGTGCATTACTATCAATGCCACAAGCATAAATCTACGGCTCCCTTACCCTTCAAACCGGAACACGACAGTGAGAAGTATTGACGATATTGCGACAGGAATAGGTGAGGCGGTGGTATCAAATATTCGATCGAGACGTTGCGGAGCTCTACCACCTAGTAGTCACGATGGTAGTAGCACGTATAGCTAGTCGGTCGCCTCTAACGACTTGTCTGTTAGAACGCTAGCTGGTGTATTCTTCAAAGGTGTGACCTGAAAGGACCAACATGAAGTGAAATCGCGGTATTGTTGGCGTATGACTTTTCTATTAGTGACATGTCATTGTTAATCTTAGTGGCTGGCTTATTTAACCCCCACCTAAAAATATTGACAATCATGTTAATAAAGGGAAAAACGTGCTGCGATTCACAAATATCAAATTTACAATCTCATTAAAAAGTTTCAAATTGATATATGTAATTGTGAATTAGAGTATCGAATTTAGTTGCGACTAGTACACAAATCGCAAAGTATAGAAATAAAATTTTTGTTTCCAGTGGAAGGTAGTCTCCTAATGGGTAGGAGGTAACTACTGTTGTCTGCACGTGATATTGCAAAAGCCGGCGTATAAGGTCTCATGTACAGGTTTAGCAGCAACTTACCCTTCAAGCCTAAAACGACAATGGCGAGCATTGAAATGATGACTAACTACCCTGACACTATTCATTAGTACTAGTAAAACTTGTGCTGACATGAGTGGGTTGATATTGATATACCAGTCTAAATATATATGCAGAACAACTTACAACCAAATGAACTGCCAATGCAGATATGATTAAAAGCACACACGAATTATTTGACTCTTTACATTTGACTAACCAATTTCAAGATAAAAAAAATACTTGAAACCAACATAAATAGCTTCCCATGTCTATATCGTCTATATATATCGTCTATATATGTCTATATTTATTTATGATAAAAAAATTATTCTTCCTATAAATTTAGCATGTACTCCTTTTTATTGTGGATATGATCCCTGAATGCCAGTCAAATACTTATGGCTAGCATTAACTAATTAACATTTCGATAATACAAGACTCTTTAGAAATTAGTTTGGTTGCATTTGGGATTAATGTGGTTGTAAAAACTGTGCTACACAATTGTTTCAGGTTTGAAAATTGCAATTTTGAGTAATTTGAGTTGAATGAATAAAATTAAGAAATTGACTCCTTTGAACAAATATAGATATTACTGATTACAGGTTGATTTTGAAAAGAAACCCCACAAATTTATGAAGACACTCTTAAAGAAGGGTATAAGCGTTTAGAAAATATCTGCAAAAATTATATTTTATCATGAATTGGATAGAGTGAAGACATATAGGCATATGAACATTATGCCTTAACTCTATATATTATGCTGAGTTTATATAATTATGGAACAAAATATTATAATGTGCAAAGTTAAAAAGAAAAATTGTATTTGTAATTGTATTAAAATAATCTAAAATATAAAATAATTTATTGTTTGATACAAATATATTGTGAAGAGATTTTAAATAATAAATTCTTTAAAATTAAATTTAAAAGTTAAATATATTATATACTTAAAAAAGAAAATTGTTTTTTTTACCTACATGAAACCTATCACCTATATATTTTATTGCAGTTCTAAATAAAGTTTTTATAAAAGTCCAAGTATTATATCTTTCTAAAGACCTACAAAGGAAGAAGGGTCAATCAGCATTACTTTTGTTTTAACAATTCGTATTAAGACTAAACGTCTCCTTCAAGGAGTAAAATGCAAACTCAATAAACTAGGAACAGGTCCCATTGAAGAATAAAATCATTCTTCAGGCGGTTCGCATAAAGCGAATGTATGTGTAGAATTTTGCTACGTCTCGTGCGAGTTTTGCACCACCACCTTACTTATTCCTGACGCAATAACGTCGATGCTTGCCACTGTGTTTTGGTTTGGAGGGTAAGGTAGCCGATAAACTCACATATGTGGTATTACCATGCCACATAGATAGCAGCAATGCACCATTATCATATTTAGTGACTATAGGCGATGGTTGCGCTACTATTGAATCAGCGTCGAAAAAGACTGCTTAAAACATTACCAAAGTAATTTCCCTAAATGTATGTCATTTGTTTTGCACATCTTAAACTAAAAAACATTATGTTTTCTAACAGTTAAGGAGATCCATTCTTATGTAGGAGGTTATTTCATATATATATACAATGAAATTAGTTTTTAATTATATAATATATTTCAGATTCCAACATCTACGGTTGAAGAAACACTTGTAGAAGCAAGTGCTGCAAGCTCATCAAAGTGTAGTCAGAATCAATACAGTGGAGAAAATCCTAACTTATCCAAGGTAATTATTACTTACACTTTTAAATTACTAGTTAACTTCTTTTATACGTATAGTTGTAGCCAGATTTGATACTAATCCTAACTAACCCAGTGCAGCTGCAGGGTTAGTTAGGGCTACTGCTTAGATAACCGATCTGTCGTTACTTAATGACATTCTAATATTGTGACTCGGAATTTAAGCTTCTACAACCTAGATTAAACATTCGACGAGCAGAACAAAAGTAATTAGAATACCTATATGAAAGAAATTATGGTACATGATGTAGTCACAAAAAGATGATCTATTAGCATTTAGCAGGAATAAGAGAAATTACCGCCAATATTTTTTAAATAGGCAATAGAGGGCCTACATTGAGCAAATAATTACAAAGCGGGTAGCTGAGTCAAAACTTGACTTATTCATTCTGAAATAAGGAAAGTAGTGCTATAACAAAGTCAGAGGTGGACTGATCCAGGCATTTTTTAAAGAAAGACCATTCCTCTAGACGGTCCTTTTTGTAATGAAATATCTGGAACCTTGTGTTAGATCTTCACCAAAATAAAATAGGATGATCTAAGAAGTTATACCCTTTTAAAAAATTAAATTCAGGCGTCTAAGAGTTATCGTTCAACTTACACAAATAGATTCTTACAAATTGAGAAAGAACCTTCTCCTTTTTGGGAAGTCTGTTGAAAATGCAAATCAACAAGAAAAGATAAAGCACACCTAAACGGGCCGGAGCGGGTCACACCGCAACGCAGCACATTTTTATATTTTTTTCCAGATGTTATTCTCCGTTGTTGATCGTCATAACGTGGATCTTGCGAGTCACATAGATCTTTGTAGCCGTGAACTAAAATTATGAATCGTTCTGCATCCATAATTACGTCATTTGTAAATTAATACTCAAAACACGCAGGAATTCGTGCGCGTAATTCCGCTCGCCATAGCACACAGACGGCGGGGAGTTGCACAAAAATACGCCCCGATGTGCCCCGACGTAGTTTGCGATAGTTCATATAAAATGTATGAAAGCGATCTAGGCGGCTTTTTGCGATACGGCCCATCTCAATGTGCTCGATCCTTTTAGGGAAAAATAAGAAATATCTTGTGCCAAAAATATTTGCGGTATACTGTATAAAGTTGTTGAAGGTACTAATATACCAAGATTTCCAAAATATATTACATTTTTCTGCGTAAAAAAGATCATCTGTATATTAAAATGACACCAAGGATGTTAATAGTGCGTTGCTAATCGTATTGGGGAATGGGAATGCCACATGCATAAGTCATAAGTCTAAAAAAATGTTGATGTTGTCATTTTCATAGAAACCACAGAGTATGTAATGTAGATGTAATATCTACATCACGGCGTGGTATCATTAGGACGCCATGACAGTCCAGAGCTTTTTCGCGGTAAATTTTAATTTCAATTTAAAAACGAATTTTTTATTACGTTATTATTGAACAAAATATAGTTTTTTGGTCATTACACTTAATAAGGTAAATAATAATTTAAGATAGTGTTTCAAATTTAGTTAATTGTTTGGATGTGAAGGAGAGTAACAAACATACTCACCCACCAACTTTCACATTTAAGTTGAAGTTAATTTTTAATCTCATCAATATATTTGTTTATGCAATCACCAAAAAAAAAAATAATATAATTCTTCTTTTCAGCCTACTGTTGCCGGCCAAAGAGGTATGAATGACATTTTATTAGTTACCTACATAAATACCAAGTTTGAGTTGAACTTCCAAGCGAAAGGCTAAATAATGCTGTACAGTATTCAGACATTTGAACTTTGGACCCGTTGTCAAAATCCCAACACGCCGAAAAATATACGTTTATAATTTATTTATTTTTATTTAGAATTTTTATTTTTGTAACATCCATTGCATTATTTAACACTCTGAAAATTAAAAAAAAAAACTTTAAAAAAATTAAAAGTATATATTTTACACTCAACAATTATTTAACACACTAAAAAATAAAACTTTTTTTTTAAATTAAAAGTGTCTTATAAAAATACAGGCCTATGAAACGGACGGAGCTTTTGAGTCCCATATCCATTTAAAGTAATGAAAAGAATGTGCTATTAATGTAGTTTGCTAGCCTGGCCACGGGAAATTCGCGCCCGCGATTTCTCGCGCGGCGTTAACGGCGAAGCGTCTAGCATCTAAAACAAATATATGTGAAAGCACTGAGCATGCCAAGCGGCGCGGCGTGCGGCGAGGTGACCGACAAATTTGGTCGAACGAACGCGCGCGCGGCGGGCGATTGAAACAAATGCATGAATTAGTACAGCGCATGCCACGGACTCGGGCGGTGGCTGTGGCGAATAGTCCAGGAATCAAAACGTTTTTTTTTTTTTTTTTTAAGGGCAATGGGCCCACCTCTCGTTCCCACCACTGTAACTTCTGTAAACCAGATCAACAAAATGATCAAAACGGTTTAGTTATAGTTGCCGCGAAATACACTATGAACATTATAACTTTAATTATCAAATACTTTCTAGGCCAGCAATTTGGAAGCTTGTTCACCACATCATAAGTATAAACACAAAGTCCACAGATACAATTTATCTTTATACCCACAATGTTGAATATTCATAAGAATGTAATTATGGTAGTGTCGCCAGAAAATCGATAGTTTTCATCTGGAAATGACATTAAGTCGATAGTATCGATAGTAATGAACACTGCAAATAAATATACTATCGATTGTGTCGATGGTATCAATCGTTGGAGATAAACATTGTATCGATTCTATCAATAATATTGTTAGAAGACAATATTGCATTAACTATCGATATATTCGATACTATCAATATTTTGTACAATCGATAGCATCGGTCAGTATTAGAATAAAGTTGACTATCGATAGTTTTGATAGTATCGATACTATCGATAGTAATTGTTATTGATGCAATATTAAATAGCAATTCTATAATAGTGTCGATACTTTTGACAGTTTTTTAAAATCATGAATACTATCGATGCTATCGATTGTGTTGCTGTTTATTGATAGTATTGTACTTACTAATATGAAACCCTATCGATAACGGACTATCAAGCGGAAAAACCGTAAATCAAAGGTTTCGACACTCGTTCCAAAAAAATTGTCTGGATATAGTATGTATTTCTCATACTTCTTGTGAAATTCAACGTCTATACTAAACTCCAATTCTAAACCCTATCGATAACGGACTATCAAGCGGAAAAACCGTAAATCAAAGGTTTCGACACTCGTTCCAAAAAATTGTCTGGATATAGTATGTATTTCTCATACTTCTTGTGAAATTCAACGTCTATACTAAACTCCAATTCTTATTTAAATCATGTACTATATATTCTCTTCCAAATAATAAGTGTTAAAGTACAAAACTACTCCCCTCCAAGCAATATCGAGATAATGTTGAAAAAGACATTTCGCTCTCGGACTATACTAGTCGCGGCGGTGAACGCTAGTTCCCATGGACTTTAAATCCGCGCCGCGTGAATTTTCGCCGCGCCGCCACCGCCGCCACCAGTTCGCGGAGTAGGGCGGTCTGTCTATCACTGAAATAGGTAGACAACTGAAATTTTCACTGAATGAGGTATTGTTATCACAAAAAAATCAGAGTAAAGAAATCCTAAAGGGAGTTCCCTTACAAATAACCTCTTTTTTTTATAAAAAGAACTTCAGTTAATATTGGTCGGTAGTACAAACACCTAAGCGTGGGAGTCCGACTCTCGCTTGGCCAATTAATTATAGAATTGTCTTTATAAATATTAAATGTCAATAAGTTTCAAATTATGTATAGCCTTATAAGTCTTACATATCCTTTTATTGAAGTTAACAAATTCTAAGACCTATATAGTTCTAGCCTAAATCTAGAAATCCACCGAGTCGAAATAGAATTTGTATTTTGTAAAATAGAATAATATACCTACAAATAAGTTCATAAGTTTCGTACTTCTTATAGTCCTCTTAGACGTAGTCCATCAGAAACACTTATTACTCAGCCAGTGATTGCGGTTGGATACTCGTTCTATAGCCCCTATTCACTTTTACTACGCTGATTACTAATCACTGGCACTGAACAACGGCTGTCTTCACGTATTTTTTGCTTAATACTAAGCACCTGCATTAAACACTCCCATTATCAAAGTGTAATCGAGGCTTATCGCGTAGTATAGATTTTCCCTCATGCTGTAGTTGATATTCAAATCCATGTGGATATTAAAAGTTATAGCTTGCCCCTAGGATCTGCACATATTAAAATACTTTTGTAGGTACTTGTGTGATACACGTAAACTCCTTGCGGTGCCGCCGGTAAAGTGTCTGTAGGAATTGTGATTTATTCGAACATACCATGAAGTAGTAGGTATAGGTGGATCTAGCACTCGTATTAATCATTTGAAACAAATATTTAAGTAACATCTCTGTCTATGGGTTCTCCCCATCTCTATTTATACAGCTGTGTTAGAAAGAGAAGGTTAGACTTATGTTCGTATAATATGGTAGTAAGACCAAACTTACTTGTTTTAGCACGCTTCATATTTTGTTTAACTAACAAAACTTGATACACGTAAACTCCTTGCGGTGCCGCCGGTAAAGTGTCTGTAGGAATTGTGATTTATTCGAACATACCATGAAGTAGTAGGTATAGGTGGATCTAGCACTCGTATTAATCATTTGAAACAAATATTTAAGTTACATCTCTGTCTATGGGTTCTCCCCATCTCTATTTATACAGCTGTGTTAGAAAGAGAAGGTTAGACTTATGTTCGTATAATATGGTAGTAAGACCAAACTTACTTGTTTTAGCACGCTTCATATTTTGTTTAACTAACAAAACTTGAATAATAAAATTAAAATTTGTCTGATAGCACTCTCTAATTTACTGTAAAGTATTCGC
The DNA here is from genome assembly GCA_036924255.1 of Apodemia mormo. Classification (NCBI taxonomy): domain Eukaryota; kingdom Metazoa; phylum Arthropoda; class Insecta; order Lepidoptera; family Riodinidae; genus Apodemia; species Apodemia mormo. Next base: position 17,350,571 of record JAUPFN010000020.1, read on the forward strand.
AATTAGAATATAAACACAACTAAATTAATATTCTAAATTTTAAAATAATAGATGCTATTACTATTACTTATTTTTACCATTAAGTAGATATAAGTTTTCAAATTTTTTTAGTATTGAATTAATATAGATTGCTTGCTGTCAAACGTCATCCGCTTTTCCACGAAGCTTCTATACAAAACACGACGTGTATATAATTGTTTATTTTCTCATTGCACCTGAACCATATCTGCAACGCTAGAGAAGTATGACAACGTCACGTTCTCCCGCCACGCCGTGCCGGGCCGCTATGTCGCGGTGCGTTTCGCGCCCGCGCGGATCGTACGATGATACTGTTACGTACTTCGGGTTCGTAATTGTAAGAAAACACCACTTTAATCCGTGTATTACAATACAAATACACAAAACAACAAAATGTAATACGTAAATACACTAGTCACTCACTTTACTATAACTGAACTTAACCGACTACACAATAGAAAACTCGCTTCGCACTGGTCACTTTAAGTAGCGCTCTCGATCGCTTTATAAAGACTGCCCTGTATTTGTCAACACATCTCTATTTATACCCAGGGTAAAGTTCTACCTGGATCCAGAAAAATCTAAATGTATCGGGTAAACAATCACTTCTTATTGTAAACAACTTATGATAGTAAACGCTATTTTCACCCTTATGCCCTGTACCACAAAGTCCATTATGGTATAGCTATTTGGATAACGGCCAACTATTTTTTTTATTAATAAGAGTAGTTTCTCTTTATTTTATTTCTAGATCCCTCCAGCATTCCAACTCTTCACGTTTCTAGATTATTCGTAACAATACGATATTAGCTTGATATTAGGTACTAGCTGTTGCTTGCGACTTCGTTCGCGCGGACTTCGTTTACTCCGCACAGCTCCTCCCCCGTAGGTGATAGCGTGATAATATGTAACCTATATGCTAACCCGACCTGTTAGTAATATTCATCCAGAATTTGAAGTAAATCCATGCAGTACTTTTTGAGTTTACCCTGGACATACATACAGACAAACAGATGAACAGACAAACAGACAAAAATTCTAAAAATTATATTTTTGGATTTGATATCGATTGTAGATCACGCCCCAAGTATTCTTTTAAAAAAATATTCAATTACAGTTTTGACTTTCCTACGATTTTATTATATATATATATATATATATATATATATATATATATATATATATATATATATATATATATATATATATATATATATATAGATATATATATATATATATATATATATATATATATATATATATATATATATATATATATATATATATATATATATATATATATATATAGATATATAGATATGATTAACAGGTTAATACCTAATAGGTTAACAAAACAGATATACAATGCGAAAATGGAAGGATGTAGGTGCCGCGGAAAACCAAGTCTGACATACCATGATCAGATTGATCGAGTACTATCCGAAAGTGGTGTCAAGAGTCTTCGCAACCGGCGTGTGTGTATGAAGAGAGTGATGAATGTGGAGGAAGCGAGATAAGCCTGCAAGGATCGTGATGTATGGCACTCGGTCCTTTCTGCCTACTCTTTAAGGGATCTGGCGTGAAGATATGTATGTATGTATGTACCTAATATGATATTTCTCCCGTGTACCTAATCGTGTTCTAATATGAATATATTAATCACATATCTAATATAAACCATTAATACCTAAAATATTTTAATGTTATTGTTATAACTATTACAAATTTTCTGCAAAAAAAGTTTACTGAGGCGTGTCCAAGCAGGTGGTACTCGCGCTTTCAGTATTTCCAACATTCAGAGATATCGCGTCCTTGAGTGGTGTATGTGTGTGTTTGTTGCTCGAGCGCCCCTTCTGTGTGGATTGACTTCTGTACGCATGTTTTTTGGTATTAGTCACTGCGTGGGTCATAGCTGCGTACTAACGAGACTTAGTCACGAGTTCGGCAAATCGCTGTTCATATACATTATTATTTATTACATTATTAGCATCATATTTCATGGGTATACATAGATGAATATAAATGATTTATGTACATCTATGCATACACATATTATATACAACACTAGAAAACACGATGTGAATAAATACAAACTTGCATATACTACGCAATAAATTCAGAAAACCATTCAAATTAAAAATATAATAAAGATAATTTAATAATAGATCTATGATGCGGTGTATTCCGTTTGCGCCCTTCTTTCTATAGCTTATACAATTCTACTAAAAAAAATATCGCTGTTCATATAAAGTAAACTTCGTTATCTATGCTGACAGATCGGAACCATCCCAAACATACAAATAGGTCACAATTTAGTTAGCCAGCTTCTCGACTTTTCTTTCAATATAATCTTTTATGCGATAACCAGTATAGAGTAGGTAACATAAAGAAAATCTGTAATTCGGTTGATTCTACGGGCCATCCCTGACACTTCTCGCTAAATTGAGGTATTTTTAGATCAAACGGACATAAACTAAACAGATAGATTAGCTCAAGAGCTAAAAAAATCTAAAGTTTGATTGATAATGACGACGACATTATTTTGATTTTTAAGAAACGGTGTATTTTCAAAACGATGATCGATTTTATCTTTCATAATTTAAAATGGCATACAACGCAATTTTTGAAAATATTGCCTTGCCTATAAAATCAATTGGATAAAAAAAGTTGAAGTAATGTTAAAAACACGTAGAAGACTTGATTAGATTTTAAAATCAATCTGTATGTTCTAAAAGATATTTTAAAATATGATGTAAATTTGTTGGAAGCGACATAATTTTAAAAGGTGTAACTTTTGAAAACTTGACCGATTTTGATTTTTGAAACTGTATTCGAAGTAATTTTTTAAGTACCTACTAAAAATTATCGTAAATTGGTTAAAAATCTCGAAGTTATGTCGAAATTAAACACTTTTTTTCAAATTTTATCAACTATAACTCCCTAACGTATAAACCGGTTTTGATGCAATTTGCGGCATTGGATACATTTCTACATGGAAAAACTGATTAGATTTTCTAATCAATCGGTACTTTTAAACTGAAAGCTATTTAAAAAATCATTTTGTTGACATTTTTTGTTTCAAAATTTTTCTAAATCTGTGCCGAATTGGTTTCGATTTTAGAAAGTCTTAATTTGGCCGAACCCAATGGACTGCCATCAATCATGTTACGATCAGATACGCCATTCAGAAGTTATGAGAATTTAACATACACTGACACAGATTCACATACAGACATATACATATACACATAGACATAAATACATACATACATACGTATACTGATGTTATCGTGGAATTAGCTTGAAAATTTTACTCTAGGGTCTCAAAACGTGGAGATCTGGTGAAAGCTCGATTTTCGAAAATTGGGGCAAAATCAGTAACGTCTTTTTACGTGCTTGTGTTAGTACGCAGCTGAAAAGGAAAAATATTGTCGAAGTCGTTTATTCAATTAATTTTTTTGATTGTGTATCGTTGAGTTGAGCACTCAAAAGACTGAAAGACGCGAAGTTTTAGTGTTGCCGTTTAGTGTTAAATTATGGCATTTTGACCCTTAGTGTTAGTTTGAGTCTTTGCACTTTGAAACCATAATGGGTAAGGGACATAGGAGATGTGAAATTTGCGGTATCATGGAGATTCGAAGTACTGAAGAAAACAAATTGATGTTTACCTCCTTTCCACGCAATCTAGACCGGTAAGTATTTGTCATTTAGTCATAAAATTAGGTGGTTAACGTGGATTTTACTAGGAGCCTACTGAGGTAACTTAATCTAAACTAATATTATAAAATACTAGCTGTTGCCAGCGACTTTGTCCGCGCGGACTTCGTTTACTCCATCCCCCCCCCCCCCCCTCCAGGGTGATAGCGTGATAATATGTAGCCTATATGTTGACCCGACCTATTAGTAATATTCATGCAAAATTTGAAGTAAATCTATGCAGTAGTTTTTGATTTTACCCCGGACATACATACAGACAATTTATTGATTCAGGCGTTACTTTGCGGAAATCCATTATTAAAAAGATGAAATTCATTAAATTTGCTATTATCCGCGAACTGTTCTATGTATCCTCCGTGATGGTACCGAAAAGAAAGACGTCGGTTTAATAAATGGATAAGACCGATGGTCCGGAGAAAATGAAGATCCCAGCGGCACAATTATCCACCCACATCCACCACACTTTTACACCCACGTCCACGCCGGCACCAATCACAAAAGCACACAATTTATGTACGCACTCAACGCACGTTTCACTTCGAAACCGAAGCATCTTCAGAAGAAACGAACACTACCTCACTCTACGTATGTATATTACGTAGAGTGAGGTAGTGCTCGTTTCTCCTAAAGATGCTTCGGTTTCGAGGAGCCTACTTCTAACTTAATCTAAACTAATTTTATAAAAAACTAGCTGTTGCCAGCGACTTGGTCCGCGCGGACTTCGTTTACTCCGCACAGCCCCTCCCCCCAGGGTGATAGCGTGATAATATGTAGCCTATATGTTGACCCGACCTATTAGTAATATTCATGAAAAATTTTAAGTAAATCCATGCAGTACTTTTTGAGTTTACCCCGGACATACATACAGACAATTTATTGATTCAGGCGTTACTTTGCGGAAATTCATTATTAAAAAGGTGAAATTAATTAAATTTGCTATTATCCGTGAACTGTTCTATGTATCCTCCGTGATGGTACCGAAAAGAAAGACGTCGGTTTAATAAATGGGTAAGACTCACCAATGGTCCGGACAAAATGAAGACCCCAGCGGCACAATTATCCACCCACATCAACCACACTTTTACACCCACGTCCACGCCGGCACCAATCACAATAGCACACAATTTATGTACGCACTCAATGCACGTTTCACTTGGAAACCGAAGCATCTTCAGGAGAAATGAACACTACCCCTACGTGTGTGCATTACGTACACACAATTTCACTTCCGACACCAGTTGTTACGTACTTCGGGTTCGTAATTGTAAGAAAACGCCACTTATATTAAAACCGTGTAAACACGGTTTTAATATAACAACACAAATACACACAACACAAGACAACACAACGTAATATTAAAAACTCTGATTAACACTAGTCACTCACTGTACTAACATTAAACTTAACCGATTACACAATAAAACACTTCTCGCTTCTCACGGGTCGCTTCAAGTATCATCTCAATCGCTTTATAAAAACTGCCCTGTATTTGTCAACACATCTCTATTTATGCCCAGGGTAAAGTTCTACCTGGATCCAGAAAAATCTAAATGTATCGGGAAACAATAATCACTTATTGTAAACAACTTATGATACACGCTATTTCCTATGTCCTATATCAAAAAGTCCATTACGGCATAGCTATTCGGATAAGGGCCAACTATTTGTTTATTAATAGGAGTAGCTATCTCTTTATTTCTAGATCCCTGCAGCGTTCCAATTCTTCACGTTTCTACATGATTCGTAACACTACCCCCTCTTAGTCATGTTCGTCCCGAACATCATTACTTCCATTATAGATGGCTAATCGATCAACATGTACAATCTTCATGGTCCCTCTTGGTTGCTTCTGCACTCGGTAGGTTACGTCATTGATCCCTGTGATTACTTTGTATCGCCCATCCCAACGTCGCTGTAACTTGGGTGATTTTTCTCTTCGTCGAACCGGATTATGTAGCCAAACAATAGATTCTTCCTGAAAACTACGAAGATTGGCGTTTCGGTCGTATCTTGTCTTCATCCGCTAACTTGATTCTAATGCATTTTCGCTTATTAACGAGTGTACATCACGTAACCTCTCACGAAAGTCTTCAACATTTTCCGGTATACTTATTTGGATCTCTGCATTCGGTGGCGGGCCTCCAGTCATTAAGTCTGCTGGTATACGTAACTGTCTGCCGAAGTTGGCATAGGCTGGCGTAACTTTTATGCTTTCGTGTTCCGCTGTTCGATAAGCCAGTAAGAACGGAGGTATGTACTTATCCCAGTCTTTTTGGTGATCTTCTAACAGCTTGGCTAAATGTCGTTCCAAAGTTTGGTTAAATCGTTCGACCATTCCATCAGATTGCGGGTGATAAGGTGTAGTTCTTGTTTTGTACACTCCTAATAATTTACACATTTCCTGGAATACATGGGATTCAAAGTTTCTGCCTTGGTATGAATGAATCTTCAGCGGAACACCAAATCTGCATATCACCTCATTGACTAATTTCTCAGCAACCGTCGTGGCTTCCTGATTGGGAATTGCGAACACCTTCGGCCATTTCGTGAAGTAATCCATCACGACCCTAAAATACTTGTTTTCGTTATCTGTTTTGGGAAATACCCCAGCCACGTCAATCGCTATCCTTTTCCAAGGGGCTCCCACGTTGTATAATCTAAGTTTGCCTCTGCTTCTGATCTGCTGACCTTTTACTGCTGAGCATGACGTACATTTTCGGCACCAATTCTCGACATCTCGGCAATTCAACCAGTAAAAACGCTCCCGCACCTTTACCAATCTTCGTCGTACTCCAAGATGTCCCCCAGAAACCCATTCATAAATGACATTTATCATCATCAGTCATTCATTCATTGGTTCATTTCGATACATTTCTATGAATTGTAAAACCTGTGTTTGTAAACGCAATTCTAACTCGGGAACAACAATTTAACTCACGCGCGACCATAGTAAACCTAGCGTTATTTCCAGCATAATGACAACCGTGACAACGAAAATTGACATTTTCATTTGGTATTTCAGTCAAATGACGACCAGGGTTCGGAACCTTACGATAATGATTGTTGAAATACGATAATTTTGTGCCTACATGAGATTACGACAGCACACGTTTGTGGTATGCAGATTGTACAATAATTTCTATCATTGTGCAAAATTTGAGAATTTATATTGATTATAAATCTTTCACTTTGTTTGTTACACTTTCTTATTCATTGCTTCTTTATAGATGGAATACTAATCCTAGTCCTAACTTGCATGGAAACCAAAAAAAACTTTGTTCGTATTTCTAATTTGGCGCGTTTATTGAAATTCAAACGAAACTATCTGTGTTTCAGTGTTGTGTTTATTCGAAAGCGGTTGTATAAAAGCACTTACTAAACGTAATATTACATATATTACGTTTTTATGATTTATGAATTTATACATTTTCCGGATAAGTACGTTGATTATCGATAATTTCGATCAAAGTAAGATAATTTTACGGCCGTACCACAGTCTGAATCTTTCTTTTTTTTTCAGATTGCCAACACTGGGACGGTACATGCTGCATTATAATTTCTGATTTTTACAAACTTTATCAATTTTATTGTTCGGCAATTGTAGCCAACACGTAACCACTGTTTTGTGAATTACAAAATGGGAGGAAAACGAAGGAAATGTGTAATTTGTGGAAGGATGGAAAGATACCGAAGTGGATTCTTCGCTAACTTCCCATCGGACGAAGCACGGTAAGTTGTTTACCGCTAATTAGTAGCTTTACATTATGATATTTAAGAGTATAACGATAACCACCGTCCCGTTGGTCGACCCTAACTACGCAATCGACGGGGCTCGGGTTCGATCCCCGGCGGGAACAAGCATTTGTGTAATGAGCATAAATGTTTGTACAGTACCCGGCGATAAATATTGCACATCGACCTTTGGAAAGAGACAATCGGCTAATTTCAGCTTCGTAGAGCGTTATCTCTGTCGCACAAAATACAAACAGTCCGGTACCTATTAGGAGCTGTTAAAACAAGTATGATTTGCTTCTTTTGATATTTTTATTCTTTGTATAAAATACACTAATTTTTCTATAAGTGATGGCTTTAGGTTGGGGTAAAATAAAATAAAAAAACATTTTTACATTATGTTTACGTATTTAATTATTTTGGAACATTACAGCTTTAGTGTACATAATAAACACCATTATACCTATTGCTAAAATGAGACATTGCAATAAAAATAATAATAATTCTAATTCTCAATTACTTCCATTTCACTATCTGTGCTCTCAAAGAGGTCAATATCATTGTCACTATCAGCCGTATTTATTACTAATCTATCAGTGTAATTGTCTAAACTGTGTTGAATGCTTCTATATTCATTCTCACATTTGATTGCATGATCGCAAACCTTTTTCCACTCTTCAGCGCCGATCATGTTTACTTTTTCAGTCAATAATGTTTTTACTGTAGTTAAGTTCATACCCACATTTCTAGAGGCTACATAGCCTTTCAGTTGAGACCATATATTTTCAATTGGATTAAAATCCGGATGATATGGTGGCAATCGCAACACAGTGTGCCCATGTTCGGCAAGTATTTTGTCCACAGAAAACTCTGTATACCTCTCCTTGTGCTGACATATAATAGCGTAAATCTGGGTTTTTGTTAATTTTGGATCAACTGGAATTTCATGTCTGTTTAACCAGTTGATCATTTCCCGTTTAATGGTGTTTGAGTTGGGGGGTCTCTCAACATACTTGTTGTGATAGGGTGCGTTGTCGATAACTAGAACAGAATCACTGGGTATATTTGGGATTAATTGGTTAACCAGCCATTTCTCATAGTTATCGTTATTCATTTCATTGTGATAGTCACCTGTAGTGTCCGTGGATTTATACGTTAAAAAAGCACCGGGTACAAAGCCTTTTTCATTTCCCGCATGAACTATTATCAAACGTTGACCTTTTGAAATTGGCTTTTTTACTCCTTTTTTCTTATCGTCACTCCAAGATTTCCCTTTAGTGTGGGATGCATGTATATATGACTCATCCATGTAGACGATATTTTTTCCTGTTTCGCGAAATTTGCGTATTTTATCAAGGTATTCCATTCGTTTGAGACTAACGTCGTGCTTTTCCACTAGAATTTTTCGATTATCTTCCATTTTAGTGAACTGAAATCCCATGTCATGAAGTATATTTCTCAACGTTTTTTCAGACCCATTGTAATTAATAGCTTCAGATAACTTAGCTTTTAATGATTTTATTGTTGGCAGTTCATTAAATCGTAAGTGAAAATCATACACCATTCTTCGAACAACATCGTAATCAAAATCGTCCATATCCAAACGAAATTGCTTTTTTGGTCTCCCTTTTTTTGGAGTGCTGAACTTAATTTCAGTCGAATGTGTTTCAGTACTGACTTCGTTTAATATATTGTTCAAAGTTCTTCTTGAAATTCCAGTGGCATTTGCAACTCGCTCTTGAATCTTCTTAAAATAACAACTTATATTTTCATCTACTTTTTTTTTAAATCTATCAGCTTCGCTTACAAAGTATTTATAAACATTGTAGATAATTTCACGTGACTGACCTCGTAAAGGTTTCCCTCTTTTTCCGAAAGATGCCATATTACAACTTTAAATTATTTAAATTTGTGGGTGTTATCAACTCTAAATATATATTTTTTTCGGGACGCGACTGCACTCTATCGTACTTGAACAACGACTGACTAAACGTCACATAGGTAGTGTGGGACAGAGATAACGCTTTACGAAGCCGAAATTATCCGATTGTCTCTTTCCAAAGTTCGATGTGCAATATTTATCGCCGGGTACTGTATTTCTGGGTTTGGGTTTTTATTAAATATATTCCAGTTTTTATATATGTATTTCTTTGTATTAGTATCGTTGACTAACACCCACAACACAAGCAAATAATTTGCTTACTTTGGTGTTAGAACAATAAGTGTAATTTGTTCCGTGAATATTTATTTAATTTTATTATAATATCAAATTTATACATATAATAAAATCGTAGGAAAGTCAAAACTGTACATTGAATATTTTTTTAAAAGAATACTTGGGGCGTGATCTACAATCGATATCGAAGCCAAAAATATAGTTTTTAGAATTTTTGTCTGTTTGTTTATCTGTTTGTCTGTATGTATGTCCGGAGTAAACTCAAAAAGTACTGCATGGATTTACTTAAAATTTTGCATGAATATTACTAATAGGTCGGGTCAACATATAGGCTATTTATTATCATGCTATCACCTAAGGGGGAGGTGCTGTGCGGAGTAAATGAAGTCCGCGCGGACGAAGTCGTGGGCAACAGCTAGTATGTAATAATAATGTTGATAATTTTCTTTATCATTTTTCTTAACCAAATCGGGTGAAGAAAAGGTTGTTGTTAAACCAGGAGGATCAAATCCTGCCCAGGAGGATAAATAACGTTGCCAGAGCCGGTGTCAAATTTCACTAAACAGAGTTAATTTAAATTCGCACTAAAAACTAAATTCAGATTCTAAAGGACATAAAAATTAATATTAAATAAATATTGCTGAACAAATTACACGAACTATTTGTTCCAATTCAACACAAATTGCTTGAGATATGAGTTAGGCAACGGTACTAATAGAACAGAATAGTATAAGCTTTTATATTAAAACTAGCTGTTGCCCGCGAATTCGTCCGCGCGAACTTAGTTTACTCCGCTCCTATAAGCTCTCGTGGCCAGATGTTATATAGCCTAACCTACTAACCTTCCTCAATAAACAGGCTATTCAACTCAAAAAAATTCGAGATTAGCGCGTACAACCAAACAAACAAACAAACTCTACAATTTTATATAAGTATGGATAAGTATTCCTATGATATTTTTTTTGTATTAAAACCGTGTATTTACAAAACAAATACAAAAAACTGCACAATACAATACACTGATTAACACTAGTTACTCACTGTACTATCACTAAACTTAACCGACTTAACACTCACTTAACTTACTTAACGACTTAACACAATAAAACACTTCTTGCTTCGCACGGGTCGCTTCAAGTATCGCTCTCGATCGCTTTATAAAACCTGCCCTGTATTTGTCAACACATCTCTATTTATACCCAGAGTAAAGTTCTACCTGGACCCAGAAAAATCTAAAAGTATCGGGAAGCAATGAATCACTTCTTATTATTGTAAACAACTTATGATAGTACACGCTATTTTCACCCTTATGCCTTATCCCACAAAGTCCATTATGGTAAAGCAATTCGGATAACGGCTAACTATTTGTTTATTAATAGGAGTTTCTTTTATTTCTTTCTTTCTTTTATTTCTAGATCCCTCCAGCGTTCCAACTCTTCACTTTTCTAGATTATTCGTAACAATATGATACGAGGGCTGATTGATAAGTTGGTATCCGAAATGACATAGAAAAACTTAAATATTCTTTTTAAAATAAATTTATTTCTCAACTTCGTTTTCGTGTAGTTACCTCGATGCATTTAGACCAGATCTTCTCCAATGCCATTACACTAGTTCTGCATCATAACTGCCGTTCTGCTAGGCAGGTCGAAAAAGGTGACCGATTGGCTATGCGTGTCATTATCGTCGTGGCTATGAGGTTGTAGAGTTCTGTATTGTCTCGCCCGGGTCTGGTACCACCGCATTCCCTATTCTGGCCGCAACAGCGTCAGTACTTGTCAATGTCGTGTTCCGGTTTGGAGGGTAAGGTAGCCGATAAACTTATGCATGTGGCATTAGACCTCGCTACAAGATAGCAACGCACCATTAACATATTTGGTGTCTATAAGCGATGGTTTACTCCTTTCATCAAGAGACCTATCTGCTTGTTTGCTGTCTTATGATGTAAAAAAACTAACCCATCAAAATCACATACCGATGGGGGTGTTTCCGAATGGATACGACTTGGGAACCTTCAAGTAAAGAGCTTACTCATTTTTAAAAGGCTGGCAATACAAACGCAAGACCCCTGGTATTGCAGATGTTCAATTCACTTACCATCAGGTGTACCCCCTTCTCGTTTGCCCCCTCTTCCATAAAAAAAGAAAAATACTCGTCTGCGGCGACCATTTCTTCAGTTTCGGAAATAAGTGGAAGTCGCACGGGACTAGAATAGAGTGAATGTGGTTTGAACCGCAATTCATGGAGTTTGGGGGCTGCAAACGTCGATGTGTGTACAGACTCGTTGCCATGATGAAAAAAAATCTATTGTCTTTCATTTCAATTTCATTGTATTTGTTCATTTATTGAAGATAATCCCCTCAAATATCCAAAAAACATTCTCCAAAACTTTGCCGGCCGACAAAACTGTGTTTGCTTTCTTCGGTCGCAGGATTTCTGCTCTCAGTCTACTGCTTACATCGTTATTTCGTTTCAAGAGTATAATAATGTATCCTAATTTTATCTACTGTCACATAATGCTACAAAAATAAAACAAAAACTCGTTAGGATTTCGCTTAAACAGCGCCTAACACAGTAATAAATCATCCACTCAACGTTGCTTTTAATCAATAGCGAGTAAATACGGCACCCATCGCGCGCAAGCAGTACTTTTCATTAAGTACCAATTGTTAATGTAAAATGTTAAAAAAAACATTCAAATGAAAAGGACACCATCTCTGCTATCTTTCGCAATTTCAAGGGCCGATCGTTTGAAACAATTTTGTGATTTTTTTATCATGTCGTGACTTGGTTTGGGCAGCTAGACCTGTGGATGTCTACAGCTCTGTCTTCCACGTTAAAAACCAGTTACTCAGTTGTGAATTGTACTCAATGCAGGAGCAGTTTGTCTGTGTTGCTGTTTTCTCTTTTAAAACGTAAAACTTTATGGCCACAAGAATTTCGTTTCTTTCCATTGTTAAAAAAAATCTTGTCAGAGAAAAAAACTTGTCAGAGAAAAAAAATCTTGTCAGAGAAAGTTCTAGATACTCTCATGCACATTCTATCAGTTCGATTAAAGTCAAATTTGGCGTTCTATTTTAGAAAATGTGACTTTTTTGCGTATCTTTTTTGTCGTTTCGGATTCTTGACAGATGTAATTAAACCAATTAGTTTAAAATATGTTAAGACCTGAAAATAAACATATTTATAAACATAACAATAATTATTTTCAGATGCAGAATATGGGTAAAAGTAGCAGGTGATGAAGATTTGGCACATTTGCCTATAGAACTCTTGCGCGAACGACGGCACATTTGTAGTGACCATTTTGAAAAAAAATACTTTAATAGGAAAGGCAACCGTCTTAAAAAGGAAGCTTATCCAACATTGAAACTTTGTGCAAGTCCACTGACTGATGAGCAAATGATCGATTTTCCTCTACATTTAAAAAGTACATGTATGTTCATGATTGTTTTCTATCGTATTCGTGTTAATTTTGTTTCAACTGACGAGGCTCTGACGTCCAATTGATTGAGAAATATCCATCACAAAGTAGTTTTGGAGCTCGGTGCTACTTGCACGAGTATCTTTCAGGGATATTCTAAGACGGTGCAAAGTTCACTGGGTCACGTAATGTATATGTCATATCTATATATTAATATGTGAAGCGAACATTTTGTAACCCCTTTTATGAAAATCACGCGAACGGAGGAGTATAACATTCGGCACAGTTAAAGTTTATATGGAGAAGAAATGCAGAAAGCTTACATTAAATTATATATTAATTGCTTCAAAATAAACATTACACACTACTATGTTTTTTTGTTGTTTTTCATATATAATTGTCACATAGTATTTTGTATATGGTGAGGCAGTTTTCAAATTTAGAACTGTTTTTTGAAACTAAGTATTATGGTTGAATTTCGGCCACAGGCCCATCGCTACTATTGTTTATTCCTTGGCAGATTAAACTCAGATTAAGCAGAAAGTGCTGAAGACAATACTTCGGTGTATGAGTTTGTGTTTGGGCTACGTCTTTAAAATAATGACTGGATCCAATATTAAAAAAAAAACTTTATTGTTGTAATTCTAGATTATTTAGACTTAACCATCGTCAAAGAGTTGCCTATTCATCCATTTTTTTTTGGATTTGATCGTTTCGTATAAAGATTATAATGGGTAAGTATAATATCAGTTTATTTTAACTGTCATACTTGATTTCTTGCAATAATACATAATCAACAATAACCTGTTTTTTCCACAAAAAATAAGAGATGTGCATCAATAGATTTCTGAATTTAAATATTTGATATTGCTGTTGCTTTTAGGTGTAAATAATGAGGAAGAGTTACTGGCATCGAGTATATACAATATTATACTGACAAAGAAATTGTACGAATTTAAAATTTATGGTTGGAAGGAAAATTGAAAGACTTCAAGAAAGAAAGAAAAATAGTCAAAGAATACTGTCATGTTATTTATTAAACTGCCTACGAAACATTCAGATGACATATATGTATATGTATATACGTAAAAACTTTTTATCTCATTTAACTATAATCATGGGAACGGTAGAGTAACTATTAAATTTGGCTCAGCTAACATTGTAGAGGAGCGTACAAACCTTTTGTTTTTAAATAAAATATTAGAAATAAATTAATAAAATAAATATTGGACTTTACACTACTTTCTTATACTATTTTATTTACTGCTAAAGCACAAATTATAATAATGCTAGCGACCTGCCCGCGGTTTCACCCGCGTAGCTTGTTTCCAGTGGGAATATCGGAAATGATTATATACTAAAACCTTCCCTAAGAATCAATCTATCTATTAAAAAAAACCGCACCAAAATCCGTTGCGTAGTTTTAAAGATTTAAGCATACATAGGGACATAGGGACAAGAAAGAGAAAGCGACTTTATTTTATACTATGTAGTGATAGTGATAATAGGTACCATTGTAACAGACGAATCATTTCATACAAAATGTGCTATACCTACTCTTACTATAATTACGTTATCCAAATATCGAGCACTGCATTCGAAAATGTGTAGTCATTAATTCGCAACAGCGTTTCCCGGTTGTGTAGTCGTACGGGACTAGATATTCAATGTAATGAATTTGTGTTATATGTTTTTTAATTCTGCCCCCAATTATGTGTTTAACTTTAATCACAACTGTTTCTGCGCGGAATTTATTTTCAACCGTTTTCCATAAGGGAAAGGTTCTCAACTCGGTTGTACTAACTCTCCGCTACTACGTAGGTTTCGCCTTGTCTCCACGTTTTGAGGCCCTAGGAACCTTTTGCGACTATTTTCACGTTGAAATCAGTATGTGTGTATTTGTGTGTATGTGTGTGCAAACATTTCATAACTTTTGAACGGCTTAGCCGATTGAAATGCAGTTGATGGCATTGGATTGGATTCCGCTTGTTTTAGACTTCACGAAAATCTGAACCGATACGACCGTTATTGTTTCGACGAAAAAATTTCTTCGAAACAATATTTTATTAAATAAGTTCCAGATTAATGAACCAATTGAGTACGTAACCTAATCAGCTCTATTCCTTAAAAAACTGTCTCCAACGGCGTAAATTGCATTAAAACCAGTTTATCCGTTCGGGAATTATCGTTGAAAAGTTGAAAAATTTTGAAAACATAACATTGAGAGTTTCAACCAATCATTTTTTGATCTCTTACAATATATACAGTACTCAAAAACTACGTCGTATGCCGTTTCAAAAATAAAAAGACTCTTCAAAAAATACTTCCTTTCAAATATTAAAATTACGCTGTTTACAGCCAACTTACTTCATATTTTCATATATCATAACTTTCAGGCTGGCAGAAGAGTTGACCAAATTTTTAAATAAATCGATTTATTACCGATTTATTTAAAAATTTGGTCAACTCTTCTACTTTTTTAACTGCATCAAATGTCGTAAATTGTAATAAAATCGGTTTGGGATTTCTCAATGTTGAAAATATTTTATCTAATCAACTTTGTAGGTAATAAATCAACTTAGAGTTCAAAAATTGCGTTAAATGCCACTCGAAAAATCAAAACCGAATATTATTTTGAAAAAAATCATAAAATATCTGAATTAGTCAAAATTCTATGCTTAGCTATAGATTTTGCTTCTGTGAGCTTATATCTCAAGTTAGACAATCTGAGAAAACTTAAGTCGGTTGTTTGACCTGTTGACTATATAGCTGTAACCAAAATCTTAGATCACAAAAATTGTATTAATTTTATGTGCTAATATCTTTGGGACGATAGACGCAAGTGCGGTCCAGGCATGTGAGATATGGGGTAATTCAATATTATAAACAATTCATGCACATAATTTATATACGCATATATTTTTCCACTGCTACGGAAACCTTCGTAAGCGAGTCGTACTCGCTCTTAGCTCGTTTTTTTTTATTGTGGTTCCCCAATTGGCTTAAGTCTTTTTACCACTACTCTTTTTACCACCTACACTTTTTATCACTTCAGAAGCGAATATATCACAAAATCAAAGTACAATAACGTACTTCGGGTTCGTAATTGTAAGAAAACAACACTTATATTAAATCCGTGTATTTACAATACAAATACACAAAACAAACACAATGTAATACTCAAATACTATGATTAACACTAGTCACTCACTGTACTTTCACTAAACTTAACCGACTACACAATAAAACATTTCTCGCTTCGGACGGATCGCTTCAAGTATCGCTCTCGATCGCTTTATAAAAACTCCATTATGGTATAGCTATTCCGATACCGGGCAACTATTTGTTTATTAACAGCAGTAGCTATCTCTTTCTTTTATTTCTAGATCCCTCCAGCGTTCCAACTCTTCACATTTCAAGATTATTCGTAACAATATTTTTTATAGAAAATTTCATATCATTTACAAAGACTTATCCAAAATATAAGGGTATATTGATTTTTCCGAACACGGTTTATTTTACGGGACTTTTATATAATTTTTTACATGTTTCACATTAGGTACATATATTACATTAATATAATCTTACGAAAATAGTTCTAAAACCTATATACAAGAAAATTATTAATGCTCGCGTTGTATTAATCGAACACTGCCATCTATATTACACGAGAGACAAAACTTGTAATTCTAGTGGAACGTTCTAAGATATACCCAGCTGTGACAAGACAAACATAACCACTTGACTAGTTTTTGTGTTTAGCTTGATTCTGCTAATAATTGTAATTGCTATAGATCGGTAGTCACGGATGAGAACGATTTCATTTTCAGAGTGCTAAGTGTGAGTTTTTCTTTTCGCGTTCGATCGTGAGCGCGTTTCGAGTTTACTAGGAATTTGTATGTGATTTGTACAGCGCCACCTAGTGGTAAATGTGAGAAACCAGTTTACCACTAGGTGGCGCTGTACAAATCACATACAAATTCCTAGTAAACTCGAAACGCGCTCACGATCGAATGACACTCTGAATTTAGATGGATAACGACATCTCTCATGATATAATCCATCAAGCCATTTAGGCTAATGAATGAATAGAAATGCATACATACATACACTTGAAACGTAAGCCTCTTTCTAGCAATCGGGTAAAACTTGTTAAGCTTTGTGCTTTTTACCATAAATATTTTTATGTATTGCGATGACTACAAGTAACCGTGTTTACAATTACCCTGGTTAAATGTTAAACCGTAATCATATTATTATAATGACATGTCACACACGCCTCGTAACCATGGATTTGAAACGTATAATATCGATATGTTTGCGCGTTTCATGATTGGTTCGCCGCGTTTCATGCTGTTTCATGATTGGTTCGCCAACTACCGCTAGAAGACAATGTTATAATATATATATACCATAACGTTAATTCACTACGAATGAACCAATCACGAAACAGCATGAAACGCGCAAACATATCGATATTGTAACGTTTTAAATCCTTGCTTTTAAAGCTTTAATATAAAGCACATGAATCGCCACTACTATGACAATGAATGTCCATACATTGCGAAACATGCGATGAGCAACAGTGCGCTGCATATGCCTCGCAATGTCTATCCGTCTTTGATTTGCAATGCCAGTGCCGCGTCCGTGCAGCGCGTGCGCCGATTAATTGTTGGTATCTAATCCTTATAAACAAAACATTAGTTCATTCGAGTATATTTAAGAAATTATCACTACGATTTAATCCTCAATAACAAATTTTGACGCAAGTTGGTGACAGAAATGCTTACTCCATGTCCTACTGGTGTTAACTAATAGAATTCGACTCAGATAATGTGTCAGGTCGACAGTGTTGTTGAGTGTGAGAGAGTCACAGGATTTCAAATAATCACGATACCTCTCCTGGTGGTGTAATAAACATCGCATATAGAAACCAAAGACCGGGTACTTTACCTTCCAAACCAAGACATAACAGTGATAAGCACCGAAGTTAAGGCAGTAATAATAGATAAGACAGTGTTATTAACTTGGGCGTGATGTTGGGGACTCTCGTGTTTGACTGCAAGATGGTTCTACCACCTAGTATTTACCATGGGATATAATTTGTCTTTCACAAACTGCTTGGCAGATGATCTAGCCGTGGTACAACAAAAGTATAATCGTTAAAATGTCAAATGTGGCGACATGATTATCCTATGATAGCCGTTATATCGTGTTGAACCTGGAGCGTTTTTGGACGTTCGGTTGACTTGGCCACCGTACAACGTAAGCTGCGTGGTGATATAATTTAAGTAGCATTAATTATCTTTGTTTTAGTTATTGAGAAGGCTAGAAGCAGTGACCATAGTTATACGAAGAAAAATTATCACTTGGATCATAACTATGCTCAGGGTACTGTGCAAAGCCAGATTGAAATTTCAGATGTACCAAGCAGAGGTATGTACAAATTTAATAATTTAGCACTGCGGGATGTTTAGGATATTTAATTGACATTGACAAAATATCGTTTGCGTTTTAATTAAAGTTGGATGTACAACTCGCCTTAATTTACTATTTGTCCGTACAACAAGACCTAAGCAAAGTTAGCACCCAATCTGACAAATTTTAAAATGATGACAACCTTCATGTACGGAAACGAATCTAAAAGACAGAATTTTTTGAATTAAATTATAAGTTCTTTTCTATCTATCTATATATATAAAAATCAATTGGTGTTCGTTAGTCTCGCTAAAACTCGAGAACGGCTGAACCGATTTGGCTAATTTTGGTTTTGAATTAATTGTTGAAGTCTAGGGAAGGTTTAAAAGGTGAGAAAATATAGAAAAAAATAAGAGTAGTTAAAAAGTAGAACAACGTTATCCGGATCAGCTAGTATAATATAATTTATCTAATAGTAATTTGCAAAATGATGAAGCCTTTATGCACGGAAGCGAATCTAACAAAGAACTATCAATTACTTTATTATTTTACAAATCTTTAGATCAGGTGATAATTTTTCTTCGATTGTTCACTGTTAAGGTTCATGGAGTTTTTTTTTTAATAATCAAAAACAGAACATAATGGAACCTACCAAAAAAATTATTGGACCTTAATGGACCTAATGGAGACCTATCGGTTAAGGTCATTATCCAAACTATAATTAGGTATATGAGGCGCTATAAATGGTATATTTTTTTTCGAAAAAAATTTAAAAGTTATAAAAACCACAGGGTATCTAACAAAAAATTTACGGAAACCTATCGATTAATGTCATTATCATTTTCAATTATTTAGATGAGGTGCTAAGTTTACATTGGACAATCACATTTTACGTTCATGCACATTTTTTTGCTTAGGTATTAGTTATTGTAATTATTTAAAAACAAAAAGGGATCCACAACAAAATGTGGGACCTTTTAAAATGGACTTAATTAAGACCTATAGATTACGGTCATTATTGTTTTAAAAATCGTTATATGGGGTTGCTAACTTTGCATAGGTTACAACGAGGCAGCAAATTTTTTTTTATATTGTAGTATAGAAAACAAACTTACGGTTGTTCTGATGAAAAAAGATAATCATCGCCTGTAGACTTCAGTTATTTTTAAGGTGTCTTGCTATCTTCATGGCAGGGATATAATGGCATATCACACCCTTAGAATTATAGTGCAAAATAGAAGTTTATTCTTCTAATACCTACGAAATGCTGAATGCCGTTTCCGTGAAATCATCTCTTTGGAAATTCAAATATTATTGATAAATTGCGGAAGACGCCGATCGGCGTAAATCAGAAATTAGCAACATTTCTATTTGTGTTGCTTTAATATTTTTGTTTTAAGGGTTTATATACATAATTTGGACAATATTGTATATTTATGCATTGACCTGTAAGCTTATTGCGTAACTTATCATCATATCACCATCAGTTTTATTTGTTTGATAAGTGAGAGTTTTTTTTTATAATTGTTAAAAACGACCATTTTTATCAACACACATTTAGCACAAAATATATCGCACCTTCGCTAAGACAACATATTATATACATTTTAAGAATTGTAATTTTTTTACCAAAGTTTATTTAAGTATTTTTATAATTATGACCCTAGAAATCGTAACTTAATGGAAAACTTTTTTAAGGGAATTTCACGAGCAATCCTTCAGATAGAAATATACTTCAGTATAACACATTAACATGCATAACTTATTTAAGAATTTTTAATATTTATTTGCTCTTGTACCCAAAGGTACCTTTTAAGTGTAGATTACTACTCAAGCAAATTCCTACTTCCTAAATTAAAATATAGACTGTATTGTTACGAATAATCTAAAAACGTGTAGAGTTAGAACGCTGGAGAGATCTAGAAATAAAAGAATGAGATAGCTACTCCTATTGACAAACAAATAGTTGACCTAAGCTATACCATAATGAACTTTGTGGCATAGAGCATAAGGTTGAAAGTAGCATATACTAGGATTGATCTTTGAGTCATAACTTGTTTATCATAGGTTGATTACAATAAGAAGTGATTCATCGTTTACTGATACATTTAGCTTTTTCTGGATCCAGGTAGAACTTTACCCTGGGTATAAATAGAGATGTGTTGACAAATACAGGGCAGTTTTTATCAAGCGATCGAGAGCGATACTTTAAAGTGACAGTGCGAAGAGAGTGTTCTATTGGGTAGTCGGTTAAGTTTAGCGCTAGTACAGTGAGTGACTAGTGTTATTTAGAGTATTGAAGTATTGCGTTGTGTTACATTGTGTTGTGTATTTGTATTGTAAATACACGGATTTAATATAAGTGGTTTCTTACAATTACGAACCCGAAGTACGTAACAGTATTATTGAAGATATTTTATTCAGTGGTGACGCTAGTTGACAGCTGGATTCCCATAGAAATTAATCTCATAAAAAACAAATTGAAACAAAAAAAACCTTAGAGCAAACCAAAAGTTATTTTCAGAGTACCTGTTTATTTATCAAAATACATAATAATCATCAAAAGTATTTTGTGAACAGGGTTAACAGCGATGACTATAAAAATATGCTACAATTTAGTTAAAACGATAATATTTTATGATTTTGCATCTAAATGTAATATTAAGTTTAATATAACAAGAAGTTACCGAAGATTGGTGTACTCTGGCAAAATCAGTAAATAATAAGAAAATTAAAGACAAATATCTATTAAATATTGGGACCATTTGATGCAAAATGATTCATAATATTGTTATGAATAATCTAGAAACCTGTACAGTTGGAGCGCTGGAGAGATCTAGAAATAAGAGAAAGAGATAGCTACTCCTATTGACAAACAAATAGTTGACCTGGGCTATGCCATAATGGATTTTGAGGTTTAAAGTAGCGTGTACTAGGATTTATGACTCATATCATGTTTACGATAAGAAGTGATTCATTGTTTCCCGATACATTTAGATTTTTCTGGATCCAGCTAAGACTTTACCCTGGCTATAAATAGAGAGATATTGACAAACACAAGGCAGTTTTTATCAAGCGATCGAGAGCGATACTTCAAGTGATCAGTGCGAAGCGAGAAGTGTTTTATTGTGTAGTCAGAGATAGTACAGTGAGTGACCAGTGTGTAAAGTGTATTTTAGTATAACATTGTGTTGTCTTGTGTATTGTGTGTATCGTAAATACACGGATTTAATACAAGTGGTGTTTTCTTACAATTACGAACCCGAGTACGTAACAATATATTATTTTATACTTTTACTCACTGTTTTCTTCCTTCATTTTACACATCACTGATTTCTTAAGTTTTAACAGTTTCTATTTGTGACAACAATATATAATGATTTATAAAAATCTGCGCATATCTCTCTACAATTTACAAGCTAAATTGTAAGGTTAATCAACAAAACTGAGCAAAGCATTCTGTGAAATCTTATTTGAGTGCTGAAAACGCCGATAGGCGTCTAAAAATTTCCTTATCAGGTGCGGCGGACGCCGATTGGCGCTCCTTTTAAAAATGACTGCCGCATCTGACAGGAAATCGTGGTTTCGAACGGCGCAATGAATGGGTTAAGTTTTATTCCCCAAATGGCACCCACGGATCAGTAGGTACTAGTGTGGGAACATACTTAGGAAATGAACATTAAACAAATCGATTAAAATCAATACAGAATTTAATAACATGATAAAAATATAACTTCTTTTGTAATCATTTTAATATCACAATTAGTTTTCTTAATCACATGCCTTGCAAAATCAATCTTGAACTACAATAGAATTTAAAAACAAATACTTTTAGGTTTATTTACGATTATTTATTTCTCTTCTTAGACCATGGTCCCACGAATAAACTTTTTGATTAATAAGAAGCTGAGTATTTGTGAACAGCTTTGTTTTGACGAGACAACCATCTTTTCTATCTTCAAAAAATCTTGAATCGGGTAACTAATATAGATAAAAACATGATCCCTACCCCCTCCCCTTAAACAGGGGTCTACGTATGAATTTAATATTGCAAACTAAGGATTAGAGCCCTTATTGACTGAACCTCAAATGTGTGACCCCTCCCCCTTGACTCGAAGACTGGATCCGCCCTTTTATAACCCAAAGGCCGGATTTAATATTTTTAAAATTTGGATAATCACTAGTAGAGTTGAACCCTTGGTCAAGTAAATTATTTACTTTGCTTTTATATAACGTTGGCACAGGAGCATCAGTGGCTGCAGCTTTTCACTTATAACCTGTTGCTGATTTTGTTGCGTATTATGTTAATGTTCCCGTGAGGTGATAGACTCAGCGCCGTAACACAACTTTCACTAATAATAATAATTGCAAGTTTATGTAAACAAATGTCAGAACTTTTCGGATAAATTCGTAATGCAAGTATGCATACGTAATGCAATGCAAGTAGGAACGCAATTTGAATGCACTTGTAGCGCAGGAATACCTCGCGCCTGTAGTGAGTGGCATCGTTTAATCTTTGTTTACTCGATAAACTCGATAGATGGAGATGAAATATGGAAACCGATTGTGGTAATAAAATTATGTACAATATAAAGAAGCTACCTATAGTTTTATCATGTAATGAAAGTCTACTGATTTTAAGCAATTTGTTTAATGTTCATTTCCTAAGTATGTCCCAACACTAGTACCTACTGATCCGTGGGTGCCATTTGGGGAATAAAACTTAAAATAATAAAATATTCCACTAATGGCACCTGAGAAAAGTATCGAGAGGTGCCGTATGTGGAATACCTCAGGTACCATTTAAGTGGGTGCCAAATATGGCATACTTCACAACAAACACTAGGAGTTCAGCTTTTGTTCAAATTTCGCACCGGAAAGCCAAAATAATTAAAATAACAGTTTTAACTAATGATGTCAAATTACGACGTTGACTTTTAATAGTAAGTTGACCGCAAATGTAACAAAAGTTATCAGGATGGTTTACACACACTCTGGGCATCTTATTACGATGTACAGAAACGACAATCACAAAGAAAACCGTTTTAATTTCAATAATTTAATATTAATTTATCGAAAACATACGTCGGTAAGCAAAATTCGCGTAATCAATTTAGTTTAACGAAAACTGAGGGAGATTGAACAAAACTAAGTATGAGGTTTATATGCGGGTAGGTAGTAGTATTTAAAAAACTGACTCAATTTTGTTTAACAAAAATACTCAGTGTAATAAGCCATGTATTCTAAAACAATTGATATTATTCATAACCACTTTCGGGGATTCTCCTAATATAAAGAATCTAAATCAATAATTCTGAAGAGTAAAATTATCTAGTACATCCGAAAGTATCGATACCTAGTAAAGTATCGAAGCAAAAGTAACCGAGTACGAAAATACTAGGTATCGCAACCTAAGTATCGATACTACTCAAGTATCAATACTTTTTGATATCTGGCAACCCTGATCGACGCCATTACAGTTTTATCATATTCTGTTGTCAAACATTAAATTATTGTGAATTATCTAAGTGGAAAATTGATTTTATTTTTTACTAGATATGGCTATTGTCGAAGACGAGGTGCGCGGATCTGAAGAAGAAAATGAAATGGAAGTTGTTGCAGGCGACGATGGAGAGCCGGATTCCGATGATTCCGACGTAAGTGGTAACAATAATCGTTCATGCGTTTCTATCCATGTCACAATTTTTAATGTATTAATGAAAATAATATTATGAGTACCTGCCATTAAAGGCCGATTGCTCAATGGATGCATTGATTCAGTGGACACTTTGACGTATCATTAGGTATTTCAAAAACATTTTAAGCAATTTTACGAATTCAACACATATGAGTCCAATGCATGCATATATGTTAATGTTTTATAATTGAAAATATAGGTTGTCTAATGTATAAACACCTAACAAAAATCTATTTAATTTCTTTTCAGTAGAGTTCCTTTAATAAACCATTCTATTTTAGTTTAAAAATGGAAATTAAAAAAGTTATGGTATACAGTTTTTTACCACAACATTAAGTAATTGTGTAAACATTAATAATTAATGTTATAGTGCAGCTTGGTGGGTAAAATGAATGGGAAACTTGTCCATGTCGTTTTACAGTCGAGCTATGTTATATTTTTAGTTTATCTAGGTGATTTTCTTCTTCCATGTCAAGGGAATTTTCTCGCTTTTGTGGAATATTAGTTAGTGAAGCCAAAATGTAATACATGCTACATTAGTATGAGAAACAATCAATCTATAAGCTCAATCCATCATACAATTTATCTTGCAGTCTCATTGTCAAATCTTTGCTGTCTGTAGTCAATCATATTAATTTTTTGTCAGTATAGAGCCATTTTGTTCTATGCTGTTATAATACTAGTAATACTCAGAATCATATTACAGCCTAAACATAACATACATATCGACAGGTCCCAAGAACAAAATTGTATCTACAAAATTACTAAATTACAATATGTTTGTTTGTGGGAGTACATTATCGATAAGATGATGTTCACTTGAGTCTTTTCAAAAATAAAAGACCAATAAATATAAAAAAATATATTGTCTTGTATTATTATTATTATTATTATTACTTTTTTAGGGTTCTGTAGCTAAAAGGTAAACTGGAACCCCATTACTAAGCCTTCGCCTTCTGTCTGTCTGTCTGTCACCAGGCTATATCTCATGAACCGTGATAGCTAGAAAGCTGAAATTGTCACAAATTTTCTATTTCCGTTGCCGCTATAACAACAAACTAAAAATAAAAAATGAAAACATTAAGGGGGGTTCCTATACATAAACATGTTTTTTTTGTATTTGTTTTGCTATGATGGTACAACAGAATACTTTGTGCACGAGTCTGACTCGCACTTGGGTGGTTTAATTTTATTTTGCAGTGTAAACTAAGTTCCATACATAATCCTGGCAGATTTGATTGGTTTCCTTTACATTTATGACTCCCTTCATACAAAGACAATAGTCATGAAAAAAAGAAATCACATTCGGAATGTGAACATCAATTTATGAAAATCAAGAATAGGCAGTAGAATCACAACATATACCATTTATTTATTACATTATAAACATGTTCAAATTCTTTTTGGTTCATCTTAAAGGTTGGCCAGGTTTTGCATAAAAAAAATTTAAGTTTGCCCACAGGCTAAAAAGCCTTTTTTTTGTCATAGCACTGGAAA
Organism: Apodemia mormo; assembly: GCA_036924255.1. Taxonomy (NCBI): domain Eukaryota; kingdom Metazoa; phylum Arthropoda; class Insecta; order Lepidoptera; family Riodinidae; genus Apodemia; species Apodemia mormo. Next base: position 17,376,251 of record JAUPFN010000020.1, read on the forward strand.
CAGTTAGATGGCTTTCCTGATGGAAAGTGAACACTTGCCCTATACACACTAAAGATGCTAATGGTTCATTGATATCCAGGTGGTGGGATCGTTTTGCAATGTGATATGCATAAGTTTACGGACTATCTTACCGCCAAATTAAAACAGGATATTGTCAAATACTGATGAACATCAGACGGTGGGGTAGGTAATATGGAGATACCCAATCCAGACAAGGCGTTATGGAATTCTACTACCTAGTTGTCACAATGGTAATGATATATTTACACAATTATTTACCTTTTACAACCTGTCTAGTGGTAGAAAGGCTGATGGTCTGTCTACTCTTCAAAGGGACTATAACAATATAATAGTAACCTAATATGGGTTAAATAATTTTTTTTAGGATATATAATTTATTTATATTATATTATTACTAGCTGTTGCCAGCGACTTCGTCCGCGCGGACTTTGTTTACTCCGCACAGCACCTCCCCCTCGTGATAGCGTGATATTATGTAGCCTATATGTTGACCCAACCTCTTAGTAATATTCATGCAAAATTTGAAGTAAATCCATGCAGTACTTTTTGAGTTTACCCCGGACATACATACAGACAAACAGACAAAAATTCTAAAAACTATATTTTTGGCTTCGATATCGATTGTAGATCACGCCCCAAGTATTCTTTTAAAAAAATATTCAATGTATGCAGTTTTGACTTTCCTACAATATTATTATATGTATAAGATTATTTAAATATTTTACTTACATATTTGGTGACGCTGGTCTTACGGACCGGGTTGGTGTTGGTACTCGTGAACGTGCATCCGTGGCAAATTCATGAGTGGTACCAACGGTGTGGGACTTAAAATTAGGCAGTTACTCGAAATCGCAACTCGAATCGACGGCGGGTGAAAATTTATTCGAACCTTTCGAATCACCCGGTCTCTTAGACATATACGTTACCAATGGCGGGTTAGTTTCGAGATAATCCGCATTTGAAAGTTCGGAAAATTGAAATGACCATAACTTGCTACAGGGGAGTCAGATTTTCAAAATTCTTATACCACTTTGAAGAAAATATTGTAAAAAAAAATAATAAAAAAAATATTCACTGTACAGTTTTGACTTTCCTACGATTTTATTATATGTATAGATTATTATTTATATTATATACTAGCTGTTGCCAGTGACTTCGTCCGCGCGGACTTCGTTTACTCCGCACTGCTCCTCCCCCGTAGGTGATAGTGTGATAATATGTAGCCTATATATTGACCCGACCTGTTAGTAATATCCATGCAAAATTTGAAGTAAATCCATGCAGTACTTTTTGAGTTTACCCCAGACATACACACATACAGACAAACAGACCAAAATTCTAAAAACTATATTTTTGGCTTCGATATCGATTGTAGATCATGCCCCAAGTATTCTTTTAAAAAAATATTCAATGTACATTTTTGACTTTGCTACAATTTTATTATATGTATAGATTATTATTATTTATATTATAAATAAATAATGACCTTTACTTATCCTGAAAAAATGTACTATTCTTGGGATTAACAAAAATCATTGTGCAGCTGACTGGTGGGCATAAATATTACTATTTTTACATTAGAAGTATAATTATTGTCTATCTGTATAGTACTATTCTAGGTGTTCCAGGTTTATTGTACACTTATTTACACTTATTGTGCACTATTTTTATTTGCAGGATGATGATGATAAAGTCTTGGAGCACAAGGTGACAGACTTAGAGCATCAAATAACAGAAGATCCATATAATTATGATAAACACATAGAATTGATACAAGCATTATGGTAAGTAATTAAAATGCCTTCATACACCTCACATTTGAGCTAAATATTATTAGAGTTAAATCTTACAATCCTTCATAAATCTAGTAAGGTAAAATGGATATGCTAAGATAATGTAATACATCAATTAAAACTACAGTCAAGTGGATCTCTACATTTCAATCTATTCCGATGTGTAACTAGATTATTTCATTGCTATATTATGTCGTTTGGGCAGCAGCATATAGTTTTTAAAACTGGCAAGTATTTCAAAGATATTTTGGAAGGCTGGCAAAATAAAATTATAGCATTTAAAATTCAAATTATTTAACATGTTATGTTACATAATATAAGCATGATAACATTATTATTCTTTGATTATCTAGATATTGATATGAATTAATGGTAAATATTACCTCAGTGATCTGGAAGTACCAGCTTCATTATAGACACATGAGTTAAAGTCCCGGGTCATATACAATCTTTTCTAAATAGGTTTTTCAGGAAGTTGGTTTGCCTGAGACTGAATATGTGCATGAGTTGACAAGTTGGTCAAACTCTACTCGTTAAGATATAAGCACTATATTTGTCAGGAAAAATAGACCCAAGTAGATTTTTCTAAACCTTGGTGATTCAAATCAAAAAAGAGTTGTCCGATTGTTTTGTTAAATTTTTTGGTATATCCAAAAAGTATGGGTGGAACTCCTGCCTGCGTCTAGTCAATAAAGGGATGGTATTTAATAAGTTTTTTTATAGGACGCACTTTGATTAGTTATTTGCACTTAAATTATTAAAAACTGTTAAGCTGGTAACCTTATGATGATCAAGTGTGTGTAGTTTGATGTTTGAGCTTGTTGTAGTTTCTTAAGCCGAGATAAATAGACGTTACTTAGCATCAGTCCAAAGTATTACTTTGCAAAGCTCTACTTTGACTTAGCTAAGCCCAGTACCTCATCAACACATAAATAGATGATACTTTCAACATTACTTAGCCAAGTACAGGCTAAGCCTAAGCACAAGCAAAAGAATTACTTTCGTACGTCTCATTAAGAAGCGTTCCTAATTTACTTAATTGTTTCATTTGTATACATGTAACTTTTTTAGTAAAATAAATATTTCAAATATCAAAATGAAGTTCTACGTAAAATCTAAATATAAACATATAAATTTATTTGAAAATTACAAAAATCCAAATATACAAAAAATATTATCAATTATACTGAACGCATTCATTTCAAATTGACATTTGAAATTTTACATGCTTTGTTTGACACTTGAATATTTATACATTTAAATAATCAACGGTGTCGATAATGGTTTTATTTGGTTTTGTGATTTATGTGTAAAATACTTCTGTTGAAATTTGTAGTTCTATCGAATTTAAAAAGTATTTTTCGGTGATTATATGTTCAACGAGAGATGTTGTATTATTTTCGGGAGATATTAACTCATAATTCGAATTACAATTCAACTCGACAACGGTAGAAAATTTCTGATAGAATAGGTTAGTAAGTACATAGAAGTTGTCGATAGAAATAAGATTCAAGAAAACAACCATCTACGGAGTACGAGAGATCTTTTATTATTAACCCTATCCAACAAAATGAGAAATAAAATCCATCCATACACATCTAAAAGTAATGAGTTTAAATTATATATTTCAATACAATATCTCAAAGAAAGTGTACTACTTTGGCCCTATTGACCATTGAAGATGAAGTTATAGAAAATCCATTGTTTGTTTGCATTATCAGAGTGTTTGCTGATTAAACAGCTAGAAAAGGAAAGTTTTAGGTAATGAATTGTATTTATTTTTTCGTTAAATATGTTTAACAGATATATTCAATGTATTAAAAATGCAGTAACTATGTAATTCTCTTTTTCTCATACATGTTATGTTATCGTATAATAAAGGGCATTAACTGAATGACACCCCAAAGTCAACCCTGCACCGCCATTGTCACGACAGGAATTCTTATATAATTATTAAGTAACAAACAAGCAGATGGCTATTCTGATGGAAACAGAAACAGACTGCCTGGAAAATGCAACTTGAAACTAATTTTTGACTGGGTAAATCCTTATACATGGGGTACACTAAAAGTTTTGCACTTCTAGCTAATCAGAACTATTTGAATTTCAAATGTTATATTTTTAAAACGTTGCAACCTTCTTAGTAATAAAAAAAAAACAATTGGCGGAAAATTATTTGTCAATTGTTTTTTTTATCACACATCAAAGTTCTACGTACGCAATGAAAATGTAATTAAGTCGAAAAGATTTTAGAGTGATGATTTTTTATGAATCTAAAAGTAAGAGAATTTTTAAAATCATAAAATCTCCGCAAGACTGCTGCTCGTCTTAAAATGCTTTAATTCGAAAAGATTTTAGAGCGATGATTTTTTATGATTTTAAAAGTTCTCTTTTTCCGCAACACTGTACCGCTCGTCTTCAAAATGCTTTTGAGACAGAAGCACCTAGTTTGAGCACCGTGAGGAGATGGTTTGCTGAATTTGTGAGAGGTCGAGTTTCTTTACATGACGAATTTCGTGAAGGGCGGCCTTCAACTGCCGTCAACGAAAATAATGTTGCTACTGTTAAGCGGTTAATTGAAGAAAACCCCCAGATTACCTATGAGACAATTTGAGGACTATTGGGGATTGGTATGAGCCAAATTCAGAAAATTTTACACGAAGAATTGAAAGTTCGGAAACTTTGTTGTCGTTGAATCCTTCATAAACTGACAGCGGAGCAGAAGTGGGTTCATGTGGAATGGTGCTCACAGAATAGAATAGAATAAGCTTTTATTCAAAATAAGTATTTCTATGATACATTTTTCGAACATCAATCTTAAAAACAAGATGCTACTGAAGTACGACCATGGACATTCTAATGCTGTTTATGACATTGTCACAGAAGACAAAATGTGGATTTATTGTTTTGAACCCGAAAAAAAACAACAATTATTGTGAATGGGTGTTTGAAAATGAGAACAGGCCAACAAAAGTGAGACAGGCAAGAAACGTTGGTAAAAGAATGATCGCGTTTTTTTTCTCAGCTACGGGTCCCATCTATACAATTCCACTTGAAGATCAAAAGAGTGTTAATGCCGAGTGGTATTCTACCATTTGCTTACCCAGGTTGTCAGAAAAAGTTCGCGAAAGACGACCCAAAAGCCGCATTCTCCTACACCATGATAACGCTTCTTCACACACGGCCAACAAAACAAATTCATTTTTAGCTTCCGAAAAAGTACATTTTGTTACTCATCCTGCGCATAGCCCCAAGACCTAGCACCCTGTGATTTCTGTATTTTCCCCAAAATCAAAGATTTGATGAGAGGTTTTACTTTTGCCAACTCCGAAGAGGCAGTGATAGCGTTCAATCAGCACGTAGAAAACATGCCTTCAGATCCTCCTGTTTAAAAAATGGTTCGATCGCATGAAAAAATGTTTAAAATATAAAGGAGATTATTTTGAAAAGCAATAAACATAATATTTTGGTTATAACATGTTGTTTTTTTAAGTTACGCAAAACTTATAGTGTGACCTACGTATATTGGTAAATCCTTATTTGATAAGATCCTTAGTGATTCCAAATCCGATAGCTGCCTTCCGTATTGATCTAGGCCCCTTTTTGTCTTGATGACCAGGACCGACATCTTTAATGCTCATCTGAAGCATGAAGATGGTAGCTAATGGCATGCCAGGCTCTGAGCTGCTACTGAGATTTTGGATTTTCGAGAAAAACTTCAATTACAATTTTTTCCAATTCGGATATTGAACCCGGGACCTCATAATCTGAGTGGAATAGGCTAAACTCTAGACAAGTCAGTCACAATCTTTTTTTTAAGTGCCCACTTTTCAAAAATATTAATAATTTATTTCAAATTAGAGCTCATTATTACAAAAGAATTGGTGCGATATCAAATGAAAACTATTAAAAAATGTCAAACGGATGCTAAGAACGTGCTAAGTCATCAAAAATCTATACTATGGCTTAGCCAAGCAATAGCTAAGTATTAGGATGACTTTCATCGAAAGTATCGTGCTAAGTAACGTCTATTTAATGGAGTTTCGTTAGCTAAGCAGTTGCTATGGCTAAGCCAGTGCTAAGAAACCACTATTTATCTCGGCCTTAGTCTATAGGCTCTTTGGCATACAGAGTCCAAAGCTTCTAATTGATACTTGATAGAACTGTCCAAGAGGTTACTGCAGTACTTACTTCTTGGGCTGTGTACAAGTTTAGTAGTTATTCAGAGCTGAAGTATCAATGCACCAATAAGTTCCAATTTCTTGGAAGTTATATGTGCTATTGGCTTGATTTGTTTGCCAAAGTTGAGGTCGGACATTATGTTAATGCCCAAAAGTCCGAAATGGTTAATAAGCTGTATGCATACACTCCAGAACTTGGGTGTTAGATTAAAAATTACTCTGCACAATGTTTACAATGTGTAATCTCATTGCACTGTTTTGCAACTTTTTTTGTAGGAGATTATCAGAGCTAGATCGTTGGCGAAGTGCCTTTGATCGACTTCAGGAAATGACTTTGATCAAACCTGAGCACTGGTTGCTACGTTTAAAGACGGAAGAAACTCTTTCACATTCTGATGAATCTCGAGAAAACGTGGTCAAATTATTTCAGCAGGCAACGCTGGATTGTTATTGTAAGTATTTTTTTATAACTAATTGTTTAATTAATTTTTTTGAGTAGTTTCAATATATTTAAACTCGTAAATCTACAACAGTCAACTTTTGACTATGAAGCTGGCAAAATAATTGGTTAATTTTTATATATTTGAGTGTTGTATTATAAATATTTATTATGAAAGGAAGCCAAATTGTATTATATAAATATTAATTATGAAAAAGCGCCAAATGTATTAAAATATACATTTATAATAGCCAGGTGAAAGAATTTGACGCTATGACATCGACAAAGAGTTGAGGTACATAAATTGTATCTATGCCATTGAAGGATGTGTTCAGGACGACTCAAAATTTTAACAGTCTCAATTGGCCACACTAAATGCAAAGGTTATTTTGTCCAAACGTCATAACGAATTATTAGGTAACGGGATTCACAAGTTACAGTGTCTATTATGATGTCCGGATCATTCTGCGTTATTTTGCAAGAGTAAAGGGTGTTGAATTCAACACCTTGCATTAACTGTGAGGATGTACGGTGATTCTCCACTATGTGATGTTGTATATTGTTTTCAGCAATACAGATATATAGTGAGTGGTGTACGTGGGCATTAAGTTTTGGAAATACTGAGAGTGCAAGAGAGCAAATAGATGAGGTACTGAAACGTGCAGGTGCAGACCCACTTTCTGGGAAAGTATTTTGGGATGCTAAATTAGAAATGGAAAAGGCCAAGCTAGAGTCAATGAGGTTAGTTTTAGATGTATTTAATTTGTACTATATTAAAGGAGGATATTACTAACTTAAATATCTTTTATTAGTTAGGATATTATTTAACTTAAGGTTTGAGCATATTGATATTTACGTAGTCTGGATCCTACATAATCCTCTCAATTGTGGGAAGATATGGTTAATGTAAATAACGCTACTGAGTATTGAAGCACTAATAAAATTTACTGTGTGTTATAAATTCCTCCATCAATCTGTGCACTACAGCCGGGGGAGCCAGCGGACTGTAGATCTGTTTCTTCTTTCTTCGATGCCCCACCAGCCGTAGTGCTTTGGTCGAGCCGAATCTGCCGGGGAAATAATTGAGACCACAACTTTTTTTTTGCAAAGGTGCTTTATTGTAACGAAAAAGCAATAAAGCTAGCACCGTTGCAAAATATTTAACCTATTCTATGGAGAGCCACTACTTGCCCTAACACTGCCCTACTCTAAAACCGGTACCCTATAGATATATACTAAAGCCCAGGAACTTGTCTGGGAAACTTGTTGAGTCGTAACGAAATTGTAACTTTATCGGAACTGAACTGGAACGGAACTGATTGTATGGCCGCGCTCTCCGATATTTATAGCGCGCGGCCAGACGGTCGGCGGAAATCTACAAAGACAATCGGCGCCGGGTGTGGCGCCACAATGTCTGGGATTTGTTAAATCCCACTTTTCGCAATCTAATCTTAATAATTTTATCTTAGGTAGTTTCTTCTACCTCTAATTAACTAGTGTGGCCCTCTAGCGAGTGCAACGGTACTACCTTTTTACAAATATATGCAAAACAAAGTACGTAATGCCCTAAGACCTACCGAAAACGAATTACAATGTGTTATTTCTTATTTATATACAAGGATCTAACACTAATAAACTTATACAATAACAAACAAGAGTGTTATATACATTGTACGTTCTTACAGGACCTCGGAAACTCTTACAATCACAGAGTTGTACGCCTTTTCAGGTCGTACTATCCTGTAAACTATCTTTATGGTATCGAAAAGCGTCTAAACATATGCCTAAGGCTTATACTTACATTATACATACTATTTACAATCATAAAACATTTGTTTTAACAAAGAATTTTGCACTTTTCGGATTTTCGTAATTGCGAGTTCCCGCATATAAATACTATCTCGCAAGAGTCGACTCGTAATGTCGTCGACTGCGTGGAACTCGCTTTATTCGTAATATGCCTAATAGGCAAAGATCATAGCTACATAAAGCCTTATTATTTCTACACAACAAAGCTGTATGTAGGTCTTAGGGCGAATAAAAGGCGAAAACGAACATTATTTATTACAAAAAACTTACGAACTAAACGAAACATACATTCTATCCTGCCTTACTATCTATTTACATTATTATTTACAACAAAACGTGTCTGTGCTGCACACAATCAATGTACTTCTTCTTCTTTCCGTGGGCGGGTCTCCGCAACTCGACGACTAGCGCCTTTTTGCCTATGACACCAATCAATGTAATAAACATAAGTAATTATTTACTGTTTGTAATATTAAAATAACCGCTTTTTACTAAGTGCATAGGGATGTATACACGGTACATATACCAAAATAAATTTTTTTACAATTTTTGTCTGTCGGTCTGTCTGTTTGTTCCGGCTAATCTCTGGAACGGCTGGACTGATTTTGACGGGACTTTCACTGGAAGATAGCTGATGTAATAGGGAGTAACTTAGGCTACTTTTTTCGAAATTTTCCCACGCGGACGAAGTCGCGGGCTTAGCTAGTAATAAATATAACAGGATAAATTACACAATTGATCTAACCCCAAAGTAAGCAAATTATTTGCTTATTTGTGAGTTAGTCAATAATACTTATACATAGAAATACATACTTTAACTAACATAAACACTCAAACTTAGATACACCAACACCTATACTTATTACGCCAATGTTTGTCCCTGTTGGGAATCAAACCCGAGCCCAATCAGTTGACCAACTAGGCGGTCAATAATTGTAACTTCAGTAATATTATTATGTCCCAGATCCAGGTTTCAGAGGGTTTCATTAAAAGCAAACCTGGGAAGCCACATAACACTATTGCAATAACAAGAAAATGCTATATGGGAAAACAAGCTCTTATTTATTTTAAAAAAGTCAGTTTAGAATAATACGGTTTTTCCCAATGTGGGGCCCACGCCCCACAAGAGGGAAATTTGATAATTAAGAAGGGCAATTTCAAAAATGGACTTGACATGACTTAGCCCTTTCGCTCCGTGCTATTTAAATGCAATGCTAGAATATCATTGCCAAATTTAACAAAAAAAAAATCTTTAAAAATGCTGTAAATAATTATTAGATACAAGCTGTGCCTGCGACTTTGTCCATGTGAAAAAAATCTAAAATAAATGTAGCCTAAATTAATCTTTATTACCATTGTTTAATAGATAGTCCCGGAGTTTTACCCGCATAGTTCCCATCCTATGGGACTTTCGGGATAAAAACTATCCTATGTACTTTCTCCAGTCTCAAACTATCTTTGTATTAAATTTCACCCAAATTGGTTCAATGGTTGAAGCACGAAGAAGAAGAGGCAGACAAGAGTTTTCGCTTTTTATAATATTGGTATGGATAATATTGTTAGTAGTTACTTACCACTTACCAGTTACAGTAGAGAACCCTGGACGTTTTAAAACTCACTTTTTTTAAATGTTGCTGTGGGGCATGGCACAATAAAGGTTGGGAGACACTGGAATAATATGTAGCTCCTCTTTTTTAAAGCTTTGGTTAATACTATCTTTTTCCTATTTATTCTAGAGTGCTATCGCCAGAACAAAATAGCTCTTGTTTAAGTGTGGTGGTATATTTCGTCAAGCCAATATTCTCACTCTTGAGAAAATAGCTGCTAATCAGTTGCTATCAGGCCTATTAGTGAAATTTTTTATTGTATCATACGGTAGGAAACAAACAGATAGAAACAACCATCACCTATAGACCACAAAAATGTTAATTGTGTGTTGTCACTGTCCATGTGGTGGGTTGTCAATTTCATGCATAAGAGCTACCTTCTTTTCCAAACGACAGTGACAAGTATTGACTCTTAATGTGGCAAGAACAGATTAGGCAGTGGTTCCTGATCATTTCGAGATCTATCAGAACTTTGGTAGTGATTATTATATAAACAATCATTTGTCTATTTAGGACTACCTAGCAGAGTGGCAGATGGTCTATACTTCAAAAGGTGTCTGGACCAACATGGGAATATTTCTTAGGATAGCAAACGTGCAGATGGTTTTTCTTATGGATAGATATACTACTGCCTAAAGACACCAAAGATGTCAATGATTACTCTTCATATGGGAATATGATAGCAGCAAGAATATGCAAGATAGGAAAATCCAGTCAAGATGTCCCTTGGAACTTTACTTCCTAGTCTTTTTCCAAAACCCTTTGGCTTTTGCAAGATGGCTGGTAGTGTGGAAGTTGATCTATTCTAAGGGTAAAAGTCCTCAGCTTTATTTGCTATTCCTTTAAAATAACTGTTCCTCAAGAAATCTTTGTCTCAACAATTATTTCTAAGTTTAGCTCTATTTATAAGACAAATTGATTATTGAATTGAGTGAGAGCTAGTGCAATATTAGTTACTAGCTGTGCCCGCTACTTCGTTCGCGTGGAACAAATTCTAAAATAAAAACCCGCATAGTTCCCGTTCCCGTGGGATTTCCGGGATAAGAACTATCCTATGTCCTTTCTTGGGTCTCAAACTATATTTGCACCAAATTTTATTCAAATCGGTTCAGTGGTTTAGCCGTGAAAGCGTAACAGACAGACAGACAGACAGACAGTTACTTTCGCATTTATAATATTAGTATGGATTACTGTGGGTTGTTGAGGTAATTTGTTTCATTGTAGTATGGATGATCAAGAATATAACGCACAACGTGAACGCGTCCTGTGGTGTGTGGAAGAAGTTGTTTCAAGGCCATTATTGCGCGGTGCAGATGCTTGGCCTCAACTTGAAGAACTTGCCCTAGTTATCCACGACCAACACTATCTAGATAAGGTACTTTTTTCAATTCATGAATCAAATTATAATTACTACCCTACTAAGAGTTTCTGTTTTTGCTAATAAAACGTTTTAGCTGTGAAAATTTAAATTTAAGAAATCAATTTCGACTTTTATTTTTGCAGTTGAATTTATCTAGAAAAACTACCAATTTACTAAGTTTTAAACACAATTTTTAGGACTAGGAACAACATATCAAGATAAGATTTAGTATTAAGTTTTATAATAGAAAAAAATTTGTATTATTAACATAAATAGGAACCATTCATCTGGTGAAGTATCATTCACTGTAACCTAGAAACCACATGCAGTAGCATCGCCTTGTAGGCAAGGATGTTGGCCAATGTTCGCCAAACTGGGTATTTTCAGTACACAATGCAATAATAAAACAATAACTTAGTATGTCTTGTGTTATATTGTATATAGAGATCAATTAATAAACTAAATTGTCTTCTTGTTACAGGTTAAACTACAACATGAAGCAGCTACTGAGTATTTAGAGAAAATAACTCCATATGAAGATAAACTTTTAACAATTGAGTAAGTATTTGTTAATGTTTTGCAGTTGAAAACCTACACTATCAACTACTAACATTGGCTACTTTTTAATCCACCCTGCTTAAAGTTTTGGTTCATGCGAACAAAGTCGTCAGAAACAGCGAGTTGGCTTATAAAACAGATGGCTGAACTTTTGCTCGCTAAAAACCACCACCTGACCTCCAAAGAACCAGGCTTGAAAGATAATTTAAAAATTACATTTAGTCTTCTATGATATATTTTATTTTTAAAAAGCTATAGTGTGTAGTATGGTTTGCACCATAAGCACTTTCAGCTCTCTTGGCTGGCCCAAAACTTGGTGTTACAAAACTACCTCTCAAGTAATTTGACGTATCTAATGAATCCGCAAGCTCATAGTGTTTGAGTCCAGTCGGAATGACCATGAAACCTTATTCTAAGACACCAGTGCATAACCAAATTTTTTTGTAGGTAGTACAGACTTCCACTAATATGTCATAAATTTTGTCTCGGTATAACCCATTGTGTTCTGTACAACTTCTGTACAATGGTGATGCACAACTTACATATCAAGCAATTCTTAATAAAACACATTCCAAGAGTAAAAAAAATGTATTTTTAAAATAATATTCCTGGCAAAAAAATGGGTTCTGTTGAGGTCAAATTAATTGCATATTCGTGGGGATTCATACCACCTAAAAAATTAGCTATGCACATTGCACTGATATCTTAGAATGAAAGTTGGTTGAAACTAGGTCTATTCCGACTGGACTATTAGTGAAGAGTGCATGGCATGGCATGCAACAAACACCATTAAAGCTCATTTCATCATTACATGTCACACTCTTCAGTTTAATTATGACTAGTGATAATTTGATTTATTAAATCTTCAGTTAAGTATTATTAATATTTGGGTGATGAGGCTAATGCAGCTTTCATTAAATGAGTATTTTCATCATTTAGAATTATGTACTTAGAGTTATGCAACCGAAGAGGACCACCAAAGACACCAAGATCTGTTTTTTTTTGCGCAAATACATAAAGAAACACATATGATCAGGGGCCTATATAAGTAGGGTGTTTAAGAAAAACATATATATTTGTGGAATAAGTATTTACAACGTGTCTCTGGTGTGGGATTTATTGCAGCAGTAAGAAATTTGTATAAAACTACTTATTTAAATTTTGGAATCCTTGAACTCTCCATGACAAAGCTAAGTCATGCTACGCCCATGAATATGATTCATTTCTATACTGGTGTTAAAATAAAAAGTTTAAACAAAAGCCACTTGGTTAAAATCATTGATTATTACTGAAAAAAATATTTAGTTTAAATCTTTATTATTTGTTATTTGAATTAAATCACGCTGATGTTGCAAAGAATATGATGATACATAGTAGAATAATTTAATTTATACAGTTTCATAAATCACTGAATAAGTAGAATAATTTAATTTATACAGTTTCATAAATCACTGAATAGTAGCTTTAACAATAAGTGTGATACCATATTCTTGCAAGTAAAATTTAATCTTTAGCCATGGCTTTTAACAAATACAAAGGCAAGGCATTGTTTCAATAAATTTGACTCATTTATATAACAACAGGTCTCCGTCAAAGTTGGGCTAATTAAATCTATTATTTTTAAAACTACACTAAATATTTATTTGTTCAATTTCTTGCCACAAAACCTAAAAATATTACATAAAAAATATAAAAGGCTCATAGTAATATAAGTAATAAGTTTTAATTTTAAGGAGCCCATAGCCAAATTACATACTTTTCTGTTATTACTTACCACCTATATTGTCAATGGCTGAAGTGGTGAATAGTAATGAACTAATGGTGAACAACATTTGTTTCACTCTGCTGGCTTAATAATGAATGTGGCATGAAATATATATTTTTTGAGTTTTTATTATTAATTTTATTATAGTTTCTATATTTTATATTCAACAGAGATCCAGAAAAAAAGTGTAAAGTGTATCAGGAGTACATAGCTACAGTGAAGGAATTATCTCAAGTAGAAAAATATGCAGAATGTGACAGTGATGGAATTTTAAAGGTAAAATATCTTATTCAATATCTTGACTGGCTCCACTTTTATAGATCTTTTAACCCATTCATTGCGGCCGACGCCGATGGGCGTTTTTTTGTTTCTTAACAGGATGCACTGGACGCCGATCGGCGCCAAATTCTTAATGAGTTTATCTTCAACAAGAATTATTTTTTTTTAAGAATTTCTGCAAAATAGAAGTTTATTCTTCCAATACCTACGAAATGCTGAGTGCCGTTTCCGTGAAATCATCTCTTCGGAAATTCAAATATTTTTATAACTAATATATTTTAAATATTAATATTTTGCGGAAAACGCCAATCGGCGTATATCAGAAATTTGCAACATTTTTATTGTTATACATTTTTAATGTTTGTGTAATTGTGCTGGTCTAGGCGTAAGCCGAAACTCAACATCGTTAGCTTATGACAAAGCGTTTCGTACTTCATGTGCTCATCAGATGGGCGACAGCCCATTACGCTGTATTTATATTTGTGTTGCTTTTATATTTTTGTATGCATACAGTTTTAAGGGTTTATATGCATAATTTAGACAATATTGTATATTTATGCAATGACCTGCAGACCTACTCTTGAAAACAATATAAATCTTAAACCAATATTGATAAAAATAATACGTTTCGAATATCGTCAAAAAACGGTACTCTTAAAACCAATATTGCCCACATTAATTCAGTATAGTAACGACATAATTATTGGTAATACATGTCATCGTTACATGTCAAGCTAGTGTTACAAGTGGACATGAGTAGTTCCAAAAAATTTCGAAATTCGTGTGGTGCTGTCGCCGAATCCAATAACTGAATATAGTTGTCCAGAGTACGAAATACTTCAAAATTCATTAAATATTCATTTAAAATTGAAATCGGTTTTCAAAAGTAGCCCTACTGTAAGCTTATTGCGTAACTCATCTTTATATCACCATCAGTTTTATTTGTTTGATGAGAGTTTTTTTTATAATTGTTAAAAACGACCATTTTTAACAATACATATTTGGCACAAAATATATCGCACCTACGCTAAGACAACATATACAATACATTTTAAGAATTGTAATTTTTTTACCAAAGTATTTAGATATTTTTATAAATTATGACCCTAGAAATCGTAACTTCATGGAAATCGTTGTTATGGGAATTTCACGAGCACTCCTTCAGATAGAAATATACTTCAATATAACACATTAGCATGCATAACTTATTTAAGAATTTTTAATATTTATTTGCTCTTGTACCCAAAGGTACCTTTTAAGTGTAGATTACTACTCAAGCAAATTCCTACTTCCTAAATTAAAATATAGACTGTATTGTTACGAATAATCTAAAAACGTGTAGAGTTAGAACGCTGGAGAGATCTAGAAATAAAAGAATGAGATAGCTACTCCTATTGACAAACAAATAGTTGACCTAACCTATACCATAATGAACTTTGTGGCATAGAGCATAAGGTTGAAAGTAGCATATACTAGGATTGATCTTTGAGTCATAACTTGTTTATCATAAGTTGATTACAATAAGAAGTGATTCTGATATTATTGAAGATATTTAGTGGTGACGCTAGTTGGCAGCTGGATTCCCATAGAAATTAATCTAATAAAAATCAAATTGAAACAAATAAAACTTAGAGCAAACTAAAAGTTATTTTTGGAGTACCTGTTCATTTGTCAAAATACATAATAATCATCAAAAGTATTTTGTGAACAGGGTGAACAGTGATGACTATAAAAATATGCTACAATTTAGCTAAAACGATAGCTAACATTTTACAATTTTGCAGCTAAATATAATATTAAGTTTTAATATAACTAAGAAGTTACCGAAGGTTGGTGTACTCTGGCAAAATCAATAAATAATAAGAAAATTAAATTTAAAGACAAAATATCTATTAAATATTGGGACCATTTGATGCAAAATGATTCATAATATATTATTTTACTTTTACTCACTGTTTTGTTCCTTAATTTTCCACCACAACACTGATTTCTTAAGTTTTGACAGTTTATACTTTCTATTTGTGACAAAAATATAAAACCATTTATTAAATCTGCTTATATCTCTACAATTTAGAAGCTCACTGTAAGATTAATCAGCAAAACATCTATGAAATCTTATTCGAATGCTAAAAACGCTGATAGGCGTCTAAAAATTTTCATATCAGGTGCCGCGGACGCCGATTGGCGCTCTTTTAAAAAGTAGTTCGCTCGTAGTTTCGAACGGCGCAATGAATGGGTTAATAACACGAAGAATTAAATTGAAATTTGTATTTCATAAATCCAAGTTCTAATAGAAATATCATTTTTATTCTTAGTATTATTAAAAGATCTGTACAAGTGGAGTAATTTTCATAAACAAAACAAAAACCCCATTTTTTAAGTTACGACAACTTACGTAGGACCCGTCGATCTGTGTTATAATAGTAAAGTTAAATTTGATACTTTTCATTTTCAGTATTTGGTGAAACTGCATTTTAAAATAGGTATTACAAATAAATTCACTTGTAATTCTAGTTCACGTTTCGCTAATAACAGCATCATCAGGCATATTTTGAACATGAATGAACACGGAACATGTGTGATCTCGACTTATTGATATAATGATAGATCAGGTTATAACAAGAATAACTGATTCTGATTTTTTGCTCTCAAGCTCATCCTAACCCAAAAGAACAATGGATATTGTTATTAGAATTTTCAAATTATTCCATTTATTATCCACTTTAAAAGTCCAGGGCACTGTGGTACCCAATTATTTTATATCTTGCGTCCTGGGCACTGCAGTACCCAGTAGTTTTGTACATTATCTGTGGTTGTTAATTAAGGTAAAGAAATTTAGATGGCATCTAACATAAAACAATAAAATGTTTCTTTCTATTTTCAAATTCTTAAATTAAAACTGTCATTCGTGCAGACATGTTGATGAGTATTGCCGTAATTACGTTTTATATCCCTTTGGTCGATTTTAAAATCTAATTATTATAATATTATCATTAAATCGTCATCAATAATTATGTTTCAAATAAATAAATATAAAATTATATTCAAAAATGAAGAAATTAATTGAAAAATATTTCCTCAATCAATTGGGGGAAAAAATGTTAATATCCAGAGTTTAATGTTGGGTTTGAGTATAAAAATGTTAGTATAAAGCATGTATTATGATTGTAATTCGTTCTGTATATGCTTACAAAGAATGGTATTGTTTATTTTTAAATCGTACATATAATTTCCTTTTTACAAACGTTTTTACCGAGGAACGTAATGCGGTTTTAAGTCGCTCTAAGTGTTAATTGCGCTCAGACGTTTAGGGCGTTTGACAACTCGCGACGGGGATGTTCAATTGGATATGAAATGTTAATCAAATAGTCATATTTTTTTTTATACTTAATCAAAAAATGATATGCATGTGACATTAGATCTCACCACAAGATAGCACATTAACATCTTTTGTGTCTAAATGCGATGTTTGACTCTTTCCATCAGGAGACACATCTGCTTGTTTGTTACCTTATGATATAAAATAAAAGTAGATGGCTCTCCTGATAGAAAGAAACAACTACCACTTACAGACACCAAGGATGTTAATGGTGCGCAGCTATGCATGTAGCAGTTACATACTTAAGTTTACTGGCTACCTTATTTAAATCGGAATATGACAATGATAAGTACCTAATAACGTCATTGTGACAGGAATAAGTAAGACAGTAGTACCATACCCGGGTGAGACTTTTGCAATTCTACCATGTAGTAGTTTTAGTAATTGCGATTGTAGTGAAACATTTGAGTAATTATTACCTTTTATGAATTGCCTGACAGAATAGCAGATGATTCAAAGGGGTCTAGGGACCTGTTCCCTGAAAGCAGAGTGTATCCTTTGTGAACTTATTAGTTATTTCGTGATTGTGTTAATAATATTTAGGATGTATGTGCCAACAAATGCTGTACCTGTTAATTAAAACCGCAAATAATAACATCAAGTAAGATAATGATGTGATAATGTATATGTGGAGGAGACGACTAAAATCTTTGTAGAGTTAGAATAAATATGCACATTTTCTTCATATATTCATTTATCCGGATTTTCCATTATCTGGATGCATTATCACATTAATTAGTCCAGTTAATCAAATTTCTACTGTGTTTCTTTCTTTTTTTTTTACTATCGATAGTTAAGCGCTTGGCCTCGTTTTCGCTCCATCACATTAATGTATGGATTAAAAATGTGAATGAAGTAGATGTGTGGTGTATGTGTATGTGTATGTGTGTGCAGGTGCTGTACGACCGCGCGACGACGGAGTGCGTGCAGTGCTCGGCGGCGGGCGCGCTGCTGGCGGCGGGCGCGGCGCACGCGGCGCGCGTGTCCTCGCGCGACACGCTGCGCCGCGTGCTGCGCGCCGCCGCGCGCCGCCGCCCGCGCACGCACACCTTCTGGGCGCTGCTCATGCAGCAGGCCGAGCGGGACGACGCCACCTTCGACGAGGTCAGCTACCACCGCCACTATACTGGAGACAAGCAATGTTCGACCGACGCACACGTTGACACTTCTCACGAACGCGATATCTCGGTATGGTTCGGGACAGTTCGTTCCGCGCCAGTTCGAGATATCGCGTCCGTGAGAGGTGTCAATGTGTACGTTGCTTGAATATTACTTGAATATACATTGACTTCTGTTAGTTTCCAGTATTTTGTGCCATCGCCCACACACGCACTCGCACACCCTACTTCGCCATATCTGTTTTAATCGAGTGGGGAAGTAATCTCTAATCACACACAATAGTTAAAATAATCGCTACTGACAAGAAATTGTTCGCTCTTTGGTCAAGTGCAATTTTTTATATATAATTAGATAGCAAGCAAGCTCATGGGTCTCCTGATAAAAAGAGATAACCGTTGCCTATAGACACCAAAATGTCAATGGTGCGTTGTTATCTATCTGGCAAAATGGCAATTTCACATGCATAAGTCTACCAGCTACCTTACCCTCCTAACCGGAACACGACAATGACAAGCATTGACTCTATTGTGACAGGAATAGGTAAGGTAGTGGTACCAAATACCCAGACGAATTATTTCTGAGCTCTATAACCTAGTAATCACAATGGCAGTAAAATGTACCTGCCTAGCAGAACGGCAGTTGATCTATTCTTCAGAGAAGCCCGGAGCAATACGGAAAATTCAAGTGCCCACTTGGGAGGGTGCTACTTGTCCAAGAACAAGAACAAAATAGATCAACTCTATTTTCTTTCCAATTTGTTTGATGTGAAATAAATTAACACTAGTCAAAGGAGTTCTTAATCATAGTTGGGATATTAACAGTTGTTTATAACAAAACTGTCTTGAGATTATGTAACAAACATGTCTGTAACTTTTTACCCTAAATCCTAACTAAATCAAACTCTTTTTATACGTTTACTTTTACTAATCTTTACAATGGTATTAATAAATTTATAACCTATTTGAGTATGCATGATGATTAGAACTTATATCACGTTGTTTGCGAGTTAGTATGTGATATAAACATGGAAACAGAATGACATTCAAATTTACACACATCAGTCTTATTTATTAATAAGGCTTTTAATATATTTCAGGTGAAAACAATATTCGAAACCGCATTAGCCAAAGGAATGGAATCGTACAAAGAGGCAGAGTTACTTTGGCTAAGTTACTTAGAGTTCACTCGCCGTCAAACAGACTTTACTAACGAAACTGAGGTGGAACGGCTGCGCAGAACGTTTCGACTAGCATGGGATTCACTTGCTTTTGTAAGTACCGTTTTTATGACATTTTCTCTTAAGCCAAGAGCATAAAATACTAGAGACTAACAGAAGTCAATGTTACATACAAGTAATATTCAAATATAGCACACATAGACACCACTTACGAATGCGAAATCTTAGAATGGTGCGGAACAAACTGTCCCGAGCCATTCTGAGATATTGTGTCCGTGAGATGTGACTATGTGTGCATTGCTCGAATATTACTTGTATGTAAATTGACTTCTGTTAGTCTCAGGTGTTCTGTGCCAAGAGTTTTCCAAGGATTCAAGTTATGCTCTAAGGCAGAGAATTAATTTGTCATATTTGACTTCATCAACAACTATTTCCAATGCCTTACAATCATTTCCATATTGGAGTACTGTCTGTTAGAAAACCTTGATAGCATCTTCACGCCCGTATCCCCAAAGAGCTAGGCAGACGTACAAGTGCGCCTAATCTTAATAAATTATTTTACTCTTTAAACTATACCTTATCATTTTCAGTATTATAATATTGTATTTTGGGTAAACATTAAAAAAAATAAAAATCTGTCTTACATAATATAATCTCCATCTGCTTGAAAACTGATTTTACATGTAGCAAAATTATATATATTTCAGGCTTGGGGTGATGAAGCCAATGATTGTGAGGTGCCATTGTTTTGGGCACGACTTGAATATAAACGTATGAACGATGCCAAACAAGGAAAGGAAATATTTGATGAGATATTCAGTAAGTTTATGTTTGACTTATCATTTCAACCATAAATTCTATTAATATATATCGACGTCCCCCGCGAATATTCCGGTAATAGAAAAACACAAATTGTTCAGGAAAAATAAAATAGTGTTTTTTGTATATTTACTTTTCGAATAGTTTTGCATCTCAAAAGAAAGCTAATTTTTTAAGCTGTCTTCATATCGAGACAAAAAACACTTGCTCACAAAAGTGCGATATGTTTGTCGTCGATGAAGAGTATAAATTAGATTAAAACCGTATTATTGTTTTTTTTTTTTTATACCATAAGATAGCAAACAAGCAGATGGGTCTCCTGATGGAAAGAGTCAACCATCGCCTATAGACACCAAAGATGTTAATGGTGCGTTGCTATCTTGTGGCGAGGTCTAATGCCACATGCATAAGTTTACCGGCTACCTTACCTTCCAAACCGGAACACGACAGCGACAAGTACTGACGATATTGCGGCAGGAATAGGCAAGGCGGTGGTACCTGACCCGGGCGAGACAATGCAGTACTTTATATAAAGATAAATAGTATTTTCATATCTTTAAAAAAATTGTGGAAAAAATTGACAAGGTGAATGCTAAAAAACACAACACGAAAAACTCAGTAGTAGCTTATTACCGGAATACTCGCAGGGGGTGTCGATATTTAGTGCAGATGTTTGTGATGAATTTGAGATCATTGTAGTCCGTTTACATTACATGGGCTACACGAATTTGTATTTTATATATTATGGATAATAAATAATTCCATATGATACATATTGACTGGTAAAAGACAACACACATTGAAGGACACATTAGTTACTGATCATAATAAGTAACCCATAAAAATATAATAAAATGTGAATATGGCTTTAACTACGTAATAAACCTCAATGAGATTAGTTAAGTAATATTCAGCAAATATAGTCACCGCGCGGATAGCGGCGCGGTAACGAAATCAGTTCGGCAAATCGCTGTTTGTAAGCAATGAATTTCAATATCTATGTGCAGGTATGGTATTGTACCTTCTACCAATCAAGTTGTAGGATATATACTCTATGTAGCCATTTATAATCTATCTGAAAATCAAAGGGTCTGTTTTCTAGTTTTATTTCTTCATGTTATAATAAGAAACTGAAAAATATCATCATCCTTTCAACTTTATATAACCCAGGCGGTTTGTTCTACACCTTGGTGACTCAAGCCAAACAAGAGTTGTCTTTTGTTGAATTGTTTGGTATATCCATAAAGCATTCAATAAGCATGCGGATTCAAGAAGTTTGAAGAGAACTTTCACAGACTTATGTACCTATGACTATGACTGGCTATGACCTTGTATGTAGAGTAAACTAAATGTATATAAATAGGCGTTTTGATCCACCATGATTCACCTGTTACTTGTTTCGTAAGGTGAAAGGTGATCTGTTCCATATAAACCAACCAACTTCCGTAAAGGAGGAGGTTATCAATTCTGCTGTATGTTTTTTTATGTTACCTTAGAACTCAGTCATTGATGAACTGATTTTAAAAATCTGTTTTTGTTTTGGAGGGGGATATATTTCCCATGTGGTCCCATTTTAATTGGTGGAGATTCTGATGTAGGGTTCCAGATATACTGGAACTGTAAAGTCGGTTGCTGCAGTTTTACAAAAAAAATTAAAATTATATTGACCTGACATGATTGTTTCTCACGATAGCAGGGCACGTTGTATCGTTGATACACCATTAGCTCTGAACCTATTTTTTTTAGTTCTCACATAACAAGCAATATTTAGTTTTACAAATGCAGCCTAGGGCATTACATTGGCATTCCGAATATTGTCTACAAGACATTGATATAAAAACCCAAGATACACAATCAGTGTGTCAAAAACGTCCTCCAAAAATGAGTGCACAATTTTAAATTGTGCACTCATTTCAAATAGAATCGCGTCGGCCGCGTCTCTGTCAATTTTATTTATTTTCGTACATTGCTTTGTAAAAACAACTATAAGTCTTGCACTTAAGGTTGGATATGCAAAGACATATGTTTTTGCCATATCTATAACTACTTAAAAGAAATTAGGGACACTTTTGAGTGTCAGTTTTGTTCGGGACTGTGCATCTAGGGTTTTTTATATCAATGCTACAAGATGATTTAATTTGTTTTAATTTTCAACAGAGTATGGTGAGAACCGCACACTATGTAAATACTGGGAAGCGCTAATCTCATTAGAGGCGAGTAGTGGGGCTAATCCCCGTCGCCTTCGGGATTTGATGTCGAAAGGGCTCCGTGCGGTGGTTGATTATCCACCCTCCTTGGCACGCTTGTGGACAGACTATGAACGAGACCATGGCGACTTAAAGGCTTTATTGGATTGCAAGCAAGCTGTAGAGGTCAGTTAGATTTTGTTTCTGTACCCATGTGTAGGAAATAATAGATTGTATCAGGAAATTTTCCTTTCGATAAGTGTGGTGTGTGACAAATACATCAAAAAAGTCTATATTGCCTAGACTCTAGTTCTACTTTGAATTTTACAATTGTTTTTACATTGTAATGTTTGTTTTTTATTATTTAAATATTTTTAGTGTCTATTGATATAAAAATAACAGTTGCTTATTTCAATCTGTTTTTTTAATTATCCGCTCACATCACTTTGGTAACTAATGAGACCTCTGAGAAAATGCCGTTAATACACTATGGTCTCTATAGGGACCAATGCTAACTTCATACAAAAAAACAACATTTCACTATTTACCAGTTTTAATACAATACTCTATGGTATTTTATCGTTTTCGAACGAAACATTGTATAGAATAACATCCAACTGGCATTCTTTTTTCAAATACGCTCTTGGGGAAAAATAAAAGAACTTAGTTCGCCATTTTGATTCGTGCTGTGTGATATGTATTGGTTGCACTTTATGGTACAGGTTAATTTAAAAGTGTTTTGGCGTATTAATCAACAAGTAAACTTTATTTATAATCAAGATTAGTTCAAGATCTAACAGTTTAGATAATAATTTCGTCAAAAAACCGTAAATATCAATTAATAAAATATATATTTCGTTAATGACCAACTTAATGATATCAGCGCTTTGGGTATGACGGTACCTATTTTTATTTATTTTCGTAAATTTTAGTGTTGATATCTATGATCTCAAAAAAATCATATGATGTGAATGTGTAATATCCTAAACAATATTTTAAAAAAAATTAACATAGCTGTGAAATTGAAAAAGAAATAAATTATTTAAAAATTACGAAAAAAATTACGTATTAATTATGAAAAAAAAAAGATATTAATATTTATGTAAATAAATATTTTTGTACTATAATATATGTTATTTATTTTTTTTCCGTATGTATGTGTTTACCAATTATATAAAAAAAATATAAAAAGCATAGGTCATCGATTTACTTTTTGAATTAAAAATCCTCGACTAACAAGTAGTCATATTTTTCTCACCTGAATTATTTTGTAGCTTAAGCCATTTAAATTAAACAATTCTAACACCAGTATATTGCAGTGCTCAAGACCTCTTAAAAAATATACGCTTTACATTATCGGATTCAATCCAAACAACTCATAAACCATTTTTGTGACCACGGTCCATCGGAACGGACTCGAAACGCGTGCGCGTAACGGTCCGTGTGTTTTTAGAAAAAAATACGAAAATGGCTGGTGATGTGAGCGGTTATATAAATTAACAATATTAATGTGTACTTTATCATGCAAAAAATATGGCACTGATGTTGGTCACCCACAAGACAGTTGTTTTTACATAACCTAAGACAAAAAATATTTTAATTATACAAATGTTAAAATATAAAAAAACCATTGTAAAAATCAAATGAGTACATGTTGTTCTCAGTACGGAATGTTTACTATTTACAAAGAGCTTCATACATAATTCTTATTTAAATATTTAAAAAAACCCATTGTATATTTTATCACCACATGGGTTGGCAAAAATAACATATTCAGTGAGATCAAACATGATAAATTAACTAACTTATCGAAGAGTTAAGGTGGTCTACAGGCTCTATTGATTGTTTCATCGCACCAGACTTCTTCAATACCATTATCAATTTAAAAAAAAAGTAAATTTACACCCATATTACCGAGGTACAATCAGTGCAGCCATAATTAGCTGAAGATACTTAGTTCCATCTCTAGTGTGATGCAGATATCCCTTGACATTTGTACTCACTTGCTATTGGCTGAGCTTCCTACTTGATACTTTCTTTTCTATAAAAAAAGATAATCTTTGTTTGTAGATTAAAATAATAAAGAAATATTACTGGACAAGTTTCACGAATTGATCTAATTCCAAAGTAAGTAGTTTGGGTTGTAAGCCCTAATGCTGAAATGTATCGGTCATAAGCAACCATTAGGGTATGAGGAATAGATTAGGTGTTGGCACTTGGGCGAGTTGGCACACAATTTAACCACAGTAGATATAACCTTTGCAGACCGGCAGGCGTATCTCGTAATATTTACATGTCGCCAGCTATCAACAATGGCTCTTAAACGTAACAAAAAAATCATCAAAAACGTTGTCTATTGCTTGCTGGTTGTTGAATGCACTTTTAGTATATCACAGCACCAAAAATAATCAAGCCACAACGACTGCCACTAATAGATAAGACTATTACGTGTCTTGCAACAACTAAACAATCACGATAATTGTGCATTGCGAGATACATAATAACCCCGCGGTATTGATTTATCTACTACTGATAGGATCTAGATGGCCTGTACACCACCCATATAAGTCATTGTGACAAATGGGAACAATAATTCAGTTGTTTTTATTTACATTGTAGTATTTTATTTTTAGGCAAAGTTACAAGAATGGCGTGATAATTATCAAGCAATGAAAGACAAAATGATGGGATCGAAAAACAAAGGAAAGCCTCCTGTTAAAAAGACTCCGAGTAATGTGCCCAAAAAGCCTAGTGAAGTGACCAAGAAAACGCCTAGTGAAGTGCCCAAGAAAAAACCTAGTGAAGTGCCCAAAAAAGAAAAAAGAAAATCTGATGGTAGCGCAGAAGGCAGCAAGGTCAAAAAGACGAAAAAGAAAGAAACTGAGATGGATGTAGATCCTCCAGAAAGTACAGGAGCACAAAAACGTCCACATAATGAAGAGGATGAGACAAGTGAGTATGCTTTTGCTTTAGACAAAGTGTATGTAGAAGAAAGAAAGAATATAGAGACTGGCTAGAGATTGAATTATTTCGAAAATATCAGTCTGGCGAAGACTTCATAACGGAAACATTTCTTGACTTATTGAAATTAGAAATCAAAAGAACTTTATACAATAAAACTTTTTACGGCTTATTTTGATGCATTAACATTTTTTTTAAACTACTACCGGATCAGAAATGTGGCCACACACAAAAGATCCAGCGGAAACAACTCAGCTCAGCATTGTGTTGTGTTAATTTAGTAGTTAATTAATCAGATAGAAAGATAAAACAACGCCAGTAAATATCAGTATCAGTTGCTGGTGTAGATTATTATTTTATTTGAAACGGGTTTAGATCAGTAAGTGTAATTTGTTCCGTGAATATTTATTATTTATTTATTATTTTTAGTTGTCTCTGTGGTCTAGTGGTTCAGTGTTGGCGTTGACCACATGAGGTCCCGGGTTCGATTCCCGGGTCGGGCACATAAAAAAAGTGTTTCAGTTTTCTGAGAAACACAAAGTTGCCCGGGATTGGAAAGTGCCCGGTTGGCGATAGCTTGCCACCTATCACATTGTGGGACCAAGTATCTTCGGCTAATCGTGGGTGCACTTTTTGTACCCCTACCTACCCCTTCGGGGTTATGAGCGTGAAGATACTTTTTTATTTATTATTTTTTCTTTTTTCACATTCCAGCGACAGAAACAAAGAGAGCCCGCAATGACAGTGAGTCTGAAGTGAGTGGTAGCCGGGAGGCTTGCACACTTTTTGTTAGCAATCTTGATTTTAAGTAAGTCTTCATATTCATTTTGTTCTTGTTTGTTGCTCATTTATACACTCAAATTTTTGATCTACAGATGTAATCTACTATCAAGTGCTACTACTTAGTCACAATGGGAGTGATATTTTTCAAGCCTTTCACAATTTGTGTGGCAGATAGCAATAGTCTATTTTTCAAGGTTCAAACAAAGTGCTCATTGATGCAATTTTCTTGTGTTTAAATTATATAATCTTTTTATGTAAATAAATAAAATAATAACTTGAAGGCTTTACTATCTGGACTGGAATATATTAAAAATTTTTGTATTCTTATAAGGCAGTGTAAATGTAAAGCGAGGGGTGGAATTTTTCAGGAAAAGTATATATATGTTAATTATGAAATAAGTGCAAAGGTATTTTTATCAGATAGAGTGTTATAAACTAGCATCACAATGTTATTTGCTATTTACCTCAAGAAGTAGCATTAAATACGGAAGCCTGATTGGCAATTGTGTAGCGGAGAGAATGATTTGAAATGAGCTGTTTTAAAATAATTGAAGTTTGCTAATTGACTGTTTGAACCTCAGTTATTGTTGGCGCTTTCTTTAAAGATTGATCTCTGGTACAGCAACACCGTCTTTCTTTAAGGCTATTTCAGAGACTTATTTTACTATGAGATTGTACTTCTGCTTTTTACATTCTATTAGAAATTCAGAGGTTGAAGATACTTAATAGTTCTAAAATATGTGAGAACTGACTTTTGTAACTATTATTGCACAGGAGCCTACTGATACATCTTCTGCATTCTAGTGTTTCATTTCATTATTAATCATATCAATAACTTAGAAATATTATTTAACTGTTCAACTTGTTAAATTTTATAAAGTTGTAAATATTTGAATATCTTTCTTCAAAGTTCTTTTAGCATTAAGAGGCAGCTAAATCAGGATGGCAGAAGAAATTTAGGCAATTGAAAGAATTTACCTGTTGGGTTGCCATTACAAAACCTTTATATATTATTATTTAATAAAAGTAATATTATGTAGAATATTTCTTTTTACAGAGTCAATGAAGATAATCTAAGAAATAAACTATCAGAATTCGGTGAAATAGTGTCTATGAGGGTGAAGGCTGGTGTGAAGGCGTTTGGTGGTTCTATATGCTACTGTCAATACAGAACTCCTGTGAGTAATTTTTTTCCTCCTCCTGTGATGTCAAAGTGTGGTAGTACCTTCGATCAGAAGTAACCATATTCTAGATCGTGGTCCCAAAAGTTTCATATTGAAGTAAGGTATAAATAAATAAGACCACATGTCTTATTTTGACTTATCCCCAACGTATGGAAGCGTCGCGTCATGAAAACGTCTTATGAGTATGAGACTTACAATTTTAAATGTTAAAGCTATGAACTTTAAAGTTGAGTTTTCTAAGAGACTAATAAGATTTTACAAACTAAACCCTAACACAGTAATGTTGAATATATATATAACGTTGCGATACTTTTTGTGTTCCTATATGTGTATATATATATATATATATATATATATATATATATATATATATATATATATATATTCTCAAGTTATTCTTACACTTAGTTTGAAGCCGGTCAATATTAAATCCTATTATTTTTGATCGAAGACGAAGTTTCAAATCAAAAGCAAATGTCAGACATTAGAGTTAAAAGTCAGCCTGTATTGGCAAATGAAACCCTTACCAATATAAAAAAAATAGGATATTACCATTTTAATATACATGTTAAATAGGTTTAGTAATCATTTTATATATGTTTCAGGGATCGGTGGAAAGAGCATTGAAGCACGACAGAACGCCACTGGACGGCCGGCCCATGTTCCTCTCTCGTTATTCCGCCAACAAAAGCAAACCCTCCTTCAAGTACGCAACCACTGTGGAGAAACACAAACTTTTTGTTCGGAACCTACCCTTCTCACATTGTACAAATGAAGCCTTAACCGAGCTGTTTAGTAAATATGGCGCACTAAAAGATATAAGAGTGGTAACATTCAAGTAAGTATCATTGTACATATTTAATGGTGTGACTGATATATTAGTATTCGCTAAGATATTAGTAATATTGAAAAGATTTTAGTAATCCGGCGAACTGTAATATGCTAATATTACTATGCCGTTACAGATATTAGGCGAATATAATATCTGTAACGGCTATCCAAAATGAATCGCATAATATCATTCAGTCTTCGGAATAGTTCGGATTCGCTAGATTGACGCCCGTCGGAATCGGATTCGTGAAAATATTAAAATATTTTCACGATACGCCGCGTCGTACGTACGAATGAGTCAGACGTATTTCCTGCAGTATCAGATCTTATTACTGGTGCTTTAAGGTCCAAATTACAGTGAAATATTAATACTGATATATTAAGATATTTTCCTGCCGTATCCAGTATAGGATCTTATAACTGTTGCTTTAAGGTCCAAATTACAGTGAAATATTAGTAAAGATATTTTCCTGCCGAATCAGTATTAGATCTTATTACTGTTACTTTAAGGTCCAAATTACAGTGAAATATTAGTTAATACTGACATATTAAGATAGTATAATATTTCAAAGTGAATATATTAGTATCACCTAATCTTTAGAAATATCGGTATTAATCCGTCTCTATACATATTACCCATGTTTCTAGTCTCTTAGAAAGATTTGATGAACTACTTACCAGTCAGCCGGCTTGTACGAGGCATGTGTAGTATAAACACATGTTCACATCCTGTTGTGGCTTCTTGAGTTCTGCATTTACTTTTTGTTTATTAATTTTCAAATGTTTCAAGTGAATATGTCATGAGACAGGCTTAGTCAAGTATTTTGCTAGATAGGGAAACAATTTTTTAAATGTATTTTTGGCAGTTGATCTATATTATGGTAATATGTCTATGTCTTTATGGTGCACAGGAGATAGCCTTAGAGCCCATTCTAATTCTGTCTCCTGTGAGACTAAACCTTTGCTAGTATTTTGAGAAGTGCAATAATAATTTATTAATTTTATAATTAGTAACCTGAGGTAGTAATTGTAAATGGCATTTAGGTGTGCTTGCAACACTATTTTATAAATGAATGAAATTGGCATGAGTGGGACTTCCCTGTTTTGGTCTTGGGCTTCTTTGAAGAATAGGCCAACTACCGTTCTGCCAGGCAGATTTTGTAAAAGGCGACCGATTGGCAATGCGAGTCACTACCATCGTGGTTACTAGGTGGTAGAGGTCTGCATTGTCTCGCCCGGGTCTGATACCAACCCCTTACCTATTCCTGCTGTAATAGCGTTAGTGCTTGTCGTTGTCGTGTTCTGGTTTGGAGGGCAAGGTAGCCTTCTGCATGTGGTATTGACCTGGCTACAAGATAGCAGTGCACCATTAACATCTTTGGTGTCTATAAGCGATGGTATATTTTTTTCATCAGGAGATCCACCTGCTTGTTTGCTATCTTGTGATATAAAAAGCCCCACTGTAGTATGGGCTATATATTATTATATGTTACCCATAAGGAGAAATTGTAAAAGCCAATAGGCTCATTATATAGTTGAGAAGGGCAAATATATGTAATATTGACGGTGATGGTGTTCCCGCAGAGACGGCAAACCGAAAGGGCTGGCATACGTGGAGTTCTGCGAGGAGTCGTGTGCGGCGGCGGCGGTGGAGGGTGCGGACGGGCAGGTGGTGGGCGGGCGCGCCATCTCCGTGGCCGTCAGCGCGCCGCCGCAGCCCGCCGCCGCCACCGCCGTCACCACGCTCGGACAGCAGAAGAGAGGGCCCGGGGATACCATGTGAGTATTGAAATTAGAGGTGTCTTATTTCCGAGGTACTGAATGAAATGTACTGATTCCACGGCTGGATACGATAAGCTTATTGAAGTGAAACTTCTTTAGAATCGTTGTGATTTCAAACCTGATGCAACGGAAAAAACGACAGGTAAGAGACACAAATACAAAAATGTGTCGGATGAAGCCAGTAAAGAATGAGACAGAAATATACATACTATTTTATATTATCAGTCTCTATTAGTTTCACTTCTATCATGTGTGAATCGAACACACACACCTTTTTTTATTTATTCCTTCAAATCCTTTTCGTCTCTGTGGAATTATTTTTTCTGGCCAGAATGGTGAGCGACTGAGTGTACTGCAATTAGAATGAGAGTGAATGATATTGCGAATTGCAGATGACGTTTACACTTCTGGTGAGACTCAACAAGCATTAATCAAACTAAAAAACTACTTGCATAGTAATGTGGAATTGGTAAGAACAAGAAAAATATAAAGGAAAATGTTGATTTAATAATCATCGTTGAACGTTGAATAATCATCACCATATGTAACCCTGATTTATACAAAATAAATAATTTTGACTTAAATTTTTTTGAAGATATGATCACAGAATATGATACGCTGCAAGTGAGCTAAAGGAATAAATAAGGTGAATCATGCCTGTACCTGGAGCCGGAATAAGAATAAATTCACCCTAAGGAATAAAGATTGCCCCCACTGCTAATTGAAACACTATATTTACACTACTTTGAACCAAAGTCCTTATACATATAGGACGGCTAAATTTCACATATTTTACGGTCTACGGACACCTAACCTTTTTTTTCGGAACGTCTGAATTACTGCTGGCCTTATAGGCCGTTACAGCTTCCGGCCTCTCGCGGGGGCGAGCAGAGTGCTCAGCCAGAGAAAAAAAAATCTAAAGACACCCAGTCCTGTCAATGACTTATTTTGCAAAGTCTTAGCACTCCACTAGTTTGGACTAAAAACAAGAACCAAAGGTTCGGCTTGCATTTACATTTAAAATATTTTAAATCACATTTAATTTTTGATATCATACCCCGGTGTGGTAATAAATGGCGTGGAAACTAGCAAAAATGCCGTATAACATTAAACCATATTATTTTTCATTGGTTAGTCAATTCTTTACTAAAATACTTTTTAATAATTTAATTATATGTGTGTCATATACTGACGTGACAGATTCGAGACTTGTATGTACAATCCCAATATTCTTTAGCTTTTCTGCAAAGAATGTCTATCTTAACGTCATTAGTCACGTCACATAACTTCTAGTGCATGCTAACTACGATACATTTGTAATGTCGATAAAACGGTGGTCTAAACTCTAAATATTGTATATATATTAAAACCTTGTATATTGAAAGCGAATTAACGATTGATCGACCGCCAACCGCTCTCACCTTCCAAGGTTCAAGTTATGGTTCTAGTTCTCGCGCGCGCGAGCGCGCGCGCAATATTTATAAGCACCTACGCACCGACTTAGACGCATGCCCATAAAATGTGAACGAAACGTTGATTGTAATGATCACTCCACAGATATGGCCCGAGGTTATTTACCTTATTACTCACTCTTAAGTAAAAAGCGGATTATTTTATGCAGAAATGCGTAAAGTGTTAAAGAGATAAAATGATATTTTTATTCTTAAAAATCAAAAACTTTTACATTCCATTAACTACATTTTTTTTGTTGGATATCTTTGGTTATACATACTGAACACTTTGTTGAATATTTCAATTCTTCACATATTTTGAAAGGACCTTATTTACAGAAGAGTGGCAAAAATACTCTCTAGAAACCAAATTACGTTCGGTCATTTTTGTGTATTTTAATGAACAGGGAACAACCAAACATACAAACCATTATACATGTACATTATTGTACATCCATTATAATATTATTATAAATAATTTAATATCTCGGCCCATAGACATCATTCTAAATAAATACATTGTTTACAGGCGGCGAACTCAACTCAGCAGTTTTATACCTAGCGTGCTACAAAAGCCATCCACAAGTAAATCTACAGCAAATGGCAGCCATACAAATGGGGCAGAGAAACGACCACTGAGCAATAGTGACTTTAGAAATATGCTATTAAATAAATAGGTCATAGTTATGTAAATAGTTATGAGTTTCGTTCGGATCAAACATTAAGAATATTGTCAAGTGCGTGGCGCATTATTAAAGTGATTCGTGACAAGACAAAGTGGAGTCCAAAATGTAAGTGTTCTTGCAGATAAACACTTTGTTGTCGAGAAAGCCCTTTGGATACATAAAATGCACTTGTAATTTTATTTCATGTAAGTGATATACAAATAAAGTGAGTTTTCACTCAAGCCATTGATATACGAAACCCAAAATGCATATTCAGTGTCTCAAAAACATTCTCTAAAATTGAGTGCACAATTTTAAATAGTGCGCTCTTTTCAAATACAATTGCATTACTTCAATTTATTGCTTGTTGGAAATTGCTTTGAAAAATAACTATAAATCTTGCGATTAAGGTTTGATATGCAAAAACATATTTTTTTGCCATATCTGTAATTACTTGTGTGAAATTAGCGACAGTTTTGAGTGTCATTTTGTTCGGGACTGTGCTTCTTGGGTTTTTATATCAATGACGCAAAGGCAATAAAAGTATGAGTATGTTTTAAGTAATGATTGTACTAGTAATGTTATTTCACTAAGTGCCGACGATGGAAAGTGTAAAATATGTTGAAAAAGCCACTTACAACCATCGTCATTAGTTGGTGCTTGCTGTTGACGTGTTTATTACCGCTGTAGATTTAGATATGTATTGGTCTGGATAGACAATATAAATGGTTGTTGGCATGAGTATGCCTGAAGATGATTCGGTGAGGTAGTGAAACATACCTTTAGTACATAAACGGTATTTCTGTTTATGCTACTGAAAAGGAGGAAAGTGTGAATATGGGTGGACTATGGTGTCGCTTGTGTCGACTTATTTCCAAACCTTTGGTAAGATGCCATTCCTTGTGGCTTTTGCCATCCATTCTCCAGTGGTGTTGCAGAAGTTATACAAAATTTTGCAGAAAGTTGTAAATTACATGACCTTAATTTCGTCATGAATTATGGATTTCCAAAAAGACCTTTTTTTTGAAAAAAAAAAAAAGAATTGGAACTCAGTTCTTATAGTACCTCAAACTAAATTTACAATTTTAATCAAAATTACCTTAAAACAAACAATTTAATGTTATGTAAATTAATTTTACACGAGTCCCTTTAATTCCTGATGCGGGCGTTTACCATGGATAGGGTTTTTTTTAGCTTAGTAACGGAGTACGGACAGTATTGTGAGCTCGAGTGACGTGAGAAAAAAACCAATTGCGTTAAGTATTTTAATACAAAATTGGAACTTAGTGGGGAACAGAAATACAATTTTTTCGGAATTAATATTAGCTAGAATAACAGAGTAATTATCTGAATGTATGGTTCCAAATAAAGTTAGCACAAAACAAATACGTACAGAAGTCAATCTCATGTATTTACTTTACATACCTACGCTCGGCGGTCGCGCTGGGGCTATCAACTTTGGATTATGTAAAAAAAAAACTAGTAGCGACACTCATATCTACATGTTTGATTTATTCTTGAGTATGAAACAGGAAAAACAGAAATGTAAACCGATAGCAACTAAAATATTTTAATGTTATTGTTATATATCTATTACAAATTTTCTGCACAAAAAGTTCACTGACACGTGTCTCAAGCGGGTGGCTCTAGCTCTTGCACTATTTCATACTATTCCGAACTATTGTGTCCGTGAGAGGTGCCAATGTCTGCGTTGATTGAACACCCTTTATGTGTAGATTGACCTTTGTATCTATTTATTTTGTGGTGGTAAGTACTATAATAGGTACCTACATACACATGTAAGTGGTACATTTATATTATTATCTGTCTATGCTCAAATACAAATCACATTAAACTACAGTGTTATTCCTTCGATCAAAAATAACCTGATTCAAAATCGGTCTTAATTCTAATTAAAATGAGCATGAATAAGGTCTGACTTCGTCCAATCGCAGTCAACGTACGGATGTGAATAGTCATGAAAACATGAGTAGCATTTGACTAATTTCAAATTTAAAATTACTTCAGTTTAATTTTCTAAGAGCCTAATAAAATTTTACGAGCGATCGTCAGTCAGTAAAGCGAGGGCGCAATAGTCGAAGCTAAACCACGTTGCGATATTTTTTGTGTATATGTGTATATTATACATTTTCTTGCGCTGAGTTTGTAAACAACGCTAAATCTTCCAAAGAGATCATATTTTGTTAAAACCACAATGTAAAAAATATATAACTTTGAAACTAAGAAAGGCATTGTGAACCTCTTGAACCTGCAGGCCATCTCTGAAACTTCCCACAACTTAGATTTTTAAACTTTTTTTTTTATAGAAGAGGGGGCAAACGAGCAAGAGGTGCACCTGATGGTAAGTGATCACCGCTGCACTTGAACATCGGCAATACCAGAGGTCTTGCAGTTGCGTTGCCGTCCTTTTAAGAATGAGTAAGCTCTTTTCTTGAAGGTCCCTATGTCGTATCCGTTCGGAAATACCCCTGCCGGTAATTGATTCCACAACAGAGTAGTGGGAGGCAAAAAGTGTCGGGAGAAACGCACAGTTGTGGATTTCCAGACATCGAGATGGTGAGGATGGAACTTCAAATTTTGACGCGATGTCCAATGGTGGAATTCGGCGGCAGGAATTAATCCAAACAACTCGTCGGAACACTCCCCATAAATAAGATAGAAGACGCAGAGTGAACCTACATCTCTGCGTAATGCCAAAGAGTCAAGCTGTTTCGAAATAGCCTGGTCGTCAACGATTCGAACCGCTCTACGCTGAATGCGATCAAGAGGAAGAAGCTGGTACTGGGGAGCTCCAGCCCAGAGATGAGAACAGTACTCCATGTGAGGCCGAATCTGTGCCTTATAAAGTTGAAGGCGATGGGCCGGCAAAAAGTACTGTCTCGCTCTGCTGAGCACACCGAGCTTTTTAGAGGCTAATTTAGCCTTACCTTCCAATTGACCGCGAAACTGAACGTAATTCGATATGTCGACTCCCAGGATTCCAACACTAGCTGAGTAACTGCAAGAGTATAAATCGAAAGTTAAAATGTGAAACTTCATTTTTGAAATACTATTCTTATAATTAGGCAGTTCTTATGATTAAGAAGCTGCATCTTATGATTAAGGAATTTTAACAAAAGGCTCTAATAATATGACCACTGTTTTTATACTAATTTCGATGATTTGTTGTGATGTTCTTTTTGACTTATGATATTTTTAACTATTTGCTTGACCGGGTTTGGTTGAGGTTTTGTTTTAACGGAATAATAAGTCCGCCATGTAAATGGATATACATTTGATGTAACATTACGCTAGCCACTTTGCAAGGGAATTTTAACAAATGTAGTTAATGAAGCTCTGATGGCAAAAATTACCTATAAAATATTTTATGCAACTGGTATGTACCGCACCATTAACATTTTTGATTGTTACTGTCAAAATTATCTATTACAAAATACATTAGCTGCAAAAAAAGTGTACAAAATAAGTTATTGCTTCATACTCTGTAACCCTACAGTTACAGAGTATGAAGCAGTAACTTATAGTAAAAAAAATATAGTTTTTTTTTATTAATAAAAAATAACTTGATTTTAATCCTTTTTGGAATTATGTGGGGCATTATTCCAAATACATAAGTTATATGTTTTGTCAGATCATTTTTAATTATAGAAGACTTTTACTATTTTCTGGTTAATAGAACATTTTTATTATTGCAACAAAATGTAAATATACTGGAAGTAAAAAGAACCAGTTTATGTTTTTGTGAGATTGTGGTATGAGGCATCCATATTACGGCGATAATTGCGTTGTGCGTCTTACGTTACCTTGTATTCACTTCACTTTCGTTTTGGCATAATGACAATCTTCTGTATAAATATTTCTCACATTGTACATATTTCATACTTCACTAGTTATAATGTAAATTTAAGTAAGGGAACTTTATAAGTGTTTTGTTTTTTATCAAAAATTAAAGTGTAATGCAGTTGTAGCATTAATAAATATCTAAGTTGTATCATGTGGTTTTATTTACATGTATGTTTCTGCCACAAAGAATGCTAATTTACATGATTTGAGAAGCCACGGATTAAACAGGAGACGCCTTTCAAGGCAATTTCTTAGGTAGTCAGTGTCGCTTGCATTTACACAGAGAAATATGGAGTTATAATACTTACCGGTGAAATAAAATCACTTAAGCTTAACCTTTTTTCCGACACGATAAAATAGCACAATACCGCATATTTCTATTTTTTACGTATATCTACAAGCGTTTGACATTTACATACATTTGCTCATATGGACGGCTACTTATTTTGCGCCCAACACCGTGTCTGTTAGTATTTGTGTGGTTTTTGGGTATAACTATGTTGACCCCAACCATTAAAAGGTACCCATCCTATCATACGCTTGCGTAGCGTTTGCTCATCTCCCTTTGTACGGACTTGCATCCGTTGCAAGTGGTACAAAATAAATTCTTGCGCATTGTCGCGGGTGCACCGTGATATGTGCGCAACGTAGACTTCTATAAAGATTTTGGATTCTCATTTCATTTAAGCTCGATGAATTGAAAATCACGATTTTCAATTCATCGAGCTTAAATGAGCTGGTCAAGAGGTGAAGGAAGCCCGAATATGTTACAACCAACGTTACTATAATAGTAATTAAAAAAATATGAAATTGACTTCAAATATCTTTCAGTCTCATCTATACCAATATTTCAAACAGTTCTGAAACGATTTTGGCGAGACATGAACTGTCCACCAAGTAGGAATATACCGATTTAAATGAAAAAAAAAAATAATCATAATCTTGATGTGGCTTAGTTGCTGAGAAATTCGTGGACAAACAACATATTATACTTACGAAATTACGTACCTACGTGTGCTAGTGCCCCTAAGTAGATCATCGTACACTATTATCTAGTTTCAGTAATGTTTTATGAATACATGTCAAACTGAAACCTATTTTTTGTCGATTCATAACATGGGAGCGTTGAGCTGCCTACTTTTTCCCAGCTGCTGCAGCTCCAAGCGTCACTGATTGTCACTAGCTTTTCGGTTTGGAGGTCATGTGAATACTACATACATATTTTTGCTTACTTCTTGTGACAATGGTTATAGATTTGAAACAAGATTATTTAAGACCGACGCATAAGTACTAGACAAGGCATGCGTCATGACTCGCGCCTGAAAAAAATCTATCAAACCATGTTCTATTTAGACTGTTCTTATTCGAAAATATCTGAGACTTGTAGCGGATACGGTTATGGCTACGGATATATTTTTATTTCAGATATCCGATAGTTACGGTTACGGAGTTCCATAACATCCCTGTATGTAGTATATTATATAACGTACATCTCTAGTATGTAGTATATTACCCTCCCTGAATTAAGGTGGTGTGTTAACATACCTGCGCCGACGCATGTCAATATAATCATAACGTACTGCTTTGTGTTATGTTTTGCTATTATCAGGGCTTGGTATGATAATAAGTAGCCTATTCTTCAGACTGAAACGCAGTAGTCAGTTGCTTACCTGCACGGACATTGTGGTACTCGGGGTGACCACTTACATTGGTACGGCCTTTTAAATTTTAAAACCAATATAGTAGTTATCGAAACAATTTGTTCACTTAGGTGTATAAGAAAAAAAAAACTGAAAAACTTGTAAAAAAATCCAATTGTTTCCATTAGTCAGCAATAAAACTAGTAAAAATGCAAATAACACGATTGTAATAAATCCATTAAGTGTAAAAAGATTGCACCAATACGACAACATCGAACTTGTATAAATTATCGAAATCACGATACCCGGTAGGTATCTCCTACTACCTACTCAACTCTTTATAGTAATTACTAATTAATCTTTAATTACTTGTTCTCACACAAACTAGCGTAAAATCTATGTACAAAGAATATATATAAAAATCTATTAGCTTCTAATAAAATACCTGTAGGAAAAATAGAAAAGAAACGCGCATATTCGTGGAACTCTAAGGAACGTAAAAACAGCTGCAAACACATATGTACAATAATATTATTGAGGGTGTTTAATAATATCTATATTATAATATTATAAATGCGAAAGTTTGGATGTTTCTTACTCAATCACGCAAAAAATACTGAACGGATTTTAATGAAATTGGGCACACAGGTAGATGATGACCTGGAATAGCACATAGACTGCCTTTTGTCCCGGAAAAATTAGGTGATCCCGCAAGATTCGCCAAAAACTAAAAAGTAATATATATTTAAAGGTAACAAATAAGCAGATATGTAGGTATAAATGCCTTTGTATTATAATTAGGGCGAGCGAAGCGAGCCCTACACTAGGCGACTTTCTATGCACTTTTGTGGTACCTTTTACTGAAAAAGTATCGCACTTTTAGGTTTGAGCTTTGACGTGGTAGTTTAAATTCATGTCTAGATATGATCTACCATTAAAATACAATTTTATAAACATTAAAAAACTAGAAGATACATGATGTATTAGAATTTTATTGCTACTAACGCCATCTATTAAAAGGCTAACGAGTTAAAATGCTAAAGCTACATTAGGCAACAATCTATGCCCTTTTGTGGTACATTTTACTGAAAAAATATCGCACTTTTAGGTTCGAGCTTTGGCGTGGTAGTTTTAATTCATTTTCATTTAATCTATTTTAATACAATATTAATACAATTGTACTTTTTAACATCCAGCTATTTATGAAGATTTAGTAAGTAAGTGTTTTCTTGCTGTTTTTTGTGACTTAGCAATTGAGAAATTTCAATATTTCTCAGAACTGAAAAAATCTATGCTTATAGTTTTTACTCTTTTGAGCTTAAAATACCTTAATTTAGCGGGAAGTTTCAGGGATGGCCTGCAAGGTCAACCGTTTTCAGAATTTTCACAATATGATTATTGTGAAAAAGTACAAGTATTGATTGATTAATATTGTATTGAGATCAATTTCCAATGTTAGCCCGAGGGTAAAAAGTTAAAACAACGGTATATTCATGCCCGTATCCCCGAAGAGGTAGGCGGAGGTACAACGAGTGCATCCACGATTAGCCGAAGATATGTTTAGTCCCAGAACGTGATTGGTGACCAACCTATCACCAATCGGGCACTTCTCCAATCCCGGGCAACGTTGTTTTTATTAGAAAATTGAAAAACACATTTTTGATTTGATTGATACCAGTTAGGGGGCGTCCATAAATTACGTGAGGTGTTTTTTTTAATTTGTTGTCCCTCCCTCCCCCCTTAGTGAGATGTCGTGAGATTATATTCAACCCCCTCCCCCGTCCCCCAATCTCACGTGAGATTTTTCAAAATTTGGGTTTCTTAAATATGTAAACGCGTTGGATTTTTATTATAAAAAGAAAAAAAAAATTGCTTCGTGATTTTATTTACGACTAGTTGAGACTAGTAATCAATATTGCTGAGTTATGTCATAACAATTTAACAATAGAATACTTAAATCGTAATTACTGCGATTAAAAAAAGAATGTCTACTCCTCTGATAGTGTCACGAAATCAAAGGACGGGCTACACTGTACCGTAAATTCAGATTAAATTGAACTATTTGGTATAAAACAAATATGATGATTTGGCAGTCAGTAGTAATGTATAGCGTCGAAGTATGAATGAAATTATTTTCTTTCGAACGAATTAGTGAATAATCTTAATCGTATTACGATTACGATGACCGCCCCGTTGGTCGAGTGTTTAGAGACCCTGACTACGCAATCAACGAGGCTCGGGTTCGATCCTCGTTGATTGCGTAGTCAGGGTCCCCCGGGGTTCGATCCCCGACGGGGACAAGCATTTGTGTGATGAGCATAAATGTTTGTATTTCCGGGTTTGGGTGTTTATTATATATGGGTGTTAGTCAACGATACTAATACATAGAAAATACATATATAAATACTAGAAAATATATATATATATATATATATATATATATATATATATATATATATATATATATATATATATATATATATATTCTAGTATTTATATATGTATTTTCTATGTATTAGTCATCATCATCATCATCATCAGCCGGCATTCGTCCACTGCTGGACATAGGCCTCTCCCAAGGCGCGCCACTGAGCCACATGTATTAGTATCGTTGACTAACCCATATATAATAAACACCCAAACCCGGAAATACAAACATTTATGCTCATCACACAAATGCTTGTCCCCGTCGGGGATCGAACCCCGGGGGACCCTGACTACGCAATCAACGAGGATCGAACCCGAGCCTCGTTGATTGCGTAGTCAGGGTCTCTAAACACTCGACCAACGGGGCGGTCATCGTAATCGTAATACGATTAAGATTATTCACTAATTCGTTCGAAAGAAAATAATTTCATTCATACTTCGACGCTATACATTACTACTGACTGCCAAATCATCATATTTGTTTTATACCAAATAGTTCAATTTAATCTGAATTTACGGTACAGTGTAGCCCGTCCTTTGATTTCGTGACACTATCAGAGGAGTAGACATTCTTTTTTTAATCGCAGTAATTACGATTTAAGTATTCTATTGTTAAATTGTTATGACATAACTCAGCAATATTGATTACTAGTCTCAACTAGTCGTAAATAAAATCACGAAGCAATTTTTTTTTCTTTTTATAATAAAAATCCAACGCGTTTACATATTTAAGAAACCCAAATTTTGAAAAATCTCACGTGAGATTGGGGGACGGGGGAGGGGGTTGAATATAATCTCACGACATCTCACTAAGGGGGGAGGGAGGGACAACAAATTAAAAAAAACACCTCACGTAATTTATGGACGCCCCCTAACTGGTATCAATCAAATCAAAAATGTGTTTTTCAATTTTCTAATAAAAACAACGTTGCCCGGGATTGGAAAAGTGCCCGATTGGTGATAGGTTGGTCACCAATCACGTTCTGGGACTAAACATATCTTCGGCTAATCGTGGATGCACTCGTTGTACCTCCGCCTACCTCTTCGGGGATACGGGCATGAATATACCGTTGTTTTAACTTTTTACCCTCGGGCTAACATTGGAAATTGATCTCAATACAATATTAATCAATCAATACTTGTACTTTTTCACAATAATCATATTGTGAAAATTCTGAAAACGGTTGACCTTGCAGGCCATCCCTGAAACTTCCCGCTAAATTAAGGTATTTTAAGCTCAAAAGAGTAAAAACTATAAGCATAGATTTTTTCAGTTCTGAGAAATATTGAAATTTCTCAATTGCTAAGTCACAAAAAACAGCAAGAAAACACTTACTAAATCTTCATAAATAGCTAGATGTTAAAAAGTACAATTGTATTAATATTGTATTAAAATAGATTAAATGAAAATGAATTAAAACTACCACGCCAAAGCTCGAACCTAAAAGTGCGATATTTTTTCAGTAAAATGTACCACAAAAGGGCATAGATTGTTGCCTAATGTAGCTTTAGCATTTTAACTCGACACCCATAACACAAGCAAATAATTTGCTTACTTTGGGGTTAGATCATTAAGTGTAATTTGTCCCGTGAATATTTATTATTTATTATTATTATTACGCTTAAGATTAAATCTTAAGCATGTACAATCTGGACAATGGACCAAAATAGTATATTTTTTTCTGTTTCAATCAGAAAACAAATTACGTGATATTTGCCGAGACCCCCCACTCCCCAACGTAAGATAAGATGAGATTTGACTCGACCCCCTCTCCCCCTTAAACATCTCACGTAATTTGTGGACGCCCCCTTAGTAACCTGTACACGTAGTTAGTAGAAGTTTGAGAAGGCGATAAATAGAGTAAAGTTGATTTTTCGATCGATCGAGTCGATGTTTATTATAATCGTTAAGTTAAACGACTCGCGTTTGCCGTGACTGTATCGCCTCTGTTTATTAATGCCTTGTCGGCCCTTTTTATATTACCGATGTACGTAACCGTACATATTGGCAACCCCAAAGAGATAAACGGACGACAGAGAGAGAGTCGTTAAGTAAAAATAAAAACAAAATTAATATTTAACAGTAAAAGCAAAGTAGTATAGGTACACTAAGTTAAGAATAAATTAATTAAAATTAAAATGAACGTCAACTTCTTGCTGTCGACGAGGGTGTGGTCGTGGCCGTCCACGGGTAGTCGTGGGAGCGTCCGCTTCTGGCTTCTTCTCGCCCGGACGCTCATCAGGCGTGACACTGCCAAGTTTGTCGCCAAGCTCTAGGTCCAAACCTTTTTGTTTTGAAGGTTTGGTCACGGTATGCTGTCTGCAGGTGAACCAGCCCCGCTTCTTTACCAGACAGACGTGCGTTCTGGTCTCTCGCCAAGGCTGTCTTAGGGAATTTCTCACAGCCCTCTTCCATCCTTGCACGGAGACGATGAATCTTTGGCCCATACCGCAAAGGAGAAGGCCGATCTCCTGGGCACCTTTATTGCGGCCAACTCGACTCTGGACGACCAAGAGAACGCACCGCCTACCATCCCGCAGTGTGATAGTTCTATGCCAGAACCACAATTTCGGCAGTCATCTGTGCGTAAAGCACTACTTTCCTTGGAGTGGGCCGGATGGCATCCCTCCGATTGTGCTAAAAATGTGTGCTCCAGAGTTGGTACCAGTATTAACACGCCTATTCCGGCTTTCCTATTCACTCGGCGTGGTACCGAATTCATGGAAGACAGCTTTGGTGCATCCCATCCCTAAAAAAGGAGATCGCTCTAATCCGTCTAACTATCGACCCATAGCCATAACCTCCTTGTTCTCCAAAATTATGGAGACAATCATCAACTCTCAGCTCCTCAAGTATTTAGAAGAGCACCAGCTGATTAGCGACCGTCAGTACGGTTTCCATCGCGGACGCTCAGCTGGTGACCTTCTAGTATACCTAACTCATCGATGGGCGGAAGCAGTTGAGTCCAAGGGGGAGGCATTGGCAGTTAGTTTGGACATAGCGAAGGCCTTTGATCGGGTATGGCACAAAGCGCTTCTCGCGAAGCTGCCTTCCTATGGGCTTCCTGAGAAATTACGCGAGTGGATCACCAGTTTTTTGGCTGACCGGAGCATCAAGGTCGTTGTCGACGGTGCGTGCTCTGACCTTAAATCTGTCAATGCTGGTGTTCCCCAAGGCTGCGTCCTATCACCGACACTGTTCCTTCTGCATATCAATGATATGATGCGAATTAGTAACATACATTGCTATGCGGATGACAGTACTGGTGATGCTACATACTCCGGCCGAAGCGGTATTTCTCGGGAACACGTCGAAGAGTGCCAAAACAAGCTTGTGTCTGAAGTCGAGAATCGACTTACCGATGTCTCGGAATGGGGTCGCCAAAACCTGGTTACTTTTAACCCCAAGAAGACACAGCTTTGCGTGTTCACCGCAAAAAAGACGCCCTTTGTCGTATCACCTCGATTTGAGGATACTCTCCTGACAGCCTCAGCTAGTGTCGGAATCCTGGGAGTTGACATATCGAATTACGTTCAGTTTCGCGGTCATTTGGAAGGTAAGGCTAAACTAGCCTCCAAAAAGCTCAGTGTGCTCAGTAGAGCGAAACAGTACTTTTTGCCGGTCCATCGCCTTCAACTTTATAAGGCACAGGTTCGGCCTCACATAGAATACTGTTCGCATCTCTGGGCCGGAGCTCCCCAGTACCAGCTTCTTCCTCTTGATCGCATTCAGCGTAGAGCGGTTCGAATCGTTGACGACCAGGCTATTTCGAAACAGCTTGACTCTTTGGCATTGCGCAGAGATGTAGGTTCTCTCTGTGTCTTTTATCATATATATCATGGAGAGTGTTCTTACGAGTTGTTTGGATTAATT
This sequence comes from Apodemia mormo, assembly GCA_036924255.1. NCBI lineage: Eukaryota > Metazoa > Arthropoda > Insecta > Lepidoptera > Riodinidae > Apodemia > Apodemia mormo. The sequence continues at coordinate 17,420,205 of JAUPFN010000020.1, forward strand.
CCTGCCGCCGAATTCCACCATCGGACATCGTGTCAAAATTTGAAGTCCCATCTTCACCATCTCGATGTCTGGAAATCCACAACTGTGCGTTACTCCCGACACTTTTTACCTCGCACTACTCTGTTGTGGAACCAATTACCGGCAGGGGTATTTCCGAACGGATACGACATAGGGACCTTCAAGAAAAGAGCTTACTCATTCTTAAAAGGCCGGCAACGCAACTGCAAGACCTCTGGTATTGCAGATGTCCATGGGCGGCGGTGATCACTTACCATCAGGTGCACCTCTTGCTCGTTTGCCCCCTCTTCTATAAAAAAAAGACACTATGACGGCAACGATGGCGGCTGATAATATAGTGTAGCCATTGATATAAAAAGAGGAAGATATGTTACCTATTCACAGCGCCGGGTCCTACAAAACTAGGTTCGTGTACATAGTGCTTGTAGTATGCCACTCAGTCACACGCGGGTCATCGTAACGTTCTACTTTCCGATTGTTTTTGCCATTAAACACGCATCAAAATGTCTTCTTGTGTATTTACCCAGTGTTATAATCACTCAAGGGAAAAAATAAGACACATGGGATTACTTTCGCTCGTACGAGTGTATCCGCCCTATCTCTGTCTTTGTTTCCATGTTTATAATTGTGATAACAGATGTGTGTGCGTGTCGGTGTATATGTATTCTGCCGAGCCTAGTTTATTGAATGCGATACAAGAACGTAACGTATCTTCCTCTTTTTATATCAATGGGTGTAGCAGAGCGTGTATTGGTGTATGTCGTGCTGGGTAAGAGTTGCAGGTAGTTGCAGCACATTTTGTTTTTGGACTTTAAATCGGTTTTCAAAGTTTTCTCGGGTTTCATCCTCAGTTTGTTATAAAAGTTGCGGTGTTCGTTGAAAGTTAAAGATGTGATTTATTGAATTTTCGACTATAGGAATATTCCGCAGCTACAAATTGATTCTCCAGTTACTATGATGAGTTGTATTTTCCCAGTAGTATCCTAGTAGATTGAGTGCTCGCGGCCGAGGTCGGTTATCTGAGCGTTCGATGTCATGATTTCTGCGACAGCAATGTTAGCGCAGTGCAATCCAGTTATATTAATAGCTGGCACTATCAAAAGGCCTATCGTAAAATTGGCAAAATTATTACCAGCCGATGCCGAAAATATACAAGTAAAGTCGAGCATTCCAGCTAAAGGACAATTTTAAATTCAATCTTATTTTCTTTATTATTAAATAATAAAGAAAATTTATTATTAAATAAAGAAAATAAGATTGAATTTAAAATTGTCCTTTAGTTGGAATGCTCGACTTTACTTGTATATTTTCGGCATCGGCTGGTAATAATTTTGCCAATTTTACGATAGGCCTTTTGATAGTGCCAGCTTGAGTTTTGACAGTTGTCACTCTCACGTGGCCATCTTCACCGGGATGTACTTTAATCACTTTCCCCATTGTCCATTTTCATGACGGAAGGTTATTATCTTTTACTAGGACAATGTCACGTATTGCCATATTTTTCGTTGGTTTTTGCCATTTAGATCTTGCTTGTTTAAATTATCTTCTACAAGCACTTTTGACGAATCAACAACATGACTACTGGCGGTTTTGTTACACTTACTTTTACTATTATATATTCTGTGCTCCCAATTGGGAACGGACAAATACATAAATGATACTCGTCCGCCTTTTTACTGCTCTTAACATTACATTACATTGGTTTACTGCTACTATTGACCAATTTCCAGTAGTCTCCTCCTCCTGAACCAGTCCTGCAAGAATTCAGCAATCAGCCGGTACTTCGTCGGCGTCGTTACTAGATCCGCAAATGCTATTGCGACAGGGAAGGTAAGGCGAGAATACCAAAACCAGGCAAAATTTGGCAGAAATCAGATATTTATCTAGTATAACCAAGACGTTAGTGAAATGTTTGGCCTTCGCTTGAACCAAATTCCATGATACCTACCTAAGAGAACAGGTGATTTATTAATCAAATTGACCCAAACCAATAAGGAAAATATAAAAAAAATAAAAAATTAACATGTAAAAATATATTTATTTAAAAAATATATATTTTCACTTTACACATCTCAATAGAGACTATAATTCAATACACATAGCCAAAGATCAACAATAAATAAACAAGTTGTCACTAGAAATTATTTTCCTAACAATGTTTTCAAAATAACTTTGTATATTAAACAAAATTTTTAAAATTTTTTACTATCACATTTAATTCATTCAAGATTTAAAATGGCGAAAATTTCCCCGACCATTTTATAATAGATTTTGATAAGCTCTACATAATCAATGTTTACAATATTACGTGCCATATTTGCTATCTAATAATTCCGGACGTGTTCTCGCTTGTGATTGATCACATTTGGCACAAGACAAACGTGGGCGAGAACTTGTTTGCTAATTATTAATCGTTGCTAAACAAAGTGATATGATTCGATGCTCCTTATTTAGTTCGCTACGTACTGTTCGGTGGTCGGATGTCTCCTCAAACTACAAGAACACAATGTTTCAAATTATGGCTATCTACGACAAATATTCATCAAACGACGTGGCGACCGTCTTTCCATTTCTTTTTTGATCTTTCGAATGCTTCTTTTATACAAGACCTATAAAAAAAACGGAATCTTATAACTTATTACAGTTCAGGCGTATTTATTTAGGTCTCGCAGTTACTCGTGATTTCGCTCGCGAGACCAAAAACTATAACTTCCCTTTCCTCAGTCAGGTAAAAAAGTAGCCAGTCACACCCGGATGCTGTAGTTTTTTAAAGATAAGATATTTTTAATCGGTAAAGTAGTTTTTGAGTCGTAACAAACACAATCAAATATTTCCTCTTTATAATACTGGGGCACACTAAAAGTTTTGCACTTTTAGCTATGCGGAACTATCTGAATTTCGAATGTTATATTTTTAAAACGTTGCAACCTTCTTAGTAATAAAAAAAAAACAATTGGAGGGAAATGATTTGTCAATATTTTTTTTTATCACACATCAAAGTTCTACGTACGCAACGAAAATGGAATTAAGTCGTAAAGATTTTAGAGCGATGATTTTAAAAGTTCTCTTACTCCGAAAGACTGTACCGCTCATCTTCAAAATGCTTTTCGGAGAGAAGCACCTTGTTTGAGCACCGTGAGGCGATGGTTTGGTGAATTTGAGAGAGGTCGAGTTTCTTTACATGACGAATTTCGTGAAGGGCGGCCTTCAACTGCCGTCAACGAAAATAATGTGGCTACTGTTTAAGCGGTTAATTGAAGAAAACCCCCGGATTACCTAAGAGACAATTCGAGGACTATTGGGGATTGGTAAGAGCCAAATTAAGAAAATTTTACACGAAGAATTGAAAGTTCGGAAACTTTGTTGTCGTTGGATCCCTCATGAACTGACAGCGGAGCAGAAGCAGGCTCGCGTGGAATGGTGCTTACAGATGCTACTGAAGTACGACCACGGACATTGTAATTTTGTTTATGACATTGTCACACGAGACGAAACGTGGATTTATTGTTTTGAACCCGAAAAAAATAGCAATCTTGTGAATGGTGGTAAACTAATATTTTAATGAATAGGTAAGATTTGTTTGTTTCTAATCAATAAACTTAAAAGTTACTTGACCAATTAAAAAAAACACCCATGGAAAGTACATTTTTCCGGAGGTTCCTTTTTTATTAAGCAAGAAGAAGTAAGTAATGTCTTTGGAACACGCGAACAAAAGTAATAATATTATTATTGCATCCTCTTGCTTAGTAAAAAAGGAACCTATGTTACTCCTGAATAAAGTACTTTCCATGGGTGATTTTTTTTAATCGGTCAACTAACTTTTGAGTTTATTGACTAGAAACAAACAAATCTTACCTCTGTATTAAAATATTAAGATTAAAAATTGCGACTTGTTTTTTATCACTTTATAAATAAACAGATAAAACCTTACTATACCTACGTTATAGTAGATACGAGTATCGTAACATCATATCAATGTCATAGCAAAATAGAACATTCGTTTTAAGCATAGAATATTATACTTTATGTCGATGATTTTAAGTATTAAAGTCCACCCAGTGGCGGATTTACGTTCGATGTCGCCTTAGGCCTCGACTGATATCGGGCCTGTCAAGAATTACGTAAGCAGATTTTTTACAATTATTGACTCCCCTCTCCCCCATGTCAGCAAATGTAGACAAATAACTTACCCCCTTGTTTACGTAAACATTTGTAAATTTATTTTTTAATCTGTTCCTCAGATTTGTGATTGATTCATGAGTAGCAGTTTTTATTAGTAGCAGTAGGTAAGATAAAAGAGTTTAACGCAAACATTTAATGTGGCAAGCAGTAAATATATAGAAAACTCGAAAAGTAAAAAAATGTATATTGCTGACGTAATCACCATCTAGACCTCTTCCCTCATCCCCCTTGTCAACAAAAATAAGCAAAGAGAACTTTAGTGTTTACGTAATACTTGATGGTCCATATGCTGTTTTTTTTGCTTCGTGAAATTAAAAGCTTAATTTCAATAATCACACCCACATTAAGCAATTTACAAATTTTGCCGCCCCTAGAATTATGCTGCCCTAAGGCCGGGCCCCATGGGGCTATGTATAAATCCGCAACTGGGGTTCATATATTATATCAAGTATGCGAGTCTTACATAGGTCATGAAAGTTTAATATGAATCCTAAGCACACTAATATTATAAAGGCGAAAGTCTATCTGTCTTTCAAGGCTAAACGGTTTTTTGTATATAAGATAGCAAACAAGCAGATGGTTCTCCTGATGGAGTCAACCATCGCCTATAGACATCAAAGATGTTAATGGTGAGTGGCTATCCGTGTGGCGGAATGGCAATGCCCCACGCATAAATATACCGGCTACCTTACCCAACTAGCCGCAAGTTCGGAACACGACAATGGTAAGCATTGACACTATTGCCATCTCTATCATTATTGGATGCTTACAGATAAAACAAAATAAATAGGTATATAAAAAAGTCAAGCTCGCTGACTTTCATCGGATTTTCTCAATGTGGCCGCGTTCTGACAAGGGCGAATCTATACTTTCCATCGTCGGCGCTTGGTGAAACTGCATCATATTGATTTTGTCAAACACTTGTACTATTTCACAACTAACCTTTAATTGTTGTGAAGCCAACCGGTTTCGCCTATTACAGCATCATCAGGGATTTTAGTTTATAAATTCTTCGTACATGACAAATACACACGCAAGACAACTCAATAATATAGTATTTAGTTAGTATAGGGATCCAGCCTTCGGTTCAGGGGGGGGGGGGGGTAACATATATAAGGGTCGATGCGATCTTCGGTTTAGGGGGAGTTACATATTTGAGATTCAGTCATGAAAGGCTCTAATCCTTATCTAATGCTAATAAATCCATACCTAGTCCCCTACCCGGGGGGGGGGGGGGGGGGTCATGACACCCTACCCCCTGGATCCGCCCTTGCGTTCCGATACGGTAGTAATTCTGAAAATATCGACTCGTCAAAAGTGCCTGCCTGTAAAGCATTTTTTTGAGTTTGAGTTTTGAGGTAAAAGCTTAAAAAAAAGTTGAAGCGTCAAAATAACTTGTCAAAGTTTTAATAGAATTAAGCCCTTTTGATTTCTAATTAAAAATACATAAATTAACAGGTCGAGTTATTTGATGTAAAACGACATACCTGAATAAGGACTGATGCAGGATGTACGCGGACACATGCCCAGCGTCAACATATCGCACCTCTGCACCGGGCCAAATCTCTTCCAGTGTGCCAACATCTTCGCGGGGCACGTATGCATCATGTTTGGCGCACACCGCTGTCGGAAAAAAATAATTACATTCAACTATTTACCTGAATACTTACGATTTAACTGCCTAATTATACTAGATACCATATGAACTTGTTTTTTTAATATCATAAAATATCAAACAAGCAGATGGGTCTCCCGATGGAAAGAGTCAACCATCGCCTATAGACACCAAAGATGTTAATGGTGCGTTGTTATCTTGTGGCGAAGTTAATGCCACATGCATAGGTTTACCGGCTACCTTACCCTACAAACCGGAACACGCCAGTACCAAGCACCGACGTTATTGCGGCACGAATAGGTAAGGCGCTGGTACCAGACCCGGGCGATACAATGCAGAACTCTACCACCTAGTACTGGTATTGATCGTTACACAATTGACTAAGCACTTGTATCTACTCTAATTCCACTTCACAGCATATTTTTTTTACCTGATTAACCGGATTCACTTTTTAAGCATCTTCAGGATGAAGAAGGTGATCCTGAAGATGCTTAAAAAGTGAAAACGGTTGAGTGATGAAGATGATCCTGAAAACGTTTAAAAGTGAAACCGGTTGAGTGATATACTGAAAATATATTGTGAAGTGAAATTAAAGTACAAGTGTTTTGTCAATTGTGTAAAAATAATGGAATTTCACTAAGTGCCGACGATAAAAAATACTGAATATATTGGTATTGATCTATGAATTAACTTCCTAATAAAATGTGTGCAATGGCATATTCAGAAATCAATTATTTAAAGAACAAAAAGGCGATTACTATAAAACTGAAAGAAAAGAACAAGTTATGAAATTTAGAATTTTGTTTAGCAACATGAAAGACAGCACGCGAAGACGGTTTTTTAATTGATAATCGATACATAGACTAATAATAAATGATAATGCGTTCCACATAACGACCGTCAGTCGTCTTATTGATTTTTAAATAATTTGATGTATGTAGAAACATTCGCGCCATTCAGGCGAATCTTGCGACATATTATTTATCGAAATTGGACTGTTGAGTTACGAGCAGACACATATATTCATGTAGGGTGGACAAATGCCCCGTATTTTACGAGTTACCCTGTTTTTTGCTTCACAAAAATTTAGGGACCCGTATTTATCAAAATTTAGTACAGGGTAAATAAAGTTCCTGTATTTTTACACATTCCGTCGTGGCAGGTCAGCGCGGCCTTTGTCTGATGATTGTTTGTCTGATTCGTCGGGGCTGTTTGACTTTGAATTCGTTAATTCGAGTGTTTAAGTAAGTGTAAAGAGTTTTTTTTTACAATTGCGTCACAAAATGAAGATCATTTAATGGCTGTTTGCTTTGCTAAGATATAAAAAAATCTGTAAACCGGTTGACCCTGCAGGCCATCCCTGAAACTTCCCGCTAAATTGAGGAATTTTAAGTTTAAAGAAGGAAAAATTATACCTAAGCATAGATTTTTGAGTTCAAAGAGTTCAAAAATCTAATATTTTTGTAAAAATTATACTTAATGTTAATTACAGCCAATAGTTTTTCAATCACTATAATTTTTGTATTAATTTTACAGTAAACCAAATAACAGAATGACAACCAATCCATCCGATCGTCAGATATTTTCTTAACGTCGCCTCGCCGTCACAAGTGTTCTTTTTTATAGCGCTCGATGTCATAGACTACAACAGCGGCGCGTAACATCGGCCATCCTGAAAAGTGAATATCAACAAGGTATTCACAAAAACACATTACAGAGAAGGTTTTGATTACTTTAGCATAGTTAAGTCGACCCTACTGCTTAATTATTGTCTAACTTTCTAAAAGGTAAATCAAACTTTGCGTGTCCACAGCATCTTTATCGCTATCGGCATAGTTTGTATCATAGTTAATATCACTTTTACGAGGTCACAATACATCAGCATGTACCATTCAACAAGTTTATAATATGCCTTCATTTCTTTTATACTGTGAATATTATAGCGATCATTTAGACAAACTTGTACTATTTTATATATTATTATTCTATTCTATACTTTCCATCGCCGGCAGTTGGTTAAATTCCATTGTTATTAGACACTTATACTTTAATATCACTTTTCAGGATGGCCGATGTTACGCGCCGCTGTTATAGTCTATGACATCGAGCGCTATAAAAAAGAATACTTGTGACGGCGAGGCGACGTTAAGAAAATATCTGACGATCGGATGGATTGGTTGTCATTCTGTTATTTGGTTTACTGTAAAATTAATACAAAATTATAGTGATTGAAAAACTATTGGCTGTAATTAACATGTAATTCAATGTTCGAAAAGATAAATAATTTTAAAATTATGGTTGATTTTGTTTCTTCGAATGGCATTCAGCGTAATATTTTGGGCGCTAAATTGTTTTATTAGCTACAAAATCGATAAGTTAAAAAATTTCGGACAAATGTGAAAAAAAACTTTTTTTATTTTTTTAATGATAAATCCCGAACAACTCACACAATTGTGATCCGATTTACGGTATTTGAGGTAGTTATTTTATTTAAACGTACTGACTAGATTTTTATTTAAACCAATATATTGGTCTGAAAATTATTTTAAATTAAAAATATGAAATAAGTTTGCTGTGAAAACAACGCAATTTTAATATTCGAAAACCTGTTAATTTTAAAAATTTAATTCGATTTTAATTTTTGAAAAGACATTTGATGTAGCTTTTTAATACTGAAATATCGTAGATCAAAAAAGGATTGGTTAAAAAATTCGAAGTCATGTCGAAAAAATCCTTTTTTAAAAATTTTTCGTCAACGATAACGTCCGAACGGATAAACCGATTTTGATGCAATTTACGTATAGGAGTTGATTAAATTTTGTACTTAATTGATACATTAATCTGAAGTTATTTAAAAAAAAATTGTTTCACCGAAATTTTTTTTGAGATTTTTTCAAAATTCCTCAAAATGTTCTGGGTCATATCCGTTCAAATTTCAGAAACTCCAAGTTCAGCGGAACCCAATCAAATTGCATCAATCGCGTTTTGATCCGTCAAGCCGTTTAAAAGTGATGAGATGTTTACAAGCACACATACATACAGATACACTGACGTCATCGTGAAAATAGTCGGAAGATGGTCCTAGAACCTCAAAACGTGGAGATCTGGTAAAAACTAGATTTGCGAAAATTGGGACAAAATCAGTAACTTCCTTATTTATATGTATACATAGCGGTAAGTTAAAAATTAAGATTTTGTTATAAAATTACGAGTATGACCGTAAAAAAACTAAAACTCCTGTTTTTGATACGAAATACCCTGGGGCATGCACTCCTTGTAAGCAGAAGTGCAGTGCTTTACTTGCCATTCACAGAATATATTTTAATAAAACGTTCGTACGTTTTAGATGACTTCAATCAATAGTAAATAAATGAATAAACAAAATATAATATTTAAAAAAACTCCTTATTATAAATAGCACCTATTTGCAAGCACACAAACACTATGTTTGCCAGGCGTTTGGCGACTCCAACCAAGTAATGCGGTCGAGGTTCGCAGGACATTTGTTCGTATGTGTGTAGTAATTTTGGTAAATATTTAAGAAGTTTCAAAAATATAGTGCATAGCCGTTTTTCTTACAATTTGGTATATAAATTCAACAATTTACATACAAAATTGTAAGAAAAACGGATAGTAACGGATGTTCACATTGACAACTCAATGCGAAATTCCACGTAAATAAAATTTCGTGAAATATGTTCTGGCCATTCTAGTTATTACTAATGAAATGTTCAACTTACCAATAATAAGCGAAGTATCAAATGGCACTGAAAAATTGCTTAAGTGTGTGCACTCATCCATTATTCCACGCATGAACTGTAATGCCTCTCTATCCCTCCAGTGCACTTTCGTAATATCTAGCCTTTTCTCAGCTGTCCTGAGAAACGGTAAATTAACCCACAGATCTGATGTGATATCTGCTATATTCCAAGATTTTCTTTCAAATTTTTTATCAGTTGCAGGTACAATAGCTTTCGTTGTTTCAGTAGCATTACTACAATCAGACTCTTTATTCTCATTTTTAGTGTAAGTATCGTCAACAGACATTTTTTGAGATGCCACAAAAGATTCACTTTGCACACCGTGGTTTTGTCTGGCTTTTAAATCTATTAAACTAATATTACATTTCAGTAATACTTCTTTTATATCTACTTCATTTAATTTGTTTATTTCATCAATATCTTTTGGTTCTAATTCAAACGTTTTATTCGATGTTAATTTATCATAAAGTACTTTAGAAATTTTATTATCATCTAACAAATGTTTTAAATCTTTTTCTAACGTTCGTTTTGATGTTATAGTCTCTGAAGTCTTAGATGCCGAACTGCTTTTAGAAACTTTCGTTTTTATACCTACAATATTGTCTATACCCTGATTATTATTATTGGCACTCGATGTTTTTATCACAGTGTTTCCAAGATTATCGACTTTTGAATTAATATTTTTTACACTGGGAATCTCTTTATAAGTTATATCTAAGTTGTTGTTTGGTAAATCATATTTTATATGATCAGTAGCTGGAGTTTTTTCATTACTTTCCATATTTTGCGAATAGGAACGGGCAAACTTTTTGCCAGCAAGAAAAGCTTCATCAACAATGGTTACCATTTTTGACAGTTTTTCTCTGTACTCTCCATCAGAAAGATATTGATCTTCTAATAAATCCCAGTTTATTGAATTGGCCATAACACCCTACAAAATAAAACTTTTAAGTAAAATTACTAAAAGTTAAATAATACGAGTTAAATAATAATAATATATTTACCCAGCTTTCTTGGAGGGTAGGCAGAATTAACTGAACGTCAATAACATTCGGATTTATCACGATGGACCGGTCTATTATTTGGCGAGATGGACATTACCGACTGTCACTCCATATTTAATATAATAATGTCGCGGTGACTGAACTACACCTTTATTTTTTATTGATAAAATCGTATTATATTCGGAAAGTATGTTTGATTGAATAAATATGTATATGTCATAAAGCCCAAGTGTCAGAAACAAAAAGTTATATAGTAATTTTGAGATAACAGTTGGTTATGATCCATTGGAAACAATACAGATCCACAAAATTTAACGAGATGGAATGTCATCTCGAGAAAGTTTTTTATGAAAACTGTGTTTTATTGTCATTTGCGTTTTCACTAGAAATACAACTATAAAGGTAAACTCAATAAGCGAAAACTTACCTAAAAACAATATTTCATCCAAAAAAATGTTATACAGTACGTAACAAAAATCCTGTTTGGTCCGAAAAGAACATAGGCAAATCGATGACATTAACAAAAAACATAATGAAATTATTCTATTTATAAAAATAAAAACATAATGTAATTTTAAAATACTCGCTACACCCTACAATTTCGCTAAAATATAGCGAGTATAAAACTTGACAACACCTCGTCGGCTCAGCACATGCGGTCTTGATGTTGTCGCGTGTGTTTTTTTTATTGTGTGACATTTTCTCCACATTTGATGTTGTCGCGTGTGTTTTTTTTATTGTGTGACATTTTCTCCACATTTTGTGCTGCCATATTAATATTTGAAATATCATTTATATTAAATTATTTGGATTGGGGAAAATTTATTGATCTATATCCACAAAATAATAACATGTTATTATATTATGATTATATTAAGCCTTTGACGATCGGACAGGGTTTTTGTTTCACAACATATTTAAACAAGAGTTGATAATTTAATTGTAATTTTTGACAAGTCTAAGACTCAAACTTATTCGTCATTTATTTGTTTTCTTCTTGCTTGACCATTGCAAAGATATATTTTAGGAAACGTAGTAGAAGTAATTGTAAACAAAGATTCCATATATGTGTATCTATCTATATAAATATATAAAAAAACTATTATTTTTGAACTTTATAATAAATATATAGTTTATCTTGTGGAATAAAGATACCTGCAAAAAAACAGCGGATGCAGTGGACCAAGACAGACAAGGAACTAGCACAAGTGGTTTTGGCCAATTTGTAGCTGCTAGTGACGCCATCTGCAAAAATTACAAATTCATTTTTTGAAAATAACTTATCTCTTGAAACAATCATACTGGCCAATGTATTATAGTAGTAGATTTTGTTATAGTATATATAGTATGTGCAGGTATACGAGCAAGTGGGTACCTGATGTTACTGACATAAGACGGTCACATGCTCATGGACATTTGCTGACAAGCCGTGTCGCTGTACGTTGAATTTTATCAAATTGGTCGGCCCCAAAATTACGAAAAATACTCTATGTGTGGCCGAACTTGCGCTATATAACACATTAATGGCTATCGCCTTTGTATTTTAAAAAAATACAAATCCGTCAACATATTTTATCTTTTTCACTAGAATATTCTAAATTACCTTCTCAGTTATTCTCTAGAGCATTCAAGTTACATTTTAAACTTAAACAAATCTCTAAGTCTCTAGTCTAAGCTATGTATTATATAATGTCAGTGAATATACGATACGATAATGTCAGTGAATACGAGATATATAATATTCTATACGGTACCTTTACTGCATGTAAACAAACTTTTTCTAACACGCAATAAAAGATAAGAACCGATACCGACTTCTAACTCCTTCAAAGTCGCGCGTAATAGTCATATATAACTATCCATAATTTTTGTCTATCCAGACAGATAGATTTATATGTTCTATCGTAATAAACTCAAGAACGGCTTTGATATACAGTGAGAACACGTGATTGCGCCGCTAATGTGATATTTCTTGTATATTGTCAACAAAATTACGCTCAGCGACGTAGGCGGGCATGTCTTGCATGCATATTACACATATGTTTTATACGATGCGCATATGTTGAATCTTAGTACCTACCAGATGTATTAATTTACTTTTTGGTACCTACCATACAAAATATACATTATATTTCAAAATGTCTTTAAAAACTTAAGTTCTTAATGATTGTTTTTTAAATGGTTTGAGTTACTTCAAAACACCATATAAAAGTTTTCAAAAACTTTTTTTTATATAAAAGAACCTTCAAATTGTTTCTATTTTTATCAAAATCTGATTTTGATGATGACGATCCATAGTATTAGGGGAACTGGTAAAAATATAGACACACCCACATAAAGTTATCTTAGTTTTTACGTGCATAGTTAAGCATTATAATATAGTATGTCAATAACAAAAAAAAAAACAGAGGGATTGAAGTTGGCTGTTGCACCTACCTAATTTAACTGTGTTAAAATAATTGTTTTTTTTTTATTATCGATAGGTAAGCGTTTGATGTCGATCTCGCCTGATGGTAAGCTAAGATGAGGCCTAAGATGGAATGCGCTTCCCTTGAAGGTACCTGCTCACTCTTCTCTTGAAGATCCCCAGATTGTACTCGTCCGGGAACACAGATTCAGGAAGCATGTTTCAGTCCTTGCGGTTCGAATGAAGATAGGTAAGCACTTGATGTCGATCTCGCCTGATGGTAAGCTAAGATGAGGCCTAAGATGGAACGCGCTTCCCTAGAAGGTACCTGTTCACTCTTCTCTTGAAGATCCCCAGATTGTACTCGTCCGGGAACACAGATTCAGGAAGCATGTTCCAGTCCTTGCGGTTCGAATGAAGATAGGTAAGCGCTTGATCTCGATCTCACCTGATGGTAAGCTAAGATGAGGCCCTAGACGGAACGGGCTTCCCTTGAAGGTACCTGTTCACTCTTCTCTTGAAGATCCCTACATTGTACTCGACACTCGTTCGGGAACACAGATTTAGTAAGCATGTTCCAGTCCTTTGCGGTTCGAATGAAGAATGTTAAGTCCAACCGCTTTGTCCGGGTACGTGGAACGTCCACCATATGGCGATGCCTAGCATCTGTGCGCCTCGACGATCGATAGAAAAACGGGGATGGCGGAATTAAGTCGTGCAATTCCGCAGCGCAGTCTCCAAGGTATATCCGATAAAAAACCGATAAACTAGCCACTCTGCGTCGATGAGCGAGGCTCTGGAGTTTTTTACCTACCAGATCATCGTCGTTTATGAGCCTCTTGGTACGCCTCTATATCGCCTCAAGTATTGTATTGAATTTACAAACAGAACTGGGCGTATATGTAGTACGAATTAATTTACGTTCGGAAATCCTGTTAGCAGCACCGGCCTTAGCCTTTGTTAATTAAAAGTAGCAAAAGATTGTTGTTCAGTGACGTTTGTTCCAAGTTTACGCTTACGAGCCAAGTGTTTACGTAAATGTGCTATCAACATTTTATTAGTGTCCCTCATTACCTGACACCTACAGCGACCATTCCTCCCACTTTACCGCATGGCCTGTGCTAATCTGTTGGTCAGTTTCTTTTTATTATAGAATCGCACACATTTTCGCACTGTCAAGCACTACTATAAGAATTAAAAAAAAACGTGCTACCAAACACTGGCGAGACATTGCAGAACTCACTGCCTAATAATTTAGTATTGATCGATGTTAGGTCGTGAGTGTTGTGTGTTTTCAAAGTTAACAATTAATACAAAAAAAAAAAAAAAATTGCAGCTGTATTAAATAAATGTTATCTTTCGGATCAATGAGAAAAGCCTTTGTATCTTTTTTGTTTACCTACCGCTATTTAGAAAGCATTTCCTTTTTGTGACCACACTAAAACTTTAAATTGACATTAAAAATAAATAAAAATAATTAAAAACTTTTAATCCTATAGCCCCTAAGTATCTCCGCGACTCTTAGTTTTTGCATTCTCCTGATACCTCGTGTCGCTCTAACGTTAGAGCCTTGTTACGCTTTCCTCCTAGTAACTCTGCTGCCTCACACTCCTTTGCGGTACACGCATTAAGTTTGTGGAACTCTCTGCCTAGTGAGATTCGCCTCTGCCAGACTTTTGATTCTCTTAAAAAACGCGTCAAAAACACTTTCTAACTGAATTGTAATTTTTCCTCATATTGTATGTATTTTTTTTGTACTTTCATTAATATATATACATATATACAGTGTGTAAAGAAATCTTTCCGATTCCCTGTCCGATCCGAAAGAGGCATTGAGGCAGAGAGGTTGGTTAAAGGCATTACTGAAAAAAATATTAAAATGATTTTATTTTTGAAAATAAAAAAGACATCGTATTTTTAATATTCGTATTTTTACATATATCTCCCTAGTTAAGCAAATATTTCAAAAATGACAACACCTTGTCGCTGTTTGTTTCATTGTTTCGCTTTAACGGCTTTCGCACAAACACCGTGCGAAGGCGCGGTGATCGTTTTTCGGCTTTTTAAAAACGAACTTTATTCGCGCCGCATATCCTTCGGTAGCATCCGACTTGCGTGGCATTCTTTGATAATAGAATTTACTTATTTGAAGGTGTTGTCATACTTAATGTATGAAAATACCATTTAAGACGACTTTTTTTATTGGGAAAACTAATTAATTAATATCCATAAAATAATTACACATAATATGTAACCGTATTACTGTACCAAATAACACCTTCAATTATCCGACAGGGTTTTCTTTACACACAGTATATATGTATATAGTTTAGTTATGTAACCATAATATCTATTTTTTTGTACACCAAGTCTATTTCATTTGATTTTTTTTATCTCCTTTATTGGGTTGGCTGGAAGAAATCTCTTTAAGTAGAGAGCTCGCCTGTTGTACTTATGTTAAGTTTATATATTTTTATCCTAATTGTTATGTGTACAATAAAGTATAAATAAATAAATATCTTAAATAAAAATAATATATATATAAAAATCTTAAATGTTTTTCGAAGAAAATGTTTTATAATCACTGACATTTGTGTGTATATGTACATATAGTACTAACATGTCCTCCCATGGAAAGGCCAGTAACTCCTAAAGGGCCCAATCCATTCTGCTCACACCAGTGCAATAACACTAGCGTCTCTAGTATTAAACATCCACCCATGACAAATATGTCTGAAACATTGTGTAGTGATGAACGCCTACAAAATAAAAAATAAAGTTATCATAATTTTAATCATTGTATTTTTTCTTGTTTTTTAATTACATAATAATTGATAAGGCTTTATATATAAAAAGCGCACATAAGGAATACT
This sequence comes from Apodemia mormo, assembly GCA_036924255.1. NCBI lineage: Eukaryota > Metazoa > Arthropoda > Insecta > Lepidoptera > Riodinidae > Apodemia > Apodemia mormo. The sequence goes on from JAUPFN010000020.1 coordinate 17,436,065, forward strand.
AAAAATATTAAATGTCAGTTTAATTTTTTTAATTTTGTCAATATCAAGTGGTTAACAAAACAAGTAGATGGCTCTTTTGGTATTAAGAGATAATTGCCACCAAGCATGTTATTGACGTGTTGATATTTTGCTGGCTGTAATATTAAATTTTAAAGCTAGTATGTTCAATAATTGAATCAAGATAGATGCTAGCTTTATTCAACAACCTCTATGTAATTTATTTCATTCATTCACTCATAGTTAGTGTTCTCAGTTCCTTATATATTTAGATATATTTTTTTTGTTTGCATCATATTAGTATAATGCAAACAAAAAAATTATAAGTTTTACTTTTTTTCGAGCAAAATGTTTCTAACATTTATCGAATAATTTAATCCATTTAGAGCCTATCCAGGCGAGGCGCGAGTGGGCTCGCACGTAGACACTCGCGCGTTTCTTTTTTTTTTGCGCCATTCTGAGTGGTGCGTGCTTTGCGCGCGAGTTTTGATACTCGGGTGCCCTTGCTGCCAGTGCTACCAATTGGCGGGTAATTACCCGCATTGCGAGTAATTTGACGATGAACTGAGAAGGCGGATAATTTCGCGGGTATTCGTTGTCTTGAGGGTAAAAGCGGATATTTTTTTGATTTTGTGTTGTACAATTTTAGTTTGGATGATAAGTCAATGCCTATATTTTTACAATTTAAAAACAATGCATATTGTCTATGGTGAGAAAGTCACCACGGATTGGAACTTTTAAATACCGACAGTATTATTGCATTATGGGTTAAACGAGAAGGTATTCGAAAATTTGGTGGCATCGTAGCATTTCAACCTAATGCTGACATGCTAAAAACAAAATTGTGGTACATAAATAAGTTAGTTTAGGCAAAATTTTTCATTAAGTTTCAAAATTATACGCAATGACTACAAAAAAAAAAACGTTTTGTTAATAGCCCTAAAAATAGCCTCTTTACGGGTATTTTAAGTTTAAAGGCGGGTAAAAGCGGGTATTTTTATGACTGCTTGCGGGTAATCTCAATCATGCCTGGCAGCCCTGCTTGCTGCGTCCAGTACAACGCGCGAGCCCGTGACAAGTGGACTTATTTGGTTCGAACTGTCAAGGAACCCCTCTTAGCGTAGAAACGCGCGTAAAACGCTGTACTGGACTTAAGATAAATTTAAACGCGCGATTGGATTCACGCGTAAAACGCCTTATCTGGACAGGCTCTTAACCATCAGTTTATTTCATAGCAAATAAGCTAATGGTTGTCCTGAAAGAAAGTGAAAAACCATCGCCTAGACTCCAAAAATGTTAAATGTGCGTTGCTATCCGTGTAGCAGGGATGAAATGCCAAATGCATAAGTTTGCCAGCTACGATACTCTAAACCAGAACACGAAAGCGACAGGTGCTGACCGTATTGTGACGGAAATAGGTAAGGCCTAGTAAGGCCACCACCTAAAATTCGTGTCTAACATTACAGAGTTGTACCACCTAGATATTAATCACAGTGTCAGCATTTTCTAGCATTTTACGAGTTAGGTACTAGGTAGTCGTAGGGTAGTTGATATATTCTTCGAAATGAGTCAGTATCAATACGTGAAAAGGATAGGAATATGAATGAAACTACTATGCATTCCAACTGAGAATAGGAGTGTCAGGACGCCACGTTGTTCCGCATTTTGCAAAAACTTCATTAGTGATGGGTATGGTGAGCAAAAAAAAAAAATACTAACAAAGATATTCACAAAAAAAATTGCGTTCTAACTGGTATATTTTCTATTCAGGTTCCCATTCACCCATGCTAGTATGTGTTAAAGACGTAGAAAAGAAAAGAAAATATAAAATTACAAATATATTTACTTTTATAAACAAAATACTTAATCAAATGTGTCTATCGGATTTTAAATCCTTTACACCATTTTTAACTACTTTGTTGCCCACATCAATGGTGTATGAATATTTTGTTTTGTCGCACATAATATTGCATAAATCTAAAATTAATTACGTGTTTCAAATTATGTGTATAATGACATTATTTAAATAGGTACACTTAGGTAGGTACATGTAGTATGATATGGAACATTAATATTATTTTTATAGAATTATTTGGATGTTATTTTGTTCCTCAAAAAATCAGACAAATTTTTTTAACAAATATTTTTGTTTATTGATGTTACTAATTTCACACTTATGAAGTTGACAACAAATGCGATCCTATTCTCAGTTGGAAACCATAGTACTTATAGAAATATTTTGGTAAAAAAAAAAACTAATAATTGTTATTTTTTGTTTACATACATCAAAGAATTGAGAACTCTAAAACTCTTTAAGTACTTATATTATATACGTATTCGTCAGCGTAGAAAAAATCTAAAATAAAAACCTGTATAATTCCCGCTCCCGTGGAATTTCCGGGATAAAAACTATTCTATGTCCTTTCTCGGGTCTCAAACTATATTTGTACCAAATTTCATCCAAATCGGTACAGTGGTTAGGCGTGAAGAGACAGAAAGACTGACATACAGAGTTACTTTCGTATTTATAATATGTACTAGCTGAGCCCGCGACTTCGTCCGCGTGGAAAATTTTTAAAAAAATAGCCTTAGTTACTCGGTATCACATCAGCTATCTTCCAGTGAAAGTCCCGTCAAAATCGGTCCAGTCGTTCCAGAGATTAGCCGGAAGAAACAGACAGACAGACAAAAATTGTAAAAAAATGTTATTTTGGTAATCGTACCGTGTATTCATCCATATGCATTTAGTAAAAAGCGGTTATTTTAATATTACAAACAGACACCCCAATTTTATTTATTTATATAGATGGCGTCAACGCTTGCATTTCTCGCAGATAAAATTGCCCTTACACACATCAATTGATTTTTTTTGGTAAATCTATCATATCCGAATTCCGGGTACACTTTAAATATCAAGTCTTTAATGTAGGTTACGATTTCACGAAGGTCTTTACCTATGTAAATTTTTTTTGTAGCCTAATTCAGGAACTTTCACTAAGTAACCACTAACCAATCAATATGGTCTTGTTTGGAAAATTGTGCTTCCTCTACCTAAATGACTGCTCATGTTGGTATACCTACAGCTTCAAGAATTAAACAGTTTTCCACAATGGGGAAGATTTAAAGCAAGATTTAATAATATCATAACTACAAATCCTTATTAAGTAGCTATACAAATACAGTACTTACACCTACTTACTAACGAATTAGATACATATCAGGCCAAAGCGAACGATCATGTATCCCTCAACAACACCGTAAAATAGACAAAATAGATAAGAGTATTCAACTACTACAAAGTAAAGTGATTTTTTTCAAAGAAGGAAAATCCAACGTTCTGTATCAAAGAAGTCTATTACGAAAGGAGCCGGTCACACGTTTACTTCGCGCGGGCCGCAGAGGTTAAAGGTATATGATTCCACTCATGTACCTTAAAAAAACCGGCTAATTGCGAGTCGAACTCGCGCATTAAGGGTTCCGTACCATAATCTATAAAAAAACGGCAAACAATCACGTTTGTTGAATGGGAGCCTTCGTAATATTTATTTTATTTTAATTATTTATTTTTAAAGTGATTTTATGCAAATGCAAAATTGAGTTTATGCAAAAAAACACGTTTGTTGTATGGTGGTCACCCTTAAATATTTATTTTATTCTTTTTTTTAGTTTTAGTTATTATAGCGGCAACATAAACACCTACATCATCTGTGAAAATTTCAACTATCATGGTTCATGAGATACAGCCTGGTGACGGACAGATAGACGTACAAACGCACGGACGGACAGTGGTGTCTTAGTAATGGGGTCCCGTTTTAAACTTTGAGTATGGAACCTTAAAAAGTATAGTAAAGCCAACGCTCTCACAGTTCGGCTCTTCTCGGCAATGTTCGGTTCTCGTTCGGCGGTCAGAGTAGCGCACCGCATCTAGCACAGCCTTTCGATAAACACCTAGGTACTAAAAAGTATCTTCACGCCCATATCCCCGAAGGCGTAGGCAGAGGTACGTGTGCACCCACGATTAGCCGAAGATACTTGGTCCCACAAATGTGATAGGTGGCAAGCCTATCGCAAACCGGGCACTTTCCAATCCCGGGCAACTTTGTGTTTCTCAGAAAACTGAAAAAACACTTTTTTTTGTGCCCGACCCGGGAATCGAACCCGGGACCTCATGTGGTCAACGCCAACGCTGGACCGCTAGACCACAGAGGCGATACCTAGGTACTATTGTTGAGTTATTTTCCTTTTACATTTTTTTTTAAACTATGCATCCAAATAACATGGTATAAGAGCCAAAGTTTGTCTTCCTAAGATCTTCGTGTTGATGAAGTACTTTTCGTTAGTAAGGATTAATATGCCTGCGTATAATACTACTATCTACTACTATAATAATAATCCTACCGCGTATAATAATCCTACTGCTCAAAATTCACCTTATTAAAAATTATAGAAAATTTTCTATAATTTTTCGACTCAAAATTCCTTATTGTGTTGTTGTTATAAGAGATAGATATATAGTGTCGCGGACTTTTTTGTGCATCTACTAAAAACCAATATATTTGTAGTACATTGTACTTACGTGTACTTAAGCATTACGCCAGCCAGCACACGCGGATGCAGCCGTTCGATACCGCTTTTTCTTCCGACTTAGTTTACGAATATCAATATTTTACGCTAAGAATAACTGTTACGTAATGCTTGATAGCCTATAACTTTCCTAACTATCATTAATCATACACACAAAAATTTTTACAATCCGACTTGAATTTAGCGGCTAGCGCATTCAATGAACAAACATTAAAATACTCGTATCACAATCACAATCATAATAAACATCAAAGAGTATGTAATGTAGTGTAGATGAACATAAGTCTAAACTCAACGATTTAAATACATGTATATGTGTTTCAATACGTTAGCGCGATGTATTTTCGTGCAGCGACACCTAGTTAATGTGCACTACGTTACGCTTTCTTTCGATTAATTTTATTTCCCGTGGGAACGAAATATTTTCCCGCGGTAAAAAGTAGCCTATGTCATTTCTCGACATCTAATCTATGTTTATGCCAAATTTCATCAAAATCGGTTCAGTGGTTTAAGCGTGAAAGCGTAACAGACAGACAGACAGACAGACAGACAGACAGACAGACAGACAGACAGACAGACAGACAGAGTTACTTTCGCATTTATAATATTAGTATGGATGGATGTATGGATTGTAAGGGGAAAAGCGTCGTAAAATAAAATGAAGATGTTGTTAAAGAAAATTGACATATATTCTTTATTTTCATACAATTTTGTTTGATGTGTGCAATTTTGTATGTACAGTTTTGGACCAAATGTTTGATCCTCCCGTTAATATAAGTTGCCCACTACTTATTTACAAAAAAATGATTAAACGATAACACAAAAAAATAATTATTAAAAGTAAATAAATTTGTTAAATCCTAATTGTAAAAAAAAGTGAAATTACTTAAGTGTTAGGTAGCCATTATATCTGAATATGGATGATAAAACGGTACACTACTTAAATTTTTATAAACTAGCTGTACTCTGCAGCTCAATATACTTGATATAAATACATAAAATAGTAATTACGAATCCAGATAATGTGGTTTGGAGTTTTTTAATGCCAATAAAAGGTTGCTAAGGATTTTTTGCAAGTTATTCTTAGAAACCTAAGACTCAATAGCTGCTTGGAGTCTAGTGTTTGGGTGTTTACGCCACCAGTAGACTTTAGCAGGACCATGAAATGGAAGAATGGAGATTACCATCAATCCTGTCAGCTGGTAAAGCCATAAATCATGGTGAACTGAAACCATTGAATTTTGAATTACTCTGCCTGAAATAAATCAGCATGGTGATTCTACTTATTAAGTATCAACTTGAATCATCCTATTATGTTAAAAAATCTGGAACACAATTATCTTAAAAAAAATATCGGAAATTATGTATCAACCATTTCTAAAAATGACTTCTGATATTTTAAAAGTATCATTTATATCTCCGAAGTTTAGTTGTATCCCCAATATCAATTCCAAATACATTCAGCCCTTGTGTATGTAACATAACATATTTAAGTATTTAACATTTAAACATATTTGACCACCCCGTTGGTCGAGTGGTTAGCGACCCTGACTACGCAATCGATGAGGCTCGGGTTCGATCCCCGACGGGGACAAGCATTTGTGTGATCATAAATGTTTGTATTTCTGGGTTTGGGTGTTTATTAAATATATTCTAGTAATTATATATGTATTTCTATGTATTAGTATCATTGACTAACACCCATAACACAAGCAAAAAATTTGCTTACTTTGGGGTTAGATCAGTAAGTGTAATTTGTCCCGTGAATATTTATTATTATATTTATTATTTATATTTATACTAATGTTATTGGAATTGTATTTGAATAAATTGCCAATTGAAAGTGATGTCAAAGGCATCCAAGGCCTTCAAATTTCTATCGAGTTTTATAATTTGGATGTAGTAATATATGTATGTCCACTAGATTGTGGTGTATGACGCTTGGTTCCTTCTAGTTACCTATTCAGGAATTTGGAGTGAAGATAATATGTACATTATGTACATCTATCTATCTAGAATGATTGATAGAATATGCACATGTGTATGTTCAAATGATAGTTTTTAGTTAGATCCTACAACAATTTAAAAAATAAAATAAAACAATTTAAATATATGTATTTGAGAATTAACACCTATAGTAAGATTAATTATAATTCTACTAATGCTTACACTTGGTCGGTAGGTTTACGTAATCCATAAAAAGGATTCTCAAGAATAATACCACCGATTCCAGCTTCCTTGAGTAGAGGTTTTACCATTAAGTTTCTTCTCCTCCAAAAGAACTATACAAATAAAAATAAGCATGTTAATTTTAGTGAAAATAATGGTCAAAACTGGACTATTTTGACCATCATGGGATACATATTCAAAAAAGTACACAAAAAAGTCTTCTTACATGATCTCCTGTGCCAGCTAAATGTAAACAAACTGGTTTGCAGTTTGGATCAGGCCAATGACCAGGTAATAATACCTGGAAATGTGCTTTTTGAGCAATTTCTGGTACAATTCCTGGTAGGTATCTTTCTAAAGGTGTAATAAAATATCCTTCTAGTAACCTGCAGTCGGTAAGATTTTGTTCCTACAAAAAATAGGAAAATACGTATTATGTTAATTTTTGAGTATTATGAATATCTGCACATTGTAATTATTTAAAGCTATGTGAAATTAATACAACCGAAATCCCCAAAAAATGGGGCCTTGCCTTGATAAATCAAATTTTTGCCCCAAAATTGCTATTGTGATTAAATTGATGCGACTAGTGTAATAAATTCATATTATAGTTTAAATCATGGCTGATCATATTATACCCTATACTTTAAATGAGCATTTAAATGTATATTTATTTGTATGTAATTTGATTATCTGAAACAGTCTAAACGATTTTGATAAAATTATGTATTTAAATAGCCTTTCACTAAAATTAAAAATTGATCTAGGTAAATGTCGCCACTGTGGTAATATGTTTGTGCAGAAGAGCTAGTGTGTATAAATACAAAATAATCAGCCATATGATCTACATTTTATATTATAAAATATGTTGATATGTTTAGAAATAAAATACACATTTTATAACATAATTTATTTTTCTGAATCATAATTTAATGATTAATAAGTCACTTTTTTAAATTAATTTGGACTAAATATTGATTGGGTAGGATTATGAAGTGTATTCATATAAAGAATGGATGAAGGTAAGGGGGAACTCTAGAAGATCTCTCAATAACTGATCATGTGTAATTTCATTAGTTTACGTAAGTAGCTTTATAGGTCAGGTAACTTCTGCCACAGGAGTCAGTTAACCAAAACCCTATTTGATATAAAAGCTCAGTGTGTTTAGGACCCACATACTGAAAAAATAGCTTCATTAGATAGAACCCTAAGTGATTTGTTACATAAATGGGTTGTTGGTAGAACTACAATCATACTCAACTTGTTCCACAAATAATATGAAGCAGGTTTATTATGTTGTCTGTAGGTCCCTACACAACGGGAGGTTCCGTTAAATGGAACCCTAACGGACTTGTAAATTATATGGCACTTTCCCACCCAATTACCTTCCCCCTCAAACAAGATGGCAAGATTTCAATTTGTATCCCATTTATTTGTTATAGGCCAGATAGGTTGTGATGATGTGAAGGTGATAGGTGGTGGCAAAACAGGCTGCATATTCTAAATAATTTAATTATGCTGCATGCAGCGTAATTAAATTATTAAGAACATAAATAATAGTTTGGCATAGTGGTCAGTACCATTAGAGAGCTTAGAAGTAGAATCAACGTGTCACCATCTTATCAGGATGACGGTCATTGAGGTAACATCACTATTGTGAAGGTTGATGACATCACACAAGGATGTAAAAGAGAAGATCTAGTCAGTCAGGCAAGATGTTTCTGGAGATCAAACCCCACCTGAGAAGCATTTACACTTGTTTATAATGTTACAAGATATATTAATAAATGTTATACCGTGATTTAGGATTTTGCTCAAATTTTATGTATTGTAGCATTAAGTATTGCTTGATCGCTACAATAGTCTACTTTATGTATGTAGCTTGATACAAAATTATAACAGATAAATGTCTTTTATATACAAATACATGAATATTTGATACTTTTTTAACCCATTCATTGCGCCGTTTGAAACTACGATTTCTCCTCAGATGCGGCAGTCATTTTTAAAGAAGCGCCAATCAGCGTCCGTGGCACCTGATATAGACACCTATCGACGTTTTTAGCACTCGAACAAGATTTTACAGTATTTTTTGTTTAATTTTGTCGATTAACCTTACAGTTAGCTTGTAAATTGTAGAGAGATATACGTAGATTTTTATAAATCATTATCAATAAAACAGTCTATATTTTAATTTAGGAACTAGAAATTTGTTTGAGTAGTAATCTACACTTAAAAGCTACCTTTGGGTACAAGAGCAAATAAATATTAAAAATTCTTAAATAAGTTATGCATGCTAATGTGTTATATTGAAGTATATTTATATCTGAAAGATTGCTCGTGAAATTCCCATACCAAAGACTTCCATTAAGTTCCAATGTCTAGGGTCATAACTATAAAAATACCTAAATAAACTTTGGTAAAAAAATTACAATTCTCAAAATGTATAAATGTTCCCCGTGTTGGTTCCGGGCTCCTTTGAAGAATAGACAAACTGCTGTTCTGCCAGGCAGGTCGTAAAAGGTGACTGATTGGCTCTGCAAGTCACTACCATCATGACTACTAGGTTGTAGAGTTCTGCATTGTCTTGCCCAGATCTGGTACCACCGCCTTACCTATTCTTGCCGCAATAGCATCAGTGCTTGTAACTGTCGTTTTCTAGTTTGGAGGGTAAGGTAGCCGGTAAACTTATGCATGTGGCATTAGACCTAGCCACAAGATAGCAAGCACCATTAACATCTTTGGTGTCTATAGGTGATGGTTGACTCTTACCATCAGAAGACCCATCTGCTTGTTTGCTATCTTATAAAAAAAAATGTCTTAGTGACGCGAAGGTGCGATATATTTTGTGCCAAATGTGTGTTTTAAGGCCAGGTTGTTAAAAATTGTTAAAAATGATCGTTTTTAACAATTATAAAAAAAATCTTTCACTCATCAAACAAATAAAACTGATGGTGATATAAAGATGAGTTACGCAAGAAGCTTACAGGTCAATGCATATAAACCCTTAAAACTCTACACAAACAAAAATATAAAAGCAACACAAATGGAAATGTTGCTAATTTGTCTTTCGAAATTTATCAATAATATTTGGATTTCCAAAGAGATGATCGGCGATCGGCGACCAGTGCATCTGTTAAGAAACAAAAAAAAGCCCATCGGCGTCGGCCGCAATGAATGGGTTAAAATACCCTACTGCAACACACATAATATAAAAACTATCATAACCTATTACAATTTCCTTTATTAAGTAGCTGATGATATATGTTTACCTTAGTAATAGTAACTGGATAGTCCTTTTCAATCAATTTGAAACATTTTTCGCGATTTGATACTACTTTTCTGAATTCAAATAACCTAAAAATATAAGCAATAGATATTAATTTTTTAAATCGTTTGTTTTATGAATTTCGTATGAATTTATTCTTTTATTTTAAGTAAAAATATACCCTTACCTACGCAAATTTTCAGGTTTTCCCCAGCCCTTTGTAAAAAATTTGGTTAGGAGAATACTTCGGTACACTGCATCCAACTTGCTAGCAGACATTATAATTGAAAAACCTAAATTATTTTTGATATTAATTCACTTATTGTAGTTCATACTTCGTTAATTAATTTCTCGAAAAAAAAGAGATAAATAAATCTGCGTAAATGTCGAATAGATCTTTGGAATGGACAATTGACATATTGTTATTATTGTCAACAAGGTATGAATAGTGCAGTGGTCTCAAACGTCATAGAGCGGATCGGTAGAATTGCCAGCTAAAATCGGTATATTTGTACCCAAAATCGGTATTTGACAAAAAAATACAATATGCAATAAAATTCGTATAATTTTTAAAAATATACTTACAGACTAATAGCCATAGCCGCGGTTATTTTCGAATTAATTTCAAAATCGTAACAATTAGCTGTATTAAAGAGTCGATTTGAATGTAATTGACTAGTGATTGATTCAGTAGACAGCCTAATTCGCTGCATTGTTTTTAAAAGATTAATATGTGAAAATATGCGTTCAACGTTAGCGGATGAATGGGGAAGTGATAAAATATTAAAGATGAAATTTGACATTTGAGTTTCATCGCCAAGCTTTAGTAAATTTACTTCATCCCAAAATAGTTCTACATCATCAGGAAATGTTTTGATTTGTTCACAATTTCTTAAAATGCGCCACTCTGTATCAATTTCCTAGAAATCGTTGCTGTGAACAATATTGGGAAATAGCCTACTCACAGGAACTATCGAAGAAGTTTTGCCAATTTTAATATTTTTTGGATCAATTATATCTAAACCTTTTATTGGGTTATTTTTCAATGGAAACCGCGTGGTTATTTGCTTACAAGCTTCGATATAAAAATCTAGGCATCTGCATTTAAACAAATTTACTTGATCTGAGTTTAAATTTTCTGAACTACTTAGTAGTGTATTAGACGCAGCAGCACCATAGTATACGTCATCAATATCCATAAAATTTCTGGGATTCTTAAAATCAATATTTTCGATTGGAGTGCTAGTTAAATATTCTCTTTTTAAAAAACAATCAAAAATAGTTTTTAATGTTCCAATTATTTTTTCATATAAATTATGAATTTTCGGGTGTTCTGCTTGCATTTCCTTATTTAAATCGGTAAATAATGGTAATACAAAATCTAAAAATTCCAAAAATAATATCGTAGTAGGATCTTGGAGCTTCTGTAATATATGTTCTGCAGCTAAAAGATGATCATTGTTAGATATTTGGTCTATAAAAATAGTTTAAGAGCAGAGAGTTGTTCCAATATTCTCTTCACTGCTGCATGTACTGATAACCAGCGTGTTTGAGAGGGGTGAAGTATTTTATGTACTTTTAAGTCGCAAAACATTTGAAAGTTTTTAAACTCTGCCCCTCTTTTTGGGCTAGAAGAAAAGTAGTTGTAAATGACTCTTACAAGATCCTCTATAAAACGTGGCAATTTGGTACAAGCATATGACGCGCAAAGGTGAAAAGAATGGCAGGCGCATTTAAGTAAAAATGTTAGGAATTTCATTTTGCAGCAATGTTACAACAGAATTATTACGTCCCATCATTACGTTTGCCCCGTCAGATGCAAAACCTATTAGATTATCTTTACATGGAATGTTATTGCTTCTAAAAAAAATTACAATGTGTTCAAATAAGGTTGCTGCATTAGCTTCTTCTAATGGAATAAGAGCTAAAAAACAATCTTTAATACGATTCATTTTGGCATATCTCACAACTAAGCACAAGTGTTTGGTCGTACTAAGATCAGTGGACTCGTCAATAATAAGCGAAAACTTAGTTTGCCCTAGATCTTCACATAAATTATTGAAACTTTCTTTACGTATAATATGATCAATTATGTCATGAGTTTTGGTTGAAGAGCATTTTATTTCTTTTGCTATTTTTGAATCAGGACAAACGGCTTGCATCAACTGCGGTAGGTGCTCCATAATAGTGAATGGTAGATTGTGTTCAGCAACAAACGAGGCTAATCTTATTTCACCTGAAATTAAAAATAAAGAATTAAAATTACGTAGGTATATCTAGTATGTCTAGTAGCGATTAGGGTATAATTATATTCACTGCTTCTATAAACCGATATGTAGAAAACAAAATAATATAACAATGTAAATAGTAAATTAAATAACTAAAAAAATTACCTTGCTTAACCAGTATATCAGATTTTTGAGTTTTGGGCACAGTAAATGATGATATCTTCGGTTGTGATTTTATATTCTTTGATGATACTGAGTGTGCTTGTAAAGAACTATCTTTCTTTATAGCGTCTTTTCCTGATGTGATGTTGATATCTTTATTACAATTCTTAGAATAGGCATAGCTTTCACATTTACGACTATCTTGCAGCCAACCTGGAAATTCTTCTTCCCATTCTTTTCTATAATATTGTAGATATTTTTTTCTTCTTACACTCGCACTTGTACTTGGCTCCTTGTCAGACGACATTTTAACTTAATTATCTGATTTTATAGGGACTCTTTCGGTTAGGTACTCACTCTTCAAAGTTAAGAAAATTAATGAAAAAATAAAACCGAATTACTGTTTATATATACTAGACAGGTAAATTCCCGAGCGGGAAGCCCCTTATAACATCGAATTGTAGGACACAAGGGTGTCAAGGGTATTCCCCAAAATATATGAACTACATTCTGCACTAGGTCCATACTATTGAGGGCTTCCCCGTAACATTAAACATAAATGAAAAGGGTTGCCAACTTAAAAGCGTAAAATCGGGAGAATTTCCATGTATACTGTGAAATCGTAGAAAAATCGTTATATTTCGGTAGAACAGAGCCCATATCGTTAGAAATACCGAAAAATCGGTAGGTTCGAGACCACTAGAATAGTGAAATGTCAAATGTGTCAAGTCGACTATCCACAGACTAATAATATTTTTTATCAGCTGAGTATGTTTTGATACTACTTCTTTTTTTATTCTAGCATCATTAGTTTGCTGTGTTGTCTTACCTAGAATTTGATAATACATTCCTTCGTTGAGTGATTCTTCTTCTTCGAAATCTTAAATATTACTGTGTCCATTCACGAAATTATTCTTTACATTTGTTCACGTGTCCGTTCATAGACTATTACCTATATAATGTTATGTGTGTCCGTTTAAAATAAGTATTTTTTTGCAATGGCAATGACACTGTGAAAAACTTTTTGCAGTAAGATTTCTGTGATTTCTTTAGTAAAATGCGTCGTGATAAAGAAACAAAGATATAAATGTATTAAAAAATGTATATTGTTGATTTAACCAGCGAGAAAATGAGATAGAATTACTTTTAAAATATCTAAAGGTTCTTCCATGAAGCGTATTATATCTGGAGGCAGCACTTCTAATACCTACATGGTTAAAACTACATCTGTTAAACTGGCTGACATTTATTCCGCCAGTTTTTTCAAATCACCATGGACGTAGCCAAAGAGTATACAATACTACGTAAGAGACGTAGCGTTCAACAAAACGTGCACAAGATAAAATTCTTTATCCACAAAGGATGTTCAGCCAACGTTCTACACCTTCGCCCATTTTACGGTCGCTGTAATCGTTCTGCTGAGGGGATTATTCGCAATGTGGTGGATAGTTGAGTCCACCGGTTCAGTAAATCATCAACTAACATTCGTACATTGACGAAATGAAAAATCTGCCGAAGACATCATTGCCGTCCATGAGAGTGTGCAGGAGAATCCAAAGCAGTCGATGGAAAGTTGCTCACAAGAACTCGACTTTTCGCAGACAACAACTTCTAGAATTTTACATCTTGACTTAGTCCTGCACCATTTATACGAAATTTAACTAATTTGGGAACTGAAAGTAAACGACCACAGATTATGACGTATGTTCGCTGAATGGGCTCTGGAGCAATTGGCAATTGACCTGAAATTTAATCGAAAAATAATCAACAGCGATAAGGACCATTTCTGGTGTTTTGTATAGGTTTTGTTCTGACGGATTTGGCTAATTTTGGTCTTGAATTAATTGTTGAAGTCCAGGGACGGTTTAAAAGGTGAGAAAATATAGAAAAAAATAAGAGGAGTTAAAAAGGCAGAACTACGTTTGCCGGGTCAGCTAGTCTATATATATAAAAATCAATTGCTGTTCATTAGTCTCGCTAAAACTCGATAACGGCTGAACTGATTTGGTTTTGAATTAATTGCTGAAGTCAGGGAAGGTTTAAAAGGTGAGAAAATATAAAGAAAATGTGTAAGCGGTTGACCCTACAGGCCATTCCTGAAACTTCCCGCTAAATTAAGGTATTTTAAGCTCAAAAGAGTAACTATAAACATGGATTTTTTCAGTTCAAACATCTATTTTGTTAAAATAGCAGTATATTGATTTTTGAATAGTTGTATATTTTTGGAACGCTGATTGAAATAGATCTTTCGAATGACATTTAACTCAATTTTTGAGATCTAAAATAATAAGCAATAGCTTTAGATAAATAATGAATAGGTTGAAAAATTTCGTACTAATGTCAAAAAACATTTTTTTTTTAAATATTTTCATCATTAATAAATCCTAAACGATTTTGATCCAATTAACGGTATTTGTCGCAGTTTTTAAAGGAGAAAAGCTAATAAGATTTTTAAGTTCATCGGTGTATTAGCCTGAAAATTATTTTAAAAATATAAAGTAAATTTCCTAAAAATTACGTAATTTTAATATTTGAAAAGCTGTAACTTTTGCAAATTTTAATCGATTTTGATTTTTTGAAAAGGCATTCGACGTAATTTTTTAATACTAAAATATCGTAGAATACCAAAAAATGATTGGTTGAAAAGTTTCGAAGTTATGTTGAAAAAACACTTGTTTTTAATTTTTCGTTAACGATTTCTACCAAACGGATAAACCGATT
Source organism: Apodemia mormo (assembly GCA_036924255.1). NCBI lineage: Eukaryota > Metazoa > Arthropoda > Insecta > Lepidoptera > Riodinidae > Apodemia > Apodemia mormo. The sequence continues at coordinate 17,451,194 of JAUPFN010000020.1, forward strand.
TTGACGCAATAAATGCATTAGATGTAGTTTTGTGAGGAATAGAGCTGATTAGTTGTTGTACTCAATCGGTCCATTAATCTGGAAGTTATGTTAAAAAAATACTGTTTCGCCAAAATTTTTTTGGGGTTTTTTCAAAACTTTTCAAAATCTCCTAAGCTGACTTGGTTCAAATTTTCAGGAAGTCTAAATTGAGCAGAATCCAATCGAATGCCATCAACCGCGTTTCGATCGGTCCAGCCGTTCAAAAGTTATGAGTTGTTTATACCTCGTTGGTCAAGTGGTTAGTGACCCTGACTACGCAAGCAACGGGGCTCGGGTTCGATCCCCGACGGGGACAAGCATTTGTGTGATAAGCATAAATGTTTGTATTTCCGGGTTTGGGTGTTTATTATGTATATAAAAGTATTTATATATGTATTTCTATGTATTATTATCGTTGACTAACACCCATAACACAAGCAAATAATTTGCTTACTTTGGGGTTACATCAGTCAGTGTAATTGTCCCGTGAATATTTATTTGTATTTATGAATATTTATTTTACATACACACACACATATTATATTATTATATACGTGTATATTATTATATATTATATACACGTAGTATTGTATTGTATACATACAGACATACTGACGTCATCGCGAAAATAGTCGGAAAAGATTCCTACGACCTAAAAACGTGGAGATCCGGTGAAAACTCGTTTTTTGAAAATCGGGGCAAATTCAGTAACTTCCTATCTACGTACTACGTAGCGTGAAGTTATAAATAAGAGTATTTAAAAAGGCAGAACAACGTTTGTCGGGTCAGCTATATATATCGATAAAATCGGTTGATTCGTTCAGGATTTATCGATGACGAAAAAGTTTTTTTGTTATTTCTTAAAATTTAGACCTCAAAAATGGCGTTGAATGCCATTTAATGTAAAAGAAAATGCTATTTTTTAATTTCTACTCTTTTATAAACGAAGCGAAAATAAGTTTCTGGATAATCTGCGCTCCATTCTACGTTACTTTAATAAATGTTTACGCCATTTACACCACATATTTATAACCTTTAAAGAAATATGGCCGATTTGTTTGTCAGTACCAAGGAAGTTTCATTCTACCCGGAATGTCCACACGCGCTTCAAAATCGTTCCGAAGAGTACCACGACATGAGTGAAGTGTGTCTCTTTCTACTAAATAAAGCGCCAATCGCCATATATAAGTGCGGCCATGCGTAGTTCGCAAATTACTACTAAGTAATTCTACTAATTTGAGAAACAGCTTTGCATTGCATAAGTAATTACGTAATAATTAAAATAAGCACATTTTAGAACTCACTATGTTAATTACAATACATTTTATGCTAATGTATTTATCGACGTGTAAGAATAAAAAGGATTTAACTATTACCGAATATATAAAAATTTGCCATTTAGATAGATATTTACACTGGCAATTACAAGAAAGGAAATTACATTCACATCCACTCTTGTCGTTGTCTTGCTCAGAACGTTTTTCCATGCTTGCATCTCTAAGTAGTCTGTGGTTTTTCACCTCTGTTAAATAAGAAACAAATGTCAACTTTATTTGTTACGGAATAAAAAACATTTTTATTTTTCAAATATTGCTTCGTAGTAATTCCAGTTATTGTTTATAAGTTCCTTGGTCAGCACTGTTAGAATTTTTAATCACTATTTTAACAAAATACTCGACAATCCGAATTTTGCGGATGTATTTCGTCGATTCAAAGTTATTATTTTTCTACGCTTTATAATTTAGGTAAGGTTCCGATTGAGCCTACCGTAACCCTTGAAGAAATTTTTAATATAGATAAGGTTAAGGAAATTTTATTAAGTTATACTATTACTCTAAAAAAAACAAGACCAAAAAAAAATCCAAGCAAAACTTATAAATAATAACAAATGTAACGAGAAGAAAAAGACCTCCAGGATTACATGTTGGAAAGATAATATTGTTTTATTTTCTGTTTGAAGGAACCAACAGTCTCACACTTTTGTATATGGTAAGGTAGCTCATTCCATAATTTAGCCGCCCATATTGTAAAAGAGTTACCAAAGAAACACGTGTTGTACTGAAAAATATTTGACATTAATACATCGGCGAATTGGTCGACTACTAGGAGGAGCTAAATTAAATCGCTCCTGCAGATAAGTCAGATTAGATTTGTTAAATCAGTATATGAGCATTCCTACGGAGACGAATCGGAAGCCATTGTAACTCTGAGCGGAAATGGGAAACGTAGTCGAATTTATGCAAACCATATATACATACATATACATATATAAACCATAAATAAACCTGATTCTGAAGACCTGATCGCCTCTGTGGTCTAGTGGTCCAGCGTTGGCGTTGACCACATGAGGTCCCGGGTTCGATTCCCGGGTCGGGCACATAAAAAAAAGTGTTTTTTCAGTTTTCTGAGAAACACAAAGTTGCCCGGGATTGAAAAGTGCCCGGTTGGCGATAGGCTTGCCACCTATTACATTTGTGGGACCAAGTATCTTCGGCTAATCGTGGGTGCACTTGTTGTAACTCTGCCTACCCCTTCGGGGATATGGGCGTGAAGATACTACTTTTCTTCTGAAGACGCTTTAGAGGTTGACTGGCAGAGAATGCTCTAGGGCGTCAAGTCTACCAATGTATGTGTGCAAAATTTAAATAAATAAATAAATATAACAATACAATTGTATACGGTGTATTTTTTATATCATAAGGTAGCAAGCAAGCAGATGACTATGGTGATGGTAATAGAAACCATCGTCTATAGACACTAAAGTAGTTAGCAAAGAAAGCAACGGATAGCAATGCACTTTTTACGACATGCCTGGCTGAACGGCAGTTGATCTATTCTTCGAAGGGAGCCCAGAACAATACGGAGAGCACAGCTACCAGCACACTTCTAAGTATTAGTATCGTCTAGATGGATCTCCTGATGTAAAGTGACAACCATCGCCTATAGACACCAAAGATGCTAATGGTGCGTTTCTATCCTGTGGCGAGGTCTAATGCCACTTGCATAAGTTTATCGGCTACCTTACCCTCCAAACCAGAACACGTAAATGACAAGCACTAACGCTATTGCGACCTGAACAGGTAAGGTGGTGGTACCAGACCCGGGTGAGACAATGAATATTAATAATAGGCCGAGACCAACACTGGGAAAAGATAAACAAATAATGTGCTTATTTTGTAGTCAGAAAAATTCGTGTAATTTGTCCAGTGTATACCTACTACTAATTTATTTTTATTGCGGAATGAATCATTGCATTTAAATTATGTAATTTCCAACTCAGGGAACTGTTCAAGTTTCATCAAAATCAATCAATCTAATGCCACATGCATAAGTTTACCGGCTACCTTACCCTCCAAACCGGAACACGACAGTGATAAGCACTGACGCTATTGCGATAGGAATAGGTAAGGCGGTTGTACCAGACCCGGGCGAGACAATGCAGAAGTCTACCACCTAGTAGCCACGATGTTAGTGGCTTGCATAGCCAATCGGTCGCCTTTTGAGACATGCCTGGCATAACGGCAGTTGGTCTATTCTTAAAAGGAGCCCGGAACCAACACGGGGATTTATTAAATCGCTATTCATTTAATTTTTAAATCGCTATTATTTTACATAAATTTAAATTACTTATAAAATAATAACGTGATATACTTAATTGTGACATACAACGAAGGTCGGCCAAGATCAAGTTGACCATTATAGCGTAGGAGAATATCGATTTGGCTTTTTTAGAAATTCAGACAAATAAAAGATGTTATTGTTTAATCGTTTATATAAGCTAAAATAGTTATTTGTAATACAAATATATATAAATCTATTATAATATATCACTAGCGTGAAACAATACGTGGCAATTTATAAACACAAATAGGTAATTATAAATTGTATACCATTTTGTCAGCAATCTCATTTTTACCTCACAAAATAGGTATTATTCGCTCAGACATAAATTCTAACAAAAAAATTGTCCTAAAAATGTTTAATTTTCCATAGGACCAATCATTTCATAATGTGTGAAACTTTTTCCAAATGGAAATAATTAATACATCTCGCCTTAAAGTAATAACGCTATCTCACAAACATAATTGCTATTATTATTTATTGCTTGCGCATTTTGCATCAACCTAATTGCAAAGCTTTTTGTTTCTATATGTTAAATTGTATGTTTAAATAAATGAAAAAAATGTGTTTTTTATATTATACTAGCGACCTGTCCGCGGTTTCACCTGCGGAGCTTTTGTTCCCGTGGGAATATCGGAAAGGTTTGTATACTAAAACCTTTCTCGAGGATCAAACTATCTATTAAAAAAACGCATCAAAATTCGTAACGTAGTTTTAAATATTTAAGCATACATAGGGACAGACAGAGAAAGCGACTTGCCAAGCGAAAGCAGATGGCTCCCCTGATGGAAAAAGATAGCCATCGCTTATAGACACCAAAGATGTTAATGGTGCGTTACTATCCTTGTGGCGGAGTTTTAATGCCAAATGTATAAGTTTACCTGCTACTCTCCCCTGCTCACCGAAACATGACAGAAACATACATTTTCATATAGGGATAGGTAAAGCGGTGTACAAGATCTCGGTGAGACAATTCAGAACTCTATCACCTCGTAGCCACGATGGTAGTGACTCGCATAGTGAAACAATCGTTCGCGTATTACGAACTGCCTAGCAGGATGGCATATGGTCTATTCTTCAAAGGGGGTCCGGACCAACACAGGGTAAAATATCTAGTTTTAAATATAAATGCAATATGGTCAGTTTTTGGATCACAGGTATTTTATTTTTTCATAAAATAGCAAACAAGCAGATGGTTTTCCCAGAGCAAACTGAGAATTAAACCCATAAACCGCATGGATATTAATGGTGCATGGCTATCCAAGTGGCGCGGTTGAAATGTCACATGCATAAGTTAACCTGATGCTTTACCCTCCAAAAACGAAACTGGAACACGAAAGTGACTAGCATCGACGATATTGCTGCAGAATAGGTAAGGCGGGGGTCGAGATGTTGCGGAACTACCACCTACCACCTAGTCTCGATAACACTCATTCTCTCACCTTTTATGACATTCATAGGCTGGCAATAAGGCAGTCGACTTTTTCCAAAAAGGGGCATCATATCTCATATTGTAGGTGGCATACAAGATTTTTGACTAAATAACTGAATCTTCATAAAAACAGATTTTATGTTATTGCTTTTTTCGTTAGACAGGACTTGAAACCGGTTTCAAAATACCGGTTAATAAAGGTAATTAGCGGTTTCTGTAACAGGTTTTGCTGGGAGGAGGTAGGTACAAACAGTGAGTATAGGTACAATCAAACAGGTTTTACTGTAACTGTTTTACTTCCAAAACACGAAATATATTTTTTTCCTGGACTCCTTCAATTTATTTCTCTTTCTGATTGTTTTTTCTACTTCAATGAAAATGGAAAGTTTTACTTCTACCGCATGCAAGCTAACAATAATTTGCCCGTCATCGTTTTGTCCCCATAATTCCTCTACCGAATTTCAGGATGTTTCGACTCAACGAAATCTGTATACATCTTTAACTCCTGAACCAAATTATTATCATTTTTAATTTAAATAAAGTTCTAAATTAGAAAGTATTCAAATATCTACCTTAACACGCCGCCTTAACATTGATATATAGAGATGGCTCTTGCTTCTTATTATAAACAGTTGTTGTTCAGTATGTTATAAAAAATCATGTAAGTTACTTTAGTAGGTAGCTATACCCTGTACAAGCTAGCTTGATCTTTTTGACAGATGTAATTTTTTCTGATCGTCATAACTTTGCAATGAAGAACATATTATATTCTTAATTTTTAAAAATTGTAAAAACAATAAAAAATTATATTTGTCACAAAAGTCCCTAAAGATTCAAGCGTTATAAGAAAATTTTAAGACTTTTTATTGCTTCAAAATAAAATTTAAATAGGAACACTGAAAATAATAGACGCTTGTACAATGTTACATCGGTCGGACGGATGGAACACGAATAACAGGCATTAACTGTTACAAATATCGATTACAAAAAATCTGTATTAAAGATCATTGTTAAGTTATTATTACGAACGGGGGTCCTTTTGGTTGGGGTCTCTTTGGCTATTGGTTGGGGTTTCTTAGCTGGTATTACGCTTTTTAGAAAGTTAAGGTAAAAAAAATTGAATTCTAATTTGAATTACGCATTCCAACGTTCCATAGACTGGCCATATAAGCCGAACGTCGGGATCACTTGGGGTCAGTAGAATGGAGGAAAGTCAAGAGGAAAGAAGAGGTTAAAGGAAGAAGTTAAGAGGAAACAAGACTACCTGCCCGTAACATTATTATTGTTGAATTTAAGTTTTTGTTTTGAACTCTTGTTAAACATACCTAAAAGGGCGAAAAAAACTGTACTCAACAGCAGGGATTTAAAACGTTATCAAATAACAGAACAAATTTTTCGATACATACCGTTATTATTATAGCGATACCTCAGTAACAAAATTATTTTAGAACACTATGTGTATCGCTACCAAAATAACAGAACGAAATTATGAGCGGTAAATAACGTTATAAATATTGATATTTATGCGACGTTGTCGCGTTTCATGCTGTTTCGTGATTGGTCGTTCGTACTACCATGACTGCGAGTTGGCAACAAGGTACCTACACAAATTTACAAGTTTGATGTAATGAGACATCGCGATTTACGATTTACGAGACACGCATTAAAAATATTTACAAGCGGTACGCATGGTTTTCAAATAATTATTTTTAAAGGATTCCAACCTAGATATAATTAGAAAACAATTCTAACTTTTAATACATATTATTATACCTACATAAGACAATGTATCTTTATGAAACATGTTTTTTTCTCCCGTGGGTTTTTATGTAATAAGAAATGTTACTAGGTATCTTAAGTTTTCTTTAAAATGCAAATTATTAACGTAATTTCCCCGTGTTGGTTCCGGGCTCCTTTGTAGAATAGACGAACTGCCGTATTCCCAGGCAGGTCGTAAAAGGCGAGCGATTGGCTATGCGATTCACTACTACCGTGGTAGAATTCCGAATTGTCTCACCCGGGTTTAATACCACCGCCTTACCTATTCCTGCCGCAATAGCGTCAGTGCTTGTCACTGTTGTCTTCCCGTTTAGAGGGTAAGGCAGCCGGTAAATTTATGTTTGTGGCATTAGACCTCGCCACAAGATAGCAACGCACCATTAACATCTTTGGTGTATATAGACGATGTTGACTCTTTTCATCAGGAGACTCATCTCCTTGTTTGCTATCTTAAGATATAAAAAAATAAAAAAATGATTTTTTTCAAACAAATGTGTTAATTATTAACTAGCTTTCGCCCGCGGCTTCGCCCGCGTAGTAGCCTACCTATGTCCTTCCCCAGAATTAAGCCTATCCATTTGAAATATCATCACAAACAGCTTTGCAGATTAACCATGACCATGAATCATACATTTACAAAGAAACACAAATAGACGGACAAGTAGACGTCACTTTAATTTTCATTATGTGATGTGAGAATTCTGTAAGGTTAGTATGCATATTATTGAATTTATTGAAGAGCGTGGCTTATAGCAGCAGCAAAATATAAAAATCTATAAAATATAATTCCTGAAATTTTCCGCTAAATTATTTAAGCATAGATTTTTGTTTGTCTTTTATTATAATTTTTGAATTATAGCTGTTAAGCACGATGATCAATTTTTTGAACTGTAAAATGTTTTCTTAGTCACAAAATTTATTAATTAAAAAATATCGATGTAGGGTCACTGCGTCGGTAACGCGACCGCCTCCAGTATGCGACCACTTGAGGGGCTAGGTTTCTCTAATTAAAGATAATAGCATTTTGACATAAATACGTCTTTGAATTTGCCTTCGTAGAGGGGACAGTTCAAAAAACTGATGATAAAAAAATTGGGGAATACAGTTTGATGTTATTGCTACATAACTATCACCAACATCCAAAATATATAAAAACCTTAAAAACAACAAAGAAAAATATCGACACGCGGGGTTTGAACCTGCGACCATCTCCCTAAAGCCCGGACGCTCTTCCACTGAACTAGTGTCGACAGGCTCGAGGCGGCGAAATTCTTCTTTGATATATGATCGAATACGTCGATTGTACTGATCGCTAGGTATACATACTTATAACTAGTTAAATGAGTTCATCGTTACAGATGAAATTCATATTTATAATTTTGATCAGTGCTTTCGTACTTCTAAATATTTTTGTGTTATAGCACTCACCCCGTGCTTGGGAAACTGGAAAAACCTTAAAAACAACAAAACCGGCTAGGAGTGCATTAAAGATGCACACTAGTAGGTATATAGAGGAGGGAGGTGTTTAACTACCATATTTGTGATTTTATCCGGCCCCGGGGCCTTTTTATTGTGAAGGTTTTTGTATTCTTCGGTTTTCGTAAGTAATAGGTGGTACCTTACGGTGGTAGCGCCACCCTACGCTCTACTTCGCTATCCAAATGAAGGACGGACGTGGTCTAGGTTCGCAGGCGGGTTTGATGGGGAACATTGTGATTGGAACGATGAATGAAAAATGTGACCATCGCAAGATATTACCCGTGACGTCGTCGTATTCACGTAAAAGATGCACGGCTGTGTCCTCAACACAGCCACAACCCGTTTTTTTTCAGGAGAAAACAATGATTAGTAAGCATTAAATATTCATTGAATACTTATGTAATAAGGAAATTATAAATTTAAATCTATCGGGCTTAACCCAAATCTAGAAAATAGTTCCTGAGTCGGGTGATGACCCAATGGTGTGTTTATGTGTCACGTAGTGCTGCAAAAATACCACGCCGGGCGGCGAACAAAGTTACCTTTTGATACCTTACACTATAATGTTACACTCAAACAAGAAGCGTTATTACTTCAATTATAGAGCAATGTTTGTTCGAAAGTTGTAGTCATATCATTTTTTAGCTTATATTTTTTTTAAATCCAGTGGTCGCAAACTGAAATACATAAATATCTAATACGCTAGAAAGTGGCCGGGTGGTCGCATTCTGACACTTAAAGCTACATAATATTTTGCTTGTTATAATCTCAATGATGCTTTTATGATTGTATAATTTAAAATCTGATGTTGTAGAAGCATAAAGATGCATGTCATCAGTTTACGACCAAATGTTTTCTTGATAGAACTTTTTTCAATTCACTCACTAAAATAGGTGGTCGCAAACTCACTTTGGTCGAAAATTATGATGTTAGTTTGCGACCGCCCTGATTTAGTACGAAAGAAAGTAAATTAAAATAAGTAAATAAATAAAATATTGCTTTCTTTATATGATGGCAGCCCCGCAAGATAAACACAAAATGAAAAATACCAGTTTTCTTAGGACTACTTTAAGGTAAATTTACTCGGCGAGGAAAATGACGTTATCAAAATATTGCTTAACTCTTATGTTGTCAACCACAACCAAATTAGTAAAGAAATATTAAGAAAATACCGTCACCGTGCGTGTAATAGCGTTGTTATCATCCACGCGGTGACTACTGACAAATGAGTCTAGTCACGAGTTGGGAAAATCACTGTTTGTAAATAATGAACTTCGATGGTGCCTATAAAAGAGAATTTGAATAAACATGTTTTGTATCTATGCGCGGCGTCCGTATAAGTATAAACGTCATTGGATAATTAGCTCAACGTTTAAGTACCTAATTTTTTTACATATTCGGTATTAAAATCGAGTACTGAATACCCTCTTTTAGTATGTAGTTTTTATCAGCCAGTTTCTATACAAAATAATTTACAGATGTGAAACGAAAAAAAAGTTGTTGTTAGTCTAGATAATTAGTGTTCAAAATGAATATTTGTTTTTTATATCATAAGATAACAAACAGGCTGATGGCTCTCCTGATGGTATGAGAAACCATCGCCTATACTCTAGACATCAAAAATGTTAACGGTGCGTTGCCCTCAGTGTGGATGTGTTTGGTGGTGTGGCCACCTTACCCTCCAAACCGGAACAAGACAAAAAACTTGAGAGGTGTCAAAGGACACCCGGATGGAACGAAGTTCCTTTTATTATTATTTACAAAAAACCTGTATACACTCAACAAAAATAATCGTCGCGTCAACACATTGTTCAATGCGAAATAGAAATTAAAAAAATAAAATGATGTGGTGTCGCGGGACACCAGGTAGGAACGAACTTCCTTCGGCTAAACGGCACTACTCGCTTGTGTACGCGACTGTCGCGCCTGCGCACGTCTCATTTAACGCTTTTATTCCACGCATTTTTCTTACGGTTTTACTATCACATTTTTTTCAGTTCGGTCGCGCAGCAAAATCCCTATCCCCTCCAAGCCTGCCGTAAGGAACTTCGTTCCAATATCTGGCTTGCTTTCTATAAGAGAGAGAGAGAGAGAGAGAGAGACAGAGAAACATCCGCACGCCGCACAGCTTACAATACCTTACTATTGCAAAAAGTGTCGTGACAACTTTTCGTAAGAATTTTTTCCGTCTAGCCCCCTTTCACAACGCGCGATAAGGGACTTCATAGAATTTCGACCCACGGTCGAAATTCTATGAAGTCCCTTACCCGGTCCTATTTCGGAATACCTTACTCACCCGGTCCTATTTCGGAACCTGGTCGAATTTCGGCACCCAGTCGAATTTCGACCCACGGTCGAATTTCGGCATCCGTTCGAAATTCGACCGGCGGTCGAAACTTAGCAACCGATCGAAATTCGACACTCGGTCGAAATTCGACTGTCCGTCTAAATTCAACTTTTGGTCGAAATTCGACATTCGGTCGAAATTCTGTATAAATGTCGAACATTTGGCACTAGAAAAAAGTAAACAATCAATCAAATATAATGCACGAGCTTAAGGGAAGTGGCTGGATATTTCTGTGCTTACAATACCTTACTATAGCAAAAAGTGTTGTGACAATTTTTCGTAAGAATTTTTTCCGTCTAGCCCCCTTTCACAACGCGCGATAAGGAACTTCGTTCCAATAACAAACAAGTGGTAGATTTCTGCGTTGTCTCGTCCGGGTATTTGGTACCACTGCCTTACCTATTTGTGTCAACGCACCGTTAATATTTTTGATGTCTATAGGCGATGGTTTCTCTTTGCATCAGGATGGCTCTCCTGATGTAAAGAGAAACCATCGCCTATAGACATCAAAAATGTTAACAGTGCATTGCCATCCTTGTGGCGGGTTTACAATGCCACATGCACAAGTCTACCGGCTACCTTACCCTCCAAACCGAAACAAGACAATGACAAATAGGTGGTAGATTTCTGCTTTATCTCGCCCGCGTATTTGGTACCACCGCCTTACCTGTTTGTGTCGCAATAGAGTCAATGCTTGTCATCATCATGTTCCGGTATGAATGGTAAGGTAGCCGGTAAACTTATGCATGTGGCCTTAGACTTCTTTACAAGATAGCAACGCATCATTAAGATCTTTGGTGTCTATAGGTGATGATTGACTCTTTCCATCAGAAGACCCGTCTGCTTGTTTGTTATCAAGATATAAAAAAAATGACATTATTGCGGCAGGAATAGCTAATGCGATGGTATCAAATACACGGGCGAGACGTTGCGGAACTCTACCACCAAGTAGTTATGATGGTAGTGACACAGGGTGAAGTAGGGGATAAAAGTTTGTATGAAACTTTATATTCCTTGGACATACTTGCATAAAATTTCATATGAATTGAGTAAAATTGTCTGTCTGTTTAAGACAAGAAAAAGTGTTATTTGTTATATGTACCGTGTATATACATCCATATGCATTTAGTTAAACCCGGTTATTTTAATGTTACAAACAGACACTCCAATTTTATATATTTGTATAAATTACTTTAGTATGTTCGATAGGTATGTTACCAATAGTTATTTTTATTTTTCGTGTTTTACTTAAATTTTGACAATAAAATATATTGGAACGAAGTTCCTTACGGCAGGCTTGGAGGGGATAGGGATTTTGCTGCGCGACCGAACTGAAAAAAATGTGATAGTAAAACCGTAAGAAAAATGCGTGGAATAAAAGCGTTAAATGAGACGTGCGCAGGCGCGACAGTCGCGTACACAAGCGAGTAGTGCCGTTTAGCCGAAGGAAGTTCGTTCCTACCTGGTGTCCCGCGACACCACATCATTTTTTTAATAAATAACTAATATGAACATGTTAATATTATTTTTATACAATATTAGCGGCCCACCCCACTATGTCGAGATTTTTAATAAAGTAGCTTATAAAGAAAGGTTAAATAAGTTGTCATGTAAGAAAGGTTAAATAAGTCTACCCCGCGTTGGTTGCGGGCTCCTTTGAAGAATAGGCCAACTGCCAGGTAGGTCGTAAGAGGCGACTGATTGGATTTACGAGTCACTACCATCGTGGCTACTAGGTGGTAGAGTTCTGCATTGTCTCGCCCGGGTCTGGTACCACCGCCTTACCTATTCCTGCCGCAATAGCGTTAGTGCTTGTCACTGTCGTGTTCCGGTTTGGAGGGTAAGGTAGTCGGTAAACTTATGCATGTGGCATTAGACCTCGCCACAAGATAGCAACGCACCATTAACACCTTTGGTGTCTATAAGCGATAGATGACTCTTTCCATTAGGAGACCCATCTGCTTGTTTGCTATCTAATGACATAAAAAAAAAGTTCTAAAGTAAATATACGCGAGCGAAGCCGTGGGTAACAGCTAGTCTCGCTATGAAAGGTAGGTACTTTCCTGTTTATAATTACGAAACTTCACACGAAATATAAATGTAATATTAATTATTTAAAAATTTGAAAAACAGTATTTTAAAAATAATAGTACCAAAAACTGGTACATTCAACAAAATCTTTCAAACTCTGATGAAAACCTCTAATTTTAAATCTAACTTGTCCGATATGTGAAATACAAGAAACAACAAGCGGAGCACAAATGAGTGAATCATAATACCATATACCATAACGAAAATTTTTGGATATAACAGAACGTAATGAATAACGTTATTAAATAGTAACAAATGCTGTATCATTATTGGATAGCGCTATGCTTGAAAATATCGTTATGTCTTGCCTTGAGCAATAATGATATCACATAATACCGGTATTTCAATCCTTGCTCAACAGTGAAACGCGTGTGTTTCTGATTCGTTTACGCGATTATTTTAAGCGTGAGTCACAAAATGGGGGACCATTATTGCCATTGTCTTAAGTTCGACAACGTGTAGCTGACGCTTTGGGGATTGGATTAGCTACTGTGACCTTGAGTCTCTACGAAAAATATGGTAAAGAATATGATGAGGAGAATGAATTGTCGTCTCTTAATAAAAACGTAGGCGTATCCAACCTACCGTCAATATTGACGATTTTCAATGTGCGGCCATACGGAACTACATTTATGGTTATTATTCAAGAAAAGAAATGCCCACACTTGACTAGTTGCTGGTACTTTAAGAGAAGCTAATTTATATGACGGCGGTCGAACCTCGCTGTCAAAACTATTGCGTAGAATTGGATTTTATTAGCAAAAATCCAATAACCGCAAGATTCTTATGGAAAGGAATGACATTGCCCTCAAACCAGGATTTCTTAAGAAAAGCCAATAAGCCCAATGGGTAATCCATTGGGAAAATCTATTTCATTAATAGTATTATTTTAACAATCACTTATTTCATTCGCAGGAAACGCAGCACATGCCATCTCCTCCCTTCACGGCAAACAAAATGCTCCGTTTATTGAAAGAAGCTTGTGGTCAAGTGACCGCTGAAAACTGGGCGAATGTAGTACGACACAAGCTCCAACGACTCTGGTGATGATGATCTTGGCAGTGCTCCTTAATAAAAACTGTTTTAAAGATAAAACTATTTTATTATTGGAACGAAGTTCCTTACGGCAGGCTTGGAGGGGATAGGGATTTTGCTGCGCGACCGAACTGAAAAAAATGTGATAGTAAAACCGTAAGAAAAATGCGTGGAATAAAAGCGTTAAATGAGACGTGCGCAGGCGCGACAGTCGCGTACACAAGCGAGTAGTGCCGTTTAGCCGAAGGAAGTTCGTTCCTACCTGGTGTCCCGCGACACCACATCATTTTTTTTCAACCTTAATTTTTACATATAGGCAGGGCATTTTTTGGCCTTCCGTCAAATTTAAATAGGTGATTCAAACCATGAAACTAAACAACTTTTCCAAAGAAACATGGGTCCAAAAGTGATAAAAAAATTCGATCTCCCATAGAAAATTGCTTGATCACGTGGTCGATTTCTTATGAAAGGTCTAATTTTTTTCACTTTTTAACCCATGTTTCTTTGAAAAAGTTGTTTACTTTCATTGTCTGAACATATTTAAATCTGGCGGGAATAGGTACTTTTTATGAATATTGACCCACCGTCATTTATCTACCCAATGTTTTATATGTCTAGTGCAATAAAGAATTTCACACATTATACACCCACACCATCTCGTCACAGTTACAAGTATTTTAAAACGTTATTTTTTGGACTACTAGATATTTTCTGTTTCCCATCACTAGCCCGTCTGTCAAAAAGATCACGCTAACTTGTACAGGGTTATATTAGGGCGGAAATATACTTGCTACGTACTACGTAGTAGCACGAAAGCATGCCAGTTTTGAGCAAATGTTACTTAGTAGCATATAAGAAGCACGTGTATACGGAAAGAGCATTCTTGTGAATAAGCACGCTACTTAATCTTAAAAGCCGATCTATTTTTCATGCTAATTAGCACGCGGTGTCAGGTGCAGAGGCAAAGGGGGTGGTTTTAAAGTAAATTTTATCGTATTCAATGCTACTTGGTTTGCTTAATTAGTTAATTAATAGTATGTGGATATGTTTGCGTGTAGGTTACAAGGGTTTGATGTGGCAATGAAAAATTTTGTTTATCAAAATTGTGAATGTTTGTGTAGAGCGTACGTTCACCACAATATAAAAACAAAATCGCAAGAGAAAATGTCGCTTTTTCTTACGAATGTTTCAGTTTTTTTCAAAAGTTCATTAAATTTTCTGGTTGCATTCGCAAATGGTTCTTGAAACTACGTATATCTTCCTACTTCATTTGATTTAGTAAACTATCATTTGCTCCCAAAACTCGTCTTCTGTTAATCTAGTTCCGCACCCAAATTCTTTTTCTTTTTTTTATATTATAAGATAGCAAACACAGTATAGGTTTACGTGTATTGGTGTGACTGTGTGTGAGTTTATACGTGAGTGTGTGTAAGTGTATATGTGGATAATTTAAGTACATTAATATTGGGAAATTTTAATATCTACGAAGACATCATTGGACTATTGATATCAAGGTCTCTGTTTCATCTTAACTCAAATTAATTAAGTATTTATGAATTTTGGTTTTACACTCGTAAATAGTTTTGGGATAAATGTCAAGAATTATGTGAATTTTATTATAAACATAAGGAGCTAAAAAATTGTATTGTCTTGAGAAAAATGCGGTATTATGTTTTTCTATATTGCATATTTGATTGTATCGTCTCAAGGAGCCCAAGAGGAGAGGATTGAAAGCAACTTATGTTTACGGAGTGTAGCGCGTAGCACAAATAATTGTCTCGCTGTCAGCACGCTGGCGTCCCTATATAAGTTAGCCGTTGGGTACCGAAATGGCTTTCTTAACATTACTTTGAGCACTGATCTGTGTGCACCCTTGTGGAAAAATTTCTCAGATAAAAGTAGGTAAATAACTTACAAAGTGAAAGTAACAGTTTATGAATGTTTATTTTTATTTAAAAAGTCGAAAAAAGTCTTACAAAGTCGGAAAAACTCGGAGTAATTCCAAAATTTCGGACTCTTCCAGAAGAGTTATTCAGTGTTAATAAATCTTGCAACGTTTATGGGTACTAAAAGAAATATATTAAAAGTTATTAATACTACGAAAGTGTAATAAAGGGGAAAAAAATATAACTAATACTTACCCGGTTTTCCGTTTAAGAATTTGAAACTTTCTTCTTTGTTTAAAAAAAGGTTACCGTTACTGTCGATCAATATTATAAACTTTGTTTCTTCAATTTTTGATAATTATTATTAAAATCTATTATATCACAACGTTATTTGCCAATTTTTATTTTATTGTACTTTTATTACATAAATATATTTATAAATTAAGTAAAAATTAAAACAGCTGATCTAATTAGCTTTTGACAGGTTGAGTCAGTGTTGCCAGAGAAAAAGTCAATCTTTCGTCCTTAAGAGCATGTGTCAGAGGCCTAGTAGCATATCAAAGCAGTCAAGAATAACGACGTTAATAAGTCGGCGATTGCTAAACATCTACAGCTGTAGTCGGGCCGTAATCACTGGATGGAATTTCATAGGCCACGCGTATTTTCGACAGAACGCCATATTACATTCCACGGCTAGTGAAAGAAGCCATTGAAATCAAAAAACATCCAAATTTCAACCGGGAAGACGCACGTAGTACGTCCTTGATAAGTTTTCTTGGCACGTATTGATTTTTGAAAAGCTGTATATTTTGGAAACGATGATCGATTTGATCTTTCAAATGGCATTCAACTCAATTTAAATATTGCTTTAGCTAAAAAATCGGTAGGTTCAAAAATTTCGAAGCAATGTCAAAAAAACATTTTCGTCTATGATAGATCCCAAACAAATTTACCGATTTTTATCCAATTAACGGTACTTGGCGCAGTTTTTAAAGGAGAAACGATGATAAGATTTTGAAGTCAATCGGTATATTAGCCTGAAAGTTATTTCCAAAATATTAAGTAACTTTGCTAAAGAAAACGTAATTTTAATATTTGAAAAGTTGTAACCTTTGAAAATAAGGTTCGGTTTTGATTTTTAAAAGGGCATTCGACGTAATTTTTATAGTATTAAAATATCGTAGAATACCAAAAAATAATTGGTTGAAATATTTCGAAGTTATGTCGAAAAAACACTTTTTTCAAAATTTTCGTCAACGATTACTTCCAAACGAATAAACTGATTTTGAGGCAATTTATGCATTAGATGTATTTTTTTGAGGAATAGTTTTTGTACTCAATCGGTACATTAATCTGGAAGTTATTAAAAAAAAATTGTTTCGTCACAATTTGTTTAGGGTATTTTCAAAATTTCTCAAAATCTCTTAGGCCCATTTGGTACAAAATTTCAGGAAGTATAAGTTGAGCGGAATCCAATCGAATGCCACCAACCGCGTTTCAATCGGTCCAGGCGTTCAAAACTTATGAGTTGTTGACACACACACACACTCACACACACACACTCACACACACACATACATACAGACATACTGACGTCATCGCGAAAATAGTCGAAAATGGTTCCTAAGCCCACAAAACGCGGACATATGGTGAAAACTCCATTTCCATCCAAACGAGTAATTCATGTATTATTGAATTGTTTCTCCAAAACAGCTCTATTGGTTTTAATGAAATGTTGTAATTAGATAGTCTTTTACTAAGGTAATTGACCGTACTATGAAAAATCATCTATACATACAATAAAATCGTAGGAAAGTCAAAACTGTACTGAATTTTTTTTAAAAGAATACTTGGGGGTGACCTACAATCGATATCGAAGCCAAAAATATAGTTTTTAGAATTTATGTCTGTCTGTTTGTCTGTATGTATGTCCGGGGTAAACTCAAAAAGTACCACATGGATTTATTTCAAATTTTGCATGACTATTACTAACAGGTCGGGTCAACATATAGGCTACATATTATCAAGCTGTCACCTACGGGGGAGGTGCTGTGCGGAGTAAACGAAGTCCGCGCGGACGAAGTCTTGGGCAACAGACAGTATAATTATGGCGAGCGAAGCGAGCCCTACACTAAGCGACTTTCTATGCACTTTTGTGGTACATTTTCCTGAAAAAGTATCCCACTTTAAGGTTTGGGCTTTGACGTGGTGGTTTAAATTCATGTCTAGATATATTATCTACCATTAAAATGCTATTTCATAAACATTAAAAAAATAGAAAATACATTTTGTATTAGAAATTTATTACTGCTAACGCCATCTATTATAAAAATAAATAAATAATAATAATAAATAAATATTCACGGGACAAACTACACTTACTGATCTAACCCCAAAGTAAGCAAATATTTGCTTGTGTTATGGGTGTTAGTCAACGATACTAATACATAGAAATACATAATATATAAATACCAGAATATATATAATAAACACCTAAACCCAGAAATACAAACATTTACGCTCATCACACAAATGCTTGTCCCCGTCGGGGATCGAACCCGAGCCCCGTTGATTGCGTAGTCAGGGTCGCTAACCACTCGACCAACGGGAGGGTCAAATAACGAGTAAAATTGCTACAAAGCTACACTAGGCGACGATCTGTGCCCTTTAGTGGTACATTTTACTAAAAAAATATCGCACTTTTAGGTTTAAGCTTTGGCGTGGTAGTTTTATTTTGTTTAATTCATTTTCATTCACTCCAGTTTAATACAATATTAATCTATTAAAACACTTGTACTTTTTAACTTCCCACTACGTATGTAGATAGGAAGGTTACTGATTTTGCTCCGATTTTCAAAAATGGAGTTTTCACCATATGTCCGCGTTTTGTGGGCTTAGGAACCATTTTCGACTATTTTCGCGATGACGTCAGTATGTCTGTATGTATGTGTGTGTGTGAGTGTGTGTGTGTGAGTGTGTGTGTGTGAGTGTGTGTGTGTGTCAACAACTCATAAGTTTTGAACGCCTGGACCGATTGAAACGCGGTTGGTGGCATTCGATTGGATTCCGCTCAACTTATACTTCCTGAAATTTTGTACCAAATGGGCCTAAGAGATTTTGAGAAATTTTGAAAATACCCTAAACAAATTGTGACGAAACAATTTTTTTTTAATAACTTCCAGATTAATGTACCGATTGAGTACAAAAACTATTCCTCAAAAAAATACATCTAATGCATAAATTGCCTCAAAATCAGTTTATTCGTTTGGAAGTAATCGTTGACGAAAATTTTGAAAAAAGTGTTTTTTCGACATAACTTCGAAATATTTCAACCAATTATTTTTTGGTATTCTACGATATTTTAATACTATAAAAATTACGTCGAATGCCCTTTTAAAAATCAAAACCGAACCTTATTTTCAAAGGTTACAACTTTTCAAATATTAAAATTACGTTTTCTTTAGCAAAGTTACTTAATATTTTGGAAATAACTTTCAGGCTAATATACCGATTGACTTCAAAATCTTATCATCGTTTCTCCTTTAAAAACTGCGCCAAGTACCGTTAATTGGATAAAAATCGGTAAATTTGTTTGGGATCTATCATAGACGAAAATGTTTTTTTGACATTGCTTCGAAATTTTTGAACCTACCGATTTTTTAGCTAAAGCAATATTTAAATTGAGTTGAATGCCATTTGAAAGATCAAATCGATCATCGTTTCCAAAATATACAGCTTTTCAAAAATCAATACGTGCCAAGAAAACTTATCAAGGACGTACTACGTGCGTCTTCCCGGTTGAAATTTGGATGTTTTTTGATTTCAATGGCTTCTTTCACTAGCCGTGGAATGTAATATGGCGTTCTGTCGAAAATACGCGTGGCCTATGAAATTCCATCCAGTGATTACGGCCCGACTACAGCTGTAGATGTTTAGCAATCGCCGACTTATTAACGTCGTTATTCTTGACTGCTTTGATATGCTACTAGGCCTCTGACACATGCTCTTAAGGACGAAAGATTGACTTTTTCTCTGGCAACACTGACTCAACCTGTCAAAAGCTAATTAGATCAGCTGTTTTAATTTTTACTTAATTTATAAATATATTTATGTAATAAAAGTACAATAAAATAAAAATTGGCAAATAACGTTGTGATATAATAGATTTTAATAATAATTATCAAAAATTGAAGAAACAAAGTTTATAATATTGATCGACAGTAACGGTAACCTTTTTTTAAACAAAGAAGAAAGTTTCAAATTCTTAAACGGAAAACCGGGGAAGTATTAGTTATATTTTTTTCCCCTTTATTACACTTTCGTAGTATTAATAACTTTTAATATATTTCTTTTAGTACCCATAAACGTTGCACGGCAGAAAGATTTATTAACACTGAATAACTCTTCTGGAAGAGTCCGAAATTTTGGAATTACTCCGAATTTTTATATCAAATTCAGAGTTTTTTTCGACTTTTTAAATAAAAATAAACATTCATAAACTGTTACTTTCACTTTGTAAGTTATTTACCTACTTTTATCCGAGAAATTTTTCCACAAGGGCACGCTCAACCTTTATAATTTTGGTTTTACATGTTCCGCCCCATACCGGGATACAGTAGTCTAAATGAGGTTGGACTAATGCGTAATACACAGATTTTAGTAAGGCCGGTTTAAGTACATTTCTAAGCTTTTTGAACATCCATGTCAACTTTCGAATACGTCTAGATTCGTATTCGAATAGTCAAGATGGCAATTCCAAGATAAATTTTCATCAAGTTGTACACCAAGATACCTAAAATTGTTGATTTTTTCGGGTGATTGACAGGTACATTTAGTTACGTCGGAGTTGTTGCACGTATGTAATTTTAAGGCAAAATCACTACAGGGCTGGGTGGAGTTTTTGATCGTGAACGACAGGAAATTGGATTTATTTATGTTTAAGGTTAGAAGATTTTTGGCTAGCCAAGAGCCAATGGGTAGCCTTTTACGACCTGCCTGGTAGAGTGGTTGTTGGCCTATTCTTCAAAAGAATCCGGACCAACACTGGGGATTTCCTTCGTCTATTGTTTGTTTTCATTAAAATTTTCATTATTAAAAGTGTTAAAAGCGATAATATCACTGAATTTAATTCATTGTGTATACGATTTCGCACAGAAACGTCCATTTTGAATTCTCTAATTAGCATGTGTATTTCACACGTGCTAGAAAGAAGTATGCTGCTAATAATGGTACAGTTACACATGCTAGTTAGTAGCTCGAAAGCATGCTACTTTTGAGCAATTGCTACTTAGTGGTACGTGTGTCGAAACATTGCTAATAATGAGCATGCTAGTTTCGAATTTGCTCAAAAATCGACGGTCGTGCGATTATTGGGCATGCTACCTGCAGCGCGGGTGGAAGGGGGCGTGCTTATAGCGTGTGTGAACAGGTTTGCTTATTGAGCATGCTAGTATCGATCAGTCGTTAGCGGCAGGTGCGCGTGCACAATTTCGCGCTAAAAATGTCTCGCTGGGGCAATGAATGCCTATGGAATCCACGCATACCAGAATACAAAAACAATATTGCAAGAAATAATGCATATCAAGATATATTAACCAACATGGACGATCCTGCTTTGACTTTGAAAATTATAAAAACAAAAATAAAAAAACTTGAGGTCTGTTTACCACAGCGAATTAAAAAAAATTGAGAGTTCCAAGCGATCCGGTTCTGGTACCGTTACTGTGTACAACCCATCCACATCCTGGTTTCACGAAATGAATTCTTTTCTTGGAGACACTGGCAAGTACAGGGACCCTATTTCTATGGAATTGGTAAGTTTCGATTTTTAATAAATAAAAATGCACTTAAATGTTAGTAAAACATAGTTATTTAATATCATAGAATAAGTACAGCATTTTCTATTCATTCATTTGTATAATATAGGCAGAACAATGAAATGATGATGGTGAATTTATATCATATGACATTGCCATGGTACTGCCTCTGTAGTTTCAAAGAGCTGCGCGTAGGTGTCTCTTATTGCTTCTGCCAGTCGAGAAGCGTGGTTACTGTAGCGTGTAGGTGGTAAGCCTTCTAAAGTTCTTTGCAGTTGTGCCCTCCATGATCCTGGTACCACAACACGTTGTTGTATATCTTCAAAGTCGACGCATCTTTGTGTGATGTACATATCAGATGTTTTCCGAAGCCAATTGTGTAAAGAGCAGGCAGCTAATGTAATTCTATCAACATTTTTGGGGGCCATATCTATGCCATCCATAAGAACTCGAAATCTTGTTACTAAAATACCAAACGCATTTTCAACGATTCGTCTGGCTCTCGATAAACGGTAGTTAAAAATTTTTTTTTTAAGCGTTGGAGTTGTTCGATAGGGTTTCATAAGATATGACTTTAGAGGGAAAGCAGCGTCTGCCACAACAACTGATTGGCCTGGTAAATTGAGAGTATTATTTTCCAAAGCTTGTGCTAAATTCGATTTTTGATAAACACCTCCGTCAGAAGCTCTACCATTAGTCCCAACATTTACGTATGAAAAACAATAGTCATAATCAACTAATGCCAGAAGTATAATGCTATGGGCGCCCTTGTAGTTATAGTAGTCAGAAGTATCATCAGGAGCGAGTATATTTATATGTTTACCGTCCATCGCCCCAACACAACCAGCAAAGTTCCATTTAGTTCTAAATCCGTGTTCAATGCGTTTCCAATCTCCATGACCGGGAATCTGTAAAACAAAAAACAATAAATATGTGAAGTTGATATTTTATAAACTTAGTTTTTTTTTTACAGATACAGGACAGAGAAGAGTCATCGCAAGATTCACAACTAAGTGATGCTGTTTGATATTCAAACTCGTTGACACCGCAGTCGGTGAACTTGCTATCACCCTCCCCTCCTCCAACTACAGAAGATCGATCACAATCCCGTTCATCTAATAACAGCTCGTCAACACGACGTAGAAAGAAAAACTTACAAGAAGAACCCATTACCTGTGCGCTCGCTCGTTTGGAAAATATTACTTCTGCTATAAATACACAGTCTAATTACGATGAATTCCATTATTTTGCTCAAAATTTTGCAGCTCAAATGCGAGCCCTACCATTGTACGAGGCATTAGATGTACAAAATGAGATCCAAAAAATTCTGACTGCAGCAAGACGCCGATACCAGTACCCAAATTTGTCTCCCTTTACACCTGTCACTTACACACCTCCTGCTACAAATATACAAACAATGACTTTCATACCCCCACCTACTACAAATACACAAACTTTCATACCTTCCAATACAATCACAAACTCAGTCACTTATACACCTCCTACTACAAATACACAAACAATGACAAATACACAAACAATGACTTTCATACCTTCCAGTACAAACACAAACACAGTCACTTACACATTTCCTTACTCGTTATCCCAATCAGATTCTACCGTCCCCGAAGAAGATTTGTTGAACAAAGCATGGAAAACGTGTTAAAGCTAAGAATATAAATTTTGTTAAAACAAACAATAAATACTTGATCTTACTAATAATTACTGGTTTACTTTACTTACCCGCATATAATCCTTCAGAGCATTATATATTGCATCGCACACTTCAGGTAAAAATAGAGCTATCGTAGATCTTGCAACTCGGTGAAGTGCTTCTAATGTGTATAACGAATCTCCAGTTGCTAGATATCTATCTCAATGTCACTTCCAATTTCACTTTTGGTGGAATAGCATTTCGCATGTGTGTATCTTGTTTCTTTATAGCGCTTTCAATTTTAGATAGTAACCAGTCAAACTGATGCGGTAACATGCGCAAATGATTTTTGTAACCATTAATATCTTCTTCTCGCATTTCGACTAACAATCGAGTACTTGCTCCAAGTTTTTCTCTTCTACTTAGCCAATCACGGACCCAAATCTTCCTATTCCTTGTTTTTTTCTTTCTATCTGAGAGAAGTTTTTGGACGCATTGCAACGCTACCAAAAGAATAATTCTATTCAACTCCATACGAATGGCTGTTTGATTGTCCATGGTTTTGTTTGAACTGACAGTAAGCACGTATAAAATGTCATGTGTACCGGAGTGTTTGCTTTGAGCATGCTCTTTCAGAAGCATACTTAAAACTAGCATGCTTATATCTAGCAAATGTAGACAAGTGCAGAGCATGCTCGAAACAAGTATGCCAATGAGCATACTAAAAGGCATGCTACTAACTAGCATGTGTAACTGTACCTTAAGTGTCTTTCTGAGGTCTGTGCTTTCATGAGCAAATGTAAACACTCGGAGAGCATGCTGTAAATGAGCGTACTATCTAGAAGCAAACAAGCGTGCCCTTTTAATAGCATGTGTATTCTAGGCTTTATTATTATTGTTTACTTAAACAAAACTAAGTTCTTACGTAATACATGTGGGCCGACCTGTGGGGCCGAGTGACTTAGTTACTAATACAAATATATTGTTCCACGTCGATCGCCATAAATGTATGTTAAATGTGATATTTAAAATATTCAGTGTATTCTTTATACGAAACTGTCTTCCATTTATTAAACTACCCAGGCATTGTACTACTCTGAAAGGAAGATTTAATGGGCTAGTTTTTTTTATATTTTTAAAATTGGTTTGGCTGGCAAGCCCGTGCATATGCTGTTTTTTATTTTGTGAATATCAATTCAATTCAGCTCAATCATGACCTTGATATAATTATAGAGATCTTAAAGAACCAGTAAATAAAAGCCCTATATATAAGCTGAGAATACTTAATAAATTGAAACCAATCTCATATACCTACCTACTACCTGAGATTTTTCTATTGGAGCAGAGCTTTCCAGTATCAGCTTACTTCATTAGATCGTATTAAGCGTTGAGAGGCTATAATTCACAGCCTGTAACCATACAGTTCCAAAACCTTTTTGATGGATTTGATTTTCTAGCATTGGATGGTTGGAAAGATTGGGCTTGTATAATATAATATATAACGATAAATTTGTTAAAATTTTCGTGAGACTTTGTTAACTAGTAATTAAAATCGGCTACATTCACGTTTAATCGGCGTGGGTTCCGATTAGTTTCGGAACTGCAGTTCCAGACGAAACGCTACCGAGCTAACGTCACACTCACCCTGAGGAAGGACCTCATATAGGTCCGAAACTAGTCGGAACCTACGCCAATTAAACGTGAGTGGAGCCGATTTTAATTATTAGTTTGTACAACGGTTAATTTTATGGAGCTTTTTGCAAAGGTTTGGCTCTAACTTCAAAAATACCGGTTTCTTATGGAGCAAAATTATAACACTGAATATACCAGTTTTTAGATTATTTTTTTAAATATTTCTTTGATGTTCGCCGTTCCCAATTTTTGCCTGCACTGTGAGTGAGTGATGTACCATTGTTGTGTTTTAGCTTAAGCCAGTTTATTTTTAAATAGCTTATTTATCCCAGATACGCTCCGAGTACATTATTTTTTTTTAAACTACGAAATTCCTGTATTAACCGGTGCTTTTTATAACGGTTTCAAGCCTTGGATAATGTTGTTTACAATTCATATGTATACATCTATAAACCTATAAACATTTATCTTAAACCTTACGTGTAGCCTTTTTCGGTACAGTTTCTTCGACTTTGCCCCATAAAAAAGTAATATATTTATGGAGACGAGATGCATGCACAACAAGATTGTTTTTGTTCCTTGTATTTAGTGAGTGTTCATCACAATTTTTTCTTAAACGATCAAATATTTTTGCAAACATATTTTAAGTTTTTAAATATATATTGGGATATTACAGTTAGAATATTCCATTTTTTTAGGTTTTTCATTTAGGGGATCCCTAGGGCTAAGATTGTAAATTGACCATATAGCTCTTTTCTGAGATACAAATGTAGAATTTATTTCCGCCAAATTTCCTTAGAGAAAAATCTCGTATAAAATAATGCGGTGGAAGTAACATTCTTGCAGTATCGACGTCATTTAACTATCTAATTTTTTTAACTGCGTAAGCTATTGAACTAACTCATTTATTTACGGTCCCCATTATAATTTTTTTATCTAGAGTTACACCTATAATCACAGTGGAATCCATCAGTCCAGTTCGTTTACATTCAGATGTACGTTGGTATCTACATGCAGTGGGACCCACTTGGTTTTATTGCCATTTAATAAAAGATTGTTAGTACTGAACTAGTGTACAACTATTGAAATCGCATTATTCACTTGTCATATTTACCAACTCGCCTTTTCACTTTAAATGAAAAAAATCATTCGCAAACTGTGCGATTACATGCTTATCCCCTGTATGGTAAAGGAAGTCATTTATGTACGTGATAAACAAGAACGGACCAAGAATAGAGCCCCGCGGGATGCACATGGTTGTACAGCGCCAGCAGTGATTTTCTTTAATGTCAATCTTCTAAATTTTTCCATTTAGGTAAGAAATCAGAAGATCGAAAGCCTTATTTCGGACTAAATTATGGTATCTCCAGCGCTGCATCTCAACACACCCCAGGAGCGACATAATTATAAAATACACTTAGCGTAGGTTGAGTCCATAGTCGTAGGTTTCATAATATTTTGATGTAGGTGTAACTTTATTAAATATAAGCAGCTACCATGAACAACTATCAATATTGTGTCGAAAGCTCTATGAGAAATCTTCACAATATGTCTTTAGGTATTCGACTTACATGTGTTATTTCACTTTATTGTATAGGAAGTACCTCCTCGTATAGCTGAGAGGAACTAGATCATGTAGTAAGATTACTCGATCTGGTTAGATTCGACTAAATCAATGGGGTGCGGTTTATATCCGACGTGAATAATAAAATCATTCGTGTGTCAAGATATATGTTTGTATTTTTGGGTTTGAGTGTTTATAAAATACATACATACATATCTTCACGCCAGATCCCTTACGGGGTAGGCAGAGAGAACCGAGTGCCATATATCACGATCCTTACAGGCTTGTCCCGCTTCCTTCACATTCTCCCTTCTCTTCATACATACACGCCAGTTGCGAAGACTCCTCCTTCGGACAGTACTCGATCAATCTGACCGTTGTATGTTAGTCTTGGTCTTTGCCCGTACCTACATCTTTCCACATTCGCATTGTATATCTGTTTTCTTAATCTTTCATCTACTATTCTTTCTACATGTCCGAACCAACAGAGCATTCTCTTTCTCATCTTTACACCGACACTTTCTTTCAAGCCTAATCTCTCTTTCACTTCCACATTACCAACCCCGTCCGCGAGTATTAAGCCACATATTTTTCGTAGCTATCTCATCTCGACCGCATTTATTCTACTTTCATGCTCTTTCTCAGATATCAATATTGTGTATTCCCAATTCTCACTCTCACTTCCATACAATAGCGTTGGGAGCAGCACATACTTGTGCAGGGCTAGACGGGCACATTGACTTAAAATTGTGCTATCCTAACGCTCCATTCACTCTGTTCCCTGCACACACTCTTCTTTCAACATCAGCGGTGTACCTTCCATCCCTGCTAAAAGTACATTCAAGATATCCAAACTCATCCACTTGTTCCAGCACACCGTCATCGACCACAACTCTTACATCCGTTCTGGTTGCTTTTCTTTCAAATAGCAGAACTTTGGTTTTCTTCGCATTTAGGTAAATAAAATAAAATATATTTGAATATTCCTATATTATGTACATCTGTTTAGTAAAATCTTTGACTAACACCCATTTCACACGGAAATAATTTGCTAAGTTTGATTGAATCGAGTAACTCGTCTACTTGTATAATAAGAAACCGCTAAACTCACATTTAATTTAACGTACGATTGTTTAGTAAACATTGTAAGTACCTTTAAACACCAAAAGTGATATAAACGCACCTGTTACATTGTGTTTCTACCTACGGTATCATCTCCAGCACACCCCGCGCCCCATGTTCCGCCGAGCCTCGCGTTGTAAGCAGAGGCGCATAGCGCGAGACGAGATGCGACTATGACGTTTTTCCCTCGTTTTGGTTCGGGCTCCTACCAACTTCCGTTATTGCAAAAGAATACACCAACTGCCGATCTGCCAGGCAGGTCGTAAGAGGTGACCGATTGGATATACGTGTCAATAGCATCGTGACTAAAAGAGTTTAGCAACGTTTCACCCAGGTATTTGATACCACCGCCTTGTCTACTCCTGCCGCAATAGCGTCAATGCTTATCATTGTCGTGTTCCGGTTGGGTGGGTAAGGCAGCGGCGTGCACAGGATTATGATACTGAGTATGCGACGGAGTACTCGGACACAAAAACTTTTTCTTTTATAGATTTTAGCGGCGTGCACATGATTATGACACATTTAATTAATTTACTTACTATTAATTAAAATCATCTAAAACGTACTAACGTTTTATTAAAATATCTGTGAATGGCAAGTAAAGCACTGCTTTTCTGCCTACAAGGAGCGCACGCGCCTGGGGTAAGGTAGTCGATAGACTGATGCATTTCCATCTCGCCACACGGGCTCGCAACGCACTATTAGGTAACATCTTTGGTGTCTATAGGGGACCCTTGTGGAAAAATTTCTCGGATAAAAGTAGGTAAATAACTTACAAAGTGAAAGTAACAGTTTATGAATGTTTATTTTTATTTAAAAAGTCGAAAAAAGTCTTACAAAGTCGGAAAAACTCGGAGTAATTCCAAAATTTCGGACTCTTCCAGAAGAGTTATTCAGTGTTAATAAATCTTGCAACGTTTATGGGTACTAAAAGAAATATACTAAAAGTTATTAATACTACGAAAGTGTAATAAAGGGGAAAAAAATATAACTAATACTTACCCGGTTTTCCGTTTAAGAATTTGAAACTTTCTTCTTTGTTTAAAAAAAGGTTACCGTTACTGTCGATCAATATTATAAACTTTGTTTCTTCAATTTTTGATAATTATTATTAAAATCTATTATATCACAACGTTATTTGCCAATTTTTATTTTATTGTACTTTTATTACATAAATATATTTATAAATTAAGTAAAAATTAAAACAGATAATCTAATTAGCTTTTGACAGGTTGAGTCAGTGTTGCCAGAGAAAAAGTAAATCTTTCGTCCTTAAAGCCTCCTCTACACTACTCCTATGTCCGGGGTAAACTCAAAAAGTACTACCTGGATTTATTTCAAATTTTGCATGACTATTACTAACAGGTCGGGTCAACATATAGGCTACATATTATCAAGCTGTCACCTATGGGGGAGGTGCTGCGCGGAGTAAACGAAGTCCGCGCGGACGAAGTCTTGGGCAACAGCCAGTATAATTATGGCGAGCGAAGCGAGCCCTACACTAGGCGACTTTCTATGCACTTTTGTGGTACATTTTCCTGAAAAAGTATCCCACTTTAAGGTTTGGGCTTTGACGTGGTGGTTTAAATTCATGTCTAGATATATTATCTACCATTAAAATGCTATTTCATAAACATTAAAAAAATAGAAAATACATTTTGTATTAGAATTTTATTACTGCTAACGCCATCTATTATAAAAATAAATAAATAATAATAATAAATAAATATTCACGGGACAAACTACACTTACTGATCTAACCCCAAAGTAAGCAAATATTTGCTTGTGTTATGGGTGTTAGTCAACGATACTAATACATAGAAATACATAATATATAAATACCAGAATATATATAATAAACACCTAAACCCAGAAATACAAACATTTACGCTCATCACACAAATGCTTGTCCCCGTCGGGGATCGAACCCGAGCCCCGTTGATTGCGTAGTCAGGGTCGCTAACCACTCGACCAACGGGAGGGTCAAATAACGAGTAAAAATGCTACAAAGCTACACTAGGCGACGATCTGTGCCCTTTAGTGGTACATTTTACTAAAAAAATATCGCACTTTTAGGTTTAAGCTTTGGCGTGGTAGTTTTATTTTGTTTAATTCATTTTCATTCACTCCAGTTTAATACAATATTAATCTATTAAAACACTTGTACTTTTTAACTTCCCACTACGTATGTAGATAGGAAGGTTACTGATTTTGCTCCGATTTTCAAAAATGGAGTTTTCACCATATGTCCGCGTTTTGTGGGCTTAGGAACCATTTTCGACTATTTTCGCGATGACGTCAGTATGTCTGTATGTATGTGTGTGTGTGAGTGTGTGTGTGTGAGTGTGTGTGTGTGTCAACAACTCATAAGTTTTGAACGCCTGGACCGATTGAAACGCGGTTGGTGGCATTCGATTGGATTCCGCTCAACTTATACTTCCTGAAATTTTGTACCAAATGGGCCTAAGAGATTTTGAGAAATTTTGAAAATACCCTAAACAAATTGTGACGAAACAATTTTTTTTTTAATAACTTCCAGATTAATGTACCGATTGAGTACAAAAACTATTCCTCAAAAAAATACATCTAATGCATAAATTGCCTCAAAATCAGTTTATTCGTTTGGAAGTAATCGTTGACGAAAATTTTGAAAAAAGTGTTTTTTCGACATAACTTCGAAATATTTCAACCAATTATTTTTTGGTATTCTACGATATTTTAATACTATAAAAATTACGTCGAATGCCCTTTTAAAAATCAAAACCGAACCTTATTTTCAAAGGTTACAACTTTTCAAATATTAAAATTACGTTTTCTTTAGCAAAGTTACTTAATATTTTGGAAATAACTTTCAGGCTAATATACCGATTGACTTCAAAATCTTATCATCGTTTCTCCTTTAAAAACTGCGCCAAGTACCGTTAGTTGGATAAAAATCGGTAAATTTGTTTGGGATCTATCATAGACGAAAATGTTTTTTTGACATTGCTTCGAAATTTTTGAACCTACCGATTTTTTAGCTAAAGCAATATTTAAATTGAGTTGAATGCCATTTGAAAGATCAAATCGATCATCGTTTCCAAAATATACAGCTTTTCAAAAATCAATACGTGCCAAGAAAACTTATCAAGGACGTACGCCGTGCGTCTTCCCGGTTGAAATTTGGATGTTTTTTGATTTCAATGGCTTCTTTCACTAGCCGTGGAATGTAATATGGCGTTCTGTCGAAAATACGCGTGGCCTATGAAATTCCATCCAGTGATTACGGCCCGACTACAGCTGTAGATGTTTAGCAATCGCCGACTTATTAACGTCGTTATTCTTGACTGCTTTGATATGCTACTAGGCCTCTGACACATGCTCTTAGTACCTCTATACACTACTCGGCCGACTTCAGTACGCGTCAAGACGCCGTTGTGAACGCACGTGTGTTTAATAGATTTTTTCGTTGATGTGCGTGTGAGACTCTATTATGAGCGGCATACAGTGGTCACAGGAGCAAACTATGTTGTTCCTTGAAACACTTCAAGCAGAGCCTTTTATTTGGGACCCCAGTGGGAAAGGTCATAAGGACAAGAAAAAAGTAAATGATGCTTGGGTGCGTATTCGGGACGTTTTGGAAATACCAGTTGAAGAATTGAAGAAAAAAAAGGATTCACTTTTTGCGACATACAGGGGCTACTACAGAAAAATGGAAGCTTCCTTAAAAAGTGGTGCCGGCGCAGATGATGTTTATCGTCCAGTTTGGTTCGCCTTTGATTTCATGAACAGCTTTTTGGGGTCCGTGTATAAATGTAAACAAACAATAACCACGGTAAGTTTTTTATTATCAATAACTTGTTTTATTATTACTAAAGTACAGATTACAGTAAGGTCGATTCGCCAGTTTGCGTCCATTTAGTGCAGTTGCTTGCTTTAAGGAGAACATAATAATGTCTCTGCATTAGTTTTAATATAAAAAGTATGTAGTTAATGTGGTAACGAACAGGCGAAATGACCCTACATTCGTTGTGTTTATTTATAAACATTGAAAATAATTTGTAAAGTAATCCCTTATCTGAACGGCAGATAATGGTGATCTGCGTGGTACTTGTGTAATATCTCTCAAAGCACAGTTATTATCAAAGTCTGCCCGCCAAGACCCGGGTTGAATTAAAACTCCATTATCATCATACATATCTACAGTACCAGGAGGCATATATATAAGGGATGATTTATTACTTTTTCTGAGAAAGTTATGCAATAAGAGACATGTCATTGTAATAATTGGGATATTATGAATATCCAAATCAATTGGCTTTCTGAATATTCTAAACCTGGATGCTAAAATACCAAACACATTCTCAACTACT
Source organism: Apodemia mormo (assembly GCA_036924255.1). Taxonomy (NCBI): domain Eukaryota; kingdom Metazoa; phylum Arthropoda; class Insecta; order Lepidoptera; family Riodinidae; genus Apodemia; species Apodemia mormo. The sequence goes on from JAUPFN010000020.1 coordinate 17,483,025, forward strand.
ACTCGAGATTTTGACAAGCGCATATTGAAAATCCTTTTCGGTGAATTGATATCATGGTTGCCAGGATATGGTTTCATTATATTATTATGTAAAGCAAATGCTCCATCTGTCAAAAAAACGTAGGGAATTTCGACATGATCCGTTCCGGATAATGGACTTGGCTTAGGAAGATTAAGCCCGTTAGATGCAATTTTTTGCCATAACGAAGAATTTTTAAGTACACCTCCATCACTGATCCTACCTTGACTACCAATGTCAGCATACATAATGTTATAGTTACTGTCGACTAAAGCTAAAAGTACTAAACTAAACGTCTTTTTATAATTAAAGTACTCAGAACCAGAGTTAACCGGACATTGTATAACAATATGCTTTCCATCCATTGCGCCAAGGGCATGTGGAAAATTCTCCTTGAATCCGTTTTCAACTTCCAACCACTGCTGCTCATTGCACGGCATCTGTAAATAAAAAGTATATTATATAAAAAATATTATCATCAAATAATATGTAAAAAGACACGGTCAATTTCATTAAAAGCTGACACTCAAATTGTATATAAATAATTAAAAAGCCGATTAATTGTAGCACTCATGTATTTTTCATAAAATACAGAGACATACACTCACACTCCTACATACACATACAGTACTCCTGCATATACGCGCACTCAAATGCATATAGTATACAGAACCCATATACACTCACAAATTTGGATTGGATTAAATAAAGATTTATTATTAAATAGGTCGTGATATATACATTTAAACCTTTGCTATTTTTATTTCAGGATCATGGAACTGATTCGATTCAGGAAGAATCAACCAACGCTTCAGAGGATGTACCAATTGCTTCTCCAACTCCAAAAGAACCAGAGCCCCCAAAAAATAGACACACCATCCGACGGCGTGACAACCCACCGGAATTGCAAGTTGCCAGTAGGCAGATGACAGAAGCCTTCAATAACTTAAATAAAGTGATAAATAATCCTTCAAAGGATAGCAGCGCAGTTGAGGACGAGTGCGACGTATTCGGCAAACTAATTGCCAAAAAACTGAAGAGGTTACCTGAACATGAAAGGGACGATATAATGTTCGATATACATGCTCTATTTCGGAAATCACGTTTTGAAAGATCTCCATCAGGTGAATCGTTTCGTACTTCTACACCTAAGTCTACGCCATATTATAGTCCGTTAACTACATCACTATCTTCTAGAAAGCGTCCTTTATCTGCGAATAATGCAGTTCATTATAATGTTACAACATTATCTCCTAGACCACACTCATCGTTTTCAGAGCCACCTGATACATATATAACATTATCTAATGAGTCCAGTGAATGTCAACCGACATACTTCCAACAACCAAGCGAAATCACTGCTCATCAACGCTCTTCAAAGATACGTGTTATAAGTGATGAAATTATTGCACCAGACACCCAAAGTCAATCAGTTTATCAACGCTATAAGCAGCCTCAATCAGATCAATCTAACGATGTTCAATATATTTTGCATATACCAGAGACCCAAACTCAATCTGATTGTCCAGAAGATAATACACATCAGAGTGATTTAATATATCAGGCATATAATGACTCGTAATGTATGAAATTATTCTTATTCTTATTCTCACTGATATTTTTGTAATTGTACATACCTAAACTTTTAATAAATATATGTCATAAATATTAAAATTTTACCTTTATTTCATCCTTGAGTTCCTCGTTCAAAGCTTCACAGACTTCGACTACAATTTTTGAAATCAACTGGCTTGAAATTTTAAATAAATAGTGCATAGATCTATAGCTGTCACCACTTGCCAAAAACCTCAAGGTGATTGATAATCGAATCTTAGCAGGTATAGCTTCTCTTAAATGAGTGTCTCGTTTAGCGATTAAGGGTTCGACTTTAGAAAGTAATAAATTAAAATCGTCCAATGACATTCGGTGGAAATTTTCAAATTCTCCTGATGGTTCTTGTATGAGTTCAAGAAATTGTTGTTCCATAGTACGTCTGTAAAAAAAAATACAGTTAATTAACTTGCCATGTAATGTACTTTAACTTATTAGAAATCCTAATTATTTAAATAAATATTACCTACCTAGTTCTGTTCCGATGCATTGCGATCATCCACCATCTTCTTTTTCTTCTTTTCTTTTTAGTCTTCTTCGTGAGATAAGTATGCACGTAGTTATAATACGCTAGAGAGCACATTGCTACGGCAGCTGCTACTTGAGCGTCCATTATAATAAACGTCCGCAGGGTACCGGTAACGCTACACGAATGCGCTCCTCGCGAAGTTGAACGAGTGTGTAGTGTAGCACCGCGGACTTCAGTCAACTTCGGCCGAGTACTTCGCCGAGGAACTTCGCGAGTAGTGTAGAGGAGGCTTTAAGGACGAAAGATTGACTTTTTCTCTGGCAACACTGACTCAACCTGTCAAAAGCTAATTAGATCATCTGTTTTAATTTTTACTTAATTTATAAATATATTTATGTAATAAAAGTACAATAAAATAAAAATTGGCAAATAACGTTGTGATATAATAGATTTTAATAATAATTATCAAAAATGGAAGAAACAAAGTTTATAATATTGATCGACAGTAACGGTAACCTTTTTTTAAACAAAGAAGAAAGTTTCAAATTCTTAAACGGAAAACCGGGTAAGTATTAGTTATATTTTTTTCCCCTTTATTACACTTTCGTAGTATTAATAACTTTTAATATATTTCTTTTAGTACCCATAAACGTTGCAAGATTTATTAACACTGAATAACTCTTCTGGAAGAGTCCGAAATTTTGGAATTACTCCGAGTTTTTCCGACTTTGTAAGACTTTTTTCGACTTTTTAAATAAAAATAAACATTCATAAACTGTTACTTTCACTTTGTAAGTTATTTACCTACTTTTATCCGAGAATTTTTTTCCACAAGGGGATGGTTTGCTTTTTCCATCGGGAGAGCCATTTGCTTGTTTGTTATCTTTAAATATAAAAAAAACCTCATGTATGTCTTCAATTTAAACATGAGTTTGGCCGTTTTAATTACTTAGTTAATTTTGATTTAGAAAGGAGAATGATGAGTATTTTTATAAACTTTGCCTCGAATTCAACGCATGTTGATAAATAGTTGTCATTTTACGATATATTAGTAACTAGCTGCAGTGTGCAGTCCGGTACATTATAAAAGTTTTTGGTGAATTTCGGGGAACAACTCTTTCTGGGATAAAAAGTAGAAAGCCTATGTGTTATTCCAGATTATCCCATACCTGTGTGCCAAATTGCGTTCAAATCCGTTCAGTAGTTTTGGAGTGATCGAGTAACAAATATTCATCCATTCAAACATCTAAACTTTCGCATTTATAATATTAATATTTTCCTAGTTTAAATTACGATTCCTAGCCTTACTGCCAAGGGGGATATCAATGCATCATTCCCATATTTGTTGTTTATAGTACCTACTTATCTCTTTTCCTCAGAAAACCATTTACTTCTTTGCTATCTCAATCCATAATATTTTTAGTACTGATTATAGTCTTTAACTTTAGTGGGAGAAAATGGAGGGACACTTTTCAATTTTTTCTTTTCTCAATTATTCTTCAATTTTTGTAGTTTTACACGTTCGTTTGTATCGCGTTCCATAAATTTTTTCGTCATTTCGAATCGACTTATCAACTCGATCTCGATAGGTATTAAGTTAATTTAGCTTTACAACAGTATAATGAAAAAAAAAAAAAAAACAAAACACAAATGCTCATTTACTGGCAAGTAGTCACATGCCTTTGTTAGATTTCCACTCTTGAGAATTGATTATTAAATTGTTATTGTTACTTCATCCATATAAGTACAGTCAACTAGATAATATAGTGTATAAAAAACCCTGTCCGATTTTCAAAGGAATTGTTTGGTAGCTCAATACAATCATATTTATTACTAGCTTTTTCCCGCGGCTTCGCTCGTGTTAAATTGAGGGCAGATTTCCAAAAAAAATTACGCACGTTTTGTTAGTCACAACTAGTCCGCATACCAATTTTTAGCTTTCTACCTTGATAACTGCGGAATGCTCCATACAAATTTCAACCCCCAATTTTAGGGAAGTGGGGGGCTAGAAAGAGAGAAAAAGTAGCCTATGTCACTCTCCATCCCTTCAACTATCTCCACTTAAAAAATCACGTCAATTCGTCGCTCCGTTTTGCCGCGAAGACGGACGAACAAGCACACACATACAATTTGCCATTTATATATTAGTATGGATGTTATAATTTTGTGGACATAAATAGACAAATTTTCCACGATTATAGTAATTAATTTTCAAAAGATAATTTGTACAATAGGCGAACTGATTTAACATGGTGTATTGCGTTTAAAATGTTATTTAAATTTTAGGGAAATTGAAGAGTAAAAGCACCTAACATTTTAAAATTCCATAGAACAGATTTTTATTTTTTTAATAGAATCATTTCATAACTTTTTTGATACTTAATGTTATCGACTTGCCTATATGTTCCTTTCAGATTGGACGGGTTTTTTGTTACTCACTGTATACCTATTGCAACTTTAAATAAGTAAGTACAAATAAGACTTTTAAACAGTATCCCAATAGTTAAAGTAGGTATAAATAGAAGCCATTCATATTATAGTTTAACGACACTTCATTCGAAATTAATTACATTTTAAAATCAGAAACTATTTTGGCAAATACTTATTTACGAATAGATAAATTGATAAGTAAAACCTAATCATCGTATACCAAACAAGTTTTGTTAAAGTAAGCTAATAAACTTATGCTACGTAAGTAATGCTACATGCACGATTATTGGTTACATTACCTTTCTAACAGAGTACGGTAGCACAGATTACTAAATAGTTACTTCACGATAGTGACAAACATCGACGCTATTGCGGCTGGAATAGGTAAGGTGATTAAACCAAATCTAGGTCAGACGGTCCAAATTTCTACTACCTAGTAAGTATTTACAAAAATGCTGACACGTTTAGTCGTCTGCCCAAATGTCTGACATTAAGGTAGTTGATTTATTCTTTCAAAGAGCCAGGATGAAGAATAGGTAAGAATTGAATCTTGAATCTAACAAAAATTAGCACTTAAATGCTTAATATTTTACTAACGAGTCCCTATTTATTTATATTAAAATTAGATTCTTTTATCTTTTCTTTAGTAACATAATATGGTAACATAAAAATAAATGGTGTCTATTACTTTATTTGTAACTTCCCGGTACGCATGTAAATAAGATAGTTACTGATTTTACCCCGATTTTCGAAAATCGAGTTTTCACCGGCGCGGATGTCCACGTTTTGAGGACCTAGGAACCTTTTCTGACTATTTTCCCGATGACGTCAGTGTATGTGAGTGTGTGTGAGTCTGTGAGTGTGTGAGTGTGTGTGAGTGTGTGAGTGTGTGAGTGTGTGTGAGTGTGTGAGTGTGTGAGTGTGTGAGTGTGTGAGTGTGTGATGGTGTGTGAGTGTGTGTGAGTTTGTGTGAGTGTGTGTGTGTGTGCGTGTGTGTGTGCGTGTGCGTGTGCGTGTGCGTGTGCGTGTGCGTGTGCGTGTGCGTGTGCGTGTGCGTGTGCGTGTGCGTGTGCGTGTGCGCGTGTGTGTGTGTGTGTGTGTGTGTTTTAATAACTCCTATATAAATGGTTATTACATAATAAAATCTATATGACACGATACATATAGAATGTATAAACAATATTATAGTAGATTTATGCAAACATTATTTGTTTATATAGGAGATAAAAGTCTGTTACGCTCAAAAATTGTACTCCGAAGAATGACCCAGAAAGTCTTTTTTTGTATCATAAAGGTTACCTAAATATTTTTTTTTATCATAAGACAGCAAACAAGCAGATAGCTCTCCTGATGAAATGAGACAACTGTCATTTATAGACAAAAAGACGTTAATGTTGCGTCGCTATCCTTGTGGCGGGGTCTTTACGCCACATGTGTAAGTTTACGCTATTTATAAGTTTACCGGCTACTTTATTCTCAAAACAAGAACACGACAGTGACAAGTACTGAGTACTGACACTGTTGCAGCAGAAATAGGTAAGGCGGTGACACCAGACCCGGGGGGGTTATCACGTAACTCGCAATGCGAAATTATCGTAATTGTTTAGTTATTGCAAGACACATAACAGCCCTGTATATTAGTTTCAGTCGTTGCCACTTGATTAGTTTGATGCTGTGACATTGCAAAAAGTACATCTAGTGACCAGCAAGCAATTGGCGACATTTTTGATGAATTTTTCGTTACGTATAAAAGTCATCGCTGATCTCTGGCGGATTGCAAACGTTAGGTGATACGCCTGCGGGTGAGACTATGTAGAATTCTACCACCTAATATTCATGATGGTAGTGACTCGTATAGCCAATCGTACGCCTCTTACGATCTGGTTGGCAAAACGGTAGATGGTATATTCTTTAAAGGAACCTGGACCAACACATCTTATTCATAGGAATTGAGTAAGTGAGGTTTGTGTCGTGAAAAGATTAAAGCTAATTTTTGAGTTAATCTCACGGTTTTTTAGGAGATCTTTCGATGAGTCAGCCAGTCAGTTGTTTTCGGATAAAGGTACAATATGATTTAATAATTCTTATTTCTTATTACTTTAGCGGATTAAAAAATCATTCGCTCATCATTTCGAAGAAAACAAAGACGTGTTTATTCAATATATTTTCCTTAATTCCGTCTATTTTAGAGAGATCTGTATATTTTGCTAAATGAATAGGAATTATCTATACATATAATAAAATCGTAGGAAGTCAAACTGTACATTGAATATTTTTTAAAAGAATACTTGGGGCGTGATCTACAATCGATATCGAAGTCAAAACTATAGTTTTTAGAATTTTTGTCTCTTTGCCTGTTTATCTGTTTGTCTGTATGTATGTCCGGGGTAAACTCAAAAAGTACCGCATGGATTTACTTCAAATTTTGCATGAATATTACTAACAGGTCGGGTCAACATATAGGCTACATTTTATCACGCTATCACTTACGGGGGAGGAGCAGTGCGAAGTAAACGAAGTCCGCGCGGACGAAGTCGCTGGCAACAGCTAGTGTAGAATATAGTACAACCGTATCGGCCCGACCTCGCTTTGAAGAATAGACCATCTGTCATTTTCCCAGGCAGTTCGTAAGAGGCGAACGATGGGTGACTTCCATCATATGGCTACTAGGCGGTAAAGTTCTGCATTGTTTCGCCCGGGTCTGGTACTATCGCCTTATTTGTTCTTGTCGCGATAGCGCCAGCACTTGTCACTGTTGAGTTCTGCTTTGGGAGGTAAGGTAGCCGGTAAACTTATGCAACTTGCCCCCTTTTCTACAAAAAAGTGGCATAGAGACTCCGCCATACGGATAGCAAGCCTCTATTAATATTTTTCATGTCTATAAATGACGGTTATCTCCATCAGGAGAGCCATCTGCTTGTTTGCTGTCTTATGATGTAAAAACCCATATTTACTTAATTAAACGGAATTAAGGAAAAACTATGAATAAACAAATCTTCGTTTTCTTCGAAGAGATCTGAGATCGTTTTTCCTTAATCAACTAAGCTGTAGGTGTGACGGCACAAGGTAATGCCATAACTTTTAATAGTGTTAGTTGTGCCCGCAACTTCGTCCGCGTGGAACATTTTTACAAATAAAATAGGCAAAGTTACTCCTTATTACGTCAGCTATCTGCTAGTGAAAGCCCCGTCAAAATCGGTTGCAAAAAAAATTGGTGGAACAAACAGATAGACCGACGGACAAACAAAAAATGTAAAAAAGTTATTTTGGTAAATTTACCGTGTATTTGTTTTAATATTACAAACAAACACTCCAATTTTATTTATTTGTTTGTATATATATATATATATATATATATATATATATATATATATATATATATATATATATATATATATATATATATATATATATATATATATATATATATATATATAATAAGCCCTTACGTGCAGGTACTTTTGACTGGTCAACAATTTTATAGACAATGTTGGAATGGAAACGCACTATGTGAATTTGTCTTTATTTTTATATATATTTTTACACAATTTTTTTTCACTTCCGCTTAGTCTCGCCGGAATATATGGTACAATAATCTCACCTATTGCTACCATATAGCGGCGACGCTTGACCCTGTCAAGTTCCAGTTCCAGGATAGAGTAGCCGGTAGATATGGCTAATGTGCATTACCATCTCGCTAGTCGCCACACGGATAGCAACACACTATTTACATCTTTGGTGTCTATAGGCGATGTTTTCTCTTTCCATCAGGTGAGCCATCTGCTTGTTTGCTATCTTATGATATAAACATTTACTTTACTAATAAATCTCTTATAGCTTTAGGAAGTTCCCCGTGTTGGTTCGGGCTCTTTTGAAAAATAGGCCAACTGCCGTTCTGCCAGGCAGGTCGTAAAAGGCGATCGATTGGCTTTGCAAATCACTATCATCGTGGGTACTAGGTGGTAGAGTTCTGCATTGTCTCGCCCGGGTTTGGTACCACCGCCTCACATATTCCTACCGCAATAGCGTTAGTGCTTGTCACTGTCGTATTCTGGTTTGGAGGATAAGGTAAGCCGGTAAACTTATGCATATGGCATTAGACGTCGCCACAGGATAGCAACGCACCATTAACTCTTTGGTGTCTATAGGCGATGGTTAACTCTTTCCATCAGGAAACCAATCCGTTTTTTTGCTATCTTATGATATATAAAAAAGTTTCCATTTATTTTGTTTCTTGTATTAAACGAGTGAACATCACTATTCCTATTAAATAAGGGGATATTAATATGAATTTACTAAAGGTTTCGAAATATACAGTGCAGTTGTTTCTAAAAGGTTTCTAACATTTTCAACATTGTTACCCACATGACCTATGTAGGGAAACGTTATCTCCAACGTATTCAAGCAAGCTTACTGATTTCTAGCAAACGAATATTTTTTTGAGTCTATAAATTAATATGCAAGTTATTACTTATTACACGTTTACTATTATATTAAAAAGTGACTCTGCCTCTGTAAAAGTATGTTAAAATTGTGAGGAGTATTTGTTTATTAGTAGAATGTACAGACGAATTACAGATGTAGATAAGTTTTAATACCGACAGTAAACGACGGAGTCAGTCAATCAGTTTTATGTATATGTCGCAAGCAAATTCTATAAATCGTCCATATACTAATAGCGTCATCAAATTGCAAAATAGATACGTTTTAGAAAATGCCTAACGTCAAATGTAAAATGTCGTCATTCTATAATATGCATGGCATTTACCGCTGCCGTTAAGAAATTGCCGTGGTATATTGTTTAAATGGATTTTTTTATTTAGAACTATAACCTATCCCAACCAACCCAAGTAAAAAGCTATAGTATGTTATAAACACTTGTACTGTTTTACTTAGATCTAAGTAAAACAGTACAAGTGTTTGTAACATTAGGCGATAGGTAATGCCAAACTACGAAATAGACACCTCTTTGAAAGCCTACTAGTGCTAACTGGTTGGTCCAATAATTACAAAAAAATATGCATTATGCGTATAATATAATTAAGTTTAAATTTTAAGTTCGTTTTTTTAAATTTTATTGTTATTTTTGACGGAAAAAAATCGAATATCTTTCTTATTTTTACGCAAAAATTTGCCTATAACTTCCAAACTACTGTAACGATTTTGATGATTTTTTCTTTTTATTACAGACAATTTATTGCTTTATAAAATTTAAGTTCAAAATTTTACAAAATCATTATAGTGTGCTATTAAATCAATAAAAACCTTATTATTTAATTCGCGGACAGCGCTCGCGTCGAAAGTCAGTCTCCCGGTAGCGTTCATACGGGGAGGCTGTGTCGCATGTTAGCGTGCTCCGCTCTCCATATTCGAGTCAAAGAGTAATAGTACAGATAGAACGTTTGGCACAATAGTAAGGTTGTGCCGTTTGGAAATTGAACATTTCGTTTACGCTTGGATGTTTTTTTATAGTAGATAATGAGCTTGGACCGAGAAGGCTGTTTTTATCCTTTAACTGAAAAAAAAATTAAATACAAATTAAATATTTTTTTGAATTCTAGCCCATAGAGAGGTAAAAAAGGGCTTTAAAGTTTGTATCAAAAATGAATTGTTTATTTATTGCATTACTATAAAATCTAAAATATTTTAATTTAGTATTTATGATTTTTAATACAATTAAGATGTACGAATTTTCTGATTTTTTAGTACTTATGTTCTTCAATCGAAATTGAAGAAACATGCATGTAATGTTAGAAGTTTCATCCATTAAAGGAGTAAAAGTGTGTGTTACAATTTATATGAAAAATCAAACGTTTATGGTCAAAATAACTTGAAATTCGGCACTTACGTTATTCAACACAATTTAAGAATCATATGTTTGGGGATTTTTTAAAATTTAATTCCTTAAAGGGTAAAAAAAACATTGATGTTTGTATAAAAATAGATTGTTTATTGTAGAATATTGTAGAAATTATTTAAAACTTAGTGTTTATGATTTTTAATACAATTAAATGAATACGAGTGTAAGGTTTTCAAATGTCATCTCTTCAAACGATAAAAAAGAGGTAAAGTTTGTAAAAAAAATAAAATATGTTTTATCAAAATCTCTTCAAATTTATTAGTCATGTTCTTTAATTCAATTAAATAAACGTTCATGTAAGGATGCTGTAAAGGGTTGAAAGCTAGTACTTTATAAATAGTTTTGTTTGCGAATAGACGCTGAACAATATTTTGAGACTATTCATGTACTTACCTACGTTTACGCTTGCATTTTTTATTAGCTATAGATATATAAGTATTTTGTCAATATTTTGTATAAATGTACTAAAATAAAAAAAAAACATATAAACAACGAAGATAATTCAAGCAAGCGAATAAAAAGCAAAACTCTAAAGAAAAAAAAAATAAAAATTGGTACTATTTGAAGGTAGTAATGACTTTGCAACAATAAATAAATAAATTAAATATATTATACATACAAATAGTCTAAATAAAACAACTTATTTAGTAGTTTCCTCTATAAACATTAAATCAATTTATATATCTTCTTTTTTATTACGAGATTTTGAAACAAAAATTAAGAAGCTAGTTAGTTTTAAAATATTATTCAAGAGATTACATTTTACAAAATCAAATTTTGAAAGGTTTTGTTAAATATTAATTGTTGATTGTATGTATTAAAATAAAGTGCTACACGGAATGTATTGTATATTACAACACTTTCAAAGAAATAGGATACGTAACTGTTAATTATTGCGTAAATTGTTATATAATTTTTTGTTCATTTTCGGTATATTTTTTTTCTTTAGATATTTATCGTTTTTCTAAAATGAATGTATATGTAATCGATAAATGAGCGATTACTGGTTATTGGTTTTGAGTTTGACAACATTCAGTCGATTCATGATGATAAAAGTTCATATAGGTGAACAAAAATGTTAAAACGTATGTATCCACTGTAAATACTCTTTGACTTTGGACCATGCCACGCGCGAAATAATATTTGCGCTTAGAAGTTAGAAACTCAAGGTCGTTCGCAGCTGTAATCGCCTTACATGGAGTTTTACCAAGTGCCGACGATATTCAGTGTTCAAAGTATAAAAAGCTATACTTAAAAGAGAAGTAGATAGGTTTTTTAGGTTGTCTTTGGGTCGCACACCGGGAAAGGAGTATCGGGGCTCCATTACAACTCACAAAACAAATATTTGTTTTGTGGCTCCGTCAATCGTCCGCGACTTCGGACTTTATAGTTAACATTGACCTAATTTAAATCATCAATAATTTGCTTTCAGCGATTTTTATTCACCGTTTGCGTTTATAAAATAACGACACCATTTCTGTGGCCATTGGTCAGACCATGATAAGTACACTTTTTGCTAAACAATGTTAATAATACAATTAGCGTTGCGAAAAACAGATCGTTTGATCAGTTAGACATATCTCCATCAACACTGTACTCTTCTATAGTCTATGAACATTTTAAGATAAGTTAAAAAATAGAATATTACATTTGATCATAATAATACATGTGCATTGTGCATAATACATGTAAAATTATTTTTTGTAATTATCACTTTCTGATCTAAGGCCACAGATTTGTATAACGACGAAACATACAAATTGCCTGCGACAATATTTTTTTATCCCGATTTTTGAAAGATATTCTAGGTGAGTTTCTTATCGCGAGGCGGTGTACCTGCTACTTAATCCTCTACACTAAAACACGACAGCAACGATCAATGAAAAAAGCGGGAGATATGAATAAAGCGATGCCACTATCCCTAGTGAGATATTGCAGAACTCTGCCATTAAGTAAAAAAAATTTCGTATGATTTCAATTTGAAAAACTAAGTTCGAGTAGACCAAGAAGTTTTTCTAAATTTTCTAAATTGAGATTATATTTAGCAATCACTGTTTAGTTAGATATGTTTTTTTCATTTTCTAAGCTGCAAATTTTCATTTTTTAAATTCTAAAATTAAAAAACATATAGATAAATTATCCTTACTCCAGTAATTACTAAGCTATTTCTAGATGCAGAAATCTAATCATATTTGAGTCTTTTACGCCGAATTATGCTCAGAAAGATGTGTCTGAAAATTTTTGTTAAATTCGTGGAGTTAAAATTTCTCCTGTATTTATTTACTAAAATGATATAATTAAAACAAGTTTTTTCAAATCTAGTGAATTGTGGCAAACCGGAGTATCTTTTGATATTCGGTTAACTCTGCCAACCTTGTAAGGGGAATCGAGTAGATTTTTTATTTTATTTAAAAAAATCAAGTGTTTAAGCGCAGCCGCACCTAAATTGGTTATTTAATACAGTGTTGCGTAGGCAGATCCACTGAACAGCCAGAATAAAAAGAATAAAAATTTAAATTTAGCTGGGTGTAATCTTTTCCCGGATGTGATACAATTAATATGTAAATATTGTCATTTTTGGCCAAGGCTGTCATTCGCGGGATTCGCGACTCGCGTAGGCGCTGAAGGCAGTATAAGGCCAGTATACAAGAGTGGCAAGATGTTTTCGACGCTACGCGAACAGACAAACAACCTGTGTTATAGTGGTCAGTTGTTTTGTTTTTATTTAGCCAGTGAATTAAATGTGACAGTGTTTTAAAGGATATGTTATTTGTAAAGTATTTCAGATTTATTATTAATATTTTTTTTATTAATTGACAACATTTCAAAAATATTAAGTCGCCAAAATAAAAATACCATTTCTTTATTTTTCAATCCTGATTAATAATATATGTTTTTTAATTTTTTTCGTTACGCAATATTGGAGAAAAAAATTTATAATGAAAAAACATGCTGTGACGTCATTTAAACGGCAGAATAAGGTAATACCTTTGCTTTGCTAAAAACATATAGTTTAAAAAGTATAATAGGAATGTCATTGTCATCATACGATAATGTCAAATATGTCAATCTTTCATTAACTGCTCTTCGTATTGTTTATTTTTGTTACAAAATTATCAAAGACCTGTTTCAGCGACTCGACTCTGCTCTATTTGTAATCAACACCTGGATTTATTTGATATTTCGCAATAATAATAAATTAATTGAAATATGATCAAATGTAAACGACGGTTTAATTATTTACAATCATACAATACTCGATGTTTATTTGATAAATGTCATAGATGACAAGTGCTTTTTTGTCGGGTCACAAAAAGCAAAGGCGTAGCATCATTCAGCCGTATAAATGACGTCATTTGGCACTTACGTCTATTTAGAATGAGAAGAACTTTAAGAGTTAAAATAAATATCAAAATAAATGAATTTTGAGAAAATAAAAAATACAGGTATTCTATTTTTCAATCTAGTTTCAGTTAAAAATACAATATAAGGGTGTTAAGAAAATGAAATGTCAATTCTATACAATTATAGAAATAAAAAGAGATAGAGTTAAAAATATAATAACACTACCCAGTGGTTACATTGTAGTCCGATATTTATTATGAGAATTTTTTTTAATATGCGTTACGAATTTTGGCTTCATTAAACGGAACTATTTAGTAGGAAATCGGATGTCCCAAATGGCGCGTATTTTATTATTTGGCTTTATTTTGTATATATGTTGATTCTTTTACGATTTCAAAGTAAATTAAGCCGATTTTTTTAAATGGAAAGATGTCGGTATTGTACAGCGCTTGAGTTGAGGTTAGGATATTAGAGATGCAATTGGAAACTGTCTTTTGCAGACTGCAGTTTACGATTTTCCAAGCCAAATTAATGGCTCTGTGATTATAATCACAAGCTGGCTCATCATTTTTATTGATTTTTTTAACCTAACACTACTTGGAAACAATTTCCATTTAAAATATATCTGCTAAATGATACAACTTTCCTATTTTGTAGTATTGAGAAAGATTTACAATCTTACGTGTAAAGTTCACGTAGGTATCTACTTGAGAACATACTCGTAAATACATGCTATGTATTTTAGTGATGCAAGATTTTTCTAAGATTTTAGGTTTATTTATAAATGAGTAACATCTTTTAATAGTACTTTAAAAGATAATAGTAATTATCTTTTAAAATACTACTGATAGCCCTATAGTAGAAACTCGACTTCTAATATTCGTAATTCTATTACCTAATGCAAAAGTACAAATATTTATATAGATGCGGTGATAAACTATCGTATTATTATAGACTAAACAATAAAATCTTTTCTAAGTTCAAACTTGTTGGTTGTCAACAACGGGCTAGTGTGTGTGTGTGTGTGTGTGTGTGTGTGTGTGTGTGTCAAACGCGTGGTAGGTAGTGTGTGTAATGTTTTTTTTTCAATATTTATTTATTATGATACTCATTAGAAATAAATATTTAAAAAAACATTTTAAATATGTAATAGAAAATATCTTTCTTTGCACGTCTTCTCCATATAAACTTTAACTGTACCGAATTTCGTACTCATCATTGGGCGCAATTTTCATATAAAGGTCGCTTCATATACATACCTTAACTTGATTTACTTTTACCGCCCCGTTGGTCGCGTGGTTTGCGAACCCGACTACGCATCAATGGAGCTCATCAAGTACGATTCCTGACAGGGACAAACATTTACGTTCAACACGTAAATGTTTGTCCCTGTTGCATTGATGTTTGTATTTATGGTTTTAGGTTTTTATTAAATCTATTTGAGTAGTTATTTATACATGTATTTCTGTCATTGATTAGCACCCATGCTTACTAAATAAATTGTTTACTTTGGGGTTAGATTAATTCATGTAATTTGTCTACTGATATTTATTGATTTATGCTTGATTTGCGTAGAAAAGCTTATTCTTACAGGTTTTACAAAATTAATTAAATAAAAAGAAATGTAGGTGCATTTTTATGCCTTAATATCTCATTCCCGTGATTGCATGCCGGTAAACTTATGCATGAGGAATTAGACCTCGCCACAAGATAGCAACGCACAATTAATAGCTTTGGTGTCTATAGGCGATGGCTGACTTTTTCCATCAGGAGATCCATCTGCTTGTTTGCTATCTTATGATATAAAAAAGTGTAGTGCTTATTAATATCGCAATTTCTTATAACTACAGGTATTAAATTATATCGGTACGGTGGGAGGAATGCGTTATGCCGCGCTCTAGGCTTCTTGTAAGTACCATCCCGTGAAACCGCTTTACTGTGTGAGGTGTGTGTAATTACTGGCACCGGGACTTAATATCTTATGTCTCAGGATAGGCAATACATAAATAAGTTACCTGGCCTAGTTCCAGGTAAACTGATTTGTGTTCATTGGTGACGTTGACCACTTACCATCAGGTGGCACGTCTGCCAGTTTGCCTATCCAACTAACATAAAAAAATTAAATATTTCTTATTTGTGTGTGGCCGAGTCCCGATCCGTTAATATTAGGTATTAATGGTTCAGCCGCACTGGTACCTATCGTCAGAAAGCTTTGTGCAATGATACCATAAATGCAGATGTGACCTCTGCATTTATCGTGTCATTGCACGAAGCTTTGTGGCTATAGACGCAAGTACGGCCCCAGCATAAAAGAAATGTCGATCCGTGAAAGTGACTTTAAAGGTTTATTTGAATAAAATATTATTTGAATTTGAAATTAAGATGACGTGCGATGCTTTTATATCCTTTGGGTACAGAACTAAAAAAGCAATTTGTTTAAACAGCTGGTTTTAAACAATAACGACATTGACCTAGAAACAATCGTAGTCCTCTGTGACGAAACATCGAAATTACTCATTCATTTGGATAAATACAAGCGAATTACCTCATCGAGCTAAGCTTCGACTAAAGTCGAAGGAGCTAAGCAATACCTCATATTTGTGAAATCATTTGTTTTTTAACTTCCCGCTACGTAGATAAGGAAGTTACTGATTATGCCCCGATTTTCGAAAATCGTGTTTTCACCAGATGTCTACGTTTTGAGGTCCTAGGAACCTATTCCGACTACTTTCACGATGACGTCAGTATGTCTGTATGTGTGTGTGTGTGTGTGTGTGCGTGTATGTAAACATCTCATAACTTTTGAACGGCTGGAGCGATCAAAACGTGGTTGATGGCATTCGATTAGATTTCGCTCAACTTAGACTTACCGAAAATTTGAACCAAGTCGGCTCAGGAGATTTTGAGAAATTTTAAAAAACCCCATAAAATTTTGGTGAAACAGTATTTTTTAATATGACTTCCAGATTAACGTAGCAATTAAGTACAAAAACGCATCAACTCTATTTCTCAAAATATTACATTTAATGCATAAATTTTATCAAAATCGGTTTTTTTTTGATAAAATTTATGCATTATTTGTTTATTTGGGAGAAAACGTCGAGGAAAAATCTAATTTTCTAAAGTTACAGCTTTCCAAGCATTAAAATTACGTTGTTTTTAGCAATAGTTTTGAAATAACTCAAGCTAATACACCGATTGACATAAAAATCCTATCAGCTTATCTTTTTTAAAAACTGCATCAAAAACCCTTAAGTAAATCAAAAATCGGTCAATTTGTTTGGGATTTATCAATGACGAACATTTAAAAAAATGTTTTTACACATTGCTTCGAAATTTTTCAACTTATCGATTATTTAGCTAAAGCAATATTTTAGAGCTTTTCAAGAATCAATTTACTGCCATTTTTAACAAAATAGATGGTTGAACCAACAAAAAATATGCTTTTATTTAGAGCTTAAAATACCTTCACTTAGCGGGAAGTTTCAGGGATGGCCTGCAGGGTCAACTGCATACTGATTTTTTTACATCATTACATAGTAGAAAAGGCAGATTGCTTTCCTGACAGAAAGAAACAACCATCGCCTTTAACCTAAGATGCTATATGTATGAGGGGATGGCTATGCCACTTGCATAAGTTAGAATAGGTAAGACGATGTCACCAGACCTGGGCGAGGCGTTGCGTTATTCTACCATTTAGTAGTTATTATGGTGGTGACACGTAAAGCCAATCGTTTGCCTTTTACGAACTGAGCGCCTACCATGAACTCTTATAATACTTGTCAAGTTCCAGGCAGTTCAACTATGAGTATTAACCTGTCAGGTTTTACTATCGTACCATGAGCTAATTTTTGTTGAACTGCAATGCGTCGTCTTCTGGTCGGTTACATTATCTCTGGCAGAACATATCAAATTAACATTGAGAAACACATAACTTGCCGATTTTTAAATTTTAGTATAAAGTTATTATTAATGCATTTTAATTAGAAATCTTGAATTTAAGATTACAAATTGCCAAAAGAGATCAAGTTTTAAGTTATTTAAAGTCTACGTAAAATATATGGAACATAAAGTAAACCACGTAATATTTGTTACGCGGCATCCGTTAAAGAACGCAACTCTGGGAATATTACACATGACCTTGAACTGTTTAATAAAGACATTTATGTTATAAGCGCGGTTTTTAAATTTCTTGAGTACGTCTTGATTTTTTGAGATTAGAGTTTTGGAATAGTTTGTGACTATTTTAAAGCTTAAAATTACACATTGATTTCATGAACGTGATTGATGTCGGAAGCAAAACGATCGTATGATATCAATATATTCAATGAACAATTGGAAGTTTTATGAGATATTTTAAATACTCATAAAGATATTGCAACGGCATTCAATAAAAGTGCACACTCAAAACGTTAATTTTCATCACACATCTAAATTTATGTGTATCTCCTCTGTGGTCTAGTGGTCCGGTGTCGGAGTTGATCACATGAGGTCCCGGGTCGGACAATTCAACAAAATGTGTTTTTCAGTTTTCTGACAAAAGCAATGTTGCCCGGGATTGGAAAAAGTGCCCGGGTGGCGATAGGCTTTGGCTAATCGTGGGTACACTTGTTGTACCTCTGCCTACCTCTTTGGGGATACGGGCGTGAAGATACTTTTTTTTATCTAAAATTAAAAAAAAATAAAAAAAAATTTAAAAGTAAGTAAATATTAAATAATAAATAAATAACTTTACTTAGAAGTAATGAATTAGGTACTATATTTTATACCAATATCAATATTTTTCTAAAACTCAGTTAATGTCAAAAATATACAGTATAAATTCCTAATAGGACTAGGGCTAGAAATAGCAGTAATAATAAAAAATACCTACGTTTACAGTATATTTAAGACAAAGCAATCCAATAAAAGTTACTTTTTTCCACCTGCAAGCGACCGGCAATATTATGACACTAGCAGTTCAAATATCGATTTCGGTCTGACAAAAACACTTCATGGTACGCTAACGCAGGGCAGAAGTTGGTTTGAATAGTAAAACGATCGCTCGCCGGCATAGGTCACGTGGTCACTGACTGGCCTGTTAGATAACGCTTTCATGGTACGAAATAGCAGGACAGTTTAATTATCGGCTAAAATTGACCTGCTATAAGAGTTCATGGTAGGGCCGCTGGCGCGAAGTTGGTCGAAATGGAACTTTGACGGACTTACGAATTAGCTTTCAATTTTCACATTTTTCTTTATGCTAACGGATAGAGCTAATTTTTTTTAGCAATAGTTGTTCTGTACGATTTTTTCCTAAAAGTTACTAGTTTAGGCGAAAAAAAATATTTTCTGTTTTTTATCGCCCTACTCTAAATTATCGAACGGCGTCGTCATAACAAAGATTATGCTTCTATCTCACTCATTCAATTTATGTCCATTAATAAAATTTAATAACGTTATTTTAATTTTGTATTAAACTTTGCCTAAGGCATTAGACCTCGCCACAAGATAGCAATGCACAATTAAAATCTTTGGTGTCTATAGGCGATCTTGACTGTTTTCATCAGGAGATCCATCTGCTGGTTTAGTTTCTTATAATATAAAAAAATTATAAAAAAATGTGTAATCGGTTGACCCTACCTACAGACCATCCCTGAAACTTCCCGCTAAATTAAGGTATTTAAGCTCAAAAGAGTAAAAGCTATAAGCATAGAACTTTTCAGTTCAAACATCTATTTTATTAAAATGGCAGTATATTGATTTTCGAAAAGCTGTATATTTTGGGAAACGATGATGGAATTTGATCTTTCGAATGGCATTCAACTTAATTTTCGAGATCTAAAATATTGCTTGAGCTTAATAATCGATAGGTTGAAAAATTTCGATGCAATGTCAATTTTTTTTTTAAATCTTCGTCATTGATAAATCCCAAACAAATTGACCGATTTTGATCCAATTAACAGTTTTAAAAGGAAAAAAAATCTGATAAGAATTTTAAGTGAATTTGTATATTAGCGTGAAAGTGAAAGTTATTTCAAAAATATTAAGTAGGTTTGCTAAAAACAATGTAATTTTACTATTTGAAAAGCTGTAAGTTTTGAAAATTAGATTTGATTTTGATTTTAGAAACAGCATGCGACTGAGTTTTTTAGTATTAAAATATACTAGAATATTCTACTAGTCTAATGCATAAATTGCATCACAACTGGATTATCCATTTGGGAGAAATCGTCGACGAAAAATTTTGAGAAAAGTGTTTTTTCAACATTACTTCTAAATTTTTCAACCAGTCATTTTATGGTATATACCATACCATACCATAAAATGGTATATACCACATAAAATGACTGGTTGAAAAATTTAGAAGTAATGTTGAAAAAACACTTCTCAAAATTTTTCGTCAACGATTTCTCGCAAACGGATAATCCAGTTGTGATGCAATTTATGCATTAGACTTAGTTTTTTTAAGAATATAGCTGATTAGTTTTTGTACTCAATCGGTACATTAACCTGGAAGATATATAAAAAAAATTTGGGGTTATTTCAAAATTTCTCTAAATCTCCTGGGCCGATTTGGTTCAGGAAGTCTAAGTTGAATGGAATCTAATCGAATGTCATCAACTGCGTTTCGATCGGTCAAGCCGTTCAAAAGTTATGTGATGTTTACATACACACATACACATACACACATACATACACACACACACACACGAACATACATACTGATGTCATCGTGAAACTAGTCGGAAAAGGTTCCAAGGACGTGGAGATCTGGTGAAAACTCGATTTTCGAAAATCGGGGCAAAATCAGTAACTTTCTTATCTACATACGTAGCGGGAAGTTAAAAAAAGAAATTTACTCCAGGTAAATAGCCACAGTCACGCATCTTGGACAAAATGTGATCGGCTTTCTCCTACATCCAGCGCTCGCACGGAAAATCACTTTGTTATTTGGACAAAGTTGGATATATAAAATAGATTTTTATAAACATTTTTACTTTCAGATGGAGGGGAAGGTTTTATATTTAGCGTCTCTGGCGCTTCTGGCTTTCGGGATAGGTGTTGATGGTGAGTATTTTTAGGATATATTCGATAGTAATTCATTAATATACATTAGACCCAAAATATCAGAAAACTGATCAAATGTTGCCACCCCATGACGTTTAACCGAGTGGATAATTTGAGGGTCAATACTTACTACACTTTAATTGAAAATTTAAAATGCTTATTTTTAAAATATCTGGCACATTTTTATACGTAGGACTTCAAACCTTGCCATTCTAGCTTTCTTTTTTGTTTATTTTTTTTTTTTAATTTGAGAGAATAGGTACAGCGTTGGATCCTTAGATTTGCGTTAATTTGAAACGGATCAACAACTTAGAGCCCCTTAGTTTTCGAAATGACGTTGGCTCTTTATGGCTAGTAAAAACAAATTATTAATGGCGAATAATTTGGCTTTTATGAAATGATAGGCAGAACTTTTCTTCTAAAGAGCCCAGAACAACATGGAGAAACGCTTTAATAAAATATATTTTTTAAATACATGATTTATTTTGCCCAGTATCCGAGTTGGCAAATTATCAATACTTGTTTTGCAAAATGTTTCCAACAAAGAGTCTCTTCAAATGGCCTTACAACCACGCGGAATCAACATGCTTTGAAGAATGTTTAACTTATTAGTCACGCTAGTATTAATTAAAGGTACCAGGCGATTAAAATTCAGTCTGCCTGTGCGTTAATAATTTAAATTCAAATCACAATACTATGTAACTATAACAATTGTTTTCTTATAAGGTGTGCTACAAACTTCCTAGTTGTAGATAGGGAGCTTATTAATTAAGGTCGTAATCAATCTAGCGTTGTTGCTGAGTGCGTTGTTCTGTGCGTTTAATTAGGCTAAGACTAAATATAATGCCCACACTGCCATAGGAACGCTTCTTTCGCGCCACTTGCTTACGCGTTGCTTTGTCAATAAACGTTAAAACGCTATTATGATCACGACTTAAGCACAGAATACTACTTTTTTATTTTGTGACCTAAGGCTCGGCACAAATAAGCCAGCGACTACAACTAATGGTGGTTGTCGCGCCATCATAACATTTACAGCAGTGGCAGAAGCGCGCGATAGACACCGGAGTTCTGAAACCAGAGAGTATATATAGCCTACTCTCTACTGTCGTACGATAGAATTCGACAAAAATTTGATTGCACCTCAGAGGAATTAAAGATTGCACTATTATCAATATGCAGCTGACGTCATTGTAGTCGCTACTGGGTACATCGAATTTTAACTGGTACAATAATTTATTTATTTCCATAATTTTACTGCTATCATTACAGGCACAGACACAGTGCGATAATAGAAAGGAAAAACAATCAATTACTACATATGACAACACAAAACTCAATAACATGTATAGTTAAGAACAAGTGATAATTATGTAACATACATAAAAAAACATAACTATAACAATTAGGAATAACACAAAACATATAGGAATATTTTCGTGAATTCACTCAATTTGGATGAACATTTATCCAACCTGACATGAACTTCGTTGTGTAACGAAGCTCGAATCAGTGGAGTTTTGGCCAGCAGATTCGTGCTGGCTTCCGGCACAACCAGCAAGGGCGGACATAGATAGGCGGATTTCACTAGGTGGTAGAGTTCTGCATTGTCTCGCCCGAGTCTGGTACCACCGCCTTACCTATTCCTGCCGCAATAGCGTCAGTGCTTGTCGCTGTCGTGTTCCGGGTTGGAGGGTAAGGTAGCCGGTAAACTTATGCATGTGGCATCAGACCTCGCCACAAGATAGCAACGCATTATTAACATCTTTGGTGTCTAAAGGCGATGGTTGACTCTTTCCATCAGGAGACCCATCTGCTTGTTTGCTATCTTATGATATAAAAAAAAGACGCCTCCAAACATAGCGCTCCGGTACGTAGAGGTGTAAGCGTTGTAGTACTTCCGGGTTATGAGCTACCCCTCTTATCAGATTGAAAATGTATATGACAAGTGCGAAATCCCGACGTACCCTCAATTCATTGTATCCTACCATTCCCATAACGAATAACGTAAGGTACATAAGTGGATAAAACGGATAAACACCATACATTTTCCAATACAGGTGTCTCGTGAATTTATTTTAAACTAGCTAACTAGCTGTGCCCGCGACTTCGTCCGCGTTGAAAAAATTCTAAAAGTGCCTTAGCTACTCCCTATTACATCAGCTATCTGCTAGTAAAAGTCCCGTCAAAATTGGTCCAGTCGTTTCAGAGATTAGTCGGAACAAACAGGCAGACAGACAGACAAAAATTGTAAAAAAATCATATTTTTATATATGTACCGTATATAAACCCACATGCATTCAGTAAAAAGCGGTTGTTTTAATATTACAAACAGACACTCCAATTTTATTTATTTGTACTATAGTTATATAGATACGCTCTAGCATACACACATACTTCGCTTCATATGGAGCCCATATGACTGCATTGTGTTCCAGATGACTCCTGACCAGTGCATCATATAGTACTTTGAGCGACGTAATGTGAGTAAAGCCTCGCGTTTGCCTAAAAACAAATCCCAAGTTTCTGTATGCTTTTTTGCAGATATTCATTATGTGGTTACGAAATGTTAGTTCGCTACTAATAGAACCCCCTAAATCACGTACCTGCTCAACGCGCTGTAATGGCACTGCATTCATTTTATATTGGAAATGAACCGCTTTACTATGAGCGAGTAAAGGTAATTTACGAACATTTGGCTACATTAAAATAAAGTTTGTTCTCGCGGCTCCAGTCCGCTACTCTATATCTATATCGTCCTGTAGCAGTTCGCAATCACTTGCGTTTTTAACCTCAAGCAGCAACTTGAGATCATCTGCAAATAACAAACATGTACTATGTCTGACGACTTCCGGCAAGTCATTTATTATTATTAAAATTCGAGAGGTCCCATGTTGCTGCCTTGGCTTACGCCTGACCTAGTATAGTTCAGATTCAATCCCATTTATATCGACGTACTGTTGCCTATCCTGCATGTAACTGGCGAAAAATTGTAAGAGGTGTGATGTGCAGCCAACCTTTGCGAGCTTCATTAGGAGGATACCATTATCGACTGTGTCGAACGCCTTCTTAAAATCAAAATAAACTGCATCGACTTGTACACCTGCGTCAATAGAATGAACAACTGTGCCCTAAAATTGAGAAGGTTGGTAATAGTACTGCCACTGGTCTATATCCGCTAATATCCTGGTTAGATTTACCTTTCGGAACCGGTATTATCCTAGTAATTTTGCACTGATTCGGAAATTCTGCGGATTTAATGTAAGTGTTAAATACAGTTAAAAGAGGTTCTATTTGCACTCTACTGCAATCTTTAACCAGAAAAGCTGGTATACCGTCGGGACCTGCCGAACATTTCGGCTTAAGATATTTAAGTGCCATTTCTACGTCATGCAAACTAAGGCCTTCTAAGTGTACTCGTGCACTCGTACCGGCTTGCCTTCGCTACCGTACCGTAGTGAGGGATTCCATCACACCATTTTGACGATTGGTCATTGTTTGATTTGCCCGTACCGTACTTCTTTTGAACTCGTACAAAGTCAAACTTTGGAACATTCTAAATACCGCAATCGATTTTATCGAGTAGCTTTTATGTTGGAATTTTTAAGAGGTGGATGAACAAATCCATTAGAAGGCGGCATCGCATTGACAACTAAATCTTTGTCTTGTAAATGTCCATAGGAAGTGATAATTGCTTTCGATCTAGAGGCCTACTCACTCGTGTGCTTGCAAATTCAATAAAAAATGTAATTTTTTCCGGAATAAAAGTAGTCAATGTGCAGTCATTGTAGTGTAGAGGCTACTTTTTATAGTACACTCGGACAAACAAATCCGTACCTATTTAGAAGAAATTAATTATATTAAGACGAATGATATGACGATTTATTACTCAGATATGTTTTTTTTTTAATTTCGCTGATTATTTGTTTACGCGGTTTTTTAATGAATCAACAATTACAAATCGTAAACAAGGTGATATTGCATGGTTTATTACGCACTGTATCTAACTTCCGAGGTTGGGCTAAAGACAAGGACAGGCCAGTGGGCGACCACTCGTTTAGTCTTATAGGGCTATGTCAAGGCTGTATCATATCAGCTTAAGCTCTTAGTGATGTAATGCAATCATAAGTTCTGCCGTTATTTAATGCGATGTTGATGTAATCGTTTCACGAGTAAGGATAGATTTTGGACTATCAAATTTAATGTTATATTTATTTTGGCACATATTCAGCTAAATAGTAGAGCACTGATAGGTACATCTCGTCGACCTATATATCTTTTGCAATCATCAGTGCTCGTTTCGGTGATAAATTCCAGTTGAGGTACTTAGTAAACTTGCGCATATGCAAAGACTTCTATATTATACTAACTAATAATGTATTAGACAAGGCTTGCAATACTCCTTAATTGTACTCCATGGACCGCATCTACATCAGAGGTCGTTGAATGAGACGCGTAAGCGCTATTCACGGCAGTTACGAACTTATGGCCGCGGATATATTTTATACTCAATTATACGCTGCAGTGCTGCTTAATTTTGACTTTGGTTGGACAATTTATTATTATTTCAGTGCTGTGCGAGTGTTAACAAAACGGAACACGACTTCTACTTAGCGTAGCCTCTCTAGTAGTACAACAAAATCTCTACGTATATGGCATTATATTGCAGTTATTTTAATACATAGCTTGGCTATCTTTCTCCCAACGAAAGGAGAAACAGATATCAGTCTGAACAGAAACAGACCCCGTCCTGACGAGTCGTGTGCGCGTTATATTTTATAAAAAAACTAGGTGTGCCCGCGACTTTGTCCGCGTGGAAAATTTTCGGAAATAAAAATAGGCTAAGTCACTCCTTATTACATCAGCTATCTGTCGGTGAAAGTCACGTCAAAATCAGTCCAGCCGTTCCAGAGATTAGCCGGAACAAACAGACAGACAGACAAAAATTGTGAAAATGTTATTTTGTATATGTATCGTGTATTTCGCGTAATTTTTGTAAGACCGTTATTTAACAATTTAACAATCAATACATAAAATGTCATTAAGCAAACCAGTTTTTTTCCGTTTGTCTCCGGTGCCTTGCCTTAATAACACTATTGGCCGACCCGGGGTATGAACCCGGAACCTCATGATCTAAGCCGAATAGACCAGACTACGAGCCACAAGTTTATTTTATAAAAAAGTTTATATGTTAGGTTTATAGGTTAGGTATTCTCTAAAAAAACAACTGTTAATAAATATATCATTGCTGCAAATACAATATTTTTTTTTGATATATCCATCTTACTTAGTATTGTATATTCTTTGATTTCCATAATGATGTCGTACCTGTGCGTCGTATGGATTTGACAGGATTAAAAATTTTGCACAATTTTCTATTTATTTAAAGAATGTAATATAGAGTGTTTTTTCGTACAGGTCAACGGTATTACAATTACAACCCTCGAGGTTATTATGGACGCAACCTGTTCGAGAACGGTCGTTCCATCTCCGACGAGCTGGTGAGGTGTGGCCCCAATACGTGTGGTGTCGGGGCGCATTGCACGCATGGCAGTGTTCGTCCAGTCTGCGCCTGCTTACCGGGATATTCTGGAGATCCCTTGTCACACTGTATCAAAATTGAATGTGTCGGTAAGTAAACTTGGTGTAGTTCAGTACTACCGCCTTTTCTATTCGTGTCACCATAGCGTCGATGCTTACCATTGGAGTGTTTTGGTTTCGAGGGTAAGGTTAAGCCGATAAACTTGCATTTTTTATATCATAATATAGTATGCAAACAAGCAGATGGCCATCCTGATGGAGAGATAAACCATCGTTTATAGACACCAAAGATGTTAATGGTGCTTTATCATTCGGGTGGCGGGGTGGCAATGCCACATTTATAAGTCTAACGGCTACCATATCCTCCAAACCGGAATACGACAATAACCAGCATAGTCGATATTGCGACAGGAATAGGTAAGGTGGTGGTACCAAATACCCGGGCGAAACGTTACAGAACTCTACCAGCTAGTAATCACGATGGTAGTGACATGTATAGCCAATCAGTCACCTCTTACAACTTGCTTGGCAGAACGGCAGTTGGTCTATTCTTAGGGGCCCGGACCAACACGGGGGAAAACTGCATGTAGCATTAATATCACCAATAGCAAAATACCTACCATTATAATCTTTGGCGTATATAGGTGATGGTTGTCTCTTTTCATCAAGAGAGCTTTCTGCATGTTTGCTACCTATTTTAGTATCACACAACTCTATAGACCATCCAAGGCGACTCCAAAACGACTTAGTTTATTTGAGTTAAAACAAAGAGTTTTAACTCTTTGTTTTGACTAAAATGAATTAAGTCGTTTTAGTGGAAAAAATCCGGATCTTATGTACTTATTGGTTTATACATTGGATTAAATTTATTACAGTTGAATAAGTAATCGATGTGACGCACGCGTGCAAAGTTGGTGTTGCAAATTCTTAGCAAATATTTTGTTTGAATTTAGTCGAATTATTTAGCTACGGTTATATTTGGATTTTAAGATGATTTGCTACTCAATCGTTCCCCGATTTTTAAATGAATTTGCATAGAATTTAGAAAAAACTTAGTCTGTCACCTTGATTAACAGATACATATGTTTTGACTGATCTTAAGATACACCAGAGTATTTTTAAGTACCCCATTGGGTACGGCAGATAATCGTGAAGGTGGCTCTAGCTGGTGATGACAAAATTCACGTAATGCCTAATGGTGGCTGCTTACCACTTACCAGACTTATGCGTGCAGCCAGTAATGATTTTGTGATTCGCGTATTAGGTATTTATAAAAAAACACGGAACTGCTGAATCTTCAACAGAACTCAAACAATATTGCACATGGGTTTGTCTCAATTTGCGAAAATAAACAACTTTTTGAAAAAGTTGAAAAAGCCCGTTAAGTTTCTTTCGCTGTGTCTTCTCAGTGTGTGATCGCGTTTACTAGGAATTTGTATGTGATTTGTACAGCGCCACCTAGTGGTAAACGTGAGAAACCAGTTTGCCGTTGCGAAAAGAAAAACTCACACTTAGCACTCTGATCCGGTAAAATTTGTTAAACGTCATAATAACGTAAAAAGTTTTATTGAAAAAAGTACTTCCGATTTCTAATTTAATAAAAAGATTTTAAACGTGAAATTGAGCAAAAAATTTGACACAACACTATAGATTTACAAAGTATTTTTGTTTTGTGTAATGAAGGAAGGCTGTAGGTTACTTTTCTAGTATTATTATATAATAATTCTTCTGTGCGAGTTCGGCGACAGCGGTTCCAATAAAACTCTTAGAACATCCTATTTATACTACATTACATCTATAGCGTTTGTACAATAAAATTTTTTGTCAAATTTCATGACAGTTATTCGTTTCACGTAGCTACGTGTGTAACTACGCGTAGGTAACAACACGTCAATCGAGTCGAAGCGTTTAAGGCTCTTACACATTTTCTGACAAATTATGCTGCGTCATAGCAAGATGCAACGTTGTAGTTATTTTGTGGTTGTATCGTGTTTATATGTAAAAGCCTTATCTACGCGTTTCGACTCGATTGACGGGTTATTACGCAAATTGGGGGGCTGATGCAGTGTTGCCAACCCCTGTATAATTTTCCCCCCAAGTCCGCTTTAAAATCCCTCTAAAATCCCCCTAAAATCCCCTAAGTATTTTTTTAGTATACCTAGTATAACTTGTTTAGGTTTACAAATACTTTTTATTGTTAAATTAAATAAGTAACTACTTCACCGATGAAATAAAACAAATGCAGTTTTTTAGACTCGCCAACAAGAAGCCAAACACTCACGAAGTTTCGAGTGTATTTTATTCATGAATTAAAAACTACTTTGATATCCCGCGCACTGTATTAGCTAGTATATATAAATTTAAATTAGCTGTGCCCGCGACTTTGTCCGCGTTGAAAAATTTCTAAAATAATTAATTAATATTAAAATAAATTAGCCATCTGCCAGTGAAAGTCAAAATCAGTTCAGCTCTTTCAGATATTAGCTGGAACAAACAGACAGACAGACAAAAATTGTAAAAATTAATATTTTGGTATAAGTACCGTATATAAATCCATGTGCATTTGGTAAAAAGCGGTTATTTTAATATTTAAAACAGACATCCCAATTTTATTTAATTGTATAGATATAAATAAACGTTAACTTGCAGATAACAGCGAATGTCGCGCTCACCAGTCGTGCGTCAACCAGCATTGCATTAACCCTTGCGAAGGAGCCTGCGGTATAAATGCCAACTGTGATGTAAGTACTAAGTACTATCCAAAACAAAGTTCAAGTAGTTCTCAAGAACCATCAAGCACATATTTTAAACTAGTGATTCGCCACGAACTGTGTGCTCTTTATGACCCAGTTTTTACATTTCATTTTTGGATGCGCTACCGGATTATTAGGCCCTACAGCTGACCTGCGCAACTTCCCCCATGAGTAGGTTAACATGTCGTCGATATAGTTTTACACGTAGAATATTTTATGCATAAACTTTCATGTAATAGGACATGACAGCTCCTTAGGGGTTGATTTTTTGCAATGAAACTAGCTTATTAGACACTACCATTATTGCACTTGTACTTTTTCACTTTTAAACAAATATTTTTAATAAAATAGTCGACTGGTTTCACTTTTTAAAGCATCTTCAGGATGTAATATACTTAACTGATTATTGAGTGGGATATAAGCGAACGTAAATATTGAGTGTAAGATGGTAAATTTAAATATCGCTCAAAAGTGTTGTCAGCCTAAACAATTTTGCCCAAAGTTGTGGGAAATTGTAATTTCCAATTATATTGCACTAATTTATAACTATATATAAATATGAGTACAAAAATTTCAATGAAACAATTAATTATGTTCTATAAATAATCTCAAGTAAAACAAAATAAAAATAGATTAACACACCTATTATTACCTATTGCACAGTTATTGATTTCAAAATTGAGTAAAAGTAATTATCACTAAGTAAAAAAAAAATTTTTAAATGGTAAATTAATAATATTAATTTAAATATTTAAAATAGAATAATAATAATAAAACATAATATACTAGAACAGAATAATTATTAGAAATGTCAAATTGAAATTGCATTAAAAATGGATTAAATTGAATTCCGTTTAAAATAAATTAACTAGCCTATTAGATTAGCCTACCTAGAAACTAGCCTATTTTTAACCCTGTGTCTTCAAGTAGATACGAGTTCTTGCCAAATTTCATCACAATCGGCTCAGCGGATTAGTCACGAAAGCGTAAATAAGACACAGACGTTTGCATTTATAATATTTAATAATAAGTATGAAACTTGTATACAGACAAATTTAGATCGTTTCAGTAGAGGCGGAGAATAGGGTTCGCTAAGCGATAGCGATATGTAGTGATACATCACTACACAGTATAAAACAAAGTCGCTTTCTCTGTCTGTCCCTATGTCCCCAAGAATCAACCTCAAAAATCAATAGTTTTAAATCTTTAAAACTATTGATTTTTGAGGTTGATTCTTGAGGAAGGTTTTAGTATATAAACATTTCCGGTATTCCCACGGGAACAAAAGCTACGCAGGTGAAACCGCGGGCAGGTCGCTAGTAATGAATAAGTTCTAGTAATCGCCCACTGATGAAATTCGACAGTAATTCATTATGAAAAATTTTAGCTTTTTCATGGTCATAATCCCAGTTTTTTAATGTTTTCCAGCCATGCAAACGCAAAACTATAATTATTCATTAAGTATTGGGCAGTAATTTCTATTACCGTTTTGTCGGCAAACTCATCTGAATCATATTGCATGTCCAGTAGCATTAAATCTTTTTGTTTTACCCATAGGTCCGTCAACATATTCCCGTTTGCTCGTGTCCTGCGGGTTACACTGGAAATCCTTTCAGTTCTTGCCGTGTCGCTGATCCCGGTAAGTAAATTTTTTTCCTGTCGGTCCTGGCCACTATTCAAGCCAATGTGACCTACTGGCTAAGTGTATGGGTGTAACCAGCATTTTTAGGAATGAAGCAAAGTAAAAAAAACTCGAAAATTAATATGTATAAATTTAAGTGATTTTTATTTTAGTACTGAATAAACTTTCAGTGCTTTCTTTTAAAGTTGCGCGAGTGAAATAGCGCCCGCTTTATGCCGGAATAGAAGTTTTTTTTTTTATTTTATTTCGTCAGAAAAGCTTAGCAAATTTACAATTTTTCAACATCCTTAAACCTCGTCACACATCGGATGTCACATAACAAATTAGGCTCCGATTTTTAACGAAGCTACATTTAACAAAATAATTTTCATATGACAATAAAATATGTAAATTGAAATAAAACTAGTACCTATTATAAACTTACCTACCTTTCTATAGTAAAATAATAGTTTTTTTTTAAATTTCTGAACAATTTGCCAAACGTGTTGACTACTATAATAAGGTTACTAGCATATAATGTTACATTATTTCGCGAGGTAATTTTAAATTTTACTGTTAATTAAACCAGCGATCGCCTGTGGCTGAATAGACTAAACAACAATGTAGTGTCTGTAATGTTTATTTTTATTATTTTAATTTATTTCTAATGCATATTATTTAAGATTATTAGCCTATTAGATTAGCCTACCTAGAAACTAGCCTTTTTTAACCCCGTGTCTTCAAGTAGATACGAGTACATTCTTGCCAAATTTCATCACAATCGGTTCAGTCGATTTCTGCAGTTCTTTGCAATGTAAACTTTAACTATTCCAAATTTCATCCATACTAATATTATAAATGCGAAAGTAAATCAATCAGTTTGTCTTTTCTTCACGCCTAAACTTTTGAACATAATTAGATGAAATTTGATACAGAGATAGTTTGAGATCCGAGAAAGGACATAGGATAGTTTTTATCCCGAAAAAATCACGGGAACAAGAATTGTGCGGGTAAAGCCCGGGACTTTTGTTTTAGAAATTTTTTCACGCCGACGAAGTCACGGGCACAACTAGTATTCCATAAGTTCGCGCAATTGTCCTACAAAGGGATTCAAAATTTTTTCCTTCACCTATTTATATACAGATTAGTTATTTGAATTAGAATCGGTATCCCAGGTGGGCTAGATGCCCCATCTTGTTCCACTGTGCGTATGCCTCTGTAAAATGACAGATGATCGATATTAAGGGATACGTATAACATTTTGGTGTCTATAGATGATGATATCTCTTTTCAGCGGGAGAGCCATCTGTTTATTTGCTATCTAATAATATAAAAAAATCCTTCAAGTTTTACTTTGTTTCAGAGGAAGCCTGCCATCCTTCTCCATGTGGCGCCAACACAAATTGCCGTGTCGCCAACGACCAAGCCATCTGCACTTGTCTGCCAGGATACAGAGTAAGATTTTTTTCTTATATTCCTAATTTTACGTATCTCATACGTACGAATTAGCAGACATTCGCGTTCGCGTTCGTGAGAAGTCAAAAACAAATCATCGATATAAATAATAGTTTACGGTCCACCTCACAATAAAGCCAGTGTAACTTTCTACAAAATAAGCCACAAAAGTCAATTAGCTACTCGATTAAAATATATTGATATTCTATCTATTTAACTGTGTAATCAGGATGTGTTCAGATATAGACCGTTGTCCGCAACTTTTAGTTGTAAATGTCAAGAGACAATGCAGAAATCTACCACCTAGTAGCCACGATGGTAGTGGATCGGTCGCCTTTTACGACCTGCCTGGCAGAACAGCAACAGCTTGATTACCTACAGTTATATTTACCGAGAAGTTGCATCTCTTTCTATCGCGTAACTCTTATCCTTTCTAATGAAATCAGGGTTGACTCAAATATACTCTATCGCCTATAGACACCAAAGATGTTAATGATGAGTTGCTATTTGTGCAGCGGGATGGCAATGCTATATACATAAGTCTACCGCCCAACTTTAACCCCCAAAACGGAATACGACAATGACAAGCATTGACGCTATTGCGGCAGGAATAGGTAAAATAGTGGTACCATATATCCGGTTTGAGACAATGTGGAATGTGGACAATAGGTGTTAGAGACCACCCAGTAGTCACTGTGGTGGTGACACGTATAGCCATGGTCGCCTTTTACAACTTGCCTGGCATTGCGGCAGTTGCTCTTGCCCTTGCTTCTTCAAAGAAACTGACCAACACGAAGAAAATGAATTTTGTTAATAATTAATTAATGTTAAAATATAATTTATGGCGCATTTCAAGTTGTAATACTAGGGCATGATAAATCTACGGAATACTTACCTATAGTATCTAAAACCTACTTATAAAAATAAACATAAATATATCTTACCTTTCAGAATCTTTCGATAAAGTAGAAAACAAAAACTTTGAATTCCTCTGTTTATTGCGACAGCTATTCATAAAGCAATTATTTGTATTAAGATTCTCCATTTTATAAGAGTACCTACAGCAATAAATCTTACGTTGCGACGATGATCGACAGGCCGTTGTACAAGTATACGTGTACTCATAAGCACGGGGCGGCCCCGACTGATTTGCAACGTTGCGTTGTCGCGCGCTGTAGGTCTGATACATAAATAATCTGTGGTCTGTACTCTGTAGGTGCTTATCGCGGTAGGTATAGGCGAGTGTCAGAGGCCTGTCCGAATCTAACACGGGGAAAAATAGCTAGGAAGTGTTTCTTAAGTTGTATTCCTACGTGAGAAATATGACTGATTTACTATTGCCGTATTCATTTTCAGGGTAGTCCTCTCACAGGCTGCCGACACGAATGCGACTCGGACCAGGACTGCGGCAGTCACCAGTCGTGTCGCGACTTCAAGTGCGTCAGCCCGTGCAGCGACTGTGGAGTGAACGCTGACTGCGAGACAGTCGCCGCCCATCGTGCTATCTGCAAGTGTCCGAGGGTAATATTAATTTTCAAACGTACAAATCAATAAATAATAGACTATTAATTTATAGTATTTTATAAATATACGAGTACTTTAATAGAGACTACTGCTTTTGACCGCCTCGTTGGTCGAGTGGTTAGCGACCCCTGACTACACAATCAACGGGGCTTGGGTTGAATCCCGACGGGGACAAGCATTTGTGTGATGAGCATAAATGTTTGTATTTCCGGGTTTGGGTGTTTATTAAAATATATATTCCAGTCTTTATGTATGCATTTCTATGTATTAGTATCGTTGACAAACACCCATAACACAAGCAAATAATTTGCTTACTTTGGGGTTAGATCAGTAAGTATAATTTGTCCCGTGAATATTTTATTTATATTTAATTTTCATGTAGGAAAAAATATTAAAATTTAAGGTACTAATCACTCTATAACTTTTATAAAATTGATACTTAGTATTTGATGTATCTGAAAAGATTGGAAAAGGGAAAATTATATTCAGCTACAAAGCTTTATTTAACAAGTCTCCTTGTTTTTTTTATCTACACATTTTAAGGTTTTATCTTACCCTGCCATCTTCATTTTCATAAATACGTCTATAGTAATACTTTAATTAAATGAACATATTCTAATATGATTTTTGTGTGCTAAAATACGAAAATTTCTAATTCAGGGTTACCATGGCGATCCTTACCGAATCTGTTCAGCGGAGTGCACGTCAGATGGTGAATGCCCAAGCTACAAGCCCGCCTGCGTTTACAACGCCTGTATCAACCCTTGCACTAACGCGTGCGGTGTCAATGCTGACTGCAACCTCCGCGGCTTGACGCCAGTATGCTCATGCCCTAAAACTATGACTGGCGACCCCTTTACTTTCTGCCGACCTTTCGAAGCCCGTAAGTATAACTTATACAAATATTGAATGCTTAAATTAATATCGCGTAGAACTTCAGTAGTCGTACTAAAAGTATTAACCGTTGCAAGTGAGAAATTAAAGACTAAGTTGAACAATTAGTATCAGTACACAAGAGCGACTTGCTCTGTGAAGAGCTCTAGCAATTTCGATAAGTAATTATGTATTGTGCGGTGAAAATTTATTACAACTAATCACGTATTAAACCACTTACATTAGTTACAATAGTTACAGCAACAGCACATTTAAGAATAAGAATAAGAACACATTTATTTGAGACGCACACCACAGAACATATACAACTTACAACAACAATATACAATTCAGACATACAGAACTTTTGTACACAATACGCTATAAAAACAAAGAAACAAAAAAAAACAAAAGAGATATAAAGTACATAATGGTGGTGCGACATCTCAAATTGGCCTACCACTCAGCATGTGTTGGGATTATAATGGCAATCCCAACGCAGATTTAATCTTCTCTCGCCTATTGTAAGAGCTTAGTAAGCTGTTAAGATAAATAGTACCACAAATATATTATGTACTAGCTACAGCGTGCAACCCGCTGCATTATAATAGTTATTGGTGAATTCCGCGGGATCACCTAATTTCTCCGTAATAAAAAATAGCCTATGTACTACTTCAGGTCATTATTTACTTGTGTGCTAAATTTCATCCAAATCCGTTCAGTAGTTTTTGCGTAATTGAGTAACAAACTTCCATCCATCTATTCATCCATCCGAACATCTAAACTTTCGCATTTATAATATTAATACACATAGATAATATTACTAGGTTCACGTAAATGGTAATTAACTAGATCCATGGTATTTTATTTTAATCTTATTTTCACAATATAAACGCTTTTACACTATATTTTGACTGTCACACTACTTTTTTCGTTCTTTTCTTGTATACAGTAAAAAAGATACAGGCAATATAAGTCATACAGACACTAAACCATATTTATTATACAGGTAAACATGAGGGTTTTAAGCACTGAAGATAATTGCAGAAGTTAAGATACGAGGACCAAACCAAGAAAGAACATTTTACATCAATTTTATGTTCGAATTAAGATTAGGCTGGCCAAGTACTCACAGCAGCAGTCATAAAACGTGAGATTTCAGTTATGGGAGAAGTCAACAAAATGTACGGTCGGTTTTCGGATCGAAAAATAATTTTAACAAGCAATTAATCTGTGTTTTACATAATTTTTACAAGCAAATGATCTGTTAAACATGATTATTTACTTGTTAAAATTAATTTGCGTTTCGAAAACCTGATGTATTTTCCTACTTCTCCAATTTACTTCTGATTAATTTCGTTGCGACTTCTAAAGCAGCATAGCTTTTCCTTAGGCCACTCTAAGCTCGCGACTCAATGGTCATTAAGAGATTGCCTCTGTTTTATTTTGTAAAGATTAAATTACGAACAAGAAGTAGATCTATTGTCCCTATAAAAAAGATAAGTAGGTACTCAGTAAACATTTTTTTTTCAGGTGACTTGTGTGAGCCTAACCCATGCGGAGCTAACGCCAAATGTACCCCCGGTCACGACCGCACCGGCGCTGAGCGGCCCGTCTGCACCTGTCCTACCGGTTACCGTGGAAACGCGCTTGTGTCCTGCGAGAAGGTACGTTGAATTGGTCAGAAGAAGGCCTTTTAAGATGTTTTTTTTTTGGTTTTCCCCAGGAGGGTAAATCCGCCCCTGGGGGAGTATATTGTCAAGTTCTGCAATATTCTGTTAGATCTAATTCCTCTAACTTAATCAGAGCCATTGTATGTCTTAATTTGATAAAAAATAAATTATTAATACAGTACTTTGTTTTTATATATTATTACTATTGTTTATTTTATTACATTTCAGTAAATTTTCTTAATGCATATTATTTAATTTTTACATTTATATTTCTACCTATCTTAGTTACATTTTCAAATATTTCAATTACATATTTACACATTATTTTCATCTAAATTTATTTCGACTATTATTTATACGTTTAAAATTATGTCTATGTTTCTTATTAATTTTATTCGTCTTTCTATATGTATAGCTAACGATTCCCCTCTCTCCATTTTAGTAACATGATTCTCATTAATATTAGTAAAAGTTGATATAGTGGAAGGATTTATTATCAATATATACTAATTACATTCACTATGTACTTACATATATAATTTTTATTCCGTTTTAATTATTACTTAATCTTATCTTGCTTTTTTTAAAATTTTTGCTTATATATGTACGATGATAAAGATGTTCAGTACCGACTCAATGCAATAGTAATAAGCACACAATTGTACTATAATTGTAATTACTTGTTATAACTATAAGAGCGGGACATCCTGGCTCAGGTAGGTATATTATTTGCTTAATAAGGTTTTTCTTATAAGAGAACAAACATGGAGATGGGTCTCCTAATGGAAACAGATAATCATCACTATAGACGCCAAAAACATTAATGCCTAATGGTGTGTTGCTATCCTTATGGCGAGGTCTTAATGTCACATACATAAGTTATCGGCTAACTTACCCTCCAAACTAGAACCCAACAGTGACAAGCATTGACGTCATTGCGACAGGAATAGGTAAGGCAGTGGTACCAGACTCGGTCGAGACAATGCAGAACTCTATCACCTAGCCCTGCTGGAAAAACTTATACAGTCTCATAAAAAAATAATACGATAATATTCTATAAGATTTTATATTTGTATTTGACCACGAAATTACTCATAAAAACTCATAACGGCCACAATTCATTAGAATCTAAGAGATCTTATGAGTAGCTTCAGTATCTCATAGAATCTCATCATATTTAAGTAAGCAGTCACGATGGTAGTGACATGTATAGCCAATCGTTCGCCATTTACAGCCTGGCAGAATAGCATATTATAATCTATTCTTCAAAGGGGACTCGGATCAACACGTGGCTCAGGCGTGGATCAACTGATTGTGACATTTTTGAAAATTAATGAAATATTTTTCTAAGAGCGATGAATTCATTGGAAAGGCGTTTAAATGAGACAAAGCTGTCAAATAATGACGAATACGCAGTCGCTGTACTCAGTTCTGGAAGTACAGAATAAAAAAAGTGTGAAAACTTTATTTCTTAAGGTGCTGATCGACGGGCAAGCCTATACCGCGGTCTTAATGGTCTAAGAGCCCTCGACTCAAAACTTATGGCCAACTGCACTACATAAAACCGCGGTATTGTAATGATACACGGGCGAGCTTTACCGAAGAGCCATAAGACCGCGGTATAGGGTCGCTGGTCGATCAGGACCTTAAAGGTCCTGATCTATCGGACATAAGTTTTGTGTCGAGGGCTCTTAGACCATAAAGGCCGCGGTATAGGCTCGCCCGCTGATCAGCGACTTTACATTGATTTGGAAGTTTACTTATAAGTATGAGACATAGATACTTAAAGGTATGAGATTAGAAATCTTTTTTTTTATATCATAAGATAGCAAACAAGCAGATGGGTCTCCTGATGGAAAATGTCAACCATCGCCTATAGACACCAAAGATGTTAATGCCTAATGGTGTGTTCTATCGTGTAGCCGGGTGCTAATGTCGCATGCAAACCGTTCCAGCTTCCTTACCTTCCAAACCGGAGTACGACAGAGCTAGTCTCTGTCGTACTCCGGTTTGTGCTGGTTGATGCTATTGCGGCAGGAATACCCGGGCAAGATGTTGCAAAACTCTACCAGTTACAGGTCATTATGGTAAAGGCTCGAACAACCTACCGTTTGTTTTTTACGAACTACCTGATAGAATGGCAGATGAACTATTCTTTAAAAGCCCGGACCAACACACCAACACTAACACAAAACTAGATTATCGATGAATTGGTATTAATGTAAAACTATTTGTCAGGGTGAATGCGAGTTGGACTCCCAATGCGGCGACCACCTGGCGTGCGTGGGCTACGAGTGCGTGGACCCCTGCCTGGGCAACTCGCAGTGCGGCGCCGGCGCCGTCTGCATGGCGCGCCGCCACATCGCCGTCTGCACCTGCCCTGGAGGTGACAATCATTTGCTGGACTATTCAGGATATTAATTTTCATTTTGCAACTGTTCACAGGATTTAAAAAAATACTTGTGTGTGTGTATTTACGCACGTACGAAAGAAGTCATCAGACTAATATTATAATTGGGAAAGTGTATGTGTGTGTGTTTGTTTGCCCGTCTTTCACAGCAAAACAGAGCGACGAATTAACGTGATTTTTTAAGAGATAGTTGAAGAGGTGGACATAGGCTACTTTTTGTCTCTTTCCAACTCCCCTCTTTCCACGTGAGTGAAGCCGCGGGCTATTACTAGTACTGTATAAATTTTAATAATTAACCACAAAAATCTTTCTCAAAATTGTATCCTTCGCGTTATTCTATGTTTGTAGAAAAACTTACATTATAACAATAGAAAAAAAAAGGTATTTAATACTTTGAAAGAAAATTTTATTATAACTCATTATCTAGCGAAATAAGTTTTATTAAAATATTGTAAAACAATTATTTGTACTTATTTAAAAAATGTACAAACTTTTTTTGAAAAACTAAAATATTGTCTAGCTAAATTCATGGTGTTGGTTTTTCGTGACAGTGTGCGCACGCGTCGTAAAAATTTATTCTCATCTCATCATTTTCTCCTAACGCACCATAAAAAGTATAACTTCACAAGTGAATTCAAAATTTAAATGATTAAATTTTCTGTTCTCCTTTTATCTACATATATATTTTATATTATTGTTACATAATATATCAATATCACTTTTAACATGCAAGTTAACTCAAGACATTATTATGTAAAAACATTCACCTAACTCATGTATAGTTTTATATAAAGTTTTTTTATACCATAAGATAGCAAACAAGCAGATGGGTCTCCTGATGGAAAGAGTTAACCATCACCTTATAGATATCAAAGATGTTAATGGTGCGTCTAATGCCACATGCATAAGTTTACCGGCTACCTTACCCTCCAAACCGGAACACGACAGAGACAAGCACTGACGCTATTGCGGTAGGAATAGATAAGGCGGTGGTAACATACCCGGGCGAGACGATGCAGAACTCTACCACCTAGTAGCACTAGTAGCCACAATGGTAGTGACTCACATAGCCAATTGGTCGTCTTTTACGACCTGTCTGGCAGAACGGCAGTTGGTTTATTCTTCAAAGGAGCCCGGAACCAACACGGGGAATTTTTATTTTTGTCTTTATCACTGTTTGTATTGCGATTAAAATAAAACAAAATAAGGTAGATTTTAGCTTTGCGTTTTTCCGTACTTCTTATCTTTACAACTTGCTACTTAACAGTTGGATAGGTTGTTATTATTTTATATTTGACTGGCGACCTGCTCGCGGTTTTACCCGCGTAGCTTTTGTTCCCGTGGGAATAACGGAAAGGTTTATATACTTAAACCTTCCTCAAGAATCAATCTATCTAGTAAAAAAAATCGCATCAAAATCCGTTGCGTAGTTTTAAAGACTTAAGCATACATAGGGACATAGGGACAGACAAAGAAAGTGACTTTGTTTTATACGATGTAGTGATAAGTACAAATCCAATAGTTTATTTTATTCCCTTTTATATTTTCAGATCACCATGGTGATGCACTCGTAAGCTGTTACCTGTCTCATTCTGAAGCAGCGGCGACTGCTTACTACAGATATAAACGCAACGGAAACTTCACCGAACTAGCCGAGCCGAGTGTCGAGGCCCAAGAAGCCGCTGAACACCACGATCTGAATAAAGAAGAAAACAGTTCGGCCAACTAACCATTAAAATAAAACTCTGTGTTCTTCTATACTAATAAGTTAATAATAGATAAAATAAGATTTTCTTTTTAATAAAAAAATTCACAATTTATATTTAGTGTCTTTTATATTTAACTAGCTGACCCGCGCAGCTTCGCCCGCGAGTAGATTAATATGTCGTCAAGATAGCTTTTCATACAAATTTCATCTCCTATTACAACCATTTAAGGATTGATTTTTGAAAAAAAAAATTAGCATATGTTTGACCCCGGCTCTTCAACTACTCCCATGCCAAATTTCATGAAAATCGGTCCAGCGGTTTAGCCGTGAAAGCGTAACAGACAGACAGACAGACTTTCGCATTTATAATATTAGTATGGATTCAGTATGTTTTAAAAGGAAAAAATATACAACATCTAGAGGTCAAGAATCAATTTCACTACCTTAAGCATTGATATAAAAAGAGGAAGATATGTTACCTAGTCACAGCGTCTGGTCCTACAAAACTAGGTCCGTGTACACAGTGATTGTAGTATGCCACTCAGTCACACGCGGGACATCGTAACATCGAACGCTTAAACTTTCCGATTGTTATTGCCATTAAACACGCATCAAAATGCCTTCTTGTGTATTTAACCACTATTATAATCACTCAAGGGGGAAGGACACATGGGATTACTTTCCATTCGTAAGTACAGCTAAAATATTAAATTTGTTTAAAAATAAGATAAATTATTGTTTGGTTCGCCATGTTTGTGAGAGTGAGATAGTTATAATACAAAAGAGTCGCGACGAACGACGTACGAAATACGAGTTCACGCACTAAGTTTGCGTAACGTCAGCAGCACAATTTTTTAGATGCACAATTTATTTGATTTTTTTTTTATAGAAGAGGGGGCAAACGAGCAAGAGGTGCACCTGATGGTAAGTGATCACCGCCGCCCATGGACATCTGCAATACCAGAGGTCTTGCAGTTGCGTTGCCAGCCTTTTAAGAATGAGTAAGCTCTTTTCTTGAAGGTCCCTATGTCGTATCCGTTCGGAAATGCCCCTGCCGGTAATTGGTTCCACAACAGAGTAGTGCGAGGTAAAAAGTGTCGGGAGAAACGCACAGTTGTGGATTTTCAGACATCGAGATGGTGAGGATGGAACTTCAAGTTTTGACGCGATGTTCGATGGTGGAATTCGGCGGCAGGAATTAATCTAAACAACTCGTCGGAACACTCTCCATGATATATACGATAAAAGACACACAGAGAACCTACATCTCTGCGCAATGCCAAAGAATCAAGCTGTTTCGAAATGGCCTGGTCGTCAACGATTCGAACCGCTCTACGCTGAATGCGATCAAGAGGAAGAAGCTGGTACTGAGGAGCTCCGGCCCAGAGATGCGAACAGTACTCTATGTGAGGCCGAACCTGTGCCTTATAAAGTTGAAGGCGATGGACCGGCAAAAAGTACTGTTTTGGCTCTGCTGAGCACACCGAGCTTTTTGGAGGCTAGTTTAGCCTTGCCTTCCAAATGACCGCGAAACTGAACGTTCGTTTTAAATTCACATTATATGTATTTATCTCTCGTTGATGTTTAAATGTCTATAGCAAAAATTATTAA
The DNA here is from genome assembly GCA_036924255.1 of Apodemia mormo. Taxonomy (NCBI): domain Eukaryota; kingdom Metazoa; phylum Arthropoda; class Insecta; order Lepidoptera; family Riodinidae; genus Apodemia; species Apodemia mormo. The sequence continues at coordinate 17,524,977 of JAUPFN010000020.1, forward strand.
ACAATACCTAATTATTTAATTTAACGTCCATAGATTTAAAAAAATAAATCCACTATCGATATTTACATATTAATATCAAGCTATCAATATATCGTCAAAAAATTAGTAATAAATATCGATATTTTCCTCTGGTCGAGGTAGGTTATACCAAAATGCGACGGGGCTAGCGGGTTGTAGCAATATGGACTGTATGATAGGATAGAAGGTAAGAATGATGAAGGACTCACCTGGTGGATTGCACTGGTGGATTACACTTTTCGCGGTTTGCGGTTAGCGGGCTCCAGCTACGTCTCGAGACGAGCGAGCGAGTGGGTCATATGGGGCGCGGTGTGACACGAGCAGTTCCGTTTAGGCCTTTTGTCAAGACGTTGCGAGCGTGCTGGTATGCGATCGCTCGCGATGCGGTCGCCCAACGATCTCGCGTACGAGCGTGTGTGATGTGGCTATTCAGCGACGCCATCTTTCTCTAAGTGAGAGGAACATAATATGATGGATGCAGGAAGGAAAGAGACGGAGGAACGGAACTATGATTCCCGCGCAAACACCCTCATATAAAAAGTACCTAGATGGATTACATTTAAGCAATACCAAGGAAGTTACGTTCTATCCGGAATATTCACACACGCTTCAAAATCGATCCAAAGAGTACCACGACATGAGTGGTGTGTGTCTCTTTCTACTAAATAAAGCGCCAATCGCCATATATAAGTGCGGCCATGCGTAGTTTGCAAATTACTACTAAATAATTCTACTAATTTGAGAAACAGTTTTTGCATTGCATAAGTAATTACGTAATAATTAAAATAAGCACGTTAGAACTCACTATGTTAATTACGATACATTTTATGCTAATTTATTTATCGACGTGTATGAATAAAAAGGATTTAACGATTACCGAATATATAAAAATCTACCATCTAGATAGTTTTATTTACACTGGCAATTGCAAGAAAGGGAGAAAATCCACTCTTGTCGTTGTCTTGCTCAGAACGTTTTTCTTCTCTGTTATGTAAGAAACAAATGACAACTTTATTTGTTACGAAATAAAGTACATTTTTATTTTTCAAATATTGCTTCGTGGTAATTCCAGTTATAGTATATAAGTTCCTTGAGCAATACTGATCAAAATGTCCTTTCCCATTTTACAGTAGCAAAAGTTCTTGTACTTGAGCAAGACAGATATAGTCTCTTTGGTGGGTTAAAAACAATTGAATGTCGTCAATTTGATTATATAATATTCTATACATAGATGAATTCCTCCATAGTGATGCGCATTTTTATCGACATTATATATATATACATAGTGATTATGTGGATGTCTGCGTCGCCGTGTCGGAACAAACACTGATGATTGTATTTTACAAATAAAATAAAATACACAGTAATTCCATGATAATAATATCAATAGTAAAAATTTCTTTATATGTGTATAAGTTATTTTGATGTGCTTTTGACAGTCTTAGTGTGAAGTTTTCCGTAGTTTGTCTTGTAACGTTTCGTATTTGCGTGGCCTCAGCCGCACTTACGTCTATCGTCACAAAGCTTCGTGCAATGACACGATAAATTCAGATGTGACCTCTGCATTTATCGTGTCTATTGCGTATTGCGCAATGCTATTGACCGTTCAGGGTTAATATTGAAGATTGCACAATGATTGAACGAAAGTTTGAGCGGGTTTAATTTTTACTGCGCAATATTTTTTCTTGCACTGTGTAGGTAGGCTTAATATTGCACAATATTTTTCACTTCCGAGGTTGGAGCGAGCGGTCGCGTTCGGTCAGTTATGGCGTTTAATGTATGGTGGTGTCATAAAGTTAAGCAAAATGTCGAGCAAGAATGCTACAAAAGATAAAGAACGGGAGTTTTTACTTGAATGTATGGAATTGTATGGAGATTTATGTAACTAAATCACCAGCATGGTTGCCGCCAAAACTTCGTCGTCAGACATGTTGCTCGCATGAAAATATTGATCAGACTGGTTTGTCAATTTTATTGAGTGAATTGATTGAACGTTTGGAGTCAAAGGGGTATTCAATATTATTGCACAATATAAGTATTGCACAATGTTATTGTAGGTCTATGGGGCGCCCAATAAAACTACGATATTCGAATAAAAACTAATAATTATCGTTCATTTCGATTATTCCATTTACCACATGAAACTGGGTACTATTTCACAGTACATAGAGTTTAATTTTAGATGAGGTTACGAATATTCGAATATATAAACTAGTTGTAATGAAATTAGAATGAGATGACGCAATACTTACGTATTTATTTCTCGCTTCTTTTCAAATTCGAATGAGTTATACGCTTATTCGAATAATTTGAGTGATTTCTACAATCGAATTATTCGAATAATGTCATTCACAATCGCCCATCTTTAGTCTGTGCCAGTGTCAGCAGACGTACAACAATTATTGTACGCGTACCATACTTTCATGAATTTTCGACCCTCAATCGCCTCTGTGGTTTAGTGGTCCAGCGTTGGAGTTGACCACATGAGGTCCCGGGTTCGATTCCTGGGTCGGGCACTTTAAAAAAAAAGTGTTTTTTCAGTTTTCTGTGAAACACAAAAGTTGCCCGGGATTGGAAAGTGCCCGGTTGGCGATAGGCTTGCCACCTATCACATTTGTGGGACCAAGTATCTTCGGCTAATCGTGGGTGCACTTGTTGTACCTCTGCCTACCCCTTCGGGGATATGGGCGTAAAGATACTTTTCGACCCTCAATCTTAAGCGTACAAGCTTGCCAAAAAGTACAATAATTTCGAATGATAGCAATTTTCTATATAAAAAAATATAAAACTAGTTTTTTAAACATAATATATTATCCTGCCATAAATGCTGGGTAAATGTTTTCTGTTATCAATCGCTCTCTGATTCTTGCAATCCTACCCCCCCTCCACGTTACAACTTCATCGTTTAGTTACATTTACACATACACCATACACCTTTCAATAAATAATGTCTTAAATTAGAAATTTAATATGACTTTATTAGTGTAAAATAATTTTCTTAAAAGTACAATAATTTTACAGATCTGGCTCAATTATTACTGCGCAATATTTACAAAATTTATCGTGAACCTGCTAACACTGGCTGGTCTTACCAGCGTTGCCAGAATGTTACTTTTATAACATTTTATGTTACTTTTGACCCTCTCATGTTATTTCCATGTTACACGGCTCAAAATGTTACTTTTACGTTACTTTTTGGACTTTTGATTTGTTCTTTGTAAGTTAATGTTGTATTAATATAGTTTTAACTTAAAAGTATTTAGGAAATCAATAATTTAACAACAAAGTCGCATTTGCAACTGAAATATGTTTATTTTTGCATTAATTGTCTTATACTTACACAAATAAATTGATTAATTATCTTTAGTTAGATATATGGTAAGCTGTAGCTATTGAAATACATTTCTTTATTAGTTGGTATACGTATAACTTACATATGTTTTTCTTTTTTAAGATTACCAATTAATTATTAGTACAAAAATTATTACGATTCTTTCGAAGCTTAACTAATAGGATAGAAAAGTTTTTAGTTGTATGTAATAAAGTGTCATTTTGTAGTGTTAGTGTTGTTTTTCACATAAAATAAGGAAATGTTACTTTTCTCGTGAAAATGTTACTTTTTGAGCTGTTTCATGTTACATTTAACTACCTGTCACTGGCAACACTGGGTCTTAGCCTAGTTTAGTGATGTGCCAACTCGGAATAAACACGACTCGAGTTAACTCGAGTTAAAATTCACTTAACTCGAGTTGAACTCGAGTTACCGAACTCAAGTTAGCAAGACGTGGCTTTGAATAGGATAGTCGTTTGTGACTGCTTAATTTTTTGAAGTGAAAACTTCTTTAGGCGCGTTGAGCGTTTTGGTAGAGGGTAAAATCCTCGGTTCGCGTCACCGACATGCTAATGATAATAGTATATCTATAGCTATGTTTTGCATATAATTTTAATTACTCTCAACTTAATAGTTCCGTTTTCACTTCTATCGGCAGTCCCACGACTGCTACTGTTTTTTTTAATAATTGTTAATTCATTTAATTATTTTGTGAAGTAGGTGGTAAAAAAGTTGTTTTTAGTACCTAAACGTTATAAACTTTTCGATTGATGTTTTTGTCTTATAGCTTTTCAGAATAAGTGCCTATGATTGTTTGCCTCATTTTTCGGGTTCTGAAGTAAACTAGGAACCCTTATAGTTTCCTGTGTCCGTCCGTCCGTCCGTCCCTCCGTCCGCACGATTGCTCAGAGATCCTTACTACGAGAAAGCAATAATTTGGCACGAATATACATATTAGTTACGTCAACTAAGTGGTAACATAAAATGTTGAAAAACATTTTTTCATGGTAGCTCCCCTACATGTAAAGTGGGGATGTTTTTTCTCACGTACCTCATTGTATTGGATATTGTTGGATAGGTTTTAAACAAATATTGCAGGTTTGTGGAAACAAGTTTTCGTTCAAGGCACTCGTTTGTAAAAAATTAAGCTTTTAAGTGCTAAATTTTGTTAGAGTTAAGTATTCTTCCCCTCTGCAAACTAAACGTTTGGTTTTGGGATGGGAAAAAATCATGGTAGTATTAAATATAATGAAGTTCAAAGCAAAACTATCACAGCTTATAAGGCTTTACAAGTTTTTGAGTAACAAGTTTTGAGTACAGCTATTATGAATATATATATATATATATATATATATATATATATATGTTATTGACTATTAATAACTTGTATGTTCATAGTTTGAAACTATAAAAGCTCTCTTCTTAGTCCGCATGATTGTGATAGGCAAATTCAGAACCCTACATTGCGCGTGGCCTGACACACACTTTACCAATTTATTTCTTGAAAAGGCTCCTCCGATGTAAATATTTCAATGGAGATATCATTTCCATTCGCTAATGACGGCCAAGTGAAAGAATTATTTTTGTCAACCTTGGATGCTTCTTTTTAATGTGTTTAAGTAACGTGATCGTATTTCCCATATATATTTATTATACCCTTATTTCAATTCTATCTCAATTTTGCTACGTCTTGTCATTACGCATGTGAATAGTAAATAAATGAATACAGTCTTACATAATCAACAAATCGCGCCAACCTACAATCGCTTGCCTTCCTCGTTCATTCGCGCAGATCCAAAATTCAGAGTTTACAGCTCTTAACTCGAGTTCAGGGCTGGCGAATCTAACTCGAGTCAACTCGATTTAAGTACAACTCGAGTTAACTCGGGTTAGTAACTCGAGTTGACCCATCACTAGCCAAGTTTGTCAAAGACTAAAGAGTATACAATACTACGTATACGTAAGGTTCGTAGTTTGTGAACAAATAACAATATTGAATATGTAAACAATAATTTACCGGCGTGGATTGTGGAAATTTTTTTTAATTTAAAACAAAAATTAGATTAATATGTATTGTACTAAAAAGTAATATATGAATTATTTAGAAAATAAAGAATATGTGAGATGACATCTGTAACGGGTTGCAGGGATTATTTTTCCCGTCCCAGTCATAAAAAGTCTATCTACAAAGTCAAAATAAAAGCCTTTGAATCTTAGAATAAGTACATTTATGTGTTGATTTAGTTTCAAAAAATGGTGTCGTATTTCACAATCGATGCTGCAGGTGAGGGGACAAATTTCCAAAAAGCAATATCTAACATGATGCACGGGTTCGGCGATAATCCAAATCCAAATGCAGCTACTGTTGTCCTAATTGAAAGTATTGTCTTACAACAATTGAGATCGATATTACAAGAAGCTTTCCATTATTCAATGATGAGAGGTGCAAAGGCAATAACTAATTATGATATAATATTTGTAATGAGAAAAAATCCATTCAAATTGAAGCGGTTGCATGACTATCAAATAAAATTGAATCGCATTGAAAAAAGTCGGCAAGCCACTGCAGAGACAATGCCTGGAATTTTAATAGATGATGATAAAGATCAAATAATTAAAACTAAACGTAATCATATTGATATTATTAAAGAAATTGATGAGACAGGTGAGGTGGGCGCTATAAAGTTTGATGCCCTTGATTATTTACGTAAAATAAGAGCGGCGAAAATAACCGAATCAATGTCATTTGAAAAATATGAAGCATATCACAAAGCAAGGTGTAGTTCATTTAGATCCAACTCCGGTTATAATAGGGGGTTCTCAAAGCTTGAAAAATGGGTCAATCCTACTAAAGAACTAAAAATAACTGGATTAGGACTAGAAGTATTATCTTTTTTAGCTTATGAGACTGTAGCTGAAATTATTGATGGTGTCTTTTTGATTAGACAAGACTGTAAGAAAAAAAGTGGAGATCCGTTTAGTAAGTTTCAAGGTGGCTATTTTTGTAATCCGTTAAGTTTAAGTAATGCAGTTTATATTAAATCTGGATACGAAGGTGTCCCAGCCATCACTGTTGCTGAAGTGCGGGAAGTTTTGAGAAGATATTTCATGCCCGGCCATGGTATGAATGGATTGTTTTATAGAAGTATGAGCATAGATTTACCATCTAAATATATTGCTGCATAGTATATTAGTAAATTTATTTTATTGTTAGCTGACCCGGTAAATGTTGTTCTGCCTGTTCAACTACTCTTATTTTTTTTCTATATTTTATCACCTTTTAAACCTTCCCTGGACTTCAACAATTAATTCAAAACTGAAATTAGCCAAATCGGTTCAGCCGTTCTTGAGGTTTAGCAAGACTAACGAACAGCAATTGATTTTTATATTTTGCAGGCTGACAATATTTTGTCGCTGCCCTTGACAAGTTCCATATGTGATATTTGTTAGGTTTTGGGAAATCATCAAAAATGGGTTGTTAAATTGACAAATAGTCTATTTGTTAATTTATTATTTGTTATTAAAATAACAAATAGATTTATTTGTTAATTTATGATTTGTTATTAAATAATAGACTTATTATTATTAATTTAATAATATGTCTTGTTGTTTTGCTGTTATTATATAACAAATAGACTAATTATAAATTCAATAATATGTATTTGTTGTTTCGCAAAACCTTACAAGTATCGCATATGGAACTTGTCAGGTGCAGTGACAATTTGATTTTTAATTTATCAGAACAACTATTTAAGTGGTCAGTTCTGACCACTTTGCTATTTTGAATCGGGGTTTGTGGTTTTGAAGGGTAGGAACAGTTGCCTTCATGTAAATAATGATTAAATAGATCTAGTGGGATATTTCTAATGGCAACAAGAATGTTTTCTCTTGAGTTTTAGCACTATTGATCTGAGCCCTATTTAAAGAAAGCCTTCCTGTCAGCCACTTAACACAAAAGTTACCAATTAATTAAACATATCACTATTATCACAATTTCTAGATGGTTTCTAAGGCATATTATTTACAAACTTTAGGTTTCCTCAGACTGAAATTACTTAAAAAGGGGTCCAAAGTTTTCCTTCACATTTTAATATCGACGCCGGAAAGCAAAAACATAGTAGTCCATAAGTTACGACATTATATTTTATTGAAATATTCAAATTTAAAAAAATCTACATTGTGCCATCTCGGTCTTGTAGATGTACAACAGTAAATAAAATGACATTTAAAAAAATTACTTTAGCTCAAAATCCACCACAATGTGGATTTTTTAAATTCAAACAGTCAATAAAACTTTTTGTCATAACTTGTGGACTACTAGGTTTTCGCTTTCGAGTGTCGATATATAAATTAAACAAGCATAATGTATTTCCAAAAGATATTGAGACATTTCATATGAAGATTTCTGTTTACAACAAGAAGCAGCACTACTTTAAAGACATCCTGATCCTGATGTTTTTTACAGTTTAGGCAATTTTCAAATAACATTTGAAGTAAACTTTCAGGTAATAAAATGTATATAAATTGTTTACATCCATATAGTTCCTTAAATGGCGCATAGTCATCTTGCAAAATACTAATGATTTTGTCACACATTGTATATGTGTATAAAATATTCATTATTTTATTAGTAAAAGGATAGTTGTCTTGAATGTTGTTTCCTAAGTATTTAAAACAGTTCTCCATGGCACATTTTTTATAGTGGAGGGTGCAAATAAGCAGGAGGCTCAATTGATGGTAATCACTACTACCCATCAACATCAGTAATATCATAAAGTTGTGCAATTGTGTTGCCAGCTTTTTTAGATTTTAATACAGTTCTCTGTGACTACTTTTATAGTGGAGGGGGCAAACAAGCAGGAGGGTCAATTAATGATGGTAAATGATTATTACTATCCATCGACATTTGCAATATCATAGAATTGTGCAATCATGTAGGCTGGCTGGCTTGTTAAGATTGAGTAAACTCTTGAAAGTCCCTAAGTAATTTAAAGCACCAAACATAGACTGCTTTTACTAAAAGGATTGCTAATCGGCAATAAGCCTGCTTGGAAAATTATATGATAAATGGGAACAATTGTATTTCCAATACCTCTCCAGCAAATTAGCTCACTAGAGGGCTAACCCAGGCTGAGCTTTTTGTTTTGTTGAGTTTATCAAATTTTGTATGCATAAATTATTGTGAGACAGCGGTAGTAAAGTCTGCTGAAACTGATTAATCATAATAATATGGAACTCTTGCATGATAGATCAGTTGGGTTTTTTAGGTCTGTTATTTTAATTGTTTAGATGGACACAGATAGGTATTGATTCTGTACCCAAATGTGCCGTATCATCTGTGTCCATTTATTAGTAGTCTTTCGAACCCTAGTAGGTGTATTAAATATTTTGAATTTATTACTATAGCTATTTTAGCAACAGATTAAATAAAGTAATATAGATAAAGATTAAAGAGTTTCTTTAATCTTTATCTATATATCTAGTCTATTTAAATAAATATGTAATTTTAAATATTGTGGAACTCTTTCTTTGTATGATCAGTATGCACATGGTAATTTTGTAAACAAGTAAAAAAAACTTTAAATCTCTTAAATCCTTATTTATAAATGTGGAATACCACATAATGTTTAATAATATAGGATGCTAATAAATAACCCACCTTTATTGAACTGGTTAATAGATGAAAATAATTTTATATCCAATAAAATTTGTCAATAAATATGTTGCGAATGGGTTGACTAAAAAATTTTAGTCCAGAATATGATTAATTAACAGTTAGTTTTTTTTATATTTCACTGGTTTGGTTAATATACAAATTCCATACCAATCGAAAGTATGTAGTCTATTAGAATATGCAAATGTTCATTGACACTTTTTTCCCCAATTTTGCACAGACCACATAAATACTAAGTGACACACCATTGAAATGGAAACGTGTCGCCGCGCATATGAGCAAACGCTCCTATACTATCAAAAATTTTATACATTTGTAGGTTATATTATATTGTGAAAAAATAAAAATAAACCATGTTGTACTGTTTTATCATACCAAATGAGATGAAAAGGTTTAAAAATTACCCTTGAAATAATTTCATTTCATTGGTAAGTAGTATAACTCTATATTTCTGTATGTTCGACTGCCTCGTTGGTCGAGTTGTTAGTGATCCTGACTACGCAATCGACAGGGCTCGGGTTTGGTCCCCGATGGGGACTAGCATTTGTGTAATGAGCATAAATGTTTGTATTTCAGGGTTTGGGTGTTTATTAAATATATTCTAGTATTTATATATGTATTTCTGTGTATTAGTATCGTTGATTAACACCCATAACACAAGCAAATAATTTGCTTACTTTGGGGTTAGATCAGTAAGTGTAATTTGTCCCATGAATATTATATTATATTATATTTTGTGATGGCAAGCTATGCTGCCAAACTAAGAAGTTGTCTTGAAAGGCATATCTGTTTAATCTGTGCGAATTTGTATTGATTTTTTACTTCCAACTCAGTTTGGTTAATATAGAAATTCCATACCAATCGAAAGTATGAAGCCTGTTTGAATATGCAAATGTTTAATGACTACTTTTTTCCCGATTTTGTTATGGATTTTTTAGTTAACCCATTTGCAATATATTTATTGATATATTTTCATTCATTAACCAGCCCAGTGAAGGTCATTCTATGTATAGTAGCATCTTAGACTATAAGGTTTGCATTATCATAAGTAATATCTGGTTGACCAAGCTTTGCTCGGTTTTTCACATACCCATATCTTGGGAACCGAGCTTTTCTTGGACCTGGAAACTTGATAAATCGATTCCTATAGAATAAATATATTTTTTTTGTTATTTTTTTTCTGTACCTGGTTGACCGAGCTTTGCTCGGTTTTTCACATACCCATATCTTGGGAACCTAGCTTTTCTTGGTCCTGGAACCTTGATAAACCGATTCCTTGACCCGAAAAACCCTTAATTTGTGACTTTCATGAAAATCGTTGGAGCCGATTCCGAGATTCCAATTATATATATACAAGAATTGCTCATTTAAAGGTATTAGATTAGATAAGGGTGTAATTGTCCTAATATTCTAAATGCGAAACATTGAGTTTGTATGTTTGTTATTTCTTCACTATATAATAGTTGGATAAAAAATTGATAATTGTAGGTATTTTATGTCTAGATTTAACATGGATTGTTTCCAACAGACTTCCCAAGAAAGAGGAGGTACTCAATTTTACTGTATTTTTTTGTCTGATACGATAGAACTCCGTCATTTATAAAAAAAATTGTAAAATGTTTTTTTTTGTTCGGAAGACTATACTCCCCATTTGGTGCCATATAAAATTAGTAAAGATCTGATACTGGTTCCAGAGATATAAGAAATTGGAAGTTGATTGTTGCAGTTTACTGTGTTTAATTATTTGCCTTAAACAATTACATTGCTTGATCACCAAACTTTAATCACACAGCAGACTGTTTAGTGGTTAAGGTAGTAATTATTAATAATGCAAATATCTGGAATTTTCCCCGTGTTGGTTCCGGGCTCTTTTGAAGAATAGACCAACTGCTGTTCTGCCAGGCAGGTCGTAAAAGGAGACTGATTGGCTATGCAAGTCACTGCCATCGTGACTACTAGGTGGTAGAGTTCTGAATTATCTCGCCCGGGTCTGGTGCTACCGCCTTACCTATTCCTGCCGCAATATCGTCAGTGCTTGTCTCTGTCGTGTTCCGGTTTGGAGGGTAAGGTAGCCGGTTAAGTTATGCATGTGGCATTAAACCTCGCCACAAGATAGCAACGCACCATTAACATCTTAGGTGTCTATAGGCGATGGTTGACTCCATCAGGAGACTCATTTGCTTGTTTGCTATCCTATAATATAAAAATTAATGAATAAATGAAAACCTGAAGTTAAACCACTGTCCTGTTTCACTTGTGATGTTTCACAGTGCTGAGGAGATTATAAATTATATCAATAAAAAAATTAGATACCTACCTAAACTTATAAAATGTGAAAAATGGGAAAATCTTGCATTGCATCTTGCATGAGCATGTAGGTATTTTTCACCTATAGCATACATAACAAAAATTGAGATTTTAGTACATTACTAAATTAGATTTTATCATGTCTGTGAAGTTTGTGTAGTTATTTAGTTGCGATTTATGTAAAATACTGGTTTGATTTTTGCTGGGTTCTCCTCAGATTTTCTAGACAAAAAATATACCCTGTGTATTTAGACTACACTTAAACATAATTATTATGGTTATTACAACTAGCATTTACAAAGTGATAGTCACTGAAAATGTGGATTTAGGATCACAGCTCAAATTGTCTGACAAGCGGTTGACATAAACAGTAATTTCTTGTGATGTGTATGTATGTCCCTCCGTCTACTAATGTCTAATATACTCGCACCTTGTGTAATATAAGCAATAAGCATATTGTATTGCTGCATTGGTACATATTCCTGTGTTCTATATATTAGATTTTATGCTTTAGCTATTAACGCCATCTGTTGTTGACATCGTATACTGTTATGTAAATAATTTAGCAAGTCATGAAATAGTAAAACATTTCGTTGTACTTTATCTAGATGTTGTATTATGAGAAATATTTACCTCCTGTATAAAATTAGATTTTCATCAAATTTTTAGCAGATGGTTCTCTTATTGGGAAAAAGGTAATTGTCGCCTGTAGACATCTAAAATGTCTAAGGATTAATTTTATCCTTGTGACAGGAATGTAGTAGAGACAAACCCGAGCAAGTCATTGAACATGGCGACCACTTAGGAAACAAGACATATTGTCCATTTCCCCCTAAACATAAAACCTTCCTGGCAGGAAGAATTGGTCCTGCTGCAGTCGTGATAAAAACGTCTCATTCACCCGGCTTTAAGGATATGACAGACGTGCAGGACCATGTGGAACGAGGAAAGAGACTTGAGTTGAAATCCTTAAAATTTGAGATGAAACGGATATCCGGTTACTATCCGGTATCCGGCCTTATTTTTACTATCCGGCCGAATACCGGATAGTGAGCCAATATCCGGCCGGATACCGAATAGTAAAATAAATAACAATCTCATTATTTTACATAACGAAAATTATACCACAATAAGTTATGGACACCGTTTATTTTAATAATATCAAAGTTTTTGTTTTATTAATTAGTTTAATACTCAAAATTAACAAGTGCCTAAAGTTGTGGTGAATGAATACCAAACTTTCTGCATTTGTTGGTAAGAAGCCACTCCGCTTCGCTTCATATACCAGACCAGCTTCTGAAAATAGCCTTTCGCTGTAAACGCTACTGCCAGGTGCTGAAAGATAAATTCTAACAAACTTTAACAACCTTTGATTAACAAATGCGGGTACCTACTGATTCGAACTGACTACCAAATGTATGGGACATGATTGCGACCGTTTCGAGATGCCTTTAAGAAAAAGTCAATCTCGTTAGCAATTGGTTTTGTTTTTCATGATCGCGACAATTACTAGCACTACCATTATACTTAATTAAATCATTCCCAAAAAGTGTCATGAGATTCACGCGTGAAGTTGGATCCAGTTTCATATTCTTTCATTCGTTTCGCAAGTGTTGAATACGGCGATGATCTGTTACTGTCAGAGGGAGATTCGTCGTAAGAGTTTTTTTATATACTCTAGTAGAATTTTCTGTCGGGCTTTTTCAGTTTCCTTAAATAACTCCTAAATAATCTGATTTGAACCTTGGGTCTAAGAAAGGTAGCAATAAGGTAATTTGGTTTCTCTCTTAAGGATTTAAAACGACTTTCCAATTCAGCTTTTATTTAATTCATAAAACCACTGCGACAAGCAAACAAACAATAGAACAACTAACTGAGAAATGAAACTGACACCCGCAATAACAGTCGAACACCCCCGAGTTGTCCCGATCTCTGTTCACGTGCGATAAAACCCGAATTTGTCCCAATACTTCCGATCTCGTTCACCGCGCTTATATTTAAGTCAAATTGATCGCATCATGTAATGCGATATAGGGCCGAATATCCGTTAGGCGGATATTCGGCGCTCCGGCCTGGTAGCTTGCCGAATATCCGGTATCCGGCCAAGCCACTATCCGTTTCATCTCTACTTAAAATGATTTGAAAACAGATCGATTATATTTACATAATACATTATTACCCGAATGCGCTAGAAAGAGTGATGTGTTGTGAATGTGTGTATGTAGGTTTATTTATTTGGCACGCTTTGTGGTGTAAGCCTACGCAATGTTTACCCGACGGTCGGGCAATAGTTTTTCATATCTAAAGTATCTTCACGCCCGTATCCCCGAAGAAGTAGGCAGAGGTACAACCAGTGCACCCACGATTAGCCGAAGATACTTGGTCCCACAATGTGATAGGTGGCCAGCCTATTGCTTACCGAACATTTTTCCAGTTCCGGGCAACGTTACTTTTATTCGGAAAACTAAAAAACATTTTTTAATCGCCCGACCTGGGAATTGTACCCGGGACCTCATGTGGTCAACCCTGACACCGAACCACTAGACCACAGGGGCGAAAGTGCTCCTTAGTAGATAGAAAATGACAGTTTTGATATCTGTTGAAAAAGTAAAGCTACTAAGTTTTACTTTTTTAAACGACTACGTTTAGGTAATAGTGAGGTGTAGCTGCGTAATAAGCCCTGTAATAGAACTGTAACAGCCTGGCCACGGGAAATTCGCGCCTGCGATTTTTGGCACGGTGCGAACGGCAAAGCGTTTGGCGTCTGAAACAAATGTATGGGGAAGTACTAAACATGCCACGCGGCGCGGCGACCGGCGGGGCGACGGACGAATTATGACGAGCGAATCGGGGGCGCCATAATACACATATTTATCTGTGGGGTGCGCGGCGCGCGACGCTGCGGGCGAGTGAGACAAATGTATGAATCAGCACAGCGCATGAACATGACGCATCACGCAATGACAAAATAGTCTACGAACCAGAATGTTTTAGTTGTAGTTGTCGAGATAATACTCTATGAACATTTTAACTTTAATATTTTTCAAATACTTACTTGGCCAGTAATTTGTACGTTTCGTCACCACATCATAATTAGTATAAACAAAGTCCAGAGATACAATTTTTCTTTCTTCCCACAATGTTGAATATTCATAAGAATATAAGTATTGTCGCCAAAACATCGATAGATTTAATCTAGAAACGCTATAACGTCGATAGTATCGATAGTATTGAACGCTGTAAGTAAATAAACTATCGATTGCGCCGACAGTATCATGGAGATAAACAAAGTATCGATTCTATCAATAGTATTGTTAGACAATATTGCATTGACTATCGATATATTCGATGCTATCGATAGTTTGTACAATCAAAAGCATCGGTTAGTATTAGAATAAAGTTGACTATCGGTAGTTTTGATGGTATCGATACTAGCGATAGTAATTGTGATTAATGCAATATTAAATAATAATACTAGCGATAGTATCGATACTTTTGATTGTTTTTTTAATAATGAATATTATCGATGGTATTGCCGTGTATTGATTATATTGTACTTACTGAGGTAATGAAACGTCTATACTATACCCCGATTCTTATTTAAATCATGTATTACACATTCTCTTCCAAATAGTAAGTGCTGAAGCACAAAACTACTCCTCTCCAAGTAATATCGAGATAAAATTGAAAAAGTCATCTTGCTCTCGGACTATACGGTCGCGGCGAAGACCGCCAAGTCCGCGTGGCCTCAAAATCCGCGCCGCGCGAATATCGCCTCGGCCGCCGCGCCGCCGCTGCCGCCGCCGGTTCGCATGGCCGGGCGGTAAGGGTTCACTGTGTAATAAAGAGGTGAATAGACCTTTAAAATAGTAAGGTGTAACTGGGTTTTATACGTCAATATCTATATTAATATTACAGTACCCGGCGATAAATATTGCACATCGACCTTTGGAAAGAGACAATCGGCTAATTTCGGCTTCGTAGAGCGTTATCTCTGTCGCACAAAATACAAACAGTCCGGTACCTATTAGGAGCTGTTAAAACAAGTATGATTTGCTTCTTTTGATATTTTTATTCTTTGTATAAAATACACTAATTTTTCTATAAGTGATGGCTTTAGGTTGGGGTAAAATAAAATAAAAAAACATTTTTACATTATGTTTACGTATTTAATTATTTTGGAACATTACAGCTTTAGTGTACATAATAAACACCATTATACCTATTGCTAAAATGAGACATTGCAATAAAAATAATAATAATTCTAATTCTCAATTACTTCCATTTCACTATCTGTGCTCTCAAAGAGGTCAATATCACTGTCACTATCAGCCGTATTTATTACTAATCTATCAGTGTAATTGTCTAAACTGTGTTGAATGCTTCTATATTCATTCTCACATTTGATTGCATGATCGCAAACCTTTTTCCACTCTTCAGCGCCGATCATGTTTACTTTTTCAGTCAATAATGTTTTTACTGTAGTTAAGTTCATACCCACATTTCTAAAGGCTACATAGCCTTTCAGTTGAGACCATATATTTTCAATTGGATTAAAATCCGGATGATATGGTGGCAATCGCAACACAGTGTGCCCATGTTCGGCAAGTATTTTGTCCACAGAAAACTCTGTATACCTCTCCTTGTGCTGACATATAATAGCGTAAATCTGGGTTTTTGTTAATTTTGGATCAACTGGAATTTCATGTCTGTTTAACCAGTTGATCATTTCCCGTTTAATGGTGTTTGAGTTGGGGGGTCTCTCAACATACTTGTTGTGATAGGGTGCGTTGTCGATAACTAGAACAGAATCACTGGGTATATTTGGGATTAATTGGTTAACCAGCCATTTCTCATAGTTATCGTTATTCATTTCATTGTGATAGTCACCTGTAGTGTCCGTGGATTTATACGTTAAAAAAGCACCGGGTACAAAGCCTTTTTCATTTCCCGCATGAACTATTATCAAACGTTGACCTTTTGAAATTGGCTTTTTTACTCCTCTTTTCTTATCGTCACTCCAAGATTTCCCTTTAGTGTGGGATGCATGTATATATGACTCATCCATGTAGACGATATTTTTTCCTGTTTCGCGAAATTTGCGTATTTTATCAAGGTATTCCATTCGTTTGAGACTAACGTCGTGCTTTTCCATTAGAATTTTTCGATTATCTTCCATTTTAGTGAACTGAAATCCCATGTCATGAAGTATTTTTCTCAACGTTTTTTCAGACCCATTGTAATTAATAGCTTCAGATAACTTAGCTTTTAATGATTTTATTGTTGGCAGTTCATTAAATCGTAAGTGAAAATCATACACCATTCTTCGAACAACATCGTAATCAAAATCGTCCATATCCAAACGAAATTGCTTTTTTGGTCTCCCTTTTTTTGGAGTGCTGAACTTAATTTTAGTCGAATGTGTTTCAGTACTGACTTCGTTTAATATATTGTTCAAAGTTCTTCTTGAAATTCCAGTGGCATTTGCAACTCGCTCTTGAATCTTCTTAAAATAACAACTTACATTTTCATCTACTTTTTTTTTAAATCTATCAGCTTCGCTTACAAAGTATTTATAAACATTGTAGATAATTTCACGTGACTGACCTCGTAAAGGTTTCCCTCTTTTTCCGAAAGATGCCATATTACAACTTTAAATTATTTAAATTTGTGGGTGTTATCAACTCTAAATATATATTTTTTTCGGGACGCGACTGCACTCTATCGTACTTGAACAACGACTGACTAAACGTCACATAGGTAGTGTGGGACAGAGATAACGCTTTACGAAGCCGAAATTATCCGATTGTCTCTTTCCAAAGTTCGATGTGCAATATTTATCGCCGGGTACTGTACACGGCTATATTAATCTATATTAATACGAGCTGTGTCCGCGACTTCGTCCGCGTGGAAATATTTCTAAAATAAAAGTCCTGTGGTTTTACCCGCATATTTCCCGTTCCCGTGGAATTTCCGTGATAAAAACTATCTTATATCCTTTCAAATTTCATCCAAATCGGTTCAGTGGTTTAGGCGTGAAGAAGAGACAGACAGACAGAGTTACTTTCGCATTTATAATATTAGTATGGAAGTTCGGATTATAAATACGAAAGTTTGGATGGATAATATTTGTGTATGATGATCTACATATTTAGATTTCCAAGCACGTTCACAACATTTCCTAAGTGTATGTATGTTTGTATGTTCATGAATTTCTTTGGAACTAAAAGCCATGTGGAGATAATTCTTTTTGATTTGAATCAGCTATATTCTAATTTAGGTAACAGTCGAAATTTCATCAAAATCGGTTAAGTAGTTTTTGAGATATTGATAGAGTTCTATCCGCGACCATCGTCCTCAAGACGGGACGCTATAGTACTAGCACTTTTTATATAGGAACGTATTCTTTCTTTTCACGGATTAAATGGATATTCCTTTACAAAATACCAGAAATCTTTTTATTAGTCGATTTATAAGTAAATAAATACTAGAAACAAAAATACTACTTTTGGTTTAATCCGGTAAAAAATAAGCCTATGCTACCCCGGATTCCGGAATAACGTAGATATCCATTAGGTGAAGGGATTTTTAAACCCAGTTTATTCAAACATTTTTTCATACATGATTTTTGAATTCCCTTTATTGCCCTTGACTTCTTTCGCCTTTCAAATTTTGTCATCTCGAAAATTTTGCCACCCCTAAATTATGCCGCCCTAGGCTCGGGCCTCACGGGCCTATGGGTGAATCCACCACTGCTCACAATAGGTGTTTTAATAATATAAACATACAAAATTTTAGTGATAAGTGGTGTTCCTGTTTTGTGACAGACTGGTGCCTGTTGTAGGTTCTAAACCTGTATTACAAGTCCCCAGTCTTAATTTTGATGATGTGTTTAATTTTTGTAGTGTTGTGCATCTTGTTTTTATATAATGTTATAAGCACCTGTACTGATTTACTTGGTTTTTATTTATTAACACCAACCGGTTATGCGTTTTAACGCGGCTGCTCTTCTGATGGAAGTAGAAAACTGTAGATGTTAATGGACACCAAAGAAAAGTTAACGGTGCCTTGATATATTGTAATGAGGAGGTTTTAATGCCACATGCATAAGTTACCCTCTAAACCAGAACACGACAGTGACAAGCACTGCTGCTATTGTGGCAGGTTAGACAATTTATGTTCTGTGGTGATATCAGACCTGAGCGACACAATGTAGAACTCTACCATTAAGCAATCACGATGGTAGTGACTCGCACAATCAATCGTTGCCTCTTACGGACTGCCTGGCAGAACGGCAGATGGTTTATTCTTCAAAGGGAGTCCGAACCAACACGTGGAAAACTCACTCACTCAGCTACTTTTAACATTATAAGTTTTTTTATATCATAAGATAGCAAACAAGCATATGGGTCTCCCGATGGAAAGAGTCGACATTCACCTATAGACACCAAAGACGTTAATGATGCGTTGCTATCTTGTGGTGAGGTTTGCCACATGTATAAGTTTACCGGCTACTTTACCCTCCAAACCGGAACACGACAGTGACAAGAACTGACGCTATTGCGGCAAGAATAGGTAAGGTGGTGGTACCAGACTTGGGCGAGACAATGACTACTACCTAGTAGCCACGATGGTAGTGACTCGCGTAGCCAAACGGTCGCCTTTTACGACCTGCCTGGCAGAACGGCAGTTGATCTATGCTTCAAAGGAGCCCGGGACTAACATATATGCCGGAGTATGTATAGTATATGATTTGATGTATTATTTATACTGTACTACATAAAATTACATACACATGAAATTAGTGTAGTATCTAATATTAAAAAGTATGGTCACAGCAACGTTGTACTAACGCGTTAAATCGTCTACTCGTCTACCGCTATCGTCTATCGTCAATCACTATTCGTCAAAAAATGAACTTTTATACGCTGTGCACAGGTATCCGTATTAAACATTTTTATTGGGTAATTACCTAGGTACTGCAAAATTTAAGTACCTATTTCTTTTACATATTTGGTATCAGAATCGGGCACTGGACACTCCTTCCGTAGATACAATCGTTTATTAGTCAACCTGTATATGTGGAGATATAATCTGTAATGCTTAAATGTTTTATTACGTTTGTTTTATATCATAGGCTGGCCTTGTTAACCGGTTAATTTTTAAACCTAAATTAGGACAAGTACAAAAGGAGCGCTTGGTAAAAGTTTGGCTCTATCTTAATCTCAAAAATACCGGTTTCCTTATATATATATATATATATATATATATATATATATATATATATATATATATATATATATATATATATATATATATATATATATATATATATATATATATATATATATATTTTTCTTTCTATATTTTTTCACCTTTTAAACCTTTCCTGGACTTCAACAATTAATTCAAAACCAAAATTAGCTACATCGGTTCAGCCGTTCTCGAGTTTTAGCGAGACTAATGAACAGCAATTGATTTTTATATATACATATATAGATAAGGGGTTTGTATCAATAAACCGTTTTATAGAGGTATTTTAAACTTTTTTGCCCTCATTGATACTATGCGGTTTCGGCTTAAACCGGTTTAATTAGATTTATGAAGCGCTCTCATCTCAAATACGCTCCGAGGGATTTTTTTATAAAAACTACTAAATACCTTTATTGGTATTTTTAAATCGGTTTCAACCGCTGATCGTAGGCCACAAGTAGGCCATCTTGATGGAAGAGACAATCATCGCCTATCGTCTACTAAAGATGCCAATGTTGCGTTGCGATCCGTGTGGCGGGTCGAAATGGATAAAATACACTTCAAAGCGGAATATGCCAGTAACAAGCACTGATGATATTGCGGCAGGGCGAGGTAAGATCGTCAAGTTTCTAAAAGGGATCATCACACAGCAAATTCCTTAGCTTTATCTATATACATAAACCTCTTTATATAAACAAGCCAGTTACATCTGGTATATATAGTTATATAAATACCAGATTATCAACATAGGTTAAACATACATACTACCGGAGCTTAAAACCGGTTTAAAAATTACCGGTTTACATAAAAAATTCACTCGAAGTGTATCTGACATGAAAATGCTCCTATAGGTAAGGTAGGTAGGTATCCTATAGGTGTATGAAGCTTTTTCATCTCATATACGCTATATACTCCGTATAAACCTGTTTAACCCAAAACCTACGAATGGAATAAAACACACAATACACGTAAAAATTGGTAGCCTGTTAGTTGTACTTGTAATGTTCACCATCAAAGAAAGATTTTAAAACCTCTATATAACGGTTTATTCATTCAAAGCGATCTAATTTTGCTCCATAAAGAAAGTGGTAATTTTAAGGTTAAAAAAAAGTCAAATCTTTACAAAATGTTTCTTGCTTTCACTGATTTATGTTTAAAAATTAACCGTTTAAAAGGCCCTGCATTTAATTAAAATTTATGGTTGTCTAGAATAACATACAACATACACCTTCTAATATACAACTTCTAATATTAGTATGGGAACCCACGATACTAAACCTAGTCCCGTAAGACTACCGGATGATATATACATAGTTAGATTCGTCGTTAATTGGGGAATACGAAATCGCTATGCTGCAATGCGAAAAACCGGGTGGCGCTATTAAAAAAAGAAAAAAGAATGAAGAAAAAATCGATTTCTGGTACGATAAGACTACCGAATTTCGTTTGTTCCTCGATATAGGGGAGGGGTAGGACGAATATGCAGTGCTGCATGTCCCCATGACTGGCCTTATCAGTGGCAGCAGCATTATAAGTGACGCCTTGTACCTAGGTACCTAGTACTATCGGACTACCGAACGAACCAAAGCTTATCTGAAAGTTCATCAATTTCTGTGTAAGAAAAACCACTGCTGCATCTTCGAAACAGTGGATCGGGTGGTTGCTGCAGCGATTGAAGGTCGCCCACTGCACAGTTTAAATCGGCGCTTATGCTCGGTTTTGAATGCAATTACCCCGTTTCTTTCGTCTGGCAATGATGGAATACCCATGCCACGATCAGGTACGAATAATTTTACTGGTCATTAACTGTTTAAACAAATGAAATTGCATATTTTATGGGAAATTGTTGGATTTTTCAATCGTTTTCACAAGGATGTTTCAATTTTATGTCTTACTTAGGGATTTATAGGGTTCTGAAGTCAACTGGAAACCCTTATAGTTTCATACGTCCGTCCATTCGTCTATCCGTCCGTTCGTCCGCGCCTCAGCTCAGGATTCTTAATATTAGAAAGCTGTAATTTGGCATTTGTAGTTATACATTTATTTATTTATATAAAATAGGTACAGTAACAGAAAACCGAGTAGATTATACAAAAATAAACTATGGCATAATAACAATTTAAAACTGTCTTTCGGTTAATACTATACACAACTTTCACAAAAATAGGATTAGTGTTAACCGGACTCAGGAACTTTCTAACTATTGTTTGTATACATGTTAGTCATGCCATCAAAAACGTTAAAAAAACATATATTGTTTAGGGTACCACTCTCTACAAGTAAAGTTTTTTCGCAAACCCCGTAGTGTAAAGTATCGTTGTATAGAGTTCTTAAACAATATTGAGTGTTGTCACCGCGACTTACTTAGGCAATACCTTGCTTTCATTATGCCATTTTGGAATGCGTATACTTTTTCACATTATTGATTTTACGGTAACTCTTACCTTTATCAGATATTTTAAGCCAAGACTTAAACTCTTACTTATAGAGAATACAAGTAAAGTTTTCTCTTAAAAAATTAAAACTTGTGTTAAGGCCAGTCATGGGGACATGCAGCACTGCATATTCGTAGAGTCTAACCCCTCCCCTATATCGAGGAACAAATGAAATTCGGTAGTCTTATCGTACCAGAAATCGATTTTTTTTCATCCTTTCTTTCTTTTTTTTAATAGCTCCACCCGGTTTTTCGCATTGCAGCATAGCCATTTTGTATTCTCCAATTAGCGATAAATCTAACTATGTATATATCATCCGGTAGTCTTATGGGACTAGGTTTAGTGTCGCGGGCTCTTAAAACATATATTTATTTATTTAAACTCTTTATTGCACACAATATACAACTGGCGAACTGAATGTCTAAAGACATTTCCTACCAGTTAACCATGCACTTGTAGAAACATTGTAGGTAGGTAGTAATCACAGAAAACAAATTCCATGGTAGTAGTATTCACAAACATCTCCGTATTGGTCCCGGGCTCCTTTGAAGAATAGGCCAACTGTCGTTCTGCCAGGCAGGTCGTAAAAGGTGACTGAGTTGCTATGCGCGTCATTACCATCGTGACTACTAGGTGGTAGAGTTCTGCATCGGCTCGACCGGGTCTGGTACCACCGCCTTACCTATTCCTGCCGCAATAGCGCCAGTGCTGGTCACTGTCGGGTTCCGGTTTGGAGGGTAAGGTAGCCGGTAAACTTATGCATTAGACCTCGCCACAAGATAGCAACGCAACATTAACATCTTTGGTGTCTATAGGCGATGGTTCATTTTTTTCATCAGGGGACCCATCTGCTTGCTTGCTATCTTATGATATAAAAAAAACATCCAACACCACCTCTTTTAATTTATTTTCTTACTAGCTGCAGCATGCATCATAAAAGTTTTTGGCAAATCCCGCGGGATCATCTAATTTTTCCGGGTAATAATCAGCCTATATGTTATTCTGGGTCTTCAGCTACCTACATACCAAATTTCATCGTAATCGGTTCAGTAGTATTTGCGTGAAAGAGTAACAAACATCCATACATACATACTCACAAACTTTCGCATTTATAACATTAGTAAGATTACATAAGTGTGGCTAGTATAGGGTATTATTATTAAGGGTATTCCCTTAGGCGTTAAATTAAACTTATTTAATTTTTGTTTGTACATACATATAAAATAAATAAATAAAATAAACATAGAATAAAAATTTCTTTGCCCAGATACCATTTCATATATTAAAAAAAACACTTAAAAACAATACAATGACACTACACAGTACTTAGAATGCCATGTGGTTTACTAAAACCGTACGTGATTCTTCGAACATTATCTTCGTTTTGTGACGCTACGTACTTCAAACGGGTTGAGTGTAAAGCGTACGAGGGCTCTTCAACCCCTCGAGATCCTTTCTGGCTGCGAGCTCGGTCCCAATCTTTACGATTAATTGAGTGGGCCGAAAGAGAAACTGGCCCAAATTGGCTATCGACCCTGTTAGGGCAGATCTCGTTAGGTTTGATAGTGTTTACGGGCTTCCAATGTTTTTACTGAAAGTGCTTATGCAATAAATTGTACTGTCTATTTAACTGGATTAGGCTGATAACTAGATTTTACTCCAGACTTTGCATTTTCTTATATCATAAAGAGGCAACTATCGCTTACCTAAGTTTTTGATGGCGCATTGCTATCCTTGTGGTGGGGCCTTAATGCCACGTGCATAAATTTATCGGCGACCTTATCCACTAAACCAGAACATGACTGACAAGCACTGACGCTATTGCGGCAGGAATACCTGGTTAATTTTCTTTCAACTTTTATTTCATAGTATAGTAAACGCGCTGATGGTTCTCCTGATGGAAGAGATCGTCTACGCCAATGGATACAGGAGATGTTAATGATGCGTGCGGCTGAGTTGGAATGCCATATGCATAAATTTACTGGCTAACTTACCCTCCAAACCGTAGGATGTTGCAGAACTTTACCGCCTAGTTTTTTGTTATTTTAAATTAATGTTTATTCTACGTTTTATTAGTCTAGATCAGGTTCGGCAACCTTTTAAGTCGAAAGAGTCAACAATTACAATTTACAAAATTTCAAAATTTTTAAAGAACCACAAACATTTTTTTTTGAAAAAAAAATTGATAAAAGCAATGGCTTTGCCTTGTTTTGCATTTTTTTTAATAAAATAAATAATATTTGTGTAAAGAGCCGCAGCTTCAAATCCACAGAGCCGCATGTGGCTCGCAAACTCCAGGTTGCCGACACCTGGTTTAGACATTATCTCTTATTACATTATAATCATTAACCATTTTTCTCTATAATAATAACTCTTTAATTAAAAGAAAGACATTTATATCGATACATAATTTTGGTCTCCTTGATGTCATTAACCATTATACAGGTTAAACTTAAGGATCAACTGAAGATGGCGGCGGCTGACGCTAGCAATCAGAGCCTTATCTTAGCAGTCTCTTGTTCCCACAAGAAATGAGATTGAAATCTATTGTGGTTACAATATATTCAATTCATACTATTAATATCCATACTAATATTATAAATGTGAGACTTTGTTTGTCTATCTGTCTGTCTGTCTGATAATCTCTCATGATTAAACCACTGCAAAGATTTTCATAAAATTTCGTATGGAGATAGTAGAAAATCCGGGGTTAAACATAGACTAGCTTAAAAAAATATCTTCACGCCCGTATCCCCAATGAAGTACGCGGAGATACAAGTGCACCCATGATTAGCCGAAAATACTTAATACAACAATGTGATATGTGGCAAGCCTATCGTCAACTGGACACTTATTCAATCTGGATAACGTTGTTTTTATTGGAAAACTGAAAAAAAAATCTTTTTTGAGTTGTCCGACTCGGAAATCGAACCCGGGAGAATAGACATTTTTTTACAAAAAATAACACATGAAGGTCTGAAATAGAGGATGTTTGTTTTTATTAAAGTTTGTATGAAAATCTATATCGAAGACATGTTACTCTAATCGCGGGTGAAGCTGCGCGCGTTATCTAGTCTAATACTACAAAACTATCACAAACGTAAATGGCATATTGATAATTTAAGCCACATTTGGCTTACA
Source organism: Apodemia mormo (assembly GCA_036924255.1). Classification (NCBI taxonomy): domain Eukaryota; kingdom Metazoa; phylum Arthropoda; class Insecta; order Lepidoptera; family Riodinidae; genus Apodemia; species Apodemia mormo. Next base: position 17,550,136 of record JAUPFN010000020.1, read on the forward strand.
GTATTCACCGCAATGCATACATATATGTTCGAAAAGTTTGCGTCTCGAAAATTAACTTGCTCGACAAAGTTTGAAACTTACGCTTTTCGTTATTAATTTTCCAGCAGTAAAATTACGTTAGGTGAAATCACAAGCAGTATATAACTAGTGGCCAGATCCCTTGTGACCACCGACCCAAAAGTCCGTTACAACGCCTTGAAACTTTGTCGGCTTATCTCACTAATGTTATAAATGCGAATTTGTGTATATGTTATGAACCAAGTAAAAATAAAGGTATTTTTTATAATGCCCACACATTTTGATTAATGACAAGCTATTTAGAGCAAAATAAATATATTTTGAAAAATTATAATTTGAACTTCCCGATTTATTATATTGCCTCGACATTATGAATATTGCTATGTGGTTTTGGGTAAATAGATACTAATACACAGGTACATTGCACGCACTGCGAGGTTAAGTTTCAGCTAATTGCTAAAGGCAAATTGTTGTTTTTTTTAAATTGTATCAATGTCAGTATGCTCCGTCGGCGTCGGTCGACTACTACGCCGGCATTACAGACATGTAGGGTTCTAGTTCTAAGTAAAGTACCAATTTACCAAGTAAATTTCGTTTTTAGTCTTCGTGATATTAAAAGATTTATAACAGTGGAGTCATTTTTATAACAAACTAAAAACGCATTTTTTAAGTTACGACAACCTACGTAGGAGCCGTCGATCTGTTACTTCAATAAGGGATAAACCATTGTTTTTCAAAAAAACGTAACAAATATTGTTTTGTATTTAATCGTTGTAACCTTTTTATTAGTAACAAAATTTTAAAGGTGTTTAGGGGAGGGGGTGTTGTTGCGTGGCATGATATATATTTTTGCGTCTTTTCCAAAGATTTTATTTAAAATAACGTAAATTAACTGTGTGTTAAGGTAAGTCGGATTTGAATGAAACTTAACAAATAAAAATTTTTGACAGTATTTGAACCTGCGACCTTGCTTCTTGCCGATACGCTTGCAGCACGCATTAGGCTACGACATCATGTGCATACACACACCCATTGACATTATGCTTAGTACGGCAGGCTCGATCCGAAACGCTCCTTCCTTTGCAAAATTTTATAACGAACTAATAGATGATGATATGGAATCTCTAGCGCAGTCTAATATAATGTAAGTTAGCATTAAGATTTTTCGTGTTATCTTCTAGAAATTTAATTAAAACAAGTGGTGTTTAGAAATAATAATTTCAATTAACCATCTCCGATCTGAGATAAGTTCACCCTTTGTACATGATTTATATGAATTTTCTAAATAATGTATTTGGTGTAACAATAGTGATAAATAAAAACACAAATAACAAATATTACACTTAGAGGTAATTTCGTGTTATCAATAATTACTCAGTAAGCTCAAATTATTTTAATGTGTTTGATGTTACATAATCTTTTTATTTTTTTCTTGTTTATGTGTTGTTTTGCTTTCGTGATGTTATTTGTTAATATTACCATGGTATTTGCGCCACAGGTATTGCCTAGTGTAGAGCCCAATACTACTATTGAGCTATGTACTTGTACATTTAAAGTAAGTAATAAAAATAAACCTTATTTTAACTTAAAAAAATTATATACGTTTTAAAAACTTTTTCATATGCTACTTTGCCCTTAAGAAACGTAACGTGCGTTTCGGCATGATGAATCCACATCTATATATATATATATATATATATATATATATATATATATATATATATATATATATATATAAATCAATGCCACTTTTCGTTGTAATTTTATAACTCAAGAACGGACTCACTTATCCAAAACAAATGTTTAGGATTTGTTCGGACTACTTAGTAGATAGATTATGTGAAGTTTGCACAAGATCGGTAGAGCGCTTCTTCATTTATCACATTTTTAATATTTCACTTTATACGTAGCGAAGCACGTACAGGGGCGCTAGTAGTTTATACAACTAAACACAAAACAAAATTTTCGGACTGACATATCCAGAGCACGTTCAAACAAAAAACCTAAATATCGATGTTATATACAAAGGGGCCAGTGCGTGTCAGGAATGTCATGAATACATTATTTACGCGTCTAGTGTTTCCGAGTCCTTGTAACAGCGAATCAGGTCGGAGCTATTTCATCAGCATCGCTCAAATTGACAAACATTACAGAATAATCAGGCTCACATGTACTATTTTTTGTATTTTGTTTATATAGCCTCCTATCCTATGGTGGTATATATCCTATGGTGTCATTTGATTCGTATTGCGATTCGTATAACGTAGAAAGTTTAAGGAAAAGTCCAAAAACGCGCTGAAAAAAAATTGCAAAAGTTATAAACAAATAAACGAAAAAAAGTGTGGGGATTTGGTTTTTTTGAAGTAAGTAGTTTTTTTTGGAATATCTCGAAAAATGTTCAAAATATTCGAAATTTTAAAAAAGATTCAAAAATATCATCAAATTTGCTAAAACAAAGTTCCAGCTTCCGGAGCTGTAACTCTGATATTTATAATTTTTACAGAGTCCTGAAAATAAAACAAAAAACGGATGGTCTGGCTTCCCCGCACGTTGCGTCTATCTGAAACAGCAACAAAAAACTTATTTAATATCGACATAGTATACATTGATTTCGTTGATTTAAACATACTAAATACAGATTAAATATGAAGGTTAATGAATAAAAAAATCATTTTTTTTATATCATAAGGTAGCAAACAGGCAGGTGGGTCTCCTGATGGAAAGAGTCAACCATCGTCTATAGACACCAAAGATGTTAATGTGGTCTAATGCCAAATGTATAAGTTTACTAGCTACCTTACCCTCCAAACCGGAACACGACAGCGACAAGCACTGACGCTATTGCGGCATGAATAGGTAAGCCGGTGGTACCAGACCCGGGCGAGACAATGCAGAACTCTACCACCTAGTAGTCACGATGGTAGTGACTCGCATAGCCAATCTGTCGCCTTTTAAGACCTGCCTGGCAGAACGCCAGTTGGTCTATTCTTCAAAGGAGCCCGGAACCAACACGGGGGATTGTAGTATTGGATGTATTTGTTGTTGATTGTAGTATGGTATGTAGTATTGGAATACATCAATGAACAATAATCCGCCGTTAAAGAATTTTTATCTCAATTTTTACATTAATTATGCCTTTGTTAATTAATTACTTTTTCTGAATTTAAAGTTACTTTAATCGCTTGATTACTTTATAAAATATACGAAAAAAGTTTTTCCTACACATTTGATGTTCCTCCTCTCTAAAAATTCGAAATTATGAGATTTTTAAATGGATATTAATCATTTTATTTTAGTAGAAGTTTATAAGCTACAGAAAGAATATAATTAAAAAATACTATTATAATATAACAACAACAATAATATTATTAATCAATTTAACAACAACCTAATTTTCTTACAACAGTTTGTTAATCGATACTTCCATACTATCCATACTAATATTATAAATGCGAAAGTAGCTCTGTCTGTCTGTCTGTTACGCTTTCACGGCCAAACCATTGAACCGATTTGGATAAAATTTGGTACAAATATAGTTTGAGACCCAAGAAAGGACATAGGATAGTTCTTATCCCGGAAATTCCACGGGAACGGGAACTATGCGGGTTTTTATTTTAGAAATTTTTCCACGCGAACGAAGTCGCGGGCACAGCTAGTTATTATTATAATTTAATTGTTTCTTTGTCCTATACGTGATTCGTGAAGTGGAAACGTTTCTTAGTCCGACGCTCTAAAGTTTTCTTTTTTATATATATTTACTAGGTGCAGCATTCAGCCCGCTGCATTATAAAAGTTTATGGCTAACCCCGCGGCATCACCTAATTTTTCCGTGATAAAAAGTAACCTATGTGCTATTTTTTTCAGTATTTTTTGCGTGATTGAGTAACAAATATCCATCCATCCAAACAACCAAACTTTCGCATTTATAATATTAAAATAGATAATATACATTACTTATAGCCTTTGGTAGTTTTACTTTCCAGGTAACCCCCCTTTTTAGCCAAATGACTGGGCTGTTACCCGATCCGAAAATTTTCGAAGATAGCAAAAATGGGCGTCTCGTCAAAACGAAACTGTGAAAAAAGTTTGTTCCTGAGATCCCTGTCTATAACTTTATAGTAAATTCTAGGTTATCATCTACCTGTGTGCCAAATTTAATTCAAATCTGTTAAGTAGTTTTTGCGTGATTGAGTAACAAACAACCAAACAACCAAACTTTCGCATTTATAATATTGAAATAGATAATATAGATTACTTATAGCCTTTGGTAGTTTTACTTTCCAGGTAACCCCCTTTTTGGGCCAAATGACTGGGCTGTTACCCGATCCGAGATTTTTCGAAGATAGCAAAAATGGGCGTCTCGTTAAAACGAAGCTGTGAAAAAAAGTTTGTCCTTGAGACCACTGTCTATAACTTTATAGTAAATACTCCGTTTTGGTCCGGGCCACTTTTGAAAATTAGGCCATCTGCCATTCTGCCAGGCAGTTCGCAAAAGGCGAACAAATAGCTAAACGTGTCAATGCTATCGTGACTACTAGTTGGTATAGTTTCGTAACATGTCACTATCATCGTGATATCTAAACGGTGTGTTGTAGGTGTCAGAGTTCCACAACGTCTCGCCCGGGTATATGGTACCACAGCCTCACCAATCCCTGTTGTAATAGCGTCAACGCTTGTCATTGTCGTGTTCTGGTTTGGAGGGTAAGATAACCGGTAGACTTATGCATGTAGCATTGTCATACCACCACACGGATAGCTAAGTACTGGAAAGCGTTTCGACGATTTTGTTTGGGATTGATTGTTGAATTTCATCACCGGACATCGCGGCAAAATTCAAAGTTCCATCCTCATAACCTCGATGTCGATCCACAACCGTGCGATTCTCTAGGCACTTCTTACCACGCACTACTCCTCTGTGGAATCAATTACCGGCGGGGGTGTTTTTCACTAATATTTTTTGCGTCTAGAGGCGATGGTTATCTCTTTCCATCAGGAGTGCCATCTGTTTGCTTGTTATCTAAAGAGACTAGTGACTGCCTGTGGCCGAAATTCGACCATAGATTAAAGAATAAAATCTCTTTTCAATTTAACAACTTACTTTAGCCGTAAAGAAAATAATTCAGTTTCTATATGTGTGTACAACACACGAATGTAGCATGTGATGTTTTCTATTCATTAACTTATAACAGCGACTTCGTCCGCGCGGACTTCGTTTACTCCGCACAGCACCTCCCCCGTAGGTGATAGCGTGATAATATATAGCCTATATGTTGACCCGACCTGTTAGTAATATTCATGCAAAATTTGAAGTAAATCCATGCAGTACTTTTTGAGTTTACCTCGGACGTACATACAGACAAACAGACAAAAATTCTAAAAACTACATTTTTGGCTTCGATATCGAACTTGAACAAGTATTCTTTTTAAAAAATATACAATGTACATGTATATATATATATATATATATATATATATATATATATGTATATGTATATATATATATATGTATATGTATATATATATATATATACATATACATATATATATATATTAATAAATATTAAACAACGCTCAAAAATTAGGAAAAATAGTCTTGTACTATTTTTCCTTACCTTGTGTATAACTGGGTCTTAGAATCTATGTATATAGCCGAGCCGGTAAACGTTGTTTTGGCAATAAATTATTGAATTACTAATATCGCTATTTAAAAAATAGGGGTTGATTTATAAACCGTATTGAAAAATAGGGTATTCTTTTAAAAAATATTCAATGTACAGTTTTGACTTTCCTGCGATTTTATTATATGTATAGAGTTACTAGCTGAGCCGGCAAACGTTGTTTTGCCGTGCAAAGTATTGTATTACATATTTTGGTAGGGTAATTAAAGGGGTTTTTATTGAGATAAAGACCGCTACTTTATATAAATTAAGATAGTACGTGAAGTGAAAACTTATGAACGAACGTGAAGTGAAAATTTGTGAACGAACAGCAATTGATATATATATATATATATATATATATATATATATATATATATATATATATATATATATATATATATATATATATATATATATATATATATATATATATATATATATACAGTACCCGGCGATAAATATTGCACATCGACCTTTGGAAAGAGACAATCGGCTAATTTCGGCTTCGTAGAGCGTTATCTCTGTCGCACAAAATACAAACAGTCCGGTACCTATTAGGAGCTGTTAAAACAAGTATGATTTGCTTCTTTTGATATTTTTATTCTTTGTATAAAATACACTAATTTTTCTATAAGTGATGGCTTTAGGTTGGGGTAAAATAAAATAAAAAAACATTTTTACATTATGTTTACGTATTTAATTATTTTGGAACATTACAGCTTTAGTGTACATAATAAACACCATTATACCTATTGCTAAAATGAGACATTGCAATAAAAATAATAATAATTCTAATTCTCAATTACTTCCATTTCACTATCTGTGCTCTCAAAGAGGTCAATATCACTGTCACTATCAGCCGTATTTATTACTAATCTATCAGTGTAATTGTCTAAACTGTGTTGAATGCTTCTATATTCATTCTCACATTTGATTGCATGATCGCAAACCTTTTTCCACTCTTCAGCGCCGATCATGTTTACTTTTTCAGTCAATAATGTTTTTACTGTAGTTAAGTTCATACCCACATTTCTAGAGGCTACATAGCCTTTCAGTTGAGACCATATATTTTCAATTGGATTAAAATCCGGATGATATGGTGGCAATCGCAACACAGTGTGCCCATGTTCGGCAAGTATTTTGTCCACAGAAAACTCTGTATACCTCTCCTTGTGCTGACATATAATAGCGTAAATCTGGGTTTTTGTTAATTTTGGATCAACTGGAATTTCATGTCTGTTTAACCAGTTGATCATTTCCCGTTTAATGGTGTTTGAGTTGGGGGGTCTCTCAACATACTTGTTGTGATAGGGTGCGTTGTCGATAACTAGAACAGAATCACTGGGTATATTTGGGATTAATTGGTTAACCAGCCATTTCTCATAGTTATCGTTATTCATTTCATTGTGATAGTCACCTGTAGTGTCCGTGGATTTATACGTTAAAAAAGCACCGGGTACAAAGCCTTTTTCATTTCCCGCATGAACTATTATCAAACGTTGACCTTTTGAAATTGGCTTTTTTACTCCTTTTTTCTTATCGTCACTCCAAGATTTCCCTTTAGTGTGGGATGCATGTATATATGACTCATCCATGTAGACGATATTTTTTCCTGTTTCGCGAAATTTGCGTATTTTATCAAGGTATTCCATTCGTTTGAGACTAACGTCGTGCTTTTCCATTAGAATTTTTCGATTATCTTCCATTTTAGTGAACTGAAATCCCATGTCATGAAGTATTTTTCTCAATGTTTTTTCAGACCCATTGTAATTAATAGCTTCAGATAACTTAGCTTTTAATGATTTTATTGTTGGCAGTTCATTAAATCGTACGTGAAAATCATACACCATTCTTCGAACAACATCGTAATCAAAATCGTCCATATCCAAACGAAATTGCTTTTTTGGTCTCCCTTTTTTTGGAGTGCTGAACTTAATTTCAGTCGAATGTGTTTCAGTACTGACTTCGTTTAATATATTGTTCAAAGTTCTTCTTGAAATTCCAGTGGCATTTGCAACTCGCTCTTGAATCTTCTTAAAATAACAACTTACATTTTCATCTACTTTTTTTTTTAAATCTATCAGCTTCGCTTACAAAGTATTTATAAACATTGTAGATAATTTCACGTGACTGACCTCGTAAAGGTTTCCCTCTTTTTCCGAAAGATGCCATATTACAACTTTAAATTATTTAAATTTGTGGGTGTTATCAACTCTAAATATATATTTTTTTTCGGGACGCGACTGCACTCTATCGTACTTGAACAACGACTGACTAAACGTCACATAGGTAGTGTGGGACAGAGATAACGCTTTACGAAGCCGAAATTATCCGATTGTCTCTTTCCAAAGTTCGATGTGCAATATTTATTGCCGGGTACTGTATATATATATATATATATATATATATATATATATATATATATATATATATATATATATATATATATATACATATATATATTAATAAATATTAAACAACGCTCAAAAATTAGGAAAAATAGTCTTGTAATAAATGAATGACGCCTATCCTGTGGTACCTTGTGTATAACTGGGTCTTAGAATCTATGTATATAGCCGAGCCGGTAAACGTTGTTTTGGCAATAAATTATTGAATTACTAATATCGCTATTTAAAAAATAGGGGTTGAATCATAAACCGTATTGAAAAATAGGGTATTCTTTTAAAAAATATTCAATATACAGTTTTGACATTCCTGCGATTTTATTATATGTATAGAGTTACTAGCTGATTCGGCAAACGTTGTTTTGCCGTGCAAAGTATTGTATTACATATTTTGGTAGGGTAATTAAAGGGGTTTTTATTGAGATAAAGACCGCTACTTTATATAAATTAAGATAGTACGTGAAGTGAAAACTTATGAACTAACGTGAAGTGAAAACTTGTGAACGAACAGCAATTGATATATATATATATATATATATATATATATATATATATATATATATATATATATATATATATATATATATATATATATATATATCAATTGCTGTTCGTTCGTCTCGCTAAAATTCGAGAACGGCTGAAAAGATTTGGCTAATTTTGGTTTTGAATTAATGGTTGAAGTCCAGGGAAGGTTTAAAAGGTGACAGAACAACGTTTGCCGGGTAAGCTAGTTATTAAATAATTGACATGCATTACAAATATGTTAAATTTATAAAACTAAACATGCACACTACATTCATTTCACATATATGATATATATGATAATATATGTGCATGTATATAAGTTTTTTACGGCTTAAAGTCTGTTGTCAATCTTTTTTATTTTATTGTTTAGTCTGTGGTCGAATTTCGACAACAGGGCGATCGCCAGTATTTAGTGTTCAAATAAAATTACCCTTCTTTTTAAGAAAAAGCAGTAAAATGATTCATTTTCATAACTTAATATATGACATGATATAAACTTAATAAATGACTTAATATATGACGACAACCTATAAATTTCGTTAAACAAAACCTTATTAAAACAAAAACAACATTTCGTGGTGTCATATTTCGCTCATCTCCGGATTTATGGAAAGTTCAACAAATTAAACGTGTACGCATTTTTCAAATTGAGATTTTCGCCGAAAACTCTGAGTAACCGTTCATAACTCCGGCAATAAATTTGAAATTAAAAAGTTGCCGAGGTAACGACGCTTAAGGGATGCCATATTGTGTTTGTTGATTGTTGCGTCGCTGTAAGTAATCTTTAGGGTCCAGTACCTAAAAAGAAAATATTCCTGTTTCTGCCTATTTGTAATATGTCTGCCCGTCTGTCTGTCATAGCCAATTTGCTCAAAAACTACTAGAATGATTAAGTTGACATTTTGTGATAATATGTAATTCGGTGACTCAAACACGAATATACAATGCAATGTAAATAAATTAATCTATGACTACTAATAGGCGTAAGCTGTAAAAAAATTGATATCACGTATCAAACAAGAGGGCTCGTTATAAGAATCTTGAACACGTCAAAAATATATGTCCAAACGTTGTAAAAACATATAACGTTTGAACAAATATTTTTGACGTTATTGAAGAAAATAGGTAAAAATTGACCCTCGCCCCTTCTTTTTTCCGAAACTTTTGGCCCTAACATTTTGAAAGAGCCAAAAAATAGTTCTTTATATAGGTTGACTAGTAAACCCCTGTACATCCTAGCTATATTGGCAGTTGACCCGGTTTTGGTCATTTTTAACACTTATTCACGTTTTAGTGTTCGTACTTTGAACACTGAATATCGTCGGCACTTAGTGTAACTCTATGTTAACTTGGGTTTATATTGTAATTGGTCGTACCAACTCAGAAACCTTCGTGGGCCCATGCACAACTTGCTAGAGATCATCACATGATTAAATGTATAATGCATGCATGAGAATTCTGTGTTACGTCATCTACGTCCTTTTATACATACAATATCGTTGAGTCAACCTGTATATACACTACAGGATAACCTTCAAGATTTAGATTAAGTTTACCGCAAACAAGTTTGGGTCAGATGTAAAATTATTGTATGTCTTAGACAAATATGTGCGGATCCCTCTCCATGAGTTTAATTCACACTTCACCGGTTTTTATAAACAGAAAGTTTTCAGTCAATACATTGTTACATTTGTAGCTTTACACATAAACATATGGGTGAGAAAGGCGTCGCTAAGTGAGGGCAGGGTGGGGCCTACCCCCTAGAGGTTCAGGATCTTTATTGTGATAGAATTTAAAATTTCACCATTTTGATAGCTTGATCTACAATTGTGTTAGTATCCAGAAGGCAACTTTTATCCTGCGCTACTTCTCTGTAGAAACAAGTCGGATTGTTAAAAGGCTGACAAGACCTAATTTGTTGAAATTGATGTTTTGTAAGAAAAACTATTTGTTATAGCACATCACATACATACATAATCATTTCGAGTCATTGTAATTCTATCACTTGTTGAGCGCGTTACTCTGCCCAAAAATTATGCTGTGCGAGCGAGCGAGCGATAATGCTTCTAGTTGTATCCACAAATGAATAAAAAAGTATCTTCACGCCCGTATCTCTGAAGGGGTAGGCAGAGATACACAAGTACTCCCACGATTAGCAGAAGATACTTAGTCCCACAATGTGACAGATGGCGGGACTATCGCTAACCGGGCACTTATACAATCCCAAAAAACATTGTTTTTATCAGAAAATTAAAAAAAACATATTTGGATCTGTCTGACTCGAGAATCGAACCCGGAACCTCATGTAGTCAACACTGACACTGGAGCACTAGTTCACAGAGGCGTTACAGATGAAATATTTGCAGTAAAGTAATTGTAGAAAAAATATCTAGAACAACGTTTTACAGTCTATATAATATATTTTATCGACCCCAAAAAGGCTTTTAATAGGTCGGTCATGTTGCTCTTTGGACAGTTTCAAAGCATGTAGGTTGCCTCAACAAGCTTGTGTATCATATATGTTAGTTTTATAAGAACACAAGGGAAAGAATTCGGCTTGAAAAGTTGTCTAATTATTTTCCTCTTATATTTTTTTATATCAAAAGATAAAAAACAAGCACGTGGGTCTCCTGATGGAAAGAGTCAACCATCGTCTATAGACACCAAAGATGTTAATGGTGCATTGCTATCTTGTGGCGAGTTCTAATGCCACATGCATAAGTTTACCGGCTACCTTACCCTCCAAACCGGAACACGACAGCGACAGGCATTGAGCTATTGCGACAGGAATAGGTAAGGCGGTGGTACCAGACCCGGGCCAGCAATGCAGAACTCCACCACCTAGATTAATATAGTCTAGTCTTATATTTCTTATTCTCGTAAAATAAGCAATTCTAGTATGTTTGTAAATGGTATTGTGCCTACTCAAATATGTATCTTATGTGTCACTAAATGTAATTGCACAATAATTTCGTCCTCCTATCACCTCCCTATTTTAGCACTAAATAGTGTAAATACTCTTATGTTTTAGTTAGTCACGCTACAAAACCTGTTCGCAATAGTTGTGTCTGTAATTAACAATAAATAAATAAAGTTGTGCCTGTGGTATCAATAACCTTCCAACAACCAAATATAACAAAAAAAACACGCACCAGCACAAACCACACCAACAGGCAAAATTTCTCCGGAACGGCTTTAACAATTTTGACAAAATTTTATATTTAGATAATCTTTTACTATTAAAGTTGATCTAGGTAAGTGCCATTTCCTCCATAATACGTTTTCCCATAAAAAATATCATTCAAGTGAAGCTCGGTCGCTCAGCTAGCTTTTATATTAAGCAAGATTGCTTATTGGTGACGTTGTTTACGGTTTTTTTTTTCTACTGTAAAATAAATAAATTAAATTTTTGTTTCTCTAGAATGGATTTTCGTACCTATTTTATTAAAATAACACCTGTATAAAGGAAAGTCTGTCTGTCTCTTCTCAACAGACCGGTGAAATACAGTTTATCTCTGTACAAAAAAGAGAAACTATGATTGTAGACAGATACAACACCTAAAAGAGTTTTTCTTCTCAATAGATAATACAAGAGTAATAGAGTTTATTTGTGTACAAAATATAGAAAGCTCTATTATTGTAAGCAGGTGCTATACTAGATTCTACGCTTTTTATCATCGGCACTTAGTGAAACTCTATTTTAATGCAATATTTATTAATTAATACCACTTGTACTGTTTCACAATACGGCAATTATATTTTATTTACAGTTACTAAGTGGAGTTAGTAATTGTAAATACCCTGAGGATACTTGTGTAAGCGAAACTGGTTGAAAATTGAATATCAACTTTACGTGAAACGGCACAAATTTTATTAATTAATAAATTTTGATACAATAGAGTTTATCTTTCTAATAGAGATGAGTAGAAGAGTTTATTTATTTACAAAAAAGAGAAGCTCTATGATTATAGGTAGGTAAAATAATAGTTTATTTTCCAAATAGCGAGGAGTAGTTGAGTTTATTGTTGTGCAAAAAAAGAAACTAATATTGCAAACGGGTATAAAATGTAATATTTCTTATTAATAAAGAGTAATGATACATTTTACTTTTGCACAATAATTACAAAAGCAATATAGCAATAATAATTACAAAATATTAGAAGTGTATAATGTCTCTCTAATATCTATCTTTTCTTTATCGTGTGTTTTTTCTATTTCAGGTTAGCTATTCCAATGTTATATTTATATAATATAAATATAACATTGGAATATATAATATATAATATATTATACATAATATATAATATATAATATATAATACATAATATATAATATATAATATATAATATATAATATATAATATATAATATATAATATATAATATATAATATATAAATTAATTTAAGAAACTGATATTATTACATAGATTGTCTAATTGGTCAACTTTGAACCTAAAACAGTGTCACTTTCTGGATTCAATTATATTCATTATCTAGTTATACACAGCAAAAACCTTTAAACATAGTCCTATTAGAAAATTGTTAGACCTCTGGCATGGCGGAAGTCCATGCGCGGTGCTGATTACTTCACCATTACCATCAAGTGCACAAAGAGTTGCCACCTATCAATTCTCGGTCCAAAATACGGGTTATCAGCATCCAAAATACGGGTTTTAGATTTTTTAATAGGAGATTACTGAAGCGGCTCTGTTTTATAACAAAATCTTTAATTTTTTAAATTTATATTACTTGGTAATGGAAACAGCCCTTAAAAATCTTTGGAACGAATGAATTCAAAATCAAACAGCCTCGGCAGTTCAGACAGACCGCTCGTATTTAACCGCGCTGGCTAGCTATGACAAAATATGGAAGAATAAGGGAGCTTTATATGCCTCGTACTCAATTTTGTTAATTATGGGTTCACAAATTTTTACAGCCCAAATCCGGGGTAACCCGTAAAATACGGGGCACCTCTACTCGTTTGCCTCCTCGTCTATATAAAAAAATAATAAAGTGCTTGTTGGGCCACGTGCAATGCAGGGTTCTAAATTCGCTTATCACAACAATATAGAATAAGAAGAGGGCTTTTATTGTTTTATACTATAAACATTTAACCTATTTAATGACAATAACGAATATAAATAAATAAATAAATATTCACGGGACAAATTACACTTACTGAGCTAACCCCAAAGTAAGCAAATTATTTGCTTGTGTTATGGGTGTTAATCAGCGATACTAATGCATAGACATATATAAATACTAGAATATATTAAATAAACACCCAAACCCGGAAATACAAAGAATGTTCATCACACAAATGCTTGTCGCCGTCTGTATAATATAATAATATTGCAAACCCGGAAATACAAACATTAATGTTTATCACACAAATGCTTGTTCCCGTCTGTATAATATATTACACCACAGGTTCATCGCGTATAAAAACTTCTACGAGTACATTTTATAAGTTGGTCGACTATTACTCAAAAACTTGTAAAGCCTTTTTTTAGGTCGTAATATTTTTCCTTTTAATTTCATTATATTTATTATTACCGTGAATTTTTTCCACCCCAAAACCAAACGTTTAGCTGACATAGGGGGGACGGTACGCTTGACTCTAACAAAAGTTAGCTCTTTATTGCTTAATATTTTATAAACGAGTCCCACAATCTAAAAATTGTTTGTACAAACCTACAATATTTTTTAAAAACCTATTCTACGAACCTATTCTACCCCGACACAATGGGGTAAACGAGAAGTAAATTTAACGTCCCCACTTTACATTATAAGAGGTACCCTGAAAAAATATATTTTTCGAGATTTTATATAACTAATTTGTTGCAGTGACTAATATTTGTATGTATGACAAATAACAGCTTTCTAGTACTGAGGATCTCTGAGCTAGACTGCGGACGGACATAGCGAAACTAAAAGAAGTCCTAGTTTATTTCGGAATCCTAAAAAACGTGTTTTATGAACACATGCACGCCAGAACTTTTCAATACAAAGATTTCCTTGAGTGTGCCCAAAGACTCCATAGTTTGATCATATTAAGTGCGCCTCTAAACAGTACAAGATCAAGAGAAGGATACCTGTGTTTAATTGAGATCATTTGCTACAGTGAAAACGTTTTCTTTATCTTTTATAATAAACTAGCTGACCCGGCAAACGTTGTTCTGCCTTTTTAACTACTCTTATTTTTTTATATATTTTCTCACTTTTTAAACCTTCCCTGGACTTCAGCAATTAATTCAAAACCAAAATTAGCCAAATCGGTTCAGCCGTTCCCGAGTTTTAGCGAGACTAACGAACAGCAATTGATTTTTATATATATAGTATCCTATGTCCTTCTCCTGGCTCTAAACTACCTCCCTGCCAATTTTCAGGTAAATCGGTTCAGCCGTTTTTGAGTTATAAGTGGAGTAACTAACACGACTTTCTTTTATATATATATATATATATATATATATATATATATATATATATATATATATATATATATATATATATATATATATATATATATATATAGAACTCTACCAATTATAGTCACAAATCTTTTACTAGGTGGTAGAGCTCTGCATTAGCTCGCCCGGGTCTGGTACTACCTTACCTATTGCTGCCGCAATAGCGTCAGCGCTAGTCATTGTCGTGTTCCGGTTTGGAGGGTAAGGTAGCCGATAAACTTATGCATGTGGCGTTAGACCTCGCCACAACATAGCAATGCACCATTAACATCTTTGGTTTCTATAGGCTTTGGTTGACTGCTTTCATTAGGAGACCCATCTGCTTGTTTGCTATCTTATAGTATAAAAAAACTCACGATGGTAGTATATGTGTGTATGGCCAGTGGTTCACCAAAGGCAGTTTATTTTTAACGAGGCTTTGGACCAACACGGAGACAACAAATTGAGAACCTCCTCCTTTTTGGAAAGATGGTTGAAAATACAGCCGCATTGAGAAACTCTTCAGTTTTGGGAAATGGTTCAAAAAATATAGAGCTGAATTAAGAACCTCCTTCTTTTGGGAAACTGGTTGAAAAATACAGCTGAATTGAGAACTTCCATCTTTTTGGAAAGTTGGTTGAAAATACAGCCGCATTGAGAACCTCTTATGTTTTGGGAAATTGTTCAAAAAATATAGAGCTGAATTGAGAACCTCCTTCTTTTGGAAAGTTGGTTGAAAAATACAGCTGAATTGAGAACTTCCATCTTTTTGGAAAGTTGGTTGAAAATACAGCCGCATTGAGAACCTCTTCCGTTTTGGGAAATTGTTCAAAAAATATAGAGCTGAATTGAGAACCTCCTTCTTTTGGAAAGTTGGTTGAAAAATACAGCTGAATTGAGAACTTCCATCATTTTTGAAAGTTGGTTGAAAATACAGCCGCATTGAGAACCTCTTACGTTTTGGGAAATTGTTCAAAAAATATAGAGCTGAATTGAGAACCTCCTTCTTTTGGAAAGTTGGTTGAAAAATACAGCTGAATTGAGAACTTCTATCATTTTGGAAAGTTGGTTAAAAATAAAGCCGCATTGAGAACCTCTTACGTTTTGGGAAATTGTTCAAAAAATATAGAGCTGAATTAAGAACCTCCTTCTTTTGGGAAGTTGGTTGAAAAATACAGCTGAATTGAGAACCTCCTTCTTTTGGAAAGTTGGTTGAAAAATACAGCTGAATTGGGAACTTCCATCATTTTTGAAAGTTGGTTGAAAATACAGCCGGATTTGGAACCTCTTACGTTTTGGGAAATTGTTCACAAAATATAGAGCTGAATTGAGAACCTTCTTCTTTTGGAAAGTTGGTTGAAAAATACAGCTGAATTGAGAACTTCCATCATTTTGGAAAGTAACCAACTTTCCAGCTGAATTGAGAACTTCCATCTTTTTGGAAAGTTGATTGAAAATACAGCCGCATTGAGAACCTCTTACGTTTTGGGAAATTGTTCAAAAAATATAGAGCTGAATTGAGAACCTCCTTCTTTTCAAATTCAAATTCAAATATTTATTTGGTATCAACTTATACATAAACTTACGATACTATTGAAGAAATATGAGCAATTTCCTTAAAATAAATTTATGAAAGTACAATTGAGTGCAATTTACATACATGTACATTAACTTAAACAAAAAAAAAACACAAGACAGAAAACGAATGCTTGAAATGCTTTTATTACTTTCGTATCGCAAGTGATGTGATACCAAAATGGAACCCAACTCAGCCTACACTGCAGCGATTGTGCCACAGCACTGATTTTCAGTGAGTCCAGAAAAAGACGTGTTGCGTCTACGAGGCAGCCACGGGGTTCCGACACTGCGTTCGCATTATGAATATACTTAAAATAATAATAATAACCACAAACACCAAAAAAAGACATGTATAAAAATGTGGATTAATTTTTACATACTAGTTATAATATATATACACTATTGTAATAACGAGGCACGATCCAAATTTATTAATTTGCAGTGACACATACATATATATATATATATATATATATATATATATATATATATATATATATATATATATATATATATATATATATATATATACATACATATATATACATATATATACACACACATATATATATATATATATATACACATATACACATACATACATACACACACACATACATATACACATGTACACGTTTGTGTTAAAGGAAGTATTTTGTATGGGTCTCCCAGAACAAATCGCTGAAGTCGTCAGAAGAAAAAAATCAGAAGTCGAAACGCTAGTTGTGTATGTCACTAAATCTATAGCTTAAGGTTTGCAAGCCATCTATTGCAATAAGGTGCTAAGTCAGCCTGACCCTTAGCACTCCAAGTTGGTTGAAAAATACAGCCAGCCTAACCCTTAGCACTTTTGGAAAGTTGGTTGAAAAATACAGCTGAATTGAGAACATCCATCATTTTGGAAAGTTGGTTGAAAATACAGCCGCATTGAGAACCTCTTACGTGTTGGGAAATTGTTCAAAAAATATAGAGCTGAATTGAGAACCTCCTTCTTTTGGAAAGTTGGTTGAAAAATACAGCTGAATTGAGAACTTCCATTATTTTGGAAAGTTGGTTGAAAATACAGCCGCATTGAGAACCTCTTACGTTTTGGGAAATTGTTCAAAAAATATAGAGCTGAATTGAGAACCTCCTTCTTTTGGAAAGTTGGTTGAAAAATACAGCTGAATTGAGAACATCCATCATTTTGGAAAGTTGGTTGAAAATACAGCCGCATTGAGAACCTCTTACGTTTTGGGAAATTGTTCAAAAAATATAGAGCTGAATTGAGAACCTCCTTCTTTTGGAAAGTTGGTTGAAAAATACAGCTGAATTAAGAACTTCCATCTTTTTGGAAAGTTGATTGAAAATACAGCCGCATTGAGAACCTCTTACGTTTTGGGAAATTGTTCAAAAAATATAGAGCTGAATTGAGAACCTCCTTTGCTGGGAAGTTGGTTGAAAAATACAGCTGAATTGAGAACTTCCATCTTTTTGGAAAGTTGATTGAAAATACAGCCGCATTGAGAACCTCTTCCGTTTTGGGAAATCGTTCAAAAAATATAGAGCTGAATTGAGAACCTCCTTTGCTGGGAAGTTGGTTAAAAATACAGCTGAATTGAGAACTTCCTCATTTTTGGAAACTTGAGAAGTCTGTTGAAAAAAGGCAAAACGGTATAAATTTATATCTCGTAAAGTCCCACCAATACAATCAAATGCTCATATTACATCAGGTACCTGTGTACAATATATTGTTACGTACTTCGGGTTCGTAATTGTAAGAGAACGCCACTTATATTAAACCGTGTATTATAATACAGATACACAAAACACAAGACAACACAATGTAACACTAAATACTCTGATTAACACTAGTCACTCACTGTACTAACACTAAACTTAGAACACTCGCTTCGCACTGGTCACTTTAAGTATCGCTCTCAATCGCTTTATAAAAACTGTCCTGTATTTGTCAACACATCTCTATTTCTACCCAGGGTAAAGTTCTACCTGGATCCAGAAAAAGCTAAATATATCGGGAAACGATGAATCACTTCTTATTGTAATCAACTTATGATAAACAAGTTATGACTCAAAGATACCCAGGGTAAAGTTCTACCTGGATCCAGAAAAAGCTAAATGTATCGGGAAACGATGAATCACTTCTTATTGTAATCAACTTATGATAAACAAGTTATGACTCATCAATCCTAGTACACGCTACTTTCAACCTTATACCCAATACCACAAAGTTCATTATGGTATAGCTTAGATCAACTATTTGTTTTGTCAATAGGAGTAGCTATCTCTTTCTTTTATTTCTAGATATCTCTAGTGTTCCAACTCTACACGTTTCTAGATTATTCGTAACAATATCTTACATTGTAAAAGAATACGAGTCTAACGTAAAGTATATTTCATAGCTCCAGCGGCTGTCCTCATCCAGAAAACTTTATTCGGCGAAATGTGTTGTCTTTACCATCAATAAATACATACAACTCCAAATTTTCACCCTCATATCTCCATCATTAATTAACCCGCAACCCATGAAAATATTCACTACAAATAATTTTTCATCATACCAGGACCGAAAGTTTGAATTTCTTCTTTTATTTGCGGGAGGAAAGATGCATATTTCAGACTGCTCACAATTAGTGACAGATTAAAATTTAGTCTTTTTTTGTTTTAATTTTCTTCCCGTTACCTATTTGAAATACTCATTATCATGGTAACCGTGCAGTTGTTATTTCAAACCCATATACAGTCGGCAATAACTTATCATTTAATAATAATAAAATAAAATAATATTGATCTAAGAGTTGAAATTTTCTGATGCTGATAAAAATTACATAAAAAATATACATAAAAAAAACTTGTGTATAAAAAACTAGTGAATACAGCTGTGTGAAAATTTGTAACTTTCGGTCCTGGTATGATGAAATATGCGCCACGGGTGGTAGCAGGACATTTCAACCCACGCTTTTGTCATCAATATCGCGCCAGTTGATATGTCCTACTTTCCTCCCTTGTACTTGTATTATATAAATGTAAATTGAAATGTAAATGTAAATACCATGTAAATTTGTAACGTTTGCCGGGTCAGTTAATATTATTACATTAATTTTTCCCGTGTTCATTCCGGGCTCCTTTGAAGAATACCGTTTTGCCAGGCAGGTCGTAAGAGGCGATCGATTGGCTATATGTGTCACTACCATCGTGGCTACTAGGTGGTAGAGTTCTGCATTGTCTCGCCCGCGTCTGGTACCACCACCTTATCTATTCCTGCCGCAATAGCGTCAGTGCTTGTCACTGTTGTATTCCGGTTTGCAGTGTAAGGTAGTCAGCAAACTTATGCATATGGCATTAGACCTCGCCACAAGATAGTAACGCACCATTAACATTTTTGGTGTCTGGTGGTTTACCATCAGGAGACCTATCTGCTTGTTTGCTATCTTACGTGTAAAAAAATATAGGCTGCCATAGTTACATCTGTTTTCAATTATAATTTTAATAAGTTGACTGCCTTGTGTCACAGAATACTGGAAACTAACAGAAATCAATCTACATACATGTAATATTCGGGCAACGCATATATAGATACCTCTCATGGACGCGATATCTCGTAATGGTTCGGAACAAACTGTCCTCTACCACTGTTAGTCTCCAGTATTCTGTGCTTATGGTCTAGGTCTTAGCTTATTTGGCTCAGATCTTGATGGGACATTTTCAAAATTTTTTTAGAAAACATAAATTTTTAGTATTAGCTCAAACTAACGATGGTAAGCACGTAAAACAGTCGTTCGCGGTCATCTCTCTTAATAAGTGGTAATCATTAAGCACGGTCGCGATTACTTCTCGAAATAAGTGATAATCGTTATCAAGTCGATCAAATGCGATAATGATGAAGATCACAGCGCATCTCGTAACCGCTCGCCACACAATCGGTGAGTTGTGGTGATCTGGAAAGTCTACAGACATGACATGGACTGGAACATCCTTCCTGAGTCTGTGTTGCCCGACGAGTACAATCAGGGGATCTTCAAGAGAAGATTGAACAGGTTCAGGAACAGGAACCTTCTAGGCAAGCGCGTTCCATTTTAGGCATCCATTTTAGGCATATTGCATTAGGCATCTTAACTTACCATCAGGCGAGATCGTGATCAAGCGCTTCCCTATCGATAATAATAATAAAAAAAGATGTGACAAATCATATCAATTTCTTTATATTTAACACAATATTTATTCTTTATGTTTACTATCGTAATTATTTTACTTATACTCAACTCAAATTTTTTTACTCAACCTTTTTATATGATGAAATGAAAATACTTAATGAATAATATCCGAGAAAGTTCCCATTAAAATAAGGTTAAAAAATTAGGATTATGCAGGAAATAGTATCGGTTAGTAAAGAATAATTCAATCATCTAATTTGAATAAATTAACTTTACGATTATTTTAATTACTTTTCAGCAAAATTATCTAAGACAAAATCATAAAATAAATCTAACCAAATTCATAAGATACTACGCATAAAACATTTCTTATACATTGAATACTGACCTCTTAAATGGGAAAACTTGACCTATCACTCACACTGTATATATTACGTTTCGGCGTATCATTATTATGGTCTAGGAAATATTATTCGAAGTAAAACTTTTCATGAGAAGCTTCTTGTACGAAAGGGACAAATAGTACATCCGTCGGGTAACTTCGTAAGGTCAGGCAGTGTGAAAAGCTGCCACGGGAGGAGTGTACGTGTTGTCGGTTAAATTTCAGTATAAAATACGTCACTGAACATTAACTATAGTGTTAAGTGAAGTGTCTATATCTCAGTGTTATTGTAGTGAATTCTAGAATATTTTTAACTATATGTGTAGTTGTATTTTGATATATTGAGAAGTTCATTACTTTGATTCTAAAAGGTAAGGCAAAGTTTATATTAATATTAAAATTTTAATATACATACAAAAGTAGTTCATTTTTTGTCATATTTTCAGCCTTTAACGAACATAAAACAAGAAGTACGATTATTTCGTCTGTATTTTTTACATAATTCATTGCTTTTTTATAAAGTAATAACGAAAGAAAATATTTCTGTTCTGGTCCTTTTTTCCTAAGTAAGCGTTTGAAGGTAGCTGAGCAAAATTGAGGAATATCTTCAAAATATAGAAGCACGCACAAAATTTGGTTCCGTAGAGAATCAAAAATTCCGGAGGGTTAGAGGAATTGGAGACAATTTATCAGTTTACTGCCATTAAACGTTTCGTGAATATAATATTTTACACACGTTTACTTCATTTGGTAAGGAATGTCATTCTGAAGGTGCTAACGACATTTTCTGGTAACCAACATATTGATATATTGATCGCGTTATAGGTATAACCTGTACTTTAATCGTAGTATTAATTCTTGACGTTACTTGTTATAGATCGGCTAATATGTAATCTCCACGGAAATAGTAAGAGAATACATATTTCAGTTTAATCATTCTTGCCTAATTATATTTACAGAATTGTCGCAACTTTAATGTCAAATAAACATACATAAATATTGTCCAAAATTAAAAAATGTTTATATATGCATGTCATTTTCTATAGTGTTTATAGATCGACAAACGTAAAGTTACCACAACGATGGCTTGGCCAGCCGGTTCTAAATATAAATAAGATCTGTAAGAAACCTCGTAGTTCTTATTAATAAATATTACAAAGTTAGATAATACTAACACCACAT
This sequence comes from Apodemia mormo, assembly GCA_036924255.1. Lineage (NCBI taxonomy): Eukaryota > Metazoa > Arthropoda > Insecta > Lepidoptera > Riodinidae > Apodemia > Apodemia mormo. The sequence goes on from JAUPFN010000020.1 coordinate 17,572,491, forward strand.
TTTATAAAATGAAATTTGGGAATGATATGTGAATAATTAGACATTATTTTATTTATTGTTATTTTAATTTGTAGTAAGTTATGATCATATTCACGATTATAAATTTCATTGTGGGCATATATCTGAAACTTTTAGGAGAAGCAGGTTTCACATTTAACAGCTTTACATTAAAAATATTTTTTACTAAAAATTACTTATACTTGTTGCAATTTACTGTTGGATTGAGTCGAAATATAGCTTGGTATGAACTCTCACAAACTCAATTTTCTCTGTAAATAGCACCTATGGAATTTTTCTCCAATATTTCTTATGAGCGTTATATAAATTGACATCAATAATAAATCCGATAAGTGTACGACTTTTGCTTGCGGTGCTTTTCAGTTAATTTTTCAATGATTTCAAAATTTTGTCTGAAAACATGCAATATTATTTTAAGTACTATTTTTCGCCGTGTTTTGCCCAAATTTTATGTGTAGAATTTTTACAAGTAAATGAAATTGGTACTTAATGTAAAAAGTGTAAAATAATCTGCAAAATTTTTAATGGTGTCATTTGAATTTTTCTAAAATCTATATTAATTATTAATTAATATTATAAAATTATAATTATAAAAATATTATAAATGCGAAAGTTTGGATGTATGGATGGATGTTTGTTACTCAATGAAATTTGGCACACAGATAGATGATGACATGGAATAGCACATAGGCTACATTTTATCCTATTATCTATATATTTATCAAATTATATATATATATATATATATATATATATATATATATATTTATGTATCATTGTTTAAACATTTGATTCATGCTGCTAAATCTGTAAAGGAATCAGCGTAAGCAAATGAGTCAGAATACAGCGTTTTCCCATTTGATGTTCTACCAAACAGTTCGTAAAAGGTGACCGATTAGATATACGAATCACTACCATCGTGGCTACTAGGTTGTAGAGTTCTGCATCTTCTCAGCCAGGTCTAGTTCCACCACCTTACTAATTCCTAGCAAAATAGAGTCTATGCTTTTCAGTGTCGTGTTCCAGCTTGAAGGGTAAGGTAGCCGGTAAACTTATGCATGTGGCATTAGACCTCGCCATAAGATAGCAACGCACCATTAACATTTTTGCTGTCTATAGGCGATGGTTGCATTTAGATCCTGCCCCACGAATCATTAACATTTTTTTCCACCGGGGGAGTCATCGTTTGTTTGTTATCAACTTAGTAACAAAACACTCAAGTATTTTACGTCAGAAAATATGTAATACATTCTCACCAAGTCATTGTAATTGGTAAAATGTGCTCGGTTTATCGTTTCGCATTACGGTAAATTGCTATAGTGTTTAATATGATTTTAAATTATTCTCAATAAAAATGCGTATTGTGTACGTGTTCATACCATGCGTAGTGAGGAAAGGATGGGTTATTTTGTTGGATAAACTGTGCGTAATTTTGTAAGCTGTTGTATCATTTCTCTATTTTGCATATTTCCTTTAAAAGTTTATTCCTTTTTAACTCACAACGTGAGGGCCTAGATTCGATATCGGGTCCGAAATTACTGTGTTTTATTTTCTACTAAAGCCGTAGCTGTTTACTATGGCAATAGCATAAGATCGGAGTCTTCTGATAGTATAATGATGTCCTAATATATGCAAAGATTATCTACATAATATATAACACGTAATATATATATAACATACCACATAAAACACGTGAGTTACACACTTAAAGTTGCAAGCAATAGCTGATATAGGTAATTGACAAATGTGGCGAGACGGATTATTCACAGTTTTCAAATGGCGTCGCAAATGGTCGGTTCAATTTGCCAACCTTTTTGAAACTATACTATTTTTTATTATACGATAATTTTTTATTTATGCTTCTCAAGAGATATATATATATATATATATATATATATATATATATATATATATATATATATATATATATATATATATATATATTTTTTTTTTTTTGAGAAGCATAAATAAAAAAGTATCGTATAATAAAAAATCAATGGCCGCACGTGATTCAGTGCAATGAATGCATTGCAAAAGGTGCAAGAGTTGTTAATACTCCAATAGCAGATTCAAGGGTGATATTTGTTTATTTTTTTTACTTGCCACTGTAGAGCAATATAGCAATACAAAAAAAAACAAGTAGCGGGAAATTATGAATAAAGCGAAACCTTAAAAAATACATAAACTAAAAGTAAGCTTATCTCAAGAAACAGAAATACTTGACCGTAATACTAAGAATGAAAGTATACAACGTTCAAAAATATTTAAAAAAAAAAAACAACGTGAGGGACGAATATATTGTTAAATAATTAGTACTGGGCATTTATTAAAAAGAAACCAAAATAAAAAATTGTCCACTAATGTGTAACATGACGATATTTATTAGTTTAGTTTTATATTTGTCAGCTCATTGATCTGGTTAAAGTTTAGGTTATAAATGGAGGTGCACATTAGATTCTAGACGGAACTGAGGTCGTGCAATATGTCATAACGCAATATTATGGACAATGATATTTTTCACTTCCTCACAATCACGATACAAAGATTCGAGTTATGTTTTACGCAAGATTTGCTTTACGAACCATTAAAAAATCATTAGTTACATTTTTGAATATGTTTAAATACTTTTGTGTAAGTTTATGTTGTAAATAAATACATTTTGACTGTTTCAGTAGTGAAATACATACAATCGTAGCAGCAGCTACAATGCTAAGGGATGTTTGAATAATAGAACTGTATACAGCCGTAGCAGCGGCTACGCTGCTACGTAACTACGTAGCTGTATCAACGCAGTTACAAATCGTTAATTCATTTTAATGTGTATGAGCGGTCGCTCTGTCGAAATTCGACTTAAGACTAAAAGACATCTCTTCTAAGTTTGGAAACAAAATTTAGCATTTAACAAAGTAGTATAATTCATGTATGTATATTATCATGTCACATGAATGTAGTGTGTGTAATATTTACTTTTTATTTAATATATCTCTAATGCATATTATTTAAAATTATTTTGTGTAGCACTCCTCCGCAATATAGAGTTTAACTGTGCCTAATACCATACTCCAACGTTCGCGTAATTGACTTAAAAAGGGATACTAAAACGTATTAACACTCCAGCAACCAATTTCCCATTTTATTCCCATTTTCCGTAACCCTGCATCAGATCTTCGCTATATTATTTTTTATATTATTAGATAGCAAACAAGCAGAAGGTTTTCCTGATGAAAGAACGAAAGAAAGAAAGAAAATATTTATTTTCAAGAATATGGGTGTTACAATTTGTTAAAAATAAATTAAAATACCAACACATTCTACCATTATATGGTGTGCAAATATTTTAAAAAATTATCATTATATATTATATTTAAAACATTCTATCGATTATTTAGAATTACTACTGGATCGGAACGCGGCCACACACAGAAGATCCGGCGGAAGAAACTCAGCGGGCTGGTCTTTTTTCTCTATTTTATGTATTTGTTATGAATGTACAATGATGATTTCATATAACAAAAGTTATTTTTATAATTACAATGGATGGAAAGAGAAACCATTGCCTATAGACACCAAAGATGTTAATGGTGCGTTGCTATTATGTGACGGGATGGCAATGCCGCGTGCATAAGTTTCCCGGCTACCTTACACACTAAACTGGTACAGGTTAACGATATAAATTGACGGGATGGTGACAGAAATAAGTAAGGCGGTGGTACCATATACCTGGGCGAGATGTAGTAGAACTCTCTCACCTAGTAGTCACGATAGTAGTGACACGTATAGCCAATTGGTCGCCTTTTATAACCTGCTTGTATCTGAAGTTGAGAATCGACTTACCGATGTCTCGGAATAAGGTCGTCAAAACATGGTCATTTTTAACCCCAAAAAGACACAGCGTTGCGTGGTCACCGCTAAGAAGACACCCTTTTTTGTGTCACCTCGATTTGGGGATATTTTCCTGACAGTTTCAGCTAGTGTCGGGATTCACAGAGTCAATATATCGAATTACGTTCAGTTTTGCGGTCATTTATAAATATGTCCGTGTATTGCACTCGCTCGTTATTGCTTTTAGTGGTTTAGGTATTTGCTAAATACTCGACTTACGAGGCGGTCATTTAAATTATAATATACTAGATAAAATGTGACTCACAATACACCATCTTTTACAAAATGTAGGTAGATATTTTTGTAGTTATCGGTATTCAAGGAATATTAAGCAAGGCATAGATTCGTATACCATCGTTCATTGTGCTTAATAATTTTATTACATTGAAACTGCAAATTTCATAAATATTTTTATTTAAAATCAACTTTCAAAACAAACTAACCGGATGGAACTGTGACTTCACTGGTACGTGTGAATCAGCCTTAACCAACTCAAGATGGCGTCCGGGTGGCCAATACGACTATTAATAACCGTTTACACTTTTCGAATTTAACAAAATACTCTATAATCAGAATTTTGTGGATATAATGTGTTGCCGACTCGAAACCATTATTTTTATGTTTTATTATTCAGGTAAGGTTTCAATCGAGTCTATCGTAATCCTTGACCGAATAATTAATGTAGATTTGTCCGTGTAAATTTTTATTGAATGTATTTACATTTTAAATGTCGACAAAGATTGTGAAATAATAAAATAACTAAAAGAGTTTGGTTCTCAGAGAAAGTCGTCAGCAAAAACCTCGTGTTAAACATAAAACAATTAATATCAAGCAAATAACTTACAAACGTTATGTTTGTACATTTAACTATATTATTGATGTTATATTTGCTATAACAGTGTATAAAATCATACCTTGAGTCATAATGATAATTACTGATATGCTCATCATAATGATAGGTATACTGCTTCCAGTATCTTTGGCTACCAAAACATTTTTAAGGTTTCTTAAAATCGATAGCAGTGTTTACTAGGATTTGCTAAACGAAGCTTTTTTGACACGGACACTAAATATTGTGCCTCATAAAATAATAACAGCTTCATATAATTCATCGTAAAATTTGATGGTATTTTAGATATTGATACTGATCTACTTGTATGAGTATTTGCTCGTATGTGCTCGTGGAAAATAGAATGAAAACTAGTGTGTTTTATACAATTTATTCTAGATATTTTGAAAATTGAGCTTAATATATAATTTGAATTTTATAAATACTAAGTTGTAAAGGTAACAAAAAAAATAACGGTTGTTACAAAAAATTACCATATTGCAAACAATTTTACAACAAAGAGAATTTTGTAAGTAGCTATTTATTTAATTTACACAAATAACTGGATAAGTGGGTTAAAATTTGCACTCAGTACTACCCCTTTTAGCTTTGCGGTCTTCTCTGCTTGCAGTTTCTTTCGAAAATACCTAATAAAAATTCTCCATAATATTTTGCGAGATTGCGTTCCATTTCTTTTGTGACACGCTTTTAAGATCTCTTACATTGGTTACCAGTTTTTAAATATAATTTGCTTAATATAATAAGCTTTTTTGATACAAGCACTAAATATTGTAACTCATAACATAATAACAGCTTCATATAATTCATCGTAAACTTTGGTAGTTTAGATATTGAAAATATCCATATAAGCGGAACATTGTTGAGGCGGCAGCTTATTTAAATATTGATATATTTTTTATGTATTTTACAAAGTCAAAGTCAAAAATGCTTTATTCAAATAAACTCTTACAGACACCTTTGATGGGTTGACATTTTTTATAATTACTACCGGATTAAAACGGCCACCACAAAGAGATCCGGCGGAATAAACTTCTTCTTCGTTTCTCAGGCAGTACACTTTGCCTAGCTGGGAAGATCTTGCCTTTTCCACGTCTATTTTTTTGTGATGTCACCTCGAGTGATCACCACCCCATACAGAGGTGAATATGGTAATTGACATCTTTGGTGTTATAAGCGATAGTTGTCTCTTTCTATCAAGAGAGTCATCTTCTTGTTTGCTATCTTATGATATAAAAAAGTATGTTTGTGATGGCAACTATTTTTTATCTATTTATCATTTATTTTTCAAGGAACCTCTCATAATAGAAAACAACAATAACCGTGTTTATCCCGGGCTTCTTTGAAGAATAGGCCAACTGCCGTTATGCTAGACAGGTCGTAAAAGGCGACCGATTGGCTATGGGAGTCACTACTATCGTAGCTACTAGGTGGTTGAGTTGTGCATTGTCTCTCCCGGGTCTGGTACCACCGCCTTACCTATTCCTGCCGCAATAGCGTCAGTGCTCGTCGTAGTCGTATTTCGGTTTCGAGGGTAAGGTAGCCGGTAAACTTATGCATGTGGCATTAGACCTCGTCACAAGATAGCAACGCACTATTTACATCTTTGGTGTCTATAGGCATGGTTGACTTTTTCCATCAGGAGACTCATCTGCTTGTTTGCTATCTTATGATATAAAAAAACAATATTACAGCTATACGGATATATAAAGCTACAAAGCAAAAAATGCTGTTATTTCAGCAACAATGGCTTTTAAAAACTTTCAGGACAACGCTCGTAAAAAATAGGGATTATCCTGAATAACTAACTTTATTGTGTCTTAGGATCAGAACATTGTTGTGTTGAACAAAAAAACGACCTTGGTAAGCCAATGCGGCTGCGGCTGTAGAAGCCATAGCAAATAGGACAAATGTTACTCTAGACACAGTTAAGGAAAAATAATGTTTGTGTTAGTTTTATTAGTTTGAACCTTTTTTTTAATTAATTAGAATTTATTTTGAAATCTTAAGCTTTTTATGTGTTTTTTATAAGAGAGCACGTTTTTTTATATCATAAGATAGCAAACATGTAGATGGGTCTCCTGATGGAAATAGTCAACCATCGCCTATAGACACCAAAGGTGTTAATGGTGCGTCGCTATCAAGTGTATATGCAAATAGTCGTCAAATCAGGTTCTGATTGTCATTAATTAACATAGTATGACTGTACTTAATTTTTCCAAATGTAGTGACTATCAATCATGTCAGTTAGTGATTTGAGGAGATACAAGGTTATGAGATTGTTAATGATTTTTAGCAAACTTAAATTTGAAAATCGAATGAATTGACTTTTAAGACCGGTTGAATTTAATTTAATTCAGTCTTAGAAGTCAATTCATTCGATTGGGTATCGATGATTGTGCACCTACGATTAGCTAACAGTCCTATAAAATGATAGATAGCCAATTTATTGACAAATTGATCACATTTAGCACAACACAGCCTCTGGAAATTGCTTTTCTCAGAAAAAAAATATATTTAGGACGTATTGGCTAATCCAGAATTTGAAATCTGGAGTTGTGGTCTTCACGATAGTCAGTAGCGCTCAACTGTGGCGATATTTATTACACTTTTTAATAAATAATAAATATTCACGGGACAAATTACACTTACAGATCTAACCCCAAAATAAGCAAATATTTGCTTGTGTTATGCGTGTTATTCAACGATACTAATACATATAAATAAATACTAGGATATATTTAATAAACACCCAAACCCGGAAATACAATTTATGCTCATCACACAAATGTTTGTCCCGTCGGAGATCGAACTCGAGCCCCGTCGATTGCTTAGTCATGGGTCGCTAACTGTCGGGTCGCTAAAATGGGTCGGTAGTATTTGTGTAACAATGGAATTTATTTTACTTTATTTATCCTTAACTTAACTTTTTTTAAATAAACAATTTTCATTTCATTTGATTCTTTTTGGTTAAAATGTCTTGTTTAATTAGGCAGAGTTCCTCGGAAAGCGATTTTGATATTTTATTTAATCGTCTGTGTAAAAAATAAGTATTAGTTAACACGTTTACCCTCTAGGCGCGCAAGAATGAGTCATTTTAAGGTTAAATTATACGGCCATGACATTAATTGGGTCATCGCACCCTTCAAAATATAATGAGTTCTAATTTCCTGAAAGTTACTTAAATTTTATTAAAAATATTTTTGTTTACTTTATTACCTAATGGTTGACTGATTTTGCGGTAATTTAATGTGTTCAGAGTAAATAGTAAAAGATTGATATTTTGATATTTTTGTAGCGTAGCACAGCAGACGGCATTCCTTATGTTATTTTTAATCTTATCGAGTACACGAGCTGGTGTGTCACCTCGCGGAAAGAATTCAATAATGCTCATACGTTTCCGGCTTCTTCAGATTTTGTTGTCTCTATAAAAACTGCAATATGACTTTTGGAAAAATGTTAGACAGGCTGCTCTAAGATTTGACTTTTTGCATATACCAATATAATACGTTTTTTTATATTATAAGATAGCAAACAAGCAGATGTGCAGATGTGTCTCCTGATGGAAAGAGTCAACCATCGCCTATAGACACCAAAGTTGTTCATAATGCGTTGCTATCTTGTGGCGAGGTCTTATGCCACATGCATAAATTGATATGTAGATGACCAAGCGCCAAGATAATGTAGACGGAAATCGGCATACTACATGCCGATGATGATAGTGAATATTAGCACTATAGATCATTCAAATAGACACGATGTTGGGCGAGGAACATGTAGACGCGCATAGAAGCAAAATGTTTGTGTCAAATACTTTATATATTTTATCGTGAAAAAATAGCAATATGCTATTTTTCGTGCTGAATAAGAAGCCAATTGGAAAATACCCCTGGCTGGAAGATTTTATTTCATCCTAAGTACTATAACTCTGTATTTCTCGGTGTAAATGCAAGCTACACTGACAACTTAAGAAATTAACTTCAAAGGTGTATCCAATTTAATCTGTGATTGCACTAACTTGAAATGTTCGTCAAAAAACCCCCGATTATATAGGTGTCGTAGCCAGATCGCAGAATTACCCACATCATGAAGTGTGTGATGTGGGCAACTAAAATTTACTAGGTGATTAGATCGTTCACGGTTCATGATTTTATTATCCACGATTGGCCATATTATGATGAAAATTTTACGTCTATAAGATATTTTATACAAATCCAGAATATGTTAGTAACTTGTGTATTGTTTTTGTATACAACAGATATTTATTCATTCCGTTTCGTTAATTCAGTCATTACTAAATAACACACACACACACACACAAAGGGGAGCCGCCATGTGTAGCTACACCTAAACAACGCGCTTCCAGCGCCTCTATCAGTAGATAATGTAACTATTTTACGGTTTGACCATTTCATGAAATAGTCGCGCGTTTAGTTAACCATATCATTAATCTGATTAAAGAACATCATTTATTTGAGAGGGATTTCTTATCATTAATCTAACGACATCATAATGTGGCCAATGGATAGTGAAAAATTTCATGAAATGCTACTATTTCGTGGAATTTTCGAGAATTTCATGATGTGGGTAATTTTGAGATCTGGCCACGACCTAGGCATTAAGAGATATACAGAGAGCATCTCTCTAGAGATAAAGCGATTCTAACCCATTGGTAAGAACAGGATACTTACCACACATTTAGCATAGCAACGTATCTTTTAACACCTATAGCTTGTACTATTATATATTCTATGCCTATAGTGTTTATAGGTGGTCGTTATCTCTTTCCACCTGAAGAAACATCTCATTGTTTGCTACTCCGTGAAAAATGGCATCTTTAATCATCGAAAAATAGTAGTTTAATTTACAAATGTATGCTAATTTTCTTCCACTATGCAACTACGCCGAAACAAAGAAGAAAATATTAAAACGGAGAGTGTATAAAATACCTGGTCATAACTGGTTTCGCAAAAAAAACCTGGCTCTATCCATCTATCCTCATGTATACGAGTAATAGGATTGTCTCGCAGTGTGATATTAAATTCTCTACCATACACAAAACTAAACAAAGACATGAAGCATGGCTGCTGAAACTTAATTATGAGCAGACAGAAACATTTGTAAACTTCCATTAATTTACTTAATCAGTGACTACTCGTATTTTAAATTCGTTTAAGAGAGTTCTTGTACATTGTTACAGCACACCAATACCCATTTTCAACTTTATCTTTCAACTTAACTTTAAACTTCAATTTTAATCTTAAAACAACTACATACCCACAAATATGTACTATATTTGTGGGTATACACTTATTTATATATATACTTATATAAATAAGTGTTCATATTTTATTTTTTCTTGTGTTTCATTTATGTCTTTCTCTATTGTTCTCATTTTTATTATTCTATTTGGTTTAGTGCCTACTCTTAGTTTATGCTATTAATGAATTACGAATTGCTCTGTAAAACGAAATCATAATGTAATAGTTCTTTTTTTTTAAATCATAAGATAGCAAACAAGCAGATGGGTCTCCTGATGGATTGACTATTTCCTTCAGGAAATATATATAATAATTTGTCTCTTTTTATATCATAAGATAGCAAACAAGAAGATAGGTCTCCTGATGGAAAGAGTCAACCATCGCCTATAGACACCAAAGGTGTTAATGGTGCGTTACTATCTTTTGGCGAGGTCTAATGCCACATGCATAAGTTTACCGGCTATCTTACCCTCCAAACCGGAACACGACAGCGACAAGTACCAACGCTATTGCGGCAGGAATAGGTAAGGCGGTGGTACCAGACCCGGTCGAGCCAATGCAGAACTCTACCACCTAGTAGCCACGATGGTAGTGACTCGTAAAGCCAATCGGTCGATTTTTACGACCTGCATGGCAGAACGGCAGTTGGCCTATTCTTCAAAGGAGCCCGGGACCAACACGGGAAAGAGGGGAAGTTCCCTAAAAATAAATGTAAATAACAGTATTTTATTAAATTACAACTGGTTTCTAGAGACACAGGCTTAGCTTAGTTCGGGAACCTCTGGTAATTGTCAAAAAAAATTTATATTAACAAATTACTATAAGCACGATTTGTAAATGTAGGCCTCAAGCATTTATAAACTCTTGTAAAAGTTGTTGTATGAAATAATAAAACTGTGCATAAAGTTTTAAATAAAAAAAATATCGAAAATCCAGAAGATAGAGAAGACCACAGCATTAATAATTAATAGTTCTCTATTCTACTCTTTTTGAATGAAGTAAAATTATCTTCTGTAGATGCTTCGGGTAGGAAGTGAAATGTGCGTTTACTGTATATACTGGGTACACAATGCGTATACTGTGTGTTTTTGTTTGATCAGCTAAAATGGTGTACGTGGGAGGTCAATAGTTCCGCCGAAGTTGTCTTCAAATCTGATGTAGCAATTCGCTTAAAGTTGCGATCAATTCTTTTTTGAACTTCGTACAATTTATTTTTTTACTTTTAAATTTGTATTACAAGTATTACAACAATCAGTAAAGTAAACCTTTTGTAGTCGTTTCCAATATTTTGCTTTTTATAACGACACAGAAATGCTATTAGCGAACAGATCTATTATATCAGTCCCTTTGAATATTGCTGCGGGGCTCTTTATCTTCTATTTATTCAACGAATTTGGCGTGCTATTATTTATTACTAATGGTAGATCACGGCTTTGCCCGCGAGAATAGTTATTCTGTTATGAAGCAGTAGTTACGTTTATAGACAGACAATTTTTATTCCATCAAATTAATAAAAATTTTATGTTTGGTTGTTTTAGTGTTGTAGTTAGTGAAGGGTAAGTTTAACCCAGAAAAATATAATGCTTTTATACATACTAATACGTAGGTCACACATGTTATAACCAAAATATTATGTTTATTGCTTTTCAAAATAATCTCTTTTACATTTTAAACATTTTTTCATGCAATCAGACCATTTTTTAAAACAGGAGAACCACAGATCTGAAGGCATGTTTTCTACGTGCTGATTGAATGCTATCACTGCCTCTTCGGAGTTGGTAAAAGTAAAACTTCTGATCAAATGTCTGATAAATTTGATTTTGGGGAAAATACAGAAATCACAGGGTGCTAGGTCGGGGCTATGCGTAGGATGAGTGACGAGATGTACTTTTTCGGAAGCTAAAAATGACTTTGTTTTGTTGGCCGTGTGTGAAGAAGCGTTATCATGGTGTAGGAGAATGGGGCTTTTGGGTCGTCTTTCGCGAACTTTTTCTAACACCCTGGCTAAACAAATGGTAGAATACCGTTCGGAATTAACACTTTTTTGATCTTCAAGTGGAATTGTACAGATGGAACCCGTAGCTGAGAAAAAAACGTGATCATTTTTTTACCAACGTTTCTCGCCTGCTTCTCTTTTGTTGGGCCTGTTCTCATTTTCAAACTCCTATTCACAAGATTGCTGTTTTTTTTTCGGGTACAAACAATAAATCCACATTTTGTCTCCTGTGACAATGTCATAAACAGCATTAGAATGTCTGTGGTCGTACTTCAATAGCATCTGTGAGCACCATTCGACGCGAGTCCGCTTTCGCTCCGCTGTCAGTTCATGAGGGATCCAACGACAACAAAGTTTCCGAACTTTCAATTCTTCGTGTAAAATTTTCTGAGTTTGGCTCATACAAATCCCCAATAGTCCTCGAATTGTCTCATAGGTAATCCGGGGGTTTTCTTCAATTAACCGCTTAACAGTAGCCACATCATTTTTGTTGACGGCAGCTGAAGGCCGTCCTTCACGAAATTCGTCATGTAAAGAAACTCGACCTCTCTCAAATGCAGTAAACCTCACGGTGCTCAAACAAGGTGCTTCTCTCCCAAAGTATTGTGAAGACGAGCGGCACAGTCTTGCGGTGAAAGAGAACTTTTAAAATCATAAAAAATCATCGCTCTAAAATGTTTTCGACTTAATTCCATTTTTGTTGCGTACGTAGAACTCTGATGTGTGATAAAAAACAATTGACAAATCAATTCCCGCCAATTGTTTTTTTTATTACTAAGAAGGTTGCAACGTTTTAAAAATATAACATTCGAAATTCAAACAGTTCCGTTTAGCTAGAAGTGCCAAACTTTTAGTGTGCCCCATGTACCACCGCCTTTCATATTCCTGCCGCAACAGCGTCAGTGCTTGTCACTGTCGTGTTCCGGTTTGGACGGTAAGGTAGTCGGTAAACTTATGCATGTGGCATTAGACCTCGCCACAGAAGAGAGCAACGCACCATTGACACCTTTGGTGTCTATAGGCGATAGTTGACTCTTTCCATCAGGAGACCTATCTGCTTGTTTGCTATCTTATGATATAAAAAAGAGCACTAATTGAAGAGAGCACTAAAGAAGAGAATCTAGAGCACTAATTGAATTATATATGATAGTTTATATCGCCCAGCTTAAGTGGCGGAGGGGCTGAGTGAAAAAGATCCTGAACAATTCACTAAATTACTAAATCAGCCACGATAAAGGCGACTCTAACTCCTATGTTTCTTAACGTTTTATACAGTGAAAAGCGATGACGTTATTTCAACCAGATTAGGCGATGGACATTAATCCGAAAAATTGTGTGAAAATAAAAACGGAATGAGGAGCTAACCAGCATAATGGTAAAATTCATTTCCTAAATTCTCAAAAAGTATTTCGAGCAAAACACAATAAGATACATCATCATTAAGTTATTGGCATTGAGTCTATAGCCCTAATTGAATTATTTACGCCAGTTTATGTTAACCATCCCAACTGGCAGGGCTACTACAAAGAGAAAGTTCCTGAATAATTCACTAAATTATCGAAGCGGCCGCGTCCCAACACTAATACATTCTTTTACATTGCATTATTTATTTACATCGTACCGTTAAAGCGAAGATTACTTAAAGCGATAGTTACTAATCCATAAAAGTTATTTCAAAATTCTACCAACACTTACCACGATTTGATACGTCAGTGACACATTTTTTTATATCGTAAGATAGCAAACAAGCAAATGGGTGTCCTGATTGAAAGAGTCAACCATCGCCTTTAGACACCAAATATGTTAATGGAACGGTGCCATCTTGTAGCGAGGTCTAACATCACGTGAATATATTTACTGGCTACCTTATCCTTTAAACCGGAATACGTCACTGTCAAGCAATGACACTAATGCGGTAGGAATAGGTAAGGCGGTTGTATCAGACCCGGGCGAGACAATGTAAAACTCTACCACCTAGTAGCCATGGTGGCAGTGACTCGCATAGTCAATCGGTCGCCTTTTACGACCTGCCTGGTAATACAGCACTTAGCTTATTCTTCAAAAGAGCCCGAACCAACACGGGGAATATTTAGTCTTCATAGATTTTTGGTGGTTTCAAGAGCAAGGTGAGGCTCACTACTTGTTCTTACCAATATAATTTCTGTAAATTAGAATCAACAACAGCAACACTCTGATGATAACTGAGTAGCGAGCTCATGTTGCCCTGGGGAAAAGCTAAGCTGTCTTGAAATCTGCAACGAATTTAATCAGAAATATATAGAAAAAGGAAAACACATCAAGTTTCTTTCCCTTTTCAGCAGTAACAACAAAAGGGTAAAAGCATAAAAATGCAGTAATCACGAGTCAGACTTTTAGAACAAGATTAAGCGTGTTATTACTTTAGTGAACATTTGATGTCTTATCTCTTTATTTACTTACTTGTATATTTTTAATGCCTAAAAATAAATATAGACATCGAAAAAGCAAGCAAGCTTCGTTGGTCGGACATGTTGAAAGAACAAAGAATGATTAACAAAACAGGTAGGTATACAATGCGAATGTCGATGGGTGCAGGTACCGAAGGAGACCAAGACTGACTTATCATGATCAAAGTGGTTGGGATCTATCAGAAGGTGGTGTCAAGAGTCTTCGAAACCGGCGTTTTGCATAAAGAGAGTTATGAATGTGCACGAAGCAAGGCAAGTCTGTCTGGAACGTGACATAGGGAACTTAAATCTCTCTGTCTGGGTCGACAGACAGGTAAGAGATTTGGCGTTAAGATATGTATGTATGTGAAATGAATCACTATTGTAACTCCTTGGCTGACGCTTTGGTTAATCAAGACTTACTATATTCTCAGTTACTGAGATGGCTTCTCTTTCACTCCATTTTGTCGTCCTGTAAGTACTGTTGCCAATAACTGGGACTAAGTGCTTTTAGTGCTCATGCAGGGCATGAAGGTTAGCATATCAATTATGGTAAAATGCATTTGTACTGTTTCACAAAACACTTTTTATTTTGTTTATATCGCCAACTGGTTTCGCTTTTATGATATCTTTAGAGCTGATATTTTTATAAAATAACTAGCTGACCCGGCAAACGTTGTTTTGCCTTTTTAACTACTCTTATTTTTTTCTATATTTCATCACCTTTTAAACCTTCCCTGGACTTCAACAACTAATTCAAAACCATCATTAGCCAAATCGGTTCAGCCGTTCTCGAGTTTTGGCGAGACTAACGAACAGCAATTGATTTTATATATAAAGATGTTGGGCCCGCGACTTCGTCCGCGTGAAAAAAAAGTCTAAAATAAAAGTCCCAGGGTTTTATGCGTATGATTTCCCGTAGGATTTCGGGAATAAAAAACTATGTCTTTTCTCGGGTCTCAAACTAGCTTTGTACCATATTTAATTCGAATCGGTTGAGTGGTTTAGGCGTGAAGAAAAAACAGATAGTTACTTTTGCATCACTACATAGTATAAAACAAAGTCGCTTTCTCTATCTGTCCCTATTTATGCTTAGATCTTTAAAACTACGCAACGGATTTTGATGCGGTTTTTTTAATAGATAAATTAATTCTTGAGGAAGGTTTTAGTATATAAACCTTTCCGATATTTCCACGGGAACAAAAGCTACGCGGGTGAAACTACGCGGGTTAATATCATAATAATATTTTAAATATATATTAAAAAGATTGCAAGCTATTTCTTTAATTTAGCTAGAAAAAACCTAATATTTTAAACTTACTTCATGGCTAATCCTACGCGACTATTTGTTCCAAAGACTCAGGCTGTCTATTAAAAAAAAAAACATTTATCACAAATGTATATCCATGCATAATATCAAAGCGGCTCTATATATTTTGCTAATTCTAATTTTGTATTTGCAAATTCGCAGGATAAGATTTTTGCGAGACAAAATATTTGTAATATGAAATGAAAAATATGACTTTAAGTATTAGTATTATGAAGGGGACATCTGGTCTCATTTATATCATTTATATCATAAGATAACAAACTAGCAGATGGTTTTTCTAATGGAAAGAGACTCATGTCTATAGATAGTAGTCTCTTTCCAGGGTCATGGCCACCATTGTGAAGGTTGATGACGTCACACAAGAATGGACTAGGAAATGTCTTCTTGGTCAAGCAACAAACTAGAAATAAAATATCAAACAAGCAGATGGGTCTCCTGATGGAAATAGTCAACTATCGCCTATAGACACCAAAAATGTTAATGGTGCGTCGCTATCTTGTGGCGAGGTCTAATGTCACATGCATTAGTTTACCTGCTACCTTACCCTCCAAACCGGAACACGATGGTGATAAGTACTAACGCAATTGCGGCAGGAATAGGTAAGGTGGTGGTACCAGACCCGGGCGAGACAATGCAAAACTCTATCACCTAGTAGCTACGATGGCAGTGACTCGCATGGCCAATCGGTCGCCTCCTTCTAGTTTTCTCCTGCCTGGCAGAACGGCAGTTGGCCTATTCTTCAAAGGAGCCAATACCAACACGGGGAAAAAACTTTCATGTATCGTCGCACTGTACGCACTGCACTGTGGAACGGTGAAGGCTGTCTTACCCTTCAAACTGAAATAAGGCACTGTAGTCTTACCGTGCAAAGCCAGATCGGCAGCTAGATTGAATTAAAGTAAAATTTCGGACGCGCTATTATAATGTTGTATCCAACATCGAATCTACAGTGCTAATTGAATTACTTACGCCAGATTGTGTCAGCCAGCCCACCTGGCGAGGCCGAATGAAAAAGTTCCTGAATAATTTACCAAATTACCGTAGCGGCCGCGGCGCTACCCTGATTCCTTTATTTGTTCTGTTATGTATGTATTTAAGAAGCTTGTTTTTAAAATTTTTGTGTAAGTTAAAATTTGTTTGCTTTTTATTTACAGATTTATCATTTTATTTTGCCTTTTTATTCAACTGTAAGATAAAACGAGGGTTATGTTTTTAACAGTGTACGTGAGTTTGTAAGTATTAATGCTTATCTTTGATTTTTTTAATCTAATACATATTATAAATGTGAAAATTTGTATGTTCTGACCTATTAAAAACGTTTGGAACGATTTTTATAAAATTTAGGTCACAGTACATAGGTTATTTTTTATTCCGGAAAAATATGTTATTGCCTTGGTATTAACCAATAACATTAATAATAAAGTGGGCTGCGGAATGCAGCGGGCTCGTATTATATGATAGAAATAAGCAGACGGTCCTCCTTGTAGAAAGATAACCATTGTTTATAAATACCCAGTAAGTAATGATTATCATAGTTGTCTCATACCTATACATACTAAAGATATTAATAGTGCGAAGTCTGTGTGACAAATCAAAATTAAACAAGTCTACCGGTTAATTTACCTTCTGAAATGAAACAATGGAAAGTGATAAGCACTAACGCTATTGCAGCAGGAAAAATTGCAGAAAAGTTCTTCCATATTTTTATTTACTCATGGGGCTCACCCGCAAATAAACAGGCTTGTAACAGTAAGGCCTTTCTGTTTAAGTGTCATTCGGATTCGGTTCTCGACTAGTTAAAAATGTTATTGGGGCTTATCTTCTAGAAATCTTAATAGAAGCTCGAAAACTACTGGTTAGTGTATTAACTTCCACGTGTCTACGAAAAATACATAAACTTAATGACCCTTCTTAGATAAATGAATTAAAATGTACTTTTTATTAAAGGAGGTTTTAAAAAGGCTTTAAAACCTGAAACAAGTTAAGTTAGTACACAGTTTAATCAGTACAATCAACGGAATCGATGGCGAAGCAAAGAGAAACTTCACCACATTAAACAATTTGGCACATGGGTCAGTTAGATAGGATAGCAAATAAGCAGTTGGCTCTTATGGAGAAAAAGGACAACTATAGACTTTATACTCTAAATATATTAATAGCGCGGCTATCTGACTGGCGGGATGTTAATTCCACATGCATAATTTTACCGGCAACCTTACTCTCTACACTGGGATATGTCAAAGACAAATATTGATGCTATTGGAACAGGATTACATAAGGCAGTGATACCAAATCCAGTCTAGGCGTTGTGAAACTCTAATATATACCTAGTCACGATGGTAGTGATATATATATATATATATATATATATATATATATATATATATATATATATATATATATATATATATATATATATATATATACATACATATATATATATATATACATATATATACATATATATATATATATATATATACACACATCTTAACCACCTTAAAAAACTACTTCACTCATCAAGAAAATGTGTGTAAGTAATACTTATACTCGCGTTGAGTGAGGTAGTGTTTTTTTCTCTTAAATATGCTTCAGTTTCGAAGTGAAACGTGCGTTGAGTGCGTAAATTGTGTGCTTTTTTTATGCTTACTGCCGATGTGGGTGAAAGTGTGGTAGATATGTGTGTGTGGGTAATTGTGCCGCCGGGGTCTTCTTTTTTATCCGGACTATCGGTGAGTTTTTTTCGTTTATTAAACCGGCGTCTTTTGGTTAGGTGCCATCGCGGAGGTCACGTATAACAGTATAGCAAATGTAATTAATTTTTATAGTTTAATTATGGATATCCGAAAGGTAACGCCTGAATCAATAGAATATATAGCTAGTCTTTCATCTTTTATGAAAGCCTGGCAGAATTTCAAATAATATATTCCTCAAAGGAGTTAATATAATAACAAACAAGATTATGTTAATGATAAATATACAGAGAAACTAATTGTACAAAATAATTATTCAAATGTCATACGGCAAATATCATGGAGATATGATATCAAGAATTATTCGCTATCAAACATAATATTATGTTGAGTAATGAAGTTGGAATTGCCTCCAGAAATTATCAGATAACGTTTCCCTAAACGGGTAATAAGTACTCTCATCGGAGATGACTTTATGTAATGTTTAACTAGATGAAAAATGCGGTTTCGCGGGTCTGAATAGCATTGATAGCTCGTAAGAGATTTTTACGAAAAAAGTTTACACACTACTAAAATGCGCGTTTTGTATTTTGTAAGTACAGGAGCTTAGACCAAGTAATATAACTTCGTATCTATTTATATTATAAGATAGTAAACACTGTTTGTTTGGTTCTCCTGATGAAAATAGAAGACATCGCCTATCGATATCAAAGATATTAGTGATACATACGAACATAAGATATTAATATTATAAAAAACGAATAATAATATATTGAATCAACTTAAAGTATGACATTCAAAACATTGTGATATGGTTTGTATGTTTCACATACCATCATTGTTTTTTAACAGTACATGAGTACACTCGTATATATAACTATTTCTATTTACAATATAGCTACAATAAAAGGAGAATATAAAAGAATTTTTAACTTTGTAATATGGAGATTTAAAGTGTTTCTTGAATAAATCGTGAAAATGGAATATTGCAGATGCCTCGTAACTTATTAGCTCCTTGAATACGAGAAGCAAGTTTCGTAAGTAAACATATGGAGAGAAGATATCTCAAACAGAAACAAGTTACTGACTGATCCTAATATCGTACCAATGTTAACTCTTTGTGTTAGTAAAATACACTTTTCGATTATATTATGAGTTATTAATTTTCGCATATATATTTAAAAGGCAAGTAAGTATTTTGAAAGTCGATTGTTGATATAACTTATGAATCAATACTATTTCGTCGTATGCGATTTTTTCACTTAGAATTATAGAAGGGTATGAACTGGATAGGAGTTTCTGTCGTCGGCAGTTTGTGAATCTGCATTTTTAAATGTTTCAAATAGCCTTACTTTTACTTTTAGTTCACTGATTAAATATTATTTTACACAACTAATCAATTTTGCTAATTACAGCATCATTAGGGATTCAACACATTTTGACTAAGGTGTAAAGTTTGTGAAGTTAGAGCGTATAGAGTTAAAAACTTGGCTCTGTATGAGATCCGATAACGTTTTGACAGTGCGAGGTACATAAATGGTCTCGTCTTGGCAAAAACTTCACATGAATGTATTTTTGGTGGAATACAATTGTCTAGGTTTATTAAATGTAGTTTTGCTTAATGTGTGGATTTTTAGAGAAGTCCGAAGAAGAGAATAGAAGTTAAGATTGGACTTCTTTATATAAAATTCAACTATAAAATCACACACGTCTTCAAGCATGCAATCTATATCTATATCTATATAATCTATATCTATATCTATACATATAATAAAATCGTAGGAAAGTCAAAACTGTACATTGAATATGTTTTAAAAAGAATACTTGAGGCGTGATCTACAATCGATATCGAAGCCAAAAATATAGTTTTTAGAATTTTTGTCTGTTTGTCTGTTTGTCTGTATGTATGTCCGGGGTAAACTCTTAAAAGTACTGCATGGATTTACTTTAAATTTTGCATGAATAATACTAACTGGTCGGGTCAACATATAGGCTACATATTATCACGCTATCACCTACGGGGGAGAAGCAGTGCGGAGTAAACGAAGTCCGCGCGGACGAAGTCGGTGGCAACAGCTAGTATTCTTATAAAAGGGATTGCAATTTTGTCACATTATATATAGATGCTAGACGCTATAATAGATGCTAGCTGAGCTTTAAAGTTTCAAAATAAAATTTATTAACTATTCATATTAAAATTAAAATTTATCATAGACCTAACTTAAAATTATAATATTAAAATTTGTTAATTATAATTTAAAGTTTATGTCAATAAAATTAGAGGCAGAAATATACATATAATATGAAATATGAGTCTCTTGATAGGCTCTGTATGTATTATGTATTACGATATCTCTCTTTTAATATTTATTAATTATTGGTTTTAAATTTTCGGTTTTTATTCCTTAAGAACTTTATATATATATATATATATATATATATATATATATATATATATATATATATATATATATATATATATATATATATATATAAGTTTATGTATTTCTTCTGACACAATAAGTCTGCAGAACTCTGATTTTGTGGATAATTAGCAGTGAAATTTTCATGTTTGAGCTCTTTAGTTTTGTAAATTTAAAATTTAGAATAATTTAATGATTACGGTACATACTTTAGAGTCATTACCATAAAAATGATAATTAAATAAAACTTTATAAACAGGAAGCTTTTTCTCGACATATTAATAGTAAAAGGCGATGCTTTAGTTTGACAAAATAAGACCAGAACATAGGACTTTGCAATTAATTCAAGTGGAAAAATAACGCAGTCTCTATCAAAAAGAAACTCTTATATTTTATACCGAGCTGAAAATAATACTTCAAACTTGGACTTGCAACTTCAGGAGATTATGCTTTGTTTACAAAAGAAAAGTTTCGCGAAAAGTTATTTTCCTTTCCTCGAACATGCTTATTTGGTAAAATTAAGCCTCTACCAAGGAGGTTACACATGAGGAATAATTTAGCTTTTTATTCACGAATGTCGATATAATCTCGATTGTTAATTTCAAATTCGATTACCAGTAGTCCTCCTCTTTACATGCTGAAAACAAAACAACGGAAAACATAATCCGATGAATTCATAAAATATAAATGTTTTATGAAAAACATTTTTTTTATATCATAATATAGCAAACAAGCAGATGGGTCTCCTGATGGAAAGAGTATGCCATCGCCTATAGACACCAAAGATGTTAATGGTGCGTTGTCTTGTGGCGAGATCTAATGCCACATGCATAAGTTTACCGGCTGCCTTACCCTCCAAACCGGAACACGACAGTGACAAGCACTGACGCTATTGCGGCAGGAATAGGTAAGGCGGTGGTACCAGACCCGGGCGATCCAATGCAGAACTCTACCACCTAGTAGCCACGATGGTTCTGACTCGATAGCCAATCGGTCGCCTTTTACGACCTGCCTGACAGAACGGCAGTTGGCCTATTCTTCAAAGGAGGCCGGGACCAACACGGCGAAAATCAACTAATTTCATTTTTAATACCATACCTTGAACAACTTAAGATCACCACCCATAAAAATATATTAATAAAGACATGACTCTTTATACAGCGTTTAAAATTTTATAACAAGCATTTTAAAACACCATACAGATCGATAAGTATAGATATCCGCAATTACGACACCTATTGTTTGTAATTAATACACTTTTTCTCTTGTTTGATTTGTATAAGTAGCGAAATATATAAAATGAAAAAATCTTAAATATATATGAGGTTTTCGACAATTTAAAGCCATAAATGTAATAAAAAAAATTACATATTTGACATGTCCTTATATACGTAGAGAGCGTCGATCTGTGCGTTGTGTATAATAATATTTCTGGGATGATGTGTCCAATTAAGTATATTTTAAAGTATTTTGTTATAACTTTTTCTGTTAAGTATTACTATACTATATTAATTGCCTCTGTGGTGTAGTCGTCCGGTGTCGGAGGTGACCACATGAGGTCTCCCGGGTTCGATTCCTGGGTCGGGCAATTTATAAATGTGTTTTTTCAGTTTTCTGATAAAAACAACATTGCCCGGGATTGGAAAGTGCCTGGTTGGCGATAGGCTTGCCACCTATCGCATTGTGGGATCAAGTATCTTCGGCTAATCGTGGGTGCACTTGTTGTACCTCTGTCTACTCTTTCGGGGATACGGGCGTGAAGATACTTTTGTAATACTATTTTATTATTATAACTATTACTTACTAACTTATTTCAAGTGTAAATATTTTACCTACGAAATAAAGACATTTTGAATTTTGAATTAAGTAAACTTGTGCATGTGGTATTACCATTTCGCCACATGCATAGCAACTTATGCATGTTACCGGTGGGAGGGATGCTTTATCGACGGGAGGAATGCTTTGCCGGTAGGAGGGATGCGCTGTGCCACGCTCCCGACTGCATGGGTACCACCATCTTGCCTGTTTCTCCCGTGAAACAGCTTTGCTGTGTTTCGGAGAGAAGTGCAAGACAGGTACTGGCACCGAGACTTAATACCTTATGTTTCAGAATAGGCAACAGGTAAATGATTTACCTGGGCTAATCCTAGGTAAACTAGTTAATGTTCATTGGCAACGTCGACCACTTACCATCAGGTGGCACGTCTGCCAGTTTGGCTCTCCAACTAATATAAAAAACGTGCCAATAAAATCTTTGGTATTTGTAGGCATTAGTTTTTCTTTTCATCAGGAAAGCTTTCTGCTTGTTCTATAATCGGAAGCTATTTTATTTTATTTTATTTTTATTTTGTTTTATTAGGAAAACAGTACAGTAATTATATAACTAAAGAATATAACATTGTAATATAAGTATACACATTTACTAAGTTTTCGCAAAAAATATCTACTAACTCTTGTATTCAATTTATTAGAGAGAGAAAAAACAAACAAGAGTTTCCAGGTAAGTGAAATTAAGTTAAGAGGAGAGTGTTACAAAACAATTAATGGTACGGTAATGTAATTAATGGTAAACAAACTATCTAATGGTATATATAAAAAATTTGGTGTTCTATAAACAACGGATGAGATCTGTTTGTTGGGTACCGAAAATTTAGTAAAACAATTCTAAAGTAAAAACCTTAATATTGTATAAGAGAGAATTAAATAAAATACCTGTGATCTTATTAACTCTGTAAGCAAACCCTAAAACTTTTAGCAAAATTTTTGTTTTTAAAGCTTAAAGCAATCAAAAGTTTGCCTAAGGATAGATTTTTGAACTGTTCAAACCCAGAAATATCGGTTGTGATTATTCTAGAGATGATTGAAAAGTAACTTTTAAAGGCGTAGATTGATTCTAATCTTTTAAACGACATTCAACCCTGTTTTTTTGTCGATTATTTTTTTAATTAAAGTTCAACAATTACTTTAGAATGAATCATTCGATTTTAATCTGCACAGCAGCATTCAAAACAGGTTTTTAGAGGAACGAACTAGTACATTTTTTGTTAAATTTCTCAAAAACTTTTTAAAATAGTTCAAACTTTCAGGAAGTCTGAGTGATCTTAATTGAATACCATGAACTAAGTTTCGATCGGTCAACCCGTACAAAAGTATTGAGAGATTCGCATATACACATATGTTTTTTTTATATCACAAGGTAGCAAACAAGCAGATGGGTCTCTTGATAGAAAGAGTCATTCATCGCCTATAGACACATAGACACTAAGCATGTTAACGGTGCGTTGTTATCTTGTGGCGGTGCCTAATGCCACATGCACAAGTTTATCGGCTTCCTTACTTTCTAAATCGGAACACGATAGTGACAAGCGCTGATGCTATTGTGGCAGGACTAACCACGCGGCGATGGTACCAGACCCAAGCGAGACAATGCAGAACTCTACCACTTAGTAGCCACGATAGTAGTGACTCGCATAGCCTTTAGGTCAGTCGCCTAATACGACCTGCCTGGCAGAATGGTAGTTGGCCTATTCTGCAAAGTAGCCCGGAACCAATATATATATATATATATATATATATATATATATATATATATATATATATATATATATATATATATATATATATATGTGTGTATAATATCAGTCTAAACATTTTCATATGTCGGTCCCGGGCTTATTTGAAGAATAATAGTGGCAATAGAGCACGCCACAAGAGAGCAACGCACCATCAACATCTTTGGTGTCTATAAGCGATGGTTGACTCTTTCCATCATCCCATCTGCTTGTTTGCTATCTTATGATATAAAAAAAGTAGAAAAAGTTAGAATAGCTTTCTAGGGCCTATAAGCGCTGAGATCTGATGAAAAATCGGTTTCAGAAAATCGGAGAGAAATCAAGAATTTTCTTGTCGAGAATTTAAAAACATCTTTTTATATGTAGTAGTTCTTTTTTTTTGAAAATACCCTTAGTAAGCTGGATTATTCTGTGAATGAATAACAGCTAGCCTTGTTTCCAGTAAAACGAGCATCTGTTTATAAATTCTTTGTTTGCTGGTAACGACGGATTTTTGCAAAGAGGATTTCCTAAATCTAAATGTGATTGAAGTGCGTCTGTCCTTTTTGTAAGATGTTTTATCGGTTTATCGTCTTTCTCACACAAAACATTTTAGTGTAAGTAAAAATGTAGAATCCATGATAAAAATATTTTTCATTAGTGAGATGCAATCGTTTTTCTACAAATTCTTTATCCATCAGGCGCTTATCTTCGTAAATATATTTGGCATTGGCATTTATTCGTGCTTTTGTTACTAGAAGGATTTAAATTAAGGATTTTAAATAAAAAAGTCGTATATCATTATGTTGGTTCATTAGCGAGATTTTATAGAATATTATTAGGGATATGTTTGGTACTAGCAGACTCACCAAATATTATCCTGCTTGAAACTAACAGCAGCTCCACCTAAAAATGTTCATTTAAAAGTCATTATAGTGTTAAATATTACAAATCGTTACATACCTACTATAATTTAACTTTATTTTAAAAAGTACAGCAAATTTTTGTTTGACTACGGCAAACACGAATATCCTTTCGTTTATGTGTTATACTATTAATTGTCGGCACTTGGTGAAACTGCATTTTGATTTTAATTATAAAACACTTGTACTGATTTCACTACATATATATTTTTTCCAAATTATATATATAAATCCGGTTTCGCGTATTAACGCATCATCAGGATTTATAGCTCAACAAGAATCCTTTCGTTTATTTTTTCTGCTACCTTGATCATTTTAATGCGTTGTTTTGCAACGTCTTGTATTGGCAAAATATTACTTTTATGCAGCCAAAATAAAATAAACAACATAGGGATGAAAGCATACGATGCTCACAAATATCTTAATTTTAATGATATCATCTAGGGTGCCGAATTTAGGTAATTTCAAAAATGTTCCTATCACTTTTGGACCAAGACCTAGATTTTTTTTATTTATTTCTTAAGCTATTGCCGCATGCCCGCTTGCCGTCAATTTTCAGGACACTCTGTATAACAAAATTAGATTATGATATGGGTACAAGTCAGTAATATTAATACATAGAAATACATATGTAAATACTGAAAATATATTTAATCAATACCCAAACACAGAAATACAAACATCTATTCACCACTCAAATGCTTGCTTCTGTCTGGAATCAAACCCGAGTTCCGTCAATCTCCTAGTTACTCGACCAACGGAGCGGTAAAATGAAATTGAATCAACTCATATTTTTATCTACATATAATAAAATCGTAGGAAACTCAAAACTGTACATTGAATATTTTTTTTAAAAAATACTTGGGGCGTGATCTACAATCGATATCGAAGCCAACAATATAGTTTTTAGAATTTTTGTCTGTTTATCTGTTTGTCTGTTTGCCTGTATGCATGTCCGGGGTAAACTCAAAAAGTACTGCATGGATTTACTTCAAATTTTGCATGAATATTACTAACAGGTCGGGTAAACATACAGGCTACATATTATCTACGCTCATCGCTCGCTCGCTATTACCTACGGGGGAGAAGCAGTGCGGAGTAAACGAAGTCCGCGCGGACGAAGTCGCTGGCAACAGCTAGTTAATAAATAAGGGTAATTAAATATTTAAAATCTATTTTTTTAATTTACTTGAGTTATAAATTTATAAAAAAAACTATTAGAGGATTTTCAATAAAATACTGTTTTACGAAGACCGTTTCAAAAATATAAAGCGTGACTCTTAAAAACAATAAATAACCATATTGTGAACTGCAAGGCTTTGTATAGGGCACCCATATCATATAAGTTGCGTTATGATTAAACCAACAAAAATTGATTAAGTTCTGTATCGTCTGCCCGAATTTAGTATTACTACATAATCTATTCGACCGCCCCGTTGGTCGAGTGGCTAGCGAACCTAACTAGCGGGATCGGGTTCGATTCCTGACAGAGACAAACATTTGTGTGATGAGCATAGATGTTTGTAATTCTGGGTTTGGGTGTTAATTATGTATATACTTAATAAATTATATATATACTTATATATATATATATATATATATATATATATATATATATATATATATATATATATATATATATATATATATATATATATATATATATATATATATATATAACAACTTATATACTTTGGGGGGTTAGATCAAATCGTGTAATTTGTCCAGCAATATTAATTTATTCCGTCATATTAATACCGTCAGTGCTTGTTATAGTTTTCCGGTGTGGAGGGTAAGGTAGCCAGTAAACTTAATCATGTGGTATTTCTATTCGCCACATGGATAGCAACGCACCATTTACATCTTTGGTCTGTATAAGCGATGTTCAACACTTTCGACAAGGAAGGCAATCTGCTTGTTTCTATGCTTTTAACATTTTGCTGTCTCCTGCTGAAAAGAGAGGGAAACAGGATGTATTTTCCTACTCCTCCTATATACTTCTGATTAATTTCGTTGCGGATTCCAAGATAGCTTAGCTTTACCCCAGGGCACCCTGAGTTCGCAACTCAGTGGTTATCAGGAAGGCTGTCGCTGTTGATTCTGGTTTACAGAAGTTACAGTGGAGGGAACGAGAGGCAGGCCAGTTGCCCTTTAAAAAAATCTGCTTGTTATCATGTAACATAAAAAATAAACTTGGTGATAAAATAATTTTAGTGGCAGGCGCCACTAGCCTGAGAAAAATATAACTAAATGGATGGGCTCGACTAACTTGTGCACTAATCTACTCAACTATATGACTGTTGTATATACACGTTTAGTTACTAAATTACTCGTTACTTGACTAAAAAGCTAGCCTACTCAGAACTATGCTGTAGGGTGTTCCTTTGAAACTGAATCTATGCTGAGGGCATTATTTAACTAAGGATGAATAACTTTGTGTCAGGGTCTTGAGTGTTTGCTGGCCGAAACAGGGGTTGCGTTGCCTCATGTTTAATTGAATGCACTCATAATAACGCACTTATCTATGGCTAAACCAGTCGAGCGTATTAAAGGAGGATGAGGGTATAAAAGAGGGTATTAAAGGGGCTGAAAGCTAGTACTTTATAAATAGTTTTGTTTGCGAGTAGACGCTGAATAATATTTTGAGACTATTCATTTACTTACCTACGTTTACGCTTGAATGTTTTATCAGCTATAGATAGATAAGTATTTTGTCAATATTTTGTATAAATATACAAAAATAAAAAAAAAATAAAACATATAAACAACGAAGATAATTCAAGCAAGCGAATAAAAAGCAAAACTCTAAAGAAAAAACATAAAAACTGGTACTATTTGAAGGTAGTAAGGACTTCGCAACTAAAAATAAATAAATTAAATATATTATACATACAAATAGTCTAAATAAACCAACTTATTTAGTAGTTTCCTCTATAAACATTAAATCAAATTATATATCTATTTTTTTCTTACGAGATTTTGAAACAAAAACTAAGAAGCTAGTTAGTTTTAAAATATTTAATAAGTTATAAAGTAATAAAATAATATCTTTAGATATTTATCGTTTTTCTAAAATGAATGTATATGTAATCGATAAATGAGCGATTACTGGTTATTGATTTTGAGTTTGACAACATTCAGTCGATTCATGATGATAAAAGTTCGTATAGGTGAACAAAAATGTTAAAACGTAGGTATCTGTATCCACTGTAAATACTCTTTGACGTTGGGACATGCAAGCACGCGAAATAGTATTTGCGCTACTCCTGTTAGAAACTCAAGGTCGTTCGCAGCTGTAATCGCCTTAATAAAGTATGAATGAGGATGAATAACTTTGTGCTAGGGTCTTGAGTGTTTGCTGGCCGAAACAGGGGTTGCGTTGCCTCATGTTTACTTGAATGCACTCATAATAACGCACTTATCTATGGCTAAACCAGTCGACTTAATAAAGTATTCTGTGAATGAGATATATCCACCCGATCCGACATAGCAAAGTAAAGTAACGTTCTAGGGTCATGTGAAAGAAGCCGTCAATAACAGCTAGTGTATAATCAACAGTGAAAACAGTGAAACTAAACGAAACAGTGAAAACTTTGTACTCGTTTTAATGAAAGTAACGTGAACGTAACAAATGAACGGAAGGGACAATGCCGCCTACTTGAAAACCCATGTTGTTAAGCGCAACGCGGAAAAAGAACGTCAATGCGGAAGATGGATATATATTAGACATTGTGAATACATTTTGTGCACACCTAAATTCCAATAATGGTATAAATGCGCCGACCACACTGTGCAACATCATCATCGATGGCGCTCCTCACGCACTCGATTCCATCGAACCGCGGGTGATGTGCAACGGCCCGCCGCGCAGTACCGAGCGAACGCCCGACTCACCCTTAAGGAAAGATCTCATATAGGCCCGAAACTAGTCAGAACCTACACGAATTAACGCGAGTGTAGCCGTTTTTAATTATTTAGCGAACGGAAGAGTATACAATTTGGCACAGTTAAAGTTTACATTAAAAAGAAATGCAAAAAGCTAATATTTTTATATGATACTAGCTGCAGCGTGCAGCCCGTTGCATCATAAAAGTTTTTGGAAAATTCCGCGGGATCATCTAATTTTTCCGGGATAATAAGTAGCCTATGTGTTATTCTGGGTCTTCAGCTACCTACATATCAAATTTTATCGTAATCAGTTCAGTAGTATTTGCGTGAAAGAGTAACAAACATCCATACATACATACAAACTTTCGCATTTATAATATTAGTAGGATTATGGTTTAGAAACACATTATATCGATTAAAATAAACATTACACACACTACCATTCATTTAACACATGTCTTAATATACACACCTATAATTATTTTGTTTACGGCTAAAGTCTGTTTAAATTGTTTTTATTAATTAAATTTAAATTTAAAATAGGTACATTTTATTGTTTATTCTATGGTCCGACGAAGTCAAGGAATTATAGCCGAATTTCAACCTGAAGGCGATCACTAGTATTTCTTTAATAAACTATTCAAGAGGTTATGTATCATAACAGTCTCAGCATGGCTATTACTTTTATTAACGTTCAAAATCTTTCAATTTATTGGTGCAATGAATCGGCAAAATTCCGTTATCATGACAGTAAGTTCCGCTTCGATTGAAGTCACCTATTTTCGAAATTAAATTAAATTCCTTTGGAAATACGTTACAAATATCTTATAAACTTATTAATGAACATCGATTTAAACAAAATTAGTTTCAATCGGAAACAACTTGAAGAGCCATCCAACTTATATTAAAATGAGCGCTGATTTTGTAAGCAGGATGAAATAACTTTATTAATGGGACCGTTATTTGATTCTGGCTGCTTCATAGTCAAGAAGATAGCCTATTTGGCTCATATCATGAGGTTCCAGGCTCGAACCGAATTTAAACTCTCAGTAACATCTCGGAGTCTGGCCGGTTACAAAGGCGATGGGTATTGTAATACCATACCATAGAGGTGTTACATGTATGCTGGCAACCTTGTCCGCTTTTAAACGTAGAACTAAGGACTAGGGGCTAAAACGTATGCCCAAATAAATGGAAGTTCCAGAATAATCTTTTATTTTACGCGTATCTCTCAAGCTTCCAAGGAGTGAAATATACGCCTAGGTGATCGAAGATCTCCACAAATGGTGGAGCCCCCGTGGCAGAGTTCTACAGTATCACTACTCATATCCCAGATCGAGAAACCGGTAAAAACCTATAGACATTCGATTCCTTCTGCCTACCCCACAAGGGAATCTGCGTGATAATCTATATTAATTCGAAGGTTTGAGTGTTTGGATGGATATTTTTTACTCAACCACGCAAAAACTATTGAAGGGATTTAAATGAAATTTTACACACAGGTCGGGATTCACCAAAAACTTTTATTATACATTGAGCTGTGCGCAGCTAGTGTATGATATTTGGGTGCTGTTGCAAATGCCTATGGTAATGGGAGGTATACTTTATTAAATAGTCACAGATGCAGAATGTAAAAAAAACTTTTTGTTAGTAAATTTTTGCTGTGTCGAATTTTTTCTCTCGCTTTCCTGCAATTTGGGAGTAATTTCGTCAAATGCAACGGAAGTGTGTAAGACTTTGATTAGTGCGAGTACGGAGTTTAATGCAGGTGCTCTTAGTATTAAGCAAAAACCACGTGTAGGCAGCCGTTGATTAGTGAGAGTCATTAAGGCGAGGTATTTCGACGCGCGTCAATTCTATAGAAAACGGGTGGCGCGGTATGTTCTGAAACCTCTGGGAAACGTGTTAATTTTCGGATAAATAAATATAGGACATTAGCTGAAAACTAAAATTTAGCACATTCTTTTTCGTATTTACAACTAAATATCACTATATAAAAATCATGTGGAAGATTAGAAATATTATTAACAAATTATTTGTTTTAGAGATTTTTTTAGCCTGTTTTCGGAATTTCATATGATCGAGTAAAATACATTCTATCATGTAATGAGTTAGCAAATTCTTTAGATAATATCTTCAGGTATATCGTGTAATTTTTGTAAAATTGTTATTTAACAATCAATACAAAAAAATGTGATTTAACAAACCAGTTATTTTTCCGTTTGTCGCGATGGCTCGCCTTAATAAGTGTAGCAAAGTGAGTACACGCTTATTTTTTGCTTAATACTAAGAGCACCTGCATTAAACTCCGTACTCGCACTAATCAAAGCCTTACACACTTCCGTTGCACTTGACGAAATTACTCCCAAATTGCAGGAAAGCGAGAGAAAAAATTCGACACAGCAAAAATTTACTAACAAATAGTTTTTTTTACATTCTGCATCTGTGACTACTCAAAGTCAAAGTGTAACCGAGGTTTAACAGAAAGCCAGGGATGCGCAGTTTGAATAAATATATGAGTGTGCGCGGTGGCAGAGTTGGCTTTCAGATTGTACCAATTTAATCACGTAGATAGCAGGATTGAACAACTTATGCAACTACTGCAAGACTCGCTCGCTTTACTGTAACGGGTTTTAATAAGAATATATTTTCCTGATATTTAGGTGGTGTTATAAATGCCTATGGTAATGGAAAGACAGTGTAATAAATACTGACAAGTGTCGCTGGACAAATTACACGACCTGATCTAACCCCCATAGAAAGCAAATTATTTGATTGAGTTATGGGTGTTAGGCGACGATACTAACACATAAAAATACAGATGTAAATACTGAAATATATATTAATACGTGAAGGAACAACTTTGTACTCCTTGATATTTTAAAAAATACATTAATTCAATTCAAAAAAGTGGGTCGTACATCGAATCAAAAGCCCAAGTTGCCTCAAAAAAGCTTGGTATTCTTGCCAAGGTGAGACAGTATGTCAGTCCGGGACAGTTGCTCAATCTTTAACAAGCACAAGTCTGTTTGTGCATGGAATACTGCTCTCACCTTTGGGATGGATCCGCCAAATACCAGCTGGAGACGCTTGAGGTGATAGAGAGGCGTACCAAGAGACTCATAAACGACGATGGTCTGGTAGACAAAAAACTCCAGAGCCTCGCTCATCGACGCAGAGTGGCTAGTTTATCGGTTTTTTATCGGATACATTTTGGAGAGTGCGCTGTGGAATTGCACGACTTAATCCCGCCATACCCATTTTTCTATTGATCGTCAAGGTGCACAGATACCAGGCATCGCCATATGGTGGACTTTCCACGTACCCGAACAAAGTGGTTCGACTCGACATTCTTGATCCGAACCACAAGGGACTGGAATATGCTACCTGAGTCTGTGTTCCCCGATGGGTACAACCTGGGGATCCTCAAGAGCAGAGTGAACAGATACCTTCTAGGGAAGCGCGTTCCATTTTAGGCCGCATCCTAGCTTACCATTAGGCGAGATCGTGGTCAAGTGCTTCCTTATCGACAGTAAAAAAAGGCCACCTGTCACATTGTGGGACTAAGTATCTTCGGCTAATCGGAGGTGCATTTGTTGTACCTCTGGCTACCTCTTCTGGGACACGGATGTGAAGATACTTTTTAAAATATATAAAATTAATAAAATTTCATTCGTTTGACATACATGAAAATATACCGTCGTGTACACTATTTCGTTTATGGCTTATTGTTTAGTCTATGGTCGAATTTCGACCATGGGGCGATCGCTAGTATTTAATAAATAACCAAATTCAGAAATACAAACATTCATGCTCATCATTCAAATGCTTGTCCCTGTCGTGAATCAAACCCGAGCGCCATTTATTGCATAATCTAAACATATAGATCGGACGTAGAATGTAGATAAATAGATCGTACATTTTATCTACGTTTTATCTACGAAAATTTATTATTAAAACCGGAGTTTTAATAATAAATTTTCGTAAAAGCTTTAAATAAGTTTATAGAATTTTCCAATCGCCTCTGTGGTCTAGTGGTCCGGTATCGGTATTGACCACATCAGGTCTCGGGTTCGATTCCCAGATCAGGAAATTCTAAAATTGTTTTTTCAGTTTTTATAAAAACAACATTGCACGGGATTGCATGTGTCCGATTGGCGATAGGCTTGCCACGTATCACATTCTGGGACTAAGTACTACTAATTGTCCGACGCACTTGCTTTTCCTCTGCCTGCCTCTTCGGGAATGCGAGCGTGAAGATACTTTGTACAATTTTCCTGATATTGATTATTTATTATTTTTTTATTTTTTATATCATAAGATAGCAAACAAGCAGATGGGTCTCCTGATGGAAAGAGTCAACCATCGCCTATAGACACCAAAGATGTTAATGGTGCGTTGCTATCTTGTGGCGAGGTCTAATGCCACATAAATAAGTTTACCGCCTACCTTACCCTCCAAACCGGAACACGACAGCGACAAGCACTGACGCTATTGCGGCAGGAATAGGTAAGGCGGTGGTACCAGACCCGGGCGAGACAATGCAGAATTCTACCACCTAGTAGCCACGATGGTAGTGACTCGATAGCCAATCGGTCGCCTTTTACGACCTGCCTGGCAGAACGGCAGTTGGCCTATTCTTCAAAGGAGGCCGGGACCAACATTATTTATTTGTTTAAATTTATAGACAAAAAATTGTACAAAGGTTAAACTTAACGCCTAATTTTAACACCATTGTATCCTAGCCATCCTCATCTTATACAGAGAAAGAATATTAAGTGCTGTTACAAATGTCTATGTCAACGGGAGGAAAGTGTAATAAATGGTAACAAGTTCGCAAGCAGAATGTAAAATAATTCTTTACATACTGAACCGTCGAAACTTGTTAAATTAGTCGAATTGTTTGAAATACCGCATTGTTCAATTTACAGAAATAGTCCAAGCATTGCTTCAGCCGTCCCTACACGCTCGTCGTCGGTAACACGGCACAATAAAATTCAAATACCATCAGGCAATCCTGTTTGATTGCAAACACAGTGTAATTTAATTCCCTTATCGGCGGAGCAATTCTATCACACCCAGGAGTTGATCCCTTCCAATTTCAGAACTAACGCACGTATCTTTTTTAGACGGCACTTTCGAAAGCGGGATTAGAAGTGAAATGTGTCTAGAGTTGAAGAGAAAATATTTGTATTTAGAAATGTACAGAATTGTATTTAGATATGATCACGCCGACTTTTTTAGCTGTAGATGGAGCAAAATTTTCAGGGCTTCTTTTGAAGAATATACCATTCGCCAATCCGTCAGGCAGTTTGTAAATTCCTGCCGCAATAGTGCTAATGCTTGTAACTGTCATGTTCTGGTTTGGAGGGTAAGGTAACTTATGCATAAATATATCCGGTTTTTATAGGCGATGGTATCTGTTTCTTTCATAAGAGCACCTACTTGTTTGCTATCTTACAACACAAAAATAGAATTGAAATATATACTACGAATTACCAATTCACCAGTTTTTAGCAATTAAAATTTTAGTAATGCTATTGAAAATAATATAGCTTTCCAGGTGCAAAGAGATAACCATTTCCTATAGATACCAAAAAAGTAATACATATCCATTTTTATAACAATAATGACGGCAATGCACTACTTATTTGTTTAAATATAGGTATACAATAGATATATAAGAAGATCAGGGATGGCATTACTAACATCTTAATTGCTAAAAACCGGTTAATTGGTAATTCGTAGTATATAATAACTTTCAATTCTTTTTTTGTATCATAAGATAGCAAACAAGCAGATGGCTCTCATGAAAGAAACAGATAACCATCGCCTATAAAAACGGAATATGTTTATGCATAAGTTACACTACCTTCCAAACCAGAACACGACAGTTACAAGCATTAACGCTATTGCGACATGAATAGATATAATTAGTTAACTGCAATTGTAATTTGAAAAGACAAGGCGATGTTACATAACCTTTACAAAATGTTTCAAGATTTTCAACAATTATTTCATTTACTTTATATCAAAGGGTAGCAAACAAACTGATGGCTCTTGTGATGGAAGAAGACAAACATCGCTTATAGACACCAAAGATGTTAATGGTGAGTTGCTATACATGTGACGGCATACTAATGCCACATACATTAGTGAGAATCAAACTAAAAAAACTAAATTAGTAAGGTTTGTGATAATTTTTAGTCAGATTCAGGAAACTGTTAGATTTTTTTAATAATACAGAATTCAGAACAATACTCCGACTTTAGCTCATATACACATATTTATAAATTTTAATACAAGCAACTCACAGTTTAAGGAGAGATCTAGTGTTCTTCCAGGTCTCCTTGATGAAAAGATCATCTGCCATTCTGCCAGGCAGGTCGTAAGAGGCGACCGATTAGCTATATATGTAACTGATATAATGACTATTAGGTGGAACTAGTTTATCGTTAGTTCGCTTTTTAAAGCATCTTCAGGACGTAATATTCTAAAAGAATATTACGTCCTGAAGATGCTTTAAAAAGCGAAACCGGTCGATAAAATTAAATAATTTAGTGTATAATAATAGTGAAATAAAAGTACAAGTGAGTGATAAACTAGTTTCAACTAAAAATAATGGAATTTCACCAAGTGCCGACGATTGAAAGTGTAAAATCTACTATTAGGTGGAGTTCCACAATGTCTCGCTTGGGTAAGTTACCACCGCCTTACATATTCCTATTGCAATAGCGTTAATACTAGTCAATGTCGTATGCCAATTTGAAGTGTAAGGTGGCCGGTAGATTTATGCATGTGGATTTGCCATGCCACGGATAGCAACACACCTTTAATGTTTTTAGCATCTATAAGCGATGACTTCTCTTTCTGTCAGGAGAGCCGTCTGTTTCCTATCTTTATTTTATTCTAGATTTTTTAGAGACTTTTATTCATGCTGAATATGCCAGCCCCATCGTAGCCTAATATAATAGAGTAACTTATACATAATTATCATATACATAGTAAATTACATCTAATCATGATGACCTAACTTATGTAAACTACTTAAATAAAACTTAATTAGAAGAAGCGCTGCCTCTGTTACAGGTTCAGCTAGTACTGCAATAACACAAAAATAATTAGAAATACGAAAGTACTGATCAAAATTATAAATGTGAATTTCATCTGTAACGATGAACTCACTTAAGGCGATTACAGCTGCGAACGACCTTGAGTTTCTAACAGGAGGAGCGCAAATATTATTTAGTAGTCGTGGGCGCTTAAACGATACAGGCTTAAAAAATTAGGCTTTTCAAAATAAGCCTATAAGCGCGCTTACGGATTTAAGCTGTTTTCGTTTAAACGTTGATGTTTAAGATACAAAAATTTAAATACCATATTAGCATGATTGACGAAAAGTAACCTTATTTCAATAACGTTAAAAATCAAAATAAAATAGAATAAAGAACCTTATTTCTATACTCTAAGACTCAATATAATTTTTCATTTTATTGGATTAACAACCTTATTACTATGCCTATAAGAAACGATAACAATTTGGATTGGTTATCGTATCAAGCGGCTAAATTATTTTCTACTTGTTTACGCAATATTTGTGTCGGACTGACAACGCTCCGTTTTTGGTTGGTTAGTGCTTTTTACAACGAATTGACAACTTTGCTTTTTACAACGAATTGACAACTTACGTTTTTTCAAGTTCCAGTACGCTTTTCGTTGTTGAAGAAATTGGACGCGCTCATCAATTGTTTATTTTATTTTATTGTTTGTTTTATTTTACTTAGCGCGCGTAAGAACATGACTCGAATCTCTTTACAAATTTCCAAAGTAATTTTGTTTATATTAATTATTGAAATTACGTAATGGATAAAAAAGTATATATTGTGTTACTATTCATTTCAGACAGTCCTAAGTCTGAAAAGTACGAAGGGAAGTTGATTGATTGAGAAAGTACCTTATATATAAAATTCTGGTGTTACAATATTATTTACCATACTCCTCCGAAACGGCTTTACCGATTTTCATGAAATTTTATATGCTTATTCAGTAGGTCTGAAAATCGGCTACTGTTTTTATACCCCTAAGTGATAAGGGTTGTTCACCCCTAACATTATTTTTTTATTTTTAAGACAATTTTTTTTATTTTTATTGGAACGAAGTTCCTTATCGCGCTATGTGAAGGGGGCTAGACGGAAAAAATTCTTACGAAAAGTTGTCACGACACTTTTTGCTATAGTAAACTATTGTAAGCACAGAAATATCCAGCCACTTCCCTTTAGCTCGTGCATTGAAAGTGAAAGAGTCTATCTACTATTTGATTGAGTTTACTTTTTTTTTCTAGTGCCAAATGTTCGACATTTATACAGAATTTCGGCCGAATGTCGAATTTCGACCAAAATTTGAATTTCGACGGACAGTCAAATTTTGAACGAGTGTCGAAATCCGACCGAGTGCCAAATTTCGATCGGTTGCCGAATTTCAACCACCGGTCGAATTTCGACCGGGTACCAAAATTCGACCGTAGGTCGAAATTCGATCGGGTTCTGAAACTCTACCGGGTGCCGAAATTCAACCGTGGGTCGAAATTCGACCAGGTGCCGAAATTCGACCGTTTGTCGAAATTCGACCGGGTTCCGAAATTCGACCGGGTGCCGAAATTCAATCGTGGGTCGAAATTCGACCGGGTGCCGAAATTCAACCGTGGGTCGAAATTCGACCAGGTGCCGAAATTCGACCGTTTGTCGAAATTCGACCGGGTTCCGAAATTCGACCGGGTGCCGAAATTCGACCGTGGGTCGAAATTCGACCGGGTGCCGAAATTCGACCGGGTTCCCATATCGACCGGGTGCCGAAATTCTATTTCGCATTGAACAGTGTGGTGTCGCGTCGATTATTTTTGTTGAGTATATACAGGTTTTTTGTAAATAATAATAAAAGGAACTGCGTTCCATTCTGGTGTCTGGTCAAGTTTTTTTTTTTTAAATTGTGGCTTTAAAAATACATACAACCCTCATATTCACCCTTCTATCATCAACCCCTATTTTTTAATTCAATAATTTATATGACGAAACAACGTTTGCCGGGTCAGCTAGTATTTATAATAATTTGTATTGTATTTGATAACACGTCATTTCTATAAGCTAGTAATAAGTAATAACGCTAACAAAACCACAAAACATTGAACGCTTTTTTCAGCTCTCGGCTTTATCGGTCGCTATATAATCTTCGTTTTATAATTGACCTTCTTAACGATCAACAACTTTTGTTTAAAAAAGCGTTTAAACGAAAAGCGCTTTTTTAAGCACGCTTAAAAGTATAAGCAAAACGTTTAAACGTGTTAATAATTAAAAGCCGTTTATCACATCTCTATTATTTAGCGCGTGGCATGGTCCAAAGTCAAAGAGTATTTACATTGGATGCAGATACATACGTTTTAACATTTTTGTTCACCTATATGAACTTTTATCATCATGAATCGACTGAATGTTGTCAAACTCAAAACCAATAACCAGTAATCGCTCATTTATCGATTACATATACATTCATTTTAGAAAAACGATAAATATCTAAAGAAAAAAAATATACCGAAAATCGACAAAAAATTATATAATAATTTACGCAATAATAACAGTTACGTATCCTATTTCTTTGAAAGTGTTGTAATATACAATACATTCCGTGTAGCACTTTATTTTAATACATACAATCAACAATTAATATTTAACAAAACCTTTCAAAATTTGATTTTCTAAAATGTAATCTCTTGAATAATATTTTAAAACTAACTAGCTTCTTAGTTTTTGTTTCAAAATCTCGAAATATAAAAGAAGATATATAAATTGATTTAATGTTTATAGAGGAAACTACTAAATAAGTTGTTTTATTTAGACTATTTGTGTGTATAAAATATTTAATATATTTAATTTATTTATTTTTTGTTGCGAAGTCCTTACTACCTTCAAATAGTACCAGTTTTTTTTTTTTTCTTTAGAGTTCTGCTTTTTATTCGCTTGCTTGAATTACCTTCGTTGTTTATATGTTTTATTTTTTTATTTTTGTACATTTATACAAAATATTGACAAAATACTTATCTATCTATAGCTATAATAAAAAATTCAAGCGTAAACGTAGGTAAGTACATGAATAGTCTCAAAATATTATTCAGCGTCTACTCGCAAACAAAACTATTTATAAAGTACTAGCTTTCAGCCCCTTTAATACCCTCTTTTACCTCTTTAAGAGATAAAACTCACAGCATCCTTACATGCACGTTTATTTAACTGAATTAAAGAACATGGCTAATAAATTTGAAGAGATTTTGATTAAACATATTTTTTTTTACAAACTTTACCACTTTTTTCATCGTTTGAAGAGATGACATTTGAAAAACTTAAATTCGTATTCATTTAATTGTATTAAAAATCATAAATACTAAGTTTTAAATAATTTCTACAATATTCTACAATAAACAATCTATTTTTTATACAAACATCAATGCTTTTTTTACCCTTTAAGGAATGAAATTTAAAAAATCCCCAAATGTATGATTCTTAAATTGTGTTGAAGAACGTAAGTGCCGAATTTCTAGTTATTTTGACCATAAACGTTTGATTTTTCATATAAATTGTAACACACACTTTTACTCCTTTAATGGATGAAACTTCTAACATTACATACATGTTTCCTCAATTTCGATTGAAGAGCATAAGTACTAAAAAATCCGAAAATTCGTACATCTTAATTGTATTAAAAATCATAAATACTAAATTAAAATAATTTAGATTTTATAGTAATGCAATAAATAAACAATTCATTTTTGATACAAACTTTAAAGCCTCTTTTTACCTCTCTATGGGCTAGAATTCAAAAAAATATTAAATTTATATTTAATTTTTTTTTTCAGTTAAAGGATAATTTAATTACAGCATATCATTCATTTCAACTCAAAAATGACAGAAATTCATACAAACTTTCACCCCCTATTTCACCATCTTAGGGGATGAATTTAAAAAAAAATCCTTTCTTATTCCTTGTCTATATCATAAGAACAATATCTGTAAAAAAACAGCCTTCTCGATCCAAGCTCATTATCTACTATAAAAAAACATCCAAGCGTAAACGAAATGTTCAATTTCCAAACGGCACAACCTTACTATTGTGCCAAACGTTCTATCTGTACTATTACTCTTTGACTCGAATATGGAGAGCGGAGCTTGCTAACATGCGACACAGCCTCCCCGTATGAACGCTACCGGGAGACTGACTTTCGACGCGAGCGCTGTCCGCGAATTAAATAATAAGGTTTTTATTGATTTAATAGCACACTATAATGATTTTGCAAAATGTTGAACTTAAATTTTATAAAACAATAAATTGTCTGTAATAAAAAGAAAAAATCATCAAAATCGTTACAGTAGTTTGGAAGTTATAGGCAATTTTTTGCGTAAAATTAAGAAAGATATTCGATTTTTTCTCGTCAAAAATAACAATAAAATTTAAAAAAACGAACTTAAAATTTAAACTTAATTATATTATACGTATAATGCATATTTTTTTTTAATTATTGGACCAACCGGTTAGCAGTAGTAGGCTTTCAAAGAGGTGTCTATTTCGTAGTTTGGCATTACCTATCGCCTTAACTAGTTATACGTATGTATAGCTAGCAATTAGTACAATCGACGTAATCGATTATATAGCAAAGAAGAATTTCGCCGCCTCAAGCCTGTCGACACTAGCTCAGTGGAAGAACGTCCCGGCTTTAGGGAGATGGTCGCAGGTTCAAATCCCGCGTGTCGGTATTTTTCTTTGTTGCTTTTAAGGTTTTTTCAGCTAGTACTTAATACACAACCTATATCTATGCAATTTAATTTCAGTAATTTTATTAAATTATATCTCTTAGCCTTGTTTTTAGTAGTACAATAATAGTAGTAATACTACTTGCCAACATTGTGGTCGCTTTTGCGGATCCCAAATAGGGCTGTATAGTCACCAGCGTCAGTGTGGTATACATCCATTACGCTGTTTAAATCATCTGATGAAATGAAAATGAAAGAGGCCTATGATGAGCCTTGTTTCGTTCACACTCTAGAAAGATAGGATACACATCCACTACTATACTACAGACCTCGCAGTTAGGTGAGGTTGTTTCCCGCATTAAATAATTAAATTTGTTTAAGGGAATGTGATCTGATCGAAGTCTGAGAGTTGTAACAATTTCTAACCTAGTTTTAAATCGAGTATTAAGACTTATCCACGGTATACGAGGAGGCTCCGCTTGAACAACTTTATCATATTCCTTTATTACGAACACGGATGTCAAAGAACTCTTTCCAATTTACATGACATTTCTTTTTGTAGTTTGCTATCTTACAATATTATAAAAAAAACATTACATAAGACTTAATAGTGCAGCGTTCTTTGGACAACGACTATGATTCACGAAATCCTATAATAGTCGTATTTGCGCTACTCGAGTTACATATATGATATGAGTCTTAATAGGCTGTGTTCGCCCGTGAGATCATCCAAAGTGAAAGGAATTAGGTTCGTTAAGTATTTTTAGTGCCTTTTACTAGTATATTTTAGGGCGGCTTGCACGAAAATGCTTAAATACATTTAGTCCCTTAAAGATGTTTAGCAAATGTCAAAACGCCTTAAATAAATAAATAATAATAAAATAAATATCGCCTCTGTGGTCTAGTGGTCCAGCGTTGGAGTTGACCACATTTAAAAGAAATTTTAAATAATGTTGTGCTAATGATCAAAATCCAAAAAAATACGCCTATTTCGGGTTAGCTTTTTTATATTTTACTAGCTCACCCGGCAAACGTTGTTTTGCCTCACATTTTAGGAATCCATAGCGGACAAACAACGTGACACGTAATTTAAATAAGTCTACGGGATTGTCCTTCCACGCAGCCAAAATGGCATTAAACTTTACATGGTGGTTAAATATTCTTAAATTTTCTAATTTTCTTAATATTTTCTTTTATAAGAACATTTTCCTTACAATTACAAACACAACAAAAAAAAATTACCGAAATTAGTCCAGCCATTCAGGCGTGATGTCGTGACGGGATTGATTTTTATATATATAGAAGTATTGCGCGCAATTTTCTTAATATTTTATAAGAACTTCCTTGCAATTACAAACACAACAAAAAAAAAAAAATACCGAAATTGGTCCAGCCATTCAGGCGTGATGTCGTGACCAAGGAAAATAGGGATTGATTTTTATATATATAGATAAGATAGCAAACAAGCAGGTGACTCTCTTGATGAAAAAAGCAGTCATTGTCTATTATAGAGACCCAAGATAATAATGGTGCATTGCTAACAGCGTGAGGTATGTGTGGTGATGTATAAATAATAATAATTAATAAATATTCACGGGACAAATTACACTTGCTGATCTAACCCTAAATTAAGCAAATTATTTGCTTGTGTTACGGGTGTTAGTCAACGATACTAATGCATAGAAATACATATATAAATCCTGTTACATACATAATAAAGACCCAAACCCAGAAATACAAACATCTATGCTCATCACAAAAATGCTTGTCCCTGTCGAGGATTGAACCCGAGCCCCGTCGATTGGTCAGTCAGAGTCGATAACCACTCAACCAACGGGACGGTATTAACATTACTTGCAAAAGTCTACCGGCTACTTTACTCTCAAATCAGAACACGTCGAAGACTAGCTTTAGAAAAGAAGGCGCTATTGCGGTAGGAATAGGTAAGGCAGTTGTACCTATCATATACCAGGGTTGTTACGGATGCAAGAATTTTGACATCCGCGGGTGCAGATGCGGATGCGGATTATTAAAAGATCACATCCGCGGATGCGGATTTGATGCGGATGCGGATGCGATACGGATGCGGATGGGGATTTTAAAAGGATAATTATTAAAATTTTAAGTGCATAAATAACTGGAAATCAATTTAAACATAATGATTTATTTATTTAACCCTATTTCTAAAACAAAACTACACAAGTTTTTAGTTTTACTTATGTCACAACAGAATTTTAAGCATCGAGTTACATAATAGAAATCTTTGTTTAGTAATTAAACTTGAAAATTGGTGAATAATATTTAATAAATAGCAATATAGAAGCCTTTTTGAATTTGTATCTACATCCGTAAAAACTCCGCATTGATTGATGCGGATGCGAATGCGGATGCAGATGTCTGAATTGATGCGAATATTCCGCATTTGCGGATGCGGATGCAAATATTCGTAACATCCCTGCCATATACCAGGCGAGACGTTGCAGAACTCTATTACATAGTAGTCACCATCGTAATAACACGTATAGCCAATCGTTCGCTTTTTGCAAACTGTCGGACAAACTGGCAGATAGTTTAATCTGTAATGGGGCCCTGGACCACCAATATATGGAAATAAACGTCGGGGTCGCCACTGTAGCAGGGATGGCTATGGAGATATTACGTCAGGGTCACCACTTTGGGGGTGGTGATTACGTTGGGCAACGTCACTACTGTTCAGGTTGATGACTTCACACAAGGATGGATGTAGAAAAGGGAAGATCTTCTCAGCCAGGCAAAGCGTATGCCTGAGGATCTAAGTCCATCTGAGAATCGTGGAAACTTGTATATATAGTGTTATCTTCTACCAAACTTCATAAAAAGTTAAATTGTGAATGTGTAACAGACAAACAGACTGATTTCCGCATGTATAATATTATTATGGATTAGAGAATTGAATAACACCTTAAGGGACGGTCACGATTTAGCTTGTGAAGGGTTTTAAGCCCATTTTATCTAAAACTCTTACTATTTTGGGTTATTTCGGATAGGCAATCTATATGAGTCCCTTGACGCATAACAAACGATGTCGAAGGGTCTTTTATTTCTCATCTCTGTGGACCTTAACTTGTTATGATGAAAATCTTGTGAAATCATTTATAAGGCTGTAAGAAGTTCACGAAAAGGCGCACGTCCTGGTTTCTATTCCCAGGCGGGACAATTTTTTTATGAGTGTTAAATTGGCTATGAATAAGTAAATAACATGAACTCATTTAACACTGTGCTAGGTAATTTGTGGTATGAGTATTGATCAGCTACTAGTCAACGATACTAATACAAAGAAATACATCCCACTTACATTCATACTAATATTATAAATGTAAAAATCTTTATGTTACGCCTTCAGACTGGTGAAAAGAGTATCTTCACGCCGGTATTCCGAAGCACAACAAGTGCACCCACGATTAGCCAAAGATACTTAATCACACAATGTGATAGGTGGCAAGCCTATTGCCAATTGGGCACCTATCCAATCCCAGGAAAGTTTTTATCAGAAAACTGAAAAAAAATACTATTTTGATTGCCCCATTCGAGAATAGAACCCGGGACTTCATGTTTTTAACACCGACATCGGACTTGATCACAGAGGCGTTTTTGATGAAATTCGGCCTTGAATAAAACAAAGTTAGTTTTTTTAAAGACCTGACGCAAAAACAAGGGGTGTTATAAGTTTTAGGTGTGTATCTGTGTATCTGTCCGTAGCATCGTAGTGCCCAGGCGGATGGATCGACTTAGTTGCGTTTTTTTTTAAATTAAAAAGTTTTGCGAGATGGTTCTTAGCTATGATTGAATAGAATCTGATCAGCCATTTCAAGATCACCAGCTATTTTTAAATTGATGAAAGAAATTAAGCAACTTGTTAAGGCTTTATCAATTATATACTGTCGTTTTATTTATGTTAAAATTACATGGTAATCTTGAC
Source organism: Apodemia mormo (assembly GCA_036924255.1). Classification (NCBI taxonomy): domain Eukaryota; kingdom Metazoa; phylum Arthropoda; class Insecta; order Lepidoptera; family Riodinidae; genus Apodemia; species Apodemia mormo. Next base: position 17,617,482 of record JAUPFN010000020.1, read on the forward strand.
CTGGCGCTGTAAGATCCTCATTCAAAGGTGATCAGCGTCTTTTCGCTGGCAATTATCGTATGAAACAACAGATTTTCTAAATATTGCAATACACTTTTTAACGACTTGATGATATCAGTTTGTACTAAGACTTGGCAGGGTGGCAGCTCAGTGACAATGCAATACTGCGGCACTATCCAACTGATCTTATGATGTAGCCTGAACGTAGGGACTGAAACTCTCTGATGCAGAGTTTTAACAAAAGAATCATGTTTGGGCTCATTGGTTTTGTGGCTATAAGTACTAAGTTTGATTAGTGCTCATCATGAAGAGGATCTGAAGATGTAGCTGAAAGAGTGCTACCGAAACTCACGCGTAGGATGTAGAAAGATATAAGATAGTCAAGATGGGACTTATAGGTTTTTTGATATGTACTTTTCATTCTATATAATGTCGAAGATCTGAAGATGGAGCTGTAAGGGAGTAATTATAACTCACAGATAGAAAGTGCTAATATAGTGGAGATCAGACTCGTTTATTTTGTTACAGTAAATTCTTTCTCATGTTGATAAGGCTCTGAAGATTCAGTCGAAAAAGTGACTTTGGAACTTTCAGGAACTAGATGCAAAATGCAAAGGTGACCATGAGAACTCCTGCAATAAACCAAATAAACTAATCGAAATTGGCCTCATTTGTTCTGTTTGGGCAAACATTTAGTGCTAGACGATTTCTAGGGTCTCATAATAGAGCTGGAAGAAGGTTATGGGAACTTTGGAATAAAATAGAGCAATACCATCGACTTTTTGGTCGTTTGATTCGTCATTATAAGGAATTTAGAGCGGGATGGCTGCCAGTGCCTGATGATAGACCTGGGAGAAGTAGCCGAGAATTCTTACGCTACACCTAGTTAACCCATCGAGAGAGGACTAATTCGGGTTGTCTTGGCAAATCATTGGGTGCTGGGCAATATTTAGGATCTAATGATGGAATTGGGAGGTAGTCACGGGAATAGTAATTTTCCAATTCCAATACTCGAAAATCGAAATCTCCTCAAGTGCCTCGGGTGAGCACGTAAGGCCGTCGGTCCTAATTATTGCAAGAATTGATAGTAGTTATCCAGTTGATAACATTTTGTGATGATTATAACCCATCTCGACATTGTCCAAACTTATAAAAAGTAAACCAGAACGTTTGTTGATAATAAAATAATAATGTAATTGGACAAATTGCATGAATTGACGTAACCCCAAATTAAGCAATTTGTTTGCTTTTTTTATATTGCTATGCTATTTTGTGGCAAGATCAATGCCACATGCATAAGTTTACCGGCTATCTTACCCTCCAAACAAGCACTGACAATGTTGCGACAGGAATAGGTAAGGTGGCCAGATTCGGGCGAGACAATGCAGAATTCTACCACCTAATACTTCCTTTTGATAAGGGCGTTAGTCAACGATATTTATACATAGAAATATGTAAATACTGAAATATATTTAATAAACACCCAAACCCAGGAATACAAATAACTATGCTCATCACACAAATACCTGTTCCTTTTGGGAATCGGACCCGAGCCCCATTGATTTCGCATTCAGGATCGCTAACAACTCGACTAACGGGGCGATTCGGATCATCTGCTTATCGCGAAGGAAAGTATCGGCATAATATTTTATTTACTTATATAAATAAAATATCATAATATTCATGAGAATTATATTGATAGAAAGAGCAGCAAGAGACGATGCAGGAAACAGGTCAGACATGCTTTTTCTAATAACACTCTTACGGGTTTATTAAAAAATGTAGAGTAAAATAATTCTAGTATCATCCAGAAATAACGTTCAGTATTATCCTTTTTACTATCCTCGTTCAATTCAATTTTCTTTAACTTATATTTGAAATGAGATATAAGAAAAAAATATTGAAGTTTCTGACGAGTTCTTGCTCTTTTCACGAGATAACTTTCTTTTATTTTTGCTACTACCGGATCGGAAACGCGGTCACACAAAGAAAAATTCAGCGGAAGAAAATTTGAGGGTTTTCATTTAATTGTCTATATTTTTTTTAAATCTACATATATAGAAATGAATGTTTGTCTGTATATTCTTTATAAAATCGTAAACTATGCATTTGATCATGTAATGATCTATAGCAAAGTTATTGTGCATGAGCCCACTAAGGTTTCTGAGTTGGTAATGGTCTTTCCTTCAAATTTATTTCTTTTGGTGGCGTACATGGACTATATATTATATAAGACAATTTCTTAGTTTAGCAGCGTAGCTTGCAATTACATACAGAAATACAGAGTTATATTACTTACCAATGAAATAAAATCATTTTAAGGGTAATTTTTAAACCTTGTCATCTCATTCGATATGATAAAATAGTTAATACGGTTTATTTTTATTTTTTCACAACATAATATAACCTACAAATGTATGAAATTTTTGACAGTAATTGGAGCGTTTGCTCATATGCGCGACGACACATTTCCTTCCCAATGGTGTGTCTATTAGTATTCATGTGTTATTCCTTTTGCTTGGAGGTTGTAGATATGTACTTCAACATATTTTTTAATAATCGATAGGGAAGCGCTTAACCATGATCTCTCCTGATGGTAAGCTTAGATGCGGCCTAAGATGGAACGCACTTCCCTAGAAGGTATCTGTTCACTCTTCTCTTGAAGATCCCCAGGTTGTGCCCGTTGGGAACACAAACTCAGGAAGCATATTCTAATTCCTTGCGGGTCGGATCAAGAATGTCGAGTCAAACCGTGCAGTGCAGTGTAGGCATTGCTATATGGTGGAACTTCCACCATATAGCAATGCCTAGTATCTGTGTACCTCGACAATCGATAGAAAAAAGGGTAATGGTGGAATTCGCACGACTGCAATTCCGCAGCGCACTCTCCAAAGTGTATTTGATAAAAGACCGATAGACTAGCCACTCTACGGCGATGAGCGAGACTCTCGAGTTTTTTGCCTACCAGATCATCGTCGTTTATGAGCCTCTTGCCACGCCTCTGTATCGCCTCACGTCTCCAACTGGTATTTGGCAGATCTATTCCAGAGGTGAGAGCAGTATTCCATGTACGAACGGACTTGTGCTTGATAAAGATTGAGCAACTGTCCTCGGCTGAAATACTGTCTCACCTTGACCAGAATCCCAAGCTTTTTTAAGGCAGCTTGGGCTTTCGATTCGATGTCCGAACCAAAGTTGAGAGTAGGCGTTAAGGTGATACCAAGGAGCTCGAGGTGGTCAGTTATCGGCACGGACACACCCTGAAAAGAAGGAGACAGGTGGAAAGGACTCCGTTTAGCGGAGAATAGACACGCTTGGGTCTTAGCCGCATTAAATTTGACCAGATTGGTATCGTACCAATCGGAGACTGCCTGTAAGAACAGGTTCATACGATCGACCATCGCCTCTCTGAGAGATCGGATCTGTGCCGTACTGGCTCGTGCGCTGGATGCGTAACTCTCCACAACAGTGCTATTGTCTGCATATCCATAGATACCGGGCTTCAGCAGACCGTTAATATGAAGCAGGAATAGAGTTGCAGAGAGAACTGATCCCTGAGTGACTCCGGCATTTATATCCATTTGGTCGAACGAGCAGTCGTCGACGACTACTCTAATCGACCGGCTACTCACAAAATCTGAGATCCAGGCGCAGAGACCAGTAGGCAGACCATACGAAGGAAGCTTGGCAATAAGCCTATCGTGCCAGACCCTGTCAAAGGCCTTCGAGATATCAACAGAGACAGCTAGTGTCTCGCCATGATTCTCGATGGCCACACTCAAAATGTACGTGGCATACGCTAGAAGATCCCCAGTGGATCGATTTCGCGAAACTCAAAAAATCGTTTGCTTCTAAGTGTGCCATTAGCCTCCTGTTCAATACACGCTCCATAGTCTTGCAGAGTATGGACGTGACTGAAATTGGCCTATAGTTGGAGGGGTCGGCACGACTGCCTTTTTTGGGCACAGGTTGCATGTTAGCAAGCTTCCATGATTTTGGTACTTTTCCAGTCGTCATCGAAAGGCAAAAGAGAAGTGTCAAAACAGGAGCGAGTCCTGAACTCGCACAGATTTTAAGTACTATGGCTGGAGTTCCATCAGGGCCACTGGCTTTGTTCACATCCAGATTCCGCAGCGTTTTAAGAACCTCAGTCTGACGGATGCGAATTTCTGGCATTTTTACCTCGCATCCAGGTAGAGGTTAGCTTAAGTACGCCAAATCAGGCGGGCATCTTATTTGCATCTCCGTGAGGAACAAGATACAAGGTTTATGAGTCTACAGGTGGAAATGGACTGCAGCGAGATTAGAGTGTAAACCTCTGATATTAGTGAGGTCCACTTTCATTGAGAGGGAGTGCTGCCGCTGTATAACATTAATCTTGTATCTTGTCTTTTTCATTTTTTGCTATTGAGAGTGAGTGAAGGTATGAAGACGGCAGTGAATCGAGGCGATATACTTCCAGCCTAGTCTCCTGTTGGGGTCTAGGCTGGAGACTGCGGGGACGCCTGAGCCCCCCAAGAATGTCCATAGAGCCCTCTCATTCGGTCGCCGACGGGCACTATGGCGCATTTTGGGATTTTTCACTAGTTGGCGGGGCAGCCTTTCATATGTGGTTAGCACGCTACTTGGGCCCCCTACTGACTAGCAGTCGGCCAGCGGTGCACCGTAACTCGGATCCCGCTACCCTCCATGACCAGTCTCCAGATGCATCAACGTCAGTGCGTATCAGACCGTCCAGATTGTATAGGCACAACTGATTCGACCCGTCTTCACTAAGGCTACATCAGCGTTAACGTGTCAGAAAACGGACGCTTGGCGACACGACTTCAGCTGATGGGTGGTCCTTATAGCCGCAACATTTTTCTCCCACCATATCACCTGATTAGCATCACCCAGGGACCACGTGTAGGGATACAGGATTCCGGGTGTTCTCCTACGGACGAAGGTGATTCAGCACCTAATAATGTGTAGTATCTGATTTAAATAAGAATCGGGGTATAGCATAGACGTTGAATTTCACTAGAAGTATGAGAAATACGTACTACATCAAGACAAATTTTTGGAACGAGTGTCGAAACTTGAAACCTTGGATTTATAGTGTTGCCGCTTGATAGTTCATTATCGATAGGGTATTCATTACCACAAATACTATCATAAAACAGCAATACAATCGATAATATTCATGATTAAAAAAATAAAATATCAAAAGTATCGATACTATCGATAGTATTGTTATTTAATACGTAGGTCAAACTATAAGTGTTGTGTAACTTAAAAAAACAACATGTTATAACCAAAATATTATGTTTATTGCTTTTCAAAATAATCTCCTTTACATTTTAAATATTTTTTCATGCGATCGAACCATTTTTTAAAACAGGAGGACTACAGATCTGAAGGCATGTTTTCTACGTGCTGATTGAATGCCTCTTCGGAGTTGGTAAAAGTAAAATCTCACATCAAATCATTGATTTTGGGGAAACTACAGAATCACAGGGTGCTAGGTCGGGGCGTATGTAATGAGTAAAGAGATGTACTTTTTCGATTTAGCTTCCGTGCTAAAAATGACTTTGTTTTATTGGCCGTGTGTGAAGAAGCGTTATCATGGTGTAGGAGGCCAATTGTTTTTTTTTATTACTAAGAAGGTTGCAACGTTTTAAAAATATAACATTCGAAATTCAAATAGTTCCGATTAGCTAGAAGTGCAAAAATTTTAGTGTGCCCCATGTATCACATTAATCACAATTAGTATTGATAGTATCAATACCATCAAAACTATCGATAGTCAACTTTATTCTAATACTGACCGATGCTATCGATTGTATAAACTATTGATAGTATAGAATATATCGATATCCAATGCAATATTGTCTAACAATACTATTGATAGAATCGATACTTCGTTTATCTTCAATGATTGATACTGTCGACGCAATCGAGAGTTTATTTATTTGCAGCGTTCAATACTATCGATACTGTTCGACACAAGCGACCATTTCTAAAACCAAATTATATACCAATATCTATATATACGAATTATCTGCCTATCCAAATCAATAATTACTGTACTGTGTTGATGTTGTTTGACAGATATTCCGATAAAATTCATGCCATATTTAATTAGAAAACACATTCGTACTGTTCCATAAATGAAATACGTTTTTTTTATTAACATTAATGTCATTATTGTATTAAGAATAATAATAATAATAAGCAGGTTTATTATATAAGACGAGAAGAGGTCAGACGAAGAAAACTAGTTTGCAATTTTCCGCGAACTTTAAGTGTACCTTTGCGATGTTACTTAAAAGGAAAACATATGAAGGCCGTGTAAGAAATGGAACAAACTTACCGTAGGTCTGAAAATAATGAAGACCCTAGGGGCACAGATATCCACCCTCGTCCACCACACTTTATACCACGACAGCACCAAACACAAAAGCACACAATTGATGCACTCAACGCACTTCGCAACCGAAGCATCTTCAGGAGACATGAGCACTACTACACTCAACGAGAGCCGCGGTAGTACTGACTCGCGCGACGACGTGGTCTTCTCGCACTCCCCTTATGGAGGATGCGGGGAAACGGTTCCGGGGCAATGCCCCCTGCCCGTGATAGTCTACGCGTTGCATAACTATACAACGGTCGTTGTGTTTGCTACCCTTAGGAAGTGATGGTCAGTCTAGTGGACCGAGGGGTATTTCCCAATTCTTCACGCCGCTCCGCGCAGGTCAGCCGCTCTGGGTGGAACCCGCTGGTGGGAAGCCCGGCAGGCGACCAGCAGCGAAAGCGGCGGCTTTATCAGGTTATACCCCCGGCCTCAGGGGTGTGGATATCCCGTGGGTAGGGCTTCCTATCCCAAGGGGTAGCTCTCCAGGGGGCAAGGCCTCGGATGTGGTCGTGATCAGACGTGGAGGTTCTCTCGTACATCTTTTTGGTGATGTGGGTTATGAACTCTTCTACAGTTTGCATACGGAGGTCTCTATAAATAACTGAATTTCTCACGTAGCAAGGGGCGTCGGTGATCTTCCTCATGCATTTGTTCTGAGTGGCTTCCAGTGACTGCCTGTTGGTCTTACTCAAGAGCTGGAACCAAGCTGGGGCGGCGTATGTGAGCCTGGGGCGGATATATATTTTATAAATTGCCAACTTTTGAGCGAGTGGCAGTTTGGATGTAAGTACTGGGCTGACTCGCGCGCGGTTGCGACGCTCCTTTTATAGGCTGGGCTCACATGACTAAGCGCGCGCTACATTGTGTAATAAAGCCGATTTTGTAACGTTTCTTTGTTCGTTCAACAGGGTTGCGAAGTGAAACGTGCGTTGAGTACGTCAATTGTGTGCTTTTTTGTTTGGTGCTGTCGTGGTATAAAGTGTGGTGGACGAAGGTGGATAACTGTGCCGCTGGGGTCTTCATTATTTTCAGACCTACGGTAAGTTTGTTCCATTTCTTACACCACTATTATATGTTTTCCTTTTCAGTAACATCGCAAAGGCACACTTAAAGTTCGCGGAAAATTGCAAACTAACTAGTTTTCTTCGTCTGAACAATGGATTACCGCAAAGTAACGCCCGAATCTATAAAAAAACTGTTAAAGGTGGTTAATACTATTAACAAGTTAATCCAAGTTACACTGACAACCTAAGAAATTGACTTAAATCTGTGGGAGTTAAATTAAAACGGAAACAATACAAGTACTTAACAAAAAAATTACATGACGGATGGTTATAAAAATAAATTGCAGTTTTTTAAGAAACTAGCTGTTCCCGCGAATTCGTCCGTGTGGAAAAATCTAAATAAATGTAGCCTAAGTTACTTTTAGTACCGTAGTTTAAGGGATAGACAGTTCCGGCACAGTATAATGGAGACTCAGTAGTCAATCTACATACATGTGATATTCGAGCAACGCAAACATAGACACCTTTCACGGACGCGATATCTCGGAATGGTTCGGGACAGTTTGTACCGCACCAGTCGGAGATATCGCGTCCGTGAGAGGTATTTATGTGTGCAATGCTCGAATATTACTTGTATGTAACATTGACTTCTTTCTCTAAGTAATGTAGTCTCTAAGTATTCTGTGGTTCCGGGGTCTTACCTGCATAGTTCCCGTTCTAGTGGGATTTCCAGAATAAAAATTATCTATATATGTTTTTCTCGGGTATCAACTTATCTCGTATTATTATAATTAACTTATATTTATTATAATTAACTTATCCCCTTATATTATTTACCCCGTGTTGGTCCCGGGCTCCTTTGAGGAATAGGCCAACTGCCGTTCTGTCAGGCAGGTCGTAAAAGGCGACCGAGTGGCTATGCGCTTCACCACCATCGTGACTATTAGGTGGTAGAGTTCTGCATCGGCTCGACCGGGTCTGGTACCACCGCCTTACCTATTCCTGCCGCAATAGCGTCAGTGTTAGTCACAGTCGTGTTCCGGTTTGGAGGGTAAGGTAGCCGGTAAACTTATGCATGTGGCATTAGACCTCGCCACAAGATAGCAACGCACCATTAACACTTTTGGTGTCTATAGGCGATGGTTGACTCTTTCCATCAGGAGATCCATCTGCTTATTTGCTATCTTATGATATATAAAAAAAAAAACTTTGTACCAAATTTCATCCCAATCGGTTCAGTGGTTTAGGCGTAAAGAAGAGACAGACAGACAGAGTTACTTTCGTTATAATATTAGTATGTATTCAACCGTATCGGTAATTTCATCCGTATCGGTAATCGTAACATGGCAAAGCCTAAATACAAAATTTTAACGAAATCGAAAGAACCGTTTACAAGAATTGCTTATTTTAGTAGATTAAATTAAAATTGGATTCAGATTCTAATGTCTAATTGTAATAATTAATATGTAATTTCTTAACGACGTTCGTTAATTTAATTAAGTGGCGTCTCGAATTATAGCACCTAATAAGCAAATGTATTTGCATGAAGTATATTAATTGGGGCGCTCTTGCATACTACGTATATAATATTCTTTGTCACATACACATACACACACACACACAAGCAGATGGGTCTCCTAATGGAAATAGACAATCATCGCCTATAGACACCAATGATGTTAATGTTGCGTTGCTATCCTTGTGGCGGGGTCTTAGTACCACATGCATGAGTTTACCGGCAACCTTACTTTCTGAACCTTACCACTGATGCTATCGTGGCAGGAATAGGTAAGGTGGTGTACCAGACCCGGACGAGACAATGCGAACTCTACCATCTAGTAGTTACGATGGTAGTGCTACGTATAGCTAATTGGTCGCCTTACTTATCATCCTCACTTACCACCAGTTGAATCAGACTTCTGTTCATTTTGGTTTACAGAAGTTACAGTGATTGGGACGAGAGGTGGGTCCATTTCCCATTACCATCAGTTGAATCTTGTGTCCGTTTGATTCCCTTAATGTTATTACCTCATTGTTATAGAAGGTACACTGGACACACGAGTTATTGCACGAAAACGTTAATGGTCGTGTCCAGGGAGCAAGACCCCTGTTCACAATTATGTAGGAATAAGTCTTGGTTATTTATATTTATTAATATTAATAAAAAAGTGCATTTAAATGGCAAAATTATATTATATATTCGCATATACTCAAAATTGACGGCAAGTTTAAACGTCATATAAGACACCATTGTCTAAGCTAGACTTCGATGAACTAACATATTAAACCGGAGTAGTACCTACTAGATTGTATGAAAATGAAGTACACTTTCATTGGGGAACCGGCGCAGCCATTGGTGAATTAATTTCAATCAAATGGCCATTTTTCATTTACAGTATCTTCTCTTGTCAAATGTATATACAGTTGTGTAAAATTGTAAAATCTAAAAATTATTGCATTTACTAAAATATAATTTTTGTGTGCGGTCGAAAAATGTTATTCGAAGATATTTCAAAAATCACTTGTAAAAGGTCGGGTTTTGGTGTCATTATTTTATTACCATTTTTCGGTCTAGCCTTGGAGCCCACAAATGATAACATTCGATAAGGAACTTAGTAAGGAAGGACAAGACTAGTGGACGATCATCTCGTCACGTTTATCGTAGCCAATCAAGACAATGACACATTTTTAATGGAGAGCGAACAAGTAGACGGCTCTCCTAATGGTAGTGGATAACTGTTGCAAATAAACCACAAACATGTTAACATTGGTTTACTATCTACGTGGTAGAGGGTGTAGGCTATAACCGATAATTTACCGGTTGCACCAACATCTAAGCTAAAATAAGATAGCGACAATAGGCAAGAGATTGTTATTTGTTTAAACTTTTTATTTTTGTTTACACCTGTTTTACTTGTTTGTAAAAAATTTGTTTAAACTTAAACGTGATCAACGCTTAAACACATATACAAAGTGTAGTTAACACTATCAATTAAATGTTATACACAGCTTTCACTTTTCCATATAAATATTTCGTAATAATGAAATCATTATTTTTATCTATATATTAGCTGACCCGGCAAACGTTGTTCTGCCTTTTTAACTACTCTTATTTTTTTCTATATTTTCCTACCTTTTAAACCTTCCCTGGACTTCAACAATTAATTCAATACCAAAATTACCCAAATCGGTTCAGCCGTTCTCGAGTTTATATCTATAGATATAAAAATCAATTGCTGTTCGTTAGTCTCGCTAAAACTCGAGAACAGCTGAACCGAATTGACTAATTTTGGTTTTGAATTAATTATGGAAATCCAGGGAAGGTTTAAAAGGTGAGAAAATATAGAAAAAATAAGAGTAGTTAAAAAGGCAGAGCAACGTTTGCCAGTTAAGCTAGTATAATATAAAAAAATCAAACAAATGGATTTGCTGTTGAAAACTTTAAACACATTTGCAATATTTTTTGTGCAACCATGTTAACACATTTGCAATATTTTTTTACTAACCTTAAGTTGTTTACGATACGTTGTCATATAAGATACCATTGTCTAAACCAAAGATTTTAATGTACTAACAAACTAAACCGGAGTAGTACCTACCAGATTGTATGAAAATGAAGTACAATTTTATCGTGGAAACAGCGCAGACATTCGTGAATTAATTTCAACCAAATGACAACGTTTTTTTAACAGTATATACCTTATCAAAGGTATATACAGTACCTTCTCTTATCAAAGGTATACAAAGTTGTGTTAAATTGTTAAATAAAAAAAATATCCTGTGTTTAAATTATTGATTTTCCAAAAATATAATTTTTGTGTGCGGTCGAAAAATGTTATTCCCAAGATATTTTATCAATCACGCGGCTACCGTTTTCAGCACTCTGTATGGTTATACAATGAGATGGTATCAATCCGGTCAATGCGACTAGTTTAAAACCTTATTATCAAACAAAAAATGTTATCTATATATTAATAAGGAAAGCGAAAACTTTCTACCCCTTTTTACGAATTGTACACAACTAAGGAGTATATAATTTGGCACAGTTAAAGTTTACATCGAGAAGTGCAGAGAGCTAATATTTTCATATAATATGCATTGAAACACATTTAATTAATAAAAATAAACACTACACATACTACAATGCATTTGACATACATCATAATATTCACACATTTAATCTCCTACATGCTTTTTTATTTATGGCAAAAGTCAGTTTTCTTTAGAATTGATTTCAGTATAGTCTATGATCAATCTAATGGTCGAATGTTGACCAGCGAGCAATCATTAGTTTAAAATTATTCCTATAATGATTACAGTGCAATCTTATCAGTGTAAATAATCTCTCATTCCATCAACTGTCAACATCACCCTTTTAGAAGCACGTCCCAAAAACTCGTCTAATTTTTAGCAAATTCCTTAACGTAGAAAACATTTTAAATATAACAGCGCTGGCCAATTATATTCACGGACCCCTTTTTATTTTACGATTAGGCTGACAGTTCTCTGTTATCTTACGAAAATTTTAATCACTTAGAATATTTTTCCCCAGAGAACAGTAATTTTGGGTGTAACGACACTACAGTAATTATTTTTTGTTCACTTTGCAAGCGATTTTCTTGCGATTAATTTAAAACGTTAAACGTTATTTAACCACGAGGGTCTCAGCCGTATATCTTGATGAATTCGCAAGTTTTCAACGAGGTTCTAAATGTGCTTAATTAGTAATTAAAGGGCTTTTATATGGCGCTAGTACTTTATTACTTTTTGTGGAAGGGTTGGGAAAAACGTTTTTAGGGATTAAATTATACACTTAATATTAACGACGTAAATCTAGATCTAATATTTTTTATAAAATATAAGGCGCCTGCAAGCAAGGTATCCCTTGCGGCATACCTTGCTTGACTAGGAAAACCTTGTCTACTTTTAAACGGCGTTATCATAACATGGTTTATTTGTATAACAAATTTTTAAATATGCCATGCAAAGTTTAAAAAATTACTCCATGTTGGCCCGGGTCCCTTTGAGGAAAATAACGTTTGCCGTTCTGTTGGACAGTTTGTAAGGCAAACGCATTAGTTATCAACAATTTGCTTCGACAATTTGTATTGATGTTTACGTTGATGACGTCGATGATGTTTTCGTTTATAAAATGACGATGCAGTTTAATAACGATGAAACGTAAAAATTGGCTGCGACCGATACACCATCAATATGCGGGCTATGTGCTGCTACTGAAATGTTTCTTGGGCGAAATAACATATTTTGTGCGAACCCGGGACTTGAATACGGGATCTTATTATGTATAGTTAATGTGGCTAGTCATTAGAACAACTAGCATTCTTTCATATAAATAATATGTCTGAGAGAAATGCAAATAAATTGATCTAATTTTGTATACGGTTGAAGAATCTACTCGAAACGTTGACTTACATGACAATTTTACGTTTAATTAATGGATATTTTCACTAATGTATAAAAGTATCACTTCAGACGCTTTTGTGTTTGTTTATTTTTAATTAACTCGGGCGTGACGTATTAAGAGGGTGATATAAGTTCCGGAATTTCGGAATTTTCCTTTAATATTTTTACAGCCGGCTCTTCTGTGGCAATAGATAATCATTGCTGGACATCTATGATGCAATAAAGGATCAAGCACATTATAGTAGGGGAGCCTAAAAGAGAATTTTGGAATTTTCTCGAGCGCGTCATATTAACATACTAGACCTCGCATACTGTTATGCCTCCCCTCCAAATATAAGCCAGGGCCATCAGATTTGTAAAAATACGTAATGCTTTTTTTGTTATTATTACATTTTTCCTTCAAAATAAAAGAAAATTCAACCACCGTCGAGAATGTCAAGTAGTTTTTGGCAAATTTCTGACCGTTCCACTCACTTTTCTATTTTTATGATGACGTCAGTATTTCTGCATGTATGTATGTGTGTGTATGTATCTATGTAAACATCTCATAACTTTAAAATGGCTTGACTAATCGAAACGTGGGTAGTAGCATTTGATTGGTTTTCGCTAAACTTAGACTTTCTCTAAGATTTGCTCGATCCTGAACCGATTTGAATGAACGGCTCACCCCAGCAGATTTTGATTTCTATTCAGCTCATGAATCAGATCAATTAATCTCCTTTTTTTAAAAAACCTACCGTACCTCCCGTAGTTATCGTAAATCATATCCTAGTGTGGGGACCATGTTTGATGGAATTTATGTTTGTAAACTATTTTTGGCCAATAAATTATTATTAGGTATATTTTCGACTGCTTTGAACTTAATGTGCTACAACTTAGCATGAAGTCTTAGATGAAGTGCAGGATCAACCGGCAATCAAAATTCCTTTTGGCCCCATGTAAATTTGGTTAAGATCTGATTTTAGTAGGGGAGCCCAAGAGGGGATTTTGGTATTTACTCGAGTGCGACTGATTAACATACCTCGCATACTGTTAAGGCTCTCCACCATATATTGGCCTTTTCTATAGAGGAAGGGGGGTAACTATGTCAGAAAAAAACAAAATTAAGATAACTTCGGCTTGTGGAAATTGTCAGATTATTTTTTCGTAACTTTTTTCGTAATTCTTACATAATTTCCTCACCATTGAAATGAAAAACATTATATAATCATTGATATACCAAGGGAAGATACGTTACCTAGTCATAGCGCCCGGTCCTACAAAACTAGGTCCGTAGACACAGTGACAATTGGCGACAATCGATCACGCGCGGGACCTCATATCATACACTTATATTTTCCGACTGTTTTTACCATTAAACACGCATCAAAATACCTTCTTGTATATTCATCCAGTGTTATAATCACTCAAGGAAAAAAAATAAGACACACGGGATTACTTTCCATTCGTAAGTACGGTTAAAACAATTTCAAATTTGTTTGAAAATAAGATTAAATTATTGTTTAGTTCGCCATGTTTGCGAGAATGAGATAGTACAATACAAAAGTAAGCGAGAGAAACGTAGTTTTCTACGTTCATCGCATTACTTTGCGTTCGACTGATCGAGCTTAGGTTTAGCAATTGAGATATTAGAGCGTAACATATCTTCCCTTTTTATATCAATGTATATAACCTTATATTTTTCATATAATTTACAAAATTCAAACAGTCCCTACGACGCTCGAGTAACTACCCATTTAGCATCTTGGGCTACCCTACTACTTTGGGTTCTAAAAATATAGAAGTTTGGAAGTCGGTGAATTTAATTTTACTGCGTTTAAAAAGTTTGAAGTAAAACTTTTTATCCTAATATTTATAAATTACGTGTCACGTTGTTTGTCCGCTATGGATTCCTAAACCACTGAACCGATTTTAATCGAATTTTGTAGTACTTTTTGGTCTTTGTATACTATTTGGTCCAACTTTAAAGATCGTTTTTATTTTATTAAAAACTATCATTTTTATATCAATTCACTCCCCCTCCCTTCTTAAGAACCCCTCCAAAATATTCAATACTAGCTGACCCGGCAAAAGTTGTTCTGCCTTTTTACTAATCTAATTTTTTTTCTATATTTTTTAACCTTTTAAGCCTTCCCTGGACTTCAACAATTAATTCAAAACTAAAATTAGCCAAATTGGTTCAGCCGTTCTGGAGTTTTAGCGAGACTAATGAACAGCAATTGATTTTTATATATATAAGTAATTTTACAAAACAACGTTTGCCGGGTCAGTATTAAATATGTAAAACTTTAAACTGAATTGAAATTATAATATGGGCGCTCGGAATATTAAAACAGTTTTGCTTTTTCTTTACTCTCGGGTGTGTTTACTTTATGAAGTTCAAGGAAGGAAATTAAGCTTTTGATGACTGCTCCATAATGCGCTCTTCCTCTGCGATGTCACGGCACTTGAAACCCCATTAGTGCCTGACAAGAATCAATGACTCCATCCATTAATTATTTTACATTTTTTCACCGCGTCTATATATTTTCGCGTCTGTGCTTACGTTGATAAAACACTTACCAGTTTTTTTATATTATAAGATAGCAAACAAGTAGGTTTTTTCCCCGTGTTGGTTCCGGGCTCCTTTGAAGAATAGACCAACTGCCGTTCAGCCAGGCAGGTCGTAAAAGGCGACCGATTGGCTATGCAAGTCACTACCATCGTGACTACAAGGTGGTAGAGTTCTGCATTGTGTAGCCCGGGTCTGATACCACCGCCTTACCTATTCCTGCCGCAATAGCGTCAGTGCTTGTCACTGTCGTGTTCCGGTTTGGAGGATAAGGTGGCTGGTAAACTTACGCATGAGGCATTACACCTCGCCACAAGATAGCAACGCACCATTAACATCTTTGGTGTCTATAGGCGATGGTTGTCTCTCTCCATCAGGAGACCCATCTGCTTGTTCGCTATCTTATGATATAAAAAATAGGTAGTTTTCCTGATGGAAACGAACATCCATCGTTTATGGACCAAATATGTACCAAAGAATGTTAATGGTGCGTTGCTATCCGTGTGGTGGGATGGTAATATCACATGCATATTTATTTTTTTATACCATAAGATAGCAAACAAGTATACATACCTTGATGGAAAGAATCAACAATCGCCTATAAGCACCAAAGATGATAATGGTGCGTTGCTATCTTGTGACGTGATCTAATGCGACGTGCATAAGTTTACCGGTTATCTTACCCTCTAAACTGGAACACCACAGTGACTAACTCTGACGCTATAGCGGCATGAATAGGTAAGGCCGTGGTACCTGATCCGTACGACTTAGTAGCCATGATGGTAGTGACTGGCATAGCCAATCGGCCGCCTTTTACGACCTGCCTCGCGGAAGTTGACCTATTCTTCAAAGGAGCCCACGGGGGGAGGGGGGGGGGGGGTGATTAACGAAAACTGTAACAAACATTGATGTTATATCGGCACAGCAGATAACTAGTAGCCACGACAGCAGTGATATGTTGGCTAATAGTTCGACTTTAACGAGCTGGTATCATTAAGAGGGCAAAAAATTGAGTACCTTTATCTTTTTGAAGCCGATTAAAGTAAAATTTGTCGTCTAGTGGTCCGGTGACGGTGTCGACCACATGAGGTTCGATTTCGATTCCCGAGTCGGGCAAATCTAAAATTTTCAGTTTTGTGATAAAATCAAAGTTGCTCGAGTTTGGATAAGTCACCGGTTGTGGTGAAAGGCTTGCTAACTTGGTTGGTGGCTAGCCTATCACCACAACCGGGCCTAATTATTTGCGGCTAAGAATGGGTGCACTGGTTGTGCCTCTGCCTATATATTCTGGGATACGGGCGTGAAGTTTTTTTTTTATAGAATAAGGGGCAAACGGACAGGCGGATTACCTGATGATAAGTGATCACCGCCGCCCATGGACAACTATACCACAGAATACTTAGAGATTAACAGAAGTCAATGTTACATCCAAGTAATATTCGAGCATAGGACACATAGACACCTCTCACGGACTCGATATCTCGGACTGGTGCGAAACAAACTGTCCCGAACCATTCCGAGATATTGCGTCCGTGAGAGGTGTCTATGTGTGCGTTGCTCGAATATCACATGTATGTAGATTGATTACTGTTAGTCTCCTGTATACTGTGACTATACCAGAAGACTGGCAGTTGTGTTGCCGGCCTTTTAATAAAGAGTAGGCTCTTTTTTTGAAGGCCCGTAAGATACTTTTTAAAATAAAATATTTTACACCTCAGTGTTTTTGCAAAGGACCTGGATCTGTTATCTTTCACGTTTCACATAAACCGAGACTGAGGTATAATGGTTATTTTACTGGTGGTTTAAACAACGCTTCATTTACATTTTCAGAATAATAAAGGAGTGAATTCGGATATCTTATGTATAAAGTAGAAGTTAATGTTAAATAAATTATGAAGTTTTAAGGTAGCTTAGAAGCGACCGCGCATCTAACAACGGCACAAAATTTATGCTGTTTTTATCATAGACTATCATAGACCGTTACGTGGTTAAAAGTTTTGGAAATGTAATTTACAAACGACTAAAACATAGAGGTTATTAGTTTGGTATGTATGTATGTAACATTATTGAAATTGAATAATATTTGAGTATTATGATTTAGGCGTCCAAGTACTTATATTAAATTTTGTAAGTGTATGTATATTGTATATTATATTTGTATGTTTGTGCACGATTTTCTCGGAAATCAGAAAGTCATATCAAGATGTTTCTTATCGATTTAAATCAGGTATATTCCAACTTACGGAACAACCTAGGTTCCATGAAAATCGGTTCGGTAGTTTTCGAGATATTATGGATATAGTTGACAGATATTTGATGTCGGTTAATTTTTTTTAAATAGTTTTTTATTAATTTATTTATTTATTCTTTATTGTACACAGTAATCACTAATATAACAGCAATAATAGAAAACAAGTAGAATAGGCGCGATTATCTTTAGTAATAGAGCTTTCTTCCAGCCAACCTACGGGTTGTTGTTTACCTTGTTACGAACAGGAAATATTAAAAACAAGGGTAATTTTCGACTTGGTGTACAATAAATTAATTGCATTAAAATTAAACCTATAAGAAAACAATATGCTGCTGCAGACAAAATAAATGAAACAAATACATAAACACACGTACATACATGCACAGATATTTATAGATAAATAAATAAGTACATACATACATATATACCATATACACTATACATACAAATAATAAACCAAACATCATCATTAAGATATATTTAAATTGAATTAAACACATACAGATTAAATTGAAGGAAACAAAAATACATAAACACCAAAATTAAATAAAATTTTCGAAAGGACGCTTCTAAAAATAGGTAAAATTTCACAAGTACGAATACACATATATGGGTAGCGAATTCCAAAGATTAACGGCTTGAAAAGTGTATGAGTGATAATAAGTGGCGAAGTTACTGGTAGAAAAACGTAACAGAGTTCTAACGTTGGAGCGGCAAGGTGAATCAGAAGAATCTACACGAAAATATTGGGATATCTATCCTAGATAAAAAAGAGAATTTTATAAGAGAAAAATAAGAGTGTGCATAAATAAAAAAAAATTGTTTTAAGAGGAACAACATTTTGTAGAAGTTTCAGAGAGTGAACAGAATGAAGAACTTTACGAGTAATGTTGCTAACATGAAGGTGCCATAATGAAAAAGGTACTGAATGTTACATCCAGATTTACAGCAGAAGAGGAAAAGGCAATAGGAATGTTAATATATAATAGAAGTGGGACGTCAATATTAGCAACTAGGCTACGCATACATCGACTGTCAATAATTATTAGAGCTTGCGATTTACTCGGATTAACACAGAGTCAAAAAAAACTGCCATATCATGAATTCTCTCCAAGTCCTCATTCATGGCATTAACATCCACTATCTTCGAGGCAGCAAAATGGCGATAAAACTACAGGTCGTCGGCAAATAAATGAAACTGGAACATTCCTGCTGTTATATCGTCAGTGTTCCAGTTTGGAGGGTAAGGTAGCCGGTAAACTTATGTATGTGGCATTAGGCCTCGCCACAAGATAGCAAAGCACTATTAACATCTTTGGTGTCTATAAGCGATGGTTGACTCTTTCCATCAGGAGACCCATCTGCTTGTTTGCTATTTAATGATATAAAAAATACGTTGTATAATACAGGCTTTATCGGTTTTATTTAATGTTATTTGTAGCAAAGCTGAAAACGTCCGTATTAATTGTCCCGCAGATGGGATTATTTGTGGTTAAATCCTTAATTTATCCGGTTTTACACTTCAGCGCCAACTTTCACATATAAATGGGTTTATTATATAGTTTTCCAGAAATTATATTCAGCTCGGCGGCCTTATATTACTATCATTACAAAGTTTGCGCTGGAAGTGAAAACAACTTCACTGTAACTGGGTTCGGAAATTATTTTCGAAGTTCGACAGTCACTTTATGGGTGAGTGATTTTATACAAAACACTATCGTATTTTTAACCGACCTCCCCAAAAAGGAGGAAGTTCTCAATTAGGCTACGTCTTTAATCCAATAAAAAATTGAGGTTATCAATTTGATATATATGTAATACTGCATTATAAACGTTTTTGATGAATCCCGCAGAAACAAATTATTTTTCTGGATTAAACGGTAGCCTATATGCTATTCCAGGTTATCATCTACCTGTGTGTCAATTTCATCCAAATCCGTTCAGTAGTTTTGGCGTGCTTGAATAACAAACATCCATCCATCTATCTATCCAAACATCCAAACTTTCGTATTAATAATACTAGCTGCAGCGTACAGCCCGCTGCATTATAAATGTTTTTGCCAAATCCCGCGGGATCTCCTAATTTTTCCGGGATAAAAAGTAGCCTATATTCCAGGACATGATCTACCTGTGTGCCAAATTTCATTCAAATCCATTGAGTAGTTTTTGCGTGATTGAGTAAAACATCTATCCAAACATTATCATGTTCAACAACAATTGGACAAACATCCAAACTTTCGTATTTATAATATTAACAATGGAATTGTATAATATTTGAATATGATGATCTGTTTAGGCGTTCAAGCACGCCCGCGTATAATTTATGATAAGTGTATATATGTTTGTATGTTAGGAATCCGACATATATAGCATATATGTCTAGAAATGTGGCATATATGTATACGGATGAAACTGCGCGACACAGCTAGTAAGGTTTTCATAACAAAACGAGTGATGAATTCTGAAGCCTCAGAAGTTTATTTTATAATGGAGAACAATTCAATTAACCAATGTAAGCAAACCTGTGTTTATTGTTTATATATCTAGAAACTGTACAATTTCAAATACTTATTTAATTTCACTGTCCTCAATTGTACGGACACTTTAAAAGAATAAAACATCTACCATTCTGCCAGGCAGTTCGTAAAATGCGAACGATTGGCTATAGGTGTACTACTATTGTGACAAGGTGGTAGACACGGATTAAATGGATACGACTTTTAAGATAAAATCTTAGTTTGTTACTTTTTTTATATCATAAGATAGCAAACAAGCAGATGGGTCTCCTGATGGAAAGAGTCAACCATCGCCTATAGACACCAAAGGTGTTAATAGTGCGTTGCTATCTTGTGGCGAGGTCTAATGCCATATGCATAAGTTTACCGGCTACCTTACCCTCCAAACCGGAACACGACAGCGACAAGCACTGGCGCTATTGCGGCAGGAATAGGTAAGGCGGTGGTACCAGACCCGGGCGAGACCATGTAGAACTCTACCACCTAGTAGCCACGATGGTAGTGACTTGCATAGCCAATCGGTCACCTTTTACGACCTGCCTGGCAGAACGGCAGTTGGTCTTTTCTTCAAAGGAGCCCGGAACCATCACGGGGGAAAACTACTATACTACTTACCAACAAATTTCCCCATGTTAGTTCCGGGCTCCTTTGAAGAATACCTTTGAAGAACAGCCGTTCTACCAGGCAGGTCGTAAAAGACGACCGATTGGATATGCGAGTCACTACCATCGTGGTTACTAGGTGGTAGAATTTTGCATTGTCTCGCCCGGGTCTGGTACCACTACTTTACCTATTCCTGCCGCAATAGCGTCAGTGCTTATCACTGTCGTGTTCCGGTTTAGAGGGTAAGGTAGCAGGTAAACTTATGCATGTGGCATGAGCATACGCTCCTGTTAAATCACTGTCAAAATTTTCATACATTTGTAGATATATTATATCGTAAAAAAATTGTAATAAACCATTTTGTACGGTTTTATCATACTGAATGAGATGCGAGGTTTCAAAATTACCCTTGTATTGATTATATTTCATCGGTTAGTAGTGTAACTCTGTATTTCTGTGTCACTGACAAACTAAGAAATTGTCTCGAAAGGCGTATCTATTTAATCCGTGGCTTAGATGGTTATCTATGTACTCGTATATACATCAGCAATGCCATTTTTCTTATTTATATCATAAGACAGCAAACAAGCAGATGGCTCTCTTGATGGAAAGAGACAGCAATCGCCCATACACCACAAAGATGTTGATAGTGCGTTACTATCTTTATGGCGGGGCCTTAGTGCCAAATGTGTCAGTTTGCCGGCTTTTGCAAACTGGATTACGACTGTGACAAGCACTGACGGTATTGGGGCAGGAATAAGTAACGCGGTGGTACCAGGGAGACACACTGAACTCTACCATAGAATACTAGAAACTAACAGAAGTCAATGTTACATACAAGCACATTCGAGTATAGCACACATAGGCACCTCTCACGGACGCAATACCTCGGAATGGTGTGGAACAATCTGTCCCGAACCGTTCCGAGATATCACGTCCGTGTGACTGTGTGTCCGAGGTGTCTGTGTGCGTTGCTCGAATATTGCTTGTATATACATTGACTTCTGTTAGTCTCCAGTATTCTGTGACTCTATCATCTTGTTTGCTTAGCTGTAATAAAAAAAAATGGTCAAAGTAAAAACAAGTCTAATATTCATACAATCCTAAGTTTAAATGAGACATAGGAATTAAATTTTGTAAGTAGGCAATTTCGGTATGCCAATTTAAAGTTTTTTAGGTGTTTAATGTTTTAAGTTAGCTTGTTCTTCTGCTGTAAACTTTCGTAATAAATGTTTGGTTGTGATATATATTTACCGAGAAAGTTTAAATGACAGCAAAAATTATTATTCTTCATTCAAGACGTCTTAAAATTACCGTTTCGTTTTACGGTATGTAATTTATTTATTATATGTGTGAGAGAATTAGAAAGAAATGAAAAATGTTTTAAATTTATTTCGAAATATTTTTAAATGAAGTTACAAAAATATATTTCGTAGTTAGACACAATTAACAATGCACTTGTACTTGAATTTCACTTCACAACATATATATTTTTAGTATATTACTCGACCGGTTTCATTTTTTAAGCATCTTCAGGATGTAATATACTAACGGACGGTTTCTGAGACGCAAATAATTTTTTAACAAGCAGTTAATCTGTGTTTAACATCAGTTTTACAAGCAAGTTGTCTGTTAAACAGAGTTTAATTGCTTGTTAAAAATTATTTGCGTCTCAGAAACCGGCCGTAAGTATATTACGGCCTGAAGATGCTTAAAAAGTGAAACCGGTAAATATATTATAATATACTAACGGCCGGTTTCTGAGACGTAAATAATTTTTAACAAGCAATTAATCTCTGTTTAACATCATTTTTACAAGCAAGTTGTCTATTAAACAGAGATTAATTGCTTGTGAAATAATTATTTGCGTCTCAGAAACCGGGTATAAGTATATAAGTCCATCGAGATTGACCGTCGTCCTAATTTAAATACAGATAAGGAATGGACGCTGCTACCTGCTTGGAAACCCGTGTTGTTAAACGCAACGCGGAAAAAGAACAATACGGAAGATGTAAGTATAGCAGACGCTGCGAGTGCATTTTGTGCACATATAAATTCCAACAATAATATAAACGCGCCGACTACACGGTGTGCACCATCTTCGCCGACGGCGCTTCTCACATTTCCGATCCCATCGGACCGCGCACGATGAGCAACCGCCCGCAGTTCCAGACGAGACGCTACCAAGCCAACGTTTGACTCACCCTGAGCACAGTATATATATTGGAGACTAACAGTAGTCAATCTACATACATGTGATATTCAAGCAACGCACACAAAGTCACCTCTCACGGACGCGATATCTCGGAATGGTTCGGAACAGTTTGTCCCGCACCAGTCCGAGACATCACGTCCGTGAGAGTTGTCTATGTGTGCTATGCTCGAATATTACTTGTATGGAACATTGACTTCTGCTAGTCTCTAAGTATTCTGTGTACTGAGGAAGGACCTCATATAGGTTCGAAACTAGTCGGAACCTACACCGATTAAATGTGAGTGTAGCCGATTTTAATTAGTGGTTTCTAGTTGATTTCGGAACCTTAAAAAATGCTAAATAACTTTTTGTCTGAGAGTTCTCGATCCTCAAATAACGTGATACATTAAACTCTTCGTTGATCTTTTAGCATTCTAATCCATTCAATCTATTCTGTGCATTTTCCCCTTGTTGGTTCCGGGCTATTTTAAAGAATAGACAAACTCCCGTTCTGCTAGGTAGGTCGTAAAAGGCGACCGATTGGCTATGCGAGTCACTACCATCGTGGCTACTAGATGGTAGAGTTCTGCATTGTCTCGCCCGGGTCTGGTACCACCGCCTTACCTATTCCTGCCGCAATAGCGTCAGTGCTTGTCGCTGTCGTGTTCCAGTTTGGAGGGTAAAGTAGCCGGTAAACTTATGCATGTGGCATTAGACCTCGCCACAAGATAGCAACGCACCATTAACATCTTTAGTGTCTATAGGCGATGGTTGACTCTTTCCATCAGGAGACCCATCTTTTTTTTGCTATCTTATGATCATGAAGCTGTATTATATCTGGAGGCAGCACTTCCAATATCTACTTGAAACACAATTTTAAATACTGCTGTCATCTTCTGAGGTCTTACACTCTCTTTCTAATACAGGTGTATAAAAAGAGACGGAGAGACCTCATAGACAGAGATATAATGTAAATATGTGTTTCAAGTGATTAATACGAGGGCTAGCTCCACCTATACCTAAAACTTCATGCTTACGATATATAAAAAAAAAATTAAAAACAGGATACATATATACCTGATTGATAAAATATATTTATAACCTGAATGTCAGAGATTCTAATCGGCGCACAAAGGAGATCTTATATAAAGCAATCTCTAACCGACAGCTGTTTGCAGATAACCTGCAAATCCTTTGACTAATTGGCTTAGGTCGTGGCTTAGTTAAAGTGGATTAAATCAAATTTTCCTTTTGCAGCTTAGGCGGTGATTTTAAGCTCCATTAAACTGCCTCAGATTTTTTTTTCATGTAAGAATCAATGGGCTAATTATACGAACGAATATATCAGGTAATAAATTGGCGAGTTCTGAGCTTAAAAACAAAATAAAACATACAACACTTGATAACTTCGTCTTTTAGAAAGCCGTTTGAAAAACGAATGATGTCTTTATTAGGTACTAATTTAAAATTTATGACTAATTTAAAATTTATGATTATGAACTTAAATTTATGCTAGAACAAAATTTTATGCGTGGTTTCGTTCGCGTTTAAAGTTATTTATTTATTTTAAGGCTTACCAACATTTGTATATAATATTAATCCAAATATAATTTGACAAAAAATCTTGCTTGTAAGTTGTAACAAACAATTATAGGTAAACAACACATGTTATCCCCGGGGAACATACTTTTTCTGTATAAAATATGGTTTAAGGCCCTTTCCTAAGAGGTAAAACGGGACCCTATTACTAAGCCTCCTCTGTCTGTCTGTCACCAGGCTGCATCTCATAAACCGCGATAGCTAGAAAGCTTAAATTTTCACATATTATATATTTCCGTTGCCGCTGTAACAACAAATACTAAAAATAAAAATAAAAAATATTAAGTGGGGTCCCCATACACTAAACCTGGTTTTTTGTATTTTTTATAAATGGTGGTACGGAACCCTTCGTGCGCGAGTTCGAGTTGCACTTATTATTGCACTTATACCCCGATTACATACAAATTCTGATGTAGGGAAAAAGTAACATTGTGGCTGTCATCCTTTAGCTATGAACAGAGCGAGAATGTATTAAGGTGTCTGAAAGTTTAAATAAATATACATACATACCACGCTAACATACATTAACATCTACACACAAATATGCTGTTTTTTTTGCACCACGCAAATGACTCGCTCAAATGCCATAAATAAAATTGATATTTATTTAGCCTTTGTGGGACACATATTAACACAAATTTTTTGTGTAAACTAATTTGTCATAATACAGAGGAAACCTAGTTTAAGAATAAGTGACATTTCTTGTGTACATGTGATGATTCTCTGCGAAATAAATATATTATTATTAAAGTTTCGTTATAATTGATAAAGTAAAGATTTGAAAACATAACAAAGAACAAATTCACTATCGCATTTATAATATTAGGTTAGAATCCTATTATAATATTAATAATCAGTTAGAATACTGCTCCAAAATATCAGTCTCTAAGATATTTTTATACGATTTAGATTTATCAATGTTCCCAGTTTCCTATTTTAATACAAATGATCCTCTAATAGACTCTTTTCAAATAAAAAATGACAAATCCTTATATTTTAAGGACGTTGAATAATCACTTTTCCTTAACGAGAAATTGTATTCGTTTTCCATTTTCCAGAGCATTCTTTAAAAGCCTTTTCAAAAGTGCAAAATTCAGAGTGCCTTGTTATGTTTCAAAATCAAACCGACATGGCCTATTTCGGCTCTCTTTCTGAATCCATCACGTTCACTGCGTAGTACGAGTAGGGCGGACGTGGCTTCAACTATTTTACGGTGTAGAGAGCTACAAATGTTGAGGCTAACGAACGTATCTTTTTATGTTAACGTACGAATAAACTTGCAAAAAGGGACTGACCTCACAAAAACCTTCATGTAACCTGAAATAAAAAATTGAATTAATGTAATTGTACATAAACGTTAATTTATTCCGTCTAAAGAAATATTTAACATTCGTTGACGTTACTTATAATTTAACCTTTTAACACTTATCATTCCTTGTTTTTCCCCGTGATGCTCCCGGGCTCCTTTGATTCCCCATGCTGGTCCTTGGCTCCTTTGAAGAATAGTCCAACTGCAGTTCAGTCTGGCAGGTCGTAAAAGGCAGCCGATTGGCTAATCACCACGGTTAGCCGTTTTGTCGTTGGCTGAGATGAGTCGCTTCGTCGCCATCGTCATATTTTATCGATATGATAACGATTATCGATCAAGTGATAACCGAGACCGGCGACTTTACGTGCTCATCGGTGGCATAAGAGTGGTAAAACACCACCCGTCAGACTCCGAACTGCTACTGATATTTTGAATTTTCGAAAAAAACTCAATAACACCCTTCTTCGGATCGAACCCGGGACTTTATGATGTAAGCCAAATAGGATATCCCCTGGACCACGAGGCAGTTAGTAATAGCATTTTTTTAATACTTTCTTCATAAATTAGATAGGATTTAAATAATCAACATTCTTTTGATCGCCCCGTTGGCCCAGGAATAGGTAAAGAGGTGGTACAACTCTACCACCTAGTAGTCACGATTGTAGTGACTCGTATAGCGAGTCGGTCGTCTTTTATGTTCTGCCTGGCAGAACGGCAGTTAGTCTTTAATTCAAAAGAGCTCGAAACCAACACAGGAAAAATTAATATAATATCTTTGAACAAATTATCTTATCAGCAAAATAATCACATTTTATATTATTATATTTGTCTAGTAGCCATTTATATAAAAAAGCTTGTAGCAGATAAAATAAATTTTAGGCTTGTTTTTAAGACGAAGATTTCCACTATTTCTAAAATTATGGCTCTGAGGTCTAGTGGTCCGGTGTTGGTTGTTGATCACATGACCGTTTAGGGCAATCCAAAATAAAAACAACTTTACCTGGGATTGAAAAAGTGGTTGACGATAGACTCGCCACCTATCACGTGAAGCATCTTCGGTTAGTCGTGGGTGCACTGGTTACCTCTTCGGGGATACGGGCGTGAAGTTTTTTTCTAAAATATGAGTTCTCTAATACTTCAGCATTTGTTTCAAACAAATATTCCACGATGTACAGACTTGGTAAAAGCAGTATTCTAAGAGTTTAAAAAGGGGAGTGTTCTGATGAGTTGTTCGGATTAATTCCTGTCGCTAAATTCCATCATCGGACATTGCGTCAAAATTTAAAGTTCCATCTTCACCAACTCGATGTCTGGAAATCCATAACCTTGCGCTTTTGTCGGCACTTCTTGCCTCGCACGTACTTTGTGGAATCAATTACCGGCGGGGGTGTATACGAACGGATATGACTTGGAGACCTTCAAGAAACAAGCTTATTTACTCTTAAAAGGCCGGCAACGCAGCTGCGAGATCCCCGGTATTGCAGATGTTCATGGGCGGTGGTGATCACTTACCATCAGGTGCACCCCCTGCTCGTTTCTCCCCTCTACTATAAAAAAAACAATGGTTTGCAAGAATGTAGTTACATATTTATTTAGATGGACGTTACATATTTATACGATTGTTCTCTTCTATTGTTAATTTTTTGGTTTTATTAGCGGCTAGACAGATTCCTCCTACCTATCGGGTAGGAAGAATCTATCTACTATCAATGTGTACGTTTAGGCAGGCTAAAAGTTAAAATTAAATTTTTAGAATTGAATATGCGATACGGTAGTGACAGGAGAGGCAGAAATTGTAAATTAATAATGTCTTTTTGACAATTTTCGTTGTGCTGCAGTAAAAGCCTGTCACACCGAACTTTTTACGGCTCTATCAAAGGAAACCTACATGCCGCAGTAAATTGTTTCATATATCGTTGGAAGATTCATACAATCTGTACGTAAAGTATGTCAAATAACAGTTCTACCTTCGTGGTTTGTTTTTTTAAGTTATAGAACGAAATGGTTAGGTTAACAAACAAGCAGATGGCTCCCCGGATGGAAAGAGAAAATATCACCTATATATTTATAGGTACCAAAGATGTTATTGATAGGTTGCTATTCAAACAGCGGAAATTAAATGTAACGTGCATACGTTTACCCTCCAAATTCGAACTTGACAGTGACAAGCATTAAAGCTATTGCGGCAGAATAAGGCGGTGATACCAGACCCGAGCGAGATATTGCAGAACTTTACTATTTAGTATTCACGATGGTAGTGATATATTTAGCCAATCGTTCCCTTTTTGCATATCAGGCAGAATGGCAGATAGACATTCTTCAAAAGGAAGCTTTAGGATTACGGGTTGTTATTATGAATTAGCTAAATTTCAAGCGCAAATTAATGAAATAGCTTAAACGACTTAGACAAAGTAATTCCCCAGCGAAACATTGATAATGGTTACAGAATCCGCCTCATTTCCGAAATTAAGTGACGACTTATTTGACACAAGAAAGTAGTATTAAACTTTTCTCAACCCTTTCCTGTTTCTTTTAAATTATTACGATCTAAAATATAAGCAGAAAGAGTTTGACTCCTTATCTTATGTTTAGTTTAGACCCCCATTTTTTCCCTTTATTCATCTTCCGTCCGTTATCCGTTTATTCAGAACTGGCGATATCAATCATCTTGAGTTGTACAAACGAGTTGAGTTAATTAAACATAATTTTGGAGGTAAATTTCAACAGAATATGTAAAATGTAAATCCTCACAACAAAACTCGAGGCAACTAAACAAAATGCAAAAACAAGACTTACAATCGTGAAGGATAATATTCATTTACGCAATGCCATCAATTTTGTTATAAAATCTACGAGCATTTATAATTCTTACTAATAATAATCATACCAATCTATGGTCTAATACAGTAGGGGAGCCAAGGAGGTTAAATGGCGTAATAGCGTCAGTGCTTGTCACTGTCGTGATCCATTTTGGAAGGTAAGGTAGCCGGTAAACTTATGCATGTGGCATTAAATCTCGCCGAAAGGTAGCAACACACCATTAACATCTTTGGTGTCTATAGGCGATGGTTGACTCTTTCCATCAGGAGACCCATCTGCTTGTTTGCTATGTTATGATATAAAAAAAAGATTATGTATGTAGTATTGAATATTCATTGACTTAAGGTTGTGTTATGTTTATTTTAATATGTGATAGTGATTTGTATGTATACAGTTGTGAATATTATTTGACTTAAAGGTGTTTATTTTAATATGTGATATTGATTTGTATGTATACAGTTGTGAATATTCCTTGACTTAAGGGTGTTTATTTTATTATGTGATGGTCATTTGTATGTATACAGTTGTGAATATTCCTTGACTTAAGGGTGTTTATTTTAAGTCAAGGAATATTCACAACTGTATACATACAAATGACCATCACATATTAAAATAAACACCCTTAAGTCAAGGAATATTCACAACTGTATACATACAAATCACCATCACATGTTAAGGGTGTTTATTTTAACATGTGATGGTGATTTGTATGTATACAGTTGTGAATATTCCTTGAATTAGGGGTGTTTATTTTCATATGTGATATTGATTTGTAAGTGTGTATACAGTGGTGAATATTTCTTGACTTAAAGTTGTTTATTTTAATATGTGATAGTGATTTGTAAGTACGTATACGGTTGTGAATATTGTGTTTTTTTAAATATGTGATATTGATTTGTAAGTATGTATAAAGTTGTGATATTCCTTGACTTAATGGCGTTTATTTTCATATGTGATATTGATTTAAAGTATCTTCACGCCCGTATCCCTGAAGGGATAGCAGAGGTACAACAAGTGCACCCACGATTAGCCGAAGATACTTGGTCCCACAAATGTGATAGGTGGCAAGCCTATCTTTCCAATCCCGGGCAACTTTATGTTTATCAGAAAACTGAAAAAACGTTTTTTTTTAAGTGCCCGATCCGGGAATCGAACCCGGGACCTCATGTGGTCGACGCCAATGCTGGACCACTAGACCACAGAGGCGATAATATATTGATTTGTAAATATATATATAACGTTGTGAGGCATGTCACGTCTAGATTGATGTCGTTATACCGCAATTTTACTAAATTGAATCCCTCTTTCTTAATTTTCGACAAAAAATGTTGTTAATCATGATATATTTTAACCTCGCATGACTTTGTTGAACAAAATAAGGCTGAACGGAAATAAATAGCAAAATTACGCTGGTTGCCTTGCGTTGTGATAGAGTGAAATAAACATTCACCACAAGTCATTGGTTCGACAGTTGACAGGATGGGTGGTAATCCCCATCGCCGCATTTTACCGGCCTGATTTCAAGTTTGAAATAATTAATCGATTTAATTTAAATCACAACATAAATCAAATTATTTTTTTTAATAAACATCAATGATTTAATCAAGTTTCTTTATTTTTAACTTCGTATTATTAAATTTAAAAATTAAAATCGGTCAGTATTGAAACAAATTATGATAAGTCACTCGGCTGCATCGATGTCATTGTCGTTGTTATTTATAATATTTACTACGTCGGACTTTTGACTAAAGACAAACGTTATGTGACATAAGGAGATATTTTTGTGATACTAAGCTTTGGTTGCGCTGACAGCCGACTTAATAAAGCCGACTAAAATATTAACATTTTTTATTATTTAAGTGAATAAAGCGTGATTTTTGCCAGCCCTATTATGGATACCGCTTATTTTTGTGATATAATCGGAATAAAATGCCTCGTTTGAGGCACGGAGGTGATTACATACGACCACCAGACTGTAATGGTAAAAGTTTTTCGAGGATAATCTCGGAAACTGCTCAAACAAGTCGTGTATGTATGTTGTGTAATTTTGTATATTTTGTGTTTATGTTCTAACTTAGATCTATAGCATATGTGTTACCTAAATTAATAACTAATTATTAATTTAGATAACATAACTTAATTATTTTTATTGCAAATTATTGTTTATTATATGACAACATAAAACATAACTGGCCGAAACCGAGTCAGAATTATCCAACAGTACGAAGTCCTATAAACCCTTTGACATGAGAAGATAGTTTCGCTTATCTAAGCATAAACCACGATAATTTAAACAAAATCTTTTAGAACTGCCATTCATTGTATTCGCCATAAAATACTAGTATCAATGTCTGAATAATACAGGATGAGAAAATACACGTAGGGCCTTATTTCAGTAATGGGGATCGTCTGACAGCTAACGTGATGCTATGCGCCCAATTACGGATACTAACATTATTAGTGAGGAAATAAATATTTCTTAGATATTACCTGAGAAAAATGTGTTTCTTGAACTAAATTTTGTCGATGATAATAATAAAACAACTGAATTTTGGTATTTTATTTACTTATGTAGCTGAAATCATATACTGTACTATTTTCATTTCTTTATTTTCTCGATGACAGTTCTAATTTGATAGTTGTAGTGTTGTGACCAAATTAGTAATGATATCGATCGCATATATTTATTATATTTTGAACAAAGACAAATACAACAAAAACATTTAAATACATTTTTTCGAGGTGGGAACACTCAATGGCCCAGCGCCATTTTGTGTTTGTTTTAATCTGTCACTCGCAACAACACGGTCGCGATAGTCACTGGGTCATTCCATGTCAAATCGACCAATAGTTGGAATCGACCCCTTTCTATTTGGATAAATTTTGGTTAGAAGTTTTCTTTTATCGTAAAACGAAGTTCTGCCAAAGGAAAAAAAATAAAAAAAATTTTTTCGAAAGATATGCAAATTCAAAATTTTGCGATTTTTCCAGTTTTTCAATTTTGTTTTTGCAATATCTCAAATGCTATTATAGATACAGGAATGGGCTTTCATTTGTTTAAAAGGGGACACTTGGAGCTATTGATAAAAAAAAATTTTGGAAAAAAATTTTGACAAATGCTAAATTTGTAAAATTTTGAATTTTTGAAAATCGTCAAAAATGAAGACCGCCATGAAAATTTTGGCTCAATTTTTTTTGTACGACACCTTGTAATGATCTTAAAAGATCTTGAAATTTTTGGATAGGAGTTGTTTTTATTTAAAAAATATGAATTTTTGAATTTTAAAAAAAATTCAGAAAAAAAATTATTTTTGTTTTTTGCAACTTCTATACAAGTTAAAGTTATGCAGATACATAATATTGTAATTTTGAGTATTTACAAATCAAAAATTCAATTCTACATTCAAATTTACTTTAATAACAATTCAAATTTAAATTCAAAAATTCATATTTTTGAAATAAAAAAAACCCTTATCCATAAATTTCAGGATCTTTTAAGATCATTACAAGGTATCATACAAAAAAATTGAGCCAAAATTTTCATGGCGGTCTTCATTTTTGACGATTTTCAAAAATTCAAAAAAAATTCTGCCCCCATGGCTTTTTTGACTCATACTTAGGGGGTCGATTTGGTGTCGAATGAAAATAATTCACACTAATTTTTAGCTCTTTAACTCAAACGGTATTCGAGAATTTCAAAAAACCTGTTTTTTCAAAAATATTTTTATTTTTATAGTAAAATTCGGAATTGATTAATGATGATTTTTTTCCTAATTTTTACGAGTCCAAAACATAAAAAAATCATATGATCATGATTCTCACATAGAAAACCGATTTTTAACAGAGAAAAGAAAATTTTTTTATTTTTTTTTTCAGCCTTTTTGAAATATGTCACTCACCAAAATTCGTCAGAAAATGTCTTTTATACTCCTCTATACTCACGAATTTTTTTGAATTTTTAGAAATGGTGGAACAATTCAAAAAAAATTAAAAACTCATTTTTTTTAAATCTTGCGTTTTAACAAACTTACATTTTTTTAGTACACATAAATACGTAGAAAATCTTTGTAATCGACTGTGACACGTATTTATGTATACTAAAAAAATGTAAGTTTGTTAAAACGCAAGATTAAAAAAAAATGAGTTTTTAATTTTTTTTGAATTGTTCCACCATTTCTAAAAATTCAAAAAAATTCGTGAGTATAGAGGAGTATAAAAGACATTTTCTGACGAATTTTGGTGAGTGACATATTTCAAAAAGGCTGAAAAAAAAAATAAAAAAATTTTCTTTTCTCTGTTAAAAATCGGTTTTCTATGTGAGAATCATGATCATATGATTTTTTTATGTTTTGGACTCGTAAAAATTAGGAAAAAAATCATCATTAATCAATTCCGAATTTTACTATAAAAATAAAAATATTTTTGAAAAAACAGGTTTTTTTCAAATTCTCGAATACCGTTTGAGTTAAAGAGCTAAAAATTAGTGTGAATTATTTTCATTCGACACCAAATCGACCCCCTAAGTATGAGTCAAAAAAGCCATGGGGGCAGAATTTTTTTTTGAATTTTTGAAAATCGTCAAAAATGAAGACCGCCATGAAAATTTTGGCTCAATTTTTTTGTATGATACCTTGTAATGATCTTAAAAGATCCTGAAATTTATGGATAAGGGTTTTTTTTATTTCAAAAATATGAATTTTTGAATTTAAATTTGAATTGTTATTAAAGTAAATTTGAATGTAGAATTGAATTTTTGATTTGTAAATACTCAAAATTACAATATTATGTATCTGCATAACTTTAACTTGTATAGAAGTTGCAAAAAACAAAAATAATTTTTTTTCTGAATTTTTATTAAAATTCAAAAATTCATATTTTTTAAATAAAAAAAACTCCTATCCAAAAATTTCAAGATCTTTTAAGATCATTACAAGGTGTCGTACAAAAAAAATTGAGCCAAAATTTTCATGGCGGTCTTCATTTTTGACGATTTTCAAAAATTCAAAATTTTACAAATTTAGCATTTGTCAAAATTTTTTTCCAAAATTTTTTTTTATCAATAGCTCCAAGTGTCCCCTTTTAAACAAATGAAAGCCCATTCCTGTATCTATAATAGCATTTGAGATATTGCAAAAACAAAATTGAAAAACTGGAAAAATCGCAAAATTTTGAATTTGCATATCTTTCGAAAAAATTTTTTTTATTTTTTTTCCTTTGGCAGAACTTCGTTTTACGATAAAAGAAAACTTCTAACCAAAATTTATCCAAATAGAAAGGGGTCGATTCCAACTATTGGTCGATTTGACATGGAATGACCTCACTACATTTCTGTTCGCTGAGTTTTTTCACATTATCTCTACGTTACGTTGTGTATTGTGTATTCTTCCGTGTTGATAGCTGCCCAGCTGCCAAATATGAAAATGCCGAAAGGATCTGTTCTAAAAAGGCAGGCGAGAGAACTGGTAATCAACGTTCGTAATTACTTTGAAGCAGAGTATCAAAATGGTGGCCCACTTTTACTACTGTCGCAAGTGCGAGAGCGTGTTGCGACCGCATTAGGAATTAGTGGATCTACTATTTCAAAACTACTACCGAAGCTTACGGTACAAGCGGCATGCAGAAAAATAAGCTTCGTACCCCGATGAAAAAACGCCAACCACGTCGTGTGACATCGGTCGTGTGGCAACTTCAACGCTGATGCTATTCTCCGTCATAAATATGACTGTTACTTGCGCAAAGAAATTCCAACACTTAAAAAACTTGTTGTTTCTTTACGTGAATGTGGTTTATTTCATGGCCAAAAATCGTCATTAAGCTTGGTTAAAAAAAAAAATGGATTTTCTTATAAAAAATCGGACAAACGTAAAATATTGATGGAGTGTCACGATGTTGCTATGGCTCGCAGCAAATTTTTGAACGAAGCCAAAAAGATATCAGATTGGTCAAATGTTATTTGTGGTTTGCATTGCATCAAGTTTCATCAGTAAGACGAGACTTGGTTAAATGCAAACCACACAGTATCTAAGAACTGCACTGAAGACACCACCGCTTCCACTAGTTCAGTGCCAAAGGAAAAGGTGAACGCCTTGTCATATGCGATGCAGGGTCTATATGTGGATTTGTGTCAGATGCTTTACTGGCCTTTAAATCCAAGAAAACAGTGAACTATCATGAAGAAATAATAATAATAATAAACTTTATTTCAGATAATTAAAACATCCAAAGTTGTTAGTAAAGCTTACGTATTATTTGTTAGTTTAGATAAGATAAAATTATTATTAAATTAGCTATATGCATTATTTCTGATCACCCTCTAAATAGAAATGAAGTGAACGCGGAGATTTACGAAGGATGATTTAAAGAAATGGTGCAATCTCTGGAAGAACCGTCCATAATTATTATGGACAACGCTACATATATGGACACGCCAGACAAATTGATAAAATGCCGACGCAGGCCAATAAAAAACAAGAGATAATTGATTGGCTCCAATGTCATGGCGAAATGTGGATAGTACTTTATTAAAAGTAAAATTAGTGAATGTTTTAAAATCGAAAAAAAAAACATCTCTAAAAGATATGTTATCGACAAAATAGCTGCTGAATGTAGTCATTGGGTTCTTCGACTTCCGCCGTATCATTGCCAATAGAATGCTATAGAACTAATATGGGCACAAATCTAAGGACACGCCGCTCGAAAAAATGCCCAGCCCCCTTTTACAGCAAATAAGTTGTTAAATTTATTAAAAAATGCTTGTGCGGAAATAAGTGCCGAAAACTGGGAAAAAGTTGTGAAAAGAACCCAAAACATTATAGCGTCGGATTGGGATATTCATGTGGCATTCGATAATATACAAGAACAGGAACTTATAATAAATGTTGGGGGGAGCTCATCGAGTGACAGTGACGATTCATCAGATTTTGATTAAAATAAATAAAGATTACCTGTCGTTATAATTATTTCGTTTCATTGTCTTTCATTTTGACTTTGATTGGACAATTTATTACTATTTTAGAGCTTCAGCGAGTGTTAACGGAATGAAACACGTTTTCTTCTAAGCATAGCTTCTTTAATATGTATAGGTACATTAAACTCTTTGGTATTTTTGGGCTCGAGTGTTCTTTAAATATATTTTTATAGTATTTGTATTCAATATACACACATATACGGAACGGGGGCAGAACCAGATAGTTTTCCTGATGGAAAGAGACAATCATCGTCTATAGACATCAAAGATGTTACTGGTGCATTGCTATCATGTAGGCGGACTCTTAAGGTTACATCGCTTTTTTGCTTCAATATCGTGACAAGTTTGAAAACTCAGTTTTGTACTAAATTTAATGTATTATCAAAACATTCTTATGATTTGAGACAGCTAAGGTATTGAAGTTTATACGCAATCTACAAAAAAAATTACACAATTAAGTAAAATAATTTATTTGTAAGTTAAAAATGTTCTACTGTAAAATTGTGTTTATGATTTATGTTATTAGATAACACGTTATTGAAGCAAAGAAGCGACATGTATAATTTTTCCCGCTACCTTACCCTCAAACCGGAATACGACAATGACAAGCAATATTACGGTAGGATTAGGTATGACAGTAGTGACTCACATAGCCAATCATTCGACTCTGACGAACTGCCTGGAAGAATGGCAAGTAGTCTAATCTTAAAAAGGACCCCTTACCAATACCGGATAGATAATCATAATAATCATTATCTATATTAATATTATAAATGCGAAAGTTTGGATGTTTGGATGGATGAATGTTTTGGTACAGAGGTAGGTGATGACCTAAAATAGCATAAAAGTTAATTTTTATCCCTGAAAACTTAGGTGATCCCGCGGGATTCGCTAAACACTTTTATAATGCAGCGGGCTGCAGACTGCAGCTAGTATATAATATGTTATTATTTGGTGGATAAAGATAGATAAATTTTTACCAATGAAAATAATTACTGTTAAATAAATTATAAATATTAGTATAACAACAAAAAATGTCGGAGGCGACTGCTTATGACCGCGATATCAAAGGTAGTTCCTTTGAAATAACGGCCGCTGCATCGCCATAGTGTTATCCAGTTTTAAATACTCGCTAAATTTTAACGATTTTGAATGAATAAATACGAGCATTTTTTATATCCAAATCCATACTTATATTATAAATGCGAAAATCTGTCTGTTTGTCCGTCTGTCTGTTATGCTTTTACGACCAAACCGCTTAACCAATGTTAATGAAATTTAGCAAGGAGATGGTTAAAGATTGGGGTTCAGCATAGGCTACTTTTATCAAAACTGTGCGAGTCCCTTGGTACTATAATATTATTATTTTTATAAATAGAATAAATGTTATTATTTCTCATCAATAAAACTGTTAGAAATTCTCGAAAAATTGAAACTTTCAACCTTAAAATTAAACCGTAATAAATCGAATCCTTGGCCTAAAAAACCCTCATACTTAAAATTTCAATCTAGAGATGATAACTGATAAGAATTGCTTGTTTAATGGTATAATAAAGCGGTCGGCAACCTTTCAGCAAGCGAGGGTCACATAGTTGAAAAAATAAATGAGGGCGAGGCACTCTCATTTATTTTTTAGTTTATTATAAGTTGTTTCAGCTCGCAGATTCACACGCTCGCACGCACAACATGCTATATCAAAATAAAAAGCTCTCTGCTTTCCATCCTCGATGTTTAAACTATTCCTAACAAGTTCAACGAAGTTATAATATTTTTACTCTATAGTTAGATGGACAGCATGCTAGATTCCGCCGTTTTTTTATGTCATAAGATAGCAAACAAGCAGATGGGTCGGATGGCGCATGGAAAGAGTCAAGCATCGCCTATATACACATGTATAAGTTTACCGGCTACCTTACCCTCCAAACTGGAACACACATATATTAATATATATATATATATATATATATATATATATATATATATATATATATATATATATATATATATATATATATATATATATACATACTATATATGTCGCAGTGAAATTGTCAATACCGATTATAATCTACCTAAGTGATATTATAATTTAACTGCTAACCTAACCTAACCAAATTATAAAATCCCTAGGTAGATTATAATGTAACGGCTATTGACAATTTCACTGCGACATATATATATATATATATATATATATATATATATATATATATATATATATATATATATATATATATATATATATATATATATATATATATATATATATATATATATAAATTAGCGGTTATCGATTCATGTATAAATCTTCTAATACGGCGTTATACTCAAGAAAAACAAATAAGAGCGAAAATGATAAAAACACCTTTTCCACTTTATTTGACCACAGTAAATAGGCAAATGTTTTGAAGGTAGTATAGTTATATGTGCACAATTAAATGGCATTATCAGTTTTATAGTATTTAATTTGGTTTTTCTGCAAAAAAATATTTTGTAAATTTTTAAACTCGGATATAGGCAAACTTTGAAACGGTTTTTTAAAAAACTAAAAGCTGTATCGCGTTGGAAAATTTACTCTGACGTCTGTAATGATATTGACTATAGTATTTTCGAATAAAAACAAAGTGAAACAAAATCGAGGTTCTTAACACACTGTGTGACGTAATTTATAAAACAACAAATACCAAGGGAGTTTTTGCTCTTATCCTGATAACACTTAGACGAGATTAGCTAATAACAATAAATTCCGGGGGCCGTAACGCTCCACGAATGGTCATTTCTAATTAGTATCACTTACAACCGCTACATGATATGTCGAATTTTTTCCTTGAGGGACACGTAATTTGTATTGATGTGCATGTAATTCAGACAATGCTACATCATTCTTTATTTATATTGCAATAAAGATTATAATAATTCTGCGTTAACCTTCAATTTGTAGATTAGAGTATATCCGAAAACGAAAATTCTTAAAGTATATGATAGAATAATTTACAGAACAGCAAAAACCAAGGTATTTATTGATTTTAACCTGTAAACACTTATATAGGATTAGTTCATGTAAGCATAAATTGAAAGTACCATGACAATCGTCTTAGTCATTCTTAATTAGACCAAGTTTACTTATGTCGTTATGTTATGGTCGTTACAAGTAATGTTGATGCCAATTATGACGTGTGTTATGTCGTCTTCCTTAATAATTACAACACTATTAGTCTTGCAAATATAAATCTTGTGTTATTATTTGGCTCATATTGTAACTTCAAGAGGACAAAAACCGGGATTTACGCTTATTTCTATTTTGTATAACTCGATACTATGCGATAGCAGGGTGTTCTTTTGTGTATGTACAGAGTTTGTTGTTTTTTAATTTATTTTTTTATATCATAAGATAGCAAACAAGTAGATGGGTCTCCTGATGGAAAGAGTCAACCATCGCCTATAGACACCAAAGACGTTAATGGTGTGTTACTATCTTGTGGCGAGGACACCGAAACACGACAGCGACAAGCACTGACGCTGTTGCGGCAGGAATAGGTAAGGCGGTGGTACCAGACCCGGGCGAGACAATGCCAAAATCTACCACCTAGTAGCCACGATGGTAGTGACTCGATAGCCAATCGGTCGCCTTTTAAGACCTGCCTGGCAGAACGGCAGTTTGTTTAGAACAGTTGATAAAACTAAAAGTAACTTGGAAAATATTTATACTTAATAACAATGCCTCTGCCCGTGCGAGAGCAAGCAAGAAATATATATTACGGCTATCTTCAAAAACAGGGTTCTATAGGTTATAGGTTGGGCGCTTGGGGCTGTTTCAAGAGCAGCTCAAAGTTGCCAACGCATCCAAAGTAAAAGACGTCGACTTCGCGAGGACCTTTACTGCTACCACTTATTCCGAAAACGTCTCTATAAATTATATTAGATATAGCATTACTATTTTAAGTAAAGAATCTTCACGCCCGTGTCCTCGAAGCGGTAGACAGAGGTACAACCTGTGCACCAACGATTAGCCGAAAATACTTAGTCCCAGAATGCGATAGGCGCCAAGCCTATCGCTTACTGGGCACTTTTCTAATCTCGGGCAAAGTAGTTTTTATCAGACAACTAAAAACACATTCTTGTATGGGCCCCTATATAGAAACCGGTGTGGTCAAAACAATACCAGACCGCTAGACCACAAAGGCGATATTATATGCTTTTAGTATTTCATAAAAATAAAGTTATCAAAATATTTAGAACAATGTCCATGTTTTTGTTTGAATCTTTAACAGTCAAAACTTTTAGACGATGATCTTTGACTATTTTAATACTCAAAACGTCTAATATATCTATTATCCCCGTGTTGGTTCCGGGCTCCTTTGAAGAATAGACCAACTGCCGTTCTGCCAGGCAGGTCGTAAAAGGCGACCGATTGGCTATTCGAGTCACTACCACCCGGGTCTGGTACCACCGCCTTGCCTATTCCTGCCGCAATAGCGTCAGTGCTTGTCGCTGTCGTGTTCCGGTTTGGAGGGTAAGGTAGCCGGTAAACTTATGCATGTGACATTAGACCTCGCCACAAGATAGCAACGCACCATTAACACTTTTGATGTCTATAGGCGATGGTTGACTCTTTCCATCAAGAGACCCATCTGCTTGTTAACTATCTTATGATATATATATATATATATATATATATATATATATATATATATATATATATATATATTTATTTATTTATTTATTTATTTATATATGTATACTAAAAGTGAATAGCTGACATACAGTAATACCCGGACTTACGCGATAGGTGGGACCGAGCGCTATCCGCGTAAGTCGAATTCGCGTAAGTCGGGGTACAATTTTGCATATACCTATAAAGTCATACAAAGTATGTTTAATTGGGACCGGAGACTATAATTTAGGAAATATAAAACAATAATTTAGGAAATAAATTTTAATTTAATTCTAGATAATATGACAAACTATATTAATAAAATGTATAAACACAATCTGAAGTTATTTTGATGTAGAAGGTTAAATCGCGAAGAAAATTAAATCGCGTAACTCCGAATTCGCGTAAGTCGAGGTAGCG
The DNA here is from genome assembly GCA_036924255.1 of Apodemia mormo. NCBI lineage: Eukaryota > Metazoa > Arthropoda > Insecta > Lepidoptera > Riodinidae > Apodemia > Apodemia mormo. The sequence continues at coordinate 17,658,188 of JAUPFN010000020.1, forward strand.
TAAGTCGGGGTATTACTGTATTTTACATTAAACCAATGACCGTATGCACCGACCCAACCACACCCGTGGTCCCGTTGTTAGGGTTCCGAAGTAAACTAGGTTTTTATTCTTTAAGGGTTACGCAGTTTGTTTTGCCTTGTTCTACAATCATGTATTTGCACAATAAATTGCACAAACAGTATATTGATGGTTATAATTCACATAACAGCAACGACTAAGACAGTTATTGCTCTTATACCAACTTTTTATACCAAACTTATACCAAATTATTGCTATTACGCGAGATAAGCCAATAAATATGAATTGTGAGCTCTGCAGCTTCCGCCTCACGAATGCTCATTTCTAATTAGTTACACTCACAGCCGCTACACGCTGTGTCGAACGAGATTACTTCTCTAAAGGTCACGTAATTCGTTTTGACATTCATGTAATTGCATGTTAGTTATCATATCCACTGTTATTATAACAAAAACTAGCTAAATCCGGGACTCGTTGCTGCCAGTGTATAAGTTATAATAGCGACATGCAACGTCATCTGGTGTCGGGTTATAGCAATGGTCCTAGTACAAAAACCTTTTACGCGAAATACTACATAATAAATAATAATATTATGCCTTTCATGACGATTTGATGATTTGTTATATATATATATATATATATATATATATATATATATATATATATATATATATATATATATATATATATATATATATATATATATATATATAACCGACATGCAGCGTACATTATAAACGTTTTTGGCGAATTTCGCAGGATCACCTACTTTTTCCGGGATAAAAAGTAGCCTATCTATTATTTCAAGTCATTATCTACCTGTGTGTCGACTAGTGAGTAAAGTCGCAAGCCAGCCTCGGTATATAAAACAGCGATATTACAATGATACAGCTTTACCGACAAGTCATAAAACCGCGGTTTTATTTGCTCGTCGATTAAGATTTTCAGATGATGAGGTCAAGGATTGAATTTCTGACTCAAGTAAGGACAAAATTATAGCTGCTTGATAAAAAAAGATAACACTTGTTTGTTATAACCATCGCGAAAAAATTCAGTAGCCGACCGGAGTGTCATGGTGGTAGGGTTGTTTACATCCCACTTCAACGTGTCTGAGAAATACATGTAAAGCTGTTGGTCCCAGCTATCATTAATAATAAGACATGGTCGTTTACATTTGACCAATACAGCACATATATTCACATCTATTCCTATCCCAAAGATGGCATCGCCGCTAACGCAATGCAGTGTTAGTCATTTTTTTAATATTTTCTAAATTTTAGGAAAAGGCTAAATTCGAACACTTTAAAATATAACATATTTTTGATATTATGAATATAATCATTACATCTTTTATAATATTATACATATATAGATTTTTTTATGTTTTTATACTCGTAGCATTAGATAAAAACAAGCAAAGCACAACAAAGCAAGCTCTTCTGACGGATAGTAAAACCATCACCTATAGACACCAATGATGCGTTGCTATCCGTATGGCGGGATGGCGATGTCAAATTTTTATTTAATTTTTATTTATTTATTTAATTTTTTACATACTATTTTCCAACAGAAATGCTAAAGTGTATCGGATTCCTTGACTTCTTCACCGGAAAACGACGGTGAAAAGTATCGATGCCATTGCTGCAGAAATAGCAATGGCGGTGGTACCATATCCTCAGGTGGACGTTGCGGATTTGCAGACGCTATCAATGATGGTGTCACATATAACCAATTTTTTGCCTTTTACGATCTGCCTGGAAGAACGGCAAATGGTTTATTCTCCAAAACGGGACCCGGACTATATATATCCGGAAATATAATATTTTCCTTTCGGGTTGGAAAGAGTGTTTGTTATTGTATACTAGCAACCCGGCCCGGCTTCGCACAGGCACTATTTTTATCTCTATAAATAAAATTTTTTAATATCTTCGTTGAAGTCTGAGGAAGGTGTTTGTGAAGAGAAAAACTGCATAAATTTTGAGTAAAGTAATAAAAACAACACTTTTATTTTCCTACTAGCTGTTGCCAGCGACTTCCGTCCGCGCGGAGTTCATTTACTCCACACTGCCCCTCCCCCGTACGTGATAGCGTGATAATATGTAGCCTATATGTTGACCCGACCTATTAGTAATATTCATACAAAACTTGAAGTAAATCCATGCAGTACTTTTTGAGTTTACTCCGGACATACATACAGACAAACAGACAAAAATTCTAAAAACTATATTTTTGGCTTCGATATCGATTGTAGATCACGCCCCAAGTATTCTTTTAAAAAAATATTCAACGTACAGTTTTGATTTTCCTACGATTTTATTATATGTATATAGATATAAACAGCGCGTAGCTGTTAAATCGATTTAAAATTAATTTATCGATTAAATACTATAAGGCGGTACAAAGTTCGCCGGTTCAGTTAATTTAGATCTAAAAATGGTTACTGTGAATCAACCTTAGGAGATAGATGTATGCTATTCCAGACTTTTTCGTAGACCTTTTTATGATATACATTTCCGTAGTGCAATATTTGAAACTATATCATACGGTTTAGCCAGCGCTTGCATTGTAAGCGCTCGAAAAACCTTTTCTTAACCGCTTCATCACAAAATATGGAGTTTTCTCTATTATACAAATACTTAATTACAATGTTTGATATGTATTAAGCTTCGGGAATAAATTGTCTAAATAACAGTGAAAACGGTATCAAAATCCGTTGCGCGGTTTAAAAGAAGAAAGCTTAGAAACAAACAGAGAGGCGGACGGCGACTTTTATACTATGTAGTGATACCACACCACATTCATTCTCGTTCATATACTTTATTTTAAAGCTTCATCATATCTTTATCACTTTCACAATGTCTTTCCATATATTACCCCAATTACTCAAATGTAGCATGTGGCGAGAGCATCAATAGGTAAAATAAAAAAAAAACAAAATAAAAAAAACTCGGGCGACATTGCAACATATGTCAAAAGTAGTTTTACATAAAACACTTGTAAAACGTAAGGCGGTAACATATTATGTACATAGTACGTAGTAAAACAATGATAAAGTGATCGAAAGCTTGGCTGTTCGCGCACAGCGTGAGAACATTAGTGTAAATAAACAAAAATAATGCAGTAAGTTATATGACACACACACATTACATACCTACTATCAAATGAATAAAAAAATACACCAAGACAACATAAGTGTAAATAAACAAAAATAATGCAATAGGTTATATGACACACACACATTATATACACTGCTATATATATAAGAAAACATTAGTGTAAATAAACAAAAATAATGCAATAGGTTATATGACGCACACACACATACACACATTATATACATTATACACTGCTATCAAATGAATTAAAAAATACACCAAGACAACATTAGTGTAAATAAACAAAAATAATGCAATAGGTTATATGACACACACACATTATATACACTGCTATCAAATGAATAAAAAAATACACCAAGAGCATAGTAAACGGCAACTTTGTGCAAGCACTATCACAGTTTAAAATGTGTGAAGCCGAGTTCCATTTTCTAGGCAGACAAAGGCGCTCCGATGGATGAGTCTCTTTGTCTTTGTAATAATCAAACACTACAAGTCTTTCCCGTCGTAAGTGTATTCTTTCGTATTACCACTGTGTGCTTTTACATTTCGTAGTTTAAAAAATAGTTTGCATATTATTTAGTTAAAACCTTAACTGTTTCGTTGATATAGTTACCCTATTCGACTCCTATCATAAGGTCCTGAGTTTGTTCGGCTTTAGTCACACCGTTATTTTGTTTTTCTTTTTGTACTTCAAAGATTATTACAAGCAGAAGATTACAACCAGACGAGCCTGGTTGAAAGAAGAACATCGCCTATAGACACTAAAAATATTAATGGTATGAAAGAATGAAATGTGTATGCGTAAGTTTATCATCTACCTTATTGGAGCGGGGATAATTGGTAAGGTGGCGTGGCGAGATATGGTAGCCACAGTATATCAAAACCAACATTCGAATTACACACCCAGTGGTTGGATATTTGTTTTATATCATAAGATATCAAACAAGCCGACGGGTCTCCTAATAAAAAGAGTCAACCATCACCAATAGACACCAAAGATGTTAATGGTGCGTTGCTATATTGTGGCGAGGTCTAATGTCAAATGCACAAGTTTACCGGCTACCTTACCCTCCAAACCGAAACATGACAGTACCTAGCACTGACGCTATTGCAGCAGGAATAGGTAAGGCAAGGTACGAGACCCGAGTAAGATATTGCAGAACTCCACCACCTAGTAGTCACGATGGTACTCGTAGTGATTTGTATAGCTAATAGGTTTTTTACGACATGCCTTACAGAACTATTCTTCAAAGGAGCCCGGGACCAATACCGAAATGTTGGTTTTGGTTTGTTAGATGACAATAATTTGAATCACAGTGGATCAGAGCGTCACTTGTTTAGCAAAGAATCTATTAAGATGCTGATCAACGGACGAGCCTATACCGCTGTCTTAATGGTCTAAGAGCCCTCGACACAAAACTTATGGTATTACATAAAATGTAAAAGGCGATCGATTGGCTATGCGAGTCACTACCATCGTGGCTACTAGATGGTAGAGTTCTGCATTGTCTCGCCCGGGTCTGGTACCACCGCCTTACCTATTCCTGCCGCAATATCGTCAGTGTTTGTTGCTGTCTTCTTTCGGTTTGAAAGATAAGGTAGCCGGTAAACTTATGCACGTGGCATAAGACCTCGCTACAAGATAGCAACGCACCATTAACACCGTTGGTGTCTATCGGCGATGGTTGATTCAAGTAATATGCAATAAAAATACAATAAATTAACAAAAATATATATTACACGCCCTAAATACATGATAATAGTTACACATTTAAACTAGTGTTTTTATGGTTAAAGTCAGTTCTCAAACTTAAAAGAGATTTTATTGTTTAGTCTATGGTTGAATTTCGGCCACAGGCGATCGCTACTAGTATAATATTATTACACTAGCTGTGCCTGCGACTTTTAATTTTTTAAAAACCCCCCGCGCCCGCGTGGAATTTTTTAAAAACAAAAGTATCCTAATTTACTCCGGTTAGTTAGTAAGAAAGTCCCGTGAAAATCGGTCCAGCCGTTTCGAAGATTACCCGGAACAAACAGACAGACAGATGGACAGACAAACAGATTGACGAAAATGGTAAAAAATATTATTTTGGTTTGTGTACCGCGTATACTTCCATATGCACTTAGTAAGAAGCGGTTATTTTAATATTACAGACACTCCAATTTTATTTATTTGTAAAGATAAAATGGCGACTGTTTTTTATCAAGTGTCGTATTATTTTTATTTGCTGTAATTTCTATAGATATCATCAAAAATAAGCTTCATTACATGGACCTTATGACGATTATCGAAAAATTACTAACAATATTTAAACACGTGTGTAAAATTATAAACGTACGTTGTTTCAGTAAATGTAAATGAGAATTAGATATTTTTTCACAACAAAGAGCTCAACTTTAGCGTGCCGAGATTTACAAAATATTTTAAAGCGTTTCAGAACTTTTGGTCACATCGTTAAAACAACTTTTATATTCTAAATATGCGCAAATTTTTTTGTTATGTCAACAGCACACAATGTAATGTACGATTTTTAGATCTTTTTTCATTCATGACATTGTTTCATATTATTTGTTATTATGTACTATATTTTGTATTTTTATTGTAAAATTTTGCAATTTGTTTTATTTTAACCTATATGTTAAAATGTTTTCGAACTTCATGTAGATTAGGTAGTTGTTTCAATATTGGATATAATAATATTAACAAGTTGTGCTGACTTGTTATTTAACAATATAATGTAGTAATATAATTTATTCATTAATTTATTTTGAAACATAATTCTATCAATGTAATTTAATTGATTTGTGTAATTTTGATGGTAATTTAATTCCATATTGTTGTATATGATTTATATATTTGAGTCAGTATGTGTGATCTATTGGACTATATATAAATAAATTTTATTTCAAGCAGCAATATTTGAAAAAAAATCGTTTGTTTCTTAGGTTATTAAAATGTCAGTGATACGTAAGTTGTAACAGAGATATCGCTAAGCGCTCATCCAGAAACGGTATCATACCAGCTATTCCTGTCTCCACCGCATCAGTGATCGTCACTATTACTACAGTGATTCAATTTGTAGAAGGTAAAGAAGCAGATGATTTTCCTGATAGAAAGAGACAACCATCGCCTATAGACCTTAGATGATGTGAGGCGGGATGGTAATGCCCAATGTATAAATTTACCAGCTACCTTCCCCTCCAAATTGGAACACGACAGTGAGAAGCATTGGTCATATTACGAAAGGAATAAGTGATATGGTGGAAACAAACTTCGGCGCGACTTTGCGGAAATATCCCACCAGCCATTTTAGTTACGAGGAATCTACGCATTACTAATGTACGTGTAATTATAATGGACTCAACAGACAATATCATTTACTAGCTACCCGTACCCACTTTGTACAAGCGAGATTTAAAAAATCTCGTACGACTTTTTGACATTTTATTTCCTAAAACCTTGTCCTAATAATAATGAATACAAGAAAGAAATATTTATTGTATTTTGGCGATTCAGTTTTATTATATAGATAATATGATATGTCTAGTTTACCTTTGGCGTTTTAACGTGAAGAATTTGTAAACATTACACGCAGCTCATACACACTTTCTGATTTATATACAAGTATAATTTGTTGTCTAGAAACAACTCTTAACTCATACCATACATATTTATCTTGTATTAAAAAAAGAAAAAGAAAGAAATAAAATCTTAATTTCTACTTTTTATTGTATGCGCATTTGTAGCGTATAAATATTAAGATTTCATATCTTACCATAAAAAAAATGTATGTATTATCTATCTATAACTAGCTGAATCCGACTACGCTTCCCTGTGGTACAGTTAGAAGTCACTTAAAAATGTGTAAATTTTCCGTTTTTGTTGGAAGTTTGGAATAAAAAATTGTGTGTGTCAGCTCCGACGCACGACTGGAGTTTACACCTCAAGTACGATTGTCAAAACAGGCGCAAAAAAACGCACGATCTAGCTGCACTGCTCACACCAAATTAGAAAGTTGCGCACGGTAGGTTGCGCACCAAAAACGTAACGAGATCATTCGTTCAGTAGATTTTACTCCTCACATTTTTCTCATACTGGGCGCCTTATATCAAAAAACCGATTCTTAAAGAGTAAACTCCAAAAAGAAAATAATTTTTTTAGGCCATTGGGCTCACGTCTTCTTTTCATAACTGTAACTTCTGTAAACTAGAATCAACAGCGACAACCTTCTGATGACCACTGAGTTGCGAGCTCAGGGTGCCCCAAGGAAGAAAAGCTAAGCCGTCTTGAAACCCGTAATCAAATTAGAAGTATATGAGGAGTAGGAAAATACATCCATTTCAGCAGGATACAGCAAAATGATAGAAGCGTAATAATGCTACAAAATGAGACTTTTACCATCAGGTCTAAGTTTAATTGCTATTGCACGGTAGTTCAAAAATTGAGAACGTACGAAAACGGCTTCTTTATTCTGCATACAGTAATAAGAATGATAAAATCGCTTGAAGGCACGAAAACTCTTCACGTGTTTCCATAGGGTCCGAGTAGTAGATAACACCGAATACTATCATGCATTTAGCTATTTTCGTTTTGCCAGAGATAAAACTCCCACATACTGTGATGTGCAGTTTGTTTATATTTACAATTAAATATAGAGCACTAGAAAAGGAGAAGAAAGTAATTTAAACGAGAATAATTTGCTTTAAAATTGTCGAGACTAATAAGAAACTGTGCACACAATGATCTATTTCTGTCCATGTTTTACTTAATCATTCCTGAACGCACAGGAAAAGGTTATTCAAATGCCGTCCTTTGGTTGAACAACACAAACGCGACTGTCATTTATCAATCAATTCATTAGTAACGTCAATCTAGGGATTAAAAAGGCGACGTACTTTTGTTTGAGCTTACGGGTTGATAAATTCGATCGTCAACAAAGTGGCAACACAAAATCTTGAAAAATATTTTTTTCAGGGTAGTTTTAAATGGAAAGTGGGTATATTACTACTACTTTTTTCTCACGTTCCCCATTGTGTGGGGTATCGTAAGACTTGTTTTTAAAAAATATTGTAGGTTCGTGAAAACAAGTTTGCGATTAGGGGACTCGTTTATAAAATATTAAGCTTTTAAGTGCTAATTTTTGTTAGAGTCAAGTGTTCCCCCACCTCCTCTGTAGACTGAATGGTTTTGGGGTGGAAAAAAAATCGTGATAGTAGTAAGTATAAATTAGTTAAAAGAAAAACTATCACGGCTGAGAAGGCTTCGCAAGTTTTTGAGTAATAGTCGACCAAATTATAAAATGTACTTAAAGAAGTTTTATAGACAGTGAACCCGTGGTCTGGACATATAATTGACATTGACGTTGAACAGCTTAAATTTTCATAATTTGAAACAATAATAGCCCTCTTTTTAGTCCCCATTATTGTGATAAGCAACTTCAGAACCCTACATTGCGCGTGGCCCAATATGCACTACACTAATTTATTCAACCTTACAATATCCTATAAACCGATATTTTAATTTTTTTTACAAAATTTTATGTGTAATTTTTATATAAGCGACAAGAAAATTTAAAAATTTTAATTAAAAAAATAACTATGCCATGATGGTGGACACCCTATTGAGTTTTATTTAAATTGCATAGAAGAACGACAGGGGTGGTCAATCGATGCCTTCTACTACTATAGTACCTAACTATAAAATAATTTGTGCTTTTACTACCAGTAACAGATCTACAGCTTGTATTGTAACTTGAGAGTTTGTTTATAGAATCAGACATTGCAAAAATTCATAATAATGAATAAAATATATACAAATAAATAAAAATTACAAATAAATAAAAAAATACCCTCCAGTTCACTACGCTTCATCGGTTTGATTAACCAGGTGCGTTTACCTCTATCACCGATTTTTATCAGCTGGTAACATTTGCTTCTACCGATACTGGAGATTGACGGTTTAAGGACGTCGTCCAAAGTTCAAGATTTTTCAGACACTAACATCAATATCCAGGCATGAACTTTCTAAATAATACTGAATAATATCTTTGCCCGTTCTCGGATACTATCTCAGCTATATAGACTAGCCAGTAACTATGAGGCAGGAGTTATGTTTTGGACACGCTTGCCAAATAACATTAAGATTATTTATATACCTAATATTGTACAACTATTTGTATACACAAAGTAAGATGCAATAAAGAACAACCTTAAAATATGGAATGAAATATTATATTGCAGAAATCTGTTAAGAAGTCGATCCATATTATAAAAGTGAAAGTTTGTACGTTTAGATGTATTTGCTTAGATGTGACTGCGTCGTGGTCTAGGAGTGGTCTATTCGGCTCAGATCATAAGGTCCCGGGTTCGATCCCCGGGTCGGACAAAACTGTGAATGATGTTATTTCGAAGTTTTTATCGAAAATTCAAAAATCTCAGTATCAGGCAGCAGCTGTCTGGCAGGTGGTGTCTTATCACTCCCGTGCCTCGGATGAACACGTAAAGCCGTTGATCCTGGATATTGCAAGAAATATCCAATAGTTGTCATCTGATCGGTGAAATATTGGAAATCACCACTCATCTCACTAACTGACGAGCTGGTGAATTATGGTGAACCGAAAAGTTTATAGACGTTCGATTTACTCTGCTTATTCCGCTCATAATATATAAGTACTAATAAAAACGGTGTTTTTTGCTTGATACAAAGAGGTATTTCGACCCCAACCGTAATATTAAATGTGGGCAATTCATCACTACATAGTATAAAACAAAGTCGCTTCCCGTTAATTGGATCATAATCGGTGAATTTGTTTGGAATTTATCAATGACGACATATTTTGAAAAAAATTGGTATTTTTATGACATTGCTTCGTAATTTTTCAACCTATCGATTATTTAGCTAACGCAATATTCTAGATCTCAAAAATTGAGTTGAATACCATTCGGAAGATCAAAATCGATCATCGTTTTCAAAATATACGGCTTTTCAAAAATCAATATACCTACTTACTGCTTTTTTTAACAAAATAGATGTTTGAACTGAAAAAAAAACTGTGTTTATAGGTATTAGTATTTTGAGCTTAAAATACCTTAACTTAGCGGGAAGTTTCAGGTATGGCCTGCAGGGTCAACCGTTTACATATTTTATTTTAAAAAAATTTGTCTGTCTGTCTGTTTGTTCCGGCTAATCTCTGCAACGGGTGGACCGATTTTAACGACACTCTCACTGGCAAATAGCTGATATAATAAGAAGTAACTTAGTCTACTTTTATTTTAGAAATTATTCCACGCGGATAAAGTTGCGGGCACAGCTAGTGCGTTATAAAATACAAAAATAAAAAATTTCTGTGCCAGTAAATACGCATAAAAGGTTTGGAAGTGGATATTTTTATTTATTAAGGAGGTAAGAGAATTTATCAATAAAAATCAGTAAAAAGGTTTTAGCCATAGTTCAAAGGAGATTGCTGTTAACAAGATAAGGGGAGTCCCCCGATAATGGGCTTTTTGTTGGTAACCGCACTCGTGATTTAATTGTCGGAACCTTCGAATGTACAAATTGTGTTAGTAGAGCTTTTGGTAAAAGTGATTTTCGTAAATGTTACATTACTCAAGACTAAAAGTTATTATCGGAATGTATTGAAAATTTTAGAAATTGAAAGTTTGTTAACAAGTTATCAATTCTCCTGACGTTAAAAGATAACAAACACTTATAAACGTAAAAATGTTCATAATACAGATATAACACCTATTACTAAGAGAAAAAAGTAAATCTATTCTAATACATTTCAAGGAGGTTACAGGAGATTGATGAAATCTGTCTAAAGGGCTACAAAAATATAGCCTCAGCCGAAATTATCAAATTAATTTAATGTATAATAGGTCCATATATTTTTTAAGAATGATTTTCGTGAATAATAGTGTCCGTGATATAATTTATATTTCAGAAGAAATTAATAATGTATTACAATAAGGCAAGCAGCTATCAACGTGCGTCCATACAAATTTGGTCTCAAATGTAACATGTGTTACGTTTGAGGCCAAATTTATGTGGACCCTCATCATTATTCTTTCTTTCAAATTTCTTTAATTATTTCTCTCACAATCACCGAGTACAATAAGTTTTGGTTTACTAGTATAATAAATAAATAAATATTCACGTGGTACCACAGCCTTATCTATTCCTGCCGCAATAGCGCTTGTGCTTGTCACTATCGTGTTCCATCCACTATCGGCATTAGAGCTCGCCACAAGATAGCAACGCACCATTTATACCTTTGTTGTCTATTATAGGCTATTGACTCTTTCCATCAGGAGACCCATCTGCTTGTTTGCTATTTATGATATATAAAAAAATACTCATACATTAATAATATGTATACAGTGCCGTAGAATTTGCCTAGGTACGACTAATATTTTATGACTATGTAGCTGAATAAGATCAAATCTTATTTGTTTGGATAGTGAAAAAATATTGTTTCATCCTCCAATTTTATTGCAATGCGAATATCGTAATAGTAGATTTATCGCTACAGTGAGTACAAAAACCCTAACGCATAATTTGAAAACAGTAAAACTGCAATCGACAGACATAACGTATTCAATGGACTGGAGTATTTGAGGAATGCAGGATACTCTCCTCATATCGCCCGAACTATTTGGGAAGAATACAGTTTCAGAACTATTATATACGGATACCACACTACTACAAGCAATGATATTCTAATAACAAATTAGAATATCATTGACTACATGTTAACTATACAGTAAACTAGTACTCACCAACAATACACGGATACGACATGGTGATCTTCAAGAAAAGAGCTTATTTTAAAAGGCCGGCAACGTAACTGCAAGAAAGGAAGAAAGAAAATATTTATTTGCAAGGATATGGGTGTTACAAGTTGTTAAAAATTAATTAAATCACCAGCATATTCTACCATTATATGTTGTGCAAATATTTAAAAAAAATACTGTATAATATAACATTGAAAACTCTGTATCGATTTCTTAGAATTATTACCGGATCGGAACGCGACCATACACTGAGAAGATCCGGCGGAAGAAACTCAGCGGGCTTTTTTTCTTTATTTTATGTACTTGTTACTAATGTATAAGAATAATTTCATATCACAAAAGTATTTTTATAATTACAAGTTTCATTTTTTGTGTAGTAAAATTTTTATAATTTACAAAGTTATTTCACTATTTATAAAATTTTGCTACATTGAATTTTTTTTAAGGCGAATTCAACAAAGTTATATTATTTATTAACATTTAATTTTATCGGCTGAAAATTCTTTAATATCATAATAAAATTTATTTAATAGCAAATCAAACAACTTTTTGCGAAATTTATTTAGCCCGCGAAATTTATTTGGTAGCCAGACGTTGAAACGTGGAAATCATTTTGTGATGCCGTCATCAATATAATAACAATTTTAATACAGATAAAATATTACCTGTGTTGCTAGCAACAGAAAGTTTTCACCTGTTTTGATCTTCTGGAACGTTAGATTAACATCAAAATAGAACACTTACAATTACTTGTCGCAGTTTTTGACTAGAAGTCCCAAAATTTCTACAGCAATGGGATTATGTCACTAACTACAACACGGCAAGAAGTTATTAACATATAAATATACTATAATAAAATATATCTCATATTTGTATATAAAATATGAAGAAAAATTCTTCCCGACGTAATATGTATTTAATGAAATAAAAGTAAAAAGGCGTCTGTGAAATAGGCATGGAAATTATTGTTAAATTAGGTTAACTGGTATGTTGTTAAAATTAATTAATATTTAACAGTTATTTATTTATGTTATATTATATCAGTAGTAGCCTATATATTACAACAAGTATTAGAAGCAGCAAAAACGCAAAGCCGTCGAGTTAGCGACCAACAGTTATTATTATCATAAATCAAGGTATCTCAAATATTTTTAATAACATTATTATCCTATATGAAGTTATTGATAATTTTTAACAGTATTTGCTAATATAAATAATAAGTTGTTAATTGTTAAAAAAATATAGTACGAAATTTAATATGTTAACTGTTAAATGATCCATGCCTACTGTGAAGGAACTTCATTATAAAAATAATGCATCGAGTTATAAAATAGAATAACAGACAAGCAGATAAATCTTGATGAAAGATAAATAATAAACAACAAAGACGTTAACGGGGAATCTTTTCTTACCATCTACACAATACTATTCATACATATATATCTGTAGGCCCTATTCCTTAAAGGGTAGCCAGGGAGAACCGAGTGCCATGTGCCATGATCCTTGCAGATTTATCTTGCTTCTTTCACATTCGTTATTTTTATAAAAATACGCCAGTTGTGAAAACTCTTGACACCACAACCAGACACCATCCTATCAATCTGATCGCACTATAGCAGTCTTGGCCTACCTCTGTACCTAATTTATTCTATATTCTTATTTTATATGTGTTTTTTTTTTTTTTTTATGTCATAAGATAGCAAACAAGCAGATGGGTCTCCTGATGGAAAGAGTCAACCATCGCCTATAGACACCAAAGATGTTAATGGTGCGTTGCTATCTTGTGGCGAGGTCTAATGCCACATGCAAAGTTTACCGGCTACCTTACCCTCCAAACCGGAACACGACAGCGACAAGCACTGACGCTATTGCGGCAGGAATAGGTAAGGCGGTGGTATCGACCCGGGCGAGACAATGCAGAACTCTACCACCTAGTAGCCACGATGGTAGTGACTCGATAGCCAATCGGTCGCCTTTTACGACCTGCCTGGCAGAACGGCAGTTGGCCTATTCTACAAAGGAGGCCGGGACCAACACGGCGAAAATGTGTTGTATAAATCTTTCACAAGCCATTTTTCTACACGTCCGAATCAACAGAGCATGCCCTTTTTCATTATTACACCGACACTTACTTTCAGGCCTAATCTTTCTCGCACGCCAATGTTACGAACTTGGTCCAAGTGTGCTACTGCTACGCCACACATTTTTCGCGTTATTCAGGTTATACCCTGAATTAAAACTGCGCTGTTCAGTAAATAGCATAGAAGCATTACCGGAGAAAAGCTGATAAGATTTTTAAGTCAATCGGTATATTATAGCCTGAAAGTTATATTAAAACTATCAAGTAAGTTTGCTAAAAACAACTAAATATTAAAAAAACTTTTGAAAACTTGATTTGATTTTAATTTTTGAAACTACATTTGACGTAGTTTTTTAAGTACTAAAATATTGTGTAAAGTCGAGAAATGGTTAAAAAATCTCGAAGTTTTCACTTTTTCAACTCCCGCACGGATTAACCGATTTTTATGCAATTTATGCATTGGGTGCAGTTTTTTGAAGAATAGAGCTGATTAGATTTTGTATTCGATCGGTACAGTAATCTGAAAGTTATATTAAAAAAAAGACACTGTTTCGTCAAAAAAAAAAATGTTTGAGGTTTTTTCAAAATTTCTCAAAATCTCCTAGGCCGAATTGGTTCAAATTTTCGGGAAATATGATATGAGTGGATACTAATCGAATGCCATCAACTTTGTTCAAAAGTTATGAGATGTTTACACACACACACACACACACACACACACACACACACACACACACACACACACATACATACAGATATACTGACGTCAACATGAAAATAGTCGCAAAAGGTCCCTAGCACCTCGGAACGTGGAAATCTAGTGAAATCTCAATTTTCGAAAATTGAGGCAAAATCAGTAATTTTCTTATCTACATACGTAGCGAGAAGTTAAAAACAGTGACATGGAAACACTGAAGCGCATCAGCTTGAGATGTGGTGGGTTAATTGCCAACTAACATTTAGAAAATCTGACGATTCAAGTGAAGCGAAAAGGAATGGGAGGGTCACGAGGTTGATAAAAAAAATTGTCTTGACAGGCGCCTCTGAATTTTCTTTTATTTTAGAGTAAATCATCTAAGTAAATCTGACTGACTGATAAATAACTTCAACTAGTCGCAGTTATCAGAATTTTCTTTTTTTTGCCCTAGTTACGCGCCTCTATATAAGAGGCCTCTACATTAGGTGGGGAGCCTCAATAGTATGCCAGATACTTCCTTTTAAAACCTCCACTTTCAATCGTCGGCACTTGGTGAAATTCCATTTTTATTAGTAAAAACTAGGATAAATGATCATTTGTCTTTTAATTTAACTACAAATATCTATATCGACACATATAATAAAATCGTAATAAAGTCAAGACTGTACATTGAATAATTTTTAAAAGAATACTTAGGTCGTGATCTACAATCGATATCGAAGCCAAAAATATAGTTTTTAGAATTTTCGTCTGTTTGTCTGTATGTATGTCCGGGGTAAACTCAAAAAGTATTGCATGGATTTACTTTAAATTTTGCATGGATATTACTAACAGGTCAGGTCAACATAGATTTACGTCGTGTTGGTCTCGGCCTCCTTTGAAGAATAGGCCAACTGCCGTTCTGCCAGGCAGGTCGTAAAAGGCGACCGATTGGCTATTGAGTCACTAACATCGTGGCTACTAGGTGGTAGAGTTCTGCATTGTCTCGCCCGGGTTTGGTACCACCGCCTTACCTATTCCTGCCGCAATAACGTCAACGTCAGTGCTTGTCGCTGTCGTGTTCCGGTTTGGAGGGTAAGGTAGCCGGTAAACTTATGCATGTGGCATTAGACCTCGCCATAAGATAGCAACGCACCATTAACATCTTTGGTGTCTATAGGCGATGGTTGACTCTTTCCATCAGGTGACCCATCTGCTTGTTTGCTATCTTATGATATAAAAAAAACATATAGGCTATATTGGACGTAATATTCTTTACTGACAGTTTCACTTTAGATCAAACATAAGTTATGTAATAAAGTAAAGTATTATCACGCTAACACCTACGGGGGAGGAGTTGTGCGGAGTAAACGAAGTCCACGCGGACGAAGTCGCGGGCAACAGCTAGTAGATAAATAATTTTAAATTAATCGATCGGTTTCGCTTTTAAAAGCATTTTCAGGACGTAATATTCTTTACTGACAGTTTCACTTTAGATAAAACATAAGTTATGTACTAAAGTCATTGATATAAAAATCCCAAGATGCACAGTCCCGAACAAAACTGACACTCAAAACTGTCCCTAATTTCATTTAAGTAGTTATAGATTTGGCAAAAACATATGTCTTTGCATAGCCAACCTTAAGTGCAAGACTTATAGTTGTTTTTAAAAAGCAATGTACGAAAAGAAATAAAATTGACAGTATCCCGACCGACACAATTCTATTTGAAATGAGCGCACAATTTGAAATTGTGCGCTCATTTTTGGAGGACGTTTTTGATACACTGATTGTGTATCTTGGGTTTTTTATATCAATGACTATAGTACAAGTACATCATAAACTAGTTTTAACTAATAGTAGGGGACGTAATCTGGTGAGCTTGAGTAAATCCCAAAATCCTCTCTTGGGCTCCTCTACTATAATGTGTAGGATAATAAGTACCTTCGCCGCGAGTTAGATATCCTTGTCAATAGATCCTTGAATTCATCGCAATTCATCATTTTATCAGCACAAAAATAGTATATGATCCTCTACCATAATGATCCTTGTTAGTTATATTAATTGAGACTGATAGTTGTAGGTTAGGTTAGTAATTACTTCAACTATCAGTATTAATGCTCGCTAGTCCGGTAGCTGTAGGTGATAAACTGATAGTTGTAGGTTAGGTTAGTAATTACCTCAACTATCAGTATTAATGCTCGCTAGTCCGGTAGCTGTAGGTGATAAACTGATAGTTGTAGGTTAGGTTAGTAATTACCTCAACTATCAGTATTAATGCTCGCTAGTCCGGTAGCTGTAGGTGATAAACTGATAGTTGTAGGTTAGGTTAGTAATTACCTCAACTATCAGTATTAATGCTCGCTAGTCCGGTAGCTGTAGGTGATAAACTGATAGTTGTAGGTTAGGTTAGTAATTACCTCAACTATCAGTATTAATGCTCGCTAGTCCGGTAGCTGTAGGTGATAAACTGATAGTTGTAGGTTAGGTTAGTAATTACCTTACCTCAACTATCAGTATTAATGCTCGCTAGTCCGAGAAATGGTTGTATTCCTTGAACACAGCACCACAATTCTGAACTGTTAATTAGAATTTTCTTGGAATAATATCACTGGCAAATTACAGGAATAGATCAAACAATAAAGTAAATAAATTATTTGCTTACAATATGGATATTACTCATATATTGGATATTACTCATATATTAATACATAAAAATATACATACAGAAATATTTATCTATACTATTGTAAAGAGGTAAGATTGTTTGTCTATAATGGATAAACTCAAAAACTTCTGGACTGAATTAAAAAAAAATCCTCAATAAAAAGCTACATTATCACTGAGTAGCTCAATTTTGGTCAGGGTTCCTTTGAAGAATAGAACAACTGCCGTTCTGCCAGGCAGGTCGTAAAAGGCGACCAATTGGCTATGCAAGTCACTACCATCATGACTTCTAGGTCGTAGAGTTCCGTAACGTCTCGCCCGGGTACTTGGTACCAAGCTTAGCTAATTCTGCCGCAATAGTGTTAATGCTTGTCATTGCCGCGTCCCAAGCAGCAATCAAGCATGTTTAATACCCATAAAGCAGCTCATATAGAACTTAAAGTTCTATTGCAGCCGTACAATGAGGTAAAAAGATGCTTTTATCGGTATAAGAGACCTTTATGAGTTTTTATACAGCCTAATGCTGTACAAGGCCTTTCTTAGAGTTCCGCGTAAGCTTTAGGCGTTATATCTGAATATTAATACACTACTCTACAGCTTTAAACAATTTGTAACTCATTAGGCTGATTTTAACACTTAAAGCTGTACATTAGTTGTATTTTGTTTAGCACGGGAATTTATTACAGCTTTAAGTGTTATTATAGTATCACTCAACGCTTGTTTCTGTAAAATGGGACGTGCAATCACCGTTCTACAACTAATATTTATGGCGTAATTGTAGACTGTTATGCAGCCAATGGTGTTAAAAAATCTGCATATACAGCTATAGTACAGCTCAAGGCTGTATTACTGAGAAAATTGTTGTTTGCTGTTTTTATATCTGCATAGTTGATATCATGTGGAAAAAAATCAAGAGGAAGAATGAAAAGGAATATTTAAATATTATAAATTACCAACCAAGTAATCGTGATGAAGATAAAGCTGAAAAATTACTAATTCAGGTAAACCTACAATCGTCATTGTTATTAATGTTCAAGGAAAAGGGTTCCGTAACAAAAACATTAAAAAGTGATTGTAGGTTATCTGATTTATTATTTTTTAGGCTTATCTTCTTCATTAAGGTTACTTGGTTGGTAATTTACAATAACTGATTTTTTTAAATGTCATAAGATAGCAAAGAAGCAGATCGGTCTTCTGATGAAAAGAATCAACCATCGCCTACAGACAGCAAAAATGTTAATAGTGCGTTGCTCTCTTGTGGGGAGGTCTAATGCCCCATGCATAAGTTTACCGGCCACCTTACCCTCCAAACCGGAACATGACAGTGACTAGCACTGACGCTTTGCAGCAGGAATAGATAAGGCGGTGGTACCAGACCCGATCGAGCCAATGCAGAGCTCTATCACCTAGTAACCACGATGGAAGTGACTCGCATAGCCCATCGGTTGTCTTTTATGACCTGCCTGGCAGAAAGGCAATTGGTCTATTCTTCAAAGAATATATAAAAAAAGAGTTAAAAAGAGAAATAAAAATCATTACACTGAGAAAGTATGTATTTTTTTATTTTTAACTTGGTACTATACGGAGTTTTACAAAAGCGGTATAGTAAGTCGAAAGGGGGTGACTCAGAGGGTCATTTTGAACAACTTTTGTTTCGGGAATTTTCACAAATCGTTGATTTGTGAAAATTCCCGAAAAACAATTTTGTTTTTCCATTGTGAAAAGTCACGTGACCAACAAAGTTTCTATGGAGAATCAATATTTTTTTCGCGAATTTCCAAAAGTCGTTAAACAAAAGTTGTTAAGAATGACCCCCTGAGCCACCCCCTTTCGGTTTACTGTACCACTTTTGCAACAACCTGTATATATGTATACTTACAATCGTTTTAAAAATATTATATACTTAGATACAAAATCAGGCAAAAGAGTATGTGTTTCTCTTTGAAGAACTAATAATATTAAATCACGGGCACGAAATAACGTATTCTTCTTAAAAATATTTTTGTGATAGACCAATATTTAAAGGGCTTGATTTTTCGTTCTTGATCAACTTAGTTATATCAAGTTGTTTTCTTGGTCATTATAATTCACCTTTATCCTCCCACAAACTGGGTACGATACAAATACGGTTTTGACTTCTCTCAATTGTTTTTATTATTTTATAAGGCATATTTCTCTGAAAAATAAAGTAAAACATGATTGAAATACATGTCTCATGAGTTATAGTTAACAATAAGTTGGTTTAGTTGTAAAGTCAAACAACCGACATCAATACAACACAATAGCGAAATCAAGTGACAAACATATGTTTTGTATTTAGGGTTCTTCAATTTTTGTACGCATCTCTAAACATAAGTTAAGTGATTAAAAGCCAATTACTGTACAATAGATTTATATAGGGACTTAGTACAGCCTAAAGTGTATTTGGACGGTAATTAAAAGCCAATAGCCGTATAATAGAACAAAAAAGAGATTCAGTACAGCTATTTGTAGTATATCAACCTCCAAATACACTTTAGGCTGTATAACAAAACGCCGCCATTATTGTGTATTAAAAACAACATTAAAGAAATATATTGTTAAATAAAAGATATATTTAGCAATAGCTAAAGCTATATCTTGACAAGCAACTTATATTATGATCATTATGCCTTTATATACAATATTGTACCATAAATACTTGTATATTCTAACCTTAAACACAAACACTTACCGTATTTTGCAATGATTTTATTTGTGTTATCTTGATTATTTCGTTGGCGCGTGAATATTTTGAGAGAAATCATATATAATTTCTCAATAAATTATAATTTGCACTTTGAATACACCGTTTCATACTGCTCCAAGTCCAAGAATTTATCGTTTATTAATATATTTTTAATTATGGCGTCTGCAGATACCAATATGTGATATAATTAATGTTATACAATATCAAAAACCGATTGTTACTTTTATCATTTTCAAACACCTATTAAGAACGTTTAGCTGTACAAGAGAGTATATTTAGTGTTATAGTTTCTTTATACACCGAATAACAGCCTTTGTACAGCCTATAACAGCTTGTACAGCTATTGCGCAGCCTATTTAACTATTAGCTGTACAAGACAGTTACAAGAGAGTATCCTTAGTGTTATAGTTTCTTTATACACCAAATAACAGCCCTTGTATAGCCTATAACAGCTTGTACAGCTATTGTGCAGCCTACATAACGCAATAAGCTGTATAACTTGGGGCCCTTTTTGGTGTTATATTGGCTGTAGAAGCGCTTCTACAGCCTTTGTACGGCTTCGTATACAGCTTTAAGTTTAAAAATGAACCTAAATGCAGCCTATATACAGCTTAACGTGCTACTTGGGGTTCCAGTTTGGAGGTGCAGATAGCCGGTAGACATAGATATACTGAATGCCGGTAGAGTTTTGCATGTGGCATTGCCAATCCACCACACGAATAGCAAAGCAATATTAACATCTTTGGTGTCTATAAGCGATGGTTTGCTATATAAAAAACATAAGCTACATTTTTACCAAATGACAGTTTAAGGAGAGAAGAGTAAATTACTGTCAAAATATTGTAGAAAAGTTTGGTAGATAAGATGTGTTTGTCTTACCCAGGTCTGGTACTATCGCCTTTTCTATTCCCACTGCAATAGCCTCAGTGCTTATCACTGTCGTGTTCCAGTTTGGAGGGTAAGGTAGCCGGTAAACTTATGCATGTGGCATTAGACCTCGCCACAAGATAGCAACGCACCATTAACATCTTTGGTGTCTATAGGCGATGGTTGACCCTTTCTATCAGTTGACCCACCTGTTTGTTTGTTATTTTATGATATAAAAATAAAAACCGGCCAAGTGCGAGTCGGACCCGCGCACTAAGATTTCCGTACTATCATAGCAAAAAAAAAACGAAACAAAAACACGTTCATTGTATGGGGACCCCCTTAATATTTTTATTTTTTTATTTTTAGTATTTGTTATAGCGGCATTGGAAATACATAATTTGTGAAAATTTCAGCTTTCTAGCTATCACGGTTTATGAGATACAACCTGGTGACAGACAGACAGTCGGACAGGCAGACAGCGGAGGCTTAGTAATAGGGTCCCGTTTTACCTTTTAGGTACGAAACCCTAAAAACTGACTTCTCAAAAGGAGAAGGTTATCAAATCGGCTGTATGTTTTTTTGTTTGTTACGTCATAACTCGGCCATTTATGAAGCGATTTTGATAATTATGTTTTTGTTTGGGAGGGTACACTTCCCGTACTTTTTAATTAGGTGAAAATCTGTAATCCCCCGTGTTGGATCTGGGCTCCTTTGAAGAATACACCAATTGATATTCTGCCACGCAGGTCGTAAAAGGCGACCGATTGGCTATACGAGTCACTACCATCGTGACTACAAGGTGGTAGAGTTCTGCATTGTCTCGCCTGGGTCTGGTACCCCCGCCTTACCTATTCCTGCCGCGATAGCGGCAGTGCTTGTCACTGTCATGTTCCGGTTTGGAGGGTAAGGTAGCCAGTAACCTGCATGTGGCATTAGACCTTGCCTCAAGATAGCTATGCACCATTAATATCTTTGGTGTCTATAGGCGATTGTTGACTCTTTTCATCAGGAGACTCATCTAATTGTTTGCTATCTTATAAAAAAAAATCTGATGCAGGGTTTCAGAGGTATCGACATTATGTTGCTTTTATTGAGTTAAATAATTATCTTTAGTTATATATCTGTTTACCCAAAAAAATCAATAAGGTTGTATTTTACTTGAGAATCAACTTATAAATCAGTTCTTATACTAATGCTATTTGAACGTTATACTAAATATAGTTTACCGCAACCTAGCCGCCATATTCCCACTAGAATATACGCAGCAATAACTTGCAATTATGTTAACGATGCTCACTCAGAGCTTACAGTTTACCAAAATATGTGCCAGCGACAGAGAAATGTGAACAAACCTTAATGCTTAAGACAACGTAAGCCAACGTAAGACATGTATACATCTATACATATAAATAAAATTGGGGTGTCTGTTTGTAATATTAAAATAACCGCTTTTTACTAAACGCATATGGATGTGTACACGGTACATATACCAAAATAACATTTTTTACAATTTTTGTCTGTCTTTCTATCTGTTTGTTCCGGCTAATCTCCGTAACGGCTGGACCGTTTTTGACGGGACTTTCACTGGCAGATAGATGATGGGACAGGGAGTAACTTAGGCTACATTTTTTTGAAAATTTTCCACGCGGACGAAGTCGCGGGCGCAGCTAGTTATATAATATTATTGCAAGTTACTTTCCATCCAATTTTCACACAAGAATTATAAATTATGTACGTATACGCATATTATATATTCTATGGTATACGATCGTTCACAAGATTCTGTGGATGCATTAATAAATTAAGTTCAGTTTAATTAATTTTAAACGAGTATTTTTCGTATAAAAGGGGGCCCGAACCATAATAATATATTGTGATGTATATATTTTTTATATTATAAGATAGCAAACAAGCAGATGGGTCTCCTGATGGAAAGAGTCAACCATCGCCTATAAGCACCAAAGATTTTAATGTTGCGTTGCTATCTCGTGGCAAGGTCGGATGCCACATGCATAAGTTTACCGGCTACCTTACCCTTCAAACAGGAACAGGTCAGTGACTAGCATTGACGCTATTGTGGCAGGAATAGGTAAGGCGTACCAGACCCGGGCGAGCCAATGCAGAAATCTACCACCTATTAGCCACGATGGTAGTGACTCGCATAGCAAATCGGTCGCCTTTTTCTACCTGCCTGGCAGAACGACAGTTGGTCTATTCTTCAAAGGAGCCCGGGACCAACACGGGACGGGGGATGATATATTGATCATTATATTTTGTATTTATAATTATAAAAAAACATTGCTACTTACTTGGTAATAAAGATTACGATTTCATATTACGATTTCTTATTGATAAGAAAACAGACTTTTTACTTAATCTTTTTGGAATATATTTTGTAAATGTAATGATCTTGTCTGTACTTTTACTTAAATAAACTACTTATGATGAATCGAGGCTTTAAAATATATATTTTTTAAAACAATGACGAATTGGGATCGTGACGAATTGGGATTGTGACGAATTGGGATCAATTCTAAGTACGAGATGTATGATAACGGCGTGGTCATTGAAGATATCATGGCAGTTTTGAGCGTTGTAGTGGTATATTCTAATTTTAAAACGCGAAATTTTTATTTCAACTGTACGATATTTAAAAATAAATATTATGTAATAAACAGTCTTTAAAATATTGTCAACTAGCCTATTCTTTTAAAACAGCTCACTTCAGATCATACCCTTCGCTTCACGAGCGCCATTCTGGCTCTCTTAGTTAAAAGCCGTATGACATAATGCTTCTTATCGCCACGTACTCTCCGTACTTACTAAATAAATAATAATAAATAATTTACGGAATCAACCAAGTAACACCATACAACAACAGCATATCTTCACATCAAATCTCTTATAGGATAGTCGGGGTAAATTTAGTCCCATATATCAGACTTGCCTTGCTTCCTGCACATTCATAACTCTCTTCATACAAAACACGCAGGTTTGGAAGACTTGTAACACCACCTTTGGACAGTATCCAACCAATTTGTTCACGGTACGTCAGTCTTGGTCACCCCGGCATCTACATCCGCCTCGTTGGTCGAGCGGTTAGCGGCCCTGACTATTTCGATCGATCCCCGACTGGGACAAGCATTCCGGGTTTGGGTGTTTATTATATTATATATATATATATATATATATATATATATATATATATATATATATATATATATATATATATATATATATATATATATATATATATATATATATATATATATATATTCTGGTGTATGTATTTCTATGTATTAGTATCGTTGACTAACACCTATATCACAAGCAAATATTTGCTTGCTTTGTGGGTTATATCAATAAGTGTGGTTTGTCCCGTGAATATTTATAATATTTATTTATATATCCGTTTTTTAATCGTTTATTTATTTTTAATGCCACATCATAAAAAAAATAAAAAAATTTCGTATAATTAAAAAGCCTCAGGGGTACTTACCCCTTATCACTTAGGGGTATGAAAAATAGATAGCCAATTCTCAGACCTACTGAATATGCATATAAAATTTCATAAAAATCGGTCAAGCCGTTTCGGAGGAGTATGGTAACTGACATTGTGACAAGAGATTTTTATATATGGGTGATTCCTTTCTAACTGTGATATAATGTCAGTACCGTGTCATGTCTATTTTTAGAATTTATTTATAAATTGTTAGTTTTTTTTGTCGTAAACATTAGAATTTATGAGGTAATTAGTTTAAATCATTTATTACGACAAAAAAACTAACAATTTATAAATAAATTCTAGAAATGGACATGACACGGTATTGACATTTAAGTGATATATTGTAAGTTTTCTGTAAGTGGCAAGTTATATTATATGAAAATAATGTTAAAATATGTTTATTATTTTCCAATAAGTACAAAAATTTCATAAATTAATTATTAATTAACGACCTGTGAGAACAAACAATACAGGACATTGAATATCACAGTTAGAACGGAATCACCCATATAAGATATCTACTACTAATATAGAGGAAAAGGTTTTACGTATGTGAGTTTGTTAAAATAAAGCTACATTATCAGCGAGTAACATAGAATACCTATTTACCAAATCGGATAAAAGGTAAATATATTTTAAAAAAATCACGGGACAAGTTACATTTACTGATCTAACCGCAAAGTAAGCAAATTCTTTGCTTGTGTTATGGGTGTTATTCAATGATACTAATACATAGAAATACATATTATGTAAATACTAGAATATATTCAATAAACACCAAAACCGGGGAATACAAACATTTATGCTCATCACACAATTAATACTTGTCCCCGTCGAGGATCGAACCCGAAACTCGTCGATTGTGTAGTCAGGGTCGCTAACCACTCGACCAACGGGGCGGTCGTATATGTGGGTTAAGCAAAGTCGCGGGGAATAGCTAATCTATACATTTATACACATAAATAAAATTAAAGTGTCTGTCTGTGATTTCAATATAACTACGTTTTTTCAAGTGCGATATGTTATTTTATCAATACCAATACCTAAACAACCCATTTTAAAATTTATGTCATTTTATTCGTATGAGGTAATCTCTGGAATGGCAGAACCGATTTTCATGTAACTTTCACTAAAAGATAGAGAAGTTTAAAGAGTAAGATATAAGCTAATTTTTACCAGAGTGAGCAAAAGGAAGTTACGATTTTGGATCACGCGAACAAAGTCGAAAGTAATTGCTAATTCGTTAATAAAACCCCGTATGCATTTAAAGCGGTTTAAAATTTTCAATCGTATAGCTATTGTAGTGTAAAACTAGTTTTCCAAATAATATGCTATTGTTTAATTCTCTACAAGTACAAGGAAATTCCTTTGTAGCGAACAACGCTCCGGTCTAAAGGATCTCATTATTGCGGTTTTATAGCAGCATCTAGGAAAAGATTAAAGCAGCCTTGGATGCCACAGACGAATATTTTGAATCTTTTATCCTACGCCATGTGTGTACAGATTGAAAATTGCAAATAGTAGTTCGCTTGTAGTAGTGAATTTGTATAGAAATTTTCCGGAGACTGTATTGCTATTATTAAAAACCGAAATCCTTTCGTTACAATTTAAAAAGTTTTAAGTCAAATATATCGACATTACAAATAATGTATTAGTTCCAACTTTCAACTCATCATCGCTTGGTGAGACTCCATCTTAATGTGTATTTATATGTTCTTAAAACACTTGTACTATTTAACAACATCTATATAATAAAATAATAGGTAAACTGAAAACTTTTTTAACAAGACAAACCCGCTGACTTTCTTCCGCCGGATCTTCTCAGTATGCGTTCCGATACAGTAGTAATTCTAAAGAAAACGAATCATCAAGAATAAATACATGGAACGAATATTTCTTGAATTGGTTAATAAAATGTGTCTTAATATTTGAATGTAAATAAAAATAATTTGATAAAATTTAAATTTATTATAAGTAATGTAAATATATAGTAATATGTAAATAAATAATGCATATCAAAATTCTTAACACAGAATGTATGGTGATTTTTAATTTTTTAAATATTTGCACATTTTTAATAACTGCAACATACACTACTAACTATAACATTTTTAATAACTATAATAACATTTTCATTTACTTAATTCAAGAGAATTGCGCAGACTGGGGAGTGTGGCTACGGTTAACGTTTATATGGAGAAGAAGTGAAGAAAGCTAATTTTCCTTATTAAATAAATAAAATAACAAACACGTATACACATACATACAACTTAGACTGAAAATTGAAAATAGTAGTTTCCTTATATAGAAATTCTCCGAAGATTGTGTTGCTGACATTAAATACTGCAATTTTTAACTTCCCACCACGTATGTAGATAACGAAGTTAATGATTTTACCCCGATTTTCGAAAATCGAGTTTTCACCAGATGCCCGCCCACGTTTTGAAGTCCTAGGAACCTTTTTCGACTATTTTTACGATGACGTCAGTATGCCTGTATGTATGTGTATGTGTGTGTGTGTGTGTGTGTGTGTGTGTGTGTGTGTGTGTGTGTGAATGTGTGTGTGTGTGTTTGCGTGTGTGTGTGTGTGTGTGTTTGTGTGTATGTAAACATCTCATAACTTTTGAACGGCTGGACCGATCTAAGTTTGGTTGATGGCATTCGATTAGATTCCGCTCAACTTAGACTTCCTGAAAATTTGAACCGATTCGGTACAGGAGATTTCGAGAAATATTGAAAAGACACCAAAAAAATGTTGGCGAAACAGTATTTTTTTAATATAAATTCCAGATTTATGTACCGATTGAGTACAAAAACTAATCAGCTCTATTTTTCAAAAACTACGTCTAATACATAAATTGCATCAAAATCGGTTTATTCATTTGGGAGTTCATTGACGAAAATTTTTGAAAAAGTGTTTTTTCAACATACCTTCGAAATTTTTCAACCAATCATATTTTTGTTTTCTACGATATTTTAGTACTAAAAAAAACTACGTCAAATGCCGTTTCAAAAATCAAAATCGAATTTAATTCTTAAAACTTATAGCTTTTCAAATATTAAAATTACGTTGTTAGCAAACTTACTTATTTTTTTTAAATAACTTTCAAGTTAATTCACCGATTGGCTTAAAATTCTTTTCAGCTTTTCTTCTTTAAAAACTGCGTCAAATACCTTTAATTTAATCAAAATCGGTCATTTTTTTTGGGATTTATCAATGAAGAAAATTAAAAATAAAATGTTTTTTGACATTGCATCGAAATTTTTCAAATCTATCGATTATTTAGCTAAAGCAACATTTTAGATCTCAAACATTGAGTTGAATGCCATCATCGTTTTCAAAATATACAGCTTTTTAAAATTAATATACTGCCATTTTTAACACAATAGATGTTTGAACTGAAAAATCTATGCTTATATTTTTTACCCTTTTGAGCTTAAAATACCTTAATTTAGTGGGAAGTTTCAGGGATGGCCCGTAGGGTCAACCGTTTACACGTTTTTTCGTTACAATTTAACAAGTTTCGAGTCAAAACTATTATCGACATTACAAGGGATGAACGAGTCCCAGCTTTCAACACAATATCATCAATACTTGTTGAAACTTCATTTATATTTATATATTATTATATATTTATATAATCCTAAAACACTTGTACTGGTTTACTACTTCTATATATTAACATGTGAAACGAAAACTTTTTACCCCTTTTACGAAAGTTGCTTGGACTGAGAAGTATGAAATTTACTACAATTAAAGTTTATATGGAGACCAAGTGCAGAAAGCTACTATTCTTTATTAAATACATAAAAAAACGTAATACATTTGTTTAAGTGTTTTAGCACTTACCCGATGCTTGGAAAATATTAAAAACTTAACAAATAAGAAGAGGTTCAAGTCCGTCGTGTCGAAGTTTTTCTTTACAAGTTTTTTAAGTTTCCCAAGCACGGGATAAGTGCTAAAACACTTATATTATCATATTTAAATTACTATTCATATTATTAAAACTACATTGAAATTTGTTTATCAGTTTCCCTTCTGCGAAACCACAGAGGGGTAGATTTTATGATACATGTCATATATGTAGTGTTTTAGTTAGTGATACGTCAGGCTTTGAATCAGTTGTTAAAACTTTAATACTGAAATCTAAATAGGTATTCACAATGATGTAAAAAAGTAAAATGTCAATGAGATATTTCTTTATGTTTTTCTAATTCATATTTACACATAATTAAAGAGGAAAACATCCCCAATTTATCAGGTTTCCGGAGGAGCTGTGTACTCAAACAAACAGGAAACGTTTCATATTAAAATTCACAACGAAAACATACAAGAGCCAAAAAGTAGGTTGTATTTATTTCATCGAGATTTTTTTATATATTACATGGCAGAAAAAAAGCAAACAAAATGGCTTTTCTGATGGAAAGAAATGAAATGAAAGTATTTATTTGCAAGAATGTGGGTGTTACAAGTTATTATACAATAAGTTACTAACATATTCTACCATGCTATGGCGCGCAAATATTTAAAACTAGCTGAACCGGCAAACGTTTTTTTACCTTGCATATTAGGAATCCATAGCGGACAAATAACGTGATACGCAATTTATATAAGTCTACGGGATTGTCCTTCCACGCAGGCAAAATGGCATTTAACTTTATACGGTGGTTAAGTATTCTTAAATTTTCTAATTTTCCGCGCAATTTTCTTAATATTTTATTTTATATGAACCTTCTCCTTACAATTAAAAACACAACAAAAAAAAAATTACCGAAATTGGTCCAGCCATTCAGGCGTGATGTCGTGACCAAGGAAAATAGGGATTGATTTTTATATATATATAAGATTATCTATATCTATATCTATATACATATAATAAAATTGTAGGAAAGTCGAAACTACATTGAATATTTTTTGTAAAAAATACTTAGGGCGTGATCTACAATCGATATCGAAGCCAAAAATACAGTTTTTAGAATTTTTGTCTGTTTGTCTGTATGTATGTAACTCAAAAAGTACAGCATAGATTTACTTCAAATTTTGCATGAATATTACTAACAGGTCGAGCCAACATATACGCTACTTACTATATTACGTTATCACCTACGGGGGAGGAGCTGTGCGGAGTAAACGAAGTCCGCGCGAACGAAGTCGCAGGCAACAGCTAGTATATTATATTAAGTTTATAACTTTTGTATCGATTGTTTTAGAACTACTACCAAATCAGAACGCGGCCACACACAGAAGATTCGGCGGAAGCTGGCTTGTCTTTTTTATATTTTTTAGCTTATGTACATATTACATACAGGAATGATTACGCATCACAAAAGTTATTGTTATAACTATAAAATTTCGTTTTTGGTTTAATAAAATGTTTACAATTCACAAAGTTATCTTGCCATTTACAAAATTTTTTATTCAATTTTATTACACTTACATTTTAAAGTGAATTTAACAAACTTATAATTCTATCTATTAACAATTCGCACATCTAGATCTAAATTGAAACAACTCAAAAAAGATGGAGCTAAAATTATCTAGCTCCAGCTTACCATTTTCTCTAGTGAGTCACTCACTCACTATACTCTCCTAGAGAGTCTCAGTTTAGATCTAGGTGTGCGATTTAATTTCATCGGCTAAAAAATCTATAAGATTATAATATTAAGTTTTGGAACGAAGTTCCTTACGGCAGGCTTGGAGGGGATAGAGATTTTGCTGCGCGACCGAACTGAAAAAAATGTGATAGTAAAACCGTAAGAAAAATGCGTGGAATAAAAGCGTTAAATGAGACGTGCGCAGGCGCGACAGTCGCGT
Organism: Apodemia mormo; assembly: GCA_036924255.1. Taxonomy (NCBI): domain Eukaryota; kingdom Metazoa; phylum Arthropoda; class Insecta; order Lepidoptera; family Riodinidae; genus Apodemia; species Apodemia mormo. The sequence continues at coordinate 17,688,458 of JAUPFN010000020.1, forward strand.
ACACAAACGAGTAGTGCCGTTTAGCCGAAGAAAGTTCGTTCCTACCCGGTGTCCCGCGACACCACATCATTTTTTTATCTATTTAATAGTAAATCAAACAACTTTTGCGTAATTTATTTTAAGTAATAATTTAAGACTATCAGAAATACGATTATTATAAATAGACATACAACACACATTCTTTGTGAAAATATTTAGTTTTTAGTTAGGTATATACAACTGGCTAATGTTTAAGCAATTACCAGATAAAATAAAATAGTAAGTAATCGCTATAAATTAATCCCCATTTTTGTAGGAAATTATAACCAAATTTATTTTATAGCCTGCTAACCTAAATGAAGCAAGTATCTATAAAATAATCGCTGAACAGCCCAGAAATAGTAAACAATCACTAAAAAATTTACCGCATTATAATATAAAAATTAATTAAAATATGTTACATATTTTTTTATCCTATAAGAGTAAACAAATGTATATAAATAATTGTTTATCCAAAAATTATAAAAGAACTAGCTGACCCGCGCAGCTTCGCCCGCGGGTTTATTAATAAGTCGTCCAAATAGCTTTTAATAAAAATTTCATCCCCTATTTCAGCCATCCAGGGACTGATTTTTGAATAATAAATAGTCTATGTTTGACCCCGGACCTTCAACTATAACCATGCCAAATTTCATGAAAATCGGTCCAGCGCTTTAGCCGTGAAAGCGTAACAGACACACAGATAGACAGACAGACAGACAGACTTTCGCATTTATAATATTAGTATGGATTTCTAAAGATTGACCTATACGACTGAAAATGTCTACTAAAGTCTGATCTAGTTAGGGCTTTAAGTAAAGTAACGGCTACAAAAAAACATTATTTTTCAAACATTTATTAAATCTTTTTCAAATTAAGAAATACAACACTTTATTAAAAAATAAACTTAAAACTAAATAAGACAGTCCCTTGCGTAATTTGTAAATTTTAATACAGAGTGAATCTTCAAAATACTTAAATACCCAGTCTTCTTTGTGTAGTTATAATTATTTAAAAATCATAATGAAGAATCAGTCTTCAAAAAACTTAAAAACACAGCACTTTGTGTAGTTATAATTATTTAAAAATCATAATGAAGGATCAGTCTTCCGAAAACATGAAAACACATTTTAAACAGGCAGGTGGTTCATTTTAAAGCAAACATAGTGTTATATTTGAGTAGTAATAGCACAAACATTTGTTTATTAAAATTTGGTGATTGTTTACTAATTTTGGGTATTGAGTACATACCTATACATTTTGAAGTGCAGGCATGACTTATATAGGTAGAAAGATTATAATTTAATGTATCATATTTTTGGTATAGTTTTTTTTTACTTATTATATATATTTTTGGGTATGGCATTTTATGGTTACAATTTTTTTTGGTGATCATTATATTTCATCCCCATATAATTTCTTACTACTCCTAAAACATGAGTTACCAGTGATTTCAGCATTTGTTTTAAATAACGTTTGGTGCTTCTTTACAAATACGCAATCCTCCAAAATATACAACCATAGTAAAGGACCTTGTAAGGTATTTTGAGGATCACCTTAAGAGACGTGAAAAGTAGTTTACCGGAATGTAACTGATTAACACCACATACTGTTCGAACACATTTTTTTGGACTCTAAGAGCTATGTTTAACCGGGATGCCATGGCGGCGCAACTAATCGCAGCTTCAACAAAATAAAATAAGGTCCTAAAAAAATAGGTGAACATATTTTAACACAGCGTTCAGTACATCTAATCACAAATATCTAGCCTAAGATACCGTACAGCGCTATAGTAATTTGTGGTGGCGCGACCAGCGTGGCAACGCGACACATTCTAACTGTAATGTTAGAATGTGTCGCACTGCCACGCTGGTGGCACCGCCAAATTGATCGCGCAATCAAACGGACATCATGTGAGTAACTTTCTATAGAACTATAAGATCCTTTCAAAATAGGTGATCATAATATTTTAACATAGCATTTGGTACGTCTAACCAAAGATATCCTCCCGAAAAAGAATATCATTCAAGGGCCTAAATTTTATTTTTATTTTTCATCATCTTCATCCTCAGCTTTTATCAACCCACTGCAGGGCCTAAGCCTCCTCTCTCTTACGCCATTTTTTCTTATTTTGAGCCACTCTTGTCCAGGTCTTTCTTTTCAGCCGTACGATATCATCGACCCATCTTGCCCATTGGTCTTCTCACTTTATTTTTGCAAAGAAAATAATTTTTTCTCATAACGATTTACGCCTTTTTGCATAAAATAATCATCTACTTTTAACGCAACAGCGAGTAGTAAGTGGTAAATAGCCACAAACTGGATTATTTTATGCAAAAAGGCGTAAATTGTTATGAGAACATAATATTTTGTTCGTAAAAATCAAAAAATTTAGTCCCCTGAATGATGTTCTTTTTTGGGAGGATATATTTGGTTAGACATACCAAACGCTGTGTTAAAATATGATCACCTGTTTTGAAAGGATCTTATATAGAGTTGTACAGAAAGTTACTCACCTGGTGTCCGTTTGGTTGCGCGACCAATTTGGCGGTGCAACCAGCGTGGCAGCGTGACACATTCTAACATTACAGTTAGAATTTGTCGCGCTGCCACGCTGGTCGCGTCACCATTAATTTCTATAGCGCTGTACGGTATCTTACTTCCTGCTGCCACTGGGAATCAGCTTACCATATTGTTACAAGCAACTCTTTATCAGAATGATTTCATTTTCACACAAAGTCAGTAACTCATCAAAGGACCTCATGGACGTCCTCGCATATTATCGCTAAAACATATTCAAATATCTTTTTAGATCGTCGCATATGTTGCTAAATTGTAATTTCTTACAACGATCGGCTAAATAAGGATGAACCCACCACTGTTTCTTTTTTTTTCTTGATCTCTCATTTCCTACGTAGGTACATACAGCAGTAGTACTATCTCTTTGAGGTCCATTTTGATACTATCTCAATGCGGTGTGGCAACTCTGGTGTCTGTAGGGTTAGGGATGCAACCGTATGTATTAATTTACTTTTTGGGATGCAACATCGCTAATAAAAAACATAGATATCAGGACATCGATGTTAAAAACATCGGAGTTTATGAACGATATATCGATGTTTTGCCATACAAATAATACTTTTATTGAATATTTTCTTAGGGTGCTTGAGAGCGGGGGGAAGATGATACTGCAACATGATGCATAATAATGATACAGACAAAACATCGTCATCGCCATCGCCCATGAAGAACGATGTATCGTCGATGTTCGAGGTTTCAACATCGATGTTAAAACATCGATGTTTATGAATGATATATCGATGTTTGAAAACACGATGTGTCGTATGCATCCCTATGTATAGTGTCTAGTTTGGTAGCTTACGGACACCACAACGCGACTGGTTGCGTTGACATCGTGTCCCGGTGAAATAATTCATACCAATTCAATAGATTTTCCCCAAACAGGAATTTCATATTGTAAATTAGATAAAACATATTTATGATATGCTAATAGGAGGTTTTTACGTTACGTATTTCTCTTAGTCTTCTGAAGACATAGACAAAGAACACGGGCGAGACTTCATGTATATATTTTTTTAGTTATTACCTTAAAGTTTAATATATTCCGTAAGATTCTATATTAACTCCTTAACTTATCCGCATTTAATAAATATTTTTTTAAACTTGCTAAATAAAGTCAGGATTTAAATCACAGGACAATATTACTTCAGGGAAATTTAGATAAACGTAAACATTCATTTCTCTCCTTAGTAATCTGTGTTGAGGTATTTATCTTAGAACAACGGCTAATCTCAGAAACCTAAGTTAGTTTAACAAAATTCTGAGTTAAGATTTGTCCAAGACTCATTTTAGATATATAAAATAACAAATAAGAAATTAGCTTTAAACTATTCTTTAGTACAAAGATAAGGAGAATTTTTATTTGATACTTTTGATGAAAATTATGATATTTAAAGTTATTGCTGTTTTAATGAAAATGTAATTAAAGTTGTATACAATGGTAGCACTTAAATATTATGATGATAGAAGTCAATCAAATTAAAGTCTCAATATTTTTTATAAGATTATTTCTAGCCATATGTTTTATTTAATTACTTTGAACGTAGAAAGTTATTCTAGTTTATCCAATTTTTTCCCCGTGTTGGTTCCGGGCTCCTTTGAAGAATAGACCAACTGCCGTTCTGCCAGGTAGGTACCACCGCCTTGCCTATTCCTGCCTGATTTGGAGAATAAGGTAGCCGGTAAACTTATGCATGTGGCATTAGACCTCGCCACAAGATAGCAACGCACCATTAACACCTTTGTTGTCTATAGGCGATGGTTGACTCTTTCCATCAGGAGACCCATCTGCTTGTTTGCTATCTTATGATATAAAAAAAAAATACTAGCGACCTGTCCGCGGTTTCACCCGCATAGATTTTGTTCCCGTGGGAATAAACCGCCTGTGTTCTTTATAAATCTTATTAGAGACAAAAATCACCGTATAACCCATAGACAATTACATCTCCCCACTATTACATTATATAGTTTTTCACTTGATAGACCCAAAGATGTAATAGTGTTGCTATCTTAGTGGCGGGGTCATCATGCTGCATCCGTAAGTTTACCGGTTGTCTTACCCTCCAAACTAAATGACAGTGATAAGAACTGACACTTTTGCGACAGGAAGGTAAAGTGGTGGAACCAGACCTGGACACAATAATGCAGAACTTTACCATCTAGTTGTCATGATGGTAGCGACAGGTAAAGCCTGTTACAAACTGCCTGACAGAACGTCAAATGGTCTTTTCTTAAAAGGAAGCCCGAAACAATATATAAGATTTGCTATCTCATGATATAAAAAGCAGTCTAATTTCAAGCAATAATTATGCAGATTAGGAAACTAAATGTAAATAATATAGTAGGCAGTATAAATGGTTGATTACATGATATAATAACATCGACCTCTATTACGCCTACAGGTTAATTTTGGGGTGACATGAAACATCGTTAAATTGTTTTCGTTGCCCCCGGTAAACGCTGGGGACCTTTGATTCCATATAACTCGCATTTCAACGGGAACGTTTTAAGACTTAAATTATTTTTGTTTCTAAATGAAATAATGATTTTTTGCTCCAAACTCTGCGGATATGATTACAGCAATTTAACTCTTTATTGAAAACATTAAATTATGTTATTTAATTTAAGAATAGAATAATTATTTATTGCTTAGAACACGGTCACTATAGAAAGATGTAGTTTTCAAAAGTACGTAGGTAGTATCACGCGTTCTACCGAACGATATGCAAATTACTAGCGTTTTAAGATATTTTATTGATTCAGGCGTTACTTTGCGGAAATCCATTATTAAAAGGTGAAATTAATTAAATTTGCTATTATCCGCGAACTATTATTCTATGTATCCTCCGTGATGGTACCGAAAAGAGAGACGTCGGTTTAATAAATGGATAGGACTCACCGATGGTTCCGATCAAACGAAGACCCCAGCGGTACACTTATCCGCCCACATCCACCACACTTTTACAACCACGATCACGCCGGCACCAATCACAAAAGCACACAATTCATGTACGTACTCAACGCACGTTTCACTTCGAAACCGAAGCATCTTCAGGAGAAACGAACACTACCTCACTCTACGCGAGTGTAAGTAATACTCAGTATTACTTACACTCGCGTAGAGTGAGGTAGTCTCGCGTAGAGTAGTAATACTCAGTATTACTTACACTCGCGTAGAGTGAGGTAGTGTTCGTTTCTCCTGAAGATGCTTCGGTTTCGAAGTGAAACGTGCGTTGAGTACGTACATGAATTGTGTGCTTTTGTGATTGGTGCCGGCGTGATCGTGGTTGTAAAAGTGTGGTGGATGTGGGCGGATAAGTGTGCCGCTGGGGTCTTCGTTTGATAGGAACCATCGGTGAGTCCTATCCATTTATTAAACCGACGTCTCTCTTTTCGGTACCATCACGGAGGATACATAGAATAATAGTTCGCGGATAATAGCAAATTTAATTAATTTCACCTTTTAAATTACTAGCGACCTGCCCGCGGTCTCACCCGCGTAGCTTTTGTTTCCGTGGGAATATCGGTAAGGTTTGTATACTAAAACCTTCCTCAAGAATTACACTATCTATTAAAAAAACCGCATTAAAATCCCTTGCGTAGTTTTAAAGATTTAAGCATACATAGGGACATAGGGACATAGGGACAGACAGAGAAAGCGACTTTGTTTTATAATATGTAGTGACATTCATTATTCAAACATTTAAAATAACAAAATACATGTTTTCGGTTTCGATTTAAAATTAGGTCCAGCATTATTATTATTATAATAATTATCTATACATGTTTGATCTATTAAGTCCCGTTTTCACTTTGATTAGAGCGAGTGCGAGTGTTTAATGCAGGTGCTTAGTATTAAGCAAAAAATACGTTAAGACAGCCGTTGTTCAGTACGAGTGATCAGTATTCAGCGTTGTAAAAGTAAATAGACGCTGATTACTAATTACTCGCAGGGATCAACGGCTGTCTTCACGTATTTTTTACTTAATACTAAGCACCTGCATTTAACACTCCCACTCGTACTACACAAAGTGAAAACGGGGCTTTAAATTCCACAAACTTTTACAATAATTTTTAAATTAATCAATATTTTAGTGTATGTTAAAAATAAAATTATACCTAATATTATAGTATGTCTAAATAACTATATTTTACTTCCAATATATATGATTTACAGAATGTATGATAATTATGTGTAAAATGGATATTTTATAAAATTATAAAATATCGATCTTATACATAATATATATAGGTAGATATTTTGATAAAATTGTTGTGTAAAATACACAGATTTCACGTTAGGACATAACAACTATTTTCTGTGATATTGAGCCATACTAATATTACAAATGTGAAAGTCTGTCCGATTCATGGCTTAACCTCTAAACCGATTTTGATGAAATTTTCATATCATAACAAGCAGATGGGTCTCCAGATGGAAAGATAAAACCATCGCCTATATCCCACCTATTCAAAAACAGATAAATGTGGAAACAAATGGATATTTTTTGTAATATAGTACTCAAGTTGACTATAACCTAGAAAAACACGAATGTTTTCAAAATCAAATTTTACGCGAGCGAAGTCACAGGCCAAAGGTAGTTTACTAATAAAACTACTGTATGTTACTTTGCTATCTGTTACTAAAAAAGATTTGCAGTCTTTTTTTTAATTGCATTTTTTTAAATCATATTCAGATTTTGCTATCTTTTTGCAAGCATGTTCTACAGACATCAATATATTCAAAACGACCTGCCTGACAGAACGGCAGTTGGACTATTTTCCATAGGAGTCACGGGGAGAAACTCTACAATATAGTTGTGTTATGAAGATGATGATGACCCCTTTTGAAGAATGGGCCAACACAAACGAAAGGTCATCATCGATCAATATTATAAATATGAAGTTCATTTGCAGTCAATAAATATTCTGGTTTGACACTATTCACCGATATGTCACAAGATGGCTTGTGATCATCGTCAACGCATTTTATAATGACTGACACACCATTAATAGACTCTGAGCTACGCTTTTCTTGACCTGAAGATTTTTTATAGAAGAGGGGGTAAACAAGCTGGATGTGCACTTGATATTAAGTGATCACTGTGACCCATGGACATCCACAGTCCCCAAGTCGTATCAGTTCGAAAAAAGATCCAATTCGGCAAATTTATAATCTGGCCGAATAAGCTAATCATGAGACAACAATGTGAAATAATCATTGATATACAAAAACCCAAGATACACAATTAGTGTCTCGAAAACGACCTCCGCAACTTTAAACTGTGCGCTTATTTCAAATAGAATCGAATACTATATTAATAGAACATTGTCAATTTTATTACTTTTTATACATGACTTTGTTAAAAACAACTATAAATCTTGCGTTTAATGTTGGATATGCTAATACATATGTTTTTGCCATATCTATAACTATTTAAATGAAATTAGGGACAGTATTGAGTGTCAGTTTTGACCGGGACTGTGCATCTTGGGTTTTTTTTTATATCAATGGAAACAATATTATGTTATAATTATATCTGAGATTAGCTAAAAGGCCGTATCATAATACCTATATAAATTCTTGAAATTAGCAGGAAATAGGTCAATAGATAATTGGGTAATACTAATCACGTGATTTGTCAACTAGACATTATAGGCGTATCGGAAGTTAGTGACGTGGAAAATTAGCTTGTTTAATCTGTAATAGGCACTACAAGTGTTAATTTAAAGGACTTGGAGTGGAAAATGGAAAAAAATATAAAATAATCGAACTTTTTATACTGTTAAATAAGCAGTAAGTATATTTTGATTTCTCGAAAACTGTTCTGAAAATTTTGACGAAGGAAATTTTTGGGTATAGTAATCGATTTTCCTCAGTTAATTTTTGTTGAAGTTTTTATTTGTTTGTTTATTTGACGTTTTACTGTACACAAAATGACATAGGAAATCAGAAATCAGAAGTACTTTATTCAATAAAACTTTTTACAAGTTATTTTGGCGCGTCGACATTTTTTTATACTATTATCGGATCGGAAACGTGGCTAGAAATTCACAAACAAAAACAGTACAAAAGGCGAAATCATCCTTCATAAGAGATATCATACAGCTAACTCAAGACAGTGAAATGCAATGTTAAAAGAGAACAGGTAGACAGTGTACTAATATAGTATTCTACTTTGTTTCGTGGAATAGCAAAGAAGATGATGGCTCCTTTGATGTAAAAATATATCCGTCGCCTTCAGATTACAAATATGTTAATGGTGCGTTCCTATCCATGTGGTATAATGTTAATGCCTATGCATGGGTTTACCAGCTACCTTAACTTATAAATCGGAATACGGCTTTGGCAAACATTGACGCTATTGCAGCAGCTACAGGAAAGGTGGTAGTACCATCCAGCAGAACTCTATCATCTAGCCATTTAGTAGTCACGACAGTAGTGCATATTTGGCGAATTTTTCACCTTCTACGAACTGTACCGTACTGTACTGTAACCTTTTGCGTACCGTTGGCCAGAGTTATCGGGTCATCGGGATCGGTAAAAACGTGGCGGGGTATACGTAATTTGAGATCGGGATTAGGATCTGGGATGCAGTCTGCCGCAGCTACCGGCAGTGGGTTCGGGTACGATCGAAGTATCTTTTAGAGATTTGTTTGAAATGCTTTGCTAAGCTCGGCAGTTCAAGATCTTTATGGAGGTCTACGTTGCGCATATACCACGGTGCACACGTGACAATACGCAAGAATTTCTTTTGTACCACTTGCAGCATCTTCCTCCTTCTTTTGCGTTTTGTTCGAAGATGAGCGTTTGCTCATCTTCCTCGTACGGACTTGCATCCAAGTCCGTACGAGGAAGATGAGCAAACGCTATGCAAGCGTATGATAGGATGGGTCGTACGCACATCTTGTAAAGAGTCACCTTGTGTCTAAGTGTCATTTTACTGCGTTTATTGATAAAGTTGTTTAACTGATCTACATCGAATTTAGCCTTTGCTGTCACTCTTTGTATGTGCGGCTTAAATGACATTTTACTGTCAAACGTTACTCCGAGGTACTTGACTTTTCTTTACCACGGGATGATGTTTCTAAACAGCGTAATGTTGCCTACCTGTTGCGGTTGTTAACCGCGGCGAACGTACACGGCTGCACTTTTACTGGGGTTGATTTCGATATACCATTTCCTGAACCAATCGCCAAGGGCATTGGCCGCCGCCTGTAACCGCTTGGTGATTGTTACTTCGGAAAAACTGAACGTATAGAGGGCGGTATCGTCGGCGAACAACACGAGCTCGACGTGCGGCTCGCGTGGTACGTCGCACGTGTAGAGGGAGAATAATAGAGGTGACAGTAGGGAGCCCTGCGGGACCTCTGCTGTGATCGGCCTATGGGTGGAGAGGGAACCCTCCACACGGAATTGGAATCGGTGAGGTACTCTCATATGATGAGAACGAGTCTGTCGGGGCATTTATAATTAATAAAAAATTTTTGGTCACCTATCACATTGTGAAATTAAGTACTTTCACTTTACTTAACATTCTTTTAAACAGAAATAGGTCTGCTTGCTTGTTTTTTAAGGACCATACCTTTTTCTTTATAACGTGTCAAAAACATCACTTTCATTATAAGTGGCCAAAACCAATATGATTTCATTATGACCATGATAACCATGACGATTACCTAATGAAGGGTCTAGACTCTAGACTAACGCAATCTACTTAAGGCGAGGTATTTCGACGCGCGTCAATTCTATAGGAAATGGGTGGCGCGGTATGTTCTGAAACCGCTGAGAAACGTGTTAATTTTCTGATAAATAAATATAGGATATCACCTGAAAACCAAAATTTAACACATTCTTTTTCGTATTTACAACTAAATATCACCATATAAAAATCATGTGGAAGATTAAAAATATGATTAACAAATTATTTGTTTTAGAGATTTATTTAGCCTGTTTTCGGAATTTTGTATGTTCGAGTAAAGTACATTCTATAATGTAACAAGTTAGCACATTCCTTACATAATATCTTCAGGTTTATCGTGTAATTTTTGTAAATTGTTATTTAACAATGAATACAAAAAAAAACGTGATTAAACAAACCAGTATTTTCCCGTTTGTCGCGAAGCCTCGCCTTAAGCGATCTAAACCAACATGGTTCCTTCATAAAGAGTTACGATTGATCAATACGGTTTAATTTCATATTTGCGAAATTTTTACCATACGTTTCAAGTTTTCGGATATAAATACACAACACGTTAAATAAAGCTATATCTTCAATAAAAGTCTGAAATAGCATATCTGTCGTTAAGTCACGTGGACTGGAACCCTCGCCTCGTATTGTCAATTAACGTGAATAGACTTCCGACATTCGAACGTAGGATGGCCATAAATCTTACCTTTCCAGGAATTTTCGGACATTTACCTACTCATGACTTATGTTTTCATGTTAACAAACTGCATTAGTTTGTGTAATTTATCTCTTTGAAAGATTTATATGGAAACGAGGAATACAATATTGACAGTGATATTTATCAAAACTTAGATATTTGTTACTTTGACCTGTTCAGTCTTGGCACTGTATTTTAAATATTAATTGTTGCGTGCGTGTGGATTAAGTAAGCTCCTTCTACATTAAATTATAAATATGCCAGCTATTTAGTAAAAGCTCTTAAGCAATTGTAAGATTCATCTCTCACTTTGTACAAAAAACCATAAAATATATATCACTTTATGTGTGATCACTCAATCCTCACAAAGGATCGCCCAAATCTATAAATGTAATACTATATGAGTTAATACACATAAAGATTTGTACTGAATTTTTGTAAAAAGTTGTGTTAGTTTATCATTTATATTTACATATGTCCCAGTTAAGTATTTAAAATTTTACAAATAATTTTATATGCTCAATCAATCCACACACTTTCAAAAATCCGTTTTTGTATGAAAAAGATGTAGACTGTTATGTTATTCCATATCTAACAATTACAAATAAAAAACTAAAAATTTTTGCGTAGCAGTATTTTTTAATATAACTTTCAGTTTAATGTAACGAATGATTAATTACAAACTCTAATCAGCCCTTTTCTGAAAAAAACTGCGTTTATTGCATAAATTGCATCAAAAGTGGTTTATCCGTTCGGGAGTTATCATTGACGAAACATTTGGAGAAAAGAGTTCGACATAACTTCGAGATTGTCCTTCTACAATATTTTAGTACTTTAAAAACTATGCCAAATGCAGTTTCAAAAATCAAAATTGAATCAAGTTTTTGAAAGGTACGGCTTTTCCAATAGTAATATTTTATTGTTTACAGCAAACTTAGTTAATATTTTTAAAATAACTTTCAGGCAACTTCTTTCTTTAAAAAACTACGTCAAATACAGAAAATTGCATCAAATCTGTCGATTTATCTGGAATTTATTACTAATTCAAATAAAAAAAAATTTTTTTGATATTATTTCTACATTTCTCAGCCTATAGATTATGTGGCTATAAAAACATTTTCGAAAAATTGCGTTGAAGGTATTTAAATTTTGGAAGATAAAAATTCGATCATCGTTTCAAAAATATTCAGATTTTCAAAAATTAAATTAATATCACTTATAACAAAACTAAGATTTTAGAACTCTGAAAAAATCTATACTTAAATATAGTTTATGTTCCTTTGAGCTCAAAAAGCTTGATTTAGTGGGAAGTTTCAAGGATGGCCTACAGGGTCACACGGTTTCTAGTTTTTTTTTACAATTGGGAGATTAGTTTACAATTGTTTAAGAGCTTTTACTAAAAATCTGTCATATTCATAATTTAATTTAGAAAAAAATGCTTACTCAATCTACATGCACCCTATTATAAGAACAAATGTGTCAGAAAGAGAATAATGCGGCATATTGATGAAACATGTTTATTAATATTAGTAGGGGAGCCCAAGAGGGGGTTTTTGCATTCACTCGAGTGCGTCAGATTAACATAGGGGGGAGGGGGGGTTCGAAGCATACTGTTGAAGTTCTCCACTAACCACTAAATATAAGCCCTTTATATAGAGGCGTGTAACTAGGGCAGAAAAGAAACAATATTCCAATTACTTTGGCTTGTTGAAATTGTCAGATTTTTTTTTTCGTTATTTTTACATCATATCCTATATAATAAAACAAAATTCAGACGCGCTCGAGAATGTCCAAACGTTTTCTTTGCAAATTTGTGACCTTCCCACTCAATTACGCTACACTTGATTTGGCAGATTTTCTAAATTTCAGCTGGCAATTAACCCACCATATCTTAATCTGACGCGATTTAGTGTTTCTATGTCACAGATTTTTAAAAAAATTTTTTTTATTCGTAGATTTTTTTTCCCACCATATAAATGGAAAACATTATATAACCTTTTATTTTTCCTATAACGAATCGATCGTTTTTTTTAAATTATAAGATAGCAAACAAGCAGAAGGGTCTCCTGATGGAAAGAGTCAACCATCGCCTATAGACACGAAATGTGTTAATGGTGCGTTGCTATCTTGTAGCGAGGTCTAATGCCATATGCATAACCGGTTACCTTACCGTCCAAATCAGAACACGGCAGTGTCAAGCACTGACGCTATTGCGGCAGGAATAGGCAAGGCGGTATTGCCGCCCCGGGCGAAACAATGTAGAAATCTACCACCCAGTAGTCACGATGGTAGTGAATCGCATATCTAATCAGGTCGCCTTTTACGAATTGCCTGGCAGAACGGCAGTTGGTCTATTCTTCAAAAAAGCCCGGAACCAACACGGGGAAACCCGGTTTTTAGGAACTGTCTAAATAGCAGAAGGTTTATTCTTCAAAAAGGATCACCATGTACATGGTACATGTAAACCCTATAGTTTTCAATATTTACTTAAAATCTACTCATACTGTTTCAATTTATCTCCTCTTCCTCTTTTTCATTCTTATTAATTCAATCAACAAAAAAAGTTGAACATTTGCTATCTCTCTATATAGATAGAGAGAGCTATATTAACTACCTCAATAGTGTATTAATCAAATTTTATTACAAATAAACTAGAATAAAAAATTCACTTCAACCGCCTGTGAACTTACACTCATTTTTTTTAAATTTATAATTTTAAAATTCCAATCCGTACTAGTCCATATCCATATCTATACAATATAATAAATATAGGAGTCTGTCTCCCTGCCTGTCTTTCTTTATGTTAAGCCTTCACGCAATTATTGCATTGTAATGATATACTTGACCTGATGTTGCAGGATTCTAATTAGAAGATCATCAGTTTTTCATGTTTCGCTCAGTAAATAAGGCACACAAAGCAGGAAAGTGGTCTGATGATAAAAGAATGTCTCAAGAGTTTTTATTTTTTAATGTCGAGTTATAACTTATATAACTAAGTTATAGTCTAGTCAATGTGTACAATGTTACATGAAAGTTTTGTGAAGTCACCGAAAACTACGATCAAGATGTCATTCGATTCAGAATATTATGTAAAAAATTTAAGGAAAAGTCCCAAAAGTGGCCGACAAAAATTGCAAAAGTTATAAGCAATTTATTTTAAAAAAGTAGGGGTTTGGTTTTTGTCGAATATTTCGGCAACTATCAAAGATATTCGAAATTAAAAAAAGTTCTGGAAATAACAGAAAATTTAGATCCCGGAACTGTATCTCTAATATTTATAATTTTTACTGAGCCCAGAAAATAGACATAAAAGCGGGTAGTTTGGTTTTCGCGTGTGACTCGTTACTCGGACCCGGTAACAAAAAAAGAAAAACATTTTAACATATTAAATATAATATTAAAGAATAAAAAAATTTAGTACTATTGGAATACATAAACAAACAATAATCCTCCGACAACACGGTTCGTTTTAGTTTTGAACATCCCTTGTGTGTCTTTTGACGTGACAAATATTAAACTAAGTGGAATAATTTTATACGTCTTTTAAATCAACAAAATAAAATATATACCTAGGAATAATTATATAAAAATATAAAGGTTTTGATTGACTTCTGCTATCTTAAATGTTACCATTGTACAAATACAAAACATTTTATTTCATGTACTTTAAATATAAATAAGTTAATATACAATCATATTTCTTACATATAATTACCAAATTAAAATGTTCACTGTTTTATACAAAGGAATAGTTTAAAGCAAATAGCTTTCCTTATTATTTTACAGCAATTACTATCGACGTTCGTGTCTGAGAGATCCTCTGACAACCGTATGTGTAATCTATGGTAAATGGTTATTGGGTATGTCAAGTGTCATCACGTCATTATTTTGCGTCTGACCAGTGACAACTTATCATTTGTCAATAAGAATTGTAACCACAGAGTATAAGGAGAGAACGAAATGTTTACGTTAATCTAACCTAAATTCCAACTATATCTTTATCTAACTATTATTTCCCAAGCTTAAAAAATATATAATAAATGTGGATAAGTTGAGGAATTAATATCGAATCTTACGAAATATATGAAACTTTAAGATGATTCGTAAAAAAATGATGTATGGAGTTTTGGCCGTGTTCTTTTTGTCGCTGGCAATAAATTATTGTTTATTACTTTTGCAATTTTTATCAGCCCCTTTTGGGACTTTTCCTTAAATTTTCTACATAATCCGAATCGAATGACATCTTGGTCGTAATTTTCAGTGACTACGAAAATTTCATGGAAAATGGTATATGTTGACTAGACTTTTACAAGTTATATACAGATACTGTTACCTACGGAACCCCACACTGATTGAGTGTCCCAAAACCCGATTAGTCGATGTTTAACAATAGTTAATATCTCACATTTGAATGTTACAGCTTCCTTTGTAGCTATGTCAGTGAATAGTCAAACATATTCACTCAGTGAAATCGCTGACTTGGGAATATTTTCAACAGCCTTTGTTCGCATTGTGCAAATTGGTCTGTTGAATGCAATTAATTTAGAGTGTTATGCAGTGTTTGAGTCAGTTACTTCAATAAGTTGAAAATATATTTCATTGCTACGAGATCGACCGAAATCTGAAAACTGAACTTTAATGTGTGTATTTTTATTTATACTAAAACAGAGCGATAAATTGACGTGGTTTTTTAAGTGGAGATAGTTGAAGGGATGGAGAGTAAGGTGGGCTACTTTTTGTCTTTTGTATATTATATATTATAAATCTAAAGCTAGTCTATATTATATAATATTATAAATGCGAAAGTTTGGATGTTTGGATGGATGGATGGATGTTTGTTACTCAATCACGCAAAAACTTCTGAACGGATATAAATGAAAATTGGCACACAGATAGGTGATGGCCTGGAATAGCACATAGGATACCTTTTATCCCGGAAAAATTAGGTGATCCCGCGGGATTCGATAAAAACTTTTAATACGTAGCGGGCTGCACGCTGCAGCTAGTATATAAAAAATTAGTAAAGTGCGTGTCGAGCCACGCGCTATGTAGGGTTCCGAAGTAGCCCATCACAATAATGCGGTCTAGGAAGAGGACTTTTATTGTTTTATAATTTGAGCATTTAACTTATTTAACGTCAATGACGGATAAATCCGCTACAAAGGTTACCGCTTATAAAAACTTTCCAAATAGATTTTATAAGATGGTCAAATCGTGATTTTTTTGCCTACCCCCAAAACCAACCGTTTAGCTGGCAGAGGGGGAGGAAACTGTACTCTAACAAATATTAGCACTTAAAAATATTTTTTAATACCTACCTAAAAATATTCGTTTGTGGAATGCACTTCTTGTCGATATAAAAAAGCCCCCTCTAAACTATCATTTAAAAGACAGTTAAAGACACATTTTGATGAACTTAAATAGTTGGGTGACTTTAGATATGGTTTAATTATTGTTGCTCATAGATTTATAATTAATATTGTTTTTGTTTTTTTTATAAATATACGTATGTATGTATGTATATATGTTAACATTTGTGCATTTTTTGAGCATAAATTTAAATCAATAAAAAAAAAAGATTTTGTTACCACTTTGTTTCCGCATTAGATCTATCAGATCGAGATAATTATTTCTGATAATAATTAGTAATAAATAATTAAAGCCAAATTTGTGTCACAATCGTCGTAGATAATAGATTTGGGTATAAGGTTCCCACGGTCGCGTTTATTTTTAGAGATTAAACTTTCTCTCTGTTAAAAATTCTAAATCATCTATTAACGCAGCACAACGTAGTTATTTTACATAACGTTAAGTAAAAAATTTGCACCCTTTTTTCCAAAAATTACGCGAACGGTGAAGTATGTTATTTGCCCCAGTTAATGTTAAAGTTGAAATTGCTGAACAGTGCAGAAACGTAATATTTTTAAATAATATGCATTAAAAATAAATGAAATTAATAAAACTAAACATTATACACAATAAAATATGACTTATGCGATAATATACATACATGTATACCTACTATTTTCTTTATCAGTTTTAGCTCATTTAAAGAAGTAATAAATGTTTGAAAATAATTTTAAAAAAGTGTTGCTCTTTTTTTCGAAATGTAGTGCGTAAAAAACCTTGTTTTTGTTGATTAATATTTCTTATAACTTCAATGAACCTGTTTTATTTCCATTTGAATCTACTTTGCAACTAGCTCATATACTAAGCAAGCTGACGAGGGTTGTCACTGATGTACAAAGTTGACATGTCGATGACTGACGCCGAATCGTCTACGTCTGACACTGGTTTGTCGACGGCTGCAGTTGTTTCTGACATCGGCAATATGGCGTCCGAGACTAAGAGCTGTTATTCTGCTTCCGGATGTGGCTGAGCGGGTCAGCTAGTAGGAACTAGTAACCATGAAGCTACAATAGAACTTCAGGGTAGTAACAAATATTGTTTTAAATAATCACTTATGTATGCTTATACTTTTTAAAGGTATTTTACTGGATTATTATTTTATTTTAAACACTTGTACGGTTTCACGATCACAAACTATATATTTATTTTTAATTAAATAGCCTACCGGTTTCACATTTCAATGCATCTTCATGGCTAAAACTTAAATTGTCAACAAATGCCGACGATGGAGAGTATAAATTATTTTACTGGAAGTAAATGAACTTAAAAAGTATTTTAATATATTAATTTGTATAAAAACCTTAAGTGCACTTTAATACTGTATGCTACAAGTAACTCTCTCTTTTATACTGCTTAGTTTTGAAAGTATAAGAAACATAATAAGTAAGATTATGATTGAGATTGCCTTCTGAAAAATACAAAGCTTTGCGTGACCATTATCAATTCAACCCGTATTAGCTTATGAACCTTTCGGCTTTCCTTGGTAAAATATCAAAGTAAATGTCGGAGGGTCCTCCATAAATCCTAAGCAAACAAAATCGTTAGCTTTATATATATTTTGAAAAGCATTCGTAATGAGGCAAAATATCAAAAATACGGCAAAAATAGTTTTATTAATAGCCGCCTAAAAGGTTTTCCTTTGATGCCACGAGGTTTTTGTGATTGCTTTAGGACGGTAAGTTAATCTGAAAGGCATGGTTTTTATTTAAAGAATATATTATCTGACAATGTCATTATGTTATAAATGTATTTTTGCTGATTTGTTCTACTTTTGCTGATAAGTAGGGAAAATTGTACTTCTATTAAGAATTTTTATATATTATTAATAGACCACCTCTTACTGTGTATACACATTGTAAGCAGTGGTATCAGACCCAGGCAGTGGTATCAGACCCAAATCTGCAACCCAGTAACCACGATGGTAGTGACAAGTTATTTTAAAGTATCAATAATTTTTTAGGCCACTGCAGGAACGAAAATAAAACAAAATAAATTTATTACCGAATCGAAACAATATTTGATTTTTAGCTGTTGATAATGGATCAACTCAAAAATTACTAAACGGATTTTAAGGCACATTATCTCGGAGTAAGAGATGCTATTTTTACCCGACTTAGTAAAAAGAAGTAGTGTCCAGTCTACTCATTTAATTTTTTTATCCTTTTTACAGGTTTACTGGAAAAAATCTCTTTAAGTTAAGATAAGCCCGCCCATTGTACTTATGTTACGCTCTTTTCTCCTCTGTGTTCTAGTGGTCCGGTGTCGGTGTAGATCACATAAGGTCCCGGGTTCAACTCCCGGGTAGGGCAAATCAAAAATGTGTTTTTTTTTAAGTTTTCTGATAAAAACAACATTGCACAGGATTGAATAAGTGCCCGGTTCATATTGTGGGACTAAGTATTTTCGGCTAATTTTATCACTAGTTGTATGTCCCCTGGTCTGGCTTTTTTAAATGGCTTTTAGCGTTAATTCTAACTTGTTCCGTACCCAATAATAAAAATGGAATGCTATAAATATGCCTCCTCATTCTGTCCGTCTGCCTGGTACATGGCATCTCTTGAACAAAAACAGACAGACATCTAAAATTTTCACAAACCGCATGTTTAGGTGGCCGCTATCACGATTGATAAAACAATCACTAAGTATCTTTGACTCATCATGGGAGCACCGGTTGTACCTTTGCTCTTTGCTCTTTGAGGATACGGACCTGAAGATACGTTTTTATTTTCTCATGATTGTGCTGCTTTTTGTGTGTGTAGCAACAATAAAATATTTAAAAAAATGTGAGTGACTCGAAGGAATCCGCGGGGGATATCTAGTATAATATATACATTTACCACATCCATACTTCCATACTAATATTATAAATGCAAAAGTAACTTTTTTTTATATCATAAGATAGCAAACAAGCAGATGGGTCTTCTGATGGAAAGAGTCAACCATCGCCTATAGACACCAAAGGTGTTAATGGTGCGTTGCTATCTTGTGGCGAGGTCTAATGCCACACGCATAAGTTTACCGGCTACCTTACCCTCTAAACCGGAACACGACAGTGACAAGCACTGACGCTATTGCGGCAGGAATAGGTAAGGTGGTGGTACCAGACCCAGGCGAGATAATGCAGAACTCTACCACCTAGTAAAGTAACTCTGTCTGTTTCTTCTTCACGCCTAAACCACTGAACCAACTTAGGTGAAACTTAGTACAAAGATAGTTTGAAACCCGAGAAAGGACGTAGGATCATTTTTATCCCAGAAATTCCACGGGAACGGGAGCTAACTTTTATTTTAGAATTTTTTTCACTGAACTCAAAAGCTAAGTTACTCACGTAGTTAACAATCTAATAAGCTTATATTAAGTAGTATATCTGAAGAGGGAACTTAGTGTCATTTAAATCCAAAGAAATTTAGTAAGGAGATAGTTTTTCGCCGTGTTGGTCCCGGCCTCCTTTGTAGAATAGGCCAACTGCCGTTCTGCCAGGCAGGTCGTAAAAGGCGACCGATTGGCAATCGAGTCACTACCATCGTGGCTACTAGGTGGTAGAGTTCTGCATTGTCTCGCCCGGGTCTGGTACCACCGCCTTACCTATTCCTGCCGCAATAGCGTCAGTGCTTGTTGCTGTCGTGTTCCGGTTTGGAGGGTAAGGTAGCCGGTAAAGTTATGCATGTGGCATTATACCTCGCCACAAGATAGCAACGCACCATTGACATCTTTGGTGTCTATAGGTGATGGTTGACTCTTTCCATCAGGAGACCCATCTGCTTGTTTGCTATCTTATGACATAAAAAAAAAAGATCTGAGGTCAAATATAGGCTTTTTCAAAAATCAATATCTTAAAAGTGACTAGCACCTTGCCATATGGATACGCACCATTAGTATATAGGGGATGGTTATCTAACTATCCGGAGAATCATCCCATTGTTTGCTGTTATGATAAAAAAACTGTAAACCGGTTGACCATTCCTGAATTTTCCCCCAAAATTGAGGTATTTTAAGCTCGAAGAAGAAAAACTAAAAGCATAGACTTTTTTAGTTTAAACAACTAGTTTGTAAAAATAGATTTTTTTAAAAGTTGTATATTTTGAAATAGATTCGATTCGTAAACAGGGTACAATGTATTAGTGTACAGATGACAAACAAAATGCTAGCATATCTGCGGATATTAGCTTGTTATAATTCTTCACAAGTTCTGCAATTGCATAGAATTTCGCAATAGAATTGTAAAATTAGCTGTATAACGGTGGAAGATAGATTGGAGTTCATTTTAATTGATCCGGCGCTAACGAGTTTCGTGGTTTGGTTGAGTTATACAAGTTGAAAGTATTATAACTTTTATCGCTTGAACTCTTTTTTAGTGTTCCGAAGTAAACTAAGAACACTTATAGTTTCGCTAAGTTCGTCCGTCCGTTCGTCCGTCCGTCCGTCCGACCGTCCGTCCGTCCGCACGATAGCTTAGAGATTCTTAGTACTAGAGCGCAGTAATTTGGCATGAATGAATATTAGTCACGTCAAATAATAAATTTAAAAAAAAAATCCGGGTAGCTCCCCTACACGTAAGGTGGAGATGTTATTTTTTTTCTCACGAACCCCATTGCGTGTGGTATCATTGGATAGGTTTTTAAAAAAATATTGTTGGTTTGTGAAAACAATTTTTCGATTAAGGGACTCGTTTGTAAAATATTAAGCTTTTAAGTGCTAATTTTTGTTAGAGTCAAGTGTCCCCCCCTGCAGGCTAAACGGATGGTTTTAGGGGTGGGAAAAAGTCATGGCAGTAGTAAATATAATGAAGTTAAAGGAAAACTATCACGGCCTTACAAGAAGGCACCGACCACACAACCCATAGACCCCTAATAACAGGCGAATGGCTTCTGTCAACACATCTGACTTATAGTTCCGATGTAAATGTCCATGCGCCAATACCCAATCAGTGTCGACCAATCAGATTCTCTGTACATCACTATCTTTCACTGTGGCCTTGAGTAAGCCAATCACGATGTTGCAGCTCAGCTCAGATAGTTGCCAGAATGCATTCAATACGGAAAATCGAACATTAGGCGTCTATGGGCTGTGTGGTCGATGCAAGAAAGAAAGAAGGCTTTACAAGTTTTTGAGTAATAGTCGACCAATTTATAAAATGTACTTAGAGAAGTTATTAAACTGTGAACCTGTGGTGCGGATAAACTCACTTGTACTTCCAGTTCACGTATATTTTTAATTTTTTACTTATTAAAGCATCATCAGGAATGTTTTATACATATTTTAACACAGGTTTAATATAGTCTATAATCAAACTTTGAATTCGAATTTCAACCAGCGGGTCATCGCGGCTAGTCTATATATTAATACTTGGAGGGAAAATTTTGTACCCCTTTTTAAGACGATTCTTCGAACGGAAGAATACGAAATTTGCCACATTTCAAGTTTATACGGTGTAGAATTGCAAAAAGATTTTGATAATACATGTCGCATTGGAAACACATTGATTTAATAAAAAACCGGCCAAGTACGAGACGGACACGCGCACAGAGGGTTCCGTACAAACCTGTATATATGATAGTAACAATTATTAACAGCAAAATAACCAAAATATTTTTATTATAAGATGTAACTAAAACTAGTCTGCTCGTGACCACAGTCAATGTAACTTGGCCGAAACGTCGAGCTTTACAAGTAAGTTCTATATATGTACGCGTTTTTGACCCGTTTATATATTTTTATAAATGATAGTAAAACGCGTTAGTTTAAAAGTTCATGTAACTAAAAATTTACGTTTTCCGCAATTTCATCTTTATCTGTGCTACAAGACGTTGCGTAGTAGCAAATTTCAAGATTTTGAGTTCACGAGAAGTACCCTATAGGTTTTGATTTCCTTTCGAGTTTTAAAATTGCGGCATAAACGGCTGTATCTTTTGATTGCGTTGGCTTAGAAGTTTGATTTTTAACAGCTCCAAGAGGCAGTAGACCTGAGTATTTAATATAAATTTTAGCTTAATTCTTTCGCGTTCTTGAGAAAAAGGGTCTTGACAGAAAAACGGACTGACGGACAACAAAGCGATCTTATAGGTTGATTTTAGTGTCACGCTGACCGCACGCTGACGGTCGGCGCTGATGGGCCAATATGTATGTAGTCATAGGAAGCGTTTTTCAATGGCGCTGACCATTCAACGCTGACGGCCGTAGGCTACTACATACATCAGCGCCGACCGTCAGCGTGCGGTCAGTGTGACAGTAAAACAAGCCATAAGGATTTACGTTTTCTTCTTTCGAGACACGGAACCCTAATAAACATTACACACGATACCATTTATTTGACACAGATCATGTCATGCCCATACATGTACATACATGTAACATGTGTTTACCTATGAATATGATTAAACTCCCTTGTCAAACTTATAAAAGATTTTATTGTTTAGTCTAAAGTCAAATTTCGACCAGAAGGCGATCGCTATTATTAATAAGTGAATGAACTTATTACGATGTTTAAACGAGAGCTGGGTATGTCAGAAAGGGCATTAAAGCAGGATTACAGCGGCTGAAATAGGAGTGTTATTAAATAAACGGGTCTAATATTCACGTATCTCGTTTATAATAATGAAGGCAGAGTTTAGGTTTAAAAACAATATGGCTACGTCCGCGCAGACAGGCGGCTTGTTTAGCGTCTAGTCTAGTGGCTCGCGCCTCGTGAAAATAAAATATTATAATTCACGGGACAAATTACACTTACTGATCTAACCCCAAAGTAAGCAAATTATTTGCTTCTGTTATGTGAGTTAATCAATCATACTAATACATAGAAGTACATATATTTAAAAACAGTATGACTACGTTCGCGCAGACAGGCGGCTTGTTTAGCGTCTAGTCTAGTGGCTCGCGCCTCGTGAAAATAAAATATAAATGTGTACGGGACAACTTATACATACTGATCTAACCTCAAAGTAAGCAAATTATTTGCTTGTGTTATGGGTGTTAGTCAACGATACTTATACATAGAAATACATATATAAATACCAGAATATAATAAACACCCAAACCCGGAAATACAAACATTTTGCTCATCACACAAATGCTTGTCCCCGACAGGGACAACCCGCACCCGAGCCCCGTCGATTCCGTAGTCAGGGTCGCTAATCACTCGACCAACGGGGCGGTCGTAGGTAAAGATAAACCAACACATTGGCATACTTCAATAGGTCGCTAAGCAATCATTGAGTACGCCGTTGATCGAGTGCTTAGCGAACCTAACTACGAATCGATTAGGCTCGAGTTCGATTCCCGACGGGGACAAATATTTGGGTGATGAGCATAAATGTTTGTATTTCCGAGTCTGGGTGTTTATTATATATGTAACATCCATACTAATATTATAAATGCGAAAGTAACTCTGTCTGTCTGTCTGTCTGTTACGCTTTCACGGCCAAACCACTGAACCGATTTGGATAAAATTTGGTACAAATATAATTTGAGACCCAAGAAAGGACATAGGATAGTTCTTATCCCGGAAATCCCACGGGAACGGGAACTATGCGGGTTTTTATTTTAGAATTTTTTCCACGCGTACGAAGTCGCGGGCACAGCTAGTTATTTATATATGTATTTTTATGTATTTGTATCTTTGACTAATACCCATAACACAAGCAAATAATTTGCTTACTTTGGGGTTAGATCGATTGTGTAATTTGTCCAGCGATATTCTGCGCGCACAGTGCGATTGATCGTGAATATTCTAGAATGTTCGTTATACTGAGCTACTCGCAATTTGGTTCGGTAGGCTCTAGGCGCTAAGCAAGCTACCTACCTGTTTGTGCAGATATAGCCTATCGGTGTTAAAACCCCCCAAACAAAAAAAAAAACTCTTTCAAACAAAAAATATTTTTTTAAAGCGGTTCAAAAATGACCAAGTTCCGAGTAACAAACATAAATAAAACCGGCCAAGTGCAAGTCGAAATAGCGCACAAAGGGTTCCGTACCATCTTTAAAAAATACGAAGAAAATACGTTTATTGTATGGGGAGCACCCTTAATATTTTTTTTAGTATCTGTTATAGCGGTAACTGAAATACATAATTTGTTTAAATTTCAACTTTCTAGCTAACACGGTTAATGAGATACAGCCTGGTGACAGACAGACGGATGGACAGACAGACAGCGGAGGCTTAGTAATAGGGTGCTTTTTTACTTTTTAGGTATTTAACCCTAAAAACATACAGCGGAATTCATAACCTTCTCCTTTTCGGAAATCGGTTGAAAAACTATATAACATATACAAATTAAATGTGGATGGACGTAAGAATAGTGGTAGACCAAGACTGACGAACCACTATAAGAAATCAGCTTTCAAATGTGCTTGTATGTTTTATACAATTAAACTTTTTCGAGATATTTTACTCGTCAAAAATCTCTATCCTACTACATCGGCATTGATGGAAGCTGATTGTTCAGGTGTCTTCCGAAAATGATGTCAAGTAGTGTCTAAGGAGGCTAGCGATATATCGATACTAAAAGCGTTTATTTGTACTTGGTCTTGGATGTAATATCTAGGCTATTGCCTCTATCTTGCTATTCCCCCGTGTTAGTACCGGGCTCCTTTGAAGAATAGGCCAACTGCCGTTCTGCCAGGCAGGTCGTAAAAGGCGACCGATTGGCTATCGAGTCACTACATCGTGGCTACTAGGTGGTAGAGTTCTGCATTGTCTTGCCCGGGTCTGGTACCACCACCTTACCTATTCCTGCCGCAATAGCGTCAGTGCTTGTCACTGTCGTGTTCCGGTTTGGAGGGTAAGGTAGCCGGTAAACTTATGCATGTGGCATAAGACCTCGCCACAAGATAGCAACGCACCATTAACACCTTTGGTGTCTATAGGCGATGGTTGACTCTTTCCATCAGGAGACCCATCTGCTTGTTTGCTATCTTATACTATAAAAAAAAAGATGGCGTACCTTCGTTTTTATGGTTCCAAAGTAAACGAGGAACCCTTATGGTTTCGCTATGTCCGTCCATCCATCTGCACGATAGCTCAGAGATCCTTATTACTAGAAAGCTGTAATTTGGCACGAATACACAAATTAGTCACGTCAACAAAGTGGTGACATAAAATCTTGAAAAATATTTTTTTAGGGTAGTCCCCTTACATGTAAAGTGGGGATGTTAATTTTTTCCCATGTACCCTATTGGGTGGGGTATCGTTGGATAGTTTTTAAAAAATATTGTAGGTTTTTTAACAAGTTTTCCATTAAAGGACTCGTTTGTAAAATATTAGGCTTTTATGTGCTCATTTTTGTTAGAGTCTACTCTTCAAGCTAAACGTGTTGGTGTTGGTTCCGGGCTCCGTTCTGAGACCAACTGCCGTTCTGCCAGGTAGGTCGTAAAAGGTGACCGATTGGCTATGCGAGTCACTACCATCGTGGCTATTAGGTGGTAGAGTTCTGCATTATCTCGCCCGGGTCTGGTACCACCACCTTGCCTATTCCTGCCGCAATAGCGTCAGTGCTTGTTGCTGTCGTGTTCCAGTTTGGAGGGTAAGGTAGCCGGTAAACTTAAGCATGTGGCATTAGACCTCGCCACAAGATAGCAACGCACCATTATCACCTTTGGTGTCTATAGGCGATGGTTGACTCTTTCCATCAGGAGAGATATATATATATATATATATATATATATATATATATATATATATATATATATATATATATATATATAGTCATTGACGTTGAATAGCTTAATTCCTTATAGTATGAAACTGTAAAAGCCATATTTTTAGTCCGCATTATTGTGATACTTCGGAACGTTACATTTCGCGTGGCCCGACACGAATTTTACCAATTTATTATATCATAAGACAGCAAACAAGCAGATGGCTCAACTGGTGGAGGAATGGTTGTCATCGCCCACCAAAGATGTCAATGATGCGTTGCTATCCGTGTGGCAGGGTGTTAATGCCATATGCATAAATTTACCAGCTACCTTACCATCCAACTTGACAGTGACAAGTATTGACGTTATTGCTGTAAGAATAGGTAAGAAAAAATGAGATTGTAATGTTGGAACAAAATAATTCGAAACTGCTGAAGTTAATTTTTTCTAGGTACAAAAATCCCAATAACATTTGTACCCGGCCTAGAATTTATTAGTTTATTTTACGACGGCTAAAAAGAATACTTAATTTATAAGTAACTGACTACGTTTCATATTAACTGGGGTCGAAGCAATATATTTTGTTATTTCACGTTCATATAATATTCTTCGTTCACGTCATTCTCACAAACTCCAATAAGTTCATATGTCAAACGCAATTCATCCATCATCCTTTTTGCCTTTATTTAATTTCGTATGTATTATATTATCAATAATGTTATATTGCTGAAATAGCATTCAATCTATTTAATAAACATAAAATGTAAAACAATATTGGTATCAATCGAAATACTTATTAAGAGTCTCAGGCCGCCTAGATCTTACTTATTTTCTCATAGACAAATAATATAAGTTTCAGTAGTGTTAAGAGTTTGGGCTTACGCCCAATTCTCAGGTATTAAATGCTAAAGGTTGTTAAAATATTACTAATTTTATTTATAGTCTGAAAGCATACTATTATTTATATCACAAAATAGTAAACAAGCAAATAGTTTTCCTGATGGAAGGAGACAACTATCTTCTACAGACACCAAAGATGTTAATGATGTGTTGCTATGCTTGTGCCACATGCATTAGTTTACCGGTTACCTTACTCTCCAAACCGGAATACGACAGTGACAAACACTGACGCTATTGTGGCAGGAATAGGTAAGACGGTTGTACAAGACCGGGCGAGACAATGCCACCTAGTAGCCACGATGTTACTGACTAGTATAACTTTTCGCCGTGTTGGCCCCGGCCTCCTTTGTAGAATAGGCCAACTGCCGTTCTGCCAGGCAGGTCGTAAAAGGCGACCGATTGGCTATCGAGTCACTACATCGTGGCTACTAGGTGGTAGAGTTCTGCATTGTCTTGCCCGGGTCTGGTACCACCGCCTTACCTATTCCTGCCGCAATAGCGTCAGTGCTTGTTGCTGTCGTGTTCCGGTTTGGAGGGTAAGGTAGCTGGTAAACTTATGCATGTGGCATTATACCTCGCCACAAGATAGCAACGCACCATTAACACCTTTGGTGTCTATAGGCGATGGTTGACTCTTTCCATCAGGAGACCCATCTGTTTGTTTGCTATCTTATGACATAAAAAAAAGTATAACCTAGTCACATCTTACGAACTGCTTAGCAGAACGGCATTAGGTCTGTATACTTTTAAATATCGGGAAAATAACACATCACATACATGTGCGATTGTTGACTCCTTCCATAAGGAGACACATCTGCTTGTTTGCTATTTTATGATACAAAAAAAGAAAAATCTTTTTCGGATATGACGTTTAACCAAAAATAGGTCATTAGGTTGATAGTAGCAGATAGTAGATAGAACTCTGGTTATTATGATATTTATACATATGAGTGCAGGTACTGTAGAGACTTAAAGGTTAAGGGACAGTGTTCTGAAATATGCTGAAATGCTGGTAAAGTTGAATTTCCTTCCTGTGAACCTCTTTACAGTCTACTGATCACGTATCACATCTATCAAAAGTAACCAAATTTATGGATCGTATTTAAAAAACAACGGCTGTTTTCAAATTAAGTAATTTAAAACAGTTTATAAATAAATACATATTACTGGACAATTTAGAGAAATTGATCTGACCCCAAAGAAAGCAGTTTATTTGTATTATGGGTGTCAGTCAACGATGCTAGTACATAGAGATACATATATAGAAACGCATATATATTTATCAAACATCCTAACCCAGAAACACAAACATCTATGCTCATCACATAAATGTTTGTCCTTGTCGGGAATTAAACCCTACCCCATTGATGCGTAGTCAGGTTCGTTAAACATTCGACCAACGGGGTGGTAGTTATACTATTTTATATGGATTTAAATGTAACTTTTATGTTTTAATATAACACGAGTAAAAAAATTGTGCAAATTTCGTGGTCTACGCAAACAAGCACGCCAGCGAAAAGGCATTTTTGGATAACTTGCAAGATCTCACCAGAAGTGAAAAAATGGTGTAATCTACGCGGGAAAATCCACGGGCTGAAAATAAGTAGTCTATAAAATAACTCTTTTTAAGTTAGTGACTTTTTAATTATTAGGTGGTAGAGTTTTACGTCTTGCCCGGGTTTGATATAACCGTATTACTTATTCCTGCTGTAATGGTGTTGGTGATTGTCACTAACGTGTTTCGGTTTAGGTAAGCTAGCCTGTTACTAGTAATTTTATGCATGTGGTATTTCATCTCCAGATAATATCCATCTACGTACCATTTACTCCTTTGGTGTCTATAGGAAATGGCTATCTCTTTCTATGAGGAAACCTATGTTTGTTTGCCATCTTATATATAAAAAAAACTAATATTGCACTTCCTAAATGTTGTTTATATTGTAAAAAAGGAAAAAAAGACAAGCAATATTTTTAATAATATTAAGCTTTATTCAATTGACCATTGATGTAACTTTATGTAAATAAAAAGTATAACGGAAGTACGCTGTTACGAAGCACGTCCATATTAATTTTATTGGCGAAAAATTAAAATCGAACCTGTATTGAATTTTTATTAGTGTAGAGGCCTGGTTAAAACTTTTAAGAGAAATGCTGGCTTGTGATGCATTTCGATCGGATAGTCTAGCCTCATAATGTGGCATGTTTTATGAAATATTTTAGTTTTATAAAATTGATGAAAATCAAGAATTGTTAGGATAAGTATAATCATATTGTCATGTTTGTATTGATTATCATTACATAGTATAAAACAAAGTCGCTTTCTCTGTCTGTCCCTATGTCCTTATGTCCCTATGTATGCTTAAATCTTTAAAATTACGCAACGGATTTTGATGCGGTTTTTTTATAGATAGATTGATTCTTGGGGAAGTTTTTGGTATATAAACCTTTCCGATATTCTCACGGGAACA
Source organism: Apodemia mormo (assembly GCA_036924255.1). Taxonomy (NCBI): domain Eukaryota; kingdom Metazoa; phylum Arthropoda; class Insecta; order Lepidoptera; family Riodinidae; genus Apodemia; species Apodemia mormo. The sequence continues at coordinate 17,717,854 of JAUPFN010000020.1, forward strand.
AAAGCTACGCGGGTGAAACCGCGGGCAGGTCGCTAGTGTTATTATATATTAGTAAACTTCAAAACATATAAACGAATATAAGCATGATTTAAAGATTTATTACAATGTAGTTGGGTTATATTAAAATCTGGCGATGAAAGTATTAATTATATGAATTGGCTTAATTATGTTAGTTGCGATGTCATCATGTGCACGTGAAAATAACACATGCTACACAAATTAATGTTAAACAGATTTTAATGGTGTCATAATATTTTCTTTTTACGAATTATTAGAACATCATATTGATAATATTGTTAACTCTAGTTAGATTAATCATAAAATTATTACATTATCCAGGTTTTGTTACACCCTTAGTAATATTTATTTATTAAAATATGCAAGGTAAGTTATCTGACTTTCTGACTGACTGATCTTTCTAAGTGTTGTTCATTGAGAGCTATTATTATTTAGGCACTTGTAAAGAGTTTTATAAAGAGAGAGTAAAGTTGATTTGTTTATAAGCCACATAAAATACTAAAGTCCAAAAAGGAAATAAATGATCATACAGAACGTCGATTTCAATGTTTGGTAAATCTTATTTGGCATTGACAATTAACATTATACATGATTTTGCTGATAAATAGTTATAGAAATATGCAGATAATAATTTGTCATGATTTGGAATATTAATAGAACTAAAAAGTTTTTTAAAGCTCCTTTTTATAAGGCTACTTTGAAGGATAGACCAACTGGCGTTCTGCCAGGAAGGTCGTACAACCGATTAGCTTTACGTGTCACTATCAACGTGATTACTAGGTGGTAGAGTTTTACAACGACTTGCCCGGGTCTTCGGTACCACCGCTTTACTTATTCTAACCGCAGTAGCGTCAATGCTTGTCATTGTCATGTTTCGGTTTTGAGGGCAAGGGAGCCCGTAGATTTATGCATATGGCATTCATCCCGCCATACGGATAGCAACGCTCTTTGGTGTCTATAGGCAATGGTTTCTCTTTCCATCAGGAGATTCATTTGCTTGTTTGTTATAGAATGATATATGAAAAAACCTGTGCCTGCAGTTCGCTGTATGATTCAAATTTTTATGGCTATCAAACAATATTTTTGGCCGGGAGCCTATGCGGCAAGCTTAAACATAAATTACCTGATGGAAGATGGAGTAACAAACAAACTGACATATATACACTAATATAAACTTGCATTTATAATAGTAATTACTAGTAAGATTTATTATTTTACATTTGTACTAAATTAAAAAAATAAGATGACCAGAAAATGACATAAAACTAGATGTTTTTGCGCGCTGAACTATTCCTAACAACGAACCTGTTCAATATGCAAACAGTATTTTTTCCCGTTTCACAGAAATTCTAGTTCCATGCTGAGGTAATGACTTTGCCGTTATAACCTTTGATCTTGCTTGGATTCATTCCGCATAACATTTCCAAAATCGTGTCAAGGTTTGGTTATACGTAACCTAGATCAGTTACCTCGTTTTGAGCAAATATCTTTTGTTTGTATCCAATGACTGTAGTTTAAACTATGACAAAATAATTGCAATAAAGTAATTTTTCTGTGTTGATTTAGGTTTTTTTGAAGAATTAATTGCTGCTTATACAATTTTAACAAATACTTCGTGATATATAATGCACACACAATTACACGTAATTAAACGAAAAGGATCCAATCCACACAAAATCAGTTTAGAAATATTGAAGTTTGAAGTTGGATATTTTTTAATTTTTTAACGTGCCGTACATGGGTACTAGTTCTGACGTTGAATAAAGTAATAGAGACCTATTTTTACTTAGATGTTTTTTATTGGCCAATTGTATTGATGTTTTAGCATTGACATATTATGTTTAGCATCAGTTTGGTACACTTAACTCATTTTTGACCATATTGTGGATTGGATCCTTTTCGTTTAACTACGTCCAATTAGCCAACGGCTTTAGGTCCTATAATATGTCAGGTAACTTATTTACAAATCCAGAGACCACATGAATACTAATAGACACGCTATTAAGAAGGAAACGTGTCGCCGCGCATATGAGCAAACGCTTCTATCACTGTCAAAAATTTCATACATTTGTAGGTCATATTATATTGTGGAAAAATAGAAATAAATCATGTTGTACTATTTTATCGTACCGAATAAGATGACAAGGTTTATAAATTACCCTTGAAGTGATTATATTTCATCGGTAAATATTCTATACTCTATTTCTGTGTACAATTGCAAGCTACACTGACAAACTAAGAAATTGTTTTGAAAGGCGATTCCATTTAATCCGCGTACAAATCAGACACATGTTGCCCCGGCCCCTTTTTGGAGATTTCAACTGCCTTACTACTAGGCATCTTGTAAAAGGCAAGAGCAGACTTACAAGAGTCACTAACATTGTGGCCGTAAACTAAGTAGAGTTCTGCAACATCTTGTCTGAATTTGGCGCAACAATCGCCTATTCGTTCCGTAATAACTTTGGTTATACTAGTAATATGTTACTGTCGTATTCTGATTTGGCGGACAAGGTAGCCGGCAAATTTATGCTACGGGAATCAAATCCCCACCATACAAATAGCAACGCGATATAAACATCTTCGGTGTCTATGTGTGATGGTTATCTCATTCCATCAGGAGAATCCTCTGCTTGATTGCTGTCCCAATATATGAAAATAAGAAATAATAGAAGACAATTTCATTCAAAATGTCATTTACGGGTTTTATTGACATGTAGAAATCATACTGGGCAGAATGTGGGCATGAAATTCGGCGAATTTTTTTTATATCATAAGATAGCAAGCTATTATGATAGATATATAGCTAGATAGATGCTTGTTATTATAAGATAACAAGCGGATGGGTCTCCTGATGGAAAGAGTCAACCATCGCCTATAGACACTAAAGATGTTAATGGTGCGTTGCTATCTTTTGGCGAGGTCTAATGCCACATGCATAAGTTTACTGGCTTCCTTACCCTCCAAACTAAAACACGACAGCGACGAGCGCTGACGCTATTGCGGCAGGAATAGGTAAGGCGGTGGTACCAGACCCGGGCGAGACAATTAAGAACTCTACCACCTATAATAAGTAGAAATAAATGTATTAAGTTTAAAATATAAGTTTTAGTAACATTGTGTAATTTTCGAGGAAAGACTTACCTTATTTGTGGAGGAGATATCGGCCCATAGTGATGACAACACTGAAATTAGTATACAATTAAGGTTTAACCTTAAAAATCTTAAAAACAACAAAGAAAAATATTGACAGGCGGGACTTGAACCTGCGACCATCTCCCTATAGCCGGGACGCTCTTCCACTGAGCTAGTGTCGACAGGCTCGAGGCAGTGAAATTCTTCTTTGCTATATGATCGATTACGTTGACGCACGGGGTGAGTGCTATAACACAAAAATAATTAAGGTTTAATAGAAGGTACTATGTACGATTCGATTTTGTTTTTAATTAATGGTTCTTAATACTGACCTGATGATGCGTGTAAGTGACACTGGTTGGATATTAATTAGGTATTATTAATATGTTATTACGAAACAGAACAAATTTATTTTTTTATTATAGAAGAAGGGGCAAACGGACAGAAGGCTCACCTGATGGTAAGTGATTACCGCCGCCCGTAGATAACTACACTACCAGGGGTCTTGTAGTTGCGTTGCTGGCCTTTTAACAATGAGTAGGCTCTTTTCTTGAAGGTGCCTAAGTCGTATCCGGTCGGAAAAATTTCTGCCGATAGCTCGTTCCACATAGGAGTAGTGCAGGGCATAAATTGCCTCGAGAATCACACGGTTGTGGACGTCCAGACATCAAGATGGTAAGGATGAAACTAATATTGAATTATTAGTATTATATATAAACTAATATATTTAACAATTAATATATATATATATATATATATATATATATATATATATATATATATATATATATATATATATATATATATATATATATATATATATATATGTATAACACATAATATATTTAATATAAATTGATAAATATTAGATTGAAATAGAGTTTCCCCAAGCGCTGACGATGGAAAGTGTGGAATATACAATTACGTTAAAAAAGTCTTGAGGTAAATGTATATGGTAGTATCATAAACGTCGTAATAAAATAAAATTTTATGAAGTTTGGTGGTGTTGCTTTCAGACGCAGAAATTCAAGACAATGCAATTTGTAGTTACAGCAATCTCTGTTGTTCCTCGAATGGAAGTAGGTTAACCAGTTTTTAAATTGATTTCTCGGGAAATTTTCTTGTCTTTGAATTTTAGTATGTCATTTAATTTATATCAGCGAGTATATTTTATTCAGTCCTGCTTTATATGAATCCCATTTATTAAAAGTTAGCAGTTATAAATTAGTTAGAAAAGATCTGTTTGGGTTTGTGATACGTTTTAATTATTCCTGTTGCGATAGCGTTTTTACTCATCCCTGCGATATCCTGTTTGAAGGATAAGGTAAATGGTACAAAATTATAAGGTAAATGATAAAAATTGCCGTAGATTCTTTGCACACGTAGTGGCTTAGATGAGTAGACAAGATCTCTAGTGTTCCAGTGCATAGAAAAAAAAGCAGACTCCCACTTCTCATTTCCAAGTAACTTAACATTAAAGTGACTTGAACTTATTCCTAATAAGATGAGTCTATACATCACTTTTATGAGAAGGTATGTGTTGTGAGATCTTCTGGCGTGGCATCAAATTTTATTTGCCATAGCTTTGTTATAAATAGCTTTTACATCTTTATGTTGTATGTATGAGGGAATGGAAATTCCACATTCATAAATCTAATGGCTAGCTTACCTTCCTAAACATGATAATGACAAGCATTGATACTATTGCAGCAGGAATGGGTAAGGCGGTGGTATATACCCAATTGAAACGTTGCGGAACTCTGTCCCTTATAAGTAGTCACGATGGTAGTGGCACGTTGTAACAAATACTACAATTGTTGATAAGTGTATGGCAATAGTTCGTTTTTTACAAACTGCCTGGCAGAATAACGAATAGTCTATTATATTATGATAATATAGAAGGACTATCTTTAATAATGACAGATAAGTGGATAATGGCTTGACAAATTTGAATCTGAATAAAAGGTTATATGAAATAGTCTATTTTTTAGATTATCTTTAATTTGGCTGGGCTCGGAGCCAAATAAAAGATTATTATCCGGAGGCTTGGATCAATGTAATTTTTTTAAATTTATTTTTTTTAGTTCATCAAAAATAAAACAACATAATTTGCAAATTTTTCAACATCCTTAAACGTCGTTGTAGGTTTGTGCAATAACATCCATAGTAGTAACAATATGTTTGTAGGTCTTTGCTGTACTCTACCACTTAGTAGTCACGATGGTGGTAACACTTGAAACATATGCTGGTCTTTTACAATCTGCTTGACGAAAACATACATGATCTGTTAATAATATAATTTTTTAGCGCAGTAAAACTGCAGCAATCGATATCCCATTTCCTATATCCCCAGAACCCTGCATCAGATCTTCACCAAATTAAAATGGAACCACGCGGCGAGTATAGCCCTCTCGAACAAAACAATAATTTTCAAAATTGGTTCATAAATTACAGAGTTCTGAGGTAACAAACATAAAAAATACAGCTGATTTGAGAACCTTCTCTTTTTGGTAAGTCGGTTGAAAAAGCGCACCTTTATGTCATGAATAAAGTCAAGATATTAAAATGTTATATATATTTTAATATCTTTTCTCTTGATTAAATGTCTAAAATCGTAAAGATTGTACTACTAAAAAAAGTTATGTAAATTACCAAATTGGAAAATTAAACTAATATATTTAAAGGTAATTAATTTACACTATTCTACACTCTTTGTCGTCGGTTTTTTTATATCATAAGATAGCAAACAAGCAGATGGGTCTCCTGATGGAAAGAGTCACCAAAGGTATTAATGGTGTGTTGCTACCTTTCGGCGAGGTTTAATGCCACATGCATAAGTTTACCGGCTACCTTACCCTCCAAATCGGAACACGACAGTGACAAGCACTGACGCTATTGCGGCAGGAATAGGTAGGTGGTATCAGACCCGGACGAGACAATGCAGAACTCTACCACCTAGTAGCCACGATGTTAGTGACTCGTATAGCCAATCGGTCGCCTTTTACGATCTGCCTGGCAGAACGGCAGTTGACCTATTCTTCAAAGGAGTCCGGGACCAACACAGGGGACATTAGGTGAAACTCCATTTTCATTGCAATATTTTATATAAAAAAACACTAGTACTGTTTCATAATAAATTAAAGAAAACTGTTTTTAGTTATAAGTTGTAATTACCCTGATGGTGCTTATGAAAGCGAAACCGGTTGGATTTATAAAAGCAGGTTAGAAAAGATTTCAGCTAAATTCTTTTCCAAAGACGCGCCACTGAATATCAAAAATACGTAAGCAGGACAGTCTATTTAAATCATGATTAATTGGAAACCCGAGCTAGGAGCTTCAAACATTTATATTTATTCGTTCGACATGGTAAGAATTACATCAGTTATTATTTTATTGCTGAGAAATGGATTCCGGAAGCGGTATTATATTTTATTTAATGGAAAATCTTAATGCCATTATTTTAATTAAAACGTATATTTATAGGTTTCATTTTAAGTTTTATATAATGTCATTAATCTCTTAAGCATCTGGTACTGGATTTAAATCATTTTAAGTTAAGTAATACATTCTGTGGTTTTTTCTGAAAAGTAACTAATCTAGAGCAATATAAGTCTAATAATTAACCAATAAATTGATATAAATTGATTGGTTCTACGGACCTCTTCGAGAATATAGGCATTTCAGTAATTATATATTTGATTTTTTTACATTAGGAGCTGCTTAATTTCATAAAGAAATAGTAGGTAAATAATATTTCAGGACGATGATCTCAAAAATGTTATAGTAATTGTTAAAATTTCTTTAATTTTTTTTGTCAGTATTTCATATCTCATAGTTTAGGTAACGGTTGTGTTAGCCTGTTATAAAATTTATACTAATATTATAAATGCGAAAGTAACTCTGTCTGTCTATCTGTCTCTTCTTCACGCCTAAACTGATTTAGATGAAATTTGGTACGAAGATAGTTTGAGACTCAAGAATGGACATAGGATAGTTTTTATCTCGAAAATCTAATGGAAACGGGAACTATGCGGTTATATATTTTAGTATTTTTCTACGCGAATGAAGTTGCGGGCACAGCTAGTATTAAAATAAAACCTGAGTAAATCCCAAAACTATACAGTAAATTTTTAGGCCAAATATTTTCCTCTTTAATTTTTTAGTCTTATTTATATATTTTTTAATTTTTTGGCCAGTATTTTGTATCTTATAGATTTTGTTATAGTTTTGCTAGATTCTCACTGATCCCGATAAATCAATTAATCTGGTCAACGGAAAACGCAATATAACTACTTAGGCGACTTCGTCGTCACCGGCGGTTTAATTCTTTTTATCAAAACTGGTTATATGGTTGTCCAAATGTAGGAATTTTATTATTAATCCAAATGATAAATAACACAAATTATAATATTCCACGTACTATATTATAGTGTTGTTCGTGTTTCCAAGAGGATCCTGTTAGATTAACCATATTACTTCTCTTATATTGTAATTATGAAGGGAATAATATTTCAAAGGCAATTACAGTGAAATTTGAACGTTTGAAGTGTATCTTATAGATTTTGCAATAGTTTTGCTAGACTCTCACTGATCCCGATTAACCAATTAATTTGGCCAACGGAACACGCGATATAACTACATAGGTGACTTCGTCGCCATTAGTGCCACCGGTGGCCCTTGTTTCGCTTCGCCCATCAGCGAACCGAGCCCCTTGCCCTATGATACGTCGAAGGACAAAACAATGCCACCAATTCTTCCATCGAAAATCACAACTCCACCGTATGCCGAGGTTTGGACTCACAGTAGACACCTTTATAGCGGAGAACACACCAACTCTTAACTCTGGCAGAGCACTATGCTCGCTCACATGCGCCCAGTGAAGCTGTAACGGCCCATAAGGCTAGCAGCGATTGTTATTTGGAAAAAACATTTTGCTAGCCAGTTATAATGTGAAATAAAACCTGAGTAACTAATAATTTATTAACTAAATCTAAGTATAAAAAAATAGTTCATTAAATAGCACACGACATTATTTAACGAAAAACTTTTCAAGTTTTTTATAGATATAAAGATCAAGCGCGAGGATTTTCGCGCTTGATTTTTATATCTATAAAAAAATAACCGTAACCTTCCGCGGACGTGTGATGTCTGCGATGTCACTGAAAAGAAAAAGCAGAGTTAGAAAACGAATAAATTTACCGAAGGCGTAAAAAAACGAAACCCTAGCGGCACAATTATCCAAAAAACCAAAAGCACATATTATACCAACACACGTTTCATTTCGTAACTGAAGCATGTCAGGAGAAACGAACACTACTCAATGCGAATCGAATTAATTCGACTAGTAAAACGCTTGGATTAGTACGTGTATATCTAGTTTACAACGCCTTCTCTCCCTATTCGCCTCGGCACAAACACAAACATACAGTGACTTACGTGCACCACGTGGCCAAGAGTAGAGAGGCCACAAAGGATCACAAAAAGATGTAAAAATGTAACCGAGTAATATGAAACGGTGTATAATGTACGAGGGGCGTTCAATGTATTCTTGGTATAGGTATGAAAGAAAAGTCAGAGAATTTAGGGAAAAATCTATTTCTCAATGTAATCTCCTAGGATCTCAATATATTTATTAGAACGAGGTATTAATTTTTCTAAACCTTGTGAAAAATATTCTTCCGGCTTCTCCTCAAAATGCACATTAATTGCTGCCTTCAATTCTTCATCGTCGGAAAATAGCTTTCCACGAAGAACTTTATTCAAATTTGGGAATAAGTAGTAATCGCTAGGGGCCAGGTTTGGACTGTATGGTGGATGGTTAATTTCCTCGTAGCTACAGTCTCGTACAGCAGCCTTTGCAAAGCGCGCGGTGTGAACCGGCGCGTTGTCGTGAAACAGCAACACCCCCGCTGTGAGCTTTCCTCGCTTTTTTTCTTTAATCGCCTCCCTCAAAGTGTTTGCGTATGTTTTCATTTCATCGATTTCAAATCCAAGACGATTCTAAATAATAACACTTCTAAAATATTCAAGATTTTTTTATTATATATTATAGGGAGTAATCCTATTTCAGGCAGGATGGGTTTGTGGTACAAACGCGATGCTCAGTGGAATTCAGGTGTCACTAGATTGATATAGTGTAAGCGGTCTTGAACAAACAACTTTAAGTCGGTGACTAGCATTAAATCACAAGATCGAGAAAGTAGTAGTTTGTTTGTGAAAGACTCGGAACGTTAGGTAAACGTATCTTGCGTAAATAAATAGAACGGATTAGGTAAGATTGTATTTAATTGAAACATTCCAGTACGAAATCACATAAAATTGACTTAATCAGGCTCTAATAGAAAAAGCAACAAATTTACCGTTTTTTATTAATTTTTCGATAATTATTATTATGTGTCGATTAGTAGTTCTAGAAGTTACGATTTAGATACCATGAGGCCTATGGATAGCCATCTTAACTCATAAAGTTTGATTCGAGAAAAATATCAGAAGCAGTTTGGAGTCAGGAGACAGGTGATGTATTAATAATTCTTCACCTAAGATACAAGCGCGTAAAACTGCCAACCTCGGTTATCGCAAGAAAAACTGGATAACCATTCTAAAAATGGCAAAATGCGCAGTGGTGATTCAACCATATAGCTAGCCGACAATCTAGTGAATCGTATTAAATCACAGCATTATTTCGATTCATTCGACCTACCTAGCAAGAGAATCGATAAGATGGTATTTTATAGATTTTAAAAAAACTTTTTTTTTTTGCGTCAGTTACGTGAACGTAACTGACGCAGTCACGTGAACGGAGGAGTATGAAATTCAGCACAGTCAAAGTTTACATTGCAGGGGAGTGTAGAAATCTAATATTTTTAGATAATATGCATAAGAATTAAGTACACTGAATTAATAAAAAACATAATACACACGACATTCATTTGACATACATGATAATATGTTGTTAATGTCTATATATAATCAGTAGTTAAACTTAGAACCATGAAGCTGTATTATATCTGCAGGCAACACTTTTGATACCTACTTGAAACCAAATTTTAAATACTGCTGTCATCTTCTGACATCTTAACCTCTTTTTCTAACGCAGTTGTATAAAAAAGATGGCGAGACCTCAAAGACTGAGATATAACATAAATAATAATAATAATTCACGGGACAAATTACACTTACTGATCTAACCCCAAAGTAAGCAAATTATTTGCTTGTGTTATAGGTGTTAGTCAACGATACTAATACATAGAAATACATATATAAATACTAGAGTATATATAATAAACACCCAAATCCGGATATACAAATATTTATGCTCATCACACATGTTGATTGCGTAGTCAGGGTCTCTAACCACTCGACCAACGGGGCGGTCGTTAATATTAGTTTAATTGATTATTATGTGTGCTAGCTCCACCTTTATCTAATCTTCATGCTTAGAACGGATTTTGAATTTAGACCAGAGGCCGATATTTTATTTTAAATATGTCACAAATGTGTTTATTGGTACGAATCCAGCAAACGTAGTATGCAATCGAATGCGGTTAATAGGACATTTGATCGAACAATCGAGCCTACCTCTTTCGACCCAATTCACTTGATATAGGCTTGTTAAAACGTTCTTTATTTTATGTTCCTTTTCTATAATATCAAACAGTTTTATTTTTAGGGTTTCCTACTCAAAGGTAAGGTACCGCTATCCGTCTGTTGTTCAAGGGGCTTTATCTCTTGGACGGAAATAAGTGGACATATGAAACTTTTACAGAACGCGTGTTTAGGTGATAAAGTATTAAAAAGTTATATCCCTATACAAGTGATGTGAATGTAGGAATTTTATTATCAATCTGAATTATTAATAACACGAATTATAATATTCTACATACTATATTATAGTGTTGTTCGCGTTTACAAGAGCATCCTGTTAGATTAACAAAATCACTTCTCTTGTGTAGTAATTATGGAGGGAATAATATTTCAAAGGCAATTTCAGTGAAATTTGAATGTTTGAAGTGGCACGTTCTTATCACATGTTCTGAACAATATATTGTATTTTCTAAGTGAGCTTAGTATGAGCATAACATTAAATGGTTCCTTTGATAAAGAACATTTTCGCTATACATCCCCAGGACTCACATATTCTGTTTATGGAATTATTTCTCTCTACATTTTATTTTTCTCATTTTGCTTTTGAGTATGAGTTATTTATATATATATATATATATATATATATATATATATATATATATATATATATATATATATATATATATATAAATCAATTGCTGTTAAGTCTCGCTAAAACTAAACTCGTAAAACTAAATTGGCTATGCTAAATCGTGACTACGTACTAGGTGGTAGAGTTCTGCATTGCCTGGGTCTGGTATCATCGCCTTACCTATTCCTGCCTCAATAGCGTCAGTGTTAGTCACTGTCGTATTCCGGTTTGGAGGGTAAGGTAGCCGGTAAACTTATGCATGTGACATTAGACTTCGCCATAAGATAGCAACACACCATAATAAAAGATAACGCATAAATAAAAGATGTACAACCCCTTGAAACCTCAAACCGGTTTTTGTTGTAATTTTTGTTGCAATAGATTAAGTCTGCTTGCACAAAATTATTAAAATAGTTTTTAAATGTATTTAAACTATGGCGAACAGAATGATAAAAATATGGTTTATAGGCTTGTGTCCACTAAGAATGAGTCAGATATATTGTAGTTTTTAATGATTATAACATTATTGTTATAGACATATCAAAAAACTAAAATATATAGTATAAAATATAAGGATTATTAATATTTTCAAAATGTAAAATCGGCAAAAATCGACATTTTGTTACGTGACCCTCAACGCGAGTTAGGCAGCGTGACGTCACACCGTTCTAGACGCCATCTTTATTTTGACATTTTTATAGAAACTAAGTACTAGACGAATGACCAAGTTATTAATTTCTTTTTTTTAACTAGTTGATTTCACTGGTTGATACATTTTTATGTTTTAAATGAGCTAAAATATAATAAGCTATGATGTAAGCAGGATTTTGTATAGCTGATAGTAATAATTTGCCCAAAATTGATGCTATTAAGTTTGGTAGTTTTTTGCAACCAATAGTGATATTTGCTCATTGAAATTTCGCTTTGTAAAAACTTCGATGTAAGAATACAATAAATCAATGATTTACTGTAAAAGCTTTTATAATATTTTTAAGTTTCGTAGACCTTTTGACACAAATATTGTAGGTACATCATTGTTACTGGTTTTGAGGTTAAATTTGCGATTACATAAGAACTAATCTTGGTTTCAGGTTTTCACGGGCTTCATATGATGATGATGCCATTAATTATGTACAATTAAAACGTGACAGTAAGTTGTGCACAGTGCAAGTGTAAAATATGTCCAGCACAGTTCATGAAAAGTTTATTCAAAATTATATGGATGTATACCAGTTGTTGATGAAGAAGATCAGGCTATTATCATAGTACGTCATGACTCCACAGTTTCACAGTAGTTGCAAGCATACAATAGTGTTTCTCATGTGGGTGCAACGTCGAAGTGAAGAATTTACTTCATTGAAATGCTATTGAGAAAAAGTCTCTGCTGTCCAGAATCAGTAATAGCCTAAAATACATGACAGAAAAGATTTGTCCAAGGGCAGTAACATATTGCCAATAAATTCATCTGTTTTTAATAAGGTTTTAACCAAGATTCATTGATTAGGTACTCAGAGTCGTTTACCACTCAACCAACAGGTCTTACTGTCATGTATATGTTAATACATAATTATTTACTACAATACTTACTACAAATTAAATGATTTTTTTGTAGATAAAATCAAATGTTTGTAATTTTAATGATTTAGAAATAATTGTTTGGTCAAAGAATATGTGCTTTAATGTCAATAATTTAACCCTAATTTATTATATTTTGTACAATATAAAAGTGTAGTGTTTATATTTAATAGGTTAATATTTAGTTTCTTTTGAGTACTTAATTAAAACTGGTAAATATTTGCATGCAATAAAAGGATAGAATCTGGTAGAATTGTAATTACATGTGTAATAACATATTCTTGCAAATATTTATTCAAGAATGGTAAAATAACTTTCTACATTGTCAACATTTTGATTACATAAAAAAGTAATTTTATAACTTTTATGATGTGAAATAATTCTTGTAAATATGTAATAAGTACATTAAATAAAAAAACAAGCTCGCTGAGTTTCTTCGGCTGTATCTTCTTAGTGTGTGTGGGTGTTACGATTTGGTAGTAATTATCTACAAAAAATCTGCTCAAATGTTTTTTAATAAAATATAAAACTGCTATTTTTGGAAAGTTCCTTATGGGGCGTTAGGGAGAGATATCCTAGCCGGCAAAAAACGTTCATAATGGTAAAAAAAGCATAAGATTTTTTATAATAAGGAACTTCATTCCGGTCTGGTGTCCCACTACACCACACAATTTTTAAATATTTGCACATCATATCATGGTAGAATAAGTTGGTAACTTTTAATCAATTTAATAACTTGTAACAAAAAATTCTTGTAAATAAATATTTTTACATTTCATCTCATCATTGTGTTAACATCCTATTATTTACATTTAGTTTTAATAGGTGAATATATTAGTTGCTTATGTATTTATTAATAACTAATATAAACATATTGTATTTGAGACATATTGTATCGCTGTTAGTATTAAATATATATGAAATAAAACAATATACAAGTTTTAATTTGTTTTATTGTATTAATGAATCTTACAAATTAACTAAAGTACATGCTATGATTATTATGTCATCAAGTGCTTTTAGGAAATTAAAATTTATACATGCTTATGCTCTAAGCATATAAAACTCATGTATGAGTCAAATAACTTTCTACATGTATTTATAACCTGTTTGTTTTTGCTTCTCCTTTACTCATTTTTATTCCTGTTTTGATGATCATAATTTACTTTCCAATCTTACTTTATTTAAACAGAGCAATATACAATGTTTGGGAACATTTATTTCATTTCTGATGATATTCAAAAAGTAACAACTAAGTGGAAAACCTATGTATAATCGAGACTTTTTCTCAATTTTCTTGATTGTGTTCTTGTTTTCCATCATCTTTAATAAATTCACTACAGTCATCAGATTTAATTTGTAATGAATGCACTGACAGTGAGCTACTGTTGGCTTCTGATGGTATATACAAAGAAAAATCACTGTCTGACTGCTTTTCTACAATGTTTATAATTCTTGTAATTTTGCTTAAGCCATACATAGGTTTTGATTTTATAACCGTCTGAGATTTAAATGGAAATGTGGAACTTGATGTTAATGATGGTTTCAAAGGTGATAATGTCTGTCCAATGGATTTTGGTCAGCACAGCTGTACTTCTGAATTTGTGTGTTACAAATACTTGAACTGATTTATCAGCTTTCTGCTCACATAATAATTTGATGTTTATCTATACGCAGGGGCACTATACAGTTCCTATAATACTTGGATTCCATTTTTTATCAGGGCGAGCGAAGCGAGCCCTACACTAGGCCACTTTCTATGCACTTTTGTGGTACAGTTTATTGAAAAAATATCGCATTTTTAGGTTTGAGCTTCGACGTGGTAGTTTATATTCATGTCTAGATTTGTTATCTGCCATAAAAATACCATTTTATGAAAATAAAAAAATAGAAGGTACAATTTGTATTAGAATCCTATTACTACTAACGCCATCTCTTATTAAATTAACGAGTTAAAATTGATAGAAGATACATTTTCTATTAGAATTTTTGAACTTATTAAGAGACTACCTACTTCATGAATTGTTTCTTCATATTTGACTGGCGGCGCGCGGTTATCGTGCCCTCGTATAAAGGCGAGGTTCAAGTATAAACTGCAATAGCTATAGGGCCATCAGTTTGATCAGTTTGGCATCGAAGGTGTATGATAAAATCATTGAAAGGAGAATGCAAGAGAAGGGAAGTTCGAAGTAATATTGTGGGAGGCACAAGGAGAATTTAGGTCTAGAGCAGGGATGTTTGCTGGGAACAGAGTAAATAGAGCGTTAGAGAGTTTCACAATATGCTTATTGAGAAACAGTACAGATGCATTAATTGATTTATATTGTATTGAGATCAATTCCCAATCTTAGCCCGAGGGCGAGGGTAAAAAGCTAAAAAAAGGTATATTTACGCCCGTATCCCCGAAGAGGTAGGCAGAAGTATAATGTGTGCATCCACGGTTAGCTGAAGATACTTAAGTCCCACAATGTGATAGGTGGCCAGCCTATCGCCAGTAGGGCACTTTTCCAATCCCGGGCAAAGTTGTTTTATCAGAAAACTGAAAAAACACATTTTTTCATTTGCCTGACTCTGGAATCGAACTCCGAGGGTTTCTCTGAGAGAAAAATTCGGAAAATGTATTCGCTGAGTGTCTACCGTCAATTCTTCGTGCCTGCGTAGTCCAAAAATTTTGAAGGTTTATTTAAATTAAACATTTTATGATTTTGATTTCGTAAATCGACGTAAAACCAGGAACTTCCTGATTTTAGAAAAAAACAAATTATTTCAGCAAAATGTCAAAAATGTGTTTTTATAAGATCAACCTTCATTTTTAATACATATTTTTCCTTGAAAATACCAACAAACAAAAACCAAATATTCCTAGTCCAAAGCCTGACGACGCGGGCCTTTGATGCAAATGTAATGTTTAGGTGAAAATACGCTGAGTTTTTTAGATTAGACAATTATAAATAAAGTCCATACATTAAAAGATGTAATTCTCATAAAAATACTTTTATAACAATATTACTAGATAGTATAACTTTGCGAGCCCTTACAAAGCTCTGCTTTTTGCTAGTTTAAAATAAATCAAAAACTAACAAAGTATATTCCTAGACAACAAACTAAATACCTTGTTTTAATGGCACGTCATGACGTCATTCTAACTGCCATGACAGTTCAGAGTGTTTTCGCGGTAAATCTTAATTGAAATTTTAAAACTCATAATTTTTATTAAAAATCAACGGTATTCAAAAAAATAAATAGTTTTTTGGTTAATTTACCTCATAAGGTAATGTTTTAAACAGTTTTTCAAATTTAGTCAACTAGCCTATTATAGAGAAATGATATTGTTTATTTTGTACAACGCGGTATCAGCGTTGGCATGGGTCATTTACGAATGCCACCGCTAAATACCGCGCATGCAAGGATGGGACTCGAGGGGGTAACAATACTAGCGATCGCCTGTGGCCGAAAAACGACCATAGACTAAACAATAAAAAATATTTATATTTATGTTTATTTTATTTATAATAAATTTTTTTAAGTTTAACAACAGACTTTAGCCGTGAAGAAAGTAGTTTAGTATACATGTGTGTATAGTTTCATGTATGTCAAATGAATGTAGTGTTATAATGTTTATTTTTATTAATTTAATGTATTTCTATTTTATTTTATTTAAAAACTAGATAAAAACCTGGCTTCGCTCGGAAGTCTCATATGACGCAATCTTATATACTAACCCAAATAATGGTCATAAAAAAGTAGCAAGACTCTAGTGACGTCTTTTTTCAACTATTACGTTGGTTTAATTAAGACAACACTACAGTGATGCTATTTTTTAATTTCTACTCTTTTATGAATGAAGAAAAATAAGTTTCACGATAATCTGCGCTTCTCTACGATACTTTAATAAATACTCACACCATCTACACCACATATTTGTAACCTTTAAAGAAATATGTATGGCCGATTTGTCTGTCAGCGCCGTTAGAATTTTTAAATCACTATTTTAACAAAATACTCGACAATCCGAACTTTGCGGATATATGTCGTCGACTCAAAATTATTATTTTTTTACGCTTCATAATTTAGGTAAGGTTTCGATTGAGTCTACCGTAACCCATGACGAAAAATAGATATTGGATTTTTTCAATCCTCCGCAATGTTGACTATAACTGTGCCAAATTTCATACTTTGCCGTCCGCGCAATTGTTTTAAAAAGGGTTCCAGAAATTTTCTTTTACGTATATATAGATTAAAACTAGCTGCAGCGTGCAGCCCGCTATATTAGATTTTTTTTTGTGAATCCCGTGAGATGATCTAATTTTTTCGAGGTAAGAAGAAGCCTATGTGCTATTCCAGATCATCATCTACCTGTGAACCAAATACCATTCAAATCCGTTCAGTAGTTTTTGCATGATTGAGTAACAAACATCCATCCATCCATCCATCTATCCAAACATCCAAACTTTCACATCTATAATATTAAGTAGCTGCCGCGTGCAGCCCGCAGTATTATAAAATTTTTTGGCGAATTCCGTGGGATCATTTAATTTTTCCGGGATAAAAAGTAGCCTATGTACTATTCCAGGTCATCATCTACCTGTGTGCCAAATTTCATTCAAATGCGTTCAGCAGTTTTTACGTGATTGAGTAACAAACATCCATCCATCCAAACATCCAAACTTTCGCATTTATAATATTAATATAGATACAGATTCATTTAAAAAGTATTTTAATTTGTTGTAAGCGGACCTTAAGAATGAATGTGATTTTAATATGATAAAGGAACGTGTATTTTGTCATAGAGTTGTATTGTGTAAAAACAGAACCACCGCCAACAGGCAGCAAAGATGTTGATGTTACTTTGTTACTTATGTATCAAGGATGCAATGATATATGTGGAAGTGTACTGGTTATTGTGAAATGTACTGACACTGTTGTAACTGGAATAGTTAAGCCGGTTATAACAAACTAGGCGAGAAATTGCAGAACTCTAAGCACCTAGTCACAATGGTAGGGGTTAGTTTACCTGAGTGTTCTTGTGAATACAATATAATCGTTGATTATGGTGTTAGTTTACCTGAGTGTATGCCTTTGAGCAGCCTGGAAAGGAGGCAGTTGGTCTATTCTTCAAATGGAACCCCGTCTGACATCGGGAATTGGGATTAGTTACTCCTCTTTTCCATCGTATATCAATTGGAAAATGATTGTGTATTGTTAATGTTTTACGAGTATTTAGAAGACTGCTTCGTGATCTCGGGGATAACCTATTCGGCTCAGATCATGAAGTCTCGTGTTCAATCCCTGGGTTGGGCAAATGTGTTATTGAGGTATTTTCGAGGTTTTTCTAGAAAAGCAAAATTTTTAGTAGCTACTCAGAGTCTGGCTGATAGTGTGTTACCACTTTTGTGTCTCGGATGAGCACGTAAACCCATCTTTTCCGGTTATCGCTAAAATAGACGATAATCGTTATCAGGTCCGTAAAATACCGAGTCCGATAAACCGATGAATCGTGGTGAACTGGAGAATCTATAGACGATCGGTTTACTCTGCCTAACCCCCAAGAGCACCGGGCGTGATGATGATGAGTATTTTAAAAAAGGCAATGAGTATGACAAATGTAGACATGTTAAAGTGTCTATAAGGATTATTTAAAAATACATGATACCACTTTGGAACAGCACCCGACCAGTTTAATATTTTTTAAAAGTTTTAATTTTTCTTATCTAATAGAAATTGTTATTGTTTCAGGTAATATTTTACCAGCTGTAGTAGTATCCGAAACCGACCATTTTACCCAACTGCACCAGAAGGTGAGTAATTTATCAAAGGTGTGCATATGTCATCGGATGTGTATGTAATCCTACAACATGTTTAAATTTTAGGAATTTTATACAAACCATACGAAAAATCAAAAAGTCAATAACATTATACACATTTTCTACCTGTATCTTCATTAAAATAAAAAACGAATTTTATATTAAATTTTCTTCAATTCAAGCTATTGGCAAGATGTCGTCACTTTTACAAGGACAGAAAAAAATCGTGAAATTAGATTCGATCGAGTGCGTCAACTTCTCGACAAATCTGTAATAGACCTTACGTAACGTAGATTGCGCGCTCATCTAAATATAATTTAATATTCTTAAGAGGAGTCGGTCGGCACGATAAAATTCTTGATGCAGCTAGCGAGTTGGAATTGTCTGAAAATTTTCAACCCTAATAGGATAGTCTAGCGGACGCTATCTATATACTCGTAAATAAATGTTTCTCTAGTTCTAAATGTAAATCTTAATTATGTATCTTTCTTATTTTATTGATGATTCAAATGTTTCTTTGTAGAAATCCATTATTAAAAAGGTGAAATTAAATAAATTTTCTATTATCCACGAATAGTACTATGTGACTTCCGAGATGGCACCGAAAAGAAAGACACCGGCTTAATAAATGGATAAAACCCACCGATGGTCCAGACAAAAACAAGACCCCAGCGGTACAAGTAGCCACTAACATCCAACACACTTTCACCCACGTCGGCAACAAGCACAAAAGCACACAATTTACGTACTCAACGCACGTTTCATTTCAAAACCGAAGCATCTTCAGGAAAAACGAACATTACGCCACTCTACGCGAGTATTACTTACACTCGCGTAGAGAGTGGTAGTACTACTCTACTACTACTACTCGACAGTTTTGTGGTCAAATAGATATACAAGTATGTATATACATTATTGTTAAATGGTTAGAGCCATAATTTTTCACTAGTTAATTGTAAAGTAGAAATTTTAAAAGAAATCTCTGCCTATACAAGTAAAAAAAAATCTCTATGATTGTATTACCTTGTGAATACAATATAATCGTTGTTTATGATACACTAACTAGCATTAGATCTTCCCCAAATTTAATTGAACCACATGAGAATTATACTCTCCCAACTTAAAAGTAATTTTTAAAAACGGTTCATAAATGATGGAGTTCTAAGATAACAAAAAAATACAATTGAATAAAAATCCCTCTTTTTGGAAATGTTTTCTATTGTATTATGTCTAAGCCTAAATACTTAGCACAGCATGACATTGAATGTGGTGACACTAGCAATGTATTTTCTGAATACTTATTACACAATAATGGTGCTCCTGGACTATTCTCTTAAGAGTTTCATTTCGTTAACCAAATTATTCAATTACACTTTTGGAGCGCTTCGCTGTGCTTTCTGCGTTCTGTGGTATCTCTGAGGGTATACATTTAATACTTTTGCCTGGTCTTGATACGAATTCTAGATTTATGTAACTGTGCTTAAGATGATGAATGAAAAACGATAAACGTTATTAGTGCTCCGGTAAAAGTGTTATTATTCGCTTTAAAGCTACATTGAAGACATTGAAGTTAGCAAATGGAACATTCTTTAAGATTTTATTCAATAGCTTTTTAGTTAGTTTAGCATATTTTAATAAAATTGACAGGTATTTATGATAATATATTAGAAGCCGCAACGCAAAGCATGAGGTAGTGCTTTAATCTCGCCTTACCAAAATCAAGCGACTTCTTGGCGTAAAAATATATCTATGATATTCATATTACTGTTATAAAATAATTAACGATCCGCCCCGCCTTTGCACGGGTGCAATGTAAGCGTAAAAAATATATTTTTACGACAAATCTTTGAAATATTCGACTTTTCTCCACTATGATATGCATATGTTATACATACATATAAACCTTCCTCTTGGATTACTCTGTCTATTGATAAAAATCGCTATATCTAAAAGAACATACTTAGAATAAAAGCTTATGAATACACGTATGTCAAGAAAAACACTCGTTTCAACGCATTTGTTATTTTTATAAAGAATTATTGTATTTATAATAGTGTATAAGCAAACTGATCGAGAAAAAATGCGAGTCTGTACGGATGTCAATATGTACGAATCTGGAGTAATTACACCCGAAAAACTTATTGTATCAAGGTTATTTTATTACCTTCAGAATTACAGCGCGCAGTTCCTATTGCAAATGGCTGTGTGATTCAATGTTTTTTAATTATAATTAATAAAAAGTTTAGAAAATCCAAACGTACACGCCGCAACATTTTTTTAAAATGAGAGATGATGAATTTTTATCCTTTTCTTTGAATTATTTATTAAAAAAACAGACCCGAACGAAGTGATTTGCAATAAGGATCTATTCTGAGTGGATTAGATAATTTTAATAATAAAATAAAGTGAATTCATAAAGCCAATCAACCAATTTCGTGTTTACAGACATAAAATAATTAACTGACAACGAGATTTTTAGAGTAATTAACTTCTTTGAAGAAAGGTTATACAAAATTTGAAAAATTAAAGTTTCTCTTTACACTCATATAGGTACTTTTTATGTATTTAAATTTAATACTGAGTGTGATTGAATTTGGTTGAGCCATACATTTTATTTCAAGCGATAATAATGTACAGCCGCGCCACTACGTGCAAAAACTACAAATCAATATTTTAATTTAATTTATATTTTAAAATATTTATTAATTGTTTTCATAATTTATTTTAAATTTGCCTTAAATGCTTAAAAATCTATACAAATGCCCGAAATGTAGAGTTTTATAAAGCTTTGTATTATGCTTTATTCGTCTACGTCTATCTTCTATCTGGTATCATATACGTAGATATAAAGTTTGTAAGTTTGTGAGTTTGTTAGTAGGAAGTAATCTCTGGAACTACTAAACCGATTTTGAAAGTTCTTTCAACGGTAGAGACACAGAATAACTTACAGAAGACAATCTACATACGAATAGTGTTCGAGCAACGTGTGTACGTTATATAGACACCTCTCACGTACGCGAAATCTCGGAGTGTTTCGGTTCAATACGAGGGCGGATGCCGCCCGCAAGACGCGTACGGTACTTAATTACTTTTTGTACAAAAATGGAACCACAAGTAAAAAGTATCGTAATTATGCAGTCGACGATTGATTAAACTCATCATTAAACAGTGAATTATCGTTTTTTAAGCTAGCAGTTGTTTCATGGAGATATGTAGGTATTTTTTGTATTCCATTACGTGCATCTTATACGGATTTCGCAGGCAAATTATATAATTTGCTCGTGAACAAATGGCGTCGTCAGATTGCAACGATAAAGTTTTTTCGTTTAAGACAATGCCTTACGCCGATAATGAAATGTCGATAATCCATACTAATATTATAAATGTGATAGTAACTCTGTCTGTCTCTTCTTAACGCTTAAATCGCTGAATCGATTTGGATGAAATTTCGTACAAAGATAGGTTAAGACCCGGGAATGGGCACAGGATAGTTTTTATCCCAGAAATTCTATGGGAACGGGAACTATGTGGGAAAGTCCCTAGACTTTTATTTTAGTATTTTTTTCACGCAGACGAAGTCGCAGGCATAGCTAGTAATGCTAAATGAATATTTACCACCGCCGTTAACAAACTGCCACAGCATATTGAAATTACTTTTGGTTTGTTTATAAGTGGGTTATTTATTTTGAACTTAGATTTTATTATTAATTTATATTTATTTAGAACGCCATTTAGGTATGTTATCAACAATTTCCTTTCGTATTTACCCGGGCGAACCTAGGTACAAAGATCATAATTAATACGAGTCGATATTTTCTGTGATCAAGGCAAGAGTATGGTGTAAGGTGGTAAGTTAGATTTATGTAATAATTTTCTATTTTGAATCAGCATAACCGAAGTAACTTAATTTTTACTAGGTAAATTATACGCTACCAAATAGGTATTACACGTGAAGTTGAAAATATGATTTTTTTGTTTATGTAAATATTATGTTGTTTATAGTATCACTTGATATAAGTATTAAGGTCTTAAACGACTAGGGCAAAAGAAATTGTGTAAATAGGGTAGGTAATCCGTTTAGAAGTTAAGAATTTTCGATAATGAAAATTGTCACACGTAATTTATCGCCTCTGTGGTCTAGTAGGTATTCCGGTGTCGGTGTTGACTTTATAAGGTCTCGGTTTCGATTCCATGTTCAGGCAATTCAAATGTGTTCTTTTTCGTTTCCTAATAAAAACAATGTTGCACGAGATTGGATGTTTGTTCCGTAAACTTTTTGAACATTTTTTTTAATTTTTATATTATAAGATAGCAAACAAGCTGAAGTAAGATAGTAGTGCCAGTTTTTTGTGCATACGCCAAAGTGACAACCCTAGCGCTACCGTCGAGTTTAGGTACAAAAAGTGAAGTACATACATGAGTTTGTCTTCTGTAGTCTCCATTATTCTGTGGTAGAGAGCTGTGAACATTATATTATATGTGGGGAAAACCACGCGAAACAGCCAGCAAAACATAAAGCTATTTTTACTTTGATAAAGGATATTTTCATTACAAAATAAGGATTTCATAGAACATTTTGAAATTGGCATTAAACGCAATTATTTTGCCCGCATATTAAGCAAGTAAAGCAAAGAGTATAGCTAATTTTATTATCTCCATCTGAGTTAACTCATTTATTTCCTTCTTTCAATCAAATTCTACAACCGCTGCTTTTACTTATTCTGCTAGTAAGAGGTTTTGAGCTAATAAGGTTGACATAAGAAGCAACAAAATGATCGCTTCCTTGTTCTGTATTATTCATGAATAAATAATTTCTTCATCGAAGTGCCGAGTTCGTGAGCTACGGCATTGTCATGTAAGCAAATGAAGCTCTTATCATAAATATCTAATGAGTTTTCGCTTAGCAACACTGATTCTACAAATTATGAAATGTTTTCATAAAAACAGTGTTGCTAATATTATCGATAAGAAAAAAATACTATGTAACATTTAAACTACGATTTCGTTTACAATTTGACCAGAGCAGCTTAGTAGAAGAGTATTATACTTAGTAACGTGATCAATATAAGAAATATCATATAATCTTTTAACCGCTATTTCAGGTCTTAGGTATTGATTGTTGAAAAAATAGACTAGAGTAACTTAATTTTTACGTAGGTAAAAAATAGGTTTTATAAAAAAAACAGTTCAGGCGAGGAAACCGAAGCATCCTTACTCTTTTATCTCTTGCTGAGTGAAGTACTATTTATTTCTCCTGAAGATGCTTTGCTTACGAAGTGAAAAATGCAAGTAAAAACTTGTTGAGTTGATGATACTGTGAGATTTTTATTTTGCTGCTAACTTGGTGAAAAGTTAGTTTAACATTGGGGCAAAATTACGCCATTAGGGTTTATTTTTGTTTTCTTGACATTCGGTAGGTTTGTTCCATTTCTTACACGATTTACTTTGTTTCAGTGGCAGTACAGAGGTCTCATATTAGCTAGAAAGTTGCACATTAAATTGATTTGTTTTTTAAAAAAAGTATTTTGCATCAAAATCGTTTTATCTGTTCAGAAGTAATCGTTGGCGAAAATTTTTGAAAAAAAATTTTTTCGATATTATTTTGAATATTTTAGTACTTAATAAACTACAGAAAATAGCATTCAAAAATTTCGGTTTTCCGAATAAAATTTTCAAAAGTTATAGCTTCTTAAATATTAAAGTTACATTGTTTACAGCTGTAGTATATTATTAAAATAACTTTCAGGCTAATTCACCTTCTTTAAAAATCTTGTAGCTTAAAAAACTGCGTCAAATACCGTAATTGAATTATAATCAGTTGATTCGTCCGGGATTTATCAAGGACGAAATTTCTCGAAAAAAGTTTTGTTGAAGTTTCTTCGACATTTTTGAACCTATCGATTTTGTAGCTAATAGAAAAATAATTGAACGCTCAAAATTACGTTGAACGCTGTTCGAAAGATTAAAATCGATCATTGATTTGGATATATGCATCTTTTCGAAAATTAAAATCTTTTAATTTTTACAAACTTTAGGGGTTTGAATTCATAGAGCTCAAAAATATATGCCTAGGTATAAAATTTCGCTTGTTTGAGGTTAAAATACCTCAATTTAGCGAGAAGTGTTAGAGATGGCCTGAAGGCTCAACGGGCTTACAGATTTTTTTATAATTTAAATGTTTTGTTGATCCGGGCCCCATTTGAAGAATAGACCATCTACCAATCTCCTAGGCGTAAATGTTAAGTATACGTAAAGCCAATCTTTCCTAGATTGGCTTTACGTATACTTAACATCATGACTTCAACGCAGTAGAGTTACGTAACGTCTCACCCGAGTATTTGGTACCACCGTCTTACCTATTCTTGCTGCAATAGCGTCATGACTGTCATTATCGTGTTCCGATTAGAAGGGTAAGGTATTTGGTAAATGTGTTTATGTAAAATTGGTAAAATTTATGTATATTGCTTTCTATCCTTGCTACATGGATAGCAACACACCATTAACGTATTGTGATATCCATAGCGCTGGTCATCTCTTTCCATCTATTAAATAAATAAAGTAATAAAAAACAGTCCTTGCTAACAAATTACATTTTCATGAAAAAAGGAATAATTTATTCTGAAAGATTTAATTAACCCAGAATTCGAAACTCTATACCGAAGTTAGATGATTGGATCCCTGAAACGACTAAAAATATAAAGACTTATAACAATTAATTCTAAATTATGAATGTACCTTGTTATCATGAATTTAATTTCGACGAGATGGAATGGATTAATCTTGATTGATAATAACAAGGACTGACTTGTCTTTAGTTGATTGAATAATTAGTTGATAAAGAAAAAGGCTATTGCGACAAGAATTACCATTAGGCTTTATAGCTAATGGTAATTCTTGTACTAGTGCTACTTGCGCTGCGTTAATCGTACTTTGAATCAAAACTAGTAATGGTTCTTTTTGACAAAATATCTATAATTGATTGATTGAAGGGCTATTTACAACAATAATATCCAGCTAATAAATGATCAAAGTGCTCGGTAAGAGTTTGTACATAATAGAACACTACTGTTTGTATAACGTGACACTATCATCCTGATTATTAGGTGGTAAAGGAGAATGATGAGGCTCCATACAGGTTTGGCCTAAAACGCAACAAATGATGAGTGCTGCTTACCAAATTGTAATACATCATTAATTTCTTCTAAAATGTAAATTGTATCACGGACACTTATTATAATACTAAAATTAATGAAACTCTTTCAAAGATTATATTACTTGAATTTACAATTGTTACATTCCACTTTAAGCCGCCCACATCGTAATATATCGTAAACATAAATATAATTCATTTTTGTATTACTCATCATGAAGATTATTTGATTTTAACCACTTAAAAGTTAAAAACGGTATAACTTTTGTTTACTGTTTATTGTATACTCTTGTTCACTCGTTCACAGTGTAAATAGATGACACTTGTTTTTTTTTTTGTTTCTTTCGGATGAAACTAAGAGTACTTGTTTATACAGCCTTCTATGTTGTAGGTTTCGACTATAATAATAAATATTTTAGTTTTTGTTGCATTTTATACAATAGTTTGTTTAAAATTTTGCGACTTACCTATCCGACATGTTCATAAATTATTTTGGTTGGTCAGAAATAAAAAAAGAGTTAATTTTAAGGCAGAAAAGAAAAATCTTTGCTTGATTGCAGGTAAACTTTTTAAAGTGGCATTACCACTATAAGTTTACCTGCTACCTGTGAATATCCAGTTTAATCCGTGGTTGTACAAAAACAGGGTTATACCAAATATACTTATGTCTCAAAGTATTTTTTAGATTGTCAGTATAGCTTGCATTTACACCTAGAAAGTTATAGAAATGGCATTAGCCCTAGCCACAAGATAGCAACGCCCCAACGAGTAATTTAAAAAACGTAGAAGATCATTCCTGTTGATCTAGTATTTGCCACATCAAAAGACACGCAAAAGATTTTAAAACTCAAAATCGCCTGTGCTTTTTAGTGTTAAAAAGCAACCAAAGAAGATCACTTCATAATTCGCTATAAATGAGCTTAGGATACTTAAAAATTGAGTATGATATTTAGTCTTATTCACACTTACGTACTTATAACATATACTCAAAAATAAATGAGACATAATGGGCTCGGTTCTTATTTTTATTTGGCTTCCAGGATTTATTTTATCTCCCTGAAACCCTAGCTTTGCTTTTATGAGACCTTTTTTCGTGAAAAACATCCTATCTTTGACATACTAAATAAAATTATTTCTTTATATTTAGTTTGCAACATTAAACAAGATTTGAGAGGTGTTTCCAAACTTTCCGCACCTAGGGTATGTTTTAACAGACCTCATTTATAAATACTTTTTAACTTTGATGTATTAAATCAATAAAGGTTAATTATCATATTAAATTGTGGTGATTTTTTCACTATATCTTATATCGTGAAAAAAATAATCCATCAAAATTTAATATTACTTCATGTATTAATCTATATTAATGTTATAAATGCGAATGTTTGGATGTTTGGATGGATGGATGTTTGTTACTCAATCACGCAAAACCTACTGACTAATAGCACATAGGCTACTTTTTAATCCAGAAAATGTTCCCGTGGGATTCACCACAAAGTGATGCGGCTAGTGAGTATAAGTTAATAGTAATTTTTATATACGCTGTATGTTCTGTTTATTAAATGTTGACAATTTGTTGTAAAAATGGTATCGTAATTTGCAGATGACTGTTGGTGGCAAGTGACAACCATCCATAGCTCAGAGGAATCAAACCAATTCCTCTGAGATCCATAGTAATATTATAAATGCGAAAGTAATTCTGTCTGTCTGTCTCTTTTTTATGCCTAAACTACCAAATCGGTTTGAATAAAATGTTGTATAATGATAGTTTAAGACCCGAGAAAGGACATAGGATAGTTTTTATTCCAAATATCCCCCTTGAATGGAAACTATGCGGATAAAACTCTGGGACGATCTATGTTTTCAACCACGGTAGTAAAGAATAACTTAGGCTACTTTTATTTTATAATTTTTTTCACGCGGACGAAGTCATGGGCACAGCTAGTGCCCGTGACGTTCGTAGCTTGTAGAACCAAAAAAATGTTAATAGTGCGTTGCTATCCGTATGGCCAGGTGTGAGGTCGAACTTATTAAAGTGGCATTACCACTTTAATAAGGTTACCTTCTACCTTCTGTTAATGCTATTGCGACATGAATAGTAATAATTATTATTTATTTATTTATTTTAGTTTATCTATACATATAATAAAATCGTAGGAAAGTCAAAACTGTACATTGAATATTTTTTTAACGAATACTTGGGGCGTGATCTACAATCGATATCGAAGCCAAAAATTATTTTTTAGAATTTTTGTCTGTTTGTCTGTTTGTCTGTATGTATGTCCGGGGTAAACACAAAAAGTACTGCATGGATTTACGTCAAATTTTGCATGAATATTACTAATAGATCGGGTCAACATATAGGCTACATATTATCACGCTAACACTTACGGGGGTGAGGCGTGCAGTTTAAACGAAGTCCGCGCGGACGAAGTCGCTGGCAACAGCTAGTCATAAATAAAACAACATAATGATTTTTTTCAACATACTTAAACGTCGTTGTAGGTTTGTGTGGATTTTGCACGCTTCACAAATTAGACAATGAATGATTTTTAGCGAAGCTACATTTCATAACATAAATTTTAACATTACAATGAACTCATATCAGTTGAAATATACAAGTACCTATCTTTAATAAACTACTGGACATTCCACTCTGGAATTTCACACGTTTACGTACAGGCCAATATTCTATTGCTAATTTTATTTGAAACCAGTTTTGGTCCGATTCATAAAGATTTTTAAGACTGTGGTACCAAATACTTGGCCGAGACGTTGCGGAAATTTACCACTTAGTAGTCTCGATGGTAGTGATACCCATAGCCAATCGCTCGCCTTTTACGGACTGCCTGGCATAATGGCAGATGGTCTGTTCTTTAAAGGGGAATCGGAACAACACTGGGCAAATGATAACGTATCGTGAGCGACGTCGTTGCCCTTAAGTTTGCGCACACTCTAACCAAATGAGCTTCGTGTTGGTGGTTTTACGTTGTTAAATTCTTCTGATTTGTGATCGATTGTGTTAATTGTACCTACATATCGTTAGATATAAATAAATAAATAATAATAATAATAAATAAATATTCACGGGACAATTTGCACTTATTGATCTAACCCCAAAGTAAGCAAATTATTTGCTTGTGTTATGGATGTTAGTCAACGATGCTAATACATAGAAATACATATATAAATACGTTTACATACATAATAAACACCCAAACCCGGAAATACAAACATCTAGGCTCATCACACAAATGCTTGTCCCCGTCGGGGATCGAACCCGAACCCCGTTGATTGCGTAGTCAGAGTCGCTAACCACACGACCAACGGTGCGGTCATATGTATATTTAGAGTGTGGTCCCACGAATAAACTTTTTTTTGATTAATAACAAGCTGAATTTTTGTGAACAGCTTCGTTTTGGCGAGACAACAATCTTTTCTATCTTGGAAAAATCTCGGATCGGGTAACTAATAAGTTATGCGGCTTTGAAAATTTTGATTCGGTGAAGGAATAAAATTTATTAATAACAATAAATATTTTTCAACTTTAATCGCTTGATTATGTTATGAAAAAAACGATGAAACTTTTGTCCTACTCATTCGACGGTTTTTTTACGAGTCGTCCACTCTACAGGTTCGGAATCATGAGATTTTAATTGATTTAATCAATTTAAAAACAACCTAATTTTCTTACAACAGCTTCTTAATTATTTTTGCAATTCAAGTGTTACTTTGTCCTACACTTAAAGTGGAAACATTTCTTAGTCCGACACTCTAAACTTTTCTTTTTCATCTATCTTTATTAGTTACCTGATTCGAAATTTTTCGAAGATGGAAAAGATGGTTGTCTTGTCAAAACGAAGCTGTTCACAAAAATTTAGCTTGTTGTTAATCAAAAAAAGTTTGTTCGTGGTCCCCCCCCCCCCCCGGTCTAATACTAGTTAAACGAATTTATCGTTGCAGATGAAATTAACATTTATAATCGTCGTCAATACTTTCGTGTTTCTATCCATAGTGTTTTAGCACGGACTATGTGCTTGCAGTCTTTCAAAAATGTACAAAGAAAATTTTTGAGATGGCTAGATTCAAATCAGTGCTCTCTAAAACCGGACATACTCTAACCACTGAGCTACGTGTCGGTAGTTAAGTGGCTAGTTATACATTGACAAATCTAACGGTCAGTACAATGGTCGAAGCTACAAAGTAAAGAAGAATTTCGCCATATTAAACCACCGACACGTAGTTTGGTAGTTAGAGCATTGCCTGGTTTTAAGGCAAGGTCTTTGGTTCAAATATTATCGTGTCAAAATGTTTCTGTGTTCAGTTTTAAGATTATGACATATGTGGAATGAATTTATTTGTTTGAAGTTTTTTATTTTTCGCTTTAAATAAAAGCATTTTTTAATTAGACTAATTGAACTAGCCCCAAAGTAAGAAAATTATTTGCTTGAGGTATGGATGTCATTCGACGATATCAATACATTGAAATACGTATATAATTACATTTCTAATATGCAACATCTATGCTCATCACACAAATGTCCGTTCCTATTAAAAATCGAACCCGACATGTTCAATTTTGATTAATACGAAATATTTATATGATCTAGTAAAACGCCGTGTTTCTAATTAAATTTAAGTATCAAATGCACTTTGTATACTGACTATAATACAATCTTAATATAAACGTCTACATAAGCAAAATACCAAGACAGCGTGGAAACGTAGGCAGGAAAATTCCTTTATTGTATTAGTGTAGATTACATTCGCTATATTTTACTGTCACTCGTATGTGCAATATTGTAATTAGTTTAATATGAGTACGTGAGCGGTTGAGAAGGGAAATTATTTCCTTCCACGTCTACAAGTATGACGGTATAACCTAGTTTGTACTTTAATTAGGTAAGAGGCTTGCTATACTGGAAGTTTGTAATATTTCTAACATAATTTATTAATTTGGTATATATTTAAGATTGTGCTTTCAAAGTAAGTTTTCCGTGTTGTTTCTGGCCTCCTTTGAAGGGCTGTTCTGCCAAGCAGGTCGATAAAGTCTCTACCATCATGACTATTAGGTAATAGAGTTCCGCAACGTATCGCCCGGGTATATGGTACCATCGCCTTGCTATTCCTGCCTCAGTAGCGTCAATTTTTGTCATTGTCGTGTTTCAGTTTGGAGGGTAAGACATGTGGCATTGCCATGCCATCACACGGACAGCAACGAACCATTGCAACGAACACATTTTCGGTGTCTATAAGCGATAGTTTCTCTCTATCACGGTAGCCATCAGCTTGTTTGCTGTCTAATAATATAAAAAATGGTGTTTTGGTAGGTTTCTGAAACGCAAATTAATTTTAACAAGCAATTAATCAAAATTAAACGGACGATTTGCTAGTATAAATTATGTTAAATACAGATTAATTGCTTGTTAAAATTAATTAGCGTTTCAGAACAATGCAAAAATTCGGAAAAATTAACAAGCAACTAATGTGTGTTTAACAGATTATTTAAATATTAATTTTAACAAGCAATTAATCTGTGTTTAATTGCTTTGCTGCATTTACTTGTAAAAATTATGTTAATCACAGATTAATTGCTTGTTAAAATTAATTAGCGTTTCGGAACAATGCAAAAATTCGGAAAAATTAACAAGGAACTAATGTGTGTTTAACAGATTATTTAAATATTAATTTTAACAAGCAATTAATCTGTGTTTAATTGCTTTGCTGCATTTGCTTGTAAAAATTATGTTAATCACAGATTAATTGCTTCTTAAAATTAATTAGCGTTTCAGAAACCGGCCGTTATTTTAAAAAGCAATTAATGTGTGTTTAACAGATCATTTAAATATTAATTTTAGCAAGCAATTAATCTATGTTTAATAGATCATTTGCTTGTAAAAATTATTTTAAACACAGATTAATTGCTTGTTAATATTATTTAGCGTTTCGGAAATCGGCCGTTATTTTAACAAGCAATTAATGTGTGTTTAACAGATCATTTAAATACTAATTTTAACAAGTAATTAATCTATGTTTAGCAGATCAATTACTTGTAAAAACTATGGTAAACACAGTTTAATTGCTTGTTAAAATTAATTAGCGTTTCGGAAACCGGCTTTTATTCTTTTATTTCTAACCGACATTCCAAAGACGAGGAGGTCTCAAAGGCGGGTATATATACAATTTGGCTGCGTAAAATTTTGGTGAACATTTAATCCAGGATGTTAGAGATAGGAAGTTAGTTTTTACAGTTAGTTTTTGGATATCGGAAGTTAGTTCTTCCAGATGATTTTGGATTATAATATTTGGAAAGGATATTTCGATAAGTATGAGGGAAATATGTCTTAAGTCGGAATTAATAATTGCAGTAACGAGTTTTGTATTTTAATACCAATGTTGTTTATTTGTGGATGATGCTTAAACTGACCATATTGTTTTAAGAAAAACGGGATATTAAGTTAATCTGAATTATATAAGTAATAAATGTTAGCTGTGATGTCTCTACGATGTATCTATGAACATAAGAAGAACCAAAATGGAATATCAATGTTAAGTTAGGTCTACCAAAATTTTTAAATATTTTAAAATAATTGGTTTTACTATAGAAAATCATAAGATAGCAAACAAGCAGATGGGTCTTCTGATGGAAAGAGTCAACCATCGCCTATAAACACCAAAGGTGTTAATGGTGCGTTGCTATCTTGTGGCGAGGTCTAATGCCACATGCATAAGTTTACCGGCTACCCCATCCTCTAAACCGGAACACGACAGTGACAAGCACTGACGCTATTGCGGCAGGAATAGGTAAGGTGGTGGTACCAGACCCGGGCGAGACAATGCAGAACTCTACCACCTAGTCGCCACGATGTTAGTGACTTGCATAGCCAATCGGTTGCCTTTTACGACATGCCTGGCAGAACGGCACTTGATATATTCTTCAAAGGAGCCCGGAACCAACACCGGGAAAATATTAATGGAGAAATTAGCGAAGTGAAAAGTTCTGCATTGGTAGAGTTCTGCATTGTCTCGCCCGGGTCTGGCACTACTGCTTTACCTATTCTTGCTGCAATAACGCCAATGCTTCTTACTATCCTTTTTTCGTTTTGGAGGATAAGGTAGCCAGTAAACTTATGCAAGTGACATGAACACCTCGCCACACGGATAACAACGCACCATTAAATATCTTTGGTGTCTATAGGCGACGGTGTCTCGTTCCACCAGGAGAATCATCTGCTTGTTTGCTATATTATGATATAAAGAAAAAGTTATGAAATCAGAGTGTGAACAATTTATATGTAATTTAAATTCCAAATGGCGCAGCAAAAGTGAAACTACTGGACTTGAACGTGAAATAATGTTGGAAAATCGTTTGCAAGTTCTCAAATCTGTATCACTACATAGTATAAAACAAAGCCGCTTTTTTGTCTGTCCCTATGTATGCTTAAATCTTTAAAACTACGCAACGGGTTTTGATGTGGTTTTTTTTACTAGACAGATTGATTCTTGAGGAAGGTTTTAGTAACTAACCTTTCCGATATTTCCACGGGAACAAAAGCTACGAGGGTGAAACCGGGGGCAGGTTGCTTGTTAATATTATAAATCTGAAAGTTCACGAAAAAACTATTGAACAGATTTAGATGAAATTTGGTACACAGGTAAATAATTACCTGGAATAGCAAATAGGCTAATTTTTATCCCGAAAAAATTAGGTGTTCCTGTGGGATTCATTAAAAACTTTTATAATGTAGTGACTTGCACGGTGCTAGTAAAATATAAAGCCAAACGAACAGAAAATTTAAATTTGTATGAGTTCATATTATTCGGGTGTGTATTATCTATTTTTACTGCTATTTCTATTAAATAAATCATTCAAGTAAACATATCTTTACGTCAGATTACTTGGGTACAGGTTAAGCGGAGAAAACTGAGTAAAATTTTTCGCAATGCTTAGAAATTTGCTGCATGGACGAGTGGACGTTTTTGTAGACTTAAAAATCGAACCCGGGAAATAATTACAGTTGTACCAATTATTCATTTGATAGTTGAGACTAACTCAGCGACCGTCTGCAGCAGATAAGTCGGTTTCAATTTCAAAATAAAATTAAAACATTATTATAACGTAATGAAACCGCCAAAATGAATGTCGTATGAGAAATGAAAGCTGTGTGGCTGGGTTAAAGCCAAAAATGGCGTATTGTTGAAGCTATTCAAACTTCTGCTTGACGTTTTTCTTATCTCGCAGCCTTTTGATTTCGTTGGATACTTTTGCTGGTTTTAATAATATTTTAGATTCTCTTTTTAATTTAAAACAAGCATTAACTTTTTACTTAGTAGGAGAAAGGGATGACTCACCTTATAGAAAAAGATGACCATCGACTATAAATATATAAATAGTATAAATTATATAAATATATTAATAAATTATAAACTATAAATTATATAAATTGAATTTATATAATTTAACGCAGAGTGGTACCCATTGTCAACAATCTTAATCTTACCAGAAGACTAAAACCACTTTTTTGGGATTTTTAAGAGCAGAGTCAATAAAATTCGCAAAAGCCATAATCACTTTAAAAATAATTATTTGTTTGAAAATGTCTAGGAGCAATGGTGATTGCTTTTCATTTGCTAGTCCATTCACTTTGTATGTAATGTACTGTCATAATCAAAGGGAGTGGGCTCGTGTGCCTGCGAATCCCATAAAAATAAAGATACTTAAAATGTGAAAAGTGTGCTGTTATCCGTGTGACATAATAGTAATGCTCCATTCTATAAGTTTACTGACTACCTTACCTTTTAGAGCTCAAACTGGATCTTGGCAAATTGCGTGGTGGCGAGAGCTGCGCGATCTATAGATAGATTTTAATGGTAGTGAATTGAATGACATCAGCGCGACGGCGGTGCGGGCAGCTGTTTTTGAGACCTCAAACTCGACGTCGGCGATCTGCGGTACGGCGGCGCGGTTTAGGGCTCTAACACAGCTGCCCGCGCTGCCATCACGCCGCTGTCATCCAGTTCACTTCCATAAGAATCTATGTGTTAAATCGTGCCGCTTTCGCCGCCGCGCCGAAGATCGCCGAGATCCAGTTTGAGCTCTGCCTCCAAATTCACGTAACTGAGTTAATGCGCTTAGGGCTCTAACACACATAAACACGATAGAACTTCGAGACGTGCTATGATGCAGAATGATATTATAAAATGTGTAAGAGCGTTTAAACGCTTCGACTCGATGCCGTTTAATTACGTTAATTAGACCCCTGAGTGCTAAATCGTGCCGCTCGCGCCGCCGAGCCGCAGATCGTCGAAATCCAGTTTTAAGGCCTTAGAACTCGATACAAGCATTAACGCAGCAAGAATGATAATCCTAGGCAAAACATTGTGCAATTCATCCACCTTTTTCTCCGTGTTGGTTCCGGGCTCCTTTGAAGAATAGACCAACTGCCGTTCTGTCACTGTGTCACTACCATCGTGACTACTAGGTGGTAGAGTTCTGCATTGTCTCGCGTCTGGTACCACCGCCTTACCTATTCCTGCTGCAATAGCGTCAGTGTTTGTCACAGTCGTGTTCCGGTTTGGAGGGTAAAGTAGCCGGTAAACTTATGCACGTGGTATAAGACTTCACCACAAGACAGCAACGCACCATTAACATCTTTGGTGTCTATAGGCGATGGTTGACTCTTTCCATCAGGAGACCCATCTGCTTGCTTACTATCTTATAATATAAAAAAACCTAATAGTCACAATAATAGTGAAACGTTTAACCAATCTTTCGCCTTTTTTATATTTTTTATATCATAAGATAGCAAACAAACAGATGGGTTTCCTGATAGAAAGAGTCAACCATCGCCTATAGACACCAAAAGATGTTAATCTTGTGGCGTGGTCTTATGCCACATGCATAAGTTTACCGGCTACCTTACCCACTAAACCGGAACGCGACAGTGACAGGCACTGACGTTATTGCATCATGAATTTACTAATTGCCTGACAGAATAGGAGATGGTCTATTCTTCAAATCTAAAATTTATAATTCTTTCTGCTTATGTTGTGCCATAACAAAAATATTGAATCTGTAAGGAATTATCCCTCGACTCGTTTGATAATAGTGTGCTTGAAGTGAGAAATACATTGACTTGCAGGTTTTGATATTTTTGTCATGTTATTATAGTCTGTATTGATTTTAATCGATTGT
The DNA here is from genome assembly GCA_036924255.1 of Apodemia mormo. Lineage (NCBI taxonomy): Eukaryota > Metazoa > Arthropoda > Insecta > Lepidoptera > Riodinidae > Apodemia > Apodemia mormo. The sequence goes on from JAUPFN010000020.1 coordinate 17,753,943, forward strand.
TTAATTTTAATTTACCAAAAATTTGTCCCAACACTAGTACCAACTGATCTGTATGTGCCATTTGGGTAATAAAACCTAAAATTATAAAGTGTTCCACTAATGGCACCTGCAAAAAGTATCCAGAGGCCGTATGTGGAATACCTCATGTGCCATTTTCTCAGGTATCATTTGACCGGGTGCCCAATATGGCATACTTCTTTTGAACGCTTTTAAATATTAAAAATAAATAAATAACAAATATTCACGGGACAAATTGCACTTACTGATCTAACCCCAAAGTAAGCAAATTATTGTTTGTGATAAGGGCATTAATCAACGATACTAATACATAGAAGTACATATATAAATATTTTACATACATAATAAACACCCAATCCCGGAAATACAAACATTTATGCTCATCACACAAATGGTTGTCCTCGTAGGGGATCGAACCCGAGCCTCGTCGATTGCGTAGTCAGGGTCGCTAGCCACTCGACCAATAGAGTGGTCATAATGCATGATACAAAAAAATGTTCTCTTGTATGTGCCTAATATCTATGTTATATTATTTTATTGTTATTTATTAACCACACGTGAAAACCTGTTACTGGTTTCAATTTTTTTTTATTTAATCCGTTAACTATAGCGGATGATTTTCCATGCTTAAATAAAATAAAATAATAATAACTATATCAAATTGTGCCATTTATATAGACAACATCTCATTTAACTACCTTTTAAAATGAAACGCGATGATAAAATAAATAATTTAAAAAAAAATGCATGTTTTCTCTATATTGAAAAACTAGGTGAACTGAAGTATCATCAATGTGTCACCAATATTATATTTCATACAAACTTTCATCCCCTTAAAACTCTCCGAAAAAATAGCCTATGTTTGACCTTGGATCTTCATCTATCTTCTTCAGGTTTAGCGGTTTAGCCTTGAAAGATTAAGAGACCGACAGACAGGCACACATACATACAGAAACAGATTTTCGCATTTATAATATTGGTATGGGTATTGAACATCTGACTATTGTGGAAAGTTAAACAAATAGGTGTACAATTTTTAAAAGACCCATACAGTTTGTAAAAGTCAGCGTATCTACATCGCTCACACATCGCTCCAAATAAAGGATTTAAGAATACACACATCGCTCCATATAAAGGATTTAGGAATATTGAGCGCAAGCTATGGAAGTTGTCTAAAAGAAAAACTTTCACGACTTTTATTCTTTAACTAAACTTCTGATTCCCGACAGTACCGCAGTTCCAAAGTTATTCCGAACACTTCATGCATCGACAATCTCTCTTGTAAAATAACAACATTCCGTACGAGCTCTTTGAAAGACCAAAACAATATTATTTGTTCCGAAATAATAGGCTTATCATGCTCTCGTAGTTTCAACTATTCAGTTTAATATAACAAAGAGTTCTCGATTAAGATTATTAATGGTAGACTTAAATCCGTTGTTCCAGAATTTTGATCTTTTACATTTGAAATTCTGAGCTTCTTTGGAGTACAAACTATACAAATAAATAAAATTGGAGTGTCTGTTTGTAATATTAAAAATTTTTCTAAATGCATATGGATGTATACACGGTACATATACCAAAATAGTATTTTTTACATTTTTTTCTGCCTGTCTGTCGGCCTGTCTGTCTATCTGTCTGTCTGTCTGTTTGTTCCAGCTAATCTCTGAAACTGCTGAAGCGATTTTGATGGGACTTCCACTGGCGAATAGCTGATGTGATAAGGAGTAACTTAAGGCGAGGTATTTCGACGCGCGTCAATTCTATAGAAAATGGGTGGCGCGGTATGTTCTGAAACCGCTGGGAAACGTGTTAATTTTCGGATAAATAAATATAGGACATCAGCTGAAAACTAAAATTTAGCACATTCTTTTTTGTATGTATGAGGAATTAGTTACTGAAGCCTAAGTATTAAATACCTTACCTTTCTATTCCGGAATCTCTGGGACTGTGGATCCAATATTTCTTCCGGTCTCGTGTGAGTAATATTAAAAAAATACAAAAACAAATACAGTACAAAGAAACCGACGCTTTGAAAAGTCCGAAACATTTAGAAAAGTAGAATTATTTATTTTAAAAATTAGTATACCGGTAGTTTATGTCTTGTCTAAATACATACAAAAAGCTGTCTTCTCCTTTATTTTTTTACAAAGAATCTATTGTTCTCGGGGAATTCAAATACATTACTTGTCGTGTCCTGGATCTTTTTCGCCCAAATATTATAATAATAAGAAAATTATCTGATTGTCATATGGGTGTATAAACAACAACACTAATACATAGAAATACATGTTTACATACTGAAATACACTGTGTGTAAGGGACAGTGTACCAAAAAATAAGAAAACATGCCAATTTGTAAGTAGGTAATTGCCAATTTACGGTAATTTCTTTTTTTGTGTGGAAAATGCATAATTTGCGTTTTTTTATTTTCAAGTCACGCATTGTAAGACGTACATTGCTTAGACTAATTTATTTTACGCGGTATGTGTCGCATAATACATTACTCATTTCGAGCATTATTTTGAATATTACCATTTTTTGTATCAGCACTGTAGAGTATTATAATCATATAAAAAGTTAAGGAAAAAGAACACTGAAAACTCAAAAATTTCGGACACAAATTTCCAACGGTTTTGTCTCAGAATCATAGTCCAAACTAGATTTAGACTAGTAGATCGTCCTTTGCACCCCGAATTTAATTAACACCCAAACTCAGAAATACACATATTCATGCTCACCACATAAATGCTTATCCCGAAGGACAAGCATTTAATTATGTGAAGTCGAGACTCGAGATTCGAAATTGGTATTTTGTTACTTCAATAATATTACAATAATATGGAAAACTTGACCTGATTCCACAGGTTACCCAAAGACTATCAGCACATTTTATATTTTACGCTGCAAATGGTGCACATTAAGCAGAAAGGTGGTGATGACAAAGGAATGTATCCGGACTTTATGATTTCTTAATTATTTTATTTTTGATTTAAAAAATGTTATAATTTTTATTGTAATGATACACAACTGTTTTTTTTTTATTTTTACGTTGTACAATATATGTTGAAGAGTTAGAAGTTAAATATATTAAGTGCATTTATGTATATTCTTCATGCTGTATAATATATATAAATGCTCTTAATTAATTACGCTTTGTACGTAAAAATAAACGTGTAAAAATAAAATTCATTTATTTTGTAAATAACAATGTGTGGTTAGCGTATTAAATATAGACTGAACAAAGAACCCATCGCCCGCATCATATATCTAATTAGCTAATCTATACATTTTGTTTTCTCTTTTTTGTCAATTTTTAGGTTCGCAGATCATTGTTGAGGTGACGTTTGTATATTGAAAGGTTGTGGTGATCTGATCTACCTACAAATAAAATTAAAGACGACAAGACAAATTCGGTGCTTCAAAGAATTATTCGGATACAGACTAGATATTTACGTTGTTTTTGGCTACTTTAACTAAAAAACAGGTCCGTTAATATTCTAACATTTAGTTTCAGAAAATCAAAAAATCAATAAAAAAACATTTCTAACAGTTTTTTTAATATATCTAATATGAGTACTGTACTACCCCCTATACTGAAATAAGGAAAATTGTCTAACAATGGAACAAACTCAACGAAGGTCTGGAAGTAAAGTATTATCCCATTGACACTTTGGTCGTTCCTAGGAATGAGCGATATTTTTTTTTTTTTTTTTATATCATAAGATAGCAAACAAGCAGATGGGTCTCCTGATGGAAAGAGTCAACCATCGCCTATAGACACCAAAGATGTTAATGGTGCGTTGCTATCTTGTGGCGAGGTCTAATGCCACATGCATAAGTTTACCGGCTACCTTACCCTCCAAACCGGAACACGACAGCGACAAGCACTGACGCTATTGCGGCAGGAATAGGTAAGGCGGTGGTACCAGACCCGGGCGAGACAATGCAGAACTCTACCACCTAGTAGCCACGATGGTAGTGACTCGATAGCCAATCGGTCGCCTTTTACGACCTGCCTGGCAGAACGGCAGTTGGCCTATTCTACAAAGGAGGCCGGGACCAACACGGCGGAAATCCGGCGGATATTGATAAATAATCGATTTTTATATTATAAGATAACAAGCAAGCAGATGGCTTTCCTGCCGAAAAAAAAACATCACCTACAGACACAAAAGAATTAATGGTGCGTTGCTATCCTTGTGGCGGGGTCTTAATGACACATGTATAAGTTTACCGACTACCCTCCAAACAGGAACAATTACTGATGCTATTGCAGAAGGAATATGTATAGCTATGGTACCTGACCCGGGGAGACAATGTAGAAATCTACAACCACACAAAGGACTCGCTTGCCAATTGACGAACTGCATGATAGAACGGCAGATGATTTATTCTTCAAAGGGAGCCCAGACCAACACTGTGTATATTTACATCGATTTGAATATTGCACGACTGATAAGTCGCAGAATTTGAGAGTGCTATGTTGTGTGGCGAGGATACAATGTTACATGCGTAAATTTACCGGCTATCTTACTTCCAAATCAGAACACGAGACCTACAAGCTACGACACTAATGTGGCAGGGATTATTAAGGTAGTGGTAAGAAAAAAGGGTGAGACATTGTGGAACATTAACATATTGTAGTAGTCACGTAGGTAGGCAAACGAACAAAATAAGAAAGAGAAACCATTACCTATAGACACCAAAGATGGTAATGGTGTATTTCAATCTTTAGTGTGGAGTCTTAATGTTACATAAAAAAAAGTATCTTCACGCCCATATCCCCGAAGGACTAGGCAGAGGTGCAACTCAAATTAGCCGAAGATACTTGGTCCCACAAATGAGCTAGGTGATAAACCTATCGCCAACCGGGCACTTTCCAATCCCGGGCAACTTTCTGTTTCTCAGAAAAACTGAAAAAACACTTTTTATATGCCCGACCCGGGAATCGAACCTGGGACCTCATGTGGTAAACGCCAACGCTGGACCACTATAGTGCGCACGGAACTAGTTGGCCGCGCCATACGTAATACGTAATACGTAAGGCGCGGCCAACTAGTTCCGTGCGCACTATAGACCACAGATTTAATGTTACATGCATAGGTTTATCATCTACATTACTCTCCAAAACGGAACACGTCAGTGACACACGTCGCTATTGTAGCAGGAACAGGTAAAGCGGTAGTGTTAGATCCGGGTGAGACAATGCAGAACTTTTTAACACCTAGTAGCTTCGATGGTAGTAACTCGATTATTCAATCGGTAGCCTTTAACAAATAGTCTGGCAGAAAAGATTTTTTATTTTTAAAAAAACAGCCTGGACCAGCACGTTAAAGCAAAGGTACTTAAGCAAAATGAACATTGCTAAAAAATAAAATATAATCAATAAAAGCCTTATACAGTCTGCCACAAAAACTCAATTAAAGTTAGGATCGCTACTCAGTGACCGAAAATGGGAGCCCTTTCAAGCGACCAAGGGATCAAACGTCCTCAGCATTACCGTTAATTAAACCAGTATATAAGTTTGTAAAGTAAAATCTTAAGAGACGAGTGTTACGGTTTATAAATCTACTTAAATAATTTACCATGTTTTTTAAGGATTAAATAAGCAGAAATTCTAATCATTTAATCATTATAATTAATTCTTTTGTCATCCAAAGTATAAAAAATTCATATGTTTTTAATAACATTTTGTTTAAAAAGCATTAATTTTAAAAATATAAACGGGTCAAGAAGGGGGTAGACAAAAATCGATCCCGACGTGATCGACGGAGTAAACTCGCTGCTCAAGTCCGCTCGTGACAACGGTCAGTGTAACTTGGCCGAAATGTCAAGCTTTACAAATAAGTTCTATATATGTGTTGTCTTTTAGTCCAGAAAAACACGTTAGTGTTGAATCATCATTTATTAAATTGGTTCTTATATATAATATCCTCCATTTACATGCGATTATTCTCAATTCTCGTTTTAAGTAGTTTTCGATATTTTCAACATAACCAAATATTCTTATCAATGCAATGATTACATTACATTCAACATAACGACTCACATTTTCGACAAGTATCAAATATAGAAACCGTTTTCGTGGACTGTCCGATATAGAATTGCACAAATGACTGTCTTACCCCTGCCAACCGTTAGGTTAAGGCGGGATTCTAATCACGCCACAAACAGGTGACAATTGGAGCGGTTTAGTTTAAATTTTAACGGCCTTACCGTTAAAATTTAAACATCCGTTATTATTAAAATATTAGTTAATGTATTTACGTAATAAATCATATGCATTTATACACAGTTATTAAAAATATCCTAACATATGTATGTGTTTTTGACTCGTTTATATTTTTAAAAACGATAGTAGAACGCGTTAGTTTAAAAGCTCATACAAAGAGCTATTGTCAAATCAGTGTACTTTTTCGACAAAAGTTTTTGTAGTCTATCTTAATGTACTCTTCATCAGAATTTATTTAAAACTGTTTTTGCGTAAGGTTTCAAATAACCAAACATACAATCTTTCTAAGTATATCTTAGCTCTGACTCAAATTCTGTAGTTCAAAAGTAAAAAATTGACATGACTGCGCTTTCGCACAATACCATGATTGTGAACCAATTTTGGCCTAAACTCAACAAATACAACTGAGCAACCCCCTTATTCACCAGATTTAGTTTTAGTCGATTTCTTTATTTTTTGTAAACTTAAATTACTACTTTGTGGTACCCATTTTTATTAGGTAGAAGACAAAAAGAGAGCTCCTGGCAAAAACTGAACTCAATTCCAGAAAAAGCATTTAAAATGTTTTGATGACTGGATTATTCGTCAGCATAAGTTTATCAATTCCAAAGAAGTATATTTTAAAGGCGATGAAATAAATTTGAATGAATAACTAACATTTTTATATTATTGATCATTTCCCGATACCTTCTTAATAGAGTATAGACCTTGGTCCCAGGAACAGACTATTTTAACATTTTCGTTTTGATGAAACAATCATATTTTCTATATTCGTAAAATCTCGAATGGGGTAACTAATAAAGATAGATAAAAATAAAAGTTTAAACTGTCGGACTAAGAAAAGTTTCTACTTTACAAAGTTACCATTGAATAACAATAATAGGGTGATTCTTCAAAAATGTGTTCTCCGGGTAATTTCCATGGTATTTTTGAAATCGTTTATGATTGATTGAATTAAAGTAAATTACACAAACATTTTAAAAGTTTATGCAAATTTGAAGAACATGTCAAAATTCGACACGCAGTGGATCTATACTTTTCCTAAAAAAATATTGAACATTTGCGGGCCATGGAAATTACATTAGAAACCACGGAAATGACACAGCAGGTCAAATTTTGCTAAATACCGTATCAGATATGAAAATAAGATTAGATAATAGTGATTTGGAGAACTATGAACGGCTGTAATATATATTAAAACGATATTAGGCAAATTTTTTCAGCAACTCTTTTTTTCCGAATTTCTCCTTTCCGCTAAACTTAGATACAGCAAAACAGATTAGTGATAAAGTGCGTGTGCTACACATTTCCTATTACCTTTTGCTTTTCTAAGCCATGCAACTGAAAGTGTGTGAAAAACTTAAGTGTTCGTATTTTCATAAAAATCATTATAATTGTAGCGACGATGTAATCATATCGGTACATAAGTAAGTAGTCGAGTAACGAAGAATTGCAGGATTAGCGAAAAATGTGAATGTATGGTCAACCGAGCAGTTAACTAGCCTAGCTTAGGCGTAGTACTACACTTTACGTTGAATACTTCCCTTAACATCAAAACATTAATAGTAGACTCATTTTCGGCACTTTGAGCATGATAATTAGACGCTTTAAATGATAATAAGCTTCGGTTTAACAAATTCAAATAAAAAATGCAGATTAAACTAAACGACTATAGACTTTCTGTTCACCGTAATTCACCAGTTTGTTGGTTGGCGAGGTAAGTGGTGATCCTAATTGCAGCATTTACCGACAAATTGGAATAGTCTACTATCTAGGAATAGTCAATATTGTTATATTATGTTATGTTAATAATCACTAGGAATAGTCGTTAATGTTAACGATTATCGATTATTCCGAGTGATAACTGGGATCGACAGATTCATGTGCTCATCCGAGGCACGGGAGTGGTAATACACCACTCCGCCAGACTCTGAGCAGCTCTTGAGGTTTAAGATTTTCGAAGAAACCTCGAAAAAATTTGGATAACATCTTTGCCTGATCTTGGGATCGAACCTAGGACTATGAAGCAGTCTAAATGGTAAACTTTAGATTAACAGATTCAAATAAAAAAAATAACTGACTAACAATATTTGTTAGATACTCAAACTGGTAATTACATGAATTACAGTGTAAACATTGAATACTTCACTTTAATTATTGCAAAAAAATGAAGTAGAGTAATTTTCATGAGTTTTATGTAACTTCCATGGTATTTTATACATGGAAATTACACCACGGAAATCACAAAAAGTATATGTTTGGAAATTACTCGCCATTGTAAAGATATAGGCTACTAGTGTGTTATAGGCTATCTACATTTGGGAGTTAGGTATAAAACCGTAATACCCGTTTACTAAAAATAGTACGATTACATTCCAAAAATGTGACATGGAAATTCTTAAAAATTGAGAACCAAAAATTGAAAAATTGAAGAACTTACTCTTGCACCGAAATGAAGGGACTTAGGGCTACGAGTACTTGACCCATAAGCTGCAGCATAAAAGCAGAATCAGAAAAACCAATCCCGATACCTCTAGACCTCGCCAGTTCATAATAGTACCCGTCGCAACAAGCGAAGCTAAAATTTTGCCAAGTGTGTGACATACTTACTTACACCAATAAAATAAAAAATTTCAGTGCAATTGGATTAGAAATTTGGTAAGGATATAAAATGATTTGTATTTTTGAATTTTGTGTATAAATTTGATTAAAAGCGTTTGTGAATAAAAAAATATCCGCGATTGATCAGAAGACGGCGCACGTGTTACGCGTGTAAAACGTGCAAAATTAACCGGATTTAAGGTGTTGAGGGTAAATAACTTCTATGTAAATGGTTATTACATAATAAAATCTATATGGCACGATGCATATAGAATGTACAAACAATGTTATAGTAGATTTGTGCAAACATTATTTGTTTATATAGGAGATAAGAATCTGTTACGCTCAAAAATTGTACTCCAAAGAATGACCCAATAATTAACAAGCTGTTGAGAGAAAATCAGGTTGTTTTTAAATTGATGAATATCAACTCATTGATGAATATCAATCTCATAATTCCGGTACTTTACAGTAGAGGACTCGTCAGAAAAACCATCGAATGTGTAGAACAAAAGTTTCAAAAGTTAAAAAATAATTATTGTTACTAATAAATATTTTTCCTTCATCGATCAAAATTTTCGATGACTTTATTAGTTACCCGATTCGAGATTTTTCGAAGATAGAAAAGATGGTTGTCTCGTCAAAAAGAAACTGTTCACAAAAATTCAGTTTCCTATTAATAAAAAAAAGTTTGTTCGTGGGACCACGGTCTAGTAGTGTACCTTATAGTTAAATTTTAGTTCAATCAATTCTAATAAAGTTTAAGTATTAAGCGTGAAATTCGTTGGAATTGATTTTATACTCCTTAGAGGTTAAATTTTTAATTCTTATATTACAATAACTGTCATTGCGTAAATTTCAATAACTTAAAATTTGCGACAAATGGTTTTATAAACAATAGGTACTAATTGTGACGACAAGAGAATAACTTAACTGTCGTCGACATGATCGTATTGAAGGACACCTAACCTCATCTGGATAATTAGTGGTATATATTGATGAGTACGCACCTGGCCAATGAACTCCGATATAGATTCCCGAAAGGGTAAGCAGAAGTACAACAAGTGCACCCACGATTAGCCGAAGATACGTAGTCCTACAATGTGATAGGTGGTAAGCCTATCGCCAACCGGGCACTTTCCAATCCCGGGCAATGTTGTTTTTATCAGAAAACTGAAAAAACACATTTCTGAATTGCCCGACCCAGGAATCGAACCCAGGGCCTCTGTGGTCAATTTCGACACCGGACTACTACACCACAGAGGCGACTAAGTACAGTAAGTAGCTCCGATATAATCGTGTTATTCTACAATTAAATATAACCAATCATTTTCAACTAGAATCGTTCACAGATAAATTACATTCATAGTCCAAAACAGAACTCACTACTGCATTCTAAGACCTTTAAACGGCGGAAACCTATTTAACTCACACTTATCAGTGAACAAAATATCCCTTTTCAGACATAATTTGAACACTAAAAAACTATAAAAACTGGCTACCTATTTACCGTATCTCTGGATCCCTGATTCTAATCTTTAATAAATTCATGGGAACAATTGAAAAGTATGCCCTCCTAAAAAAATCCAAATCAGTTCATAAATTACCAAATTCTGAGGTAACAAATATAAACAAAATATATATAATAGAATTGAGCGCATCCTGTGTTTTGGAAAGTCGGTTAAAATAAATCAAACAGGTCTTCAAAAATAAGATAAATGTCGTGCTATGTCTTTCTCATTTAAATAAACAGTTGGTAAGATAAGCCTCCCCCTTGGACTCAACTGCTTCCGCCCACCGATGAGTTAGGTATACTAGAAGGTCATCAGCTGAATTTGTCCATCGATGTTATTATTATTGTTATTTGTGAAACAGTACAAGTGTTTATATTAAAAAATCAATATGATGTAGTTTAACCAAGTGCCGACGAAGAAAAGCTTGAATTATAAATGGGGTGACTTTCGATGAAGTGTGCTCTTAATTCGTCTTTTTATCAGTATTGTCACCAAACCGCGATAGTTGTCGGGGTAGCATTTTATGACAGCATTTCATACAAATTGAATGTTATTGAAATACATTATAGTCTGAACGTACATACGTAGGTATGCAAAGCTTTTGCATAAAATATCTGATAAAGTTCATATATTACGAATAGTTTTATGTCATTTATTGCAATGTAATACACCAGGCACGCTTTTACGTTTGCGTAGTGTTAATTAGAATATTTCATGATTGGAAGTTTGGAAACAGAATTTTAAATATTGACGATATATTGAGCTTTTTATTAATACGGCATAATTTTACGTATTTGACGTCACTTGTACACTTGTACTAAATGCAGATTAGAATCTTATTAATAAAAAATTTAGTTGTCATTGTAAATTATAGCTTAATACTTTAGATTCATTGATACAAGAATCGGAAAATTATGGAAATGTTATATTGTAAGGAAGGCTTAATGAAGTAATGAAGAACATAATATAAAATACCTATCAAAACGAAATTGTGTAAAACCTACATACTTACTTTCTGTCTTAAAATATGACTAATTGACTTGGTCCCTCACTAAAACGCAATACAAAAAACTAGAAACATGCCAGGCAGCAATGAAAAGAAGCATGTTAAAAGTAATGAGAGTTTGCAGAATAAATGTTAAGACTATCAGCAGCCACACGAAAATTGGAGACGTAATTATGAAACTACAGTGCATTGATTATACAGTAAAGGCTTTGAAAAGTAGAACAAAAACGCAATACTTCGGTACATTAAAAATAGAAAAAGGAATTGAGACAGCGTTTCGAAGACGCGAATTAGAATAAGACCATAGCAGTGAAAACATCTACGCCAAAATTAATTTTGGCGTTGGTATCTCCCTTCTCTTTCCACATTTAAGCAAACAGACACAGAAGGGTTTCCCAAAGTAAAAAGAAACACTCGTTAAAATTGTCACAAAGCGGCGATGAGAATGGTAAGCCTTTTCGACAGCCAACAAACAGATTTATTCTTGCTCTTGTCTGGCCGCCCACTGGCATTTTTAAGAAAATACCTACTTTATTCAGAAATACAATGACATAATTTCTACAATGAAGTTAGATGCAAGGCTTTTTATAAATTTTAACCTAGTTTCAACAAACCTACGCTCTAATAGTAAATTAAAAAAATATAAAAAAAGTTTAAGTAGATTCATTCAAGCCGCTTTTTAAAAGTGAGCTCAATTTAATGCACTATCCTATTTATTATGGTAAAGTGAAATAAAGTGATTCCAAATTTAGCGTATTAATTTCTCATATTTTTATAAATAATAAGTATATATCGCTGAAAAAATTACACGAATTTATCTAACTTCAATGAAAGCAAATTATTTGCTTGTAATATGGGTGTTAGTCAAAGATAATAAAACATAGAAATACTTATTATTATTACTTATTATACTTATTATTAACATTATTAATTTTTGGGCGTCTATTAAATGAAATCTCATTTAATAAATGCCCAAATCCAGAAATAAAAACATCTATGTTTATCACACAAATGCTTGTTTCTGGCGGGAATTGAGCCTGAGCCTCATCGATTGCGTAGTCTAGATTACTTAACAATCGACCAAATGGGGCGGTCTTTGTCGAACATTAGTAAATTAAATTTTGCATATAAGTTTTCAGTTTTTTTTATATCATAAGATTTGCTATCTTATCGATGATTGCTATTGCACTTTTTCATTTAGCGTGTATATTTTTTTAATGTCATAACTCATAAGATAGAAACAAGCAGATGGGACTCCTGATGGAAAGAGTCAACCATCGCCCATAGACACCAAAGATGTTAATGGTGCATTGCTATCTTGTGGCGAAGTCTAATGCCACATGCATAAGTTTACGGGCTACCTTACCCTTCAAACCCGAACACGACAGTGACCAGCACTGACACTATTGCGGCAAGAATAGGTAAGCCGATTCAGAACTCTACCACCTAGTAGTCACGATGGTAGTGACTCGCGTAACCAATAGGCCTTTTACGACCTGCCTGGCAGAACGGCAGTTGGCCTATTCTTCAAAGGAGCCCGGGACCAACACGGGGTAAAAAATTCAGGAATAACCTGCAGGATACAAGCGGTTTACAGATTTTTTAAATTATTGACTCTAAAATAGAGTAATGTAGTTCAATGTACGGAGAAATGGCCTATTAAAAATCCTGTAGTCGCGTAACTTGCAAAAAATATTGATGTCGATAATATAATGAAATACAGCCTGAAAAACTCAGCAATATCTTTAAAACGTTAGATATTTTTTTTATATCATAAGATAGCAAACAAGCAGATGGGTCTCCTAATGGAAAGAGTCAACCATCGCCTGTAGAAAACAAAGGTGTTAATGGTGCGTTGCTATCCTGTGGGGAGATCTAATGCTACATGCATAAGTTTACCGGCAACCTTACCCTCCAAAACGGAACACGACAGCGTTACTGATGCTGTTACGGCAGGAATAGGCTAGACGGTGGTACCAGACCCGGGCGAGACAATGCAGAACGCAGAACTCTACCACCTAGTAGCCACGATGTTAGTGACCCGCATAGCCAATCAGTCACCTTTTATGACCTGCCTGGCAGAGCGGCAGTTGGCCTGTTCTTCAAAGGAGCCCGGAACCAACACGGGGAAAGAAAACAAAAAAAATTGTATGTCCTACTATTTTATTGATTTGTCGTGAGCAAATAATTTCCTTATTTTCGTATTAGATTGATTCGTGTAATTTGTCCAGCAATATTTACTATAAATAATAATTTATTTGCCAAAAAACTGCTTACGACAAAATTTACAAAGAAAATATTATGTCCACACATTAGGGATACCATTTGTTGTGGGTCATGAAAGACCAACAGAGAAAAAACGAAATAAACTAATCCTGGATATAGCTTACTTAATATAAATAATTACATTTACTGATAAAATGTTAACAAAAACGCTAGCAAAAACTGGACCATCTTAGTATTATTCTATATAAAAATAAATCAGTATATTGTATTCGAGTTTATTTTCGAACTCGTAGATTACTTTTAGAACCATTTCATTTAACTCAAAAGATATTACAATTTCAAAATGAATACGAAACAAAATATTATGTAAATAAGCTTCTTTCCTCCCGTTGTGGCCCGCGTTAATACCTGGGTGTAATGATAATTATTTACGACATACTTATGAAAAGTATACAGAATGAATGTATACATTCACACCTAAGTATTGAAAAGAGCCTGAATTTCTTATTCAATAAGTTCTTAAAAGAGTGACATTGCTCGAGGCGAGAGAACATCGCTTTTTGGGTATTAAATACTTCGTAAGCGTATTCCTGCGCGCCCGTTGAGAGGGAAATTCAATTTGACCTAAATCATTTTAACGCAATCAATTTAAAAACGACATGTATATTAATTTAATAACTAAGCAATAAAGTCACTTCTAACTTTGACAACACATTTTAGTCGTAGAGAAAATAGTAAACTTGTGTGACACTATCACGTATGTCACATGAATGTAGTGTGTAATATTTTTATATTAATTTAATGTATTTCTTATGCAGAATTTTTAAAATATTGTTTTTGTACTCCTCCGTAATGTAAACTTTAATTAACTGTGCCAAATGTCATAAGTACGCGAACTCTCTTATAAGTACGTGAACTGAGGGGCCGTTCGCCGTTATAAGAGGGGCTACAACGTTTTTGTTTTACTAATTAATATGTAGACAAAAATATATTAAATAAATTTTAATTTACTCTAACTAAAGTCCAAATTTCTTACTAAATAACTTCTTTAAAAAAACGGGATTGCTTGAGGCGAGAACTATCACTTTCAAGAGTATTAATAATTAACTACTTCGTAAACCACTTTCTATGCGTTGTTGGGAGAGAAACTCGGTTTTACCTAAATCATTTTATAACAATCAATTTCAACACGACGCGTAATATGATGTATTATAAAGGTTTGTTAGGGATCAAAAGACTAAACTTGAACTGCCATTTATGACAAGTTACTATAAATATAATATTAAGTCCTTGCAATTGAAATTGGTGTTCTAGCGTACTGGTAACTTAAAATTTAGGTATATATTTTTATTTTTTTGAATTTTTTTATTCATTTGCACCATTCTTGTACAATAGTGCATAAGTGCATAAGTTTACCGGTTACCTTATCCTCCAAACCGTAACGTGAAATGACTAATTTAAACATTTAAAAGTAGAGATTGCTATTTAAAGGTAGCGTTCTGCATTATCTCGCTCGGGTCTGGTACCACCACCTCACCTATTCCTGCCGCAACAGCGTCAGTGCTTGTAACTGTCGTGTTCCGGTTTGGAGGGTAAGGTAGCCGGTAAACTTATGCATGTGCCATTAGACCTCGCCATAAGATAGCAACGCACCATTGACATCTTTGGTTACTATAGACGATGGTTGACTCTTTCCACCAGGAGTCCCATCTGCTTGTTTGCTATCTTATGATATAAAAAAAGATCCCGAGTTCGGTCCTGTGGGCGAAAGTGTTATTGAGGTTTTTTCGAGATTTTTCAAAAAATCTCTGAAGCATCTCGTCTGGCGGATGGTACGTTATCACTTTCGTGCCTTGGATGAGCTCTTAAAGCCATTGCTCTAGCAAAACCCGGGACCGATGGCTTTATGGAATAGTCGGTAATTATTATCAGGTCGGAAAAATGTGGCGATGGGGATCACCACTCATCTCACCAACCGACATACAGGTGAATTGGGGGAGCTGGAAAGTGTCTGTAGGCATTCGGTTTACTCTGCCTATCACGTCCGGTATCAGGATACCAGGGCAGGGGATACTTTTTTATATGTAGTTCAAAAGTGAAAATATTTTAAAATCAGTATTGCAGTTTCTGGATGTATTCATGGCAATTATACAAAAAATAAAATTTCTCTTAATAACATTACTTTTTACTGTTGCCCGCGTTTTTTGTTGTGTAGACAAGTGTGTTCTTATGTAAAATTAAGTTAATTTTATATCTGTCTGGAAAAATCTTGGATTATAGCTATCCTATACATTTCATATACTCCAATAACGTGTATGCAAAATTTCGTGATGTTCTGTTAAAAAAATAAGACGCGAAATATTAACATACCAACAAATTAATTTCAGTATTTATTATGCTAGTTAAGAAAATTTGGAAAATCCGAAAGTGCATGCCTTTTAACACTCGTTTTATTTGAAAACTAATGAAACAACACTGTATTACATATTAATTTTCAATAGGAAACAATCCCGAGACATACTGAAGCTATTAAAAAAAGTGCCGATACGTTAACTGTTAAGCATTTTGAGCGTAATTGTGGCGGATGTATATTATAATATACATCCGGACATCTATATTTTATATTCAGGTGTTTTTCATATACAAATATAAACTTGATATTTTCAAATACTTTAGATTTTTATTAAATGTGTTTATAAAAGGGTTATTCTTTATATATGTGTACTTCCTACTAATATTACAAATGTGAAAGTTTGTATGTATGTATGGATGTTTGTTACTCTTTCACGCAAATACTACTGAACCGATTACGATGTAAATCGGTATGTAGAGGCTGAAGACCCAGATTAACACATAGGCTACTTTTTATCCCGGAAAAGTTAGGTGATCCCGCGGGATTCACTAAAAACTTTTATAATGCAGCGGGATGCACGCTGCAGCTAGTATATAATACAATGGATACAGTTTAAATGCAGACCTTGACATGCTGAAAGTATAGCATTTCCTCAACGCTTTATTTTATATGATGAGCTGGCAGACTGCAAACGGGCCGCCTGATGGGAAGCGATCCCCGATGCCCATGGATATCCACAGCATAAGAGGAGATGCTCTGCGCAGTCTTAAGAAATTCAACAATCCGCCTCTCACTCGATTCTCGCAGAGGCAAATATTAGACATATGTATGATAAAACGGTGAAGCGTTCACTCTCAGAGCAAAATTTTACCCCGCTTGCATTTGAATTTAAACTTTAAATTTCGATTTATAAAGACTAATGTTGTATGAAAAAGCCTTTGACGTTTAATCTATGATAAAATATCTGTCATGTCAAATTCGTAAATTGTCATTTCAGTTCATTCGACCGGACCGCGAGTGTGTTTGCGGTTTTTAGTGGTATAAAATTCAATCTTGTGTTGTTTTACGGTGCATTTCTCTCATGTAAGTACTGTTTTTATTAGAAAGGCCGTATATTTCTTCTATTTGTTGTAAGAAATATATCGTGATAGCCAAAAATAAAGTAATTTAGAAATTCATTACTTTTCAAGTGATTTTTATTACATTTGCTTGTAAATATAAAAACTACTTTGTCTATTACTTCATTTTGATCTCTAGTAGACAGAAAATATATCAATTGATACACAGTCGTTTACAGAATGATAAAATATGACTTAGGGGCCGTTCATAAAATACGTCACACTAAAATCAGCTTTTTTTGACCCCCTGCCCCCCATTGTCACGCTGTGTCACACTTTTTGTGACCCCCCCTAAAAATATTTCGTCACAAAAACTAAGACCCCCCCCCTGCTGAGTATGATAAATTCTAAATGACAGTACACAAATTCTGAAAATTAAAAATATTTATTTAGTTATTATAATAACATTACGCGCAGGGTACGTGGAAACGTTACTGTTTCAAGTATTGGAAAAACAAAGAAACCCGTTGTGACGGATCGCAACGCCGCTAGAGTCGCGCCACAGAGCTAGCGCTCATGTCAAAAAATAATTAACGGCGAACGTCACGTTGCCGTATACCCCCCGTACCCCCTTGTCACATCTTGTCACACTCAGCCAGACCTCCCCCCCTCCCCTTGTATGCGAACGTATTTTATGAACGGCCCCTTAGTTGTAGAAAAAAAAAGATTTTTTTTCCATCGAGTCGCCTGAGACGCCACTCCCGCCAAAAAGCGAGTGATGAGTCCTGGCGCTTAAAATCGCCTTTGCATGTCAGAGTTTCGAGAGGTTAAAATATCCAATGCTATAATTTTTAGGAAATATAGTATTCGAAAACTTTAAAAACAACAAAGAAAAATATCGACACGCAGGGATTGAACCTCCGACCGTCTCCCTAAAGCCGGGACGCTCTTCCACTGAGCTAGTGTCAATAGGTTTGACGTGGCGAAATTCTTCTTTGTTATATGATCGATTAAGTCGATTGTACTGATCGCTAGGTATACATACACATAACTAATCCCTGCGCGTCGATATTTTTCTTTGTTGTTTTTAAAGTTTTTCCAGTTTTCCCAAGCACAGGGTGAGTGCTATAACACAAAAATAATATAGTATTAGGGAGTTGATTCCATAGTTTGGTGGTATGATCTAAAAAAATCCGACTAAACCATGCATCCATTATGTTGATTAACACCATGAGTCAAGGTAGTGTGCGTGGAGATTCCGGCCTCAACGTGTGTTGTAACGGTGGAAAGAAGTAGCTGGTATCAAACTAAACAATTGCTCAGAACACTCCCCATTATAAAGCCAGTAGAGCACGCAGAACACCAATATTTCTTTTCAAATCAAGAGGCATCAGATGTTTGGTCAGATCGGAATCATGTATAATGCGGGAAGCTAGTTTCTAAATGCGGTCAAATGGAAGAATTTAATAATTAGGTGCACCAGCCCATAAGTGTGAACAGTACTCCATATGGAGATGGTACCTGAGTTTTATAAAGTAATAGTCTTTGGCCAGGTGGCCAAAGGCCAGGTAACGTTTCGCCCGGTTAATCACCCCAAGTATTTTGGACAAAACTCGCCCCGCTTATGAGATGTGCTATAGTTTATCAAATTGACCTCACTATTAAAAAGTAGTTTGAATGAGTCTGCTTACGTTAATAAACTATAAGAGCGTAGGTTTGTTGAAACTAGGTTAACATTTATATAAAGCCTTGCATGTAACTTCTTTGTAGAAATCGTGTCATTGTATTTCTGAATAAGGAGGAGGCATTTCACTGTTTTATTACCCTTTTTATGAACTGAATTTTGTGTTTTTTTTTGTTGAAGGAAAATTTGGGACTTGATTAAAAAAATACTGCAACATGCATGTCGCTTTGTCCCTTTCATTTCTATGCCAGTTCTTGATTAGAAGAGACGACCTGAGATCGCAGTATAGATCATCATAACATTTATTTCCGTACCTAAAAGGTTCTGTACCTAAAAGGTAAAACGGGACCCTATTACTAAGCCTCCGCTGTCTGCCTGTCCGTCTGTCTGTCTGTCACCAGGCTGTATCTCATAAACCGCGATAGCTAGAAAGCTGAAATTTTCACAATTTATGTATTTCCGTTGCCGCTATAAGACCAAATACAAACAAAAATAAAAAATATATATATTAAGGGATTAATTTAATTAATTGAATAAAAAAATCGTATTGTTTTGCTTAATATTAATAACGGTAACAGGTAGATGCTTACAATTTTTACAGAATGTTTAGTTGTATATTACCTTTTAAAATAAACAATACAATAAAAATAAAGTAAAATATATTAAATCCCAAACAACAAACATCATTTTTAAGAATTATTTTACTCGATTTTAATAAACGGGTAGAAAATTGAATAGGGATGGTATGGAACCCTTCGTGCGCGACTCCGTCTCGCACTTGGCTGATTTTATTAATAACCAAGTTAAAAACTTTAGATAGATACTACACATAAAATGTAATTTGTTGTAAGCCTGTCTAAAAAAATTAAATTGGTGAAAAAAAATCTTGATGTTTTTCTACATATAAAGATAGGATTGTGATGCCAATAATTATAAGTAATTCAATGTTAGGAAAAACTATAATAAATGGTACTATACTACTATTTTGACTATGTTTATAATAATCAGATTAATAATTGTTCAGTGTGCTAATGTATTAACATTATCAAATATATATCAAATCAATATAAATAAATATCAAATCAAGAAAAGCGATAAGAGATTTCAATTTACGCCTCATAAGCGGAGCGAGCTTTGTCTAAAAACTCGAGTTAATTAACCGGGCGAAACGTTACTTCACACCTGGCCTAAGAGTCTTACTTTATAAAACTCAGGTCCGTCTCCATAT
Source organism: Apodemia mormo (assembly GCA_036924255.1). NCBI lineage: Eukaryota > Metazoa > Arthropoda > Insecta > Lepidoptera > Riodinidae > Apodemia > Apodemia mormo. Next base: position 17,773,866 of record JAUPFN010000020.1, read on the forward strand.
GGAGTACTGTTCACACTTATGGACTGATGCACCCAATTATTAAATTCTTCCATTTGACCGCATTCAAAAACAAGCTTCCCGCATTATACATGATTCCAATCTACCAAACATCTGATGCCTCTTGATTTGAGAAGAAATATTGGTGTTCTGCGTGCTCTACCGGCTTTATAATGGGGGGTGTTCTGAGGAATTTTTAGTTTGATACGAGCTACTTCTTTTCACCGTTACAACACACGCCGAGGCCGGAACCTCCACCCACACTACATTGACTCATGATGTTCATCAACAGTATGGATGGATGGTTTAATCGGAACTTTTTAGATCATACCACCAAATTATGGAATGAACTCCCTAATACTGTATTTCCTGCAAATTATAACATTGGATATTTTAAGAGGCGGATTATTGAATTTCTTAAGAGTGCGCAGTGCATCTTCTCTTATGCTGTGGATATCCATGGGCATGGGTGACCGCTTCCCATTCGGCGGCCCGTTTGCCGTCTGCCAGCTCATCATATAAAATACAGCGTTGAGGAAATGCTATACTCTCAGCATGTCAAGGTCTGCATTTAAACTGTATCCATTAAATAATGTGTTTTAGCCAGACTAACAAAGAAAAATATCTACACGCGGGATTTGAACCTTCGACCATCTACCTAAAGCCGGGACGCACTTCCACTGAGCTAGTGTCGACAGGCTCGAGGCGGCGAAATTCTTCTTTGCTATATGATATATAGCAATATATATAGCTATATACCATATATATAGAACTATATATATTGCTATATAGCATATAGCAATATATATAGTAGACCATCTACCTAAAGCCGGGACGCACTTCCACTGAGCTAGTATCGACAGGCTCGAGGCGGCGAAATTCTTCTTTGCTATATGATATATAGCTATATATATATGCTATATAGCAATATATATAGTTCTATATATATGGTATATAGCTATATATATTGCTATATATCATATAGCAAAGAAGAATTTCGCCGCCTCGAGCCTGTCGACACTAGCTCAGTGGAAGTGCGTCCCGGCTTTAGGTAGATGGTCGCAGGTTCAAATCCCGCGTGTAGATATTTTTCTTTGTTGTTTTTAAAATTATATTGCAATTGGGAATGTTACTTTTAACAATTAGTTTTTATTTTAGATTTAAAGTACACACTAAAATTATAGAAAAATACAAATAAACGCTCAAATTAATTTAATATTTTGTAAACAAAGGGTTATTTGACATTTTACGTACATTGACAGCGTATTATAGTAGTTGTGTATTTATTGGCCGCAATCTGTTTAAGGTGACGTTATATTCTTAAATGGTTTGAAATTAGAGCACTGACAAAATTTTCTTAGCTTTGTCTATATTATGAAAATTTTAACTTGTTAGACAGAGATAAAGCCGTTTTTATATGTTTAACGTTGGAATGCATGCAATTTCATAATTTTGATTGCTTATGGAAATTATCCTTCACTTTTTTATCAGTCAGTCCTTATATCAGTCCTTACCTTTCACTTGTCAAAGTTACACGCACTAAATTAATATGACACACATGGTAATATACATGCATGTACACTATTTTCTCTATGCCTGAAGTCTTTTGTCAAATTTAAAAGATATATTATTATTTAATCTGTGGTAGAATTTTGACTACAGGATGATCGCTAGTCTATATTAATATCACTGTAAAGTATAGGCTACTTTCTAACTGAATGAAAAAAACGAAGAATTTTGTGTGGGTCACGCGAACGAATTCACGGGGAACAGTAGTAATGCTCAACTGAAATGTTCATAGTTAATATCAAGTATTGACATGTTTGTTTGTTTCCCTTTTTCGCCTAAACCACTAAACTGATTGTAAAAATTATTTTACTAATAAAAAGCTAATACAGCTCGCTGAAAAACATCAATTATCAGCAAGTAGCAAAGTGTGTTTTTTAATTAGAGACCTACTAAAATTATGCAACCAAAAGTATCAAAAATTTGCCTTTAAAAGTCATCATTTGACGTGCGCTGCCATTTTGTTATTTGTTAGATTAAGGTTACTATGGAGATTCCTTTGACACTTTATATGTAGCCTGTTCGCGTTTGTTCAATGCTCGTAATCTTTTTCACATAATATTTGCACCTGACGGAAGAAAATGTAACTAAGTATACAGAAGCATCTTAGCATAATAGTCTCTTTTGAGCTCTTTCAAAAAGGAATTATATATTATACGGAGATAATTTTCAACTTTTTAAAACATTGATAGTTTAAGTTATTGAATTTTGTAATTAATCTATATTTATATTATAAATGCGAAAGTTTGGATGTTTGGATGGATGCATGTTTGTTACTCAATCACGCGAAAACTACTAAACGGATTGGAATTAACTTTGGCACACGAGTATATGATGACGTGAATAGCGCAAAGGCTACTTTTTATTTTATAGGAAAATTATTCGATTTAGGGTCTGTAACAGTTTTCTATACTTTGAACACTGAATATCGTTGGCACTTGGTAAAACTCCATGTTAACTTGGATTTATATTGTATTAAAAGCACTGGTACTGTTTTACTTGGTTTTTATTTATTAACACTATCCGGTTTTGCGTTTAAACGCATCATTAGGGCAACAAATCAATATTGCGTACTACGATTTATAAATTTGTATTAATTTTCGAATTTGTTTACTACAGTTGACTATAGTAAACAATATTGATTTGTTGCCCTGATGATGCGTTAAAACGCGAAACTGGTTGATGTTAATAAATAAAAACAAAGTAAAACAGTACTTGGTTTTTATTTATTAACACTAACCGGTTTTGCGATTTAACGCATCATCAGATCAACAAATAAATATTATTCACTACGGTTGACAAATTTGTATTGATTTGACAAATTTGTTTATTACAGTTGACTGTAGTAAACAATATTGATTTGTTGCCCTGATGATGCGTTAAAATGCGAAACCGGTTGAAGTTAATAAATAAAAATCAAATAAAACAGTACAAGTGTTTTTAATAATACAGTATACATCCAAGTCTATAACTGTGTTTTTCTGCTGCGCTTTCTGTAGGTGGAAGATTTCCCAATATGAAAGTTGATTTATTTCTTGCTAATATTTTTATAATCTTTATTATTGATTTAATATTTTAGTTTGTTTTTGCAGTTTACCCCAAACGGAAAAGAGGATCACCTGATGATAAGTAATTACCGCCACCCATAGACTATCTATCAGGGGACTATCACTATCAGGGGTCTCGCGGTTGGGTTGTCAACCTTTTAAAAATGACGGAGGCTCTTTTCTAGAAGGTATTTCGATAAAATCTCGTTCAAATCTTGTTTAATACTCAAAAATTAACTATTTTCGCGTGTATTTTGCAATTTATATATTTCATTTATTTTCTAATTTTTAATTTATCAATGTAACCTAAGAGCTTACAATTTTCGAGTAATTAAAGTGTGAATTTTAATAAAAGCTTAAAATTTTACATTATGATGAAAGAAAATTTCGAATCCGAGTTTTTTCATTATTTTTCATTTTCTGCGAAAACAGTTTTTTCAAATTTGTCGTATAATTTTGGGGTTATGTGAAAAAAATGCAAATATAAAGGTTGTAGATATTTTTATTGCCGATAACTTTGATTTGCCGATAATTTTTTTTAATAGGACTCGTAGTTTTGAGGAAAATCGTGATAAACCGTTTTCCCTCCTTCAAAGTCCCTCCATCCTACTTCCCGAAATCAATCACTCGTAATTTATTTTTTCTCTTATTTTGACTTTATTTATTTCTTTTTCAACGGGTTTCATCCTAAAATTATTATTTTTTGGTTTCAGAAACTATCGGCCCTAGTCTATAGAGTACGGAATACATAAAATTAATACAATACGAGCTATGCCTTGGATACTCTGCAATCCGACTTTCATTTTTTGCAAAAATTTTGGGGCGATAAAAAAAGTTTCACTTATGTATTAAAAAATATGTAACACAATTACACCATATTAAAACACATTAAAAAATTTCATATCATATATCATATAAACCATATTAAAAAAATTCATAACGCTAAATTTTAGATTAAATAATCTGAGGACATCCGAGGACAATGAAACAGGAGGGCAAAAAAGCTTGGAAATTAGTGCTCCCCGTATCACTCTCTGATAATTATTTTAATTGATTAAAAATTGTAATTGATAGAAAAGATAAACCCGCTGAGTTTCTTTCGCCTGGGATCTTCTCAGTGTGACGCCTCATCGATCCGGTAGCAGCTATAAAATTATCGACCCGTCAAAAGTGCCTGTGAAGGTGAATTAAAAAAAAAGTATCTTCACGCCCATATCCCCGAAGGGCTAGGCAGAGGTACAACAAGTGCACCCATGATTAGCCGAAGATACTTGGTCCCACAAATGTGATAGGTGGCAAGCCTATCGCCAATCGGGCACTTTCCAATCCCGAGCAACTTTGTGTTTTTCAGAAAACTGAAGAAACACTTTTTTATGTGCCCGACCCGGGAATCGAACCCGGGACCTCACGTGGTCAAGGCCAACGCTGGACCACTAGACCACAGAATTTAAATTAAAAAAATTACTTTACTTTAACACTATAGATTTTACTAAACGATAAAGTATCACACATACTAAATTACTAGTTGCTGGCATCTTGTAAGTTAATACAATAACAGAAGTAAGAGAACATCAAAGGACGGAAATCCTCTGAAATTGTACATTTTACTCGCGTTTAAGACCATCCTGAGCTCATTGTCTCTCGCCCTATTGCCGCCTACAAAGGCACACTTTGTGTCTTCATTTTTCAAAGTGTCTCTCATTCAATCTATTTGTTATAGAACGAACAATTGTGCGGCCTAGATCCGAACAATACGCTGAGAGATTTTTTATCATTGCTTTTATATGTTATCATGAAAGACATCTGAAATAATGTTTGATATCATAAACCATAGCAGAAGAGCGAATTTTAGTTGAGTACGGATAATAGTATAAGTTTAAAGTCGAGTGGTTAGCGACACTGGTTTCGCAATCGACGGGGCTTGACATCAATTCCCGACAGAGATCAACATTTGTGTGATGAGAGATGTTTGTAATTCTAGAATTGGGTGAACTATGCGTGATAGTAACGCACCATTAACATCTTTAATATCTAGAGGCAATGGTTATCTGGTATCAGAAGTGCAATCTGTTTGTTTGCTAACTCATAAGTCATAATCTATATTTAATATTATAAATGCGAAAGTTTGGATGTTTGGATGGATGTTTGTTACTCAATCACGCAAAAACTACTGAACGGATTTAAATGAAATTTGGCACACAGGTAGATGATGACCTGAAATAGCACATAGGTTACATTTTATCCCGGAAAAACTAGATGATCCCGCGGGATTCACCAAAAACTTTTATAATGCAGCGGGCTGCACGCTGCAGCTAGTTAATATTATAAATGCGAAAGTTTGGATGTTTGGATGAATGTTTGTTACTCAATCACGCAAAAACTACTGAATAAATTTGAATGAAATTTGGCACACAGGTAGACGATGACCTGGAATAACACATAGGCTACTTTTTATCTCGGAAAAATTAGATGATCCCGCGGGATTCGCCAAAACTTTTATAATACAGCGGGCTGCACGCGACAGCTAGTGTATTATATAAGCAAACATCTGTGTCAATCACACAAACACTTGCCCTTGCTAGAAATTAAAACCGAGCCTATAAATTGCGTACTTACTTCACTACCCACCCCACCAGCATGGCGGTCGGTCGGTCTATATTCTATATAGATAATACGTCCACGTGGTTCCATTGTATCCACTGCGCATTGCTAAAGATAAACTAGTTAACAATCTAGATATCCCTATTCACGTAACAAAAGTTCAATCGAATCGAAGGGCTTTTACACTCATAACAGTAGTAGACCCGGATCCCAGGAACAAACTTTTTTTTGATTAATAACAAGCTGAATTTTTGTGAATAGCTTCGTTTTGCCGAGACAACTAACTTTTCTATTTTCGAAAAATCTTAAAATGGGGTAGATAATAAAGTTATCGGGCTTTGAAAATTTTTATTCGGTGAAGGATATATATTTATTAATAACAATAATTATTTTTTAATGATAAATATTATTTTTTACCCAATTTAAGATTTTTCGAAGATAGAAAGATGGTTGTCTCGTCAAAATGAAGCTGTTCACAAAAATTAAGCTTGATATTTGTGGCGCCGCTAGTCCGTACCGCTGAAGGGTCATAGTACTGGAACCAGCGGGCCAACTTCTTGGCAGGTGACGTCATAACTGTGGAGGTCGATGACGTGACACAAAGACAAGGAAGCGGAAAAGGAAATTCTTCCCAGCCAGGCAAGGTTTACTGCCTGGGGACCGAAGTCCATTTGAGAAGCGTTGAAACTTGTATATAGTGTTACAAGATAAATAATTGTGATATCGCGACTCAGGATTTTATTTTGAATTTTCATTTTTTCCATTTGCTATTGATTTTTGTCCATTTTTTTTATTATTTTTCTTGTAGCGTTTGTGATTGTTTGAGCCGCTACATATTAATCAAAAATGTTTGTTCCCGGGATCCCGGTCTATAGTAGACACAACGTCACGATATGCTACGACGCAGCTTAATGTGTAAGAAAATGTGTAAAACCTCTAGACGCTTCGATTCGATTGAATTTATAAAACGTGAATAAGGTGTTTGTGTGATAATTTCAAGAATCAGATATTCGTTTAATAAAGGTCAATAGGGACGGATTAACATGGCATCAAATACTCGCGTAGTTCAAACGGTCTATCAAGCTTTATAAGGAACTGTTTATACTAACGCCGAACGCAGAATAAAAGTACCAAACCAAAACATTAGAATCAAAATCGAAGTTCTGCACTTATTCTCGTAAATTCATGTGCTTTCGGCTTTTCCGACCAACCCGTTGGTTTGGTTGTTAACGACCATCACTGTTCAATCGATGGAACTTGGGTTCATTTTCTGTCAGACACCTTCGTTTTTACGGTACACGTGAACATAATATGTATGTCTGGGCTCTTTTAAATATATTTCAGTAAATATTTACATTTGTACAGATAAACAAAGTGGGTATCTATAATATTAAAATAACCGCTGTTAACTACATGCATATGGATGTATAAATGGTAACCAAAATAACATTTTTTTTAAATTTTGTTTGTCTGTTTGTTTGTTCCATCCAATCTCTGAACCGATTTTGACGTGACTTTCACTGGCAGATACATGGGGCACACTAAAAGTTTTGCACTTCTAGCTAATCGAAACTATTTGACTTTCGAATGTTATATTTTTAAAACGTTGCAACTTTCTTATTAATAAAAAAAAAACAATTTGCGGCAAATGATTTGCCAATTGTTTTTTTATCACACATTAAAGTTCTACGTACGCAACGAAAATGGAATTAAGTCGAAAAGATTTTAGAGCGATGATTTTTTATGATTTTAAAAGTTCTCTTTCTCCGCAAGACTGTGCCGCTCGTCTTCAAAATGCTTTTGGGAGAGAAGCACCTTGTTTGAGCACCGTGAGGCAATGGTTTGCTGAATTTGAGAGAGGTCGAGTTTCTTTACATGACGAATTTCGTGAAGGACGGCCTTCAACTGCCGTCAACGAAAGTAATGTGGCTACTGTTAAGCGGTTAATTGAAGAAAACACCCGGATTACCTGTGAGACAATTCGAGGACTATTGGGGATTGGTATGAGCTAAATTAAAAAAATTTTACACGAAGAATTGAAAGTTCAAAAACTTTGTTTTCGTTGGATCCCTCATATTAGACGCTGCTGTTTTGGACAAGACTGATACTTTGGTTTGTGATGTAAATGTTTTAGTTTGCGTAAACGCGATTTCATCTATTCGTGTTGGTTACTTGCAGATGCGCGTATATAGTGTATATTTCTCTTCTCAAAGGAATATTTTTAATATGTTGTAGAGATGAGAGAAAACCGGTCATGTTAATGTTTATTGCCTGGTTCCTATATTAATAAAACGACCCTTTTTAGTTACGAGCAATTATATTTTTTACAAGGCGTAAATTACCAAATTACCAAATGTCAAATTATTTACTTTATTACTCTCTAGCTACAGCATGTAGCCTGCTGTATTATAAAAGTTTTTGGCACCGCGTGATTACTTAATGTTTCCGAGATAAAAAGAAGCCTATATGTTATTCCACATTATCACCTGTATGCCAAATTTCATTTAAATCTATTTAGTAGTTTTTACGTGATTGAGTAACAAATATCCATCCATCCAAACATCCAAACTTTCTCATTTATGATATTGATAATTAATAATAAAATAGATGTTTTAAGATTAATAATAATAAATGTCAAATTACTCACTTTATAACTTTCATTGTTTTAATAAATATCAAATTACCAAGTGACCCAAAAAATATTGTAGAACGCCTCGTTATTATTAAATTGGTTGTAAAGGTTACCGCTATGAATGATGGATCGTTGATTAAATAAATAGGAAGCCGACATAAGTCAAGGGGTTCGCTGCAATTCAATTCCGTGTTAATATGAATCGACCCTTATATTATTGTTTTAGTATTAATTTGAGTTTGACGGATCGCTTATCGGCGTATTGCAAGGCGAATGTTAACCTCGGAATGGATTTAAAGTAAGCATTAATAGCCCTGTGGTTTAAATTTAACCACAATTCATTAATATTTTATTTCAATATACATAATTACACATTATAAATACACATTATACATACATTTGAAATTTTAGCTCTATATGTGGAATAAAATTGAATTCTTGTTTACATAAATTTATTTCACGTATCTCAAAAACGGCTTTAACTATTTGGATTAAATTTACTAAAATAAGATTATATTATATATTTGCAAAGTACGTAATTTACACAAACATTAACTTTTTCATAATTATCCATTATCATATTTATCAAACTCCAATTTTAGATATTTGAATACATGAATAAATGCTAAAATAAATCAATAGATTTTACAAAACAATGTGCTGCATCTTACTAAGGTGTTTTTTGTGATTATTTGGACTACATCGATTTTTTTAATTCGTAATGTATCGTAAATGGAAAATATTCAATTTTTTTATTTTATTTAAGTGATAGAGACATTTTAAGAACGAATACTAATTCTATTCAAAGTTACTTTGTTTAATATTATTGAAGTCATTAACATAAGACTTGATTAGCTAGACCTATAAAATATAACCTGTGTGATACGACCTAAAATAATTATTTGTTAGTTTAATTTTGATATTATATATATTTCCACCACAGACCATACAAATACTAATACACACGGTGTTGGGAGGCAAATGTATGTAGATGTACGCTTGTAGACATATCGTGTATTGTGCTATTTTATCATGTCGAATAAAAAGCTAAGGCTTAACTCTAGAGTGATTTTACAATACCTCTAGAGTGATTTTACGTAGAGAAAACCTAAGAAATTGCCTTAAAAAGCGTATCCAGTTTATTCCGTGATTTCTACCCTGTCATTTTAGTAGTACGAATTTTTACTGTAATGTTTATTTTGTCATATTATTTCAGCTATGTAGCGAGTGTTAACGAAATGGAATACTTGGCAAGGTTTTCTTCTCTCTAGTACATGGTACAAAAAGTCTGTGGTGATGATCCAAATTAAGAACAAACATGGATTTTATTGCCTTAGGCATTTGACAAATAATAATCTGTAACTTGTCCAATTTTTTGGAAACCTTTTTCCTATTTTTGTCCCATTTGTGTGCCAGCTAATTTCATTCAAGGGAGAAAAGAAAAACACAAAATTTGACGTTTTATTTTTTCTTATCTTCTATATTCATATATAAAAATATTTGTCTGTATTTCTTTTATAGAATCCTAAACTTTGCATTAGATCACGTGATGATCTTTAGCAAAGTAGTTGTGTGTGAGCCCACGGAGGTTTCTGAGTTGGTAATGTAATGTCTTTCCTTAAAATTTATTTTAGTTGGTGACGTAGCATTGCCTGCAGAGTACAACTATAATATATAAAAATTACGTGTCGCGTTGTTTGTCCGCAATGGATTCCTAAACTACTGAGCTGATTTGAATGAAATTTTCTTGATATCAACTGTCTGTTAAAAGATAGGAAAGCTTTTACCTCTATTAACACCCCTTCCCACCCTCAAGTACCCCACCAAAATATTCAATACAAGTAATTTATATGGCAAAACAACGTTTGCCCGGTCAGCTAGTACCATAATCGAAAATTTTGAATTTCAAAAAACGTTTTGAGTTGGTCTAGTGACCGTTTTACCAAGAATAGCAGTGCCAGACCTAAATTTTTATGTTTTACTAATCAAAATACCAGCAAATTATTAAAAAAAATACTTATGTCTTACACGTAAATTTTACAAAAAAAAAATACGAGAAATAAAAATTGCACAGTTCACCAATCGTCAGACGATATATTATTATTTATTTGTTTAACATCCAAAAATAAATAAAATTCATTTTTTCGCTCTAGATTCCATAAAAGTTCAAGCGGGTAAATCAAAAAAGACCATCCTTTTAGATATTATAAAGAAAAGTGTTGTATTGTACAAAAGGTTACATATTATAGTACCTTATATATATATATATATATATATATATATATATATATATATATATATATATATATATATATATATATATATATATATATATGTATATGTATATTTATACATATATTCGGTTTAGTTTATTCATATACATGTATATATATTCAGTTCAGCGAGTCGTGGAAATAAAAAACCGGCCAAGTGCGAGCTGCACTCGCGCACGAAAGGTTCCATACCATTATCTATAAAAAGGCAAAAATGACGATTGTATGGAAGCCCTTTTTAAATAATATAATACTATATCGCTGGACATTTTACACAATCGATCTAACCCCAAAGTAAGCAAATTATTTGCTTGTGTTATGGGTGTTACTCAACGATGTTAATATATAGAAATACATGTATAAAAACTGTTACATACTCGTACATAATAAACACCCAAACTCAGAAATACAAACATCTATACTCATCATACAATTGTTTGTCCCTGTCGGGAATCGAACCCGAGCCCCATTGATTCGTAGTTAGATTCGCAACCACTCGACCAACGAAGTGGCGAAATATATTATATTTTATTCTGTTTCTAGTATTTGTCATTGTTATGACAACAGAAATTCATCTTCTGTAAAAATTACAACTGTTTAGCTATCACGGTTCATGAGATACAGCCTGGTGACTGACTGACAGACAGACAGTTGAGACTTAGTAATAGGGTTACGTTTGTACTCTTTGTGTACGGAACCCTTAAAAGAGCATTAAATTTATACAAATAAATAAAGTGTCTGTAATATTAAAATAACCGCTTTTTACTAAATGCATATAGATGTATATACGGTACATATATCTATAAAATTTTTTGCAAATTTTGTCTGTCTGTCGGTCTGTCTGTCTGTTCCGGCTAATCTCAGGAACGGCTCGACCGATTTTTTTCGACGGGAGATAGCTGATGTGATAAGGAATAACTTAGGCTACTTTTATTTTCGAAAATTTTCCACGCCGGTGAAGTCGCGGGATCAGCTAGTTGACAATAAAAACTACTATATTTGCTTGCTATAGTAAAACATGCTAAATATATGCTACTGTATGTGCGAAGAGCTCAATTTAAGTGCCAGTTAAGTATCGAAGTCTAACTTAGCGTGCTTCGTGCCTTGAATTGTGCACCAATTTTAGTTTCCAAGTTATCGCCGCTCGGAAGTTGACCTATTTACGAGTTCACCAATATTGTTATTTACCGCACAGGTAGCTTTGTATGAAATTAATGTTTGTTTAATATTTTAATGTACGGAATATTAAAATATTTGACAGTAATATGGAATAAAAACGTAAAATATTGTTGGACAAATTATACAAATTATCTAATCACAAGGTAAGCAAATTATTTGCTAGTTACATGGGTGCTAGTTAGCGAAACTTATACATAGAAATACATGTATAAATAATAAAATATATTAAAAAATGTTTATTGGAAAAATAAAAAATATATTAAGGAAATAATAAAAAAGTCTCTTGTCTCTAACACGAGAACAATCTTTTGAAACCTACCCAAGTTTATTAAGCCAATAAAAAATAGTTGATATTACAGGAAACTTATAAGTTCAATTCGATATACATGTAATAACTTCAATACCCTTTAAGGATATACCAATTTACCCCCGTATTGGTCTGGGTTCCTTTGAAGAATAGGTCAACTGTCGTTCTGTCAGACAGGTCGAAAAAGATGTCCGATTGACTAAGTGAGTCACTACCATCGTGTCTACTAGGTGGTAGAGTTCTGCATTGCCTCGCCCGGGTCTGGTACCACCGACTTACCTATTCCTGCCGCAATAGTGTCAGTGATTGTCACTGTCGTGTTTCGGGTTGGAGGGTAAGATAGCCGGTAAACGTATGCATGTGGCGCTAGACCTCATCACAAGATAGCAACGCACCATTAAAATTTTTGGTGTTTGTCAGTGAGAAGCACTGACGATATTGCGGCTGGAATAGGTAAGGCGGTGGTTCTAGACCCGGGCGAGACAGTGCAGAACTCTACTAACTGGCAGCTACGATGTAGTGACTTGCATAGCCAATCGGTCGCCTTTTACGACTTGCCTGGCAGAACGGCCGTTGGCCTATTCTTCAAAGGAGCCCGGGACTAACACGGGGCAAAACCTTACATATTCTTGCTGCAATAGCGCCAAAGCTTTTCATTGTTGTATTCCGGTTTGGAGGGTAAGGTAACCGGTAGACTTTTGCATGTTGTATTGCCATCCCTTCAAAGGAGCCTGGACTAATACGGGTTTATAGAGGTTCGATCTGTCTCTGTCTACCCTGCAAGGGAACTGGACGTAATTATACTTGTGTTTGGTACCACTGACTTACCGCAAATGCTTTTATCTGTCATGTTCCGGTTTGGAGAGTAAGGTAGCCACGATTAGCTGAAGATTTGTCCCACACAATGTGATATGTGGCAAGCCTATCGTCAACCGGGCACTTATCCTATCCCGAGCAACGCTGCTTTATCAGAAAACTGAAAAAACAATTATTTTTTTTAATGGACCGATCCGAGAATCGAAGCCGGGACCTTATGTGGTCAACGCCGACATCGCCTCTAGACTACAGAAGCTATTATGGATATAAAAACTGGTTTATTAATATTCCACAAGGTAAGTCGAGTCAGATGTACATCACTGTAAAAAAATGTTTTTAGGAATAGAGATTTGAATATTTCATTCAAGTGTCTATTACCACTATTGTAGATAGGAGAAAATTTAGAGACTGAAATAACGCCATATCCAAATTGCGTGCTGAGCTAAACATTATGTAAATGTACCGTAAGTACTTTACGTAATAAAATACGATGGATCCCGGGCAGACCTCGCATTTTACCGGGATTAATGTTACAGCGATGATTACCAAAGTTCTGTTCAATCAAAAATTAAGAAAAGGTATTTGTTAAAAATATATTTGTATGGTCGTCTGAATAACCTTTTTCCGATTCTGTGTTATATATTGGCTTTTGCAAGAATACATTGTTGTTACTGAAATAAAGCTTATTCGAAGTCAATTCAGAATATTCCTTTTCAATTAAGTACAAATCTATCCTAATCATTGGAGTTCCACAACGTGTTGCTTGTGTATGGTACTACTATCAGTACACACAAGGTAAACACACACAGGTAAAGACATGTTCCTGTCGAAATAGAGTGATTTGTAAAGTAACTGCTGAACTTAATCCACAGTAACATTCCGCCATACGGTTACGGAGTAACTGTTTAGTAATCTGTTCATGTGGCAAGCAAGGAACCATTAACTTCTATGGCGTCTATAGGTGATGGTAGTCTTTATCCATCAGAAGAGCTATCTGATTGTTGCTAATCTATGATGTGAAAAAATTACACTGTTTTTTATTATTTGCCCTTAAAAAAGTTCCGGATATATTAGGAGCAATGTAAAAGATCGATTTCTTTGCTTGAGTTTATTTCTACAGCTTTATTTAGCGAAGTAAAAGTTTTAATTTTTGAAATAATACCTTTTACATCCCGAGTTTATTTAAGAAATGCAGAATCGGCTTTCAAAAAATTAAAGAAAGCAAAGAGAAATGCTCCATTGTAAAATTTAGTTTTTTTTTTATAAATCTCACGACTTCCCTTATATGGCATGGAATAGTATTATCACTTACGGGCCGGTATATCCTGAAATCACTTCTTTGATAAAATTTGAGCAGGGATATTCACGTAACAAAACTACAATCAAATCGATGCGTTTAGGGGTCTTACACCTCATGTCGTGTCGCACGACGCGTCGTTGTATTGTGCTAACGTGCTAGGATCCTTAAACGCTTCCATTTTATTGAAGTTTTGTAACATGAATAGAGACATTGTTCGTATTTTCGACGATCTCAAACCTACTAATCACCTCAGACCACTCAACTCAATTAAATATCATTGGTCCACTAAGTTTAAAATACCGAACTTATAACAGAGAATTCTCAAAGTATTTATTTAAAATTTATTTTATTTTAACTAAATATTTTGGCTTCTCAATGAATTTCATTAAATACGTTCATGATGCATGTTTTCTACGGTTCTGATTATTTAGAACTTCATACCATGTTTTACTAAACTGTGGAATTATTTTCCTTCTTCTATCTTCCAAGAAGACTTATGTAAGCTACGATAGTCGGTTACTATTTTTTTATATCGTAAGATAGCAAACAAGCAAATGGCTCTCCTCATTGAATGAAATAACTATCCTATAGACATCAAAGATAATAATGGTGCGTTCGAAAACATTATAAACCAAAAGTTTTAAACATTCGTGGGCAGTATTAAATATTTATTATATGCAATAAAAGGTTACGCGTTTTTGCATGATTTACTAACAATATTTAAAGAATCGGTAAGGATTCATTTTGTAATAGTTTGTCGTATTCAATTTTGCTCGGAACTATAACTGAAAGCCGTGAGGTTGCTGTATTTTAAATCGTGTTTAGGGCTTGGTCTTTACTAGATATACATTATACGACAGAAGACACACACGAGATATACACAGTTATACGACTGAAAAATGGAAATGAACCGTTGTTTTTGGAACTATAAATTTGAATATGTAAATTCTTACTTTCGAACGATACTTTTCAATATTATAGGATACTTTAATAGTACTTTAATAACTCCTGCCACTTAACAGAATATAATTGGAATGAATGAGTTCAATCATATCTGTATATTGATACTGATACATAAATGATACAACGGTGGTCTCTGCTATACAAATATATTATGCCGTGAATAAGTTATTAATAAGGCGGTTTCATTTTTTACCTCAGTTACAGTTTTTTATACCTGTTATGTGATTTGGACCTATGATTAATTATATTTTGTATTTCTTCTTTTACTATGTTGTAATTTATATTATACTTATCTATTTATATCAATTCATTGTAGTTTTTTTATTGTTATCAGCTTCTTGCATCGTTTCAAGTGACAGACAAAGGTAGCCCAGAAAATCAGCCTTTTTTTATCCTATGTATTTGCTGAGTGGCTTACCATTTTAGCATCATGCTGCTATACATAAACATTATTAAATATAATGTATTTTTCATGCATGTAAATATGCTGCATACCATTAAGACCCCGCCACAAGGACGACAAGTACCATTGACATTTTTGGTGTCTATAAACTACGGTTTTCTCTTTCCACCGGGAAAGCTATCTACTTGTTTGCTATCTTATAAAAAAATGTTTAAAACATGTTCCAATATTATTGCTTCTTCACCTCAATGTTTTTCACTCCTAATTAAATTTATACAGAGTATAAAACTCCATTAAAATTCGGTTTTATAAGTGGCATTTGAGTTTCCATTAAATTATAGTCAAGACAACTGTTCTAATTCTGCGAAATAAGCTTAATAAGAATGGTTAATTAATGGATTGAATAAGAGATTTAAAAGAACAGAAGTAGATCTTGGCATTATAAATTTATATTTTTGGAAAAGTAAACGGTTTTAATTTAAAATAAATTTCCTCAGTTTGTAATTATTCCGAATCATGATTTAGGGATCCATAGTCAAAATTGCAAAAAATGTTACTTATAATTTCATCCTATCACAGACGTATCAGTATTTGGACCGATTTATAGTAAAGATACTAAAAATGTATCAGACATAGTTATATATGAATTTTTAAAAATTCAATTTTTGAATATGTATTCTTAGCTCATATTGGCTACATGCATAACATTTTTTTAAGCTGCATTGCAATGCGTTTGTTTTTGGAAATTATTTTTCATCCAGATTTCATCCTGATTTTTTACAATCTGTGTGTGTGTATGTGCACGTGTGTGTATCTAAGCCACTCATAACTTTTGAACGGCTAGACCAATCAAAACGCATTCGACTGGGTTCTACCAAACTTAGACTTCCTAAAAGTTTGAACTGATTTAGCCTTCTACGAGATTTGAATACTTAAAAAACTACATCAAATGCCGTTAAAATAGTCAAAATTCGAATAGTCAAGTATTCGAAAGTAACAGATTTTTAAATGTTAAAATTGTTATTTCCATAAACTTACTTCTAATTTTTAACATTACATTTAGACTAATAATATGTAGATTGACTTCTAAATATAATTAAATATTATTTATGGCTTAGTTTTGTAGATATATTTAGATATAGTTACCCAGTGAATACCCAAACGATACTTTAAAGACAAACAAAAAATCAAATTTTTCCCTTTATAATATTTGTATCAATGAATATGAATGACAAAATTTTATTTTAAAATCATTTATTTTATTATAAATAGGACGTTATTTTATCTCTAAATATACATGTTATTTTATTATCTGCAATAATCCCCGAATTAATACCTCAGTCAAATAAAATTAACACCTTTTAAGATTTGCTTAATTATCCACACACCCGGAGGAACATCAAACCTTACTTAAAGGTAACGAAGCGAGAATAGGCGAGAGAATATTTAAATTTCAGGAAACGATGAAATATAGAGCAGTTAAAATACTTTATTGTATTTTTGAGAGTTAGATTACCCTCGTAATTGGCTAAGTGAATGTTCAAACACGCACAATGGAGAGTTCAACTGGCCAAGATTTATTTTATGAAGTCAAAAAGTTTTTATCAAATAGGTTTTTCTAACGGTCTAGAATATTTTGTAAAAATTTGGATTTGTAGTTCAAAATCTATAAGTTTGACGGCCCAGTTGGTCGACTGGTTAGCGAAACTAACTATGAATCAATTGGGCTCGGGTTTGTTTCCCGACAGGGACAAATATTTGTGGGATAAGCACAGATATATGTATTTCAACAGTTAAAAACTAAAAAAACTAGCTTATAGTTTTAATTTCTTTACGTTTTGTAATTAGGTCTCACGTTTTTATTTTTGTGCAGAGAAAAAAATGTATTCCTGGGTACGGGGGTTTATTATGTACGCTACAGTATTAATATTTCTATGTTTTAGTATCGTTGAATAATACATATCACAAGCAAATAATTTGCTTTCTTTGAGGTTAGATCAAATAGTGTAATTTGTCTAGGGATATTTTTACTTCATAAATATTAATTATTATAATTTTCCAGGCATCACATAAAGCAAATATATATTAAGCTTTTATAACTACATAGTATACAACAAAGTTGCTATCCGCTGACTGTCCCTAATCCCTATTATTACCGAGAAGCAGTTTGGCCGAATAAAACACTTGAATCACTTTTACATGCACGGTATAATTTTGGGCAGAGTAACGCCCTCAACAAGCGATAGAATTACAATGAATCGAAAACATGTTATACCCGCCTATTTATACCATTTTTCTTTATATATTTTGTCCATTGTTGTTATGACGTCATTGTCTCACAATAGCAGGTGCATAGCACAGCTGCGCCGTACGTCTTGTCGGCTAGTACTTGTCGTCAAGCGCGGTTGCTAACACTAAGTTTTTGATGCGATTTTTTTAATAGATAGAGTGATTCGAGAGGAAGATTCATATGTGTAATAGCATTATGCAGTAGAGAAATACTGTTATAAATATATTTAGCAAAACAACGTTTGTCGAGTCAGCCAGTTGCTAATATTTTAAGCCTCTTTTAATTAAAACATTTGTAGTTGATTATAATTTTGAAGAATAGGCCAATTGCCGTTCTGTAAGGTAGATCGTAAAAGGCGACCGATTGGCTATGCGAGTCACTACTATCATAGCTACTAGGTGATAGAGTTCTGCATTGTCTCGCCTGGGTCTGGTACCACCGCTTTACTTATTCCTGCCGCAATAGCGTCAGTGCTTGTCACTGTCGTGTTCCGGTTTGCACGATAAGGTAGCCAGTAAACTTATGCATGTGGCATTAGACTCGCTACAAGATAACAACGCACCATTAACATCTTTGGTGTCTATAGGCGATAGTTGACTCTTTCCATCAGGAGACCACTCTGCTTGTTTGCTATCTTATGATAAAAAAATACATTTTGTAATTTTTTTGTTTGATTTTAATATTTTACAGAATAGTTACAGATGTTTTTCCTAATGGAAAAAAGTAATAATCTAATCTTAATAATCTTATGTACACCACAATAAGTTAACTGAATTTTGTCGCACAGACAAACATATAAAACGTCATAAAACATACGGTTGCTGTACTGAGCAATTTTTGTTTTTATTTAATAAATTAATTTATAAATACAGGATTTTCTTTTTATTATCTAAATCAAATAAAATCCTATATGAACTCACCTAATTATATTATTATCAGTACTAGCGAAGTTTTTCCTTTACGTATTAATTATAAATAATAATACATTCTTATTTTACGCAATTTTGATTTTATTATTTTATTTGTGTTTTATTTTTTATTATTTTCTTTAGTTATGTTTAAAAAATTACAAAAATGAATCTGCTCATTGATAGATGACAATGCTATTTTGACGAATAAAAATGAAAAAACTAAATTTGTAGAAAAATTAATTTGCTACAAAAAATGTTTAAACAATTTTTTTGTTCAAAATGTTTTATTTGATATAGAGTAAACAACTTTTTACGAGATGGCAACCACGCCACAAGTGTTGGGACCCCACAAACATGAATTTAACTTTAAACCTACGCATTTAAAAATTAAATTGCGTGCTCTAACTTTTCCAACCCTAAATATAACTTTTAAATGATCTAAAGACAAACATTTTAATTTAAATATAGGAATAATATTTAGACCGTGGTCCCCCGAGCCAAATTGTTTTTTGATTAATAACAAGCTGAATTTTTGTAAACAGCTTCGTTTTAACGAGACGCCCATCTTTTCTATTTTCAAAAAATCTTGAATACTATTACTAATAAAGTTAGAGGGCTTCGAACATTTTAATTCTATGAAGGAAAAATGTTGATTAATAACAATAATTAGTTTTTACTTTAATCGCTTGAATATTTTAGGAAAAACACGAAAACACGTACACATTTCATGGTTTTTAACTCTAAAGATTCAAAATTATGAGATTTGTTAATAGATATTAATCAATTTAACAAAAACATAATTTTCTCACAACAGCTTGTTAATTTTATTATTATAATTCAATGGTTAGTAACTTTTTGTCCTACACACTTAGTGGAAACTCCGACACTCTAAAGTTTTCTTTTTTCAGTATCTTTCGGGTAACTCAAGATTTTTCGAAGATAGAAAAGATGAGCATCTCGTCAGAACGAAGCTGACAAAATTCAGCTTGTTATTAATCAACAAAAAGTTTGTTCCTGGGACCACTGTCTATGTATGTCAGTGAGTTAAGTTTGCATAGGTGTGTATGCGTATAGTCAGATTATTTTATATCATAAGATAGCAAACAAGCAGATGGGTCTCCTGATGGAAAGAGTTAACCATCACTTATATTTATTTTTATTTTATTTTATTTTATATCATAAGATAGCAAACAAGCAGATGGGTCTCCTGATGGAGTCAACCATCGCCTATAGACACCAAAGATGTTAATGGTGCGTTGCTATCTTGTGGCGAGGTCTAATGCCACATGCATAAGTTTACCGGCTACCTTACCCTCCAAACCGGAACACGACAGCGACAAACACTGACGCTATTGCGGCAGGAATAGGTAAGGCGGTGGTACCAGACCCGGGCGAGACAATGCAGAACTCTACCACCTAGTAGCCACGATGGTAGTGACTCGATAGCCAATCGGTCGCTTTTTACGACCTGCCCGGCAGAACGGCAGTTGGCCTATTCTACAATGGAGGCTGGGACCAACACGGCGAAAAATATAGATAACAAAGATGTTAATTGCGTTGCTATCATGTGGTGAGATCTAATGTCACCTGCATAAGTTTACCGGCTACCTTACCCTCCAAACCTGAACACAACAGCGAGAAGCACTGACGCTATTGCGGCAGGAATAGGTAAGGCGATGGTACCAGACCAGGGCGAGACAATGCAGATCTCTACCACCTTGTAGCCACGGTGGTAGTGACTAGTATAGCCAATCGGCCTTTTACGACCTGCATGGCGAACAGCATTTGGTCTATTCTTCAAAGGAGCCCGGATCAAACACGGCGATTATAAGTTGATTATTTAGAAGATGACTGGTAATCATGTTATTTAACTGTTAACCCTTTTGCTGGTGAAATTTACTCAACGGATAAACATGATTTGGGCTTTAATTAAGTTGTGACGCAATCTGCTGGCCATGAATAAAATACAGATAGTTAATTAATTAATAATTCTTTTAACCGTTGTGTGTATTTTATGGATTCTATTAATTACTAGCTGACCCGGAAAACGTTGTTCTGCCTTCTTAACTACTCTTATTTTTTTCTATATTTTTTCACCTTTTAAATCTTCTCTGGACTTTAACAATTAATTCAAAACCAAAATTAGTCAAATCGGTTCAACTGTTCTCGAGTTTTAGCGAGACTTACGAACAGCAATTGATTTTTATATATATAGATTGTAGTAATACGTAAAACGAAAACTTTTTGCCCCTTTTTACAAAAATAGATCGTATAACTATGAATAAATTTAACATAGTTAATGTTGGCCTGCGATCGCTAGGAAAAGTTATTTAAAAAAATTAAACTTACTTCAGTATCTGTCAACTATAACTTTATCTTAAAAACTACTGAACAGAATTTGATGAAATTTTAACTATTTACTAAGTAGGAATACACCTGATTTTAAGTAAATAAGTTTATCTCGCTGTGTCTTTTAATTGCTTGGAAACTTAAATATATCATCACTAGCTGACCTACGCAGCTTCGCTCGTGAGTAGATTAACATGTCGTCTAAATAATTTTCATACAACTTTTATCCCCTATTTCAGCCTTTTAGGGTTTGATTTTTGAAAACAAATTTAGCCTATGTTTGACCCCCAGATTTTTACCTATTTCCATCCCAAATTTCATGAAAATCGGTCCAGCGGTTTAGCCGTGAAAGCGTAACAGACAGACAGAGGGATAAGACAATACCTCCACCGGTTTAAGCTCAGGAATGATCCCCACTGCATTTGCGGAATGGGAGAGCAAGAAACTGTGTTTCATCTCCTATTAGAGTGTCCCAGGTTCGCTAGAGAGCGCCACGACGTAGAATGTAGAATGGACTGCCCTCTGGGGAACCTGAGACAAATAATAGAAGATAAGCGGATTAACCAAATCTTCCTTAACTTCTCAAGGAAGATCTTAAAAACGGCAGCCTAAGCAAACGGCTCTGCGATTAAGTAGCGGGAGCAATAGATGTTAATTCACGGTAGCAATTTAATTGAATTGGTAATTTAATAATTTAATTTAATTTAAATTTAAAAACAAAAGACTATATTAAGGATGTAGTTATAAGTCATTAAATTAATAATGTATTTTTTGCAATGTAACGTTTCTTTTATCGCATGAAAAGATAATAATTGTATAAAGTAATTATATGTAACCGCATGCACGCGCGGTGGCGCGGAGGAAAAACAAAAAAAAAAAACAAAAAAACAAAAACAAAAAAAACAAAGAATAATTGAGAATTTATAATAAAAGACAATTGTATAAAGAATAAAAGTTGCTGCAAGAGCCATAGCAGCAGAGCATGCGGATAAATTAAAAAAAAACAGACAGACAGACAGACTTTCACATTTATAATATTAGTATGGATATTAGTATGGATAAGGATTAGTATGGAAGTATGGACACTTAAATATTATTTATCCAATTCCAACAATAATACACACTTGCAGGTCAAACTAATAACTGCCTGTTTTTGGAGTCGGTTAAAAATAAAATTTTAGTAGCAGCTGCGAATCCGTTGGTGATGTCACCTCGTGTCGGACAAGAGTACCTCAAACTGTCCCAGTTGCATCCATATAGATATTAGTATGTTATAAATGCGAAAGTAACTCTGTCTGTCTGCCTGTCTCTTCTTCACGCTTAAACCAATGTACTGATTTGGATGAAATGTAGTACAAAAAGACCAGACAGAGAACCCGAGAAAGCATATAGTTTTTATACCGGAAATCCCACGCGAGCGGTAACTATGCGGGTAAAAAGCCGGGACTTTTATATTAAAAAACCATAAAATATAACTATTATATACATATTATATATGCGAAAGTCTGTCTGTCTTTCTGTCTGTTACGCTTGCACGGCTAAACCGCTGGACCGATTTTCATGAAATTTGACATGGATATAGTTGAAGATCTGGGGTCAAACATAAGTTTTTTTTTCAAAAATCAGTCCCTGGTGGGCTGAAATAGGGGATGAAATTTTTATTAAAAGCTATTTGGACGACTTTTTAATATATTCGCGGGCGAAGCTGCGCGGGTCAGCTAGTTAAGAAATAAGCGGCAGTTGTCAAGCAAATTTAGGCCATGAGGGTCACCGAGCCGGGAAACTGGTGAATCTTGGTGAATCGGGACGTCTATTGACGGCTGGCTTTCTCTGTGCAAGGAAAACAACGTATTTTTAGGGTTCCATACCTATAAGGTAAAACGGAACCCTATTACTAAGCCTCCACTGTCTGTCTGTCCGTCTCTCTGTCTGTCACCAGGCTCTGTCTGTCTCTGTCTGTCTCATAAACCGCGATAGCTAGAAAGCTAAAATTTTCACAAATTATGAACTTCCGTTGCCGCTATAACAACTAATACTAAAAATAAAAAAATATTAAGGGATCGATAACATTTTCATTTTTTAGTGGTAATACGAAGATCCCCGTACAATAAACTTGATTTTTCGTATCTTTTTTGCTCAATATTAATAACTATAACAGGTACGCGCTTAATTTTTTTTTGTATTACCTTTCAAAATAAATAATTAAATAAAATAAAGCAAATATTAAGGGGGGCTTACATACAGCAAACGTGATTTTCTTTTATAGATGGTGGTACGAAACCCTCCTTGCGCGAGATATTTATTTGTTTTTAGGTTTTGCTATGATTATGTTTCATTTAGCGTGTAAATTTAAAAATATACGTTCATTCTCACGAACATTTTCATTTATCGATGATTGCTAATATTGCACTTTTTCATTTTGCGTGTATATTTTTTAATGTCATAACTCATAAAATAGAAACAAGAAGATGGATCATCTGATGGAAAGAGAAAGCCATCGCCTATAGACACCAAAGATATTAATAGTGCGTTGCTATCTGTGAGGCGAGATGATAATGCCACATGTTTAACGGCTATCTTACTCTTCACGAAAAACGAAATTAACAGGGATTGACGTAATTGTGACAGGAATATGTAATGCGTTGGTGCCAAAAACCCAGGCGAGACAAGGCAGAACTCTATCACTTAGTATAATATTAATAAAGTCTCGATCAACATCCATGGCGACTCTCCCTAAATTCTGGATCAAGGGCCAGATACAGAAGGAAGGCAGTATTAGGATAGGCACGTATTGTGAGGAAGTTTCTTTCTCTGTCGCTCTGATCACCGGTGGCCTAGCTGCGAGGCTCCCGTCGGCGGGATATCTATTTTTGTATATTTATTTTTATAATATATATTTTTTTATTTTATAATCATAAATTTATTTAAAATAAAAATAAAGTGTAAATAAAGGAATAATAATAATAAATGTTCATGGAACAAATTACACTTACTGATGATTACTTAACCTAACCCCAAAGTAAGCAAATTATTTACTTGTGTTATGGGAGTTGGTCAATTATACTAATACATAGAAATACATATATAGATACTTAGGAGTATATTTAATAAACACCCAAACCTGGAAATACAAACATGCTCATCACACAAATGTTGATGACACATCACACAACTTGTTCCCGTCGGGGATCAAACCCAAGTCCCGTCGATTGCGTAGTCATGGTCGCTAACCACTTGACCAACGGGGCGATCAACATTGGATACTGGACAAATAATATGAATTGATCGAACCCTCACACGGGACCCATATATTTTTCGGGATAAAAACGAAGCCTGTTTAAATATTGAGAATACAACATAATTTATGTAATTCTGTTAAGTAGTTTTGGCGTGATTAAGTACCTATATGCAAATATTCAAATGTCCAAAAAACTTTCGAAACTTTCGCATTTATAATAATAGTATCGATACATCTATATTAATATTATAAATGCAAAAGTTTGAATGTTTTGATATATAGATGGATGGATGTTTCTAATTCAATCTCGCAAAAACTACTGAACGGATTTGGAAGAAATTTGGTACACAGGTAGATGATGACCTAAAATAGCATATGGGCGACTTTTATCCCGAAAAAAAGAGTTGTGATTTGAAAAAAAAGTTATTGCAGCGGACTGCATGATGCAGCTAGTAATAAATATCGCTGGATAATTTATACAAAATTGATCTAACCCCAAAGTAAGCAAATTATTTGTAAGTGATCTTTGATTATATACTTTCACATAATCGAAGCTTATGTTATAGGAGTTAGGCAACAATACATACATAGAAATACTTAAATAAATACTGAAAATACATTTAATCAATACTTAGACCCAGAATTATAAACATCATACAAACACTTGACCCCGTCAGGAATCGAAACTGAACCCGCCGCGCCGCCAAACTCAAACGCCGTTTTTTGAGTTACCCTGACTACGCAATGTTGCGATGGATAGATAGAGATTGCTTCTCCAAGGTTGCGTGCTGTCACCAACACTATTCATTCTGCGTATCAACGACATGATGCGAATCAGCAACATATAATTTCTATGCAGATGACAGTATTGGTGATGCTACATACTCCGGCCGTAGCGGTATTTCTCGAGGACACGTCAAAGAGTGCGGAAACAAGCTTGTGTCTGAAATCGAGAATCGACTAACTGATGTCTCGGAATGGGATTTTCAAAACTTGGTCACTTTTAATCGACATAGCTTTGTGTGTTCACCACAAAAAATACACCCTTTGTCGTATCACTTCGATTTGGGATACTCTCCTGATAGCGTCAAGTAGTATCGGAATTCTGGAATTCAACATATCAAATTACGTCCAGTTTCGTAATCACTTGGAAAATCAGGTTAAACTCCTCTAAAAAGCCCCTGAAAAGCTCGGTTAGCACAGCAAGACGGTACTTCTTGCCAACGCATCGCCTTTATCTTTATAAGGCACAAGCCTCGAATGGAGTACTCTTCTCATCTTTGGGCCGGAGTTCCACAAGTACCAGCTTCTTCCTCTTGATCGAATTCAGCGTAGAGTGGTTCGAATCGTTGACGACTAGGCTATTTCAAAACGGCTTCACTCTTTGGCATTACGCAAAGATGTTTCGCTCAGCGTTTTTTATCGTACCTTTTATAGTAAGTATTCCAACGAATCATTTAGTCAAATTCCTGCTGCTAAATTCCATCATCGGACATCGCATCAAAATTTGAATTCCACCCTCACAAATTCGACGTCTGAAAATCCACAACCGTGCGATTCTCTCGACACTTTTTGCCTCGCACAATTACCGGCAGGGGTGTTTCCGAACGGATACGACTTGGGGACCTTCAAGAAAAGCGCTTACTCATTCTTAAAAGGCTGGCAATGCAACTGCAAGGCGTCTGGTATAGCAGATGTCCATGGGCGACGGTAATCGCTTACCATCAGGTTCACCTCCGGTTCGTTTGCCCCCTCTTCTATAGTAAACAAAAAAGCGGGGTGGTAAATTGCCTGTCCAGCGATTTAGACTAAAGCTCACATAGATACAGGTATGGTAGTGGTACTTAACGTTTGAGTTGCCTTTTAAGAATGTGTAATTTCTTTCCTCGAAAATCCACAGCTTAATGTTTGTTCCGCGGACAAAGTTGCGGGCAACAGTTAGTTTAAAAGTAATTATGCACTGAAAACATGCTCAGTAAACGTAATTGATGATATCGACGTGTACTCATTTTCACATTGTAGCTGTTTCGTTGAAAATAAATATTTGGATAGTGAAGGTTTGGATGTGGTGGAATGCTTTTGACAGCTGTTTTAATTATTTGAGTGCAAAATTAATAAATTAATTGATTATGTAAGTTTGATCGTAGACTTTATTAAAATTTCTTCTAACTTTTACAATTGACAAAAACCACGAAAAATAGTATATTAAGTAATATTATGTAAATAATATGATATGTATCTAATGCTTATTTTGTATATGTATGTACAAGTATATAATTACACACATATATATATATATATATATATATATATATATATATATATATATATATATATATATATATATATATATATGAAGGATTCTTTGATAATATATATATTATATAATAGTTTGTTTTCTGCACTTTTCTCTATATACATTTTAACTAAGCTAAATTTCACTCTCCTCGTTTCGTGTGATCTAAAAAGGGGTAGAAAGTTTTCGCCTCTGAATTAATACGAATTCTAAACTCAAACTAGATGATTTACCTTTGATATGGGTGCGGTGGTAATTATTTTAAGTATCACGTTGGTTCCCTTGCGGGGTAGGCGAAGTGAACCGATAGTTTATAGACCGTCTGGTTCACTACGGTTCACCGGTTCGTCAGTTCGCGAGACGAAGAGATATCTCATCATCACGTTTTATAAACTTATTTTTACTTATTTTATTTCATAGAAAAGCAAAAAAGCAAATTTCCTCCTTGTTGGTCAGGGCTCCTATAAATAATAGACCAACTGCCGTTCTGCCAGGCAGGTCGTAACAGGTGACCAATTGGTTAAAAGACGTATAACTACCATCGCTTCTTCTAGGTGGTAGAGTTCCGCAGCGTCTTGCCCGGGTATTTGGTACCACTTCCTTAACTATCCCTGCCGCAATTATTTTTATCAGAAAACTGAAAAAACACCTTTACACTTTTTTTGCCCAACCCGAGAATCGAACCCGGGACCTCGTGTGATCAACGCTGACACCGGACCACTAGACCACAGAGGCGATCGTAAAAATTAATGTGAACAAACTATAACCCATCCTTCTGAAGTTTGTAAGGACGGATATATGGATGGATGGATATTTGTTACTCTTTCAAGCAAAAAAGTATGAACCTATTGGGATGAAATTTAAAAAATAAAATGAATTGAAATAGCACATAGGATACTTTTTATCCCGATAAAATAAGTTGTGTCCGTGGGATTCACCAAAATGCAGCTGGTTGCAGGGCGCAGCTCATACTTATATAATCCATACTAATATAATGCAGCAGTCCATACCAATATATTAAATACGAAAGTAACTCAGTCCATCTGTATGTGACGTTCTCACAATTTCATGAAATTTCATATAGTAGTACTTTAACGCCTTGGAATGAATATAGGCTACTTTTCCCAATTTTTTTTAACCTATTATGTCCATACTTCCATACTAATATTATAAAGGCGAAAGTCTGTCTGAGAAATAATTAGTGTCATTTTTAAATCAATTGTATCTCCTTCAAATTGCATTTCAAAAGGTTCTCCCTGAACCAAACCTTTATAATTTTCCACGTAAATTAAGCCTGTAGGCTTTTTGTCTGAATATTTTGTAAAATACAGAATTGAGAGGCTGTCAACCTTTTTTAAGCTGCATTAATATTAACAAACGAAACAAAAACCAAAAGTTAAAAAACATACAAACTAATAATTAATTTATTGATATTAGTATCTTTACGTCCGTATCCACAAAGAGGTAGGCAGAGGTACACCCAGTGCACTCACGATTATCTTAAGATACTGAGTCCCACAATGTGATTGATATTAACTCAAATTATATTGTTTTGTAGGTAATAATCACCGTAAATTCTAATTTAAACTTAGATAATATCACATCGTGACTTAACAGTGTAGAATCCTGCGGTGACTCATTTGATCGGTGGTACGAGTATCACCGTCTTACCTTTTCCTGCCACATGACGTAATCACAAAACGCTACGTATCGAACGGACATCCAAACTAGAAAATCCACATCTATTTAATGTACGTATTTTTCTTCCTTATTTCACTAAAGGTTTGCAATATCTGACTAAAAAAGTTATTAACCTTCTATTTTCAAAACTTAGTTAACCTGCTCAAAAACCATTGAAAACCACCTAATCTTCAATTTACAACCGTGGTTTGGTTTCAATTGAATAAATCAAGTCTAAACACATGTAAAACAATAATTCTTTTTATACATGGCTGGTAACACGGTAGCCAGGTTCATCCTTTTCTATGGCTTTCCATTTTCCATCAAATTCTATGGCGTTTGACACTGTAGCCGTATCAAAAAATATTTGTACGCCGCCACTTTTAAAAGTTTTGGAAAATATGCACCAAAACGAATCGGTTAAATCTATGAAGCAATTTTGATGAAACCTAGGATATACCGAAATTCGTTTTGCATTCGGTTTAACCGAATTTCGGCAACTTGAATGTCGAACCTTCGGCAATAGAAAACAAGTACCTAATTTCACTATTTTGATTGAAATCTACACTAATATTATAAGGAAGAAAGATTGGTGTTTTTGCATTTTTATATGTATCGAATAAACTAAAAAACTACTGAACTGATTTGAAAAAATCCTGTACCATTAGAAAGATATTAAATCATCCTCGAGTAACATAGGCTCATTGATATAAAAAAACCTATAAAAAACCCAAGATGCACAGTCTCGAACAAAACTGATACTCAAAAGACGTGTCGCTAATTTTATTTGTAGTTATAGATATGGCAAAAACATATGTCTTTGCACATCCAACTTTAAGCGCAATATTTATAGTTGTTTTTCAAAGCAATGTATAAAAAGAAATAAAATTGACAGTATCGTGACCGACGTGATTCTATTTGAAATGAGTACACAATTATAAATTGTGCGCTCATTTTTGGAGGACGTTTTTGAGACACTGATTGTGTATCTTGGGTTTTTTTATATAAATCAATCAATACATTATATTTTTATTATATTTTCAAAAAATTAGAGATCTCTACCTAAATACAATTTAATTCCTACTTGTTCTCTAATTACCGAATTGTACCTAAACAACCCGGGTGAAAACGGGTTACCCGAGGTATATTAAAATTAAAATTTTGCCATTAGTGATATATAACATGATAAATTAAATAAATTCGTTAACAAGTCACGACGTGTTGCTCTGGAAAAAGCGCGCTATATTTGGAATCGAAGTTTTTATTTTTATTTTCACCGAATGTTCGGCTGGAGTTCGAATTCAATTCAAACCACATTCGGCCTATCTCTCGAAATTTGGCATTGAAATATTTAAAGATTGGGATCAAATATAGGCTAACTTTAAAAATACTAAATCTATGCTCATCACACAACTATTTGCCACTGTCGGGTATCAAACCGGAACCCCATCGATTCGTGATAACCTAATCACGAATCGATGGGGTTCCGGTTCTTACACGTTCTTGCTGTAATAACTTCAATGCTTGTCACTGACTTAATCGGGTTTGATAGTTGAGGTTGCCAGTAAACTCAGGATTATGGTATTACCACCTTGCCACATGGATAGCAATGCACTATTAACAATAAGTAAGTATTGTGTAAAGATCTTCAATCAATCAATTACTTTCCACGTTTCTAATAACTCAAATATGTATGAATACATTTTTATATGATTTTATATAATGATAATAATATTTACCAAGGCTTGCTCGGGCTTGGACTTGTAGATTGAAACGCTACAAGAGATTTAATCGATTAACTAATTTCCACATTCAAATTTGCGAACTCAAACATATTATAGCTGAATTTTTATACACAATGATTAATTTTAAAATTAATTATGCACGGTACACATATCAGCAAATGTAATTGATGACATTATTGAAATATGTTCATCCATATTGTGGTTCCCGCTGGAGACAAATATTTGGATAATGAATGTTTGCATACGGTAGAACACTTTTGACGGCTGTTTTAATTATTCGAATATGAAATTGTGTTTTCGGTTATTTATAATATATCATAAGATAGTAAACAATTAGATGGATTTTCTGATAAAAAGAGAAAACATTTCCTATTTAGACGAATACTAGTAATTTTGCAAATTTCCGCGTACTTTTGTGATGTCACTGAAAGGGAAAATATAATATAAAAGCTGTATTCTTATATCGCTTTTAGTATACAGCTAAAATGAACCTAAACGCAGCCTGTATGCAGCTTAACGTGCTACTTGGGATTTTCTCGCCTGGATCTAGTACTACCGCCTTACCTATTCCTGCCGCAATAGCGTGAGTGTCTGTCAATGTCGTGTTTCGGTTTGGAGGGTAAGGCAGCCGGTAAACTTATGCATGTAGCATTAGACCTCGCCATTAGATAGCAACGCACTATTAACATCTTTGTTGTCCATAGGAGATGGTTGACTTTTTCCATCAGGACACCCATCTGCTTGTTTGCTATCTTATGATATGAAAAAAGGTTTGAAATATTTCCCTTTTGAAAGACCTCCCCTTTGAAAAGGACCAAATTTTTGAAAATGTCAAATTTTAATTAAACACATTTATGAATTGATAAATAATAGTTTATAAAAAATTAAAAATATGTTTTTAGAAAAAAACTAAGAAATGAAAAATTCATTGAAATTACAAATAGTGTAAAATGGAAAAAATGTATTCCATTGAAAAAAGCGTGTTTTAAAATATCCATTGACACCATGTACCCCATGCTTTTTTTACAATGGAATACATTTTTTTCTTATTTACACTATTATTAATTTAAATTTATTTTTGATTTATAATTTTGATTTTGAAAAAAAACGTGTTTGTTTAGTTTTTTAAAATTATTCATCTTTCATTTTTTAGTAGACAAATAGCTGATCTGGTAACAAATCGCTAATTCGGAAGATCCTGATAAAGATAACAAGATTATATTATTGCATTGTCATCGGTCCTTGGTAAGACTGCAAAGTTTCAAATTAATCCCACGCGAATAAAAACGTGTTAAAAATTGGTTATGCCTAAAATGTCAAATATTGGGAGCTTATACATTTCAGCTGCTTCTCTGTATCGGAATATCTTTTATCAAAACAGCCCGTTTTCGATATAGTGGATATTCAAACAATCTCTACCATTTGTATGCAAAGGGAAATGACATTCGTCTCGCTGGATTCACAAAGCCATTGCAAACGGCTCCGATAGATAATAGTGCTGGTGTAGAGTCACTTCTATCCTATCCAGTCTTTTATTGTCATCTAATCTAGGTTTTTACTTACATTTATATAAAAGATCTTAAAATCTAATCTTATTCTATGTGAACTATTGCTGAATAGTACCAATTTATTTTATTGATTCAGGCGTTACTTTGTGGAAATCCATTATTAAAAACGTGAAATTAAATAAATTTGCTATTATCCGCGAATTATTCTTTGTACCTTTCGGGATGGTACCAAAAAGAATGATGTCGGTTTAATAAATAGGTAAGACTCACTGATGGTCCGGACAAAATGAAGACCCCAGCGGTACAATTATCCACTCTGTGGTGGTTCGGTGTTGTCCACATTAGGTCTCGGGTTCGATTCCTGGGATGGGCAATTTCAAAAAATGTGTTTTTTAGTTTTCTGAAAACTCAACGTAGTACGGGATTGAAAAACATGCACGGTTGGCGATAGGCTGGCCACCTATCACATTGTAAGACTAAGTATGTTTGGCTAATTGTAGGTGCATTTGTTGTACCTCTGCCCACCCCTTCGGAGATACGGGCGTAAAGATACTACTATTTTAGCTTCTTATGGGGTGTTTTTTTTTTATAGCGCAAAGGGCCCACCTCTCGTTCCCACCACTGTAACTTCTGTAAACCAGAATCAACAGCGGCTACCTTCCTGATAACCTCTGAATTATGAGCTCAGGGTGCCCTGGGGAAAAGCTAAGCTGTCTTGGAACCCGAATCGAATTTAATCAGAAGAGTATAGGAGGAGTAGGAAAATACATCCAGTTTATTTTTTTTGGGGTGGTTTTGTAAAAAAATTAGTCTTTGTTTGACCTTGGCTCTTTAATTATTTTTTTTATATCATTAGATAGTAAACATCAGATGGCTCTCCTAATGGAAAGAGAAACTATCACCTATAAATATTATAAATATTAAAGATGTTAATGGCGTGTTAATCTCCGTGTGGATGAATAAATATAAATATAAATATTCACGGGACAAATTACACTGAGTGATCTAACCCCAAAGTAAGCAAATTATTTGCTTGCGTTATGGGTGTTAGTCAACGATACTAATACATAGAAATACATATATAAATACTTTTACATATATAATAAACACCCAAACCCGGAAATACAAACATTTATGCTCATCGCACAAATGCTTGTCCCCGTCGGGGATCGAACCCGAGCCCCGCTGCTTGCGTAGTCAGGATCACTAACCACTCGACCAACGGGGCGGTCTGTGAATGAATGACAATACTACATGCACAAGTCTAGTTTACACTCCAAACTAGAACACGTTACTCGTAAGTATTAACGCTATTGCGGCAGGAATAAGTAAGACGGTGGTACCAAGTATCCAAGCTAATTGTTGCGAAATTCTACCACCACCATTTCACCGTGTTGGTCCCGGCCTCCTTTGAATAATAGGCCAACTGCCGTTCTGCCAGGCAGGTCGTAAAAGGCGACCAATTGGCTATTGAGTCACTGCCATCGTGGCTACAAGGTGGTGGAGTTCTGCATTGTCTCGCCCAGGTCTGGTACCACCGCCTTACCTATTCCTGCTGCAATAGCGTCAGTGCTTGTCGCTGTCGTGTTCCGGTTTGGAGGGTAAGGTAGCCGGTAAACTTATCCATGTGGCATTAGACCTCGATTAATTTAAATAATTTAGTGTATACGGTGGAATAAAAGAACAAGTGTATTGTTTACTAGTTTCAACTAATAATAAAATTTCACCAAGTGCTGGCGATTGAAAGTTTAAAATCTAGGCAAACAAGTTTTTACATTTATAATATTATGTTATCAACCGAACTTGACGACAACTACTAGCCGGCCAGATGTGCAGCACACGTGTGTTATGACGTCGTAATAAAATAGATAACGAGTGGTATAAATAAGCGGGGACATCATGTTTTCGATTCATTGTAATTCAATCGTTTGTTGAAGGCGTTACTCTGCCCAAAATTATATTGTGCATGTAAAAGTGATTCAAGTGTTTTATTCGGCCAAACTGTTTCACGTTAACAATTAGTATGAATTCTTCTAACACAATGGCAACTCCCCATTAATATGTTTTGCGATGGTTCATTTTCAATATATGAACTTTATAAATTTGTTTTTATTGCGAAGAAAACGATGGCTGAAAACACTTTACTTTCTAATCACGGTAATATTATTGATTCAGTTTTCCAGTACCTCGTTTAGCGCCCCATTTTAATGAGGGAAACGATTCTTGTTAGAACGCTGATACGCAAGAAGTAATTGAGAACTTGCGTGTTAAAATTGTTTATAAGTTCCATTTTAGAGCTTATTTATAGCCTTGTCGTAGAAATTTGTAATTTATACCGAGACGTTGTTAATTAGACTTTATGCTTTGTTTTCTTGTAGATTGTTGTATTGCGAAGGAAATAGTCTTGTTCAGTTTGAAAAAATAATAAGATATATATAGAATTTAATACTTGAGAATTTTTATCAAAGAATCATTCATATATATATATATATATATATATATATATATATATATATATATATATATATATATATATATAATATATGCAACATTCTGCCACCGCCATTTCGCCGTGTTGGTTCCGGCCTCCTTTGAAGAATAGGCCAATTGCCGTTCTGCCAGGCAGGTCGTAAAAGGCGACCGATTGGCTATCGAGTCACTACCATCGTGGCTAATAGGTGGTAGAGTTCTGCATTGTCTCGCCCGGGTCTGGTACCACCGCCTTACCTATTCCTGCCGCAATAGCGTCAGTGCTCGTCGCTGTCGTGTTCCGGTTTGGAGGGTAAGGTAGCCGGTAAACTTATGCATGTGGCATTAGACCTCGCCACAAGATAGCAACGCACCATTAACATCTTTGGTGTATATAGGCGATGGTTGACTTTTTCCATCAGGAGACCCATCTGCTTGTTTGCTATCTTATGTTATAAAAAAAAAATTGTCATTTACTTATGAATAGAGACCGGAATATATGCTTTAGCATATTTGTATATGTTTGCATATATAAACCATCCTTAGCGGTAATAGCATACTTTTCTTAAGATCTAGTTATGTTCATTTTATCGATACGTTGTCAATATTTTTCGACAATTTTATTAACTGTACGACAAAATTTTTATCGAAAACTATAAGTGATAACATAGAACCAAAGATCAAATTTTGTCCAGTTACATCAGAGGATGTGGATGTGTATTGTAGAGCGATCCATTTCCAATTATAAATATATTTGAATGTTCAGTAGTGATACGATGTCTTCGTCTCACTACTGAACATTTGAAATAACACTTGATTATTTACGTTAAAAAAATGTGTTATGTAATTTAATGCTATGTTACTTCACTTATTATCGCCTAACTGTGGATAATCTATTTGTTGTATGTTGATTTTTAAGTAAAAATAAATAAAATTACTTTTTTCTTTTTGGAGTTCCTTATTCTTATTTAATTTTGCATATTTTACCTATTTTTATGCATATTTCAAGCATTTTTCATGCATATTTATGCATGCATGCATGTATATAACAAGCTGCTTTTGTTGCATACAATTCGGCCATTATGAGCATTAACCATCATTACCTTCAATATGTACTTCAGTACTGTTAGGTTCGTTTCGATGTTGCGTAAGTGGCGCCACTGTTGGGCAGCATTTTGATAACAACAAATTCTAATATCTATTATGCGAGATAAACGAATATTAATATTACATTCAAGCATTATTTACAATATTATTCATATTACAATTAAATATACCCAACAGTACTTACAATATTTTATTAGTCGATCAGTATATTAATAAAATAAGTTAACAAATAATCTCATATTATTTGATTTAATGTAGCTCAAATAGAAAGCCATTTTGGGATAAATTATCTGTAAGTAAAATCATATGGGATTCCAATGGAATTTCTATCTCGAAATCAGTTCATTTATTCGACTGTAATGGGACGTAAGATTGATGTTCATCATTTGCGTTTAACTCGAAATCCTCTTATTTATAAACGTCTTAGAAACTTAAATTAGTAAAACCTTAATAAAAGCCTTTCACATTCAGTAATTTGAAACTCTTAATTAATATAGTAAAGCTTCCCTTGTAAATGAGATGATATTTATCTATGAAATGATTAAAATGTTTATTCACAAGTTTTGTTTCAGAAATTCGTATAGTGTAGGGATACACTTCTAGACTGAAGTAATATTTTTTTTTTACATCATAAAATCGCAAGTAAATAGATGACTCTCCTGGTGGAAAGAGAAGCCATTGTCTATAGACACCAATAATGTTAATGGTGCGTTGCTATCCGTGTATCGGGATTGTAATTCCACATGTATAAGTCTACCGGCTACTTTACCTTCGAAACCGGAACGTCAATGACTAACGCTATTGCAGAAGGAATAGGTAAGGTGGGGGTACCAAATACCCGGGCGAGATGTTGCAGAACTCTACTACCTAGTAGCCACGATGGTAGTGACTCGTATAGCCAATCGGTCGCCTTTTACGACCTGCCTGGCAGAACGACATTTAGCCTATTCTTCAAAGGAGCCCGGGACCAATGCGGGGAAAATATACGAGTTATTTTAATAAGTATTCTTTACTTGTTATTAAAATATCTCGAATTATTGATTTGATTATATGAAATGTTTAAAATTATTCATCATCTAAGTTTTTTTTAAATTAATATTACCTTTGGTTTAAAATAATATCAAGTATTTATTAAGGTAATATACATAATTATTACTTAACCGATTCGTGGCGGTGCATATTTTCCAAAACTTTTAGTAGTAGCGGCGTACAAATATTACATGATACGGCTGCCATGTCAAACGCCATATAAGTTGATAAACCGAATACTGTTTCACCCGCCATTATAAAAGGTTTTATCCTGAACAAAATTTTAGGGTAGAACCTTTTAAAATGCAATTTGAGGGAGATATAATCGATTTAAAAAAGACACGGCTGCCGTGTCGTACGCCATACGTTAAAAGCAATCATGACATGGCTGCCGTATCATCTGAAACGAATCGTAATAATTATTACTTAATACTGATATAAATATTACTTTAGACTTTATAGTCAACTAAAGTTTAAAACATTATAAAATGGTATTTGTGAAATTGAGAAGTAAATTGTGATAAATAATAATATACAACTAATGTAATCAGTTTTGTTTTATATTTAATACTAGCTGCGCCCGCGACTTCGTCCGCGTGGAAAAATTTCGAAAAAGTAGCCTAAGTTACTCCCTGTCACATCAGCTATCTGCCAGTGAAAGTCCCGTCAAAATCGGTCCAGCCGTTCCAGCGATTAGCCGGAACAAACAGATAGACAAAAATGGTAAAAAATGTTATTTTGGTATATGTACCGTGTTTATATCCATATGCATTTAGTAAAAAGCGGTTATTTTAATATTACAAACAGACACTCCAATTTTATTTATTTGTATAGATAATTCTGTATTTCATCAGTTTAACAACCAAACTTGAATAAATTTTATAAACCATACAAAAACAAATATCTGAAATCACGCATACATATCTTCACGCCAGATCGCTTACGGCGTAGGCAAAGAGAACCGAGTGCCGTATGTTACTATCTTTGGAGATTTATCTTGCTTCTTCCACATTCATTACTCACTTCATACACTCTTTTTGTACCACCTTAATTCTCAATTCTTAAATTACGTTTAGCTTTAAAAAAGGTTACGTTATATGTATAGATAGGAAGAACGAAAAGATTTAATTTTTGCCATTAGGCTACCGAACCCCAATCTTCAATATTGGTTGTAATAAAAAAATAGCTGAAACGTGTCGTAAATATATCATTAATCATTTTTAGAGCCGACTGACGTAACTTTGCCAAATGATTCGTAAATCGAAAGGGATAACGAAAACGGTTATCCGTTTTTTAAAAGATAATTGAAATCCCAGCGTAAGCAAACATATCTTTTAAGTTAATAAATCATTTTTTCAATTCAATTTACCACTGCTTCATATTTATTCTTCATATCTGGCCCTTCATATATATAGATTTTAAACATCTTTAATTGTCAAAAGTGTCTGTAAAAGATCATTTGAATAAAACATTTTAGATTGTGACTTTAAATTTGACCAAGCAGTAGATTATTGACTCGTTTTGGTTCGTGAGAATTGCTGTACAGAAGCGAGTATCGTACACCATAAGGCTTAAGTTTATTAAATGAACTAATGTACTTGAAAGGGTGTTTTTTTTATATATCATAAGATAGCAAACAAGCAGATGGGTCTCCTGATGGAAAGAGTCAACCAACGCCTATAGACACCAAAGATGTTAATGGTGCGTTGCTATCTTGTGGCGAGGTCTAATGCCACATGCATAAGTTTACCGGCTACCTTACCCTCCAAACCGGAACGCGACAGCGACAAGCACTGACGCTATTGCGGCAGGAATAGGTAAGGCGGTGGTACCAGACCCGGGCGAGACAATGCAGAAGTCTACCACCTAGTAGCCACGATGGTAGTGACTCGATAGCCAATCGGTCGCCTTTTACGACCTGCCTGGCAGAACAGCAGTTGGCCTATTCTACAAAGGAGGCCGGGACCAACACGGGTGTAGCAGGATAAGTATGATGATTTGGCCCCCAATGACAATTCATGTCCAAACTTATAATATAGCATGGCCTCGAGGTACGTATGCAATTTATAAGAATTTTTCTGCCGTATTCCGCTTTAATTTAGAGATATGGGTGGGTTTTGAATTATATTGAATACACTATATCCAAGTTTCAACGCTTTTTAAATGGACTTCGGTCCCCAGGTAGTACACCTTGCCTGGCTGGGAAGATCTTCCTTTTCTCCTTCATTGTCCTTGTGTGACGTCATCAACCTCTACAGTTATGACGTCACCTGACAATAAGTTGGCCCGCTGGTTCCATCACTATGACCTTCAGCGGTACGCACCAGTGGCGCCATAATATATAGTCTTAAGTCATAAAAAGCTTATGCTGTCAAAAAAGGTATTCCTTTACTAAAAATAACTTTTTAGCAAGTGTAATGTATTTGTGTAGTGTATAGATATCTTAACAAAAAACACACTACAAAAATGTATTGCATATTCATAGTGACATATTTTCTACCAGGTGTCTTTACACTAATTAATGTGGCTATAATAATAGACTTACAGATAAGGCTTATATGACTAAACAAAAAACTTTTTAATTTTTTTAAGTTTTCCCTAGTATAAGTACTAAGACACATAATATACAAATTAATGAGGATCTCAGCCTTCTTAAGTTGGTAAAAAAGTAATCAATCATTATCATATTAACTTTTAAAAACAACATAGAATACAGTACTTAGTGTAAAAGTTTATTATGATTAATTGCAATCTTCTATAAGACAAAATCATTAATCAAATGAACTGGCAACCAAAGAAGCGGAAATTATTAATAACTTTCTAAAGAATTTCGCGTTCACCTTGTTACAATGTCTCATCCAGGGAGCAAAATATAGGGCGGAGATGTTATATATATTATGGCTCGTATATCTAGCTTGTGCCTTATTTTTAGTAGGAAATTTAGAGCGTTAATTTTGTACCTTTTTATTTTCCTAATAAAATTTGTACAGCAGTTCCGTCTTTATTTGTGCCATTTATGACTAATGCCCGGTTTTATATTCCGACCTTGTAGCAACACGTGGGAATTTCCGTGCCTTCAAGCGATTTTGTCATATATACTACTGGAAGCAGAATTAAGTACTCCATTTTCGTAGGTCCTCAAATACCTAAATTACCGTGGTGCAATAGCAATCAGGCTTAACCTGATTGTAAACGTCTCATTTCTTAGCAGTTTTTGCTTTATCTTTACGCTGTCTCCTGCTGTAAAGGGAGGGAAACTGGATGTATTTTCCTACTCCTCCTATACTCTTCTGATTAAATTCGATGCGGGTTCCAAGACAGCTTATCTTTTCCCCCAGGGCACCCTGAGCTCAATAACTCCGAGGTTATCAAGAAGGTTGCCGCTGTTGATTCTGGTTTACAGAAGTTATAGTGGTGGAAACGAGAGGTGGGAACCCTTTGCCCTTTCAAAAAAAAATAATGCCCGGTTTCTTCACCAGTATAACAACTCGTTTTAGTTACAAAATAATATTTTCTACGAGGCGTAGGCTAAATTGTTTATAAAAATGTCAAATTACCAATTAATGTCCAAACAACTTGTGAAAAGCCGATGAAGTACTACGTTAGTTTGGAGCTGGATTCATATCACGACTCGTTTTTGTTACGAATAATAACATTTTCTACGAGGCGTAAGCTAAAACTTTTGCTGTAAATGTCAAATTACCAAATGTTCAAACAACTTGTGGAAAACCTATGAAGTACTACGTTAATCTAGAGCTAGCATTCATACCAGCCTGAGACATAAACATTCTGTCTTACTCTCTGAGGTCCTAACTTCTCTTTCCTCTTTATTTCTTAGACAGAGAGAGTGAAACCTCAGTAGGTGTTACCAATGTTTTAGGTTTTGTTTCAAGCAGCAATCAGAAGTGTTATCTCCAGATTTAATACAACTTGATGGGAGAACCTCGTTTTTATTAAATTGCTTGCTAATTTTTATTAAATTGGTTACTGTTACGAATGATGGATCCTTGATTATACGAATCTGATATGAAACATCGTCTCTGTGCATGTCAGACAGCTGTTAGTTGCTAACAAAGTGTGGGTATGTAACTTTGGTAGTATATACTTACAGACTTTAGCAATGACTTGTCATTTAATTGGTTTCTACAAATGGAGCAATATAGGAAAACCAGGGCTTGAAACCAGTTTTAGCGCTTTTATAATAAGGATAGATGTGGTACAATAGCGCTATTATACCATATCTATTCCAAACGAAAGTTTGGAATAGATGTGGTATAATAGCGCTTCATAAATCTGAACTAACCGGTTTAAGCTAAAAGGGCGAAACGTACAGTGCGAAAGAAAGTTGTGAGCGGTAAATATCAAACAAAATTAAAAAAAAATTGTGAACGGTTTACTCTGCAGGCCATCCCCGAAATATCCCACTAAATTAATGTATCCTAAGCTCAAAAGAGTAAAAAATAAAAGCATAGATATTTCAGTTCAAACATCAATTTTTAAAAATGGCAGTATATTAATTTTTGAAAATCTGTATATTTAGAAAACGATGATGGCATTCAACTCAATTTTTGAGATCTAAAATATTGATTTTGCTAAATAATCGATAAGTTAAAAAATTTCAAAGCAATATCAAAAACATTTTTTTTAATTTTCGTCTTTAATAAACCTCAAAAAAATTGGCCGATTTTGATTTAATCAACGGTATTTGACGCAGTTTTAAAGGAGAAAAGCTGTTAAGATTTTTAAGTCAATCGGTGTGCCTATTGCCTACCAAATTAACCTGAAACTTATTTAAAAAAATAAAGAAAATTTAATATTTGAAAAACTGTAACTTTTGAGAATTATTTTGATTTGGTTATTTGAATATTACAAACAGACACTCCAATTGTATTTATTTGTGTAGATTATTATTGCTTTCTAATACCTAAGAGTAATAATATTATGTTAGCAATAACTATTAGCAAGCAATATTATTATTATTATAATAAATGTGTGGCCACGCATAAATTTTCGCCAGTTTAAGATTTTTTTAAAAAGGTATTATGATTTTTAGCGCATTCATTCTTCCTTAATCTGTGGTATTGGCTAACGAAATCATAAACGTTCTGCAATGTTAACTACAATCTAAGCTCAAAGGGGCAAGTTGTTGAACTAAGTCGCTTTGGACATTAACCTAAACCAATATTCATGACTTAAGTATATTGTAGGTTACTCAGGAGTTACTCAGGAGTAAGATATTGGAATTTGGGGACGGCTATACTAATTATTGTTGCATGAGATGTTATAGGGTAAAGTGGTTCATCTTTATGATAATGGAGCTGAAACGATCAATACATATTTTATGCATTTTTAATGACTTCAGAATATTAAGTTATAGCTTTAATTACTGTTCAATTAAGTGTTTATTTTTCCGTTGCCACAAATAAATAGAAACAGAATGCATTTTTAATGACTTCAGAATATTAAGTATAGCTTTAATTACTGTTCAATTAAGTGTTTATTTTTCCGTTGCCACAAATAAATAGAAACAGAAGTCAATCTACATACAAAGGGCATTCGAGCAACGTACACATAGACACCTCTCACGGACGCGATATCTCGGAATGATTAGGAATAGTGCAAGTGCGAGTGTCAACTACTTGGACGTGAAAAATATGTTGACGTGTCAAAATAACTTGTAAAAAGATTTATTGAATAAAGTATTTCTGACTTCTGATTTCTGACATACATCAGTGAACCCGATGGAAAAAGTCAACTTGCGTTGCTATCTTTTGGCGCGGTGTAATGCCACATGCGTAAGTTTACCGGCTACCTTACCCTTCAAACCGGAACATGATAGTGACAG
Organism: Apodemia mormo; assembly: GCA_036924255.1. Classification (NCBI taxonomy): domain Eukaryota; kingdom Metazoa; phylum Arthropoda; class Insecta; order Lepidoptera; family Riodinidae; genus Apodemia; species Apodemia mormo. Next base: position 17,815,917 of record JAUPFN010000020.1, read on the forward strand.
TGAGTAGGTAATCGTGTAAAATAATGTGTATTGGTTTAACAACAACATTAAAATATTTTAGGTGTTATTGGTTTATATTACCGTTCTTCCTGTTACATTCTCAACAATAAGCAAAACACGTAAATACGAGTGCCATTACCAGTTTTTTGTTAATAAACCAAAGTTGCTTACCCTAGCGCGACCGCCGAGCGTAGGTATAAAAAGTAAAGTACATACATGAGTTTGACTTCTGTACTTATTATTTTGTGCTGCTGCTTTATATGCGTACGACGCGTCCATTACGGCATTGCTGCTCGAAGCATTCACACGTGCTTAATATATTAAGTTCTCTTGCAAATAATTATCTAATTGATTCTATTTAAATCCCCAATTTACATGTTAGCAAGTTATGTTTTTAGTTAAAATTTATGGAACCAGCAAAAACAAAATTAATCGTATGCGTAAGTCCGCGCTCAGTCTGTCTTGTTCATTTTCACGTATTGTTCAGTGGTAGTCGATGCGATAGAATGACTGTTAACCTACACGTACGATGAAATGATTAAGCAAAAACATTTTTTGATTTAACTATAAGACAAAGTTGTCAGTAGAATAAAGATAGTTTGCTCTATTATTATATCTTTTTTTTATATTATAACATAGCAAACAAGCAGATGGGTCTCCTGATGGAAAGAGTCAACCATCGCCTATAGAAACCAAAGGTATTAATGGTGCGTTGCTATCTTGTGTGTCTAATGCCACTTGCATAAGTTTACCGACTACCTTACCCTCCAAACCGGAACACGACAGTGACAAGCACTGACGCTATTGCGGCAGGAATAGGTAAGGCGAAGGGACCAGACCCGGGCGAGACAATGCAGAACTCTACCACCTTGTAGCCATGATGGTAGTGATTCGAATAGCCAATTGGTCGCCTTTTACGACCTGCCTGGCAGAACGGCAGTTGGTCTATTCTTCAAAGGAGCCCGGAGCCAACACCTAGATATTTTGTTTTTCTTTAGGACTGGGGGGAGTGTAATGGTTCTGATAGATGCGTTAAAATGCAAAACCGGTTGGTTTTAATAAATAAAAAGTCAATTAAAAGAGTACACGTGCTTTTAATCTATACATACCTATAATAAAATCGTAGGAAAGTCAAAACTGAACGTTGAATATTTTTTAAAAGAATACTTGGGGCGTGATCTACAATCGATATCGAAGCCAAAAATATAGTTTTTAGAATTTTTGTCTGTTTGTTTGTTTGTTTGTCTGTATGTATGTCCGGGGTAAAGTCAAAAAGTACTGCATGGATTTACTTCAAATGTATGAATATTACTAACAAGTCGGGTCAACATATAGGCTACATATTATCACGCTATCACCTACGGGGGAGAAGCAGTGCGGAGTAAACGAAGTCCGCGCGGACGAAGTCGCTGGCAACAGCTAGTACAATATAAATCCAAGGTTCTGATTAGGATGCGCGGTACGAGTGCGGTTTTTGATATTTCTTTTTTATCATTTAAATTTGTACACATTTTAAAAATATGAAGCGTATAAATTATAGAAAACATGTTTTACTATTATTTAAAAACTAATGGCCTTCCGTTAAGTATTTACGCCATACTAAGGGTTTCCCTTTTTGTTCAGAGGTACTTATGAACTTTTTTTATTAAGGAAACTACAAGTTATCATGTTTCCAAGTTATATAATTTATGGCATGAATCCTTTAGTATATTGCTTATGAATTGCATAGCTAAATCTTCTATCTATATCTATACATGTAATAAAATCATAGGAAAGTCAAAACTGTACATTGAATATTTTTTTACAAGAATACTTGGGGCGTGATCTACAATCGATATCGAAGCCAAAAATATAGTTTTTAGAATTTTTGTCTGTTTGTCTGTTTATCTGTTTGTCTGTTTGTCTGTATGTATGTCCGGGGTAAACTCAAAAAGTACTGCATGGATTTACTTCAAATTTTGCATGAATATTACTAATAGGTCGGGTCAACATATAGGCTACATATTATCACGTTATCACCTACGGGGGAGGTGCTGTGCGGAGTAAACGAAGTCCGCGCGAACGAAGTAGCTGGCAACAGCTAGTCCTTAATAATAATGATATAGCAAGGAATCCACCGAACGCATTTATTCCGAAATTAGTTCGGCGCAGGCTTAAACTATTTTTTTTGTTTTAATCGTAAGAAACAGTTGTTGGCGAGAGAAACAAGAGTATATTTAAACAAATTACTATCTGGCTAACCGTCTGCTTGTTTGCTGTGTTTGTAATAAAAAATAAATATGTATGTAAACTTATGCATGAGGCGTTCTAACCCCGCCACACGGATAGCAACGCACATCGTGTAACGCACCACTAACATCTTAGGTAAGTATAGGCGATTGTTATTTCTTACCTTCAGGAGAACCATCTCCTTATTTCCTGACTTATGACGTAAAAATCAAATATCTGATGATTTTATAAATCAACAAGCTTAATCGTATATATGTCGCAGTGAAATTGTCAATAGTCGTTAGATTATAACCTACCTAGGGAGTTTATGATTTGGTTAGGTTAGGTTAGCAGTTAAGTTATAATATCAGTTAGATTATAATCTTACGGTTTGACAATTTCACTGCTACATATGTAAGTCAGCGCTTAATTTGTCTCGTTTACTATCACGTATTGCTACATCGTAATGGATGCGATAGAATGAGTTTTAAGCTACACCTATGCTTAAATGGTTAAGCTAAAACATTTTTGATCTAACCGTAAGAAAAAGTTGTCAGTAGAAGAAACATAGTTGATGTATTATTCAAATGGGTTCGGATCAAAACGGAAATTTAAGTTTAAGGTAACTTTTTATTTTTTCCGTAAGAAACAGCTGTTGTAAAGAATAACATGTGTAGTAATATTACGCTTGAATTCCTTGTGGGGTAGGCAGAGTAAACCAAACATCTAAAGACTTTCAGCTTTCCAGTTCACCAGGATTCACTAGTTTGTCGGCTGACGATATAAGTGGTGTTGCTCATCGCCGCATTTTACCAATCTAATAATCATTATCAACTATTTCTAAATATGAACGGAACGGCGACGGCTTGACGTGCTAATCTGAGCTACAGGAGTGGTAACACCACCTGCTAGACTCTGAGCTGCTGATTTTTTGATTTTCAAGAAAAACCTTGAATAAATCTTAGTAATAATTTTGCCCTATCCATACATCGAACACGTGAGCTCATGATCTGAACAGAGAGTCCTAGACCACGAGACAGACAAAGTCTGTCTAATGTATTATTCAAAAAATACCCGGATCAACGAGGGAATTTAAGTTTAAGCTAAAACTTTTTGTTTTAATCGTAAAAATTCAAAATTCAAAATGTCTTTATTTCGTAGGTAAAATTTTTACACTTGAAATATGTCAGTAATTAATAGTTCATACAAAATAAAAATAAAAAAGACGTGTGGCACTCGGAGACTGCCGCGGTAAAGCTATTGCATAGCATTTTTTATCAACTTATGCAATTACAATTATATATTTATTTTATTTATGCAGTATTTTTTTTCTTTGTTTATTCATATTTAAAACACTTTGTACACAAATTATACGAGTACAGATATTCACTGTTGTACGTATATATACGTACGTATATATCACGATGATAAATACCTATACACCTACATACTTTCTCACAAACAGCTGATTACGGTAGTTTTCCAATACAAGCAATGCCACCTAAAGGCGGGTTGCTGAACTAAAGAGACAAGCGTGATATTTCAAAAAGTCATTAAAAGTTCTGGTATTTATCGATAGATGGAAAAACTAAAACTATCACCGCTGTGCCGGTCGGAGTGGGGGGTGTTAGGTTTTTTTCGTTACGGAATTTCTGGATTCGGTCTCCACGCTCAAGGCCCGCGATAGAAGCTATGCAATAGCTTAAAAACAATACAATAACATAATACAAATAACAAAATACAAAACAAATTAAAATATACTCAATTGGACACATCATCCCAAAAATACATTACTATGTACCCAATGCACAGATATCTTGTTTGTTTATAAATACAACTTATCAACACCCAACAGCAACATATAAATGAAGATAAATAGTTATAGTAAGTAAGTAAGAAACAGTTGTTGGTGAGAGAAACACGTGTATATTTCAACAAATCAAATATTTCAACAGTAGCATTGGAGAAAATGCATTTCGCGGTTAGAGCAGTAAAGCGTGATTGTGCTTCGGCAGTACACGCTTGATTGCAGATGGCACTCGCGTCGCACATTTGTGACATAACTCGTACCACCGGATAACTTTGCTCTCGATTCAAGGCTGAATATTTGACACTTTTGCCTTATTTTTACTTTTATATTTTTATTTTATGGTTACGAATCCTTTGCAGTGTTTTCATGATTCTTTTTTTATATAATTATATAGCAAACAAGCATATGGTTCTCCTGATGCAAAGAGAAACCATCGCCTATATACACCAAAGATGTTAATGGTGTGTTGTCGTCCGTGTGGCAGGATGACAATACCACATGCACTAGTCTATTGGCTACCTTACTGTCCGCCAAACGGGAACACGACAATGACAAGCATTAACGCTATTGCGGCAGGAATTAAATTGGTTAGCCTTTGAACATAAATTATAATACAAATAAACAAAATATTTCTTATCTTATCAATTAAATATATTATTTTTTAACCACTGAACTAATTTTGATGAATTTTGACATAAATATAGTTGAAGATTCGGGGTCAAACACAGGATTTTGTTTTCAAAATTTAACCCCTAAGAAGCTGAAATTGGCATTGCAAGTTTGTATTAATAATTATATCGACATGCCGTTAATTTATTTGTGGGCGAAGCTTCGGGGGGTCAATATAAATTTGAAAAAGTAGTTATATAGTATTTTTATTAAAAAAACAAAAAAATATATAAAAAAAATATAAAAAGGTTTACTGATAAAAATTAAAAATTGTACATGCTGAAGTACACGAAAGTTAATGGTCAAGTAAAAAATAAAAATAACTTACAAATTGAATATTGCTTAACCACATAGTAAACCTCAACGAAATTAGCGTAGTAATATTCAAAAAGTATGGATCGCACGTACTACCGTGTCTAATTCGGTAAATTGCTATTTGTGTAAACAATAAACTTCTATGCGCCGAGTGCCGGTGTCCGTACTAAATATTTTTATTGGAAAATGGAGTCAAAATTTAAGTATCTATTTTTTACATATTCGCCATCAAAATCGAGTTCTTAACATCTTCTTCCTTCAATATTTTAAAGTCTGATGTTGTCAGTCAACCTATATTTTATTTTCATAGTACTTGTTATGGACATTTCTAAAAAATTTTGGCATTGACATATCTAAAATCATATTAATATTGCATGCAACAAGGAATTTAATATTTCAACATTACCATGCGAGGAAATGCATTTCGCGGTTTGAGCTGTAAATAGCTTGATTGCGCAGCGGTAGTGCACGCTTGATTACAGATGCGACTCGCGTTGTACATTTGTAACGTATATTTAAATCTTTGCCTTTGGTTCTGGATAAAAATTCAAAAGCGCACATTTATTCACTCACTTTTTGATAGATAAATGTGTAAATAAATATTCGTTTTTAAATTTTCATCAATTAAAAAATAACCTTTTGCAATGTATATTATCAAAAGGTTATTTTTTGTATACGTACCGCTGTTAATTTGGTTTTATTCACGGATTTCACTAGTTATTTTAACTATAAAAATAACTTTTACTTAAAATAAAAATAAATTTCAAAGAAACTAGTTGGTTGTTATATCATACAAAACTTTTTATTACAATATTTTTTACCGACACAAAGAGAAGTTTAGTTGAGCATGATTTGTTTATCTTTTACGACACCATTGTCTCAGTCGAGGTAGTGCTATTTGTAAGTGGCTGAAATACTAGATTGTTGATGAATACATTATATCGCATTTTATTATTACGCTACGTTTTGTAAACGGTTTATAAAGCATGTCTAAAAATGATAAAATTGAAAAACATTCTGTTTATAAACTAATAAGTTTCTTTGCAAAAAATTTTTTGTGTACAGTCTACAAAAATATTCCAAAGGTATTGTATTAATTAATTGGATACCGGGACCAGTATTTTGTGTATGCAACGTATAAGGGATAGTGTACCGGAAAATGAAGAAAACATGGCATATTTAGGTGCTAGTTATGAGTGTGTTTGGGTAAAATTTGCATTTTACGATTATATATACGAAATATTTTACATTGCTCCGACCGCTCCGTCCGCGGAACTCTCGAGCCAGTCGTTTATAATAAGCGGCATACATTGCTTATTTTGTAAATTTCCTTACATTTTACTATTTTTTTAGAACAAGCACTGTAGAGTACTTATTCGCATAAATCAAATTATACAAAGTTAAAATTCGCAGTCTCCTCTGTAATATAGTGGTCCGGTGCCGGAATTGACCGCATGAAGTCTCGGTTTCGATTCCTGGGTCGGGCATATTAAATTAATATGTGTTTTTCAGTTTTCTGATAAAAAATCGTAGCCCGGGATTGGATAAGTGCCCAGTTGGCAATAGGCTATCAATTATTATATTATGGAACTAAGTATCTTCGGCTAATCGTGGATGTAGTTGTTGTACTTCTGTCTACCTCTTCGGGGATACGGGCGTCAAGATACTTTTTAGTTAAAAAAACACCAAAAAATCAAATCAATTTATGTCGTAATACACAAATTCCAACGGTTTCTATCTCAGAATCATGATCCAAATCTATGGTTTCAATTTTTGGTAGACCGTTTTTTACACGGTGTACAGACGTTCGGTTCGCTATGCTTTGCTATGATACTTTTTAAATAAAAGTATCTTAGCTGTAGCTAATCAAATAGATTATTTAAATTTAATTTTAACTATACATCGTATGTCTTCTGACACGATTCTACATAATTGCATTGCGAGTTGAGAGACACACGAACAACGAATTCAATATTTCAATAGAAGCACTCGAGTACAGAATTTCGCGGTTTGAGCTATAAATATTTTGATTGTGAATCGGCGGTGCACGCTTGATTGCAGATGCAATACAAAATTAAATATAATACAATTTTATTATTTTCCATATGAGTTATGAAAAACCAAGCAAGTGCGAGTCGAACTCGTGCACGAAGGGTTCCGTACCATCATATACAAAAATGTGAAAAAAAACACTTTTATTGTAAGGGGACCCCCTTAATATTTTCATTTTTTTATTTTTAGTGTTTGTTGCCGCTATAACGGCAACGGAAATAAATAATTTGTGAAAATTTCAGCTTTCTAGTTATAACGGTTTATGAGATATCTTACATACATAATGAACCACCAGAAATACAAATATTTAAGCTCTAAATAAATAATCAATAAAATATTTTTTTATTTAAGTTCTAAATATTTTTATTTAGAGCTTAAATAAAAAAAATATTTAAGCTCTAAATAAAAATATTTAAGCTCTAACTAAATAAGCTCTAAAGTTTGTCTCTGTCTAGTATTGTTGATTTGTAGTTAGCTTCGTTAACTACCCGACCAACGGGGCGGCCATAATAGGATTGGTATTGTCAATTTCGATAAAAAGATTTGAGCAGTAAAAACTTTTATTATATACAATGCATTTTTGGCCATCACATTTCATTCTGTATAAAGTCGCATCGAGAATCCAATCACCAAAGCATTTCCGTAAGCCGCGAAAGTCATTTTGCGTTATTCTGGTAATTGAAAAACGAAATTGTTAACAAAATATTTATAAACCTTTATACATAAATAAAAAAATTCACCATGGTAATTTCGGTGCCAGGAAGGAGGAGTATAGTAGTCTCAATTATCGCAAGAAAAGCGCGATGGCCCACTATCATGTTAGTGAATTAAAGAGACGGTGAAGAGAAGATGGGAAGTACCTAGATATTCATCGGCTTGGCGTAGTGTTCTCTCCATCTTCATGTCATATTTACCCTTCAATTTCCATAAAATTTAGGGAATATTTTAAGTTAGACGACATCACGTACCGTCAGCCGGCACATCCTTAAGTGTCGTAGACGACTCGACATGGAAGCGGCTACAACTTAAAAGCGCCGATTTTTACAAAGACTTACATTTTGTTATGCCATAGGTAATATTTAAAAATCTCATTTAAAATAAATATTTTGATCGGGAAAGTTGTCGATATTCAAAAAAATATAACATGTATAATCGTGTTAAGGTACCAAATAATGTCTATGACGACGGGACAAGGATTTTGTTACACACTGTATAATATAAATATATCCATAAACATTAATGCCAAAGCATACTCTTTGTCAAAATTTAAAAAAAAAACATACTCATTTGGATATTCCAAATGAGCATATTTTGTCTAAAATATGATATACTATTCCTAGGGATTAGACCATTGACGTGTATAATATTATGGTTTGGACAAAGTAACATTGCTTCGTAACTAAACGATAATAAAATTTGTCATCGTCTCTGAGATAACCAAACGAATTTCCTAGCCAATGTGACATTTTTGTCTCGATCGTTGTGTCAAATTGGTTTTTCGTTAAAAAAAAAGAAACATTCTCTATCAACTTGCAATAAAGATGACGACTGACCACCTGATTTGTCACGGCGTATGTCAAAATCTAATACATTTTGTTCTTTTCTAACTTCGTTATCGTATTTATATTGTTACTTTGTCCCTTTTTTCTACATAAGAACGATTCCTTTATTATTTTATTTATTTTAATAATAGAGTTAATTGTTTTTAAAAATCCTTTTATCCTCGTAAACATTACCCAGCAAGGTTTATAAACACCACTAAAATCTGCGTCCCATTTTTCCTTATCTATTTACATCCTTTAATCTTTTTCCATTAGGAGAAATGTTCGCTATCGGATAAAATAAAATAAAAATATTGAATAAATAGCTTCTTTCAAATGCTTTCAATGGTACTATTGTACAATTTTATGAAGGTGAAATGTTAAAAAAAATCCTGAGAATTTCGGTCACAAAGGGAAAAATGGCATTGCAAAAGTCATATAACAGCTCAGGTAATTTACTATTCCAGCTAAATTACATGTTACAATGATACTCGATTTTTTTTAAATTACTACAATATTGAATAAAGAACATATTTTCGTTCAATAAGAATGTTAATTCCAATTAAGAACAGCGTTGAATATTTTACTAGACAGGTAAAAAAATCTGTAATACGCCCGAGTTTTAATGAACATTCACAAGACAAATATGAATTTTCACACTTTGTAGAGTCGTTTCTTGTTAAAACTTTAACGTTATCGCCGTGATAAAGCCTTGTTCAACGCAAGTTTTTATTTAAAGGAGAGATTGTTATAATTGTATCTCATTCCTCTTGTTCCTCATAAACACTTGATATTATCAAATTGCTTTTTGTTGGGGATGTTAAATGTTTATTTTCCATTAAAACTTTGTTCATTTGTCTCTGATAAAGTGAGTTGTAGCTGCAAATTTTATTAATGGTATGTTAATAAAATTTATGGGATTAAATTGTTTGCTTTTAGATTTTAATTATAAAACAGGTATTTTAATTATGTTCACCGTTTAACTTTTTGGTAGGCATTAAAATTTTTATTTTATGTTTTAATTCAATCCTTGGGTTATGTTAAAAATGTTATTGAGTTTTTTTTATGACAAATGACGGTAGCAGTTTGAGTTTGATATTGGTGTAGAGTATGCAAATCTGTTAATCTTGGTTGTTTCAAGAAGCAAGTTGTTAGAGTTCGGTGACTGGGGATGATGATCCCCATTCACCGACCTCTAACGACCTCTATACATACACATATAATAAATAACATACACACACACTTTTTACTTTGATTAAAAAATATATTTGCAAGGCAGATGGTTTAAAATGATGGTTAAAAGTGATGATGAAATCCATTTAAAATGATGTCATAAAATTTCTGCATACGAGCACATACGCAATAAACTCGGGATAAACGAAAGACAACCTTGTTTCAGTACACAAAACACTTTATTTAGGCGCCATATCCCCGGTAATGCGAATTAGTATTTTTTCATACAACATTAAATTCTCATTTGACCCAGTTTCTTGTAGGGTACTAAAGTAACGCGTTCATCTTAATGAAATGAGAACGCACAAGAAAAAATTTACATTTTCTATTTGATGTTATTTGGTTTGCCGTTCAATTTGTTTTTTTGTAGATTCATTTGCACTAGTAACTGATTCTGATATAGATACTGATTGTATACTAACTGAATCTAAACGGGAAATTGACTGATTTATAACTGAATTTAAGCTAAAGACTGAGTGACTAATAACTGACATTGAGCTAGAAACTGACGGACTCATAACTGACTTTGAGCTAGAAATCGTTTGAATAACGGACTTCAAGCTAAAAACTGGCTCACTCATAGCTGACTCTGAGCATAAAAACTGAAACTAATAAAAAAAAAAAATAACTGAAACTAATAAAAAAATGAATAATTAATTACTGACTGAGCTAGGAACTGACTTTTTTATATTTATTTTTATCACTAGATAGCAAATAAGCAAATGGCTCTGATGATGGGAAGAGAAATCATAGCCTGTAGACACCAAAGAAGTTATTGGTGCGTTGTTATTCATGTGGCGAGATTGCAATGCCACATGCACAATTTTACAGAATACCTTACCCTCTAAACCAGAAGGCGACAATGACAACCATTGACACTATTGCGGCAGGAATAGGTAAGGCAATGGTACCAAATATTCTATTCTATTAAATAAAGCAAGTAATAGGTTTTTATTTGTTTGGAAGGCCTATCGATACCATTACGAGTGGAATTTAACATTTTCAAATATTCGCCGCAGTTTTCTGGGTAGTGCGCATTTGAAATGTCTAATTTTCCATGACTCCAACGCATAAAATAGGATGAATTTGACCGATGGTTTTGTTGGCGTTGAGGGCGTTTGTAGTTTAAGGCTTATTCAGATAAACCTGTATGCGATAGAAGAAAATCATCGGGGTCAAACCGGACGGTAGCCAGTTCATATCACCTCCACGTGAGATGATCATGCCCTCAAGTCGCTCGTGCAGCATGTCCAATGTGACATGTGCTGTGTGGCACATAGCGCTATCCTGTTGAAAACAGGTGTTGTCAGTGTCCATATTATCCTATTGACGCCATAAAAAGTTGGTAATTATCGACCTATAGCGCTCACCGTTGACGGCGTTAGCCTGGCCAATATCGTTCTCAAAGAAATATGGACCGATAACGCTGCCAGCACTAAACTCACACCAAACAGTGAATCCAAGAGCGTTCAATGTATTTCTTGAATCTCATGTGGATTGGTATCTTCCCAAATTCGACAATTTTGTTTGTTCATCCCAGAAATGGGCCACATCGCTGCAGATGATATTTTCATGAAAATTAGGGTCAGTTTTTCAATTAATCCAAAACTATTCAGCGAACACACGTCGTTGTCTGTAATCATTTACTTTCAGCTTCTGGATTAACTGAATTTTATACGGGTGTAAGCTTTAATCCAGACGCAAAATTTGCCATGTTTTTGACTGCGAAAAGCAGAGTTTTTGTGAGCGACAAAAATCGACTGCCTCGGAGTCTCCTCCACACTCTCACGGACAGCGGGAATGTTTTCGGCTGATTTTGTTTTTCATTGACATACGAGTATTGGTTGATTGTTTAATAAACTAGTGGACTTAAATTTATTCACCATACTGCGAATAGTCCTCTTGGTGAGACGATTATGGCGACCGTAAAAATAGAATAAATGACAGCTGATTTGACAGATGTAGCTTCAACAATATGGTCGCTATCAACTGTCAAAATTCGGAAGTCTTCATTAAAAAATCTGTTAAAAATACTTGTAGGGAATTTCAATGAGATTCTATTTGCAGCTTGGTAGATTTTACGAATAGTTAAGAATTTCTGCCACATGTGCTGCGGTTGCATTTTCATACTTCCGTCATGCGCTTTGCACATAATGAATATGCAATTAAAGAGAGTAGTGGTTAGTTTATAGAAAATATCAGTTATAAAAGATTTCCTGAAATTCTTCCTGTTAATTTTTGCGTCTCAAATCACGTCAGTCCTGTGTTCTTGTCTGGTTTTCGCTTCAGACTTTTTTAATTAACTTCTTCTTTCTTTGAAAGGCTACTTGAGTTGATAAATATTCTAAAACATGTATGGTTCCAACCTTCTTAACTACAAACATGGAATTTTTGACAATTGTTCAAGGCAACATAACGCGTAACTATCTACTACATAATATTTACCTAAAAACTGTAAATATACATAAATACTGCGATTTAAAGGCTTAAAATAAATGAGGATAAAAGACAGAAAAATAAATGTTTCTTAGAATTTGACCAAACAAATTACAATTTTTCTTAGAATTTGTCAAGCTTCTGAGGAGGTAAACCTTATAAAAATATATAAGATAAATTTTCTTTCCTTTTACCTTTCACCTTTAATTTACTTATAAGAAATATGGTCCTTTTAAACAAATTTCTCCTTTTCACCGCCAGTTTCGAATTTATTTTTAGATTAATATTGAAAAACATTTCATACTAACAATTTTACTTTCTTTTGTATAACATGAGGGGACTACATGGTCTGATCTACAACGAGAAAAAATGTGTGATGGTCTTTGACGCTGACGAAAAATTACCAAGATAAGTACCGCATATCTTTATCATCATAGCGTAGCCATATAATAATAGAAGTAGAAATGGTGGGTACATCAATTTAAATATCTTGAGCACATTTTAACCGTGACCTCAAAGACAACACTGACATAAAAAGGAAATAGAGGGCGCTGTTAATGAGAGCAAATATGCCAACTCGCAGGTTTTTTCGCTGTTCAAATATGAATAAGACAACTTTGTTAAGAGCCTATTTCACTAGTTTTTACACTTGCAACCTGAGGGCCAAGTTCTCTTAAAAATCCTATAGCGTTCCCGAGTCCAGTATAATAGTGCGTTAAGTGTACTGATGGGGCTTACCTCGTTTTTGTAGCACATCATAGATATTCGTGACAGCGGGAATTGTTTTTATACCATGACACATGAAAGATTTGGGTCCCTGGACCCTGAATATGATCGCAAGTAGATTAGACTGCAGGTGTGAGGGTCATTGCTGAGCGTCCAATAAGATTATGTAATGATGATTATTATTTTAATTTTTTTGTGATAAGCCTTAAGTAACAACGACAGAGGTTAAGTAGTACTATCATAGTAAATGAACTTATGTGTATATACACATTAAGTAGCCAGAAACACATATTATGTTTCTGGCTACTTAAAACGAATGTTTTTTATTATATTATAACGCAGACTTATAAGTCTCGGTTATAATGTAATAAAAAACATTCGTAACCGAGACTTATAAGTCTATATAACGTAATAAAAAACATTTGCTATAAAGCTATAGCTTTGCATACTTTTCGAAACAAAAGGTGTTAACATATGAACAGATTTAAATAAATACTGATATTTTTTAAATAGAAAAAAACAATAACACATTAGCCGACTTATTTGAACTCGGAATGCTATGTTCTGAAGCCAATTGACACCGTTAGGGCTATATTTCACCGGGGCGCTATGGTAGCGTGATCAGTCGCTGCTACCAACAAAATGTATAGAGCTCTTTAGAGAGTTACTCACCTGGTGTCCGTTTGGTAGCGTAACTAATTTGGCGGCGTGACCAGCTCGGACGCATGCACTAGAGGTCCATTTTGATACCGTATCAGTGTGGTATGGCGAATCTGGTGTCTGTATTGGTGTCTAGTTTGGTATTTTACGGATACCATGGTGGCGTGACTGATGCGCTGCCATGGCGTCTCGGCGAAATATAGCCCTTAGAGTAACTAAGCTGCCTATTTAACTAGATTCGTGTGGTAGGGATGTAATATCATATGCATAAGCTTGCCGACTATTTCACATTTAATACAGAACAGACAGTACAAAACATTGGTACTGTTGCCGTAGAAGAATACAAAGCAATGGTAAAAAACCCGAAACACGCTTGGCCTATCACTTGCCAAAATTTTACGAACTGAGTAAAAGAAAGCATATGATCTATTCCACAAAAGGATCAATATTTGAAAAAGTAATAATTTAGGATCTCTAGAATATTATTTTACAATTCCTTTTTATAATTCCAATATTAGGTCAAATTGATGAATGAATTCAATGTTCAGTTCAATGAATTTCACATACTCAACTCACGTACCTCTGCGTGCGACTTCATGTTTTCAATGTCTGAACTTTTCGAATATATATATTTAAAACGAGAATCTGCAAACTTTAATCGTTTATTTCAGTTGTATTTAAATTGGGATGAGTTCAACAAATATTAGATTAGTTTAGAAAGTAAACCATATGGTTAAAGGTTATTTTGTCTTTTCTACATTTTGGTAATTATTAAAGACACTAGCTGCCCCGCACAGCTTTGTATGCGATTGCGACCGCTATACGTCCGACATGCTAGCATTAGCATGCTACATTAACAAAGACAACATAACATGTTAACACATGTCGTGAATTAAGTTGTTTGTACAAACTTGTATTTTCTATTTCAGCATATTCCTACAAAAAGCCTCTTAAAGGTTGAATTTTTGAAACCTTTGTTTAGCCTATGTTAATCAGGGCTCTTCAACTATTGTCATTCAAAATTTCATTAAAATTGGTTGATGGTTTAGCCGAGAAAGTATAGCAGACAATATTAAGCATTTCGCAAAACTTTCGCAAATGTAATATTAAATATGGATGTTCGATACGACAATAGAATTGAAATAACGACAAAACTAACAAAAGATTTAAGCTTCGAGAACGTTCAAAACTAATGAACCATACTCAATTTACAGTACGAGTACTAAATATACAAGGTATTATCACGTCGGATAGGCAGAGAAAACTGAACGTCAACAGACTTTACAGTTCACCACGATTTATTGGTGTGTAGGTTGAAGAGATAAGTGGTGATTCCCATCGACGCATTTTATACACTTGATAAAATGCAGCGATAGGGCAACTGACTGCTTGATGTAATTATTTGAGACAAGGGGGTGTTAGCACGTGAATACCAGTTTTCGAACTGAGCTGAAACTGAACTGAACTATTCCTCAAAGGAGCCCGGGACTAACACGTGGATATATTTTAAATATCTGGGTTTGAGCCCCTCAATATCAAAACATGGTAATTTGACAAAATTAGGTAGAGGCCCATTCCAATAATCGACTATCCTTATACTCACCAACAGTTTAGAGCCGCTTAGTCTTCTCAGAGACATTGATGCTTTATGCGTATTATACCGGTATATAATTGGAAGTGTCCTGATGAACTTCCATTTTTCCCCCTACCTCCCCAAACCCCTCACGATTAGCTTATTTAGATGTGTCCGTTGGCCGACTGTAAATGTATAGGCTGTGGTATAACAGTATTGTTTTAATATTACTTCCACTTTACCTTCCTTTGAAAACTTTTTAAATAGTACTGCAATGGTATTCAGGATTAATTCAAACAACTCTTCAGAATTAATTGCCAATAATTGTTTTTTGGGTGACTTATTCTTGACATCGTGGCGCCACCATTTTGTGAATCGCATTGTTTATTATAAACACAATATCGATAATGATATATAATATTGACCTCCTAGAGCTGTCTAAAATTCGATAAGAATTTCAACAAAACTATTTTTTTTAAATCATTTTCTTGCGTTTGCGTTTTAATTTTTTACCTAAACGGATTCAGTTTGATATTTTGGTAGCCACCTTGTGCCATCTATTGGTATATCTATCTCAGAAGATTTTAGGGAAAAACTTCGAAAAATCTCAATAACACTTTTGTTCGACCTAGGGATCAAACCCATTACTTAATTATCTGAATCAAATATGTTAACATTTAGAGGGAATGAATTTTCATGAAACCGGACTAGCTCTTTTGCAAAACCTAGGGAAGTTAGAGTGGTTTAAAAATTATAATCACGTTTTTTAAAACAACAAAAAGAGATTTGTATCTCTTCTCCCCTTTCCCCTCCCCCTCTACCCTGATAAAAAGAGAAAACCATCGCTTATGGACACTAATATCCATTAATTCAATCAAAAATACCATCAAGGTACAACAAGCACTAGTTTAGTTTAGTCGAGTCTAGATGACTCATCAGTATCAGTATTTGGTTCAGACGTTTTCAACCTTTTTTTCCCCCGGCACACTTTTCTTTGTGTCAAAGTTTCACGGTTTCACATTACATGAATACTTTTCTTGTCGGGAATCAGACCCGAGCCTCATCGTTTAGCGTAGTGAAGGTCGTTAACTACTCGAGCAGCAACCAATCAATTGCTTAACAAATCGATCAATACTATGCTAAAATCACTGACGTCTGTTATTACTACTAATAGCCGTAAATGGCTAAAATGTATTTAAAAACTAGCTGACTTTTTGCCTTACATATTAGGAATCTATAGCGGACAAACAACGTGACACTTAATTTATATAAGTCTACGGAATTAAACTTTATATGGTGGTTAAGTATTCTTAAATTTTCTAATTTTCCGCGCAATTTTCTTAATATTTTCTTTTATAAGAACCTTCTCCTTACAATTAAAAACACAATAAGAAAAAATTACCGAAATTGGTCCAGCCGTTCAGGCGTGATGTCGTGACCAAGGAAAATAGGGATTGATTTTTATATATATAAAAATTATGGATCTACACGTAATTAGCGCAAGCGCTAATCTATCTATACATATAATAAAATCGTAGGAAAGAAAATTTTTGTCTCTTTGTCTGTTTGTCTGTATGTATGTCCGGGGTAAACTCAAAAAGTGCGGCATGGATTTTTTCAAATTTTGCGTGAATATTACTAATAAGTTGGGTCATCATATAGGCTACATATTATCACGCTATCACCTACGGGGAAGGTGCTGTGCGGAGTAAGCGAAGTCCGCGCGGACGAAGTTGCGGGCAACAGCTAGTACTCTTTAAAAACCTTACAGAATAAAATTTGCCGGCTCTTAAATCTAAAAATATATTGCGAATTTCCCTAAAGTATTACCCAGATTACGTAATGTCGTCTATTGTTATCTTACATCTTTAATATAAAATATTATTCAAATATTGTTGCCCTAAATGAACATTGTTGTTTTGTAATATAGAATAGCTGTTCGGTCGCCCTCGTAAACCGTTCGTCATGGTTGGTGCAACCATTAATATTAACGAATATTTTTCAATTTTGACGAAGAATTTAGTACTTTTTTTACGAGCTGAAATACATAGGCCGATGCTGATATTGAACATTTATAACTGACAGAATTTTTTAGAATACAAGCCCCTTATCTATAAAAATGATGGAAAATGGCAAACACGGGATGAGTTATTTAGGCTTATTGCACACCTGCTTGAGGCAGTGCTCTACTTTTAACATGTCAAGTTCAAGTATTTTTTGGACATAAACTGTATCAATTGTATTAATATTTCAATAATATATTTTTTTTTATATCATAAGATAGCAAACAAGCAGATGGGTCTCCTGATGGAAAGAGTTAACCATCGCCTATAGACACCAAAGATGTTAATGGTGCGTTGCTATCTTGTGGCGAGGTCTAATGCCACATGCATAAGTTTACCGGCTACCTTACCCTCCAAACCGGAACACGACAGCGATAAGCACTGACGCTATTGCGACAGGAATAGGTAAGGCGGTGGTACCAGACCCGGGCGAGACAATGCAGAACTCTACCACCTATTAGCCACGATGGTAGTGACTCGATAGCCAATCGGTCGCCTTTTACGACCTGCCTGGCAGAACGGCAGTTGGCCTATTCTTCAAAGGAGGCCGGGACCGGGACCAATATAATAACATAAGTACACAGATATATGGAACAGCCCTTTTATCAACGCATTTAATACTTTAAAAAATATCCGTCAAGTATATAGTACATATAATAAAATCGTAGGAAAGTCAAAACTGTACATTGAATATTTTTTTAAAAGAATACTTGGGTCGCGAACTACAATCGATATCGAAGCCAAAAATATAGTTTTTAGAATTGTTGTCTGTTTGTCTCTTTGTCTGTATGTATGTCCGGGGTAAACTCAAAAAGTACTGTATGGATTAACTTTTTTGAAATGGAAATTTTGCATGAATATTACTAACAGGTCGGGTCAACATATAGGCTACATATTATCACGCTATCACCTACGGGGGAGGAGCAGTGCGGATTAAACGAAGTCCGCGCGAACGAAGTCGCAGGCAACAGCTAGAAATAAATATACCTATAAAAATTGATTTAAGAATATTTTTCAAAACAATTGTCATCTTTAATCAATCACAAAAAAATATATATATTTATTAATATATATTTGCACCCTTGTTTTGCTTCCTCCATAAACTTTATTCACTTCGTACACACACACACTGGTTGCGAAGACTCTTGCCACCACTTTCGTACAGTACTCGATCAATCTGATCATGGTACGGCAGGATTGGTCTTACCCGGTACACCTACATCCTTCCACATTCGCATTGTATATCTGTTTTGTTAACCTTTCATCTACTTTCTCATCTTTACACCGACACTTTCTTTCAAGCCTAACCTTTCAATTTTATAATTACATACATATTATGCATTTACTTATTATTAATTTTATGGGATAGATTTAAAGCAAGTTAAATAAAATAGCCAGTAGTATGTAACAAAAAGCTCCTTTTTTTTGTAAAAAAATGACTCATGCCAAACTATATAATTCCTGAAGTGAAGTCTTTGTATTCCTTTGAAGTAATTTAGTGTAGTTAAAATTTATGTAGAGCAAATGTACAGGAGGCTAAAATTTACATAAATAACGATCGAATTTCGACCTTGGAGCGATCACTAATATACGTAATAACATTAATAAGAACCTTAGTTTCTAAGTAACTAATTAAGAGCTCATTTGAGCACACAATACGATTCTTGTCGAAGATTACAATATTAAGATGAGATTACGATAATTACACTGATATCACAAAAATAGTATCGAGCTTGCTATTAAAATAGATTAATATTTCATATGATTTTTTTATACGATTGTCAAGAATATCTAAGATTTGTACGGCGATGTAGTTTAGTCATTGTTGAATAATGATTTTACAAGGTATTAAAACAACGCAAATATGACAGATGTGGGATGATGATGATGTATTATATGGTAGAGTTCTGCATTGTCTCGCCCGGGTCTGGTACCATCGCCTTACCTATTCCTGCCGCAATAGCGTCAGTGTTTGTCACAGTCGTGTTCCAGTTTGGAGGGTAAGGTAGCCGGTAAACTTATGCATGTGGCACCATTAACACCTTTCTATAGGCGATGTCTATAGGCGATGGCTGACTCTTTCCATCAGGAGACCCATCTGCTTGTTTGCTATCTTATACTATAAAAAAAAAAGATGTTGATACCTAGAGTGAAAAAATTAAGATTAAATGGTTTAGCTATTTAGTCATTGTTGAATAATGATTTTGAAAGGTATTAAAACAATGCAAATGTGACAGATGTTTATACCTAGAATGACAAAATTAAGATTAAATGGTTTAGCTATTTAGTCATTGTTGAATAATGATTTTGCAAGGTATTAAAACAACACAAATGTGACAGATGTTGATACCTAGAAGAAGAAAATAAGATTAAATGGTTTAGCTATTCAGTCATTGTTGAATAATGATTTTATAAGGTATTAAAACAACACAAATATGACAGATGTTGATACCTAGAAAGAAAAAAATAAGATTAAATGGTTTAGATATTAATGATTAAAATTAGATTAAATGGTTTTGTAGCGGCTCAAAAACAATCACAAACGCTACAAGAAAAAATAATAAAAAAAATGGACAAAAATCAATAACAAATGGAAAAATGAAATTCAAAAATAAAATCCTGAATCGCGATATCACAATTATTTATCTTGTAACACTATATATAAGTTACAACGATTCTCAAATGGACTTCGGTCCCCAGGCAGTACACCTTGCCTGGCTGGGAAGATCTTCCTTTTCCCCTTACTTGTCCTTGTGTGACGTCATCGACCTCCACAGTTATGACGTCACCTGACAAGCAGCTGGCCCGCTGGTTCTACCATCACTATGACCCTTCAGCGGTACGGACCAGTGGTGCCACAGTGGTGACCCCGACGTGATCATCACCACTAACAGCTATCAACATGCCACAGTGGTGACCCTCGGCAAAATAAACACGCATCAGCCTTCTGACCAAGTAAGGGGAAAAGGAAGATCTTCCCAGCCAGGCAAGGTGTACTGCTTGGGGACCGAAGTCCATTTGAGAATTGTTGTAACTTTTATATAGTGTTACAAGATAAATAATTGTGATATCGCGATTCAGGATTTTATTTTTGAATTTCATTTTTCCATTTGGTATTGATTTTTGTCCATTTTATTTATTATTTTTTCTTGTAGCGTTTGTGATTGTTTTTGAGCCGCTACAGTTTAAATATTTAGTAAAGTGTATAATGTTTATGGAGGAAGCAAGACAAAGGGTGCAAGGATCGTGACGTATGGCACTAGGTTCTCTCTGCCTACTCCGTAAGGATCTGGTGTGAACAAATGTGTGACAAAAATTCTAAAAACTATATTTTTGGCTTCGATATCGATTGTAGATCTCGCCCCAAGTATTCTTTAAAAAAATATTCAATGTACAGTTTTGACTTTCCTACGATTTTATTATATGTATAGATATTTCTTACATTCATAAAAAATATTTGATTGTTCAAAAATATACTTCTAACAAGTAAATGTTCATTTCAGTAATCATATTACTTCCAAATAAAAATTTAGCTTTCGTATTTTAGTCATGGCATAATTCAATGATATTTACATCTTAATTTAATAAAATTTCATTTAAAATCAAACGTATTGTTTAATTTATAATTAGTTTACGTCACGTCATAACACAAATATAATAATAATAATAAAATTTATTTAGTACAATTATTATGTTTACAATTATTATATTTAGTACATTATACATGAAATATTAAAAAACATTATTACCTTTTGGCAGTGGTTGAGGACCTCCTTTTAAGTAAAAAAGTACCTGTATTAGGAGGCCTCACTCTTCCATACAATATATTGAATTAACAAGTACATAATAGATATTAGTATATTATATATATAACATGAAATTAAATAATATAAATATTTATTCCATTTAGAAACATAAGCATCAATACAATTACTTACTATTAACCCTATAATATATATATAGCGTTAGATAGTATTATGATAACAAACACTATCATTACAAACACTTCTAATGCCAGATTTAATTCAATATAACTATTAATCTATAATATAGATAATATGTTGTATGTAATATGTGATACTGCATTTTATATTAAGTTAACAAAGTATATTTTATATTATAGGTATGTATATTAAGTTCTAACTAGTGTGTGTGTGTGTGTATGTGTGTGTGTGTGTGTATGTATGTATACGCTTATATTTTAGATTAAAGCTTCAGTCTGGTCATAGCTTAAAGTATTTAACATTTTTATTAATTTTGTTTTGCATTTATATTTTGTCAAAGAATATATATTTAAAAGCCTATTTAATTTATTGTAAAGGACAGCAGATTTTTTGTAGTACTGCTTAGAGGCAAAATAAGTTTTAGTTTGAGGAGTAGAGGCAACAATATCAGATCTTCTTTTTTGTAGTAATTTTGGATCAAATGTAAAGCTACTATGAAATTTTAAAATAACATTTAAGATATATAGTTTTCTAACTGACAAAACATTACTGAATTTATAAAGTAAATGCAATGAATGAAAATGAATTAATTAATTTCCTATTAAACCTTCGTTAGCATTATTCAAATTAATGAGTTTTGTCATGTGTATATTTCATCAATTCCATTGCCTTAATAGGCGAACGGAAATTAAACAATAAAATATTGGAGTGTTCATTTCGCGTCGACTTTAAATCGACAATAGGTGAAAATGCTGTAGCATTTTCATTTAAAGTTACAAGTATTATATACATGGATAAATGAAAGTTGTTCATCTAGAAAAAAAACGAAATATAGGTACTATGCATCGATATAGTAATACGTGCCCCATGCACACTAAAAGTTTTGCACTTCTAGCTAATCGGAACTATTTGAATTTCGAATGTTATATTTTTTAAACGTTGCAACCTTCTTAGTAATAAAACAAAACAATTGGCGGGAAATGATTTGTCAGTTGTTTTTTTATCACACATCAAATTTCTACGTACGCAACGAAAATGGAATTAAGTAGAAAAGATCTTAGAGCGTTGATTTTTTATGATATTAAAAGTTCTCTTTTTCCGCAAGACTGTGCCGCTCGTCTTCAAAATGCTTTTGAGAGAGAAGCACCTTGTTTGAGCACCGTGAGGCGATGGTTTGCTGAATTTGAGAGAGGTCGAATTTTTTTACATGACAAATTTCGTGAAGGGCGGCCTTCAACTGCCGTCAACGAAAATAATTTGGCTACTGTTAAGCGGTTAATTGAAGAAAACCCCCGGCTTACCTATGAGACAATTTGAGGACTATTGGGGATTGGTATGAGCCAAATTCAGAAAATTTTACACGAAGAATTGAAAGTTCGGAAACTTTGTGGTCGTTCGATCCCTTATGAACTGACAGCGGAGCAGAAGCGGGCTCGCGTGGAATGGTGCTCACAGGTGCTATTGAAGTACGACCACGGACAATCTAATGCTGTTTATGTCATTGTCACAGGAGACGAAACGTGGATTTGTTGTATTGAACCCGAAAAAAACAACAATCTTGTGAATAGGTGTGTGAATTAGTATGAGCCAAATTTAGAAAATTATATTATAATATATATATATATATATATATATATATATATATATATATATATATATATATATATATATATATATATATATATATATATATATATATATATTGTCTATTACATGTCACTACTATCGTGACTACTAGGTGATAGAGTGTCGTAACGTCTCAGTTTCTTCAGGTATTTGGTATAGGTAAGGCGGTGTGCCTTACCTATTCCTACCGCAATAACGTTGATTCCATCATTATCGTATTTCGGTTTGAAATAATAAATACCTACAAATAGCAACGTGCCATTAACATCTTTTTTGTCTATAGGCTATGATTTCTCTATCAGGTGAGACATATGCTTGTTTGCTTATAATATATTATGTTAAAAAAAAATGTTAAAATATGTTCTAATAATTCGTAAAGTAGAGAAAATTGTACAGGAAAGGGTCACTATTAATATTATAACACCGATATTTATTTGTCTTTCTTTCACGCAATATCGGTTGAACAGATTGAGATGAAATTTGGCATTGAGATAGACTATAAGTAAATTGTAAAAATAAAGAAAACACCGAATATTTTATACATTTAATTTTAGAATACTGTATAATTTCTTTGAAAATTTCGTTGTAATAGTATACCGCAATTCCGACAAATAACTCATTTATCTTATTTTTATTAGATAATTTTAGCCTAAGGTTGACCGGAGGTTGCATTAATTTGTTCTCATTTCTTGCATTGTACTACGATTGCGTAAATGTTCCTTTCATGTTTCTTTAAAAAATTAAGTTGTTTACGAATCCTTATTTAATAAAAATAATACAGACGAGCCCAAATTATTTGCCATGTTAAAGAATGCCGTATCCTTTCACCAATTACAGAAAGTGAAATTGTTTTTTGCTGCGATAATTGTTATACCTGTACGTTTTGTCATAATTTTTTTAAGTAAAATATCGAAATGACTAAAAGTTTCAATCATGATAGTTTCGATTGTAATGTTTCATAAAATATTAACTATCAAAAATATTATGAACAAGAAGAATCTGTTTTCTTTGGAGTCCAATTAACAGCTTTCATTGTTGTAGTCATATATTTTTTTTCCGTTAAATACACTGTAATTAAAATCATAGTTCGCTACACGAAAAAAACTTATCCTATAAGTAAGGTATGTTTAATTAAAATGCAAAAGAAATAAGACGACTATAAAGTGACAAATATACAACTACGAAACAGAAGAGTTTGAGTACTAAAGTAGAATATCGATATTGAAATTATCGATATGACGTGTTGATATCACTAGTTAATTCTAAGCAAAACAAAATTAAATGAATATTATTAATTCTGCTGAAAATCAATATCTCTGTTTTAAATAAAATATTGTTTTTTTTTATAATAAGATAGCAAATAAGCAGATGGATCTCCAGATGGAAAGAGTCAACCATCGCCTATAGACACCAAAGATGTTAATGGTGCGTTGCTATCTTGTGGCGAGGTCTAATGCCACATGCATAAGTTTACCGGCTACCTTATCCTCCAAACCGGAACACGACAGCGACAAGCACTGGCGCTATTGTGGCAGGAATAGGTAAGGCGGTGGTACCAGGCCCGGGCGAGACAATGCAGAACTCTACCACCTAGTAGCCACGATGGTAATGGCTCGATAGCCAATCGGTCGCCTTTTACGACCTGCCTGGAAGAACGCAGTTGGCCTATTCTTCAAAGGAGGCCAGGACTAACACGGCGAGAAGATGTTAAGATTTTCTGATAAAAACTAGATGCTTTAAATACCGCATTACTCATTTTTTGATAAAAAACGGTGACTACATGCACGTACATGTGAAAAGAAGTTTTACACACCTTTAGGTAGGGAAGTTTACAATATTTTCGCATTTCCTAATGTCTCAAAACTTCAGAGTACACCAAATATAAACTTAAAAATTCACTAAAACATTATAGTGGAGGGCCTGGGGGTTTTCACCTCGGATTAGAGTTATAGTGAATTAATTAATATGATCGATGTGGGATATTGTTTTTTAAACTATAAATTGCAATGTTTACCCAAAATTTTTTTGTGCACTCCATTGTTTCATTGTTTAAACAAATTATTATAAAAATTAATGTTTGATCATATATTTTCATTTTAAACAGTATTTTTTTTATTTATAAGTTTAATCTTACCTAAGTAGATATATAAGAACATTTTTCAAAGCATTATAAAAATAGCAGTAGGGATTTTGAACAGGTAAAAAACGTAGAGGGGAGAGCGGAGCGACAGCTGCTATGTACAATGGAATTTCTCGGCTAGTTTAGTTGCAAGTAATACGTGTTCTGTGAATATTGTGCTTCTATAACAGTGAAAATTTGATTTTTTAGTGAAAAATTCTTGTATATTTTTGTACTGGAAGGTGTATTCAAGACGACGTATTTATATTGATCTAGCTGACCTATTTTTTCTATTTAATCCTCCAGGGACTGATTTTTGAAAAAAAATAGCCTATGTTTGACCCCGGATCTTCAACTATACCCATGCCAAATTTCATGAAAATCGGTCCAGCGGTTTAGCCGTGAAAGCGAAACAGACAGACAGGCTTTCGCATTTATAATATTAGTATGGAATGATTTGTCAATTGTTTTTTATCACACATCAAAGTTCTACGTACGCAACTAAAATAGAATTAAGTCAAAAAGACTTTAGAGCGATAATTTTTTATGATTTTAAAAGTTCTCTTTCTCCGCAAGACTGTGCTGCTCGTCTTCAAAATGCTTTTGGGAGAGAAGCACCTTGTTTGAGCACCGTGAGGCGATGGTTAGCTGAATTTAAGAGAGGTCGAGTTTCTTTACATGACGAATTTCGTGAAGGGCGGCCTTCAACTACCGTCATCGAAAATAATGTGGCTACAGTTAAGCGGATTCGAGGACTATTGGGGATTAGTATGAGCTAAATTCAGAAAATTTTACACGAAGAATTGAAAGTTCAGATACTTTGTTGTCGTTGGATCCCTCATGAACTGAAAGCGGAGCAAAAGCAGGCTCACGTGGAATGGTGCTCACAGATGCTACTAAAGTACGACCACGGACATTCTAATGCTGTTTATAACATTGTCACAAGAGACGAAACGTGGGTTTATTGTTCTGAACTCGAACAAAAACAGCAATCTTGAGATTGGGTGTTTGAAAATGAAAGCAGGCCAACAAAAGTGAGACAGGCGAGAAACGTTGGTAAAAAAATGATCGCGTTTTTTTTCTCAGCTACGGGTCCCATCTGTACAATTTCACTTGAAGATCAAAAGAGTGTTAATGCCGAGTGGTATTCCACAATTTGTTTACCCAGGGTGTTAGAAAAAGTTCGCGAAAGACGACTCAAAACCCGGGACTTCACGTGGCCAACGCCAACGCCAGACCACTATACCACAGAGCTTTTCTTTTTCTTCTTTCCTACTTTCCCACTTCCCAGGTCGGACAACATAAAAAAAGCGTTTTTTTCAGTTTTCTAATAAACACAAAGTTTGCCGGGATTGGAAAGTACCCGGTTGTCGATAGGCTTACCACCTATCACATTTCTGGGACCAAGTATCTTCGGCTAATCGTGAATACTTCGGGGATACGGGCGTGAATATACATACCTACTCTACTTACCTTACTTCCCAACCACCCTTGTCATCCTACAATGATTGCATTAGATAGGTAGGGTGGAAAGATTTAGCAGGAAGGACCTACCCAAATCTTTCCACCGACCCCTATTTAACGTTAACGTAACGTAAACGTAAGGTAAACGTAACGTAAACGTAACTCAAACGTAACGTAATCGTAACGTAAACGTAACGTAAACGTAACGTAAACGTAACGTAAACGTAACGTAAACGTAACGTAAACGTAACGTAAACGTAACGTAAACGTAACGTAAACGTAACGTAAACGTAACGTAAACGTAACGTAAACGTAACGTAAACGTAACGTAAACGTAACGTAAACGTAACGTAAACGTAACGTAAACGTAACGTAAACGTAACGTAAACGTAACGTAAACGTAACGTAAACGTAACGTAAACGTAACGTAAACGTAACGTAAACGTAACGTAAACGTAACGTAAACGTAACGTCAACGTAACGTAAACGTAACGTAAACGTAACGTAAACGTAACGTAAACGTAACGTAAACGTAACGTAAACGTAACGTAAACGTAACGTAAACTTTTTTTTGAAAATATTACTATGCAACTCAACAGCAGTGTCAGGAATTAGTCATTTTAAAGCTGCAACTTTAAGCATTTCCAGGCCAAGTTCCGTACAAGTTAAGCGGCGAATATAGAAATTGATTGGATTGAAAAATGTTCCTCAGGTAAGATTAAACTTATAAATAAAAAAAAACAGTAGCAGTCGTGGGACTGCCGATAGAAGTGAAAACGGAACTATTAAGTTGAGAGTAATTAAAACCATATAACTATTAAGCGTCCAACGCGCACATAATTTTTTTTTTTTTTTTATAGAAGAGGGGGCAAACGAGCAGGAGGTGCACCTGATGGTAAGTGATCACCGCCGCCCATGGACATCCACAATACCAGAGGTCTTGCAGTTGCGTTGCCGGCCTTTTAAGAATGAGTAAGCTCTTTTCTTGAAGGCCCCCAAGTCGTAACCGTTTGGAAACACCCCTGCCGGTAATTGGTTCGCACATAATACAGTCAGAAATAGTCGATGTATTAGTGTATACGTGTACACAGGCTACTGCGCGTGCGCTAGTCTGGCTCTCCATAGCTATAGATATACTATTATCATTAGCATGTCGGTGACGCGAACCGAGGATTTTACCCTCTACCAAAACGCTCAACGCGCCTAAAGAAGTTTTCACTTCAAAAATACTGTTTAAAATGAAAATATATGATCAAACATTAATTTTTATAATAATTTGTTTAAACAATGAAACAATGGAGTGCACAAAAAAATTTTGGGTAAACATTGCAATTTATAGTTTAAAAAAAAATATCCCACATCGATCATATTAATTCATTCACTATAACTCTAATCCGAGGTTTTACGGTTTTGAATGCTCCAGGCACTCCACTATTAACAAATTAATTAAATTGCATAACTGCTTCATAATATTTAGACTACCATGGCAACCATATACAGCATACGTCAAAATTAGTTCCCGACATCCTCATTTCCCTTCTCGCTATAATAGCGTCAATGCTTGTCACTGTCATATTCCAGTTTGAAGCGTAAGATAGCCGATAAACTTATGCATGTGGCATTAAAATCTCGTCACAAGGATAACAACGCACTATTTTCTCGGTCTCTTCGGTGTCTATAGGTGTTGGTTGTCTCTTTCCATCAGGTGAGTCCATCCGCTTGTTTGATATCTTAAGATAAAACAAAAATCTATATCTATATATGAAAATCAATTGCTGTTCGCTAGTTTCGCTAAAACTCGAGAATGGCTGAACCGATTTAGCTAATTTTGGTTTGGAATTAATTGTTGAAGTCCAGGGAAGGTTTAAAGGTGAGAAAATATAGAAAAAAAATAAGAGTAGTTAAAAAGGCAGAACAACGTTTGCCGGGTCAGCTAGAATGTTATAAATATCTTTGTAGATATAGATAAGCTAGCGGTCACTTTTCTAATCTGTGAACAATTATAGTCAAAGCGGGTTGTGTGCCTTTTAGTTTAATTTAGTATTTCAAATTATATTTTCCCCGTGTTGGTCCCGGGCTCCTTTGAAGAACAGACCAACTGGCGTTCCGCCAGGCAGGTCTTTAAAGGCAACCGATTGGCTATGTAAGTCTCTACCATCGTGGCTACTATGTAGAGTTCTGCATCGTCTCGCCCGGGTTTGCTACTACCGGATTACCTATTCCCGCCGTGATAAAGTCAGTGTTTGTCACTGTCATGTTCCGGTTTGGAGGGTAAGGTATCCGGTGAACTTATGCATGTGGCATAAGACCTCGCCACAAGATAGCAACGCACTATTAACGTCTTTGGTTTCCATAGACTATGATTAATTCTTTCCATCAGGAGACCTATCTACTTGTTTGCTATCTATAATATAAAAAAAAAAACTAATGAATTAAGCTAAAACATGCGTATGAAAATAACACGGATTTGGTTCCGTCCGAACATCTTCACAGTGGCCTTCTATTAGTACGAAACATGTCATAGTAAAAGATAGAACTCCAAACCTTGTTAGTCATAGCAAGAGCAACTCTTATTAGTTAAGCTGGGACATAACACAGCTTTTGCTAACTTTCTGCAATGTCACTGGAACTAATTCCGTGTGAAACTAGCTTAGTTTCGACGAAGTTTGAAGCAATGATATTTTGGTTAAACATAATTAACTATCTTAAGTGTAGGACAACAATTTTGATTACTGTCGAAGATTTTAACTAATCTTTTTTAAGTTTGAGATAAACTTAATATAGAATTAGTAATGGCTTGACTTATTATCTATATACAATAAAGGTTATTGATGATGATTAGTAGACTATTTTTGCATACACATATTGTGTTCTATATACATTATGGTAATTATCTTAAGATTAATTAATTATATTACACAATTAATTAATTATATAGAAATGAATATATTATGATATTTATGATGGCATGAATTGATGGAGATCTTATATTAAATGACACAGAGCATATTATAAGGATATATTTTCATGTTTCGCCGTTTCGTCGTGTTGGTCAAGGCCTCCTTTGAAGAAAAGGCAAACTGCTGTTCTGCCAGGCAGGTAGTAAAAGGCGACCGATTGGCTATCGAGTCACTACCATCGCGGCTACCAGGTGGTAAAGTTCTGCATTGTCTCGCCCGGGTCTGGTACCACCGCCTTACCTATTCCTGCCGCAATAGCGTCAGTGCTTGTCGCTGTTGTGTTCCGGTTTTGAGAGTAAGGTAGCCGGTAAACTTATGCATGTGGCATTAGACCTCGCCACACGAACGCACCATTAACATCGTTGGTGTCTATAGGCGATGATTAACTCTTTCCATCAGGAGACTCATCTGGTTGTTTGCTATCTTATGATATAAAAAGAAAAAAAAATGTTATTTGATTAGTAATACATTGTTACATTTTACGGTTGGTACAAGTTAGCTGAGTAAGGTTTCCATTTAACAAGTTTACGTGTAATAGTCGACTAACTTATAATATGTACTTGGAGAAGTTTTTGTAGGCGGCAAACGTGTGGTGCGAATATATTCGTCATTGACGTCATACCTATACGTTAAATATTCATAGTATTAAACAAAATAAACCCTTTTCTTTGTAATGGGCAATTTCGGGACTCTACATTGTGCATAGGCCGACACGCCCTTGGCGGTTATTCTATGATTATTTTAATTGTGTAAACTTTTTAAACGGGTTTAGTGGTACACTGTTGAAACTCAGAATAATCATAGAATATTTTTCTATTTCACGTATGTACTGATTTTAATCAGTTTTTACCTATTGCCTTTTATAAATAATAAATATATACTCCTTGAAAAATTACACGAATTGATCTAACCCCAAAGTAAGCAAATTATTTGCTTGTGTTTTGGGTGTTAGTCAACGATACTAATACATAGAAATACATATATAAACACAAAAATATATTTAATTAACACCCAAACCCGGAAATTCAAACATTGATCATCACACAAATGCTTGTCCCCGTCGGGGATCGAACCGAGCCCTGTTGATCGCGTAGTCAGGGTCGCTAACCACTCGACCAACGGGGCGGTCAAAACAATAACGAAACAATAAAGAAATAAAATAGCAAATAATTTAAATAAGTATACAAAGATCGTCTTCGTTATAAATTTCCTCACGCCCGTAAGTAACCCCGAAGACGTAGGCAGAAGTTCCACAATGTGATAGGTTTATAATAAACTGGATAGTGCTGTTTTGCAAAAAAGAAAAAATGCAGTAGATATAGACTTACTACTTCAAATAAATTTACCACATTTTCAGTGATTTCATACATTAAATAAAGTTGTTTAAATATAACATTACGCAAAAATCTTCTATTTTTTATTTTGTTATTTAAAAATTATAATATATTTTACTAGCTGATCCCGCGAATGTTGTTCTACCTTTTTAACTACTCTTATTTTTTCTATATTTTTTCACCTTCTAAAGTTTCCCTGGACTTTAACGATTAATTTAAAACCAAAATTAGTCAAATCGGTTCGGTCGGAGTTTTAGCGAGACTAACGAACAGCAATTGATTTTTATAAATATATGATGATAGCGTTATTGAAAATGTTGACCTTATCTGTATGTTAATATTTTATGTCAGAACAGAACTTATTACAAAAACATAAAAGCAATAATCTTTCTACATGTTCTCTACCATTTAAATTCAAATCCCGAACAGATTGGGCCTTTACCTTTTTCATAGCTGTCAGTTAATATTCAAAAAAGAATGTATTCGATATTGGAAACCCGATGAAATGAGTTTTCATTATCTCTCACGTTTTTCTACGACTGGATGAAAATGGGCACGTAAACCTTTTTTGAACAATATTATTTTGTTATCAAAAGGTATTTTGTAAAATTAAATGGTACATATTTTTATACTGAATGATTTTATTGTTAAAATATGTAGGATATTTTAGGAGAATTAAGCAATGTGAAATTAAAAAGATGTAAATCTAATTACTTCTATTATTGATGTATCTTATATGTTACATGTTGAAATGCTAGAAATGTGTTACGAATACATGGATGAGTGTCAAATTAATATATACAGATATTTGATTTCTTTCTCTAAAATTACAACAGCGTAAAATGAATTTAAAAGATAAACCGAATATATCGAAACTGATAGAATGGTATTGTTTTTATATTTTAAGACAGCAAACAACTCTCCTGATGGACACAAACAACCATCGCTTTAAGGCATTTAGGCAGTTACATTTTAGGTATTCGTGGGTAATGCCACATGCATAAATTTATTGGCTACTTTACCTTGCAAACTGGAATACAATAGTGAGTAGTGACAAGTACTGACGCTATTGCAGCAGGAATAGGTAAGTCATTTACACCAGATCCGGGTGAGACGTTGCAGAACTCTACCACATATTAGTCACGAAAGTTGTGACTCGTATAGCCATTCGTTAGCCTTTTACGAACGGCCTGGCAGAATGACAGATGGTCTATTCTTTAAAGGAAGCTCAGACCAACACTGAGGAAAAAGGTCGAATGTTTTTCTAGAGTAGTTATGAGGCGGCTCCAAAATAGGTATAGAAAGTCTGGACTATGATATTTTACTTGCTTGCTATGATAATTGACTGTAATAAATATTGCTAAGTTCAAAAGAATCCTATGCAATCCATACATTAAACTAAATTCGCCACAACCTCACAGGCAATTCACCATTTTGCTTTGTTACGCTATCATAGAATTTTAATTTTTTATTAATGATAAAGAGTTTTTAATATAAAACATGATCAAGCAACATCGTCTTTATACTAAACACTTATCAGCACTAAATCAAATCAAATTTAAATATGTATTTTTCAAATAAATCTTAACAGGCACTTTTAACGACGACGTTAGAAACTACTACTGGATCGGAAATTGGTTACACACTGACAAGGTCCGGTGCAAGAAACTCAGCGGGGTTGTCTGTTTTGTCTATTATTTTTTTTACAATAAATGTGTTACAATTTTTCAAAAATTTTTCATATTACAAAATGACAAAAAATATAAGTAATTGTTATGAGGAGCAATTAATCCCTTGCTTTATTTGCCAAATTATCTGAAATTTTGTAATACCCTTTTTTAGACAGTTTGGTTTTGACACATTTTTTTTTTAATTTGTTCGTTGGTGGACCTCTTTATCATTGGGAAGTTTACTGTAAAAACATGTACATTGCCTCATACAAGAATTACTTATTCTACAGAGATGAGATACATGCACAACAATATTGTTTTCGTTCCTTGTATTTAGTGAGTCGAATTGGAAAACTCCATTTTTAGCTATATTAAAATGCACTTGTACTGTTTCACAAAATTATTTTATTTTATCTAGATCGCCAACCGGTTTTTAACGGTATGTTCAGGGCTACCATACTTTTAAATATACCCTGAAGAAGCTGCAAAAAGCGAAACTGGTCGGCAATATAAACAAAAAAATGCTCATAAAATAAAAACTACTGGGCCTACCTGAATCAAATTTTTATGAGACCAATTCGAAACCATTTCGCATCAAACAAAAAAAGAATCACGAAAATCGGTTCAGAAACCTCGGAGAAGTCGGTGTACATACATAAAAAAATATACCGGCCGAATTGAGAACCTTTTGTAAAACAGTACAAGTGCATTTCAATATAAATACAACTGCTACTGAGATATTTCAGTAATACATTGTCCAATCCGAGATTCAACCCGTAGGCCTCATAGTCTAAGCAAAACCAATGATGAATGGTTGATTTTGATTGATTTTTTGATAGAACCAATAGTAATCTTCGCAATGTAAATAAATTTAAAGTGAATTTGAATATTGATATGTTACATTAACAATATACAGATAGACCCTATAAATGGGCTAACCAATACTTGATTACATAGCATTAGGCTCTTTACATTGTGCGGCCCAACGTGCTTCCATTTTAATACAGTTCAAGGGAGACAGGAGAGATTAAGCCGAAAACCGATACTGAATTGAAAGGAATTCCAGCGCTCGTTTACAATGATACTCGTACCTAGGCAATAGACATTGAACATTTGCAATGGACGGAATGTGTTAGCGCCACAAATCGGACGTAATTGTTCTAAAACGTATCTTGTTTTAAGAATATTTAATACAAGCTGACCCGCGCAGCTACGCCGATGTCGTCGATATAGTTTTTTATACAAATTTTATCCCCTATTTAAGCCCTTTTTAGGGTTGATTTTTGAAAAAAATATAACTTATGTTTTACTCCAAATCTTTAACTATTTCTATGCCAAATTTCCTGCAAATCGGCCCAGCAGTTTAGCCGTGAAAACGTAACAGACAGACAGACTTTCACATTTATAAAATTAGTACGGATAGTATGGATTATGTTAATCTATAAGTTTTTAAGGACTGTATAATAATTAATAAATAAATAAATAGATCAAGAGATTTAAATTAGAAGGAAAACTAATATTTTTTTCTCTCTTAGGTTAATGATGTTTATATTTATTTGATGATGATACATTCATAATGTATAATAGGTATTATACTTATTAATGTAATGTTAAAGTCTGCTTCTATGTCTATCTGCCAGTCTTTTACACTTTCACGATTTAACCACTAAACCAGTCATTAATAACATTAATTAATTGACATTAAGAAATTACTCGTAATTTTTATGTTATTTGTTTTTTCATGCTTATTAATATGTTGTACAAATTTTAATTATAGATGTCTGTTAAAAAGTGTTGTATGTTTTTCGTTCTTTTCCTTTATTTACTATATTTGTGGGTTTTTGTTTTTTTTTTGTCTTATTTGTACGCTTATTCTTGTTTTTACTGTATATGTATAGTGTGTGTGATACTTAATTTTAAATATTTTTTAAAGTACTATAGTAAATATTTAAAAAGTATTTAAATTCCTGGAATTTAATAATTTTACTTATATCTTTATATTCCTAGAGTTTAATAGAATATTACGTAATGAAAATACAGTGTACGCCTTTTTATGGCAATTACGCGAACGAAGAAGTATGAAATTTGGCATAAAGTTTACACTGCGGAGGACTGCAGAAACCTAATATTTTTTTTAATAATATGTACCAAAAATACATTAAATTAACAAAAATAAACATTACATACACTACATTCATGCGACATACACGATAATATATACAGATATACACTTCTACTACTGTTGTCAAACTTAAAATAAATTTTATTGTTTAGTTTTTAGTCGAATTTCCGCATAGGGCAATCACTAGTATTAAAAAAAAATACCTAAAGCATAAAATAATTGAAGTGTATAGATAGTCACACTTGTTTCATTAATTTGTTTGCGTATAAACTAGTTTTATATCGCTATCCAGGGAATAGCTAAGACAGCCATATTTGCTCCCGGCAATCTGGCGATTTAATGATATTAGCGTGGTAATTGAGGTTGCAATTGCTTGTTACAAGATGGAGCTTCTTGCACATAATCGTATTCCGGAGAGATTAAACCTGATATAATTTTAATGCTATTAACAGTATTGCTAATTGTTCAACAATAGTACAAATTAAGCTCTGAAAGGATAAATGTAGTATATGGCAGGATGCTGATTATTTCGAAACAAAACAATAACGCTCCGCAAAGCACTGATTTGATCGAAAACAACTCAACCAGTTGTTTAATCGGTTTATATAAATATGAATTATAATGGCACATTGTTTCTGATGGACTCAACTAATTTGTAACAGTGTGTGCAATAAGGCGGAACATTCGTATTTACTCTGTCCTGTCGATGCATCGGTTTGTTTTATTAATTACTAGCGACCTGCCCGCGGTTTCACCCGCGTAGCTTTTGTTTCCGTGGGAATATCGGAAAGGTTTATATACTGAAATCTTCCTCCAGAATCAACCCATCTATTAAAAAATCGCATCAAAATCCGTTGCGTAGTTTTAAAGCTTTAAACATACATATGGACAGACAGAGAAAGCGACTTTATTTTATACTATGTAGTGATATGTCAAACTAGCTATGGGAATAGTTAAGGCGACTTCTCAGCAGACTAGCTAAAGCGAAGTTCGCGACTTTGTCCGCGGAGTCTTAGATCTGGATTTTAAATTTGTTTGTCACAAAGCTTCATATCTTTTTCTACAATGACTATAGCCACGCGTCTGAGGCTTGAGCCATGCGGCATGTGCCATGGTACCTCGCATAGCTTGAGCTACCGGCAGCCGGCTACCGCTCTGCCTCATCATAAATATGGCGGCCATTTTTCTAAAAATTCGATGCGGGACTTTTTCTAGAATTATAAAAAAAATTCTCTCTTATACACTTGTCGCGCAAAATGAAACAAAGCGATCATACACACACACACACATGTACACACAGACACGCACACATCGACGCATGCGCAGACCGCGTATAAAAAACAAAAAAATCTTCAAAAAATTAAGAAAAACCGTAACATTTAAGGGTATAAAAAATAGATGTTGACTGATTCTCAGTCCTACCCGATATGCATTTTGCATATGCATGCATGCACAAAATTTTATAAGAATCGATCGAGCCGTTTTGAAGAAATTTTAACAAACACCGCGACACGAGAATTTTGTAGGTATATTAGAAAAAGAAGATTAGATATTTTATTTTATTCAGAAAGCATACAGTGATATATTACTATAATTACTTACATAGAAAATATCAAAATACCCTTTAATTGCTTTTGCAAGTAAAAGTTACATTGTTAGAATACTTTAGTTCAGTTAATATTATACATAAATGATTATTATACATACACTAGATAACTACGATGTCACGATATCACTGATAACCAGTAATTTGTCATTTGAGCTTTAAGATTTTTTGACTGTTATATATTCCTAGCAATATAATTAATTTAAATAATTTAAAACACGTCGAAAATGAATAGGCATACAACAGCAGTACAACAAGTAGGGGTAGGTAGAGGTACAACAAGTGCATCCATGTGAAAAAAAAAACTTTGCACCCCTTTTTAATATAATTGTGCGAACGGTGAAGTATGAAATTGGGCACAGTTAAAGTTTAAATTGCGAAGGACTGCAGAAAACAAAATATATTTTTAAATAAAATGCATTAAAAATACATTAATAAAAAAAATAAACAGTACACACTATGTATTTATGTGACATACATGATAATTTACACACATACCTACTACTACAGTTGTCAATTGTCAAATATATAAAAGATATTTCGACGGGTCTCACGTATGCTGGTGCAACCCGCAAAACAACGGAAACCATTTTTCTTTTTGCATCAAAAATCTTAAAATTACTTTATATTTGTCCTTGTGTAGTATAGTAATGTAGTAAGTATTTGAAAATTACAAAAGTAAAGATTTTGAAATATTTCTATTGATTTATGTCAAAATTACAAGCTATAGAACGTTTAATCCGCTCTCCTGTAAAGTTGTGTTATTGCACTTGTACTACTAACGTAGGACCCGTCGGTTTGATTGTTTATTTAGTCTGTGGTCGAATTTCGGCCACAGGCGATCGCTATAGTACGTTCGCGTTAAGAATGCAGTGAGTCACTGTTTTCCGCTGGCCCATTAACCAGTCAAATCACTTTTGTTGGTTATTGGGTCAATCAAAGCACATTTTACTGATTTTTGCTGGTTAATGGGCCAATCAAATCACGTTGCACTGAAGACTACGTATATGCTATGTGTGACTATGAACGTACTATAGTATTATTTATTACAGTCATTCTTATTTATTACCTTTACAAAAATAGTTCCGTCTCAATCTATTCAGCCATTTTTGTTTGATTGTGTAAGTGTCATTTGTACCGTGAATATTTATTTAACTGGAAAAATATCTTAATGTCCCAAATTAATCAAAGATATTTATTAGTAAAACATTTTAAATATACCCTTTCGGTATTTAAATAAATAAATATAAATAAATATTCACGGGACAAATTACACATACTGATCTAACCCCAAAGTAAGCAAATTATTTGCTTGTGTTATGGGTTAGTCAACGATACTAATACATAGAAATACATGTATAAATACGATACTAATACATAGAAATACATGTATAAATACTAGAATATATATAATAAACACCCAAACCTGGAAATACAAACATTTGTGCTCATCTCACAAATGCTTGTCCCCGTCGGGGATCGAACCCGAGCCCCGTTGATTGCGTAGTCAGGGTCGCTAACCACTCGACCAACGGGGCGGTATTTATCATTACATAGTATAAAACAATGTCGCTTTCTCTGTCTGTCCCTATGTCCTTATGTCCCTATGTATGCTTAAATCTTTAAAACTAGGCAACGGATTTTGATGCGGTTTTTTTATTAGATAGATTGATTCTTGAGGAAGGTTTAAGTGTATAAACCTTTCCGATATTCCCACGGGAACAAAAGCTGCGCGGGTGAAACCGCGGGCAGGTCGCTAGTTACTAATAAACCAATATTTTATCTTTGTAGTGTTATTAGACATTCGATTATTTATGATTTATTCGATTATTTATTGACTTTTATTTTCAGATAAACCTTCCTGGATTTGGAGAGCTGTAACTTTTAGAAAAGGCTACAAGTTACTCGTTTAAGGTAATTATCCAAATTCTTCACAATTTACACTGGAGATATAACATAGTTTGAGCTCACGATCTTTGAGTGAATTTTTTTATTAGTATCTACCCAGATATTTCTCTACTCCTCCATCTTACTAACCAGCGGCTACAACTAATCGTGAAAATTAATCTGCAAGATCTTTTTTATATATCTAAGTTACTGCTTAAAATTAGTAGTTTTATTTATTGAGTTGCAAATTTGTACTTGAAAACATTTGCATTATCACACTTCTCTTTATAGACTGATTTTATAAAAATCTCTTTTTTCATAACACTATATTTTGAATGAAGACTCCGTATTTGAACGAAGAAGATATCACATGAAGATAGATATGCTGATAAAGTTTTTATTACGTCTCAGACTTTTAACTGCGTCCAAATATCTTTTTTTTCTTCTACTACATCAACATCTACCTACCCTATTTTAGGCGAAGTATATAATAAGGCGAATGGAAAAGCGATTCCATGATTTATGTGACTAAATAAAAACATTAAATGCGTCGTTAATACGTGATTCTTTAGTATCAGGTGGTTGTTTGCTGGTTAATCTTACTTACAGTTTTCATTTATTGCATTGATTTATGGCATAAAATATTATAAATTTATGTTACAAGAAGTTATTAAAGGTGATGTTGTGTATTCATGTCGCCTCTGTTTGTCTAGTGGTCCGGTGTCAGGGTTGTGCAATTCAAAATGTGTTTTTTCAGTTTATCGGACAAAAATATCGGACAAAAATAAAAAAATGGCCACCTATTACATTGTGGGACTAAATACACTCGGCTAATCGTTGTACCTTTGCTACCTCTTCGAAGATACTGGCGTGAAGATACTACTTGTGTATTCATTTTTTTAAAAACAATCTAAAATTTAAATTCTGATCATAACATTGATTCTTCAAGTAAACTCGACATCTTTGTTAATAATTTCATACGAAAATATATTTGGCATTTTTAATATTATTTGGCGAACACACTTTTCATTATTCCATTCACACGAAGGCTTGATTATTCCAACAAATCTAATGAACTAACGCGAACGCTTTGAGCGGCGCTTTTGCGATTATGTAACTCGTTTCAGAACGTATAACGTAGTTAATTATAGGATTTCCTACATTACCGCAAGCGTTATTTGATACTCTAATATTAATGACGAGTATGTTATATGAGACGGTGATTCAGCAAGAAATATGAGAAGATACATTTCACCTAATTAACCTTAGCAAAACGAAACGATACCCTTCCATACAATCTTGGGCCCTCTTTTAATAAGATGAAAATAATATCAATTAATAGCTAGTTTATCATAATATATATACTGAACATTTTACAGAATTTTAGCAATCTGAGAACAAAGATATAAGATATTCAGTAAAAATGAGGTTACGGTACTACGCTATAGTCACAAAATATTGTACAGAAGACAAACTCATGTATGTACTTTACTTTTATACCTAAACTCGGCGGTCGCGCTAGGGTTGTCACTTTGGCTTATGCACAAAAATCTGGCACTAGTATCTTACTCCAGTAAAATAAAGTTTTAAGTCGAAATATGTCACTCTTCTTTACATTTTGCATTTATGTAGGTAGTCTTAATGATATATAAAGGTAATTTGGTCGGCAAACACCGGCAAGCGTTGAAAAAAAAAATTAAAGTGTTTTTTTTGCAATTATTCAAAATAATTTTATTATTTATTTTATTTATATTTATATTTTTTTTTATTATTTATTTCATTTAATTTTTTTTATTCAATTAATTATTTTATTTTCTGAATAAAGTGTGTAGAACTTATAATGTTACATAAAAAAGGTTATATGATTTTCCTCTGGTCAAAATTAACCAAGTTAGAGAGGTGTTTAAGTTTAAGGGAAAAATGTAACTTAAAAAAATTGCAAGTAAAAATAAGGAAATTTTAATTTTTTTATCAATTTTTATCGATTACAAAAAATCGCTTATTTCTACTAGCTAAATATTTTTAAAAGTTACGTTTTCCCCTTTAACTTAAAAACTCTCTATATAAAAA
The DNA here is from genome assembly GCA_036924255.1 of Apodemia mormo. Lineage (NCBI taxonomy): Eukaryota > Metazoa > Arthropoda > Insecta > Lepidoptera > Riodinidae > Apodemia > Apodemia mormo. The sequence goes on from JAUPFN010000020.1 coordinate 17,856,005, forward strand.
ACTTGTAGTTAGGTATTCTGTGGTATATTTTAACCGTTTACCTACTATCATATGAGCAACTAATATTTGTTATACAGGCAGCTATGTTTCATGTTTATAAACTGCCACAATACTAAAATACAGATTTTTTTTTTATGTCATAAGATAGCAAGCAAGCAGATGGGTCTCCTGATGGAAAGAGTCAACCATCGCCTATAGACACCAAAGATGTTAATGGTGCGTTGCTATCTTGTAGCGAGGTCTAATGCCACATGCATAAGTTTACCGGCTACCTTACCCTCCAAACCGGAACACGACAGCGACAAGCACTGACGCTATTGCGGCAGGAATAGGTAAGGCGGTGGTACCAGACCCGGGCGAGACAATGCAGAACTCTACCACCTAGTAGCCACGATGGTAGTGACTCGATAGCCAATCGGTCGCCTTTTACGACCTGCCTGGCAGAACGGCAGTTGGCCTATTCTACAAAGGAGGCCGGGACCAACACGGCGAAAAAAAAGATTTTTGGAATTTTTGAAACAAATTAAAGGAACCCTTTTTTTGAAAATACAAATTAAACGATTCCTCCCAGTAACTAAAGTAGTGAGGAGTGAAGTTCTCGACTTGCGCCCTGTCAGTGATGCCAGTTCAATGTTGGCAGACCCATTAAAAATTATTATTGTATGAGGGCCGTAAAATTATTGTATTTTCAATAAATTTATTGTACATTTCAAAATTAGATTTAATTGTCGTCTGAAAGGTTTAGTTTAAAGAGAATCACTGAAGTAATTTATTATATTTAAATGATATTCCTGAAATTATTCAACATTTTTAAATGCATTTTTTCAGTGAAGTATCTACATATTTACTTGATAACTCACTTAGTTATTGGTAAGGTGGGAAATTTGACTCAAATATTTCAATATTAATTATTTTTAAGGAAAAACATAATTTTATGTCGAAAATTACTATCGTTCAAATCTATTGTAATTTTTATCAAGACTTTACGCTCAGGATTGAGTATTAAAAAATTGATAAGATTATGGTACATGTACAATTATTATTGTACGTCTGCTGACACTGTATCAGTTGTAATTGTCATTTTTAGCTGTATTAAATCCACGGACAATAAATCGTATTAAATTCGATTATAAAAATTTTATTGATCATGTTTTTTCTTTTTATATAAAAGGTTTGTGGAAAAAATATGGCACTTACTGTTGATTTAATTATATATTAATCAAGAATATAATTTTACATATACTTACGAGCTTCCATTTTGTTTAAAATTATTTATATAAATCGATTACAATTTCATCGATTAAACAATTTCAGTACTGTATACTTATTTTCGTGATTTCTTTTTTCTCAGAAAGCAGATAAAGCTCTAAGTCAGAACTTTGAAATAGAAAAATAGTATAAATTTTGAACTACACTTCAACCCCTTACATTTGGGCCTAAAAATCCCCCTCTCCTTCGTCTCATTAGTCTGGTAATATTAGTTTCAATTTACAATTGGTTAGTTATGCATAAAACGTTTGTGCATTTTTGAAATGTTTTGTAACATTCACTAAAACAAGCAGACAAATTTTTCCCCCGTGTTGTTCGGGGCTCCTTTTTATGAATATACCATCTGCTACTCCGCTAATCAGTTCCTAAAAGGCGAACGATTGGCAATATGAGTAACTACCATCGTGACTACTAGGTGGTATAGTTCTGCAACGTCTCTCCCAGGTCTGTCTTGTCTCCCAGGTACAACCGCCTTACCTTTTTTGTCGCAAGAGCGTCAGTGCTTGTCACTATCGTGTTCCAGTTAGGAGATTAAGGTAGCCGATAAACTTGCGCATGCGTAGCACCCCGACACACAGATAGGAACGCACCATTAACATCTTTGGTATCTAAATGGCGATGGTTGTCTCTTTCCATCAGAAGAGCCATCTGATTGTTTGTTGTCATATTATAATAAAAAATGCACTGATCTACTTGACTCAATTGTTAGTGTTCAGACATTTTAGTTATTAAATCACTAGCTACTCAACTAAACTACTGTCCTAGTTAGAATGAACTTTAGTAATTTCACTAGCTTCAGTAGCTGTAGTGATTTTATGGGATGCATAATTTAGTCAAGGCGATCCATTTCGTTCTATTTTCTTGGACGAGTAACATCCCCCAACTCGCGCCCGCTTACTAGCTCACCAACTAAACATGTGTGAAACTCTTGTTCAGTGTTGTCAGACCCATTAAAAATTATTATTGTATCAGGGCCGTAACATTATTGTATTTTCAATAAAATTATTGTACATTTTAAAATTAGATTTAATTATTGTCCGAAAGCTTTAGTTTAAAAGAGAATTACTGAAGTAATTTTATTTAAATGATATTCCGACAGTTATTCAACATTTTTTTTAAATGCATTTTTTTCAGTGAAGTATCTACATATATACTTGATAACTCAGTTATTGATAAGGTGGAAATTTTGACTCAAACGTTTCAATATTAATTATATTTTAAGGAAAAACATAATTTTATATAGAAAATTACTATCGTTCAAAATTATTATAATTTTTGTCAAGATTGTACGCTTGGGATTAAGTATTAAAAAATTCATAAGATTATGGTACATGTACAATTATTATTGTACGTCTGCTGACACTGCTCTTGTTTTAGTCAAATTTATTATTTGAATTACGCTGTATTTGCGCGCGTCTGTTGTTTTATATTAAATACTTCTATGTACTAATGTACTAGACAAGGCATGCGCAACGCTATTTGTGTTCCATTAAAGTACACTCTATGGACTGTATCTACGTCAGAGCTTGTTAAGTGAAGCGCGTAAGCACTATGAAATTCATGGGTTACTTTTTTGTCCCGACTATATATTATAATGTATTAAACGCTGCTGCGCTGCTTAATTTTGATTGGTTGGACGATTTATTATTATTTTAGAGCTGCAGAGAATGCTGAACGAAATGGAACACGACTTTTACTTCCCCGGGTTGGTACCAGGCTCATTTGAAGAATAGCCTATATGCTATTCTTCAAAGGAGCCGTTCCGCCAGGCAGGCCGTTCTGCCAGGCAGGTCGTAAAAGGAGTCCGGTCGGTTTTGCGAGTCACTACCATTGTGGTTACTAGGTGATAGAGTTCTGCATTGATTCGCCCGGGTCTGATACTACCGCCTTACCTATTCCTGTCGCAATAGCGGCAGTGATTGTCACTGTCGTGTTCGGGCTTAGAGAGTAGCCGTTAAACTTATGCATGTGGCATTAAACTTCGCCACAAGATAGCAACGCACCATTAACATCTTTGGTGTCTATTGGTGACGGTTTACTCTTTCCACCAGGAGACTCATCTGTTTTTTTTTTGCTATCTTATGATATTAAAAAATATTAAGCATAGCTTTTCTAGGACGTAGTGCATTAAACAAAACTTACTTTTGAACTATACTCGATCAAAGTGCGAACGATTTTTCGGCAGAAGCGATTATTTTAGCTGTGTAATATAATATTCGTCACTCAACTAAAATACTAAATACTAACATAAAGCAAACTGGGCTACTAGGCACAAGATCTATAGGCCATTGTTGATTCTTTCCATCAAGCGACGCATCTGCTTTTTTGCTATTTTATGATATCAAGAAAAAGGCTAGGACAGTACTCGACTAATTTAATCTACGAACGTAATTCTTACGATCGATTTCTTAAGGCGAGGCATCGAGACAAACGGGAATAAACTGGTGTGCTAAATCACTTTTTTATATTGATTGTTAAATTACAATTTTACAAAAATTACACATTATACCTGAAGATATCTAAGGAATATGCCAACTTGTTATATGATAGAATGTACATTACTTGATCATATAAAATTCCGAAAACAGGCTAAAAAATCTCTAAAACAAATAATTTGTTAATAATATTTCTAATCTACCACATGATTTTTATATGGTGATATTTAGTTTTAAATTTTAAAAAATTTACTAAATTATGGTTTTCGTCCTATATTTTCGAAGTCCTATATTTATTTATCCGAAAATTAATACGTTTCCCAGCGGTTCCAGAATTTACCGCGCCGCCCATTTCCTATAGAATTGACGCACGTCAAAATACCTCGCTTTAAACGCAAATCGATTTTAACAAACAATGAATCTGTGTTTAACATAATTTTTTACAAGCAAATTATCTGTTAAACACAAATTAATTGCTTGTTAAAATTAATTTGCGTTTTGGAAACCGGCCATTAGTCTCTTCTGCATTCATTGGTCTACATCGCAATTCATGTACATTACACGTGAAATATTAATTAAATAACACAAAAAATCTTTTGAAAATTGTGACTGAAATGAAGCTCAAATACGATCATGTACTATGTAGGAAGCACTAGCGCAAAGTAATTTATATTCATGACATTACCTAAACGAGTGGCACGCAGCGCCAAATCGCGGTAAGCCGCCGAGGGATAGCTTTTTAACAATTGCGAAAATCACCTGCCATGCTAATGGGACATCGATTGGTTTGAAATTTGTGACAGTGCTAGTTCATGTTGGGAATAATTATTAAAACGAGTCATGTGAGGTCTATAGATAGCGATAAAAATGTATGAGTGTTTTAATTTTTAAAGTTTGATGAATTTTTATAATTCATTTGACCGCTCCGTTAGTCTAGTGGTTAGCGAACTTAACTACGAATCGACTATTATCTCTTTTATTCAATGGATCGAATATTATCTATTAATCATGATAAAAAGAGATTTCGATTACCGACAGGTACAAACATTTATGTGATGAGTATAAATTGTTTTTCTGGGTTTTGGTGTTTATTATGTAGATTAAAGTATACATATACATATATATATATATATATATATATATATATATATATATATATATATATATATATATATATATATATATATATATATATGTATGTATGTATGTATGTATATTATATATTTCTATGTATTAGTATTATTGACTAGCACCCATAATACAAGCAAATAATTTGTAGATCAATTCGTGTAATTTGTCCAGCAATATTTATTTATTTATTTGAATGTTTATAGGAGTTTTTACATTTGTATGAAAATAACAGACTTCTAAGTACTAACGTAATAGATAAGGCATACGCCACGCCACTTGTGTTCCACATTAGTAAGTCAATGGTTCCACTAAAGTGCAGTTCATGGACTACACCTACGTCAGAGCTCGTTGAATGAAACGTGTAAGCACCATGAAATTCACGATGACTACGACCTTTTGGTCACTAATATATATTTTTCTTTATTATACTTTGCAGCGCTTATTAACTTTGACTTTGGTTGGACGATTTATTATTATTTCAGCACTGCAGTGAGTTTTAACGGAATGAAACACGACTTTTACTTAGCACAGCTTCTCTAGTATGTAGTATATAAACTATCTGGTAAATAACAATGATTGAATTAATCTTCGGCACTAGGTGAAATTTCATACCTAGGATACCGTAAATTGTGTTTGAAATTACATAATAAAGAATAAATGAGATTGATTTTATAAATTAAAATTTTAGACTTTAATACAAGGCAAGATCCAGGGATCATGGGAGGAGGGGGTCATGGGGGTCATGACCCCCTTCCTGGTAGGGGTCTAGGTATGGATTTTTTATGATTAGATAAGTACTAGAGCCTATCTTGACTGATTATACAATTTAAATATTATCACTTGTGGATAAATTTCACTTTATAACTTTATTTTAACATATCACTCAACCGGTTTAACTTTTTTAAGCATCTTCAGGATGTTAATATGCCTAAGTATATTCACACATTGTAGATTATTTTCAGTTTATAACTTTACTAGCTGACCCGCGCAGCTTCGCCCGCGAGTAGATTAGCATGACGACAAGATAGCTTTTCATAAAAATTTCATCCCTTATTTCACCCTCTAAGGGTTGATTTTTAACCTATGTTTGATCCCAGCTCTTCAACTACTTCCATACCAAATTTCAGGAAAATCGGTCCAGCGGTTTAGCCATGAAATCGTAACAGACAGACAAACAGACAGACAGACTTTCGCATTTATAATATTAAGTATGGATTTTTGACATATCAATCAACCGGTTTCACTTTTTTAAGCATCTTCAGGATGTGTGAATATACCTACTTACGTATTATAACATCCTGAGGATGCTTAAAAAAGGGAAATCGGTTGAGTGATATGTTAAAAATAAAGTTATAAAGTGAAATTAATGTACAAGTGATAACTTAATCGTATAATAATGGAATTTCACCAAGTGCCGACGATGGAAAGTATGGAATATATCTTGACTGAACCTCAAATACCCCAGACCCGAAGGCTGAATCCATCTTTGCTTTAATAGATTTTTTTTAAGCCATTTTGTTTCCGCACTTAGCCACTTGGGCCTTTGTACGTAGCTGGCTAAACCTATTCCAGCCATCCTAACTCCTTCCAGAAGCTTATAAGACGGCTGATGTTTTCACAAGCTTCTTTTGGAGTTTTTGGGTTTTTAAGGATGCGTGCCCGTTGTTCGGCCACGCTCCCGCACTCAAGGAGAACGTGAGCGGTTGTTTCTTGTTCCTCCATGCAGCCGCGGCATAAAGGGCTGTCTGTTACACCTATGTTGAATAGATGTCGGTTTAGGTGGCAGTGCCCTGTTATAGTGCCCACAACTTTTTTCAGGTCACTTCTGTTGAGTTTCATGATGCGATGTGTCAGGTGTATGGAGAGGGCCGGCACAATTTCTTTTGTTTTCCTGCATTCATTTGTTGCCATCCATAACGCTTCATGTTGTTGGCGTGTTCTCTCTGTTAGCCATGTGGTTAGTTGGCTATAGGGCATGACGGCTATCGGTTCTGGACCTAATGGTTTTCTGTTAGCTCCATCTCTTGTCAGTTTGTCAGCTTCATCATTGCCTTGAGAGTTGCTATGACCTTTTATCCATTGCAGGATTATTTGGTTGGTTTCTGATGCTGCTTCTAAAAATTTGTGGCAATCAAGCACTATGCTTGAATTGGAGCAATTGGCTTTTAGAGCTGCAAGGACTGATGCGCTGTCAGAGATAATGCGTATAATTTTATCTTTTATTTCTCTTGTTTTAATCTCCATTGCAGCCCTGCTAATAGCGATACATTCTGCTTGAAATATCGTGTTGTGCATTCCTAATGATTCGATTATTTTAATGTTTAGATCCTGAGAAAATACACCAACTCCTGTCCCTGCATGGGTCTTGGACCCGTCTGTGTATATCCTCAGTTCATGTATTCCCGATTTATCTTCAGGTTCTGAATCCAGGTTAATTTTGTAACTTTGGTTTGATACCAATGTCGTTGGGATTCTGTCATTTATAGCTTCAACCATTGGTTGTTCTTTAGTGATTCCTTCTAAAATGTTCATATAGGGGATACCTCTATCAAGTCGCCACATACCCAAAGTTTTCAAACGAAGCGCCGCGCTGGCTGCTTCCTGTTGTATTATCAGATGCAGTGGTCTAAGATTCAACAGAACTTCTAATGCTGCTGTTGGTGTGGTTTTCATACAGCCAGTTGTTGCGACACGTGCTAGTCGTTGCAGTTGCTGTAGTTTGTTTTTTGCAGTTATTTGATTTGTTTTAGGCCACCACACTATGGAGCCATATGTTATTATTGGGCGTATCACTACAGTGTACAGCCAAATGAAAGCATTCGGTTTAGCTCCCCAATTTTTCCCAACTACACGTTTACACTGCCAAAACGTTATACATGCATTCTTAATAGCATGTTCTATGTGAGTGCTCCAGTTTAGTTTATTATCTAGGTTTATACCTAGGTATTTAACATTAGATGACAGTTTTAACTCAGTGCAAAATAGTTTAGGTAATGTTAAATTAGCAATTTTTCTCTTGTTTGTAAAGAGTACCAGCTCAGTTTTCATGGGATTTACAGAGAGCTTGTGTTTATTACACCATTTTTCTACTATGGCCATGGCTGTTCTCATCAAGCTACACAGTAGATTTTCTGAGTTCCCGTTTATTGTTATCGCTAGATCATCAGCGTATCCGGTTGTAGGAAATCCCTGATTGTTTAATATTTTAATGAGTTCATCTACAACAAAATTCCATATGAGTGGAGATAGTACACCTCCTTGGGGACACCCTCGTGATATCATCGCATAGGTATTCTCATTTATTGTTAGTTTAATTACTCTTAATTTGAGTAAGTTTATGATCCAATCTCGTACGGTTTCAGCTACTTCAAACCTATCGAGGGCAGATTTGATGCTTTCAAAGTTTGTTTTGTCAAAGGAGCCTTCAAAGTCAATGAATGCTCCTAGAGAGTGGGCTTTGTTAGACAGTGCTGATTGTATTTTACTTACCACTGCACACAGTGCTGTCTCTGTTGATCTGCCTTTCCTAAGCACATGCTTTAATAGATATTTCAAAGTCTGAAAGATCTAAACTGATATTATAAAAGAAAATTTTAGACTTAAACGGATATTTCAAAGTCTAAAAGATCTCAATTGATTTTATAAAAGAAAATTTTTGACTTTAATAGATATTTCAAAGTCTAAAAGATCTTAATTGACTTTATAAAAGAAAATTTTAGACTTTAATAGATATTTCATAGTCTAAAAGATCTCAATTGATTTTATAAAAGAACATTGTAGACTTTAATAGATATTTCAAAGTCTAAAAGATATCAGTTGATTTAATAAAAGAAAATGTTAGACTTTAACAGTTATTTCAAACTCTAAAAGATCTTAAACTTTTAGCAATAATATTGATATTAAAATACTTTGAAGTAGGTACGATCGGGATTACGGCTTTGTAATGGGACTGAAACATTAAATATTTCAAGACAATGAGTGTAAGTTTAGTACTCTATTTTTAAAGCAGTTTTTTTTCGTATTAGTCCGGCCTTCTTTTGAAAAATAGGTCTTCCAATACTATCTGCCATTCTGCCAGACAGTTCGTAAAAGCTTGGATATACGATAACACATTGTGAATACTTGGTGTTAGAGTTTCGCAATATCTCGCCCGGGTATTTGGTACCACCGCCTTACCTATTGCTGCCGTAACATTTTCATGTACCCGTTACCGGTATGGTAGACAGTAAATTAATGCATGTGACATTTATACATCGCTACATGGTGATGGTAATATCTTTGCATCAGAAGAGCAATCTGCTAGTTTGATGCGTAGGTCACACTATAAGTTTTGCGTAACTGAAAAAAACAACATTTTATAACCAAAACATTATGTTTATTGCTTTTTAAAATAATCTCCTTTACATTTTAAACATTTTTTTATGCGATCAAACTATTTTTTAAAATAGGAGGACCACAGATCTGAAGGCTGTTTTCTACGTGCCGATTGAACGCTTTCACTGCCTCTTCGAAGTTGGTAAAAGTGAAACCTCTTAACAAATCTTTGATTTTTGGGAAAATACAGAAATCACAGGGTGCTAGGTCGTGGTTATGCGCAGGATGAGTGACGAGATGTACCTTTTCGGAAGCTAAAAATGACTTTGTTTTGTTGGCCGTGTGTGAAGAAGCGTTATCATGGTGTAGGACAATGCGACTTTTGGGTCGTCTTTCGCGAATTTTTTCTAACACCCTGGGTAAACAAATGGTAGAATACCACTCGGCATTAACACTCTTTTTATCTTCAAGTAGAATTGTACAAATAGAACCTATAGCTGAGAATAAAAAAACGTGATCATTTTTTTACCAACGTTTCTCGCCTGTCTATCTTTTGTTGGCCTGTTCTCATTTTCAAACACCCATTTACAAGATTGCTGTTTTTTTTCGGGTTCAAAACAATAAATCCATGTTTCGTCTCCTGATATAATGTCATAAACAGCATTAGAATGTCCGTGGTCGTACTTCAGTAGCATCTGTGAACACCATTGTACGCAAGCCCGCTTCTGCTCCGCTGTCAATTCATGAGGGATCCAATGAAAACAAAGTTTCTGAACTTTCAATTTTTCCTGTGAAATTTTCTGAATTTGGCTCATACCAATTCCCAATAGTCTTCGAATTATCTCATAGGTAATCTGGGGGTTTCCTTCAATTAACCGCTTAACAGTAGCCACATTATTTTCGTTGACGACAGTTGAAGGCCGTCCTTCACGAAATTCGTCATGTAAAGAAACTCGACCTCTCTCAAATTCAGCAAACTCACAAATAAGGTGCTTCTCTCTCAAAAGCATTTTGAAGACGAGCGGCACAGTCTTGCGGAGAAAGAGAACTTTTAAAATCATAAAAAATCATCGCTCTAAAATCTTATCGACTTAATTCCATTTTCGTTGCGTACGTAGAACTTTGATGTGTGATAAAAAAACAATTGACAAATCATTTCCCGCCATTGTTTTTTTTATTACTAAGAAGGTTGCAACGTTTTAAAAATATAACATTCGAAATTAAAATAGTTCCGATTAGCTAGAAGTGCAAAACCTTTAGCGTGCCCCATGTAGTTTGTTAGTTATATACTTTGATTATTTCTGATCGAAGATTATATATAAAAAATTCTTAACGCCGCGGCTACATGACGGCATTATGGCGAAAATTTAGGTTATTGCAATATATGCGGCCACCGAATTTGCTGTATCTGGAATGACTAAATTCATCTCGTTTTGGAATTAGTGGGCATAGCAAGTCAAAGCGAGATAGACTTAGGCGTATAATATGTGGAAGCGTTGTTTGCCGTAGCACGATCACAAAGTACAACGCTCCACGATTCTTCTCCAGTTTCTTTTCTTCTAAAGTTTTGTTAAGCAAAAATGTTAAGCAATTGTTAAGCTATTAACGATGTTCCTTGAAAATAATTTTTTTATTCAGTTTAAAGCGGTAATGTCCTGTGTTATCTTTTCCTGTAAATGCTATAAGTAACTTTAGTACCGTTATTGCCCACATGAAATTTGAAGTGTTGGTTCCGGGCTCCTTTGAAGAATAGACCAATTGCCGTTCTGCCAGGCAGGTCGTAAAAGGCGACCGGTTGGCTATGCAAGGCACTACTATCGTGACTACACTGTGGTAGAGTTCTGCATTGTCACGCCCGGGTCTGGTATTACCGCCTCACCTATTTCTGCCGCAATAGCGTAAGTCCTTGTCACTGTCGTGTTCCGGTTTGGAGGGTAAGATAGCCGGTAAACTTATGCACGTGACATTAGACCTCGCCACAAGATAGCAACGCACCAGAAACATCTTTGGTGTCTACAGGCGATGATTGATTCTTTTCATCAGGAGACCCATCTCCTTGTTACTTGTTATGTATAGTTATGTCCGGTCTTATGTATAGTCTTCGTGATGACTGTTTTTATTATTACTACTAATTATAAATTTTTGTAAATCATCTATGTATATAAAAATCAATTGCTGGTTGTTAGTCTCGTTAAAACTCGGGAACGACTGAACTGATTTTGCTAATTTTGGTTTTAAATTAATTGTTGAAGTACAGGGAAGGTTAAAGAGGTTAAAAATGTAGAAAAAAACGGAAAATACACTTATGCATGTGTCATTAGACCTCGCCAAAAAATAACAATTAAGACCTTTGGTGTCTATAGGCAATGTTTGACTCTTTCCATCAGGAGACCCATCTGCTTGTTTGCTATCTTATGATATAAAAAAAAATTAAATCACTTCTGCAGATCAATGTAAAAATTATATTTAGACTTTGACATCGATTTTTCGAATAATATCAAATTGAAATCTCTACCTAAGTCCAAAAATACGATTGGCTACGACCCAGAACAGATAAAATTCCCGCTTGTTTACAATTCTCGCAGGACTATATTCTATTGCTGGAAACGTAAGGTATAGCTGACTCGCAATCTATACGCATTTATGGCTGCTTTTAATGCGTCCTTCATAAATAAAATATCTGATTTTAGTACCTAGTGCTCATGACATTAATTGCCATCAAATTGTCAAAAGGAACTTCAACTTATTAGATTATTATGGTATAGAAATCCTTGGCCAGGAACTGAAAAATGACTGTAGAAGAATAGGCTGGGGTGCCCCTCAGTAAATACAGCGTGTGAAATGTCACGCGCTATAAAGAGTGCAGCAGTGGGTTTTACGCTGTTCCCTTTTATTGTGAATGATTGAATATTTTTTTAAGCCATAAGATAGCAAACAAGCAGATGGTTCTAATGGAAAGAGTCATCCAGTCAGTCAATCCAGTGTTGGTTCCGGGCTCCTTTGATGAATAGACCAACTACCGTTCTGCCAGGCAGGTCGTAAATAGCGACCAATTGGTTACGCGAGTCACTACCATCGCGGCTACTAGGTGGTAGAGTTCTGCATTTTCTCGCCCGGGTTTGGTACCACCGCCTTACCTATTCCTGCAGCAATAGCGTCAGTGCTTGTCGCTGTTGTGTTCCGGTTTGTAGGGTAAGGTAGCCGTTACAAGATAGCAACGCACCATTAACACCTTTGGTGTCTATAGGCGATGGTTGAATCTTTCCATCAGGAGACCCATCTGCTTGTTTGCTATCTTATGATATAAAAAAAATACAAATAGGTCATTTTAAACTTTTTAAGTTATTCTATTTTCTATACTATTATCTAATTTGATCTTATCAGGCTATTTTTGGTCACTGCCAGTTTTTATACTATATAATAGGATATCAAACAAGAAGATAGCAGATATATCTATTGTCCTAAGAGTCTTAAGCTTAGACATCCAATATTTTAACTGAAACCGGAAACTGAAATCGGAACACGACAGCGTTAGCAAACAAAACTAAAGCTGTATAACTAAATTCGGGTAAGATGTAGCGAAGTCTTCTACTAAATATTATATTTTAATAATAGAATATTACAAAATTAAAAGTAAATTCAGCTTAACAGTCAAACTATTAAGATTCTTCTTTAGTGTTTTAGCACGCACAAATGTCTGTGATATTATGGCTGCAAAGTTTTAATAAAGAGCTCGTAATATGCCTGAAATACCATAGCGTTCTAGTTTATTCAAATAAGAGAGGAGATTATTCAAGTTGATAGCCTAGTGACGTGATTTTGCCTTTTAAAAAGCTAAACAACGCTATGACGTAGTATGGCTAAATGAGTAAATAAATATCAACAAGAAATGCTAAGGACGCGGACGTTATTGATTATGACAACACGTAACTTAAAAATATTGATACTGCTTGTCTGCAAAAAATACAAAAACACGACTATCCTACTTTTTTGATGATTATCCTACTTTACAATTAAGACTTGAAAATGAAGATTTTTTAGGTGAAAATGCTGTAAATTAACTTAAACAATCACTTAAACATACTTATAGTATATTAAGAGTGTTTAAGTGATTTTTACGTATAGTATATTAAAGTGATTATACGTATCTTACTTTGTATAGGCCCTATTTTATCATTAATTTAATCAATTATTTTTATTTCGTTCTAGTAACTTGTGAATGTGACATTAGACCTCGCCACAAGGTAGCAACATACCATTAACATCTTTGTTGTCTATAGGCGATGGTTGACTCTTTCCATCAGGAGACCCATCTGCTTGTTTGCTATCTTATGATATAAAAAGTAATTTATGAAAAGAGTAACTCCTAAGGTTAAATAAAAAAAATATTTACTTTTATTATTCAAACATTCTTACTTTTCATACAGTCAAAACTTTTTATTCATAAGGTAATTTAATAAATGTAACTTTTTATTCCAGGTTATGTTGTTTTCATAAACATTGCAAAATTATGCACAAGTTTCTTGATTGCTATAACCTCAAAGTCGATAAACGACCGTGGCTACAGTGAAGCACTAACAATTATTAAAAAAGTATTTGGTTTTTTTTGCTTCTGTAGTGAAGTAATCGCGCTAGACTATCCTCATAAGGCACATTTTGCTCCAACTCGCTTCCGTATAATTAAAAAATCCCGACGTCCACTAACGAGCCCTACCTTTACTGCTTTCGATAGTGAGGTTTTTATTTCCATTTGAAAATTAAAAATTACTTAAATATTTCGTTTATACCACCTACATTACGGCACCGCTGAATCGGAAATAATTTAAAAAGGAATATAAAGCTGGCTTCACCCTGAAGTCATTTACATTATTTTTGTGTATGATTAAAATGGAGACTTTAATTTTGGTTAATGCGAACTCAATATTAATATGACAACACGGTTTTTTTTCATAAATATGTCTAATCAAAAAACATTTAGGCTTATATTTATAAACATGTCTATGCTAAATAATTGCAGTTAGTTCAAGTCGCTTTCTTTTCACTGAAACTTTAAGAAACAATCACAAAATACAGTATCTCAGATCATCATAATATGTGGTAGTTGTTTTAATAGGATAATAACTTATTAGAATTACCTTCATACCCGTATCCTCGAAATGGTAGTTACAACAAGTGCACCCACAACTAGCTGGTAATGTGATAAGTGGCAAACCTATCGCCAACCGGCTACTTATCCAATCTTTGGCTACGCTGTTTTCAAGACACATTTTGAATTGCCCGACCCGGGAATCGAACTCAGGACCTCATGCGGTACACCGGGCCAGTAGACCACACAGACGACTTATTAGAAACCATATATATATATATATATATATATATATATATATATATATATATATATATATATATATATATATATATATATATATATATATATATATATATATATATATATATAAATGTTATTACAGTACCATTGACTAATTGAAATATAAAACTATATAATGACAATGCCAAAAATATTATTATAATACGAATTGGTAGAACATAATTTTTATGTCATTTTGACATTTTTTTAAAAATAAACATTTTTGTAATCTCTTGACATTAAATACAATTATATATTTTTTTCAATACTATTTATTTGGTTACTGTCTACTTTTTAATAATTTATTTATATATAAATGTAAAAAATATGAGTTTTTCTTAAATATTATATAACAATAATCTGAATCATAAATTTGCATGCCGTTTATCTGGCAAAATAGGTTTAAGCACATCGATATATCTATAAAATCTTTTCCAACCCTATTATAAAAGTGCCTGTATATATATATATATATATATATATATATATATATATATATATATATATATATATATATATATATATATATATATACAAGCACTTTTGATGAGTCGACATTACTGACCACAGACTGATAAGATCCGGCGGAAGAAACACAACGGGCTGGCCTTTTTACACGCTTTTTATTAGCTTCACCTGTATGTTTGTATGTTTGTTTGTATGTTTGTTTGTATGTTTGTTTGTATGTTTGTTTGTAACCGACTTCTTTGGGCGCGATTTTGACCTACTTTAAACGGCCAGATTTCGTTCAAACTTTGTAGATTTATCGAGGACCGATGACAATACATTATTTTGATAAAATTATTCCATTTTTAACCGACTTCAAAAAAAGGAGAAGGTTCTCAATTCGGCTGGTATATATTTTTTTATGTATGTACACCGATTTCTCCGAGGTTTCTGAACCGAATTACGTGATTCTTTTTTTGTTTGATGCGGAATAGTTTCGAATTGGTCCCATAAAAATTTGATTCAGGTAGGCCCAGTAGTTTTTGTTTTATGAGCATTTTTTATTTACTGTTGTAGGTATACCCATAAATAATTGGCAATACAACAATACACTAAAAAATATTAAATAAAAATAACTACGTTAAAAAAACCGACTTCAAAAACTATAAAGTCAAAAATAATAAATATTTAATATTAATTAAATACTACCTTATTATTTATATGAGCTATTTACTAAATAGCTCATGCAAATGCAAAATGAGATTTTTGTTAATTTATATAATTTTCTCGATTCGATGTCTCTAATATTGACAATTTTTTGAATTCTTAGGAGAATTTTAATTCTACAAAACAAATAATAGTTTTAAATTAAAAAAATCACGCTTTTATAAATAAACCAAAGTAAAAAGTAAAAAATAAATAATAGTTTTAAAAAAACTAAAACTACTTTTTTTTATAAAAAACTAAATTAAAAAATAGAAAATAAATTTTAATAAATTTGAATTAAAAATAGTGTAAGATATTTTCATAAATAAAAATCAATAATTGTACAAATAAGAAAAAAATGTATTTTATAAAAAAGGGTGGCTTGATTTTTTTAAGATATCATCGAAATGATAATCCTTCTACTCATATCTGTCAGTAAAATATTAATAACTATTGACAACATGAACCTCACGCTTTTTTACACGCTTTTTTTACACGCTTTTTTTACACGATTTTTATTAGCTTCACCTGTATGTTTGTATGTTTATTTGTAACCGACTTCTTTGGGCGCGACTTTGACCCACTTTATTATACGCTTTTTATTAGCTTCACCTGTATGTTTGTATGTTTGTTTGTAACCGACTTCTTTGGGCGCGATTTTGACCCACTTTAAACGGCCAGATTTCGTTCAAACTTTGTAGATTTATCGAGAACCGATGACAATACACTAATTTATCTATAGTAAATCTGTAGTAAATCTATATTAATATTATAAATGCGAAAGTTTGGATGTTTGGATAGATGTTTGGATGGATGTTTGTTACTCAAACACGCAAAAACTACTGAACGGATTTGAACGAAATTTGGCACACAGGTAGATGATGACCTGGAATAGCACATATGCTATTTTTATCCCGGAAAAATTTGATAATCCCGCGGGATTCACCAAAAACTTATAATGCAGCGGGCTGCACACTGCAGCTAGTTTTTAATAAACTACAAAACCAAAATGGTTAAAAAAAATAGTTCTGATAAAAGAATAGTAGCCCATACAAGAAGCCCCAGAGTCGAACGACGGGGCCATGCCTGGGACATTATTGGGAAGCCCATCTTGGCAAACCTATATTGTCTTATGCTCGGGCCATAACTGGGCAATCAGCCTTGGCCATTCCAATGATTACCCAGGCTTGGGCCAAGACTGATAAACCTAGCCTTGGCCAAGCCTAGAGTCACCCTAACTTGGGCCAAGTTTGTGTAACCTAACCTTGGCCAAGAGTCTTCGCAACCGGCGTGTGTGTATGAAAAGAGTGATGAATGTGGAGGAAGCGAGACAAACCTGCAAGGATCGTGATGTATGGCACTCGGTTCTCCCTGCCTACCCCGTAAGGGATCTGGCGTGAAGATATGTATATATGAAAAAAATTTTTCGATCGTAAAGCACTCTCTGATGCTTCGCATCATGAGTCGTGCAATAGCTTAAAATTAAAAAAAAAGCTATTATAAATAAACGAAACTAAAAAGTAGAAAATAAATAATAGTTTAAAAAAACTAAAAAACACGCTTTTTATAGAAAACCGAACTAAAAAATAGAAAATAAATTTTAATAAATTTAAATTAAGAATAGTGTCAAAAATTTCAATAATTATAAATTAATAATAGTGTGAATAAAAAAAATAATTTTATTTTAAAAAAAGCGTGGGGTGCTTTTTAAGATATTACCGAAATGATAATCACTCTACTCATATCTGTCAATAAAATATTTATAACTATTGACACCATGCACCCCACGCTTTTTTTAAAATAAAATTATTTTTTTTATTCACACTATTATTAATTTATAATTATTGAAATTTTTGACACTATTCTTAATTTAAATTTATTAAAATTTATTTTCTATTTTTTAGTTCGGTTTTCTATAAAAAGCGTGTTTTTTAGTTTTTTTTAAACTATTATTTATTTGTCTATTTTTTCATAAAGAATATATATTGATATAATACATTTGTAGGTATAAGGAGCAATTATTTCCTCCTATTAGGAGCTTTCCCAGAAATTGAAAAATTCTAGCTAGTTGTTTTTGTAGTCACGATGTTTGTGACACGTGATAGCTATTTCTCATCTTTTTGCGAGATACTCACCATTAAAGCGGTTAATATATTGTTCGAAAGAAGGCCGAATCGACTCAAAGAATGATTAAAACATGAAGGTTCAATTTTTTTTCCATTTGTAAGTAACGAAGCACTAAAAGAACATCTGTTATTCCACGTTCATAATTATATAAAGCTTTGAATTTCCAGATTGATTGTAAGGAACTTTTTTTATGATTCAAACACTTTTTCTTAAAGTCCAATTAGAATCTTAATATAAAAACCATAAAAATGTTTTCTCTTTGAAGTCTTGATATAAATTTTTCTTGGAAATATTCATATTGGATTAAGAGTGATTTTTCCGTAAATTATAGCGTGTAATATGACATTTCGATAGATTTTTAATATTATTATTGACCCGTAAAAATTAACTACTGCGACATTTTTTACTCCATCTTATTTGTATGATCGTTCAAATAAAATTTTGAAATAAATTTAAATATTTTTTTAAGCTATAAAATATACTTACTACCTCGTGTTCTAGTTTTAAACCTATTTAACACTGATTCCGGGTTCGATTCCTGGGTCTGACAAAAGTTTTGTTTAGGTTTCTTCATTTTTTCTTAAAAATTTAAATATCTATCGCTTAAGATGTTAATATGCGTTATCGCGTGTAAAATGACATTTCGATAGGTTTTTAATATTATTGACCCGTAAAAATTACCTGTTGCGACGTTTTTTATCCCCCGACGCAAAACGAGGGGTGTTATAAGTTTCAGGTGTGTATCTGTGTGGCATCGTAGCGCCCTAGCGGATGGTCCGAGTTGGTTGCGGTTTTTTTAATTGAAAGCCCTGTTTTGCGAGATGGTTCTTAGCTATAATACAATAGAATCGGTCCAGCCGTTTTAGATCACCAGCTCTTTTTAAATTTATGAAAGGAATTAAGCAATTTGCAAAGGCTTTATCATTACTAAATATTTTATTTTGTTGTTTTATTAATATTGCGATTACGTGGTGACCTCGACGTGATATTTTAAGATCCTCGTTCGAAGATCATCAGCATTTATTTTACTGACAATGTTCGTATGTAAATAACAGATTTTCTAAACATAGACTTTCTGATATCCGTGTGTACAAAAACTTGGCAGACTTGTGAAAGCTTAATCACAATACAACACTATGGTACCATCCAACGGAGGTCATGATGTAGCCTGGACCTAGAGACTGGAACTCTATGATGCAGAGTTTTAACAAGACAATCTTGTTTGGACTCATTGTTCTTGTTACTATACGTATTAAATTTGATTAGTACTCATGATGACGAGAATCTGAAGACGGAGCTGAAAAAGTGCTACCAAAACTTACACGTAGAATGTAATAAGCGATAAGATAGCCAAGTTCAGACTCGATGGATTTTTGATGACGTGTACTTTCCACTACATACAATGTCGAAGAACTGAAGCCGTAAGAGTTTCATTGTAACTGTAAATAATGGAGTTTGGAGTAATTTCGTTTGTTATAGTAAGTTCTTTCTCATGATGACAAAGCTTTGAAGATTGAGCCGAAAAATTGACATTGAAACTTCGATTTGTTTTGGCAAACAATTTAGTGCTGGATGATTTCTAGTATCTGATGATGGAATTGGTAGGGAGTCACGGGAATTTCTAAACTAAACAAGATCCAGTTCGGGATCCTTTGTTCTGTTTTAACAAACATCCTGGTGCTAGACGATTTTCGGTGGCTTTTTTTTGTCAATTTAAAATTGTGCACTTATTTTTGGAGGACGTTTTTGACACACTGATTGTGTATCTTGGGTTTTTTTATATCAATGATTTTGGCAAACACTTATGTGCCAGATATTTTCTAAGATATAATAATAATAATGGAACTGGATGGTATCCATCAGAGATTGGGCTGAAATATTTATTACTAGGCGCTCCTTTATTGCTAGGAGATTCACAGAGTTTGATAATGAAACTAGAAAGTGGCTGTGGAACTCATGCACTAAACATAATAAGCCCATTGAGTATGGTCTCATTTTTTTAATATTCTTACATACAGCCTGAATCAAAATGATTTCCAGGCTGACATAGTGGAGATGGAAGTCATTGGAGCTTTGCAATAAAATAAATCAAGCTCATTTAGTAAGGAACCGTAGTAAGCTTAATCTGATTCTCTTTCGAAGATGATCAGGTCCTTTTACCAGGCTCTTAAAATGATACATATGTAGCAGAATGGCGGTCTGAGGATGTGTCGGGGGTTTATGAAATTTTTAATTTTGTCTTGTTATATATATTGTTACGAATAATCTAGAAGCGTGTAGAGTTGGAGCGCGCGCGCTAACTTTCTAGAAATAAAGGAAAGAGATAGCTACTCCTATTGACAAACAAATAGTTGACCTGGGCTATGCCATAATGGACTTTGTGGGATATGGCATAAGGTTGAAAATTCAAATGAAAAGTGTTTTATTCTAAGTTCAGTGATAGTATAGCGAGTGACTAGGGTGTAAAACGTATTTTACTATTACGTTGTGTTGTGTTTTGTAAATACACGGATTTAATATAAGTGGTGTTTTCTTACAATTGCGAACCCCGAGTACGTAACAATATATATATATATATATATATATATATATATATATATATATATATATATACATATATATATATATATATATATATATATATATATATATATATATATATATATATATATATATATATATCTAGATATAGATACAGATATTGGGTTTTTGCAGTTCTTCGCAATGTAAATTTTAACTGTATCAAATTTCACACTCTACTGTTTTTTTTTTATTGAAAAAGGGGCAAACGAGCAGGAGGCTCACCTGATGGAAAGTGATTACCACCGCCCATGGACAGCCACATCATCAAAGATCTTGCAGCTGCGTTGCTGGCCTTTTAAGATGGAGTATACTCTTTTCTTCAAAGTCCCTAAGTCGTATCCGTTCGGAAACACCCCCGCTGGTAATTGATTCTACAGAAGAGTAGTGCGTGGTAAAAAGTGCCTAGAGAATCGCACGGTTGTGGATTTTCAGACATCGAAGTGATGAGGATGGTACTTTGAATATTGCTGGATGTCCGATGATGAAATTCAACAGCAGGGATCAATCCAAACGGTTCGTCGGAACACATTCCATGAAAGATATTAAGCGAACTTACATCTCTGCGTAAAGCCAAGGAGTCAAGCCGATTGGAGACAGCCTGTTCCTCAACGATTCAAACCGCTCTATGCTGAATGCGATCAAGAGGAAGAAGCTGATACTGCAGAGCTCCTGTCCAGAGGTGAGAACAGTATTCCATGTGAGTGCGAATTTGGGGTTTGTAAAGTTGCATGTCACGAGCCGGCAAGAAGTACTGTCTTTTCTACTGAGCACTTTCCTTCCAAATGATCACAAAACTGAATGTTGTTCGATATGCCATACGCCAAGAATTCTAATATTGAATGAGGCTGTCAGGAGAGTGTTTTCAAAACGAGGTGATACGACAAAGGGCGACTTTTTAGTAGTGAACGCACACATCTGTGTCTTCCCGGGGTTAAATTGGACTAATTTGAGTCGACCCCATTCCGAGATTTTGTCAAGCTGAGTCTTGATTTCAGACACTATTGTCCTTGTCGCCAATTCTGATTGACGTGTTCCTGAGAAATACCGCTATGACCGGAGTCCGAAGCATCACAAGTACTGTCATCTGCATAGCAATGAATGTTAGTAATTTGCAACATGTCATTGATGTGCAGAATAAAAAGTGTAGGCGATAGCACACAGCCTTGCGGAACACCAGCATTGACATATTTAAGGACGGCATAATTTATCGGAAAGCTAATAAGTAGGAAGCTTCGAAAGAAGCGTTTTATGCCATACCATATCAAAGGCCTTTACTATGTCTAAACTAACAGATAATGCCTCCCTCTTGGACTCAACTGCCTGTGCCTAGCGATGTGTTAGTAATATTATATCACCAGCTGACCGTCCCCGACAGAAACTGTACTGGCGGTCACTAATCAGTTGGTGCTCCTCTTATTACTTCAAAAGCTGGTAATTCATGATGTTGGACAACAAGGAGGTAATGGCTATCGGCCGATATTTTGACGGATTCGAGCGATCACCTTTTTAGGTACAGGATGCACTAAAACCGTCTCCCACGATTTCGGTACTACGCCAAGTGAGTAGAAGAGCCGGAAAAGACGCGTGTGCGCGCGACCAGTGTCAGCTCCGGAGCATATATTTTAAGCACTATCGGAGAGACGCCATCACGTTTTTCTTTCACGTATTAATATATAGATAAACAGATTTTGTAAAAATGTATTTCCTTTATCTGGAACGCGGTACTTGAATGAAAAATTTGAATTCAGATAAGGTTTTGCACTTTAGATTTACCTGCGCTGTCGCATTTCTTTCAAAAAAGCAATATTTCATCAGGAAAGTTAAAGTTAATAATTTTATAAATTAATACAAAAATATTTTTGAATACATATTGGAGTATTTAGTATACTGCGTTTAAATAATTTAACTGCTAATACTTCATAGAAGAGTATTCTTATCAGAATATGCAGTTTATTTTATACCGTATGTTCTCGCAAAGATATATTATTTACAAGTGTTAAATTCCTAAAAACGTTTAAACTAAAAATATTGTAATTTTGTGATATCACTACAGTAATTGGATGCAAATATAGTTAGTAACTAGCTGAGACCGGTTAACAGTGATCCTATTTTTGTGAAATTCATTTATTTATTATTTATTTATTTATTATGCAATAAAGCATTAAAGCTTTATTGCATACCACTTTATTTTCGTTGTGTTGATCCCGGCCTCCTTTGAAGAATAGGCCAATTGCCGTTCTGCCAGGCAGGTCGTAAAAGGCGACCGATTGGCTATCGAGTCACTACCGTCGTGGCTACTAGGTGGTAGAGTTCTGCATTGTCTCGCCCGGGTCTGGTACCACCGCCTTACATATTCCTGCCGCAATAGCGTCAGTGCTTATCGCTGTCGTGTTCCGGTTTGGAGGGTAAGGCAGCCGGTAAACTTATGCATGTAGCATTAGACCTCGCCACAAGATAGCAACGCACTATTAACATCTTTGGTGTCTATAGGCGATGGTTGACTCTTTCCATCAGGAGACCCATCTGCTTGTTTGCTATCTTATAACATAAAAAAAAAACCATTAAAAGAGAAGTAATACATAGAAACTTATTTAAAACAAACTGTACAATGGGTGAGCTTATCCCCAATAAAAGAGATTTCTTCCGGCTGACCCAAATAAGAGTAAACACATACATACATACATATCTTCACGCCAGATCCCTTACGGAGTAGGCAGAGAGAACCGAGTACCATACATCACGATCCTTGCAGGCTTGTCTCGCTTCCTCCACATTCACCACCCTCTTCATACACACACGCCGGTTGCGAAGACTCTTGACACCACCTTCGGACAGAACTCGATCAATCTGATCGTGGTATGTCAGTCTTGGTCTTCCCTGGTACCTACATCCTTCCACATTCGCATTGCATATCTGTTTTGTTACCCTTTCATCTACCATTCTTTCTACATGTCCGAACCAACGGAGCATGCCCTTTCTCATCTTTACAACGACACTTTCTTTCAAACCTAACTTCTCTCTCACTTTGAGATTACGAACTCGGTTCACACCACATATTTTTCTTAGCGACCTCATCTCGACCGCGTTGATTCTACTTTCATGCCCTTTCTGACATACCCAACTTTCACTTCCATACAATAGCGTTGGGATAAGCATATGATTATGCAGGGCTAGACGGGCACCCTGACTTAAAATTGTGCTATTAAGTAATCTTCCTAACGCTCCATTCACTCTGTTCCCAGCACACACTCTTCTTTCAACATCAGCGGTGTACCTTCCATCCCTGCTAAAAGCACATCCAAGATATACAAACTCATCCACTTGTTCCAACACTACATCATCGAACATAACTCTTACATCCGTTCTGGTTGCTTCTCTTTCAAATACTAAAACTTTAGTTTTATTCGCGTTCGATTGTAAGCCCATATTCTTACAATCGTCATTCATAAATGTGACCAGTGTTTGCAGCTCAGATGGTGTTGAACCTAGAAGTACAGCGTCATCTGCATAAAGCAGGCAGTGCATCAGTAGATCACTCATGCGCATTCCCACATTCAATGACCTCAATCTTTGGAGACACTTATCCAGATATAGAATGAACAGACGAGCTGAAAACACACAGCCCTGCTTGACGCCGATATTGACATCGAACCAGGGCGATATGTTGCCGCCCACCCGCTCACAAGCTTTGCAATCCCAGTACATGGATTGCAAAGCACGCAGCAGACGCCCATCTATCCCGTAACTGGGTAAATAGTCCCAATGTTTCTTTCGCACAACTCTATCAAACGCTCTAAGAGTAAACACAATTATCGAAATATTAAAATAGTGTACAATAATCATTAAACTAATCCCCAATCGGGCACTTTCCAATCCCGGGCAACATTGTGTTTTTAAGAAAACTAAAAAACACTTTTTTTATGTGCCCAACCCGGGAATCGAGCCCGTGACCTCATGTAGTCAACGCCAGCGCTGGACCGCTAGACCACAAAGGTGATCCACTATAATAGTCTTGATACATTAAATTTACCCACATAATATTTAAAAATGAACAACAATCGATAGAAATTTTAAAAAAATATGTAGACCCAGCAAGAAAAAGTTCTCTTAGACTCTTTTTGAAAATTGGAAGAGATTGACTGATGCAAATCCTGGGTGGTAGTGAGTTCCGTAACCTGACAGCTTGAACATGAAAACTTGGATTTATATTGTATTAAAAGTACTTGTACTACTGTTTTACTTCACTTTTTATTTATTAACACCAACCGGTTTCGCGTTTTAACGCATCATCCTGCGATGATGCGTTCAAACGCGAAACCGGTTGGTTTTTTATAAGTGCTTTTAATATAATATAATTCCAAGTTAACATGGAGTTTTACCAAATGCCGACGATATTCATTGTTCAAAGTATAAACATAAAAAGAATTTGATAAAAATATTGAAAAGTGTGGAGGGGGACATATTAAAAGGGCAACAACATTGATCTACAGGTGAGCCAGGTGGATACAAGAAAGAAACCCCATTTATATACAGACATTACCAAGACTCTAGTTTTAAATTGTGGTTTTTATGCCTTTGTTAGTTTCTTGTATAATTGACTTTGTTTTCTGTTACTGTACAGGTACCTATTTAAAATAAATGAAACAAAGTAATGTTTATAGGACATGTCAATACAGCTAGTTGTTATATAGGTACACGTGTAAAATGCAATGGAAATATTTATCATTTAAATAAATAATATATTTACATTTACAGTGAACAAGCTGTTTAATAACGTTAATGCTCAAGTTATTAAGTGTCTATTTTCTGGATTGGCAGATTCAACCGAACTTTATTTTGTTCATTTTACTCAATATTTTAAGCGAATTTACATAAGGTTTTTAAATTTATTTAACATTTCAAATAATTTATTATATTCTGTTACCATTTTTGCTAGCAACTTTGACGCAATTGATGGGCTCAGCTTCGATTCTCGACTGAGACCACAATTTGTGTTTTGAGCCTAGACTTTAGCGAAATTGATACTGCTACCAGTGTAATAAATAAATAAATAAAGATCACCGGACAAATTACACCAATTGATCTAACCCACAAGTAAGCAATTTATTTACTTGTAATATGGGTGCCAGTCAACGATATTAATACATAAAAATACATATATAAATATTCAATTAGATTTAATAAACACCCAAACCCAGAAATACAAACATCTATGTTCATCACGTAAATGTTTGTCGGAACCGAGCCCCATTCTTGCGTAGTTACGTTCGCTAACCACTCGACCAACGAGGCGGTCTAAATATCGCCACATTTGTGAACTTTTAACGACTAGGCGTTAAATATTTGCGATGTTGAGGATAAATACCATTATGTGATACACTATGATTTTTAGACAGAAAAACTCTAATAAGACTTTTTTTGATCCAGGAACTGAATTCGAGAAACGTTATCTTTAACTAAAGATGCTAATCACTAATTTCTAAAGATGCGAAAACGACCAAAATCAACAAGGGAAAATGTCCTGTTTTTAAATGTGTTCTAATTGTATTGTTACGTGCTTCGCGTTTGTATTGTGCAATAAATTACTACTTATATTAAAACCGTGTATTTACAACACAAATATATAACAAACCACAATGCAGTACGTAAATACACTGATAACACTAATAACACTCACTATACTAACTCTAGAATTAACCGACTTCACTGAATCACTAAACACTTCTCCTATTCACTGTACTATATCGCCTTACACTGGTCATCCAAAGTATCGCTTACGATCGCTTTATAAAAACTGCACTCTATTCGCCAATAAAGTTCGAATATATGCCCGAAAATTCCAAATTTATCGCGTAAACAATTCTAATGGTAAACAAGTCCTAATACACGCTATTATCACCCTTATTTATGACATAATATGACATAGCTGCTTGGGTAACGGCAGTTATTGTTTATCAACAGAAGCAGCCTATCTCTTTTCTTTTATTTCTAGATATTTCCAGCGTTCTAACTCTTTACTTTTCTAGATTATTCGCAACAGTATTTTCAGTATTATTTAGTCAGATCATTTCTCCATGTTGGTCCGAGCGTCCTTTTAAGAACCGATCATATATCGTTCTGTTAGGCAGTTTGTAAGATGCGAATGATTAGCAATACATGTCACTAGCATTGGGACTGCTAGATGGCAGAGTTTTGCAACATTTTGCTCGGGTATTTGGTACCAACGACTTTCCTATTCTTGTCGTAGCAATGCACCATTAACATCTTTGGTGTCTAACGTCGATGGTTTTCTTTTTCTATCAGAGCATACATTTGCTTGTTTACCATATTATTATATAAAATAAATAAATAAATAATTATTCACGAGACAAATTACATTTACTGATTTAAGCCCAAATTAAACAAACTATTTGCTTGTGTTATGAGTGTTAGTCAACGATACTAATACGTAGAAATACATATATAAATACTGTAATATATTTAACAAACATCCAAACCCAGAAATACAAACAATTATGCTCATCACACAAATGCTTGTCCCTATCGGTAATCGAACCCGAAACCTGTTGATTGCGAAGTCAGGGTCGCTGACCACTCGAGCAACGGGACGATCTATATCGGATTTATAACATATAAAAAATGAAATACTATATTTTTATATTACTTTGGAAAATAAACACTATTATAGAATATAAAATAAAGTGATATCAGACAACGTTCAGCGATCTTTTATAAAAAATATTTCATGAGAAAAAGTAAACTAAAAATCTGAGCTTGCGAGCTTGATTGCAGTTTTATATGATCTATGATAACATTGGCATCCAAGAAAAACTATTAAAAGATAAACTTGTCATTCTTTTAGCTTCAAGAAGAACGTTTTCGTATAAACGATCTAACATTTCGTTGAAGTTGTGCAACATTTTTGGGGAACAAAAACAAAGGCCTAATTTCGAAGTCGTGTCGCAAGCAGATAATCTAGGATTTGTTAGTCCCTCGGGAGAATGCTGTCAACTGTATTATATAAGAGGATTACAATAACGTTAAGGTGCCAACATCTTGTCTTGTTTTTAGCGAATATTCCTACATTTCTGAAGAGAATTAGGTGATTCAGTTTGTATATTGCTTTCAATTCTGAAACACAGCGAACTGTTTTGAGATAAAGCAGTCTTTCCCAACCTGTATTTCGCCGAGCCTCCCCGAGCCAAAAATAATATTTTCCATGCCCCTTATATTCTTTATTTACCTACTCGTTAATTATTTATTTTGGAAATGTAATCTTACATATTACGTACGACGCCCCCCCCCCCCCCCCTAACATTTCTCCACGCCTCCCTAGAGGGCCGTGCCCCCCTGGTTGGGAGGTCCTGAGATGAAGAAAACAAAGTTGATGCATTAAAATAAATATAAGATGGGTAGAGGACTTATTGAGTCACCTCAGGAGTATTATTTATAATTTCTAGTACCTATATTGTTGGAAAATAGCATAAACCGTATTTTAGGGTTCTGTACAAAAGGATGTTAACCGACTACTTTCTACTACTTCTAAATAGCACTGAAGGCCAATACAGACTTATTGAGACTTCGCTGTTCGCTGAAAAGAAGTTAGTAGGAATATATATATATATATATATATATATATATATATATATATATATATATATATATATATATATATATATATATATATATATATATATATGAAATATTACAGTTTGTATTATTATTACCTCAGACCACATAAATACTAATAGATACACCATTGGGAAAGAAAATATAAGCAAACACTCCTATTGTGGGGATACATTTGGAATGTGTTGACGCAGACATAACTTTATATGTGACGGCAGTATGGGACGTCCGCGCGCCCTCACGCGATATATCCTTCATTCATCTCCCAAAAGTGGTGGATTATATTGCCTCAGGTTTAGGGTTTTAGAAGAGAGTGTTTGGTTGACTTCTATGTTCGGATGCCGCAGTTAGAGAATTTTAATAGAGTTTATAGTAGCGTATATTCTGTATTATGACACACAAATTACAAGTTACGGTATACGGTGTACGGTGTGTAAAGAAAACACTGTCCGATCCGAAAGAGGCATATAGGTTGGTTAAAGGCATTACTGAAAAAAAATTAAAATGACTTTATTTCAAAAAATAAAAAAGATATCGTTTTTTAATATTCGTATTTTTACTTATATTTCCCTGGCGTTAAGCAAATATTTTCAAAATGACAACACATTGTCGTTGCTTCTTTCATTGTTTCGTTTTGGCGGCTTTCGCACAAACAACAGTTTTAAACGCGCCGCACACTCGCCGCATGACCTTCGGTAGCATACGACTTGCGCGGCATTCTTTGATAGTAGAATTTACTTATTTGTAGGTGTTGTCGTACTTAAAGTATGAAAATATCATTTAAGATTTTTTTTATTGCGAAAACTAATTAATTAATATCCATAAAATAGTTACACATATGCAACCATGTTAGGGTACCAAATAACGCCTTTAATTATCCGACAGGGTTTTCTTTACAAACCGTATATCACGTGAGGGCGCGCAGTCGACTCACGTCCCATATTGCAGTCATATATAAAGTTAAGTCTGCGTCAGCACATTCCAAATGTGTCCTCACACTATCACTGTCAAAAATGCCATACATTTGTAGATATATATTATATCGTGAAAAATAGAAATAAACCATGTTGTACTGTTTTATCGTAACGAATGAGATGAAAAGGTTTAAAAAATGCCAAAAAGTGGTTTTATTTCATCGGTAAGTGGTATAACTTTGTATTTCTTTGTATAAATACAAGCTACACTGACAAATTAAGAAATTCTATTGAAAGGCGTATCCATTTAATAATTGATTATTACCATTAAACAAAAATAAAATTAAGAGTTTCTATACATAAATGAGTTATATTTTTATATAATGAGATAGCAAACAAGCATGGCTCTCCTGATGGAAAAAACCAACTATCGCATATTGACACCAAATAGGTATGTAAATGTTGTGTTGCAACCCTCGTGGCGGGGTCTTAACGCTTCATGCTTAAGTTACGAGCTATCCCTCCAAACTGGAATACGACAGTGATAAGCATTGACGCTATTTATTGCAGCAGGAATAGTACCAAACCTGGGCGAGACAAAGCAAAACTCTAACACATATTACCTTCAATGTTAGTGACACATATTCGACCAAAATTTTACCGGTGGGAGGGATGCACTGTGCCAGGCATCCGGCTGCATGTGTACCACCATCTTGCCTATTTCTCCCGTGAAATAGCTTTGCTGTGTTTCGAAGGGAAGGGCAAGACAGACAGTGTTATTATTGGCATCGAGACTTAACATCTTATGTTTCAGGATAGGCAACACATAAACGAGTTATCTGGGCCAGTTCTAGTTAAACTAGTTTATGTTCATTGTGAAGTAGATTACTTACCATCAGGTAGCACGTCTGCCAGTTTGCCTATCTAAGTAACATAAAAAAAACAACTTGGGGGAATCATACAAGGCGTATAAGGGCTGGACCAGCCTTTTTGAAGAATACAATGGATAATAATACCCGGTGTTGATCCAAGCTCCCTTTG
Organism: Apodemia mormo; assembly: GCA_036924255.1. Lineage (NCBI taxonomy): Eukaryota > Metazoa > Arthropoda > Insecta > Lepidoptera > Riodinidae > Apodemia > Apodemia mormo. The sequence continues at coordinate 17,885,968 of JAUPFN010000020.1, forward strand.
AAGAATAAACTATCTACCTATATGCCATTATGGTGGACGTTCCACGTACCCGAACAAAGCGGTTCGATTCGACATTCTTGATCCGAACCGCAAGGAACTGGAATATGCTACTTGAGTCTGTGTTCCCTGACGGGTACAACCTGGGGATCTTCAAGAGAAGAGTGAACAGGCACCTTTTAGGGAAGCGCGTTCCATCTTAGGCCGCACCTTAGCTTACCATCTGGCGAGATCGTGGTGAAGGGCTTCCCTATCGACAGTAAAAAAAATCTGCCTGGCAGTTCACAAAGAAAAATTCATTGAATTTACGTATCTCACACAGGTATTTATTACTGTTATACCCTACCAATGTAGGGAAAAATGCTGACCACCAGCCTCATCATCGCTATCAGCCCCAGACAGCCTCGGCAGCAGTCGTGTGCTTGATATATTCTCTGGACACTCGGTACAGTAATTACTCCTGAATTCCGCTCCTGTACGGCTGCCTCTCGGTCTTAGTGTATAGTGTTTAATGAAGTGTAACCATCACTCAATTAATATTTTGTTACATCATTATCTATATTAATATTATAAATGCGAAAGTTTGGATGTATGGATGGATGTTTGGATGGATGTTTGGATGGATGTTTGTTACTCAATCACGCAAAAATTACTGAATGGATTTGAATGAAATTTGGCACACAGGTAGATGGTGATCTGGAATAGCACATAGGCTACTTTTTATCCCGGAAAAATTAAGTGGTCCCGCGGGATTTGCCAATAACTTTTATAATGCAGCGGGCTGCACGCTGCAGCTAGTATATAATAAAACTAAGTTGATAAAATGTGCATGCCGATAAAACTTAAAAAAGAGTCCCGGCACGATAAAGAAATTTATATAGTGTGATAGCCCATTATCCCCCTCGATCAAGAAAGTTTCCGTTTTAACCTAAACGGCGCGTTTTTAAAGATATAAGGGCTTTTCTAACCCTTGAACTTGAAAATTAAGTGTAGTGGCGCCATATGTTGTCGAGTATTTTAACTTCATTCAGAACAACGATTATTTTGGTTGCATTTCGAAAGGAGCTGCGAGCAATTGCAGCATGTGTAGTAATGGCGCGAAATTTAAAATTCCAATTTCAATAAAGTCTTAAATTACATTTGTTATATTTCAACTACCACGTAATCTCATATCCACTCCCAAGCGAAGCCGGGTATCATATCCAGTTTTATTATGAAGCCTTATTGTGTAAAAATAAATTTATTTTTTAAAATCCTTTACGGGAAGTGGAACAGTACCATGTTTATTCCTATTGCAATAGCGTAAATGCTTCTCATTGTAGTGTTCTGGTTTGGATAGTAGGGTAGCTGGTAAACTTATGCATGTGGCACTAACATCTTGCTACATGGATAGCAGCGTACCAATAATATCTTTGGTGACTATAGGCGTTTGTTTCTCTTTCCGTCAAGAGAGTCATCTGTTTGTTTGCTATCTAATGAAATACAAAAGTGTATGTATGTAGTATAGAGATAATGGTATAAACTTTTATCGCCCCGTTGGTCGAGTGGTTAGCAACCCTGACTACTCAATTGACGAGGCTCGGGTTCGATTCACGACGGGGACAATCATTTTTGTGATGAGCGTAAATGTTTGTATTTCTGGGCTTGAGTGTTTATTTAATACATTCTAGTATTTATATATGTATTTCTATGTATTAATATCGTTGACTAACACCCATAACATAAGCAAATAATTTGCTTACTTTGGGGTTAGATCAGTAAGTGTAATTTGTCCTGTAAATATTTATTATTATTATAAACTTAGTTTAGAGCATGCGCCGTTGGTTCGGGCATGTAGAAAGAATGGTAGATGAAAGGTTAACAAAACAGATATACAATGCGAATATGGATGGAAGTAGGTACCGGCGAAAACCAAGACTGAAATACCATGATCAGATTGATCGAGTACTGTCTAAAGATGGTATCAAGAGTCTTCGCAACCGGCGCATGTGTATGAAGAGAGTGATGAATGTGGAGGAAGCGAGACATGCCTGATGTATGGCACTCGGTTCCCCCTGCATACCCCGTAAGGGATCTAGCGCGAAGATATGTATGTATGTATAAACTTAGGGAATTTTTATGTAATTTGGAAAGTGTTTTATCTTTTGATCTTATTACATTTTAACAATGGACGTTAAACTAACGTAGCAATAATTTTTCCCATCAAAGCTTTTATCGCCTATTTAAAACTTTTTTACAACGTCGATCCAACCTAACTACGATCCATAGTTGACAGTATAAATTTTCATTCTATCTACAATTAGAAGTTGCGATTTTACTTTTTTCAAAATCTTCTCAAAAAGTGAAGTTTTTTCTACCGCGTGAGACGTTGCAGAACTCCGCCATATAGTTAATTTCCTATGTTTTTTTCATAAGATAGCAAACAACCAAATGACTCTCCTAATGGAAAAAGACAATCATCATACCTTACCCTCCAAATTGGAACGCGACAATGACAAGCATAGACGCTATTGCCGCAGAAATAGGTAAGGCGGTGGTACCAAATATTCAGACGAGACGTTGCGGAAGGTGGTAGAGCACCTAATATCATGTCACGATGTCAGATGGTCTATTCTTCAAAGCCTCCTTTAACCCGGACCAAAACGGACAAAAATCAATCATCAAAGACTGTTAAGGAAAACTAAATTAAAGGAATTAACCTAAGAGGTATATAAGTTTATTTTTTGTATATATAAGACAGCTCTGCAAATAATTACAGTCTTCAAAAAGGCGGAATCGACTTAAGATGTTGCTGGAGTTTTTAAAAGTTAGTCTAAGTTGCTGAAATTCCAAATAGGTTTGTCTGCTGTACTGAATGTATTTCATGTTAATTTGTTTTTATAATGTCTTGGTAATATAAAATCTGAATATTTTAAACTTGTTTGTTGTTTTTTGTTTTCTGAATATATATATATATATATATATATATATATATATATATATATATATATATATATATATATATATATATATATATATATATATATATATATATATATATATATATATATATATATATATATATATATATATATATATATATATTACAGGCTGTTAGTGTAAACTCCGTTATCTTTGAAATCAGTGGTTTGGCTTTGGTTGATAAAAAAATTTTGTTTTAAAAGTAAAGTCTCCATATTTCCTCAAAATTATTTCACCCTATACGAGTGCATGGCAAAGTGGACGGAGCGCGGAAACAGCGCTTGATCAGACACCGCAAGCCGGCCGGTCGGCTAGTGCGGCAGGTCAGCGCCCTTTGCGCACAGTATCCATGAATTTACGGACGGTGTCGGACAAAAACATTCTTATATTTTTGAAGGAAAATAACGTTTTTTATTTTTAAATTCACATAAACAATATAATTAATCAACTACCTATGGTTTTAGTGATAACGGTGTTTATCCTTACAGCCTGTATATATACATGCATACGACCCTGCTGATAAGAGATAACCATCGACTGGTAATAATTAAAAATGTTAAGAAAGCGTTGTCTTGGATTCGCCAAAAACATTTATAATGCAGCGGGCTATACGTGGCGTTATGGCTAGTATACATTCCATCTTACTCCCCAGCCATACTTACATTGCACGTAAATTAAACCTGCCTCTGTGGGCGTGTTAAAAGCGAATCTCCCACCGACTGACTGCCCAATTTAACATGAATTTACTTAAAAGTACTCGCTTGTTAATGTGCAGATGCACCTCGTAATTTACCGAGCTACATTTTTAACATTTAAAATGGGTACTAATTAACTTTTAACTAACATCCGTAGACAGTGTAATACTCTAATCCTTTATCTGTTTAAGTGGAATGTTCTAAGAGCTACACAGATATTTTTCAGCTAATTATATTTTTATTACATTGCAAAAATAACTAGCGGACAGTTCAACAAAAGAAAAAAACATACCCATCACCTAAAATGCTCTGAATTGTTTTAGGTGATGCGTATGGACTGGAGGATATGGCCGTCCTTGTCCATGTTATAAGGACGGCATGATCGTAATGACATCACGCCGTGGTAATATTTATGTTGAAGCCAGGTCGCAGAATTGCTCACATCATGAAATATTCCAGAATCTCATGAAATTGTAGCATTTCATGATGTGCGCAACTAAAGTTGACTAGGTCGTTAAATCGTTAACGTTTCACGTTTTTATCGTCCACGATTGGCCATATCGTAAGAATTGGATGTCCATAAGATATTTTATAAAATCCAATCCAATCCAGAATACAATATTGGTAACTTGTTTATTGTTTTTGAGTACGACAGATATTTATAAAAACTAGGAATGCTAGGAAATACCTATCTATAGTCCCTTTAACATATTTTTCAGGTCATTACTAAATAACACATGGTAAGGGGAGACGCCATATAATCACAGCGCTTCCAGCGCCTCTATCCGTAGATAATGTAACTATTGTACGATATTACCAATTAACTTTGATCATTTCATAAAGTAGTCGCGCGTTTAGTTAAATATATCGATAAAGGATTTTTTATCATTGATCTGATCAAGGAATATCATGACGTGGTCATTGGATAGTTGAAAATATCATGAAATGTCACTATTTCACGAAATTTTCAAATATTACATGATATGGGCAATTCTGCGATCTGACCACGACATCTACATTACATACTCTGTGGTTTCTACGAAAATGACGATATCAAGATGACGTTTAACCACAGTGTGACGTAACACTTCCAGATTTGAGTTCACTATCACGTGACTTATGTCTATTTTTGCCGGATTTATATCCTTAAAATATTATTGACTGCCCCGTTGGTCGAGTGGTTAGCGACCCTGACTATGCAATCAACGGGGCTTGGGTTCGATCCCCGACGGGGACAAGCATTTGTGTTATGGGCATAAATGTTTGTATTTCCGGGTTTGGGTGTTTATTAAATATGTTCTAGTATTTATATATATATTTCTACGTATTAGTATCGTTGACTAACACCCATAACACAAGCAAATAATTTGCTTACTTTGGGGTTAGATCAGTAAGTGTAATTTGTCCCGGGAATTATTTATTTAATTATTATTAATCCTTATTGTTTATAATAAATATTTTAGTTGTTTGTAATATCAATAATATAATTAATAATTAACAATTACAACTAATCCGATTCATTCTTAGCGGACAGTGGACACAAACGGCACATAAACCTATTATCAATAAAAAATAATTCCGTGACATACTGAAGCTGTTAAAAAAATTGGCACCGATATGTTATTTTTTTTAATGTAATCGAGGCATAACCATACATACAGAATCAAGACGGCCAGGATTTTTTAATTAATTTTCTTATAATATAAAAAATATTATATAATATTTTTATTTAAATATAATATATTATATACTTGACAAATATTTTTTAAAGTATTAAATGTGTTTACAAAAGTGTTTTTATATATCTGTACTTACGTTATTGTAGTAATGAAATATGAATACAATAAAGTCCAGAAAATTTTTTGACCTTGACATGTTGAGAGTAGAGCAATACCTCAACGCTCCGCTTATGAGTGTGCAATGAGTTTTGTTTTTATCAATGCTCATTCGTGCGGTGATATTACCTGGTATAAATACTGGTTACTTTAACTTCCAAACCACGACACGCATTAAAATTATTGCATCAGGAAAAAGATAGGTATTGTTACCCAGTCTGAGATTTACTGGGGGTTGGTCCGGATCTCTTTTCAAATATTAACAATCTGCTATTTTGCCAACCAGTTTGTAAAATGCGAACGATCTGTTCGATGTACTGATGGTGGTCGTGTTCCAATTTGGAGGGTAAATTAGCCAATATACAGATGTATGTGGCATTACCATCCCACCACACGGATAGCATTGCACGATTAACATTTTTGCTATCTATAAGTGATGGTTTTTACTTTCTAACACGGGAGCCATCAGCTTACTTTCAATCTTATGAAACAAAAATTAAATTAAAAATCTTTCGGCAAAGCTTTAACTGTTTAATTAAACTCAGTTTAAAGTGCTGGCAAAAAATGTAAGAAATTTTTAATGGCAAAAATCTTAAGATTTGTTAAATACGATTTTTTATTATTTTCTTTCCACCAGGAGACCCATCTGCTTATTTGCTATCTTATAACATAAAAAAAATCAGTATCGGTACACTAATAATACTGGAATCAGCCGAAATTATTAAAATGTTTTTGCATCGTTGGTCTATGTAATCTTTAATTAAATTGTATGTTCACTGGATTTTATTAGCACTCCTATCTTTTAATTAGAAGAGGATTCTAAGACTAAGTAGCTTCTTTTAAGTATTTCGAACTTATTAACTAAGCGTATTATTGTATATTTATAGGGGTATATTACGAGACAATAATGGCAGTCTGCCTCAAAATTAAACGTCATAGTCTGTATTATGTTTGTACCTCTTAAGTCTAGACGAAACAAAATATATTTTAGATGATAATTCCTTTCTGAAAACTCTATATAATGTATTCATAGTATGACGATATTTTTTTTTATATCATAAGATAGCAAACATCCAGATGGGTCTCTCTGGGATGGGAATGCAAAGAGTCAATCATCGCCTATAGACACCAAAGATGTTAATGGTGTGTTGCTATCTTGTGGCGAAGTCTAATGCCACATGTATAAGTTTACCCGCCACCTTACTCTCCAAACCGGAACATGACAGTGACAAGCACTGACGCTATAGCGGCAGGAATAGGTGAGGCGGTGGTGCCAAACCCGGACGAGACAATGCAGAACTCTACCACCTAGTAGCCACGATGATAGTGATATACTATACCACGCATATGCGTGGTATAGTATTGTATATATATACAATCAGACGCCTTTTAAGACCTGCCTTGCAGAACAGTAATTGGCCTATTCTTCAAAGAAGCGCGGACCAAAAAGGGGAAATAATGCAAATTAAGAAACATAACACATTTACCCTGTATCGGTCCGGGCCCTTTGAAGAATAGACCCACTGCCATTTTGCCAGCCAAGTCGTAGTAGGCGATCAATTGGCTATGCCTAGTAATACCATCGTGACTACTGCGGCAGAGTTTCGCAACGTCTCGTCCAGGTATATGATACCACCGTCTTACTTATTTCTGCCGCAATAGCGTCAGTGCTTGCCATTGTCGAATTCCAGATTGGAGGATGGTGTAGCTGGTAGACTTATGCATGCATTGCATTGCCATCCCGCCAAATGGATAGTAGCGCAACATTACCATCTTCGGTGTCTATACGCGCTAGTTTCTCAGGAGAGCCATTTGCTTAAAAATGATAAAATAATGGATTCAAAATGTCACCGAAGAACAGAAGTGACAGCGATAAACTAGTACATCCCCGGTTGGTTTTAAGTTCGTTTGAAGAATGTACGGATTATGAAACCAACGCTTTATCCATCCCAGCCACTATAATGTTATTCTTCCTTCTATTTTCATCACAGGTTTTCACTATCATAGTTTGATTTAAAAGGTAAGTTAGCCAGTAAATTCATGCTCATCGATGGCGACGTGCCTTTAACTTCTTTGATGTCTATATTTTCAACAGGATCCATCAGCTATCTTCTTGTTTGTTACTTTGTAATGTAAGTAAGTATATTGTACGTATATTATTGTATTGTACGTATATAAACACAATTACATATTAAGTTTATTAATTGGTTTAGGTTCCAACTACTTTCAGACCTATATGAGGTCTTTCCTCAGGATGAGTCTTGCGAACGTCAATGAGTAAGCGACTCGTCTCAGTTCGAGACAATTCGCTTTTTAATTATTTAGTTTATAATGTCTCACGAAAGTTTCAATAATTTTCACAATTACATACCTTGGTAATTATATGTAAGCAATATAAAAACAAAACTTGTTTATATTACAAGGTAACAAACAAGCAGATGGCACTTGAACATTTATTAATCTATTTATACCACTTAGTATACTCTGAAATTGTTTTGTAAATGTCAGTTGAATTGATCATGTCACGGTCACCACTTTGAGGTGCGATGATTATAAAGCTAACGGCGATACCAATACTGTGGAGGTTGATGACGTCACACAAGGACGAAATCTTTTTCAGATCTTCCAAGCTAGCCAGGCTGCCTGGGACTGAAGTCCTTCTGAGACACGTTGGGATTTGTATATAGTGTTATTAGGTAACTGTTATAGCGTGATTTAAGATTTACTTGATACATTGTGGCGTCGCAGAGTTCTTGGTACAAAATAAATATAAAAGGATTTACTTTAGTATTATCTTAATATAGCATTTCAAAATAAGTAAATGGTCCTGTTAATAAATCCATTTCAGCATGCAATTAGATTAGTGCTCATTTTATAAAATTGACTACGACATATATATACATATAACAAAATCGTAGGAAAGCCAATGTGTGTCCGGGGTAAACACAAAAAGTACTGCATGGACTTACTTCAAATTTTGCATGAATATTACTAACAGGTCAAGTCAACATATAGGCTACACACTATCACGCTATCATCTACGGAGGAGGAGCTGTGCGGAGTAACGAAGTCCGCGCGAATAAAGTCGCGGGCAACAGCTAGTAAATATATATAATGGATGACAAAATGAGCGCAGACATACGTACATAAGATCAAACTTATTCATTAGTAAAACAATCAGTCAATAAATTCTTTTACCATATTTTTTCCACAGTCATAAGACTAGGCCATACAAATAACGCTGAAAACAAAATCATAAATATTCAATACCGATTTGAAAACAAATAACGGGAGTAACGCGACATTCGAGACGGCTGTTTCTGGATTTTCTTTAGCTCATCCCTTTCTCAAGAACGTATTTGTATCATTAATCTTTATCCTCAGGGAGATTTCCACTTACAATTCATATTGGAATTCATGAAAAGGGCAATTTATAAAGAGGCATCGATACAACACACGAGGCCTATGTACATTTTATTCTTAGGATTATTTATTTTTGTATCGCATTGAAATGAATTGGCTTTTCAAATATACAGAGTAACCATCGCCTAGAGATACTAACATTATTAATGGTGCATTGCAATTCTTGTGGTAGTAATAAAATACCACAGGTATTACCGACTTTCGGAAGTACAAGAAGATATAATAAATACAAGAGTTTGGATCAAAGATAATTTGTTTGGATTTTTACATTTGGAAAGGTTTTCCTTATCTCACGCTATCGTTTGCAAGCTAAAAGTCTAGAATCAAAAATGTGTAACAAAAAAAACAACATCAAAAACTGACCATTTTGCAGTAATTTTTGAGGTACTTTCCAATCATTTAGGAAAATAAAACTTTTTCGATCGATTCAGCTTGCCTTAAAATTTAAGAATATTTAAAATATTTTATAATTTTAACGTTTAAATATCTTTTTAACTTCCCACTATATAATATGTAGATAAGGAAGTTACTGATTTTTTCCCGATTTTCGAACATCGAATTTTCACCAGGTCTTCACGTTTTGAGGTCCTAAAATTTTTGTTAATTAAAAATCTTGTTAGCTTTAAATGCTGTAAATTAGATCAAAATCGGTTTATTCGTTCAGGATTTATCAATAATGCAAATATTTGAAAAATAATTCTTTTTTACATTTCTTCGGATTTTTTTTTAAACTATTGATTTTGTAGCTAAATAACAACAATCTAGAGTTCGAAAATTACTTTAAACACCATTTCAAAGATAAAAACCGATCACCGAACCGATTTAATGTTCGAAAAAATGAAAATATATCTACATCTTTTCGATCATTGAAATACTGTCATTTTTACAAACTTTAGATTTTTGAATTCTTTGAGTTCAAAAATTCATGCTTAGGTATTGTTTTTGCTTCACTGGGCTTAAAACATCTCAATTTAGCGAAAAGTTTCAGGGATGGCCTGCATGGTTAACCGATTTACAGATTTTTTTTATTGCTATAAATAGTCAAGAATTACTGCGTGTTAAAATTAAAAATCTCGGAGAATAACCAACTCTTTGGAAAGAAGTAGCACAAGTATATAGTTACTCATTATATATTTCAAAATATTTTCAATAGTAGCATTTCTACTATGAGTTCTAGATAACGGTATCTTCGCCTAACCTACCTCGAATAATACATTTGATGCGTTTGGAAAGGCTAAGTTTCTATAGTCATTATAATAAACATCAACTCAAACAAATGCTCAAACGCTGGCCCGAGGGAAAAAAATGTTTAAGGTTATACAAATAAGTGACATCAAAAGGGGAATATACTTGAGTCTCTGTTGAAAATAGCATCGGCGGCTTGGATGATCTCAGGCGGAAATTAATGACCTCTAGGTATACCTTCTATATTAAAAAAGCCCACCTTTTTGTTGTGTTATACTGACAGTTGGTTTATTTTAAGACAGAAATTTTAATCTTATGTTGCTTGTGGAACTAAACAAGAAAAAACAAACGTAACTTGCGTGGTAGAGTAGATTTATTAAAAAGCTGCCAAGAGGGATGGAATGCCTCGCGACTCGACTGGATTTTCCTCTAAACTTTTTATGCAGTTGATAAAATAGTCTAGATTAGAGTACACTAAGAGGATAACGATTTTATTGGGTTTCCACGGATCAATTGTTTCGCCTAAAGACACTGACTCGTCAATGGTACTGTTTTAACTAAAAAAATGTGCCAGTGGTAAATAGTTCATGGAAGTGAGCTGTCCCAGGCACTATGCTGTGTACACACTACCACAGGCAATTCTATCATCGGACATCGCGTCAGAATTTAAAGTTCCACCCTCATCATCTCGATGTATGGAAATCCACAACCGTGCGGTTTTCCTGGCACTTTTTGCCTCGCACTATTTTTTGTGGAATCAATTACCAGCAGGGGTTTTCCCAAATAGATACGACTTGAGAACCTTTAAGAGAGCCCTCTCATTTTTAAAAGATCAGCAACGCAACTGCAAGACCAAGACCAAGTCCATGGCCGGCGGTGATCACTCAACATCAGGTGCACCTCCTGCTCGTTTGCTTCCATAAAAAAAAATATCTAATGTAATTTGACAGTAACGAGGAATTATCACCAAAACCACCTTTTTATAGATGAGAGGGCAAACAAGCAAGCTTACCTGATGGTAAGCGATCACCGTTACTCATGGATATCTGCAATACCAAAGGTCTTGCAGTTGCGTAGCTGGCTTTTTAAGAATAAGTAATCTGTTTTCTTGGAGGTTCCCATTGATATATAAAAACCCAAGATACACAATCAGTGTCTCAAAAACGTCCTCTAAGAATGAGTGCACAATTTAAAATTGTGCACTCACTTCAAATAGAAGCCCGTCGCTCACGTCACTGCCCGCGCGTTAAAAATACAGAATTGTTCATTTTTTTTTATATCATAAGATAGCAAACAAGCAGATGGGTCTCCTGATGGAAAGAGTTAACCGTCGCCTATACACCAAAGGTGTTAATGGTGCGTTGCTATCTTGTGGCGAGGTCTAATGCCACATGCATAAATTTACCGGCTACCTTACCCTCCAAACCGGAACACGACAGCGACAAGCACTGGCGCTATTGCGGCAGGAATAGGTAAGGCGGTGGTACCAGGCCCGGGCGAGACAATGCAGAACTCTACCACCTAGTAGCCACGATGGTAGTGACTCGATAGCCAATCGGTCGCCTTTTACGACCTGCCTGGCAGAACGGCAGTTGGCCTATTCTTCAAAGGAGGCCGGGACCAACACGGCGATTCTCTGCTAAATTGTAAAATACAACATCATGAACGTTAAAAAAATATAAGATATTGTATTTTCGGTAAGTTATAGAGTTTATCGATTTATTTTTGTCGTTTATATTACTAAATATAGGGTGTAATGTATGATTTTCATTTTATTTGTCTTAAAAATGTACTCGACGCTCCAAATATAATACGACAAAATTTCAATGGTCACTTTTTCAGTAAAAGGACAGTGCATTACAACCTCCTTTTAATTTAGTCGAATAATACAAATTGATCCTGTTATTATTAGTGGAGTCGATTTTTTTCCATTAATAAGTTAATTTTTTTTAATAAGATTAATTTTTTTCATTAATAATTTTGAATACCTTTTATAGTTGTTAACCAACTGCCAAAAGAGAAGAGGACATCAATTTGACGATTTTAAAATGTTTGAATATAATCAAACATTTTAAAATCGTCAAATTGATGTCCTCTTATTTTGAGGACCAAGTTAGGTGATTCTTTTTATTCTATTTGTACGAATATAAAATAAGAATATATAATTGTGATTCTTACGATGAACTTTGAGATATATTACGAAACTTTTAATATAACAATAGGAAATCATAAGTAGCATCGAATTTTGTTCTATTTACATGTGTTGTTGATAACGATTTCTTAAGTGGAAGGCACAGGTTGCATTAAGAATGTTTATTTTTTGATTTAATAATTTATTTTTATTAAAATGTTGTTTTTGATTGCGGATATCTTATACTATACATATTATAAATGTTAAAGTTTGTATGTTTGGATGTTTGATAATCAGTCACGTAAAAAATGGCTGTACCAATTTGGATTTGGACTCGGATATAAGATGACCTGGAATAGCACTTAGAATACTTTTATCCTTATGCAGAGATCTGCAGCTAGTCTCGTATAAATTTTAAGTGACTGTTTATATGTACGAGTTGTTTTATTTGCATACTAGCTGTTACCCGCGGCTTTGCTCCCGCATATTTACTTTAGAACTTATTTAACCTTTCTTTATTTTATTAAAAACCTCTACATTGCCGGGTGGGCCGCTAGTACGTTACAAATAATATTTACATATTCATCTTAATTATTTATATACGACATTTTGTTATTAAAATGTAAGTAAAAAACGCCCTATATTTAGTAATATAAACGACAAAAATAAATCGATAAACTCTTATACTTACCGAAAATACAATATCTTATATTTTTTTAACGTTCATGATGTTGTATTTTAGAATTTATCAGAGAACAATTCTGTATTTTTGACGCGCGGGCAGCGACGTGAGCGACGGGCTTCTATTTGAAGTGAGTGCACAATTTTAAATTGTGCACTCATTCTTAGAGGACGTTTTTGAGACACTGATTGTGTATCTCGGGTTTTTATTAGGGCGAGCGAAGCGAGCCCTACACTAGGGGACTTTCTATGCACTTTTGTGGTACATTTTACTAAAAAAGTATCGCACTTTTAGGTTTGAGCGTTGACGTGGTGGTTTAGATTCATGTCTAGATATGTTATCTACCATTAAAATGCTATTTCATAAACATTAAAAAAATAGAAGATACATTCTGTATTAGAATTTTATTTCTGCTAAGGACACCTATTATAAAACTAACGAGTTAAAATGCTACAAAACTACACTAGGTGACGATCTGTGCCCTTTAGTGGTACATTTTACTGAAAAAATATCGCACTTTTAGGTTTATGCTTTGGCGCGGTAGTTTTATTTCAATGAATTCATTTTTTCATTCGTTTTCATTCACTCCATTTTAATACAAAATTAATCTATTAAAACACTTGTACTTTTGGACTTCTCACTACGTATGTAGATAGGGAGGTTACTGATTTTGCTCCGATTTTCAAAAATGGAGTTTTCACCGTGTGCCCACGTTTTGTGGTCTTAGGAACCATTTGCGACAATTTTCGCGATGACGTCAGTATGTCTGTATGTATGTGTGTGTGTGTGTGTGTGTGTGTGTGTGTGTGTCAACAACTCATAAGTTTTGAACGCCTGGACCGAAGAATATTACTAGGCAATATAACTTAGCGAGCCCTTATAAAGCTCTGCTTTTTGCTAGTATATCAATGACCTCAATGCATAAAAATATTTATATTCGACTCCACATGTGCCTTGTCCTACCGGCTAACTTAAGTCAAAAATTTTATTGCTTTTTGTACATTGTTTTTTAAAAATGACTTTAAATCTTGCGTTTAAGGTTGAATATGCAAAAACACGTTTGTGCCATAACTATAAACTTTTTAGACTGAATTAGCGACAGTTTTGAGTGTCAGTTTTGTTCGGAACTATGTATCTTGGGTATTTTAATATCAATGGAGGTTCCAAAAAATATAGATTATATAATTTATAAGATTTTCCATTTCTATAAATTGTAATTGAATATAATTATTATAATTGCATATAATTATTATATTATTATGATTGTAGTATTTAATTGGAGTTTAAATTTTTGATGCAATTTTTAAACTAGCTGAGCCACCCAGATTCGCCCGCGTGTAGATTAACATGTTGTGTAGTTTTTCATACAAACTTTCATCCTCTATTTTAGCACCTTGAAGGCTGATTTTTTAAAAAGTTGGCCTACGTTTGACCTCGGAGTATTAACTTTATGCCAAGTTTCATAGACAGATGCGTTATTCGCGATAGACAGCTGCGTTTCATTGACATATGCCAACATTCAAACAGACAAATAGACAAACAAACAAACTGATAGACTTACATACGTATTTATAACATTAGTATGAGCTAGTCTATTGCTATCCACACAGTATGGATGCAAAAATGAAAATACTAATCTTTAAGTGAAACAATTTTAACATCAAATTCGTATCGCTCGATATTTTCCTTATTCTATGAATTTGCTGCTACGACACAAAACGTTTTTCACGTCTTTTATTTTACGAATGTTTTCTATTTAAACCGTTTTGTTGGGTTGGAATGTTTTAATCTAAGAGGTATTCTCTGAATGCCTTTGGCATTTACAAAGTAGGTGTTAATAGGTATTCCATGTAACATTGTAGACATCGATCTTTAAACCTTTTGACGTATATTTTGCAATAAGTCAAAAGAAGCAAATAATTATTAACCTAACTATCCGCCTATCTTTTAAAAGTTGAGCTGCTATTTTAATATAATTATCTCGTTTAAGATATTCGTCTGTGGGCACGTTTGTGGTAACGATGATATAATGAGAGCACCAATATAAAAGAATTTTAATCGCTCCAGTTGTTTTAAAGCATTACTAATAGGTTTTAATTTGTAACTTACCGCTAGGTATTGATTTTTGAAAATTGAGTTTTCACCCGATCTCCATTTGGAGGTCCTAAGAAACTTTTCCGACTATTTTCGGGATGACGTCAATATGTATGTGTGTGTATGTAAACATCTCATAATTTCTGAACGGCTTGCAATGCAATCCCGTAAATTGCATCAAAATCGGTTTATCCGATCAGGAGTTATCTTTGGCGAAACATTTTCATAAAAGCGTTTTTTTTTTAAATAATTTCAAGTATTTTCAATCATTTTTTATGGTGTTATCACAATATTTTAGGTCTTGACAACCTGCGTTTAATGCCGATTCAAAAATCAAAATCGAATCAAGTTTCCAAAAGTTAGGGCTTTCCAAATATCAAAATTATATTGTTGTATCAAAATAATAAACTTATTTATTTAATACTTAATTGTACACAACAGTAAATACAACAATTATATAAACAAATCAAAAGCATACGAAGAAAAAACTTACTTCATATTTTTAAAATAACTTTTAGGCTAATAAACCTATTGAATTAAAAATTTAAAGACCATTTTTTACTTTAAAAATTGAAGTAAAATCCTTACTTAAACTGGATTGAAATCGGTCAAATTATTTGGGATTTATCAATGATAAAAATTTTTGAAAAATATTTTTATTTGACAATAATTTGACATTTTTCAACTAATCAATTATGTTACATAGCTAAGACAAAATTTAGATCTCAAAAATCGCGTTGAATGCCATTCGAAAAATTGAAATTAATCATCGTTTATATGCAATATACAGCTTTTCAAAAATAATCAATATACTGTCATTTTACCAATGTAGATGTTTGAACTGAAAAAATCTTTAGCTTTTACTCCTTTCAACTTAATACACCTCAGTTTAGCGGGAAGTCTACAGGGTAATCAGTTTACATATTTTTTATAATGCACAGTTTTTTTACATACAATGTAAATAAATAAATAATAAGAAATAAATAAATAAATTTTTACGGGACAAATTACACTTACTGATCTAACCCCAAAGTAAGCAAATTATTTGCTTGTAAAATATCTCCGTCTCCGTTTTTTCCGATGTTATGGGCGTAACCTTTAGAGTGATCACTGATCACACACAAGCACGCTCTGCAGCTGCTCCAAGTCCGAGAAATATTTTTTTTATATCATAAATGTGTTTGCGTTGCTATCGGTGTGGCGAGGAGATAATGTCACTTGCATAAGTTTACCGGCTACCTTACATAAATTTAGGAAACTTGAAATGACATTGGATATTTACAATGATATTGGTTGAGTGGTTAGCGAACTACGCAATCGACGGGGCTCGGGTTCGATATCGGGGGGACAAGCATATGTGTGATGAGCATAAATGTTTGTATTTCTGGGTTTGGGTGTTTAGTAAATATATTCTAGTATTTATATATGCATTTCTATGTATTAGTATCGTTGACTAATACCCTTATCACAAGCAAATAATTTGCTTACTTTGGGGTTATATCAGTAAGTGTAATGTGTCCCGTGATTATTTATCTATATTACTTTTTGCACTATTTCTGATCCCGAGTCCTTTTTCATATCATAAGATAGCAAACCAACAGATGGCTCTCCTGACGGAAAAAAAAACCACCAACCACCAACCAAGTCAACCAGCCACCAAAGATGTTAATAGTGCTTTGATATCCTTGTGGTGGGGCTTAATGTCACATGCATAAGTTTATCGGCTACTTTACTATTAATACCATTACGGTAGGAATAGATAAGGCGGTGGTACCTTACCCGGGCGAGATGCAAAACTCTACTAGTAGCCACGATGTTAATAATTCGCATAGCCAATCGTCCGCTTCTTATAAACTGTTTGGCAGAACGGCAAATAGTTTATTTTTTTG
Source organism: Apodemia mormo (assembly GCA_036924255.1). Classification (NCBI taxonomy): domain Eukaryota; kingdom Metazoa; phylum Arthropoda; class Insecta; order Lepidoptera; family Riodinidae; genus Apodemia; species Apodemia mormo. The sequence goes on from JAUPFN010000020.1 coordinate 17,902,860, forward strand.
GTTGTTTGGACTAGAAACAATTAATTAATTCATATCAAGGCATAATTGCCTAGTAAATTTGATTATTTATACGCAAAGTAACAGAAGAGTATGAATAGTAGTTTGTTCACCAAGGCGAGAAAATGACCGATACCCTACGAGAGTGTAGCTTGAGCCTCAATACAATCAAGTTAGGTATCACATTTTCTCCCGAGTGATACATACTGCTTTATACTACACCAATGAGGAAAATAAAAACATTTTAGTTAAAATTTATATTAAAATTATTACAATTATTGAAACTCCATAAATTCTTCATATGTTTTGTTGTACTTATGCTTGGACTTTTCTGGCAAAAGGTTTAAAATGACTGTTTGAGCAGCTCCTTTTAATTCAGGCGGCGTAAATATATCTTCATTCTCGCTACTAGACATAGACATCAGAACAGAATGTAAGAAGAAGATACAATAAAAAAGAAAATTCGCGCGTACAATCGTTTTTTTTTTAATATTGAGGAGGCAAATGAAATAAAGCACATACTGCCAAGTTTCCTTAGTAAATGCTAGTGGCCAGTAACATTTTGATGTGCTTCGTGATACAAACTTATGAATTTTAAAAAGTTAAAGAAGGGGAGAAAATTTCTTTCTCCCCAAGGGGAGAAAGTAAATCCCATACATTTTTGCCGCCCGCACATTGGTTCGCTTGGAATTAGGTACTTTCTTCTCGTTTTTCAAGTAAGAACTAATGTACTTTCCGAATAGGGTAGTATAAAAAATATTTCGATATGTCAACGCCAAGAATTCCAATATTGGCTGAGGCTGTCAGGAGAATGTTCTCAAAACGAGGTGATATGACAAGGGTGACTTTTTAGGGGTAAACGCACACAGCTGTTTCTTCCAGGGGTTAAATTGGACTAAGTTAAGTCGACCCCTTTCCGAGATTTTGTCAAGCTGAGTCTCGATTTTAGACACTAGCTTGTCCCGATTCTCATTGACGTGTTCCCGAGAAATACCGCTTTGACCGGAGTACGAAGCATCACCAGTACTGTAATCTGCATAACAATGAATGTTACTAATTAATATCTACTTTTGGCACTGCTATAATTGTATATTTTTAGTGTTACTTTGGTTTGTAAA